>OZ017740.1:52532183-53814683 GCA_963969285.1 Odontomyia ornata | reverse complement strand
ATCACGTTGGTCCAAAGGAAGAAGTCACAAGGTGTTAAATCAGAAGATCTATTCAAAATAGCACCTCTTATTGGAAAACCCTATGTATATTTAAAATTGACTTAGGTACTTTTATTTTCTTTCTATTTTCATTAAAATTTAAGGAATAGTGTTTAACTTGAACATGTTCAATCGGCCGAGCACTCAGAAAAATCATTTAAGCTAGATTAAAATGGCGGCTGCACTGTCCTTATGAAAGAAACTGTGCACCTTTTGTATAAATTTGAACGATTTCATATCTAAGTATTTGATGAATAATTCAAGTTATCGATTCACGCCATTAGAAAACTTGCTTCTAACCCTAGGATGTTTACAAAGACCTTCTGGTAGGAGCACTCTCCTGCTTACTCAACTTGTTAATGCTTATTATTATATTGTATATCAAGTCGATAAAAATCCAAAAATAATTTTGATCTACTTTTGAGCTTAAATACTCCTCTGTGCGTCGTAGAACTGCAACAATTGTAGGCTCATCTTGGAGCTATAGAGCCATATGTACTGGTATTGAATAATGTAATTAAAAAACCAAGTGTACACAACAAAATACAGCATCACACAATACTTGCAATTAATTATGTATCCAAAACATTAAAGCTAGAATCATCCAAAGCTCGAGCAAAATTTGCTTTAAAAAAATTTCACAGTTTTTCATAAAATCAGGATAGTACTCGTATCAAAATATTACGTCATCAGAAATACCCTAAAATTTCAAGATAATAAATCGCTTCTAAAAATGATGTGTAGAGATATTTTATGTCGCCCGCAACAATTTATATACCCAAGCTTATGTGTGGATGCCAACATTCAAAGTCAATTGGATGATTTATGTCCTTGCGTTCAATATGCCTACCAAGAACGAGACGGATACTCATAAATGAGTGAATCAAATCAATTCCATTCCATTTAGTCGCAATGTGATTTTATTGCACGCACAGCCATACAAAATTTCGAAATCAATCCCGGCGAGCTTAACAAACAAGGATTCTGGTTACATACATGCAAGAAGGTGTATGAATTTGTATCTACGCAAAGTAGTAGTAGGTGGTTGGATAAAGTTTACAGGATAAAGTTTGGTGTTCTTTGATGTTGTTTTGGTGTACAAGCTTAGCATTTTATTTGATTTATCTAGAGCTGCAGATTCATAGCCATATGAATTAATTTCAAATTTAGTAGGACTTAGTGGGATCATAAAAGAATACATTAAAAGCCTTCCTTTCATATCGTTCCTTAGAGAGTCACCCATTGATAGGAAGCTTTTCTTTCGAAAGTCTGACTTATAATGCAAATGAACTTGTTCGGGAAGAACTACATACATAACTACTTTGTTTTTGTTCCTAAAGCTCAATTTATCAAATCCTTCCATGGTTTGGTATCCTATAAACACAAACTGTATGTTTCACTTCCTGTAACAATCGATCAACACATACTTTATATCCAATCGAATCCACTAGCTCGAGAGGACAATTCAATGTAGGTCTGCGTTCTCGGAAATTCAGGACTGTGTAAACCCCTTCTGGCGTCAGCAGCAATAATGTGACTTTTACAAGGATCCATGAGCAATAAAAGTTTACGACCCTGTCACGAGTAGTGTTTGTTGTTCAACCGGTAGTCATGTGTTTGTATATGAGGTGCTGGTTGAACACAAATATTGAAATGTATCTTGTTTTATAGTTCATGTGAAATGTTACACGCATGTACACATATCCTAACACAATATTCGACATGAAAGTTTCAGAATTTAATAGTATCATTTGGATTTTAGTGATTGCTTTACAAAGAAATGATAAGGTTTACATTTTATGTAGGATCAATCAGGAGAAAATTATCAAAGCAAGTCGAGAGTATGAGAGTTTGCTCCTATTGGAAAGGTTTTGTATTCAAATTATAAAATGAATAAAATAAATTAAAATCTCAAACCGTGGGAGATCTCATAAAAAACTATTTGTGTTTTACAATTGGAGGGAACTTCTGATTAGTGTCAATTTAAAACTAAGCATTTATTTTCATAGTCATGCCTTTTGCTGTGTTTCAAAGATAAACATGGAATCATCCCAAGGAATGTACATTCGAGCAGGATAATGCTATAGGTGTAGTGTAAATCAGACCTAGCCATATACGGACAGAGAACTTTGCACTATTTTTTTTAGCCTAATGGATAATCCAGGCTTCTTTTCTTCGATCTGTCATATATGGCTTGATATGCGTTACAATCAAAAGTACTGTGTATCCATATATACCATATTTGGCTTTGCATGCGTTCTGCTTATTCCAGAAATGGATCCTGCGCCTGTCATTCCTCGTGATGGCAGCTTAAGCGGCAATGATATTTCTTCTAACAGTGATGATGATCTAGAATTTAACTCCATTCGACAGCGTAAAAAACCACATATTGTCATTCCTGAATCGGGAATTGGAATTTCTTTACGAAGATAATGTGCCTTTGATAAGTTTACAGTCTGCATATATAACTAAGGTTAAGGGGAAAAAGGTTACAAAGAACGTAGTTACTTGGGGGAAATGCCAGCTTACGGCAAAACTAACTTCGAATTCAAAGCTATCTCAGAATTACCGGATTTAACTAAGTAGCTTTTTTTGTGATTGGGAGGTGGATGCCATTTATGCATTGAAAGTGGGACTTCCAAGCTCGCAAGTGACTGGACTATCCACTAAACACCTCTCCTGTCAACCTGAGAACCCAGCCTGGAACCGTTTGACACATTACTTCGGGCCAGGTCTCGTTTTGTTACCCCGTGAGACGCTTTCAAGCTGGAGGATCCCTTTCTTAGCGATAGGGAAGAGAAAGTGCCAGAAAAGCGATCCCCTAGCCCCAGCTGCAGTGAGTCACTTTTATACTTTAGGACTCCCCGAGCATAATGTGCCACCTGGCTCCATTTGTCAACCGATTCGAGCATCAGCGCTACTATATTATCCGGGGTGTGCTCTCCCGTCTCCCTGTAGAGGCCCTTCCACAGCCTGACCCATTTTGTACATGCAAAAAATGTGTGGCAGGCATTGCCCTCCTCTCCTAGGGAGAACCGACAATCGGGGGACCGTGTTTACCATTCTTGTGCAGGTAAGACTGAAAACACCCATGCCCACTCAAAAGCTGGTCCAGATAGAAGTCAGTCTCACCATGCCTTCGATTAAGCCTCTGTTCCATATCCGGGATGAGGCGCGCAGTCCAACATCGCTTCGTGCAATTGACCCAAGACTGCTGCCAATCGTTGAGCGAGCGCTGTCTCTCCTCGCGGGCAACTATCTCCCTCGCATCCTCGTTTCGGCGCAGGAAAATAGCGCGGTGCTCTCTAGCAAGGAGGCCGACAGATATCACGCCTGCAATAACTCTCAGTGCCGGATCAGTGAGTGTCGGATACAACGATGCAATTCTCAGTGCTCCTCTTCTCTGTACCTATGCCAAACGTTTTCGGTATACCTGCTTGCTGAGAGCGTCGCTCCATACCTCTGCTCCGTACAAGAGCACTTACCCTACAGCACTCATCAAGAGGTGTCTTCTTGACGGGCTGGGTCTCCCTACGTTGGCCATAAGTCGATTCAGAGCCGATATTCCCGAAGCAGCCTTCTCAGCCGTTGCCCTGATTTGCTCAGAGAAACTCATCTTCGAGTCGATCAGTAGCCCCAGGTACTTCACCGCTGGCTTCAATTCGATTTGTAAGTCATCCTTACTCGAGGAATTATCTTTTCTGTGAAGATGACCACTTCCGTTTTCTCCAGTGCTAAACTGAGCCGGCGAGCAGTCATCCAGTCCCTCACTCAGCGCATTAGCATACCTAGCCTAAGTTGCGCTTGTTCAACGGTGCATCCAGCGACCAAAGCTGCAACATCATCAGCATAGCCGACCAAGCGTGACTCATCTGGCATCACAAGTCTCAGTAGCCCATTGCAAGGCATGTTCCACGGGTCCGGACCAAGGATAGATCCCTGGGCAACACCCGATGTAATTTCTACCTGCGCTGGCCCTGGGTCGTGTTGTAATGCAGGCTTCGGTCCTTAAGGTAGTTCCTCAAAAGCCGCACTAGAGTTTTCCAGCGTATTCAGAATATCCCCCATCTAGCAGAGTCGAAGGCGTTCTTGACGTTGAGTGTCACCAACAGGACGATCCGTCGCTTGGTGCGACTATATGCCTCTGCCCTTTAGACCGCGTACACCCCCTCTGCAATCGCATCAATGGTAGAATATCCTGCTCTAAAGCCATACTGCCGAGGAGATAGGTCCCTAGCAGCATGCATCACGTCAGTGAGTCTTCCCTTGATGAGTTTCTCTAGCACTTTCCCAGCCTTGTCTAGCATGCATAACGGGTGGTATGCAGACGGTGATTTGGGACTTCCCTTCCCTTTGCTGATCAGCACCAGCCTCCCCACCTTCCATTGAACCGAGAAAACCCCGTCTCGTAGGCAAGCGTTTGAATGTGCTGAGCAGCAAGTCAGGACAATGGTGATAGACGAGCCGCAACACCTCAGCCGGAACACCATCTGGACCTGGAGCCTACCTCACTTAGAATGAGAGGACTGCCTCTCCAGTTCCGTCTGTGTAAAGAGTCGACATTTCCTGGCCGACTCATATGCTGCCATCCAGTTGCATGCCTTGTCACGGTTCTGCGCCCGTTGACCCTCACGTCGAAGCTTGTGACACTCTCTCAGTTGACCACCAGTACACTGGGGCTTGCCGTGCCGGGGATTTCGACGGGGCATACAAGCGCAGCAAGCAGTCGTAATGATGCTCATAGTAGAGTTCACCACGCCTAGAGCTTCCAGTTCTTCCGTCCCCTCTGAAGCTCCCTGCAGCAGCTCATCTGCTGTGAGCACCTCGACGAACTTCTCGACGTCCATCCTTCCGATGTTCGATCCAGTTGTAGCAAGCCAAGAGCATGGACATCGGGAGACAACATCACTGCACTGATGATCACTGGTTGAGTAGTCCTCTAATACTTTTTAGTTGTGTATCCTCCGTACTAAGGGCTCCGAGGCGAATGTCACGTCCGGTATGGTTACCTCACAGCCAATACGGCAGAAAGTCGGCGTTTTTCCAGAGTATAGTACGACGAGGACCGTCCTGGCCGCCATTTCCAGGATTCGTTTTCTCTGCGGATCTTTTTGAGGCATACCCATTCGATTGTTTAGCGTTGAAGTTGCTCTCAACGAGCGCTTTGCCCTCTGCGTTCGAGACAGCGCCCCTCAGAGCATTAACCTTAGCTTGGAAAGATGATATTTATTCTTTAAGCATTAGGTACACACTGTAGAAGGTGGTCCCTGTGCGCTGAATCCACACGAAACCATCCCCCCCGTCCACTACTCTCCGCTTGAAAGTCACTGTTCCGAACCCATATGGTAGCAGTACCAGTTTCGTCAGAATACCATAATGCAGGACTTTTATTATGGTGTTGCTCACTCAGCAGCAAGAAGTCGGCTTTCATGTCACTCGCAAACTGCTCAAGCGGGTTTTGGGTGGTTGAACTGCGGTGTAAGTTTACCTGCATAATGCGGGTCATCGCATATCTGATTTTGCCTTGGCTAGGGCTACCTGAAAAACCCGGCATTTTCCTGATCCCAAGACGTGTCCAAAATCAGGTTTTGGATCAGCATTCTAGCAAAGAAAACAGTGTGCCTCCTTCGTACACTCTTTTCTTTTTTGTTCCATTTCACCGCACTTGTAACATAGGGAACTCCTATCGGGTCCTTTGTATACTTGTGTAGTGTGACCATACGCAAGGCATTTGAAACATTGAAGAGGCGTTGCTCTTCGCCGTATCCTACAGACAACCCACCCTATTCGTACTTTGCCCTTGTTCAGGAATTGTTTGGCGTCCTTTTCGGTCAAGTCAACTATGGCCATGCGTTGTCCCCTGTTGTTTTCTGATGTCAGTCTTGCTTTGATCTTTCCCACGCTAGGGAACTCCCTTTTGATGGCCTCTTCTGCCTCGGTCAGATCCGTGACGCAGTCAATGTCTCTTATTCCGATCATTGCCATCAGTTTGAGCGAGGCTATAGTTGCGCTTTTGCCGAGAACTTTGTTTACTGCGTCACAAAATGCTTCCTTATTGTCGGCCCCTGCTCCAAATTCGACGAGTTTGTGGCAGGCCGTACGTTTCCCCTGATATCCCGCAGTACCTCTGCGTAGGATCAGCCATCTTGGGGCTTTACAAGCAGTGCTTGCTGCCGGGGTCTTTGTCGGAGCTTCTGCCACTCCTGTTTTGCATCAGGTCCTTTTTCTGATTGGGCGTCTGTGCGAATTTTGCTTTCTGGCACTTTTTGAAGGAGTTTCTTTGCGGTTTTCTTCGTTTCTTTTGTAAGCACTATCTGGAACCCGTGATCTGGTGCTCCACGCCAATCACGTGCCTCTTCTTTCTTCCTTTTATCCCGATCTCCTTCGATTGGGCTGGACGCTATTCTTTTATTGACTTTCAATAGTGGAGCTATCTGCATGCTGCCTTAAGATTTTGCTCCAAGTGCCTCTTTAGCCTTTTGTTTGTCTTCCGGCTTTAACCGGCTCATCCAATAGTGCGCTATGCAATCTAGGAGCTCCTCCATTTCAAGGAGCCCAACCTTTACTGCTTTGCTGATTTTTGGGGAGTCGCATGCAGATTGTATTCTTTTCAGAACATCTCCCGTTTTCGGAATAGCCTTTTATCTTCGTAGCGCTTGGCGATAATTGTACTTTGTAACCATCCTTGGGAGAGGTTATCGCGTTCCGTTACCGAATGCAGTAATTTCGCCCCATTTTCGACGTTGGCGGTGCAATCGCACAACGTCGCTTTATTTATCTGGTGTCTCGTTGCTTTTCGTGCCGTAATCTCCTCGTTGGCATCAGGATGTTTCTTTACTATGTCGGGATTTGCAACCATTGCATCGGTCGCTTTGGTAACTATCACAGCAGTGACCATAGAATTTTCGATGCTCTTTATATTATCTTCCGCCGCTCGAACACCTGAAGTATCCTGCAAAGTTTCCCCCTTTTCCTTAATATGACGCTCTGGCGTTCGCATCATTTTTTTGCTGAACCCGAACGCCACAGGAATCTCAGTCTGAACCAGACTGTCTGCTTATCTCGGTTTTTTGTCCGTCTTCACTGTCGTTGTGTTATTCGTCGTTAGTACCGCTCTCGATATACTGTTAACATCGTGGCTGCAACCGCTGGCTGCGTCGTCGTTGTTATTAATTTTTATTTCTTTTTTTTGAATTTTTTTTTATCTTTTTTGTATGTTTTTGGTTGCTCCAGTTTTATTGGGTCCCCTCTAGGAGCCGCTATCTCCGTCCGCCTTTTTGGTCCCATGGTTATCTTTGCAGAGCAGGGAGACCATACAAGGGTTGGCACAAGCCCTTATGGGGACAAGTGCTTTGAGCCAGACCAGCATTAATCGGGAGTCCATCTCAACCGAACCCATACCACCAACCCAATGGTGCGAACTTCGAATGTACTCGGAGGCCTGCCAAGGTTTTACCGGGACGGAGACGGTATGATAGTTGAATTGGAGCCATTCACACACGAGTTTCACCTAGGCGCTACTGTGCAAAGTAAGTAGGTCCAAACCATCATATCCGCTAACCCAAAGCGTCAATTCCAGTTCGTTATCCAAAGCGTAGTCCAGATCCAATCAGAGTCTATACCTTACCTGTCATCCCAAGAGGGAACCTCACGGCGCCACCATAACCTCAGGTCCGTGGGGGTGGTGCTCCCCAAAGAATGCTAGCCTCCAAGAGTGTCCTTAACGACCGGCATTCCCCCTGCGGGGATTAAGTAGCTTAATTCCCCCGCAGAGGTCTTTACTAAAAAAAAAAAATTTCCCAGCAGAGGTCTTTATTTTTTTATTCAAATGCGATACTATGGAATTTATTCCTGAGAAGTCTATTCAAGAAAATTTAACAAACCAGCAAGAATAACTAAAGACTAAATAGAATAATTCATTGTCATCGTGATCTTCACGTCTTGTGTTTAATTACCGGCTGCGAGAACATATTGGTTGAAACGTTTAGGACAGTCTCAGGTTTATGAAGTAATGACATGCAACAGGTTCGAAGCTATCAAAACATATTTACATTTCAACGACAATCAAAACTACATAACACGTGGAAGATGGACATGATAAATTATTCAACATTGGGCCTTTACTAGGCAAAATCCATGACCCCTTGTTATTAGTACCAAAAGGAAATTTTTTGACAACAGACGAGCAAAGAATTCCCACTTAATACCGTCTATATTGAAGCATTTGGTGGCTTAAAATTGATAAGGACATTGAGGATGTCTGTAAAAAATGCGAGTTGTGCTTAGAGAGTTCACAAAATCCAAAGCAAGTAAATTTGCATTTATGGGATTGGCCAGAATCACCAAATTAAACGTTACACATGTTCTTAGCTATCGTAGATGCTCATTAAAAGTGGGTTGATATAAAAGAAATGAAGAACATAACCACTGAAAAAACTGTTACTGCAATGAACGAATATTTTTGCACGTGGATATTCCCGAAAAAAACAGTGTCTGACAATGGACCAAGCTTGTGTTCTAGAGAATTTAAAAATTTCTTAAGTAAAAGGGGAATCCGCCGTATAAAGCCAGCGCCATATCATCCAGCATCAAATGGAGCAGCAAAAAATGCGGTTGAAAACATTCAAAAGCAAAGGCAAGTTGCTAAGTAGATCAATGTTGTCCAAAAAATGTATTTGTTCCATTATATATCGCCCGTCAAGTGGTCAGAAAATTTAGGACATCATGGGACTTGTTGACAGTAAGGGTGTATAGGAAAAACAGAATCAGCAAATTATATTTAGTACAGGCAATCGGCAAGTTAATTTTGATCCAAACGAAATTTTTTATGTCAAAAAAACTATGCTACGGATAAATGGGAATAATTTCGTATTGTCAAACCATTGGGCCTAGTAACGTTTGACGTTGGAATGCTGAACCAAGGCATGACGAAACGTCATTCCGACCAATTTAAACATTGTAAATAAAATCTGACTAATGACAGTAACGTAGAAACTGTAAAAGAATAATCAAAAATTGTCGGCAAAAATATGGTTAATCGTTCTCATAATGTAAGTGTCACTAATAGTACCAACAAGCCTATTGTAATAAATGACTATCATACAAATTCGAGCAATAATAAATGCACAGAAAATGGATATCAAAAATTAGAAACAAGCATTATTGAAAATGCAACGCAAGATCATAATCATTGTCCCCGACGTTCTAGTTGTACACAGAAACCAAAAAAAAACCAAGAAAGAATGTTTGATTTATAACTGTTCATGTAATCTCGAAAAAAGTGTAGAGGAATAATGTACTCGTACGTGCAAGCGGACTATACTGTAGAGTATACTTGTATGTGTATGTGTGTGTAGTAGCAAGTGCTGTGCCCAGCAACAGCTCGACGAAAAAGCACTGTCGGCATCAGATTGCAGCCCCTCGGATGAAAAAGCGAAAGGTGAGGGCGTCTTCACCTCCCAAGTCAAGTTCCACATGTGAAACTACTACAGAGAGTGAGATGGAAGTTGACTGCGAGAATAACAAACATAAAGAGGATGAGATTTTCCCTGCCCTTCCACCACCAAAACCAGCTACGGTATTCAAAGAAATGGCCATCACACCCAAACCAAAGCCAATAGTACCAAACACTACAAACACAACCCGCAACACAAACACAAGAATCAAAAACAGTCCCGGTCATTTTACGAGAGCCCTCAAAATGGTCCCAAACACTGAACATAATGAAAACACAAAACATTTCATACACATCCGCGAAAAGAGTCTACCTGGGAATACAAATTATACCAACTACACCCACAGATCACAGACGACTGACCAAAGCACTAACAGAAAATGAACTGCAATACCACACTTATATACTGCCAGAAGATAGACAGCTGAATGTTGTCATCAGGGGTCTGTATGGCCTTTCAGCTGAAGAGATAAAAGAAGACTTACAATCTCAGGGCTTCAACCCAATTGAAGTCTACTACATTAAAATGAGGGAAGGTCTCTCTAAAGTCGTCAAGGTTCTCCTCCCAAAAACCGAAACAAATATATACAATATAAAATCTGTATGCCATCTTATGTGCATCGTGGAAGCACAGCGTCCTCGTACGGGCCAGGGCATGTGCCACAACTGTCAACAATTTGGACATTCTGCCAGCAATTGTCATGCACAGTCTCGATGTGTTAAATGCGATTCGCTTCACCATTTCTCGAACTGTCCGAAGAAAATAGAAGAGAAAGCAAAATGTGTAAACTGTGGTGGAGAGCATCCAGCAAGCTACGGGGGTTGTCCCAGAAATCCAAAGAATGTGAGAAGATCGTTCGCACAGGTTGCTGCGGCCCAACCCACACAACCAGCACAAAAACAGACAACCACGACACAGGCTCCCCCACGCATACAAAATCAAACTAACAATATGGACCAAATGTTTGCCAAAATACAGACACAGTTCCAAAACATGATGCAAGAGATGATGGCAAACATGATTCAAACCATGTTCGCTGCATCTCAAAATGTCATCAACACTAAACACTAATGAGTTTAATGAATCACGTTTCAATTCTGACGTGGAATGCGAATTCCTTGCTTCAGCATACTGGTGAATTACAACAGTTTATTTTCGATCATAAATACGATATAATCATGATCCAAGAAACCTTTCTGAAGCCTGGAAGACGATTCAGCATCCCCAACTACATCATGTACAGAAATGATAGAATGACGGGTAGGGGAGGCGGAACGGCCATTCTCGTGAGACGAAACGTGAATCATTATCCCATCAATACACCCACACTTGAAAAACTAGAGGCCACAGTAATCAAAGTGCAAACTGATTTTCTGGAGTTCATTGTGATTTCTGTTTACAATCCTCCATCAAATAGAAATCTTCCAGATGATCTCAGAGTACTTACTGCATTTGATGGCCCTATATTCGTTGCAGGAGACCTAAATGCCACACACCGCCTTTGGGGAGCTGTGAGAAGCAATAAAGCTGGGACCGAGCTCAATACATTCATCACAGCCAACCACTTTAGCCTGCATATCCCCAATGAGCCAACACATTACGGAACAAGACATGGCTTTGCACTGGATATCGGAATATCGCGAGATTTCACACAAAATGTTCGATTAAATGTCCTCGACGAACTGTCTTCCGACCACAAACCAGTCCTTTTCCTCATAGAAAACATCTTTATTGATGTTCCTATGCAGGAAAGGAAAACCACAAACTGGAAAGCGTTTAAAGTCGCATTGGCCAATGAAACTAATTTTCAATCACCTGAAACGGCCGACGACCTCGACAACATCATTGAGAACGTAACTCAGAGAATTATACAGGCAAAAGAGGACCACACGGTCATAACTCCGAGAAGGGAAACGAATCCCTATGAACTCCCTCAGAATATCAAACAACTGATCAGGAGAAGGAATCAAGTTCGGAGGAGAGCTAGGTTTACAGGTGACCCTACGCTACGTATAAACGCTACTCGGATGACAAATGAAATCCGTGATAAAATAAGGGTATTCCGAAACGAGCAATGGGAGAGCTTTTTGCAGAGTCTCGAGCCTGGGTGTGGCAGTTTCTGGAGAATGACCAAATACTTTCGGAAAAACAGTAAAATTGTGGTACCACCTATTCATGGTCCGAATGGAATACAATACTACGATGCGGGTAAGGCGGAGGCATTTGCAGATTCATTAGAAACACAATTCCGCGAGAATTCTTCGGATGAGGAGGACTTTGGAAATGAGGAAATAATTCAATCTTCTGTCAACAGACTACTGATGGACAACATTCAACACGAAGACAGAATAAAACCCACGGACTTGGACGAAATCAAAAACATTATACAGACACTCGACAAACATAAAGCACCCGGATATGACACTATTACAAACACTATGATTTCTTGGCTACCAGATAATATATTACAAACACTCACTGACATTATTAATACGATTTTTCGTTTGCGAAGGTATCCCAAAATATGGAAATCAGCGGTTATTATTGTCTTCCCGAAACCTCAAAAGGACCCACAATTTCCACAAAACTGGAGACCCATCAGTCTCCTCTCTTCGCTGTCGAAAATTGCGGAAAGGGTGATTCTGCATCGACTTTATGAGGTTATATCTGATAAAGATATTCTACCGGAAGAACAATATGGCTTCAAAGCCAAACACTCTACTGAGCTCCAGTTAGTTAGAGTGGTCCAACACATCAGAACAGGCTTAAACCGCAGAAACTCAACAGGCTTAGTTATGTTTGACATAGCTAAGGCCTTTGATAAAGTCTGGCATGCAGGACTTATCTTCAAAATGCATCAGTTCAATATGCCACTGCAGCTCACCCAAACCATTGGCTCCTTTTTGGAAGGCAGATCATTCCGTGTCAGAATTGACAAACAACTTTCAAGCCTGAGACCAATTGATGCTGGAGTTCCTCAGGGCTCGCCCATATCACCGGTCCTTTACAACATATTTACTGCAGACCTTCCTACTCTGCCTCCAAAAGTAAAATTATCACTCTACGCTGATGATACCTGTATATTTGTTACAGCACGACAAGCAAGAGTCATCACCTCAAACTTGCAACGATCGATAAACATTTTATTGAAATACTTTCGCAAATGGAAAATTAGGCTTAATTCTGATAAAACACAGGCCCTATTCATCACAAGAAAACTACAGCAAACTCCACAGAGACTTAACGTTGACAATGAAACAATAGACTGGGCACCAACAGCTAAATACCTTGGACTTACGTTTGACAAAAGCCTGACATGGAGACAACACATACAAAATAAACGGGGACACTGTATTGGACTTCTCTCTTCACTACACCCACTCATTAAATCCAAAAAACTTAGCCTTAAAAATCGACTGCTCATCTACAAACAAATTATACGACCGACGTTACTATATGGTAGTTCTGCTTTCTACCAAACGACAAAGACTAACAAAAAAGCACTCCAGTCCTTCCAAAATAGAACTATTCGAAAGATCCTAAGAATTCCATGGTACATTAGGAACACTGACATATACAAGGACCTAAGACTTGAGACAGTAGAAAAATACGTACGTGATAGAGCATTGAAACTTTTTGACACAATAGACAACCATACTAACAGTACCCTGGCATTCCTTCGAACTGTCCGAAACGGGGATGATTTACGCTTCCCAACTATCCGCCAAATAATTATGTAAAAATTTATTTTTAAAATTGTATATTGACTGAAGCTGCCACGGGAAAGTGGGTGGGTACTGTAGTGCTCACAGATATGAGGGAGTTAAGGTGCTAAATCGCACTAACTCCACACCCCACACATTCCAAGAGATTGCAGCCACGCGTCAAGCAGCAATCACCGTTCAATTTGTACCTTAATTTCTCATTATTCTTTATTAATAATAAATACTTTTTGTTTTACCATGAAACCGTGCGTTTTTAATCTAAGAACATAACACTCACAAGATTACATTCATTATAAATAAAATTGTTAAAGCCTCTTCCCACTTATTTTCGATCGATTCATTTGTCATTGATGGTGTTGTTACCATAGATGATGACGGTGATAATCAGCATTTACTGTCATTGGTCGTCATACGGTTATCTGAATTATTTGCCGCTTGGGATTCTCGTAGCGTTCGATATTAGAGATTGGGTGGAATAAGGGTAGAAGTGACGGGAACTACGTTATTTAACGATTACGAATAGTATTTATCTTCTATATTCCTTTTCGAGACGGCTCCTGAAGCAGTTTGCGTAGGCAGACTGCTCAATTACGACAAAGGTCAGACAAAGTTACTTTAAGTGGCTTGACCAAAAACAACTCTAAAGTGATATGCGCATCCTTCGCAATATGTCGGTATGTAGGAAGCAATACATATATGAGCTATATGATGAAACACGTTCTCTTGGGCTGTTATATTCTGATCATCCTTGAGCTATTTAACTGAAAAAAAAGTGCCACATCTATCTTGTTTCAAATTTTTTTGAATCTCTATCCCCTCAATTCACTAAGCTTATTCAAAAACTCTTTCGTTTCCGCTTAAACCTTTATCTAATCTCTCATTAACCTTTCAAGATTTAAGTTTACCGAATTCTCCTTTTTCAAATCAGGGCAACGCACTTTCCTTCAACATCTACTAGTCGATTCTGTGAACCGGATAAGAATAATTGAGTCACATTCCTTTTAACAATGGTATTTTTGCTGTTGACTCACTTGGAAAAATAGGAAAGTGCCAAGGAAAACATTTCTAAATGTGTCCTTATTGTTATACTTAACGTTCAACGTATGTGAATCCGTTCATCATACAATACAGCATTACATCCTTCCATTCCAAGTGCTGACAGACACTTCAAACCAATTTCAATATAACACTTAGGCAAAAAGCAATCGCAGCAATATAGAAAGTACATACATTTCACTCGTATGTGATGTACATATAGTATGTATAGATGGGAATAAGGATGTGCCGGCACCTTGCTGTCATACGTATGAATTTATTCAGAATGTGAGCATGTAAATTCAGCGGAAACCGATGGATGATGTGAAGAAAGCCAGGGATTTTGCTCAACTTGGGAAAAAATACAATAATGCAAAAATATATTCGCTTCACCAGGAAGTGTCAGGAAGGCACCATTTGGTAGAACCACGCTAACGAGTGCTTGTGAATAGTATGCTCTTCATCGTTGTTGCTGGTGGTGAAGACTATGGTGAGCTTTGTGATAATAATGATAGTGTAGGATGCTTTTGAATTCATCTGTGTTACCTCGTATGTATGGTGTTACCGTAAACATTTTGCTTTATAAATGTTGGAAGGGATAGTGCTGAGAAAACTCATCAAGGAATTTAGTTTTTCTTGGGTTGTATACTGGTAAAGTCATATTATATTGAAATAAAAATAGATTCATACCTTGCTTGGCACTTTGAATTCTTCTGGTAAATCCAGCATTTTGCTATTCTTTATTAAATATGAATGGTAACAGGAGATTTGAAACTTAAATTAACCCATACCAATAAATATACCTGAAGCAATGGTTACTCTTTTCTAACTTCTATTTTCATCATCAGTTTAACAGCCGCGAGCCATACATCTCATCCTTCGCAAGTGGATATGCTTCATGTTATACGTCAGGTTATGGAAAATGTAAAGTGGATTTCGCGATTTTCTATGCACTTGACTCTCGGTGCTATCTCCAAGTGAAACACTCGTGACTCGAAAGCTGCAAGCCAGGTATGCACTCCTTTGCTTATGTTATGCCAAAAATTCTCCGAGGGGTTGCTTCTGCATCACTTGGTTGCTACCTATGGGGATTAGCTCTTGCGGAAGACTTTAATCATAAAGGATATGAGTGTATGGATATGTAGCATCTTTTGTTTTATGTTTCACTATTTTCAAGAGAGTTCGTCTGATGGATAGATAGCTTGAATGGAAATATATGCATTTAAAAGAGCATAATTTTTGATTTTCCACGGTTAAATCTTATTGGGGAGAATGATTTTGATTCAGTTGACCAAAATACAAAGTAAAATTCTGGAGGACAAGTTTCGGCTTGGGCTGTTCCACCATAGATGATGATAAACAAAGTACTCGGTGTTGATGGAATTTTAGCGGAAACTTTTGATGGAAGAAAAAGGAATCTTTGGGTAGGCATCCACATTTTGATTAAAAACCTTGTAGCTAGAAACACCTCCCAGAAATGAGAATAAAACGCATTGGCTATTGCATATATAATACATATTTAAGCACGATTGCGCACTTCTTGCTAAGCAAACAGCCACCATATGTATCCATTTATATTCTCAAACGTCACACATGGTGGTGCGTCACACAGTCGGTATTATTAGATGAGTCAAGAGACAACAAGTTGCTCAGGGAGAGAAGTTTGGATGAAGCATTTAAAATAGAAAATAAACGTCATAGCTATAAGTAGGGGCGAAAGGAAGGATGGGAGTTAGACGACAATGGTAGTCACCGACAAAAAACTCCTCACAGAAATACCTAAACAAACAAATAGCTGCTTAAAATACTAGTAAAATGACAGCTCGTACTCTCCTATCATAAGCTTTGGGAGGCTGCAAAAAGTTTTCGCTTGTGTTTTAATTCAAGAAGGGGGGGAGGGGTACGTTCTAAAGCAGCAGAATTGATTAAAATGTATTGGGAAATGAAGACGTCCAGTAAAGCATCAAAACCATCATCTGAGCTTGCAGCCTCCTCAGCCACATTCTCAACCAGCAAAGATGATTGTACGAAGGCGGTGAGAAGGCGGAATGTCCTGACGGAAGAGGTACAGCTGCAGCTGCTTGACTTCATAAAGCATGTGAAAGAAGATCAGCCATCCGAGTATTCCTTAGAAACACTTAAAGAATGCGTCACTCGTCTTTCAAGTTAAGATGAACGAATTTGGAACAACGCGTACACAGATATACCGCACGGGTAGGACGTCGATAAATACCGCATCCTTAAAAAGGAGACTCTTCTTTGCATAAGACAAATGCAGCAACAGTCAAATGATTCAGCTTGGCGAATAATATCTCAAGGACACAACAAAGACCACAAAGCTGGCAAAAATAACGCTTCTCAATTCCGATGGTGATTACCTTAAATGAGTCCA
Source organism: Odontomyia ornata (assembly GCA_963969285.1). Lineage (NCBI taxonomy): Eukaryota > Metazoa > Arthropoda > Insecta > Diptera > Stratiomyidae > Odontomyia > Odontomyia ornata. The sequence goes on along the minus strand of OZ017740.1, from coordinate 53,798,037 downwards.
GTTTAAGGAGCTTTTTACACAAATGATCCACGAACGAGCGATTGGTAAGTCGCAAAAACTATTTTATCTTATAAACAACGCCAATGGTGGAGCACTTCGGCTAATCCAACACCTGCCAGTTTCTGATTACCACTTTGATGACGCATGGAAGCCGCTCAACGACCGGTATGCTAACTAAAGAATTCTTGTGAACGGCCTGAGCCTAGTACAACGATTGATAATGCAACCTAGTATTCAAGCCGAGTGTGCCAAGAGCCTCAAGACGCTTCATGACATCACTAACAAGTATCTATTGGGACTGAAAAATCTCGGCATTGAAGTCGTCTCGTGGGATCCAATCCTTTTGGCTTTGCTGCGGATGAAATTGGACAACTACAATCTTTTGCTCTATGAACAGCGAGACATAGCACGACGAGAGCTCAACACACTAAAGAACTTCTTATCATTCCTAGAAGTGCGCTTTCAAAGTCTTGAAGGTACAGGCATCTGACAATTCGGGAACAAGATCGTCAAACCAGCCTCTCTTGTTACGACGACCGGTTAAGGCCGTTGCCTCGTTTGCCCTCAAACTCAATCACTGTATTCATGTGCAACTTTTCAAGGAAAGTCTCCAAAAGGACGCATGTAAATTGTGTGGATCCCAAATTTAACGAGCCTGGAAAGATTGACCTGCTAATTGGAGCTGAACAATTCACGATTCTCAGATCGGGCGGATTTCATTTGCGAAAGTGGTGTTCAAACTGGCCACTCTTGCTGCGAGACGTTCCTACAGAAGATCAAGCATTGCTCTTCGAGATGCAGAATCAAAACAACTGTCACATCAAGACGTTGGAATTAACCTGGGTTCCTAGTACCGGCAATATCCTAGAGGAGGACAATATCGAGCTGTCACCAAACGAACCGTCTCGCTCATCTCTTCAATTCACTCGGATTTCTGAACCCTGTCACCATCCAGGCTAAGATCTTGCTTCAGTCTCTGTGGAACTTACAGCTCGACTGAGACGTGGCAACACCAAGTAAATTCCATACCCGTTGGTCCAAGTTTTGAGAGGAGATTAAGGCACTTAGGTCAATTAGATTTCCTCAACACATTTTTCCTGGATGTTCGCCAAAGGACGTACAGATCCATGTCTTCTGTGACACCTCAGAGCAGACGTATGGAGCCGCTATCTACGTCAAAATGCAGCAAACAGGAGACTCAACTATCGTGCGGCTGCTTTGCGCAAAGTTTAAAGTCGCACCCACTAAAAAATGAAAGCTTCCGGGATTAGAGCTGCAAGTCGCTACATTAACAGCTAAATTTGCGGATCTCAATTGTGCAACGTTCCTTGCTACTTTTGGTGCGACTCTAAAATTGTCTTGGCATCGTCGTGCACCTTCATAGCCAATCGAGTATTGACAATCCAAGAGCTAACATCGAGTGATCAATGGTACTATATCCCATCTAAGCTAAATGCTGCAGATATAATCAGCCGAGAACTGTCACCCGCATAGCTACAACAAACTACCACCTGGTTTTATGGTCCCATTTTCCTCCACGGTCCTCAAGGCACCTGGCCGAAGTAGCCTGCTAAGTTCAAACCCAGCTTGAATGGAAAACCAGGTAAGCAGTACACCTTGCCACAGACTCCACGCTCGACATCATTACCTCAATTGACCATCGAAACTCTTTCAAGTATCTCCAAAGAGTACTAGCTTACGTCCTTCGCCTTCTGAACACGACACGTGAAATCAGTCAGCCAACATCGTTTCACCTCACTGTAGTGGAGCTTGAAAGTGTTATATTCGCCATCATAAAACATTGCCAGGCTGCATAATTCAAGGAAGATCTACGGCAGCTTCAGCGTCACCGTCAAGTTGATCGGCAAGGTCAGTTATCTTTGTTGTGCCCGTTCCTAGAAGATAAGGGCATAATACGAGTCGGTGGACGCCTCCAGGAAGCTCACATTAGTTACAAAGCAAAACACCCTACAATGCTACTATACTCGCACTACATCACAATGCTAATTATGACGCAAATCCATTATGCTGCACGCTATAAGCCGTCAGAGATTGTGGCCTATTAAAGGTAATATCGCCCGGAACATTGTCCTTAACTGCGGTAGCTGCCAAAAAGCTAAGCCAAGGTTGAGTACACAAATCATGGCAAATTTACCTGCAAGCTGCATACAACCTGCCCGGCCATTCATCACCTCCGGCGTCGAATTATTTGCGCCCTTCTGGACTTATTTTAAAATTCGAGGCAAAAAACCACAGAAGACATATCTCGCTATATTTGTGTCCTTCACTACCAAGGCCGTCCACCTGGCTGTGGTGGCAGATCTTACAACAGACTCTTTCATAGGAGCTTTAGAGCATTTCATTAGCTGGAGAGGTAATTACAGAACCATCTACTGCGACAATGCCACGAAATTTGTAGGGGCCTACAATCAGCTTCGTAAACTACACGATACTCTGTATTCTGGTGAAGGCATCGAATACATCACTCAATTCTGCTCAACAAATGGAATTGACTTCAACTCCATTCCTTCAAAATTCCCACACTTAGGGAGGCTACCGTTAAATCTGTGAAGCAACTTCTGCCGAAGTCGTTATACAACATTCCTCCAGCTAGTGACGAGCTATTCACCGCGCAGCTGAAGTGGAGGCAATATTAAACTCTTGGCCATTGACTACACTATCTTTTAGTCCAAATGATTTGACGGCTTTAACTCGCGGACACTTCCTCGTAGGAGAGCCGCTAACCAACAGCGCTGACCGTGTTGCACTACCAGAACATTCCAATCTGCATCAACAATGGAAGCGGTTGTTCCACATCAAACATCATTTCTGGCAGCGCTGGAAAACGAAATATCTATTGCAACTCCAACACAGGCTTAAATGGCAACAACTAACCGAGAATCTGTGGGTTGGGACTATGGTTGTGCTTAAGGAGTCTAATACACCAGTCTTGCAATGGCCTCTCGGGCGCATCATCCATGGCACCGATGGCGCAGTCTGAGTCATTGACGTGAAAACAACTGCCGGAGTATCACACCACTCTATAATCAACCTAGCCCCTCAGCCTATCGAAACATTACAAGATGAGAACCCATCTTTTGACAGTGGCCAACAGCATCATTCAACCAGGTGCCCACCCGAGGAATATGCTCGCCGTCGTAGTAAACTGGACTATAATATAACTGATCAAGTAAGGCCCTCCAACACTAAAAGGCCTCGTAAGTCAATGGCGGCCACAATGTTCAATATATTGTTGGTGTTCCTCATGGCAGTCGTTAAAATTAAGGTTTCACCGTTTTTGACACTCCCTTCGCTCGAGGCACACTCAGGTTTATATTTTGAGAAGATAGGTGAAAGTCATCTCAGCTCCAATGGATGGAACCTTGTCATTTATTTCAATCTTTCTGCATATTGGAGAGAGCCGAGGATCATTATGCACGGCATCAGCCAACTGAGTAACATCTGTGACACAATAAAGACCGTCCAAGTGTGCCCCTCTACAGAATCATAATTAGAAGAGACCTTCAAAACCATCCAAGAACATAATGAACTGCTTCCAGACAAGCATCCCATATGTATCAAAAGGGGGACAGTAGATTTGATTAGTCACATCGCTTGTTCATTGTTCGGAGTGCTTGACTCAACGTTTGCTCAAAACATGGCAGACACTATTTGAGATATTGAGAACAATGAACAACATCTACTTTCACTTATCTGGAACCAAACATCCATCCTGGATGCTACAACTGAGGTCATGCAAAAGTCTAATGAAGTGATTGGCAACCAAATAGATCAATTGAATATGAACCTCAACAGTACATTAGAAGCCATAGCCCATCTTACCTACAACGATCAACAGACTCAAGCGATCGAGTTTTTCAAAACCTTATCCACGCACATGCTGCTATTGATGACAACCTACAAAGGCACACTAAAACTACTCTGTTAGATGTCTTAACTGACTCTCACTATGGGAAAATCAACCCCAAGTTATTGCCACCTCATCACCTGCTGGATCAATTGATGACCATCAAGGAGAACTTGCAGCAAACCTCCAGCCCCCGGCTAGCCAGCGATATCTTCCAAAAATCTACAATCTGATGACAATCACAGTTCGGATTCTGTCGAACCAAACGATTTTTTGACTCAAGCTCCCCTCAAAGCCCAGGACTCTTATGAAGTGCTGCAAGTGCACGTCATCCCCACCTCCACCAAGGATGGCTTTATCGAGATCATGTTTACCCAATATATTTTCGTAAACTTAGCACGAGACCTGTTCTTTCCTAATTCTAGTATCGAGCTATCCAGATGTCTTTCAATCCAACTACATCTACAAAACAGAATCATCCCGTGTCATAAAAGGTGCCTAACGTTCACAACTACGAAAAAGCTATTCTGAGCCAATCCTCCACACCATCGACTCCTTGTTAAATTAAGAGCTCTAAGCGGATGCCCGCTTGGATCCAGCTGCACCGCCCATACCATTGGATAAACGTCATGAATAAATCGAGTGACTTCCATATAGTGTGCCGTTCAATCGTTCAAACCAAAACATTGAGCGGCACAGGCAAGCTTAACGTGACCATCTACAATGAAGCAGTCATACTCCATGCCAGTAATTTCTACTCTGGCATAATGGAAGCATCCTTCTCAGCACCCGGCAATTTTTCGCCGTTACTCGTCTGAACTAGTGCTGAAGTATCATACGTTTGGATATCCCCGACAATCAAGCAAACCATTAGCAACATCTGTAGTCTTCGCGAAAGGGTAAAGGAATTGCACCGAGACGAAACAACAGAGTTCAACCATCTGTCTCACCACATCCATCACTACAGCATCTGGTACCTGAATTCGGCTTTACTAGCCGGCGTATTGCTCTACGTTAGTTAGCTGGAGGTTGTGCTTTCGACGGAATCCCTTGACCATCGAATCAGCACCAATTCCATCACCTCAGCAAATCAACCAGCCGTCATTTTCACTGAACCTAGGTCTGCATGTTTGAAGCGCAAGTTCAAGGTGGGGAATATGTTAAGTTACAGCAAAATTTATTCAATTTATTTCGATTAAGTCATGTCAAAATGTATTTAATTTATTTAGATTATCCTCAACGATACTTTCGTAATTTGCGTTACCCTGCCGTCAAAGGTAACTGAATTCCTTTCCCATGCACAATTAACGTGCACCATGTCAGTAAAATTTGCGTGCTTTGCACCACATTCCAGACGCTAAGTAAACAATTTAAATCATCAAGTTATAACGCGATCCTTGACCAAGAAAAGTAAATGTGGTTCAGGTAAAACTCGTGTGCGGTAACGGAGCTAACTCAGCAATTTGATTATTAGAATTGTGAAAATCAGAAAATAGAATCTGATTATGTTATCAGTCGAATCATGTGTTTCATAGAAGTAAGTGGTAGTATGGAATAAAGTGAAGGAATTCCGGTGAAGTCCTGGTATTGAATCAGGATTTGATATGCAAGTGTTTGAACTGGATAACAATGTTGTATTCAAGTCTTACTTTAGTTCTGGTTCAATACCAAACTGAACGTTAAAGTGTTGTGGCAAAGTCCTAGTATTGAACCAGGAGTCAGTTTAAAGGCAGGTGGTGCAAGTCCTAGCATTGAACTAGGACTTCTAGTTAATACTTGGAGATACGAAATAGGTCCGCCAGTAATTGTTGTTGTGGAAGTCCTAGTGCTGCACTAGGACTTCCACAATAACACACAATACACTCTCCTAGTTTATACTAGGAGATAACAAACGTCACGGAAAGGCCCACGTTGAAACAAACGCCATACCATGTTAAGTAAACTTTAATTATGTAAACAATACAATTGGTGGGTCCAACGAGCGTAGATAACAGAAAATTGACGATATGTCTGTGACGGTTATCAAATTTCAATATTCTTCCGAATTTGTCACTAGATCCAGTGGAAGATTGATCCCTTAGTCCACAATTTTTAATGTTCTAGTGACTAAAAATACTGCACCGACTATTTTAGCAGATAAATTTAATCGGAATTTTTCGGCAGCTAGATGGTAGACAATGTAACCTCGAGGATAACAAATTAAAAAAATAGAATTTTGAATCTTATGTGGAAACCGATACTAGTAACATCAGATATCCAAACAATTTGAAAAATGCAGCCATAATATCGGCGTACCACCGCGGGCGGAATCAACGCCACAAAGATCAAAATACTTGATTTTGTTTTTTATGAAATTGGTTGCCGATTCGGTGGGCAGTTTTTTCAATATCAGAACGCTGCCCGCAGTGGTCTATGATGGTCTCTTTCTGTGTGGCGAAGCCTTTAAAATGTTGAAACTAAATTGCTACTCATACAATTAATGAATTCAATAGTCAACTGCTGCCACGTATCTCTTTTTCACGGCACATCATAAGGGAAAGGTAGCCGAAGAAGATGATGATTTCAGTTTGGACCGTGTCAATCGGGAAAAAATATTAAAGTTTACTACTACATTTGGATATACCTAGCGAATTTTTTCATCTTATATTTTACAAAACTGATGAGTCTTCCATGCTGGATTGGCTAAATCCTTTCTGACAGTGACTAGTTCCTGATCTGCCTTCAAAAGTTATGGGTGAACATACATAATACAAAGTGCGAACGTAATTTGAATGGGAAGGATTCCGCGTAAGTAAGTTTCATCTGATAGTAGAGTATGAGTAACTTTAAAGTTTAATAGAGGAGGGGTTCGAACTCATGTAGGAAGGCCTTGGTTGCAAAGGGGTGGTAGAACACGAGATTAGGACGATTTCTCTACCTTTAAAGCAACGCAACTATCCTGTTACACCAGCCGTCCAGCAACATATCAATACTGAGCTTGATAAAAGGCTCAAACTAGGAGTCTTAGAACCTTCTTTCAAATGCTTGTTCATCCCCGATCTAGTTATACAAGAAGAAAGACGGAAAATACCGTTTTTGCGTACAAGATGCATATTTTATCCCGTATTTTTCTGCTACACTAGATAAGCTCCAAAATCTTAAATATCAAGTTTGCATATTGGCAGGCCCTGATGGCAGAGAAATCAAAACCCTTCACGGCATTCACTATTCTATGTAGGGGTTATTCCAGCTCAAATGTACTCGTATACCACTTGATCTCCATGATGCCTTTCCTATATGGCAATGATTAGTAGACCAAATATCGGGACCAGAGTTGGAGACTTACGTATCCGTCTACCTAGATGATGTTATTGTAGTCACTCCAGAGCTCAGGAATTATTTGCAAATTTTGCGAGAAGTGTTACGACTGTTGCGTGTGGCAGGACTTCGAGTATCTCATGCAAAATGTGAGTTTTGTCACCCGCAACTTAAATATCTAGGGCATGTGGCTGGATGATAAGGGCAACATGTAGATCCATATAAAGAGGGCTTGTTTAATGAACATTCCGCAACCTGCGAGTGGGAAGAAAGTACGATGATTTCTGGGCATAGTGTTATGGTAATGTTGGTTTATACCAGATCATGCCACACTAACCACTCCACTGACTGATTTGCTGAGGTAAAATCGAAAGTTTGTGACAACCGTCACAAATTTCTTGCGATGCAAAATAAAGCTATACACAGCACTTAGCCTTACATGCCCTGATTTCATCACGCCTTTCAAAGAACAAACCGACACTTCAGACACACAGTTGGGGGGCAGTGTTGAGTCAAAGAGATTTTGAGTGAGAGAAGGTAGTCTGCTACTTCAGTCGCTAAAAAGAACTACTCAACCACGGAAAAGGAGTGTTTGGTAGTACTGCAGGGAGTAGAAAAACTACGCCCATATTTAGAAGGAGCCCAATTTAGCGTTATCATGGATCACCATTCATGAGCCAGGTTAAATAACCTAAAGGACCCAAACAGACGTTTGGTACGATCGGCTTTTCAACTCCAGCAGTTCGACTTTGACGGCCTTCATAGGAAGGAAAAAGAGCATCTCGTACCAAATGCCTTGTCACGGTCAATTCTCGAGGACAATATCGTGGTGGCTGAGATGAACAGTGGAAATAAACGGATGGAAAGGATGACTACTAAGTGAAGGGTTGGCCACAAAACTTTCCGGACTGGAAGGTGGAAAATGGGTAACCTTAGAAGCACTTCACGGGAAGGTACCCATAGTCAGGCAGGAATAGCTAAAACGGGTCATAGTAAAGGGAGAGTGGATGAAGGTACTTCGTCAGTGTCACGACGATCCAAAGGCGGGTCATATGTGGGCTAACAAGACATACGATCGTGTGCGCAAAAGCGCTTTTGGCCCACAATGAGAGCAGACATTAAACGATATGTCACCAGATGCCAGATCTGTCAGTCCATTAAAGTGGAACGGAGATGCCCGTCTGGCCCAATGGTTTCTAGAGACGGCCAGCCAAAGGAAGCTTGGGAGATACTATCTGCTGATTTGATAGGACCCTTACCTTGATCACCCCAAGGCAATTGCTACATTTTAACCGTTGCGGATTATTTTAGTAAGTTCCCGCTTATTTTCCGTGAACAGAAAAGCAGTCGCATGGATATTGGAGGAACAAGTTTTTTTATTATTTGGGGTGTCAGTGGTAGTAATTTGCGACAACAGGGTACAGTTCCGCTCTTAAGAGTTTCAAAGATTGGCCACCACTTATGGTACTAAGATACATTAAATGGCTTATTATCTTCTTCTTCTTCGTAGCACTACAGCCCTTTTCGGGCCTCCGCTCCTGATAGCTTATTATCAACCTTAGGCTAATCCCCCGGAATGGGTGAACAACAAAAGGATTCTGAGATCTTGTGTAGGTGTTAACCATAAGGAATGTGATAAAGAAATTTTAAAAAGGTGATGTGTTCTGCATACGCATATTCACGATGCAATGGAGGTGACGTCATATTTTGTGAACTTTGGTCAGGAAATGATAGCTTCGAGGGAGGACCTTCACCAATAAAGGAAGAGGGAGTTCAAAATAACCCATGTTGCGAGATAGTTTGATGGCTGGAATTGCGTGAAAAAAGTAAGGAATGCATGAGAAAGGTAGCATAGCGAAACACACAAAAATTCAACCTTCGGAAGTGAACTTCCCCATTCCTTATGAATGATATGGTTTGGAGACGGAACTTCACTAAATCCAATACCGTGAGCTATTTTTCAGCAAAACTGGCGCTGAAATATGTAGGGCCTTTTAAAATTTAGCGATTATATATCAGCTGGTCACTCAAGAAGGAAGTGAAGTTGGTTTATGGCACGTCAAAGGCCTAAAACCTTACGTAGCATAGTACACATAAAGCGGGCTCTTCTACCAGGACGATAAGCATGTAGCAAATTTGGTATGGATAAATATGGTTTTTAGTCAAAGATAAAGGCAGTTCGATTAAAGTAAGATTTAGACATCACAAAGAGAAGACACGGAAAAGAAAATGAAAGAAGTACCTTTTGCAGAGGGATCAACTGTAAATCACTTGCGGAGACGTACCTTTAACTTGCTAATCTGTAGTCCTCCTGGGATTGTTTTTTTTTGCATGGCGGCGGTTACGTTTTTTTTTTGAATTGTTTCCATGATATGTCCTCACTTATTTTCTTTCGGTCACTTGTTGTCGATTGCTAAATGAAGCAGGATCAGATTAGTGTACCTGCAGTTTCTCGCGATATTCATTAGGAGAACTGGAGGTCTGAGACCAGTGGGGAAACCGAGGAAACTCTTGCCTGACTCGGTTGACGAAGACAGCTCATCGGTGCTCAGATTTCGAAATCGGAGGACGCGGACAATGGACTGAGGTAATTGGAGCGCTATTTGCAGGAGGCAAAGGTCCAAAAGGAGCTGTGGAGCTACGAAGAAGAAGGTTCTTGTGGCTAGGAGGTGAAACAGGGTAGTTGGGGCGCCTTAGATCATTGACGCCGTTGAAAGTTATCATTGACGCCGTTGAAAGTTATGTACCTAGGATTAAGAAAAAAAAAACAAATTGTCTGAACCTTGGCTTGATAGGGACCTACGATATTTACGAAACCAAAGAAACAAACTCCATAAAATTATACCAAAAAGGTCCAATGTAAGCAATGAATAGAAAAGCAAATATGATCATCTGGCAAAAGATATTCAATCAAAATCTAGAGAAGCTTATGAATCATATGTAAACACTATTGGAGAAAATATAATCCAGAATCCAAGGAAATTTTTTGACTTCGTAAATACTAAACGTAAATCAAAGGGGTACGCCAAGTCAATGGTATATGGTGACTTAAGATCATCGTCGCCTGCAGAAATCTGTGATTTTTTCGCGAGTCATTTTCAATCTATATATTCTAATAATAGCACCTCGTCCTATACTCTTTCTCCATCCACATATTCAGCAGCTCTAATTAACGAGATGTTTATTTCTAAAGAAGAAATATTGAAAGCTATTGAGGAGCTTGATTTGAGCAAAGGACCAGGCCCTGATTAGCTTCCTCCCTGGTTTGTGTTCCACTGCAAGGAGAAACTGCTTTTACCACTTTACATTATTTTCAATAAGTCTCTCTCCTTAGGAATATTCCCAACATACTGGAAATCATTCTATCTGATTCCAATTCACAAATGCAGTGACAAAGGGTCCGTTAAAAATTATAGAGGAATTGCTATATCCTCTCCGAAACTATTTGAAAAAATTATCTGCTTCAAACTATCCCCCATCGTAGAGTCTCACCTTAATAACCAACAGCATGGTGTCTACTACGCTATGTGAAATGGAAAAAAGGACACCAAATTGATGCTATATACACCGATTTTAGTAAAGCTTTCGATTGTGTCAACCACAAAATACTGTGTAATAAGTTGAAGAAATTTGGAATCACTGGCTCATTACTTGATTGGCTCTATTCTTACCTAGAAAACCGAACCCAAATAATCAAATTTCAGGGACATTTGTCTAAAGAAATAAATGCCTATTCTGGAGTACCAAAAGGGAGTCATCTCGGTCGTCTTCTTTTTAATATATTCATCTCAGATCTGTCAGAAACCTTATCGGATATATCTCACTTATTTTATGCGGATGATCTCAAACTGTATCATGAGATTACCTCTCAAAACGACTCACTATTCCTTCAAAGCAAGATAAACTCTCTGTTTGAATGGTCTTCCATAAACCAGCTTCATTTGAATTTGGAAAAATGTCAGATGATTACCTTTTCTCGCAAAAATTCAGTCTTCAAAGCTGATTATCACCTGAACAATACAAAACTCGAGTCGATAGTGTCAAAGACCTTGGTGTCGTCCTGGATACAAAGATGCGGTTTAAGTTGCATTACGATGAAGTAAATTCCAGAGCTAATAAGATCCTAAGTTTCATCAAGCGAAGAGCAAAGGAATTTAAGAACATATGGGTGACCAGCACCTTATACCTTTCTTTAGTCCGCCCCATACTGGAATATGGATGTTTCATTTGGAGCCCTGTTTTTGATGTGCATATAGACAGAATTGAATCTGTTCAGAAACAGTTTCTGTTATTTGCTCTGAGATGTTTATATGATCCTAAAAACTACCAGACTTTACCATCATATGCACAAAGACTCCAAATTCTAAATATGACATCACTTTCCTCCCGAAGATCAATGATAATTTGCTACCTTGCTTTCGACGTGCTTAGAGGCAGCATTGGCATACCATACATAACTAATAAAATAAAATTGAATGAAACATCACGAACCGCTAGGCATTCGCATATGCTGATAGAAGAGCGGCATCATACTAAGTATGCAGACAGCAAGCCGATGAATAGATGTTGCAAAACATTTAACTCATTGAGTGCTCACTACTCTCCAACAATCTCCAGAGTCCAATTCAAATCCATTATCCTAAACGCCTTGTCCTTCCTAGTCCAATAAACTTAATCTTATTAAATATTTTGTAATTTTTAACTATAAAATGATTTAATACTTTTAAAATTTTTGAGAATTGTTAATGCTTTTAATTGTTATTTATGTATATCAATGTATTATATGTATGCCTTGTTTGGTAATAATAATAAATAAATAAATGAAATAGATGGATTCGTGATTAATGGACTTAGCATTTAAGGGTAGACTGAATGACCAGAGTAAAATGTGGCGTAGGAGGTAAATGTTGGAAGTTTGGTAGAATATTAGTTGAAGAAATCAGTACCCAGACAAAAAAATTACCTAGAGTTTCGAGAATACGCCTTTTCCATATTTCTTTTCATTCTTTTTTTGGCATTTTTATGGTGTCATTTCTTCTTTTACTTTTTGAAGTCAGTAGGCCGTTAGATAATTGCACTAACATTAAAAGTTGCAAAACTGATTTCAAATAAGAAACATATGGTGAAGTATGAAGTTAGTAGAAAAAGAGTTAAGAGAAGATAGTAGTGGTAGGAATAATGCTTAATTTATGATTAGTTGCTTAGCATATACGATGATGGTGAGTATTAGCAGGTACTCAAATGAAGGTTGTCGGGAGCATATAATAAGGCAAACACTATATTAGAAGGATTTATAGAACAATAAGGTCAACCAGCACGATTTGTTTTTCCTCTTAAAATATTGTAGTAGGATGAGTAGCAGTTATGTTTGTTCTTGATAATATTGGATAGTCTAAAAAGTATTGAGCCTTTTTTGTCACTAGATCTTGAGCCTTTTTTGCCGCTAGATGTTCGTTGTCATACAGTTAAACTGACATGCATTTGAAAGGTGACATTCCAGTCTACAATTTTCATACGGACAGTTTTGTATTTCGTCATTCGTGTCAAAAGTTGTATTCATTTAAAAACGAGGGAAATTTTTGAAAAAATTTGTTATATTTTACAATATCACTACGACCAAGGTGAGAATGCATCGCAGGTTCGTGAAAAAATTTGTAGTATCTACGGTCATGATATTTTATCAAAAACCACAGCCAAGAGATGGTTCGCTACCTTTCGTTCTAAAGACTTTGATGTCAACGATGCACCTCGCTCAGGTCAACGAATCACTGAAAAAGTCGATGAAATCTTATAAAAAATTGACGAAGACCGATAATAAGCAGCCGTGACATTGCTAAGGAACTGAGTATAAATCAGCAAACACTTTTGAATCATTTGCGTAAGGCTGGATACACAAAGAAGCTCGACGTTTGGGTGCCGCCAGAAATAACACAAAAAAAATTGATCGACCGAATTTCCATTTGCGAAATGCTAATAAAACGCAGCAAAATCGAGCTATTTTTGAAGCAAATAATTACGGGCGATGAAAAATGGGTAAGATACGAAAATGTCGTTCGAAAAAGATCATGGTCAAAAAAAGGCGAATCATCACAAACGACTTCAAAGGCAGGATTGACATCAAATAAGGTTATGCTGTGTGTATGGTGGGATTGGAAGGGAATTGCTTATCATGAGGTGCTAGAACCTGGCCAAACACTCAATTCGGTACCGTCAGCAATTAACCAGAGTGCGACAAGGAATTCAAAAAAACCGGCCAGAATTGATTAATAGGAAGGGCGTTGTCTTCCGTCATGACAATGCCAGACCACATACATCTTTGATGACCCGGCAAAAATTGACAGGGTTTGCCTGGGAAGTTTTAATGCATCCACCGTATAATCCAGACCTTGCACCATCAGACTACCATTTGTTTCTGGCTCTGCGAAACTTCCTTAATGAAAAGAAATTCACTTCAAAAAGGGACTGTGAAAATCACATGGCCAAGTTTTTCGCCGATAAACCACACAGTTCTACATAGATGGAATCAAAGCTCTACCTGAAAAATGGCAAAAGGTCATAGAAAATAATGGACAATAAGTACTTAAATACAATAAAATCCATTTTAAATAGAAGAAATATTCAATCGAAAAATTACAAATAAAGACTCAATGCTTTTTAGACTTACCAATATTAACATTGATTAATGAGATTTTGACTCCAAAATTTTAATAATGTCTTCTATAAATATTATCGTAGTCTACTGAATCACATTTTCCATCTGCCCTCCACAAATGCTCCACGTATGTACACCTAGATACTGCATCCACTTTTCAATAATATGTCTGCACCTAAGGATGCTCTTTAAACTTGCCAAGGAAAAACACATGCAATCACATTTCCCAGATAAACAAAACATTTTCACTTTGATGTCAAAGACAAATAAAGACGGCGGTGAGACCGCCAACTTCTATTCCTGAATTAGAATATGAATTCCTATCCCTCAATGAAAGACTCGTAATGTTAACATTAGGAAACTTCTTTTTGCCTCTGATAGACTGCTTTAGAGTTGTGCAAGTGCGCGCAATTAAAGGAAAAATTCCGTTGGAATCTAAAGTCTTTCATGTAATTATCTTGTGGTTTGATTGATTTTGTTTGTTGTGTAGAATCAAATACTTAAGAGGTCTCAAACGTATATGATAGTCAGCGCTTTCAAAATATTTTATGTATCGTTTTCAGAAAAAAATACTTCAGTAACGTTTGCCTACACTTTCACTGAGTCATATTGTGCAATTTTGGTCAAAATCCTTTTCAAATATTGAACATCGCCAATATACATCACATTTCCAATGGTTTCGCGATCGAGGAAGGTAATTGGAAAATTTCTGTTGGCCACGGCAAATAACAGATGTACTAGATGTCTAGATATCCCCCACCTTTGTGCATCACACATTGCAATCATCTACGCATTGAATCGTCGTCGGACGCTTTTACATCGCAATTTTCCCTGCTCTGTTTTCCGTTTCTTTTTTTTTCATCCGTCGCACACTCTTCCTGGTGCTCCTTTTCACATATTGTGTACATAGAGTCGGAAAATTCGCTTCGGGCGGCACACATCAATCGTTGCGGCATCAAATACACTACACCCACGACTCCATGTGTAATTTCTAAAATTGATTTTAAAATTGTACAGACCGTATAGAAACAAATCTGCTGAATTTCAAGTCGAAAAAGGGTGGCAGCCAGCACACGGTAAACATATGCTTTCCTATTAAATAAAATAATCATAGGATTTGTGTCAGCACAGCATCAGGAAGTCAAATGTGGAGTTGTAATGTATGAAAGAATGTGTTGGGAAAAGGATTTGCACATACTCTGGTCTAGCCTAGGCCAGGAGGCTTGTACTTATCTGATAAGAGGAGAGATAATCATTTTGATGTTTACTTTGCCAAGGGACATGAAGATTTAAATAAAGGAGGCCTTATGCATCAACTGAAGAAAATCATTGAATACTGTATTTATTTTGAGCTTTTAAAGAGAAAGTGGTTTGAGAAAATAGCTAACAGGGTAGTTGTAACGTAGACATATTCTAAAGGCTATATTCAAATGATGATGGTGGTGAATGGACATCCTTAATAAATTTGAACTAAGCTTTCGGTAGCCTATATATACGAGTACGTTTCTCGTTACTTACATTTGTAAACTGAAAAACTTGAGATTCGGCTTGAAGGTTAGTCACAATACTTTCAACGTTTGCTTATCCTGAAAGCAAGGATTACACACAATCTACGACTTAAACTCAGCCATATCGATTCTCATGATAATTTCTGTAATAAGATCAAAGACAACGTGACAAATTTTAAAAAAAAATTTAATGAGACTGCATCCTAGTCGACTTAAATATGATTTCAGTACCCCTGGCCTTTCGGATACTCTCGAATGAGCATATTAGTTCTGCGTATGCCTGAAGTTCCTTGGCAAATCTTGTCGCAATGTGTTCATATTTGCGTTTTAAAAATCACTCGATACGACAGTAAAATCGCAATGTGGCGGAACCCAAACCCTTACAAACTCCCTGGAAGCTGCAATTACCGACCTGTGCCTTGATTGGCATGCAATTCGTATTTATTCGCAGAGCGTGTTGTTCGTTGAACGTGTTAATTGTGTCAATATATTTTACTATGTATAATAGAGGAATCTATGAGAATTATGTGTGAAACAAAATATCGTCCAAATGCTCGCCACGGTTACGGTGACATACTTCTATCCGATGGTCCATATTTTCAATGACTCTGAGACATAATTGAGATTCTATGTCGTAAATGGCTGAATTATCTCATTCTTTAGCTCTTGACTTGTTTTCAGCTTATTGATGTAGAATTGTTTCTAAAATATCTCCAGAGAAAGAAGTCCAACGGTGTCCAATCACATGATTGTGGGGGCCAATTAACATCGGCACAACGTGAGATAACACAGCCATTGAATTTCTCGTGCAAAAGAGCCATTGTTTCGCTGGCTGTGTGGCAAGTGGCACTATCCTGTTGGAACCACATATCGTCCAGGTCCATAACCTCAATTTCTTGCCATAAGAAGTCCGCTATCAACTCGCAATAGCGAACATCATTCACGGTAACTACTTGGCCGTCCTCATTTTCGAAGAAATACGGCCCGGTGACGCCACCAGCCCATACAACGCACCAAACAGTCACTCTTTGTGGATACATCTACTTTTCAACAATCACTCGTGGGTTTTCATTTGCCCAAATGCGGCAATTCTGCTTGTTAACGAATCCACTGAGGTGAAAGTGTGCCTCGTCGCTGAAGATGATTTTCTTTGTAAAGTCACCATTCTCTTCTGTCTGTTCAACCAACCATTCGACGTATTGCCAACGCTTGAAATGGTCAGTAGGCTTCAGTTCTTGAGTCAATTGAACCTTGTAAGCGTGTAAGCTCAAATCTTTATTCAAAATTCACATCAGTGATGGTCGTGAATTGTTCAATTGTTGGGCACGACGACGAGTCGAGGTTGACGGCTCTTCTGCCACACTATCGTGAACAACAGCAATGTTTTCCACAGAGCCAACTGGGCAAGCATGCCCAGGTAATTTTACATTTCCTACAGACCCGGATTGCTGAAATTTGCCCACAATTCTCCCGATTGTGGACACATTTGGTCGATTATGTTGGCCAAAAAATCAAAAAGTGCACGAAATGCATTTTGATTTGAACGCCCATTTTCATAAAGGGCTTCAACAATCTAAATGCGCTGCCCAATTGTGTACCTCTCCATGGTTTAAGTTGTCAAACACTGAAACGAAGAAATAGTAAATTAAATTGGGGGAAACGGTAATTACCACATTAAGGTGTGACTCACAATTTACATCGTACATTATGGTTGGACCACCCATTACAATTGTAAACTTAAAAACATGAGATTCGGCTTGATGGCTAGTCACAAAACTTTCAACGTTTGCTTATCCTGAAACCAAGGATTGCACAAAACTTACGACCTGAGCCCAAATATATCAATTCTTATAACAATTTATGTAATAAGCTCAAGAATAACCCGAAATTTTTTAAAAACCAGAAACAGTGAAAAACACAATTTCATTATTGGTTTTAAAGAAAAGACTTAAGGAACATCTAAGAAATTCAAAAAAATGATAAATCTTGAGGATTGAAAATGTAATGTCTTAGGGCACTTAAACCCTATTGCCGAGATACTTAAAGACAGTTCGTTTTTATAAACTCAGAGTTTTTTTTACAGCGTCGTATTCCTTTTTTTTTGAATCTCTGAGAATATTTTGTATACCGTACAAAGCAGTGATATGCCTCCATGGATTTCACACTGTGGCTTGTCACCTTATTTGTGGATATGAAAGAAAATTGATTGGCTCCACTCTTTCGGCAAATGTTCTTATTGCCAAATGTGCTGGATGACTTTGTGAACAGCTTTCTGAACACTGCTGCCACCATATTTAACGAGCTTCACTGGAATCTCATCGATGCCTGGCGTTTTATTAATCTTTTGGGCTTTGGTGGAGGAACAAACTTCATCCATAGTTGGTGAGGCCACTGAAAACTCTAAGGAATATATATATATATATATATATATATATATATATATATATATATATATATATATATATATATATATATATATATATATATATATATATATATATATATATATATATATATATATATATATAGGCTCCGATGTCTTGGACCTGTGCGAAGAATTTAGAAGGTTCTTGCAATATGATGCCCATGTTTTCTTGGTCCTGGTTTCATCAGCGGACATATTGCCGATGCCATCAGGGCAGAGCGTAGTCCTTGGCTGATAACCTGGTTTAAGCCGTTTCACTACTTTGAATGCTTGTCTCGTGCTGTTACTCGCTAGATTTACAACGATACTTCACATCGTATTTCCTTTTCTTAACTCTAATAATCTGATTCGCTACTCGTCTGAGTTTTTCATAGTATCCTGGTTTTCACATCGAAATATACTTTGTACGCCTTCCCCTTTTTATGTTTATGAAAAATGACTTTACAAAACTCTACTTAGATCACAATCTGTCCGTCCGTCTGTCTATTTGTCCATCCGTCCCTTCATCCGCCCATCCGTTTGTTCATCCATCCATCTGTGTGTTACACCACTTTTTCTCGCAAACCACATAAACTAGAAATATCAATTTTTGCATCTCGGTGTAAAGTAGTGCCCCCGTCCAAATTCAACCACAAAAAATTTTATAAGGTGCCCAAGGGGGGTATCCCCATATAGCGGAGTGGCCTCAAAAAAAAAATTCATCAAAAGTGGGCAATATGAGTGTCAAAGGAAAGCTTTTCAAAACATGTCTTAAACTGGCATTTTTTGCTTCAAGGAGTGCAGAGGGAGGAGAAATACACGAAAAATTTGAGTCCCTCTCCCCTTGCGATTGAATAAATCATAAAGATAGGCGTTTTTGAGCACAACAACAACAAATACCTTAGAAGTCAATATTCACTCAACTTTGTTCAAATTTCACTTTTTCCACAATAAAATCGTATCGATACCTTTAAACTCAACGAAATTCTATATTTAAGTAGTCACATGAAAGATTCGAATAATTTTTAAATTTGATGAACATCAAATCATATTCACGGAAGTTATAGCCATTTGAAATTTCTCCAATAACAACAACAATACCACATGATTTTGGTATTTTATGGACTTTCCATCGATTCAGTCACAGCAGTTTTGATTTGATCTTCTTGAAATTTTAAAATAAGGTCAATAACATAAATATTTTTGGGAATTCATAACTTGTGTGGTTTTTGTTAGTTTGCAACAAAATGGCGACCGTTGAAGAAAGAGAAACAATGAATTTTTTTATAAACGTGCACATTTGTTTGACATGTTGCTGGTGGCTGAATTCCGGAATCCTTCTGGCATGAGGGTAGGTCTGTCGACTGTCTTGTTAGGGTTTTGTTTTGTCTGTCCGTCTGTCTGTCTGTCCGTCCGTCCGTCCGTCCGTCCGTCCGTGTGTCACAGCAGTTTTTCTCGGAAACTACTTAAGCTAGAAGCATCAAATTTTGTATATAGGTGTGAAGTGGTGATCTCTTCAAAGTTCAACTACTAAAAAATTTTATAAGGTATTTAAGGGGGGTCTCCCCATGTAGGGGAGTGACCCCCCGAAAAAAAAATTTCATTGAAGGTAGCCGATATGGGTATCAAATGAAAGGTCTTGATGAGAACTTTTCAAAACAGGTCTTAGTTTGGCAAAGTTTGCTTCGAGAGGCGCACAGGGTGGGGAAATACACGAAAAATTTGTGTCCCCCCCCCCCCCTCGCGATTGGACACCTTCGATCCGGAAAATCTGAAAAAAATCACGAATGTAGGCCTTGATGAGTACAACAACAACAAATACGTGAGAAGTCGCAATTCACTCAACTTTGTTAGTAATAGTATGATTTATCGATTTTATGTTTTCTTGAATAAAATCTTAACGGTACCCTTAAATTCAACGAAATGTCAGAAGGGTTTTGTATTCAATTTTCAAAATGCAGTCACCAGATTGAATAAAGTCAAGAAGCATGTCAATGACGATTTTATTGGAGAAAATGTGACATTCGAAGACCATACTATTATTAACAAAGTTGAAAGAATTTCGACTTCTGAGGTTTTTGTTATTGTTCTACTCATAAATATCTCCCTTGATAATTATTTCAGATGTCCATTCGCGAGGGAGGAAACACATTTTTCATGTATTTCCCCCTTGTGCCCCCACGGAAGCAAAAACTGACAGTTTAAGAACTGTTTTGAAATGCTCCTATGAAAACGTTCATCTCATACTCATTTCGGCTACGTTTGATGAATTTTTTTTCAGGGGCTATTCTCCTGTACGGTTATCATCGATTCGTGGCCAATTTTTTCGAATCCTAGAATGGTTACAAAGCCCTTTTGCTAGGAGCTCTCTCCCGCCTCCTTGACTTGTTTCACTTATGAGCATTAATTGTTAGTACTTATCTTCAGTCATTCATTAAATTGAATCAAGTGTTCAAAGCATGTACCTTAAACGTTGAAGTTGGGAAAAAATAACTCAAAATTATCCAATCTTCGCATTTAAAACAGCCACTCTTTTGTTTTGTGATTACCGATACCACTAGCTGAATCGATTCTCAAAGATCTACATGACACCTATCATTCCTGAAATTTTCATGCGAATACTAGCAAAACTGTAGTGTCTGAGTCGGTAAAAAGCGCATGTTGTTCCATAGCCATATGTTGCCATAGTAATACATGCAGCGCATATTGTTCCATAGTAATGCAGGAAAATACAAACCGCTATAACTTCGCTAAATATGATGCAATCTTTATGAAACTTGCAGGGTTGATCAATCTTATAAATAGACATCTGTGTACTGAATTTCGTTGAATTCAAGGGTAACGTTAAGATTTTATTCAAGAAAACATAAAATCGATAAATCATACTATTACTAACAAAGTTGAGTGAATTGCGACTTCTCACGTATTTGTTGTTGTTGTACTCATCAAGGCCTATAATCTTGATTTTTTTCAGATTTTCCGGATGGAAGGTGTCCAATCGCGATGGGGGGGACACAAATTTTTCGTGTATTTCCCCTCCCTGTGCGCCCCTCGAAGCAAACTTTGCCAAATTAAGACCTGTTTTGAAAAGTTCTCATCAAGACCTTTCATTTGATACCCATATCGGCTACCTTCAATGAAATTTTTTTTTCGGGGGGTCACTCCCCTACATGGGGAGACCCCCCTTAAATACCTTATAAAATTTTTTAGTAGTTGAACTTTGAAGAGATCACCACTTCACACCTATATACAAAATTTGATGCTTCTAGCTTAAGTAGTTTCCGAGAAAAACTGCTGTGACACACGGACGGACGGACAGACAGACAGACGGACAGACGGACAGACAGGACGCGATTTGAGAAGGGTTTTGTAAAATTATTTTACAAAACCCTATAAATGACAACCTAAAATTTAACAAAGATAAACTATTTCAATTTTGGAGCAATATATCCCAAAACTATCCTACCCTTCTTACTTTAGCTTTGAAAATTATTTTATTTCATGAATGCATGAAATTGGCTCTTCAATATTTGCAGTAATGAAATCAAAATGCAATTACGAAAAAAACAAGCTAAGTAGACAGACCTACGCTCATGTCAGAAGGATTTTGTAGTCAACTTACGAAATGTAGTCATCAGCGATGAATAAAGTCACGAAACATGTTAAAGAGATGTGGACGTTTAAAAGAAAATCGATTATTTCTTCATTTTCAATGGTCGCCATTTTGCTGCAAACTAATAAAAATCGCTCAAGTCATGAATTTCCAAAAATATTTGTGTTATTTATCTTATCTGAAAATTTTAAGAAAATCAAATCAAAACTGCAATATCTTGTGTGGCTCTTAGCACCTGTCTCCATTAGGGCCGGTGGCTACTCTTGCATGGCTAGACCTACTTTACACAGATAACCATGAAACTCATAGACGCCAATTCATTATACGAAAGTGGTTCCATAAGTACCCGTGTGTGATGACAGAGGGCATTCCTGAGGAAGGCTGGTATTATCATCGGGTGCTGCCATCTATTAAACGGTGGCAAAACAAATTTGCGGCTGATTGATTTGTTAGTTTGGATTTGGCAGGCATCGAATAAGACATGTTTCGTGATTTTCACTAAGATGGAAAAAAGCAGTATCGTTCGATAATTTGCTTTTTGTTTTTGGATGAAAAAAAATGCGAGGAGATAAAAGCAAAGTTGGATGCTGTTTATGGGGACACTTCGCCATCTATGACCCCCGTTAGATATTGATTAAACGAATTTATACGTGGGCAAACGTCCGTTTATGCTGCGGAACGACCAGGATGCCCGGTAGACGTGGTTACCGAGGAAATCATTCAAAAAGTCAATGACATGATTCTCACTGATCGACAAACGAAAGTGCGTGAAGTAGTAGAGGCCGAAGGGATATCGACCGGCAATCAATATTTTACATGATGAATTGGCGATGAAAAAATTTCGGCTCGACAGGTGCCGGCTGTTAACTTTGAAGCATCATCCTCATGGATTTTTTAAGAAAAAGGAATAACGATCACTGGACAATGCTACAGTGAGTTATTGGACCGCTTTGACAAAAACTTAAAGGCAACACCACTGCATCTGGTGAAAAAGAAGGTGCTGTTTCACCATGATAACGCGCCAGCACATTCATCCGGATTTGTCACCGCCAAACTGCATGAATTACGTTACAAATTGCTGCCGTATCTCCCGATCTGACTTCTTGTGACTTTTTTTGCTCCCTTACATGAAGATATGACTCGCGGGAAAAAAAATTATCTCAAACAAGGAAGTCATCACCGAGACAGAGGTGTATTTTTGAGAGTTCGATAAATCCTATTTTTTAGAGAGGTTAAAAAAAATGGCAGGAACGTTAGGAGAAGTGTATCTTTCTAAAAAGGGACTATGTTGAAATATAAATTATATTTTTTTTTTTGAAAAAACTATGTCTGGACTTCTAACACGGGTATTTATTGAACCGTTCTCGTAAAACCCTTAAAAACGGTGACAAAGGAGTCAGAGCTCAATATCAAAAACTCACTTGAGGTGAAAAATAAATTAAACAACAGTATAGTTGCTTAATTTGTAAAGCGGAATTCATTATGAGGTTTGATTTTCGATAGGCTTTCTTTCACAGATCACAATTGACTCCTGCCAAACTATACTGTTATCTTCATTTAATATAGTTTGACAAATCGTCATGGGAAGACTTACATTGCAACAACGTATTAAAATTATTCAGCTGTATTACGAAAATCCGCTGTATTATCAAGAAGTTTTGTTCAGCGATAAGGTGCGTTTTTGGCTTAATGGAGACATCAATAAACAGAGCTGCCGTATTTGGGCTGATGAGCAACCTAAAGAGCTTTAACAGTTACCACTACAGCCACAAAAATGCACAGTTTGGTGGTACCGGTCGCTATGTTGAAGCGCGTCGTCCAAAATTGGACCCATAGGATCGACTATTTAGCGCGCAGTCGTGGTCAACATTCAAGCAAGACAATGTTTAAAAAGCAAATGTCATAGATTGTTCTTTTTCGAACATTTTCCCTCTCTTTTAATTTGACCGATCAGCTGGTGAGAATGCTTGTTAGTATATATGTTCTGCCTTAACTCCCTCATATCTGTGAGAACTTCAGTGCCCATCTATTTTCCTAATTCAGTTTAAGTCATTATATGATTTTTTTAAAATAAAGTTTACAGTGTTATTTGGCGGATAGTTGGAAACTTTAATTCATCCCTGTTTCGTAAAGTTCAAAGGTATGCCAGGGTAGTATTAGTATGGTTGTCAATTGTGTCAAAAATTTCAGTGCCTTATCACGTACGCATTTTTTTATTGTCTCAATTCTTAGGTCGTTGTACTCGTATATGTGTCAGTGTTTCTAATACACCATGGAATTTCTAATATCTTTCTAACAATTCTATTTGAGAATTTTGTTAGTTTTTGTCGTTTGGCAAAAAGTTCCGTCAGTTATATAATTTGTTTGTATATAAGCAGTCGATATTTAAGGTTAAGGTTTTTTGGGTTTAATGAGATTGTTAAAAAGACGAGATAAGTCCAATGCAGTATCCATGATTGTTTCCATGTGAGTCTTTTGTTGAATGTAATTCCAAGGTATTGAGCAATTGGTGCCCAGTTTATTATTTTGTTGTCAATGCGAAGTCTCTTTGGAGCTTGTAATCTTTTTCTTGTGATGAATAGTGCCTGTGTTTTGTCAGAATTAATCTTTATTTTCGATTTATTTTTTATTTTCAATTTATGACATATTGAATTGATGCATTTTGAAGATTTTTCTTGCAAACAAGACCTTATCAAAGGTCTTAGCTGTGTCAAAAATAATTAGGCCTGTTGAATGCCACCAATCAAATCCTGTTTCAATGTGTTGGACCACTCTGACTAACTAGAATTTAATAGAGTGTTTAGCTTCGAAGCCATATTGTTCTTCTGGTATACTCATAATACCTTTGTCAAATACAAACTTATTGAATCGACGCAGAATCACAATTTCCGCAATTCTTGACTGCGATAAGAGGAGACTGAGTGGTCTCCAGTTTTGTGGAAATTGTGGGTGCTTTTGAGGTGTCGGGAAAACAATAAAAATTGCTGATTTCCATATGTGGGATACTTTCGCAAACGGAATATTGCATTAATAATGTTAGTAAGTATTTTTAAAATATTGCCCGGTTGCTACGAAACCATTGTGTTTGCAATGGTGTCATGTCCATGTGCTTTATGTTAATTTAGTGTCTGTATAATGTTTTTGATTTCGGCTAAGTCCGTCGGTCCAATCTGTCAGGAGTCTCTCGACAGAAGATTCAATTCTATGCTCATTTTCAAAGTCCTCGTCTGACACATTTTCACAAAACTGCATTTTCAGAGGATCTGCAATAACTGCAGCCTTACCTGTATCGTAGAATTGCATCCCATTTGGACCATGAATATGCAGTACCGCAATTCCACTGTTTACTCGAATATATTTGGACGTTCTCGAAAAACTGGTACGCCTAGGCTCGAGACTCTAAAGAAACCTCTCCCATTGCTCGTTTCAGAATACCCTTATTTGTTGATGTTTCAGGTGATTGAAAAAAAGTTTCATTGGCAAATGCGACTTTAATCGCTTTAAAGTTTATAGTTCCCTTTTCCTGCATAGAACCATCGATGACGATATTTTTTTTGAGGAACAGGGCTGGTTTGTGGTCGGAAGATAATTCGTTGAGTACATTTAACTGAAAATTTTGTGTGAAATCTCTTTTTATTGATTCATAATACGTTCGCTCATTGGGGATATGTAGGGTGAAGTGGTTGGCTGCGATTCATGTATTGAGTTCGGTGCCAGATTTATTGCTTCTCACAGCTCCCTAAAGGCGGTGCGTAGCATTTGTATCTCCTGCGATGAAGATATGGCCTTCAAGTGCAGTAGGTGCATAAATCACTATGAAGTCTAGAAAGTCAGTTCACATCTTGATTACTGTGGCCTCTAGTCTTTGAAGAGTGGGTGTATTAATTAGGTAGTCACTCACGTTTTATCTCACAAGAATGGCCGTTCCACCTTTTCTACCCGTCATTCTGTCATTTCTGTACATAATGTAGCTAGGGATGCGGAGTCGTCTTCCAGGCTTTAGAAAGGTTTCTTGGATCATTATGATGTCGAATTTATGATCAAATAAAAATTGTTGTATGCTGAAGCAAGGAAATTTCATTTCACTTCAAAATTGAAACGTGGTTCATTAAACTCATTGGTGTTTAGTGATTACGACATTTTGAGATACAGCGAACATGGTTTGAATTATGTTTGCCATGATCTCTCGCATCATATTTTCGAATTGTGTCTGTATTTTGGTTAAACATTTGGCCTATATTGGGAGCATGATTTTGTGTGCGTGGAAGTGCCTATGTCGCATTTGTTTGCTTCTGTGCTGGTTGTGTAGGTTGGACTGCAGCAACCTGCGCGAACGATCTTCTCACGTTCTTTGCATTCCTGGGACAATCTTTGTAGCTTGCTGGATGTTACCCGTCTCAGTTGACACATTTTAGCTTCTCCTCAATTTACTTTGGACAGTCCGAGAAATAGTGAAGCGAATCCCATTTAACGCAACGAGACTGTGCATGACAGTTTCTAAAAGAATGTACAAATCGTTGGCAATTGCGGCACAAACCCTGCCCCAAACAACAACGCTGTGCCTCCACAATGCACATAAGTTGGCATACAGATTTAATATTGTAAATGCTTGTTTTAGAATTCGGAAGGAGAACTTTGACTATCCTAGAAAGACCTTCCCTCATTTCGATGTAACAAACTTCAGTTGGGTTGAAACCTTTTTTTTTTTTTTGTGGTAGGGAGGTGAAGGCATTTACGCCCACCGAGTCTGGCAGTGTGGGACCCCCATGGAGGATACCCTTGGACTACCCACTAAACACCTCCCCTGTCAATCTGGGTGGGTTGAAACCTTGAGGCTGTAAGCAAATCTGCCACTACGCCACCGTCTCTTTGACTAAAAGACCATTCAAGCCCCTGATGACAACATTCAAATGTCTTTCCTCTGAAAGTATGTAAATGTGCTATTGTATTTGACTGTCAGCTAGTGCTTTTGTCAGTCATCTGTGATCTGTGGGTGTTGTTAGTATAATTTGTCTGCTAAGGTAGACTCTTTTTGGGGATGAGTATGAAATGTTTTATATTTTAATCATACCAAGTGTTTGGGACCATTTGAAAGGCTCTCGAAAAATGATTGGTACTGTTTTGGGTTCTTGTGTTTGTGGTAGGGGGTTGTATATTTGTAGTGTTTGGTAACATTGATTTAAGTTTTCGTGTAATGGCCATTTCTGTAAATCCCGCAGCTCGTTTTAGTGGCAAAAAAAATCTCATCCTCTTTGTCTTTGTTGTTACTCATCTAGTCAACTTTCATTTCGCTTTCCGAATTTCCATAAGAGGAACAAGACTTTGGAGGTATCTTTCTGAGATTTACGGTTCATCTTAGCCTTATTTTTCAACAATTTAATCAGTCCTACATTTTTGCAGCTAGCAATTCGTTTTTGTTTCACTGATCGGACAAGTAGTCAATCCTGATTTACGGGGTAGGCCTAATCTCACGATCACCATTAGGCTACGATTGATTTAAGCGCCAATCAACGCCCCCAAGATCAGTTCCAGTTTACATTGGGGAAACTCTCAACTTTCATACTGGTAGATACAAGACCCAGCGGTACCTGACGTTATTAGGTGAACGCCAACCCATGTTTTTAACCACAGCCCCCACGATACCCCCGAAGTGGCCGCAACCGATCAGCTAACCATCCGAAGATGAGGATTATCAGCTGTCCGTGGTACCTGAGTATACCTCCAGGGTTGAGGTTCACAGCAATGAATTGATCTTGTTATCAAACAATCACAAAGCCACTATGTTTCGGATCAAGTTCCTGTCCTAGTATTTTTACTAAGTGATTCGGGTACCCTGGGAGTGCCAGTCTTCGTCGGTTTCACTGGAATTAGAGACAGCAACCCAACAGTAGTATTTGCACTCCTTTGAATCCCTCAGTCCCACCATGGATTGGAACGCTAGTCGGACAGCTCGGTATTCGTTTTCGCAAGCGTTTCTTATGTTTGTAATAGCTTTACAAATACTTGGTCTAATTTTAGCATAATATTGTTGAGCTCGGCAACCAGCGAAGCAATTCGCTCATCCTTGTCTGCCCCGTCACGTCCGGCAACCACGCCGCTATCCGTCAGCATCCTGTCCTCCTCTAACTAAACTTTCAACTTAACAATTCAAAAATCATTAACTCAGCAGGAGATGTTGATTCATCAACATCCCCCATACGACTCCAACAAAAGAATGATTTACAAAACAGCTGGTGACAGCCGCGCTAACGCATACAGGCACTTAGTAAGAAGTCAGTAGTGTCGGTGATACTGAAACATAAACACATTTCTGTAACTTTATATTTTGTGCGGTTTAAATGTGAGTTCAAGCATTTTAATTTGTCAAAAAATATGTTGGTATATGTAAATATTTCTGATTATAGGTTACTTGA
Organism: Odontomyia ornata; assembly: GCA_963969285.1. Classification (NCBI taxonomy): domain Eukaryota; kingdom Metazoa; phylum Arthropoda; class Insecta; order Diptera; family Stratiomyidae; genus Odontomyia; species Odontomyia ornata. The sequence goes on along the minus strand of OZ017740.1, from coordinate 53,770,282 downwards.
TGATAAAATCCAGGGGTTTTAAAAATTTAGAGAGTAGAGGAGTAAAATTATTTTCACAATCTGGAGCCTTTCATTGTAAAAGGGAAAAAGCGAAGAAAATATACAACTGGTGTTCGCTATTGAGTAACTAGAATACTTGACGAATAACTTTATTTTGTATAATTTCTAAATAACAAAATTTTTTCAATCATGAATAATCCTCAGATGCATTTCTGAAATCAAACTATTGAAGAAATTTGCTATTCACTTCTTGCAGATGATGCTATTTATTGTTAGTACCCTTCCATACAACAAGTAAAGTCTCAATTCAAACTGTCTTCTTCTTGGAAATCCTTTCACATTCATCAAAACCCTACTGAATTTCTTGATTTAAATCCACTTACATGCATGACTTGATTCATACATTTTTGGCAACAATTGAACTTTTCCCTTCAATCCTAATGAAAATTTACTTATCCACCCTAGCTAAAGATGAATAAGATGCTGGCAGTGTGTCATTATTCTTGGAGAATAATAACTCAACCAACACACTCCCTTACTGCGTTCTAGGATAAATTTGGACTATGCCCACGGTTTTCCTTCTTTGTTAAATTTTTTAGGGGACTGTTTAAACCAAACATAACTAACATAAAGTACAACTTTTTTTATCGAGCATGGATTCAATGATTCAACATAAACGAAGAATTAGGAAATGCGTGCCAGGACCTTTTGTTGCAGCAGGAGATAAAACTGCCACGCGGCCAATACAAATTGAAATTTGTTCAAAATAGTCTGAAGTGTGGGCCAAACGCATCATGGTATCCCATTGAGAGATGGTCGACTCTATGTGGCTGGATTAAATTATGTTATAAGGTCCCACATGCAGGGAAACTTTCGTTTAAATTTGCACAACTTAAAGCGGTAACAGTAATGCACCTTCAGTACAAATTTTATGATTAAGTTTGTAGACTGGTGCAAATACTTATATCAGAGTAGGAATTAATTATTACATAAGATGGAGGGGTGAATTCGTCTGTATCAACTTCAAGTGCACATCATCATAAGTATCGTTTAAAAACGTTCCATTAGCTAACAAGACTGATGAAATGAGGACATAAATTACTCCAGAAGTTCATGGGCTTGTCTACTTTGAAACAATGAGGAGCAAGTTGGAATCGAAAAAGTCTGAACTTGGATGTATACGTCAGGTAGTAGTGTTAAGGACTCACAAGAAAATAAATTAAAAAAAACAGAAGCCTTTGAAAGGTCTTATCCATTCCACTTCGTCTATTTGCAGCTTTATTATATCCTCAAGGACATCATGCTTTCTTTATTTGATTCATTCCTTACCTTGTAGGTATACAGTTACGTTTCACGTTTTTGATACAATGTGAGCTTTTAATATGAATTTAAGTTCAAATATTGGCTACACAGGATTGGGTTCAAGTGGAAGAATTAACAGCTTTCATGCGGCTTTTCCATGTATTCAAAATATGCTGCAATACCGTCGTCTAAATCAAGTATTCTTTTTGTCATAGCTAAATCAGATCCGACGGATGTTCTTGAAATATACAAGGTGAACATAAATGATTGAAGTCAATTCTCAGCAACAGGTCAAAGACATTTTTTAAAAATATCTTTAAAATGCCAATACAAGTTTTTTGCCATGCTCGCCGAAATGATTTAGATCAATTCTTTTTTCAATGAATCTAGCAATTTTGTGCGGTCTTATCTCAAAAAGTAAGAACCTGCAGGCATAACTGTGAAATACAATTTTACAGCAAATAACAGGTGTATGATGCACGAACTATCTCGTTCGACGGGATGGTACATCACACACGATTATTTTGACGGACCAAAAGTTTTACGGCTTTAATTGATAAATATTTAATTAATAAACTGAAAGCCTTATGGCTCCTACCTTTAATTGAACACCTTTATAAATTTTATAGTTCAAATTAAACAAATTACAACTTCACTATATTTTGTTTTCTTCCAACTTTATTATCTATGTCACGAATTCTATTCTTTAATGTTTCTCTCTTCACTGTTTCTATGCAACTGACTTTCAGTTAGCAGCTAACATTTAGCTAGCAACTAACCGGTACTTTTTTTTCTCTATTTCCAATTCAATTTTCTCTAACATTCCAATTCAATTTTAACTAAAAAATAATCTATTGCAATGACATACTATGTTTTGCTATTACATTTCTATTGGTGCAACCACTTAAACGAGAATTGTCCGATTGACAATAATAGTAAACAAGTATGACGGTTCTTGTCATACAAGTAAGTGTAATCATTCAAAACCCCCGACATGCTGCATCGCTCCCGTCAGATAAGTACAAATATACATTTCCATAAGCAATTTGGTTCTTTGTGTTTCCTTTTCCTCTTTTGCAGGTCTTGCAGCAGATTCAGGAGATTCAGGAAAGGAAATCCAGCATACGACATGCAACATACTCCCCCGGATGAGATGTATCAGGACATCTCATAAAGCTTACGTTGATAGTTTAATAGGTATCTGTAAATATAGCGATTAGTATAAGTTAAGTTGAGTCCGATTCGTAATGTTATGCCAGCAAGTTGATTGATCTTCTTTCTTCATGTACTCTGACCATTTGAGGCTACTTCGTTTTGATTGAGATGGTAGTGTCGATAGGATGAAGTTATCCCACCTTATGCTGGGCGTTCCCCTCTATCTTCACGTATCTCTTGTGTTCTGTTTAATGTATGACGTCGTTTACTCAGTTTTGGATCTTGTGATCTTGTGTTTTGCTTACTATGTGACATCGTTTAGTCAATTTCGGGCATTGTGATACGCTCAGTGAAGGTGAGAGAAAGAGACGGATAATTTTCATTTCTAATTTCGATCATAGGGTGAGATATTTGGTAGGCGGATAGCATTTTTTACGCGCAACCCGTTAAATATTATCAATATCTGGTGAATTTTGTGTCGGTAGTGGAGCAATGTTTGATATGGCTCTTTTGTAAATTTTTCCATTTATTAATACAGATACTACGCGTACTATACAATCTTTACCTAGATGCACGTCAACAATTTTTGCTAATGCCCATCGGTAGGATGGTAATATTTCGTCTTTCAGAAGGCACAGATCTCCGATCTTCACATTATTTTCTTTACTAAGCCATTTTGGTCTTCGTTGTAGTCGACTTAAATATTCACCTTTCCACCGCTTCCAAAAATCTTGTGACATCTTTTGCACTAGTTGCCATCGATCCAATCTGCCAATATTTACATCTTGTAATTCCATTTCTGGATATGTCAGCGATGCGCTTCCGATTACTCGCCGTAGATGGGATTTTATTGATTTAACTCCCGCCCCCCAGAGTCCGCCAAAATGTGGTGAAGCCGGGGGGGTTGAAGTGCCATGTGATTCCTTCGTTTGCAAAAATTTGAGCAGCATCGTTGTTTAATTTGATTATTCTTTTGAGCTCCGCATTAGCCCCTACGAAATTCGTACCGCAATCTGTGTAAATGTGGGAAATAAAGCCTCTTCGTCCTATAAACCAACGCAAAGCTGCAATGAATGCTTGGGTGGACAGATCGCTGACTACCTCTATATGTATAGCTTTAACAGTTAGACAAATGAATATGGCAACATATCCCTTTGTAATTCTGCTTCCTCTGCCTCGTCTGTCCTTTACATCAAAGGGTCCACAAAAATCAATGCCAGTGTGAGTAAAAGGACGTGAAATAGTCACCCGTGCTGTTGGCAGGTCTCCCATGAGCTGAGTTGCAGCTTTGGCCTTCTCTCTGAAGCATCGAATACATTTAAGAACGAAGTATTTTATTGCATTGTGCCCATTTATTAGCCAATAAGTTTTACGCAATGTAGTTAACATCAACTGTGTCTGTCCGTGTAGGGTTAATTGGTGGATTTGCTGTGGGATCAATTGAGTAAGCTTTCCAACTCGTGGTAAAATTATGGGATGTTTCTCATCTAAAGGTAAGGATGCGTTATGCAAACGTCCACCTACACGGATTATTCCTTTGTTGTCGAGAAAAGAATGCAGATTGCGCAATTTGCTTTTCTTCTCCACTGATCTATCTTTTTTCAAACAGTCAAGCTCGGATTGAAATTCTTTTCCTTGTGCATATTTTATCCAAAATTCTAATGATTCGCGTAACACTCAAATAGGATTGGTTTGTTTTATGATTTGTTCTCCATCGGATAAAACGAAAACAATATGCAGTGACCCTAAGCAGTTTCGTGAGTGTCGAATATTTTCCGATAAGGTGGTCTAACAGAGATGTTGCATTAAGTCCAATGTTGACTGCTACACATTTCCTTTGTTCGGTTTCTCCTAGTGATACATCCTTCATCTTAGGCCAAGCATCAAATTCTTGAGTTAACCAGCTAGGCCCATGCCACCAGAGATTATAATTGATCAAATCTTGAGCTTTGATTTCCCGTGACGTAAGGTCCGCTGGGTTGGATTTTGAGCGCACGTAACGCCATGGTATATTTTCCGTTTTTTCGATGATAAAAGATGTTCGATTTGCGACAAAAATGCTCCAGCGTGTTGGGTGTCCCTTCAACCATGCGAGTACAATTTCGCAGTCCGTCCATAGCCAAGTAGGTACATTCTGAATATTTAGCGCTTCATTAATTTCATGTAGAAGTCGTGCAAGCAAAACTGCTCCGCATAACTCCGAGCGTGGTATGGTGACTGGTTTTACAGGTGCTACTTTAGTTTTGGCCATGATTAAGTGACTATTGACTGTCAGTTCAGTACGTACGACTATATAGATTACTGCTGCGTAAGCTCGTTGGGATGCATCACAGAAACCGTGAATTTCGATCTTTGAATTTGGCCTGTACGTGATCCATCTAGGGATTCTGATTGTTTCTATTACACGAAGTTGTTTTTGGAATAATTTCCATTCTTTGTTGATTGTGCTTGTCACTCTTTCATCCCAGTCTTGACCTTGTAACCATAAACTTTGGAGCAGTACTTTGGCTGAAACAATAATAGGTGCTAACCAACCTAAAGGGTCATATAATCGGGCCACTTCGGAAAGAATCGAGCGTTTAGTATGTCATTCCTTAATTGTTTGGGTCTTCAGACGATATGTGAAAAAATCTTGCACTGGATACCATACGATGCCTAACGACTTATGTCCACTTTCCATGTCGAAATTAATCCTTTCACGCATCTCAATATTTTCATTGGCAAGGTCCTCCAAAAGTCTCTTATCGTTGGTTATCCATTTCCTTAATTTGAAGCCACCAGATTTCAACAATGCTATCAATTGGTTTCTTTTGGTAATTGCATTGTCTAAACTATGTTCACCAGATAGCAGGTCATCGACGTAGAAGTCTCCTTATATTGCCCTGCAAGCTTCAGGATATGTTGCGCATTCATCTCTTGCCAATTGATGCAGGGTTCTAATTGCTAGGAACGGTGCTGACGTCATCCCAAATGTTACCGTATTAAGGCAATAATCTTTTACTGGCTGACTAGCGTGCTGCCTCCAAACAATTTTTTGATAGTTTGCGTCATCTGGCTGAATCGCTACCTGTCTGTACATTTTTGCAATATCGGCCATCAAACCAAATTTGTATAATCTCCATCGCATGATAGTGTAAGTCATGCGGTCTTGTATGGTAGGCCCGGTCATCAGAACGTCATTCAATGATATTCCCGTACTTGTCTTCCTAGATGCATCAAACACGACACGCAGCTTTGTTGTGGTACTTACTTTGTAAACCGCAAGATACGGTAAAAAAGTAGCAGTACTAATTGTTTTTCCGGCGATGTTCTTTACTTCATTATCCTGTGCAGCCTCGGTCATGTGTCCTAGATCAAGATAATCCTGAATGCACATCGTATATTCTTGTTGTAGTTTTGCGTCTTTGGCGAATCGCTTCTTCAAATGCAACAAACTATGGATGGCATTAGTTCTGGAGTAACCTAAAATGTCTTTAGCTTTGTCGTTCTTGAATGGTAGTCGAACTTGGTAACAACCATTCTGCTTCCGGATTGTGTTCATTTTCTAATGCTCCTCACAATCCACTTCTTGTTGTGTCGTTTCGCTGGAGATTCCGATTTCTTTCAGTTCCCAAAATTTCTTTGGTTGATCATTTAACTGCGCATTATCATTTACTTCAATTTTATGTGTGTATACTATTGGATCCTTAGCATCATACATTCTGCCTGACATGATCCAACCTGATTTTGTGTTTTGCAGCATTGGGCCTATTTTCAATTTTTTTACTTCGCCGAGCAATATCTGAGCATACACATCCGCTCCTAATAATAAATCGACCTTCCCAGGTTGATCGAAATTTGGATCAGCCAATTCTACATTTTTGAGATTTTCCCAAATTGTTGGCAAGACTGTTTGAGATGGGAGAAAGTTTGTTATTTTTGCCAGAATAATTGTATCAATTGTTATGTATTCTTTGTCCTTTGTCAAAATTCGAATTTCCAAGTTTCCATTTGCGATTATCCCTTTTGTCCTCCCAATTCCTGTCACTGTAACATTGGTCGATTTCCGTTTTATTCCAAGTCGTTGAGCTGCATGTTCCGTAATGATTGACGCTTGCGATCCCTGATCCAATAAAGCTCGTAAAACGATGTATCCATTCGATGATTCTACTTGTACAAGAGCTGTTGCCAATAACAACGCTTGCGTTGAGAAAGTTAAAGAGTTGACGTTTGTAGTCGTGGCTGATGAAGTCGAAGGTCTAGATTCGAAGAGTGTCAAAGGTCAAGAATTGTTCGAACTCAAAGAAAGCAGCAAATAGGGATAAATGTTCAATTTTATGGAAGCGAAGTAAGCTTTAACGTAAATTGCGGCCTACTTATGTCAAAACCATAGATATTTTCATAGGCGCGGTTTTTAAAGAGTGGAACATAAGGTCAAAAGTGAATACGAAGTCTTTCATGAAGTTTGTTAAGATTTAATTTTGGTTTCAATGACATTTACTAGCTGATGTCATGCACCTTGATTTCAATACACATTAAAGAATATCAGCGTTATTGCAAACTCCATCACCTCTCTAATATTGACTTACACTTTTTGACTTGTATCACTAGACATCACCAAGCTCTACACGCCTATATCCGTCGATCAAACACTGACCATGCGGTTGCTGGAAAATTCAAAGTAATATCTTACAAATAATACGTTGACGATTTTTTCACAAAAAAATAAACACGACGAACTTCTAACGTATATAAATGAAACACACCCGATATAAATTTCACTGTAGCAAAAGAAACAAACGAATAACTCAACTATATTGACCTCATCGTGACACGAGAGCAAACACAAATAAAATACCAACCACAACTGATCATACCATGCACTTGACATCTAACATAAACAAGCAGCATTCAGATAAATGGTGGAGAGACTCCATTGATTGGAACAGATAGCTAACAGGAATGGTCCGATGCCAATGGAACGCTGCTTTTTTGTCATTATTTCCATCTGTCGATATGGAAAAATCTCCATATTGTATTATATGATTTTTTTGCATTCACTGTCAAACTCGGCTATGAAAAACCGTAAACAACCTCATTCGGTGTGTAATTTTCAAGTATTCATTTTTATGTTGTTCATCAACAAAACGTGAATAAGGGTTTCAAGTCCTGCAAACGCTTTTTGGAGAGCGATTAATAAAACTCGCAACGAGAACAATGTTGAGAGAAAGCGCATTTTCACTTTTCATAGATATTAATGGACAAAAATTGGCAAAATATTTACTTGTATGAATCTCTTCGGGAGCTCAGACACATGTCTGTTTTTGCAGGCAAATGCAAGCGGTGTTGCAAATTTATTAGTTTCAAGCGTTTCGCTGGATGAGGAAGCTATTTCATCAACGAGGATGGTAAATAAGTTCATATTAAGCTTATAAATTTAGCCTCACTTGTGCTTCACAGATCCATGCGACGCCAGTGAAGCAACTGAATGCAGCTAATTCTATGCTGCCGATGAAATGAATATTTAATTTCTTAGGTCAGTATGAAAAAGCTCAAACTATTGAAGAAATGTATGTTTGTTCGAGACAAATGCTCTGACACGTTTATTTACTATAAAAAAAAAAATTACAGAAATTTACAGTTTTTCTAGGTACTTCCCCTTACAAGTTACGCATTTTTTCCACCTTTCCGAAAGCTTTTTGATGCCGGTATCGAAGAATTCCTTAGGTATCTCGGACAGCCATGTGCGCACGAACTCCTCCACTTCGTCGTCGGTGTTGAGTCTTTGACCCACGAAGGCTTCTTTCAGTGCTCCAAACATATGGTGGTCGCAGGGTGATAAATCCGGACTGTAGGGTGGGTGTTCCAGCGCGCAGCCCCACCCCCCCAATCCCAATATTGTATCGAGCTTGACACACGCGGTATGAGGACGTGTGTTATTCTGGAGAAGAATCGCACTTCGTACTGGAATGCTCCTTCTTTTCGAGCAATGAGCGGGTTTTACGCGTGTTTTCAGTAGATTTGAGTAGTATGCAGACTTGATGGAACGTTGGGTGCGCAGGAAATCAACGTACAGCACGCTCCACCGGTCCCAGACCACAGGACACATACCCTTACCCGCGGACCTGGTTGTCTTCGCTTTGACTGGCACCCCTTCCTCCTTCTTCCTCCACTTTTTAGACGACACATTGCTTTCAGGAGTGTAATAGTGTAACCATCCCTCGTCTATAGTGGAGATTTGCGTTGCGTATATTGGGTTTATTTTCTATTCAAGATTTCCATTGCGCAACTCCCAATTCAAACTAAATCTCCGGTATCTACATATGTAGTAAGTAATTATGAACCTAAGAAATATTTTCAAAGCGAGCGGGGAGTTTTTTTAGTTATGTTTAAGCTATTGGCTTATTTATTAGAAAATTCAATTAGTTACATTATTTTGCAGGTTGTAGATGACATTAAGCTTGTTTTACTCAACGCTTGAAGTTGCTGCTGATCTTGCCGAAGACTTCTGGCTAATCATACTACTTACTGATGAGTCGGCAGCCTGTGCTAAGTTTCTGGACGAAAGGACGAGAAAATGTTTATTGAAAGGAGCAGATGACTTACAGCTACGATTTAAAGAAGGTCTAATAGGTTGTAGCTTATCTGCCAATGATGCCAATGAGCTCCCCTAATTAACCCAAAGTGTCATCCCAAAAGGTTTTAGTTTATATTCAGATTCGTAAGGGGCCCAATAAAGTAGGGTTGATGGGGATTCCTCAACTTTATTGTAATGCAATTAAGTTATTTACTAAAGAAAAAACTTATCCTTTAGTTTCAAATTATATTTCTTATTATTTTTCTCCTTTTTTCCCCTTATTTGATATTTTTCTTTGTGGATATGCATGCTATGGATGTGAAACATGGATCTAAACTCAAACATACGGAAGTATTGGATAGTCTAAAAAGTACTGAGCCTTTTTTGTCACTAAATGGTGTTCGTTGTCATATATCGGGCAATACTAATCAGATTGAGTCAAACTAACATGCATTTGAAAGGTGACATTCCAGTCTACAATTTACATAGGGACAGTTTTGTATTTCGTCATTCGTGTCAAAAGTTGTATTCATTTAAAGATGAGCGAAATTTCTGAAAAAATTTGTTAATTTTTACAATATTGCTACGATCAAGTTGAGAATGCATCGCAGGCTCATGAAAAAATTGTTGATGTCTACGGCCAAGATTTTTTATCAAAAGCCACAGCCGAGAGATGGGTCGCTCGCTTTCGCTCTGGAAATTTTGATGTCAAAGATGTACCTCGCCCAGGTCAACCAATCACTGAAAAAGTCGATGAAATCTTACAAAAAATTGAAAAAGATCGACACATAAGCAGCTATGAACTTACAAAGGAACTAAATATGTATCACTAAACCATCCTGAACCATTTGCCTAAGGCTGGATACACAAAGAAGCTCGGTGTATGGATGCCGCATGAATTAACATAAAAAAAATTGATCGACCGAAATTCCATTTGCGAAATGCTAATAAAACGCAACGAAATCGAGCTATTTTTGAAGCAAATCATTACAGACGATGAAAAATAGGGAAGATACGAGAATGACGCTGGAAAAAAACCTTGGTCAAAAAAAGATGATTCATCACAAACGACTTCAAAGCCAGGATTGACACCAAATAAGGTTATGCTGTGTGCATGGTGGGCTTAGAAAGGAATTGTTTATCATGGGGTACTAGAACCTAGCCAAACACTCTATTCGGCTTTATACTATCAGCAATTAACCAGATTGCTACAAGCAATTAAAAAAAAACCGGCCAGAATTGATCAATAGAAAGCGCGTTGTTTTCCATCATGACAATGCCAGACCACACACATCTTTAATGACCCGGCAAAAATCGACAGAGCTTGGCTGGGAATTTTTGATGCATACACCGTATAGTCCAGACTTTGCGCCATCAGACTACCATTTGTTTCAGTCTCTGAAAAACTTCCTGAATTTCTTCAAGAAGGGACTGTGAAAATCACTTGGCCAAGTTTTTCACCGATAAACCACAGAAGTTCTACATGGATGGAATAATGGCTCTGCACGAAAATGGCAAAAGGTCACAGATAATAATGGATAATATGTACTTATATAAAATCGTTTTTAAATAAAAGAAATATTCAATCGAAAAATGACATAAAAGGCTCAATACTTTTGAAGACTTGCCAACATATTGAACGCCTTTGAGCGACGGGTCCTGAGGTGAATAGTCGGAGCGAAGCTAGACGGGAACCAATGGCGAAGTCAATACAACCATGAGCTGTATGAAATTTTTGAAAAGCCAAAGATCTCAACGATTGTAAGACTGCAGAAGTTGCAAAAGGCTTAGCACGTGAATCGTATGGACAAACAACGGATACCCAAGGAGGTATTCGATGGGAGAACTAAAAGCCAAAGACCATTGGGCAAACCAAGCAAACGATGGTCTGAATCGGTCGACGAAGACAGCTCATCGCTGCTCGGATTTTGAAATTGGAGGATGCGATCAATGCACCGAAACAATTGGAGGCACTTTTTGTAGGAGGTGAAGCCCCAAGAGGCTGTGTAGTGCTACGAAGTAGAAGAAATAGCGAGACATGTGAAGGTATGTATGTAGTCTTGTAAAGAAATATATGTTTCCATATTTTTTTCGGAAAATATACGTTCAGCTCTTTTTGAGCCTTTGTGTCGTGTCTGTTGGTGTCCAAAAAGTTTTTTTTAGTTCATAAATTAAAATATTTTGTTCGGTTCATTTTTTTTTTGTGATAAATTTTGTGCGGATGGCTACGTACGAAGACCAAATAGTGAATGATCGGAAACAAATTAAGGAGTCAAAAAATAACCCTGCTGCAACTATAAGGTAAGTCTTTCGTTTCGATTTTGAATTAATGAAAAAGTACCAGCTTCTTAAAATTATTTGTATGAAAGCAATTATCCAACAAAATTAAATGAAATAAATTTCGAATTGAAAATTCCTTTTATAAAACGCTATTTAGTTTATTGTACAACAATACTTCCCATAGACATGTATCTGAAGTTGTTTCTTCATCAGTGGTAAGAGTATGAAAAACTCAATGAAAAACGGCTGCTATTTATACTCAGAAGGATAAAGAACAAAAGATTACAAAATTTTAAGTTATGAGAAGATATAGACGTGTTAATGAGTTTGCCATGCATACGAATATTTAGAACATATGGTTGAATTTAAATTACTGCTAACATATTTAACTCATTCAATGGTTTCAGTAAAGTTGCTGAAAGCGTTGCCAAGTCCATGTTCAAACGCTTATCTATCGGAGTTCTCGCTATCCACAAGCTTTTCGAAGCATCCAACCGTCTCCAATCACGCACTTCCTGAACGATCTCCAAATTCTGCCATTCAATAAAATGTGACTCTCCCAGAATATGTTTCGTTACTATTGATTTTGTCGTCGCCGTCTTTGAATTTTTGCAATATTCTCTGCCTCCCTTATATGTTCCTGGAGCTGAACTTTGGCCAATCGTTTGGTTTGTCCAATATAAACCATGTCGCATTGGGGGCAGGTAGTCCTATAAATACCACTTTTTTCCTCCTTGACTTTCTTGTCTTTTGAAGATCCAAGCCTTGATTTCAAGCTGTATTTCCTACTAGTTACTGCTGTACGATATCCAATCTTCCTTAGTAGACGATCTTACCCCCGACTAGCTGATGAGTGGGTGAAAGAAATCCATTTTTGTGGTTGATCTTTTGTCTGTAAATAAAAAGAAGTTAGGTTCTTTTTCTCAATTTCAATTTTCATTTTTTGAATCCTCTGTTCGATAAGGAGCTTCACGTTATCATTTTTCTTAGCTGTTTTCTTGATAAAATCCTTTTTTCGTTGTAAGCGATCTTTGCTTAAAGGAACGGTTAACATGCGACTGATCATCATATTGAACGCTGCCATTTTTTGTCCGAAATGACGGTTTGACAAGGCTGGTATAGCTCTTTGAGTGTTGGTTTCTTTCCTGTATATGTCAAGTTCTAGCTTTATAAGGCCTCTTATGATAAGAAGGTCTTAAAACGGTAGCTTTCACTCAACTTCTTTTTCTATGGTAAAAGACATTTCAGATGAATCTGATTGTGTACTTGTAGAAGATCTTCAGCTTCATTTTTCTTCACTATGGGGAAAATGTCGTACACATACCTGAGCCAGGTTTTCGGCATCATTCTTTTTACTTCTAATTCCGTCTCCATCCAATCCATAAACAAATTACTTGGTAGTGGTGATAACGGGTTTCCCATCACTGCTCTTGCAGTCCCTTTGAAGTACTTGTCTTTAAACATGAAGGAATTTTCATTCATGCACAGAGACGCCAGTTTACTGTAACACCTGACTTTTCTTTTCCATTCCACTGTGTGGTTCATATCCAGAAGCCAATCTTCAAAAGCGCCAAAGCTTGCTTTACTGGAAGACTCGGGTACAAAACTGATGTTAGATAGGAAGCCATATGGTAGCTATTTGCATATGTACTAGTCGGCCTACTATGGACAAGCTTTCGTGGGCTGCCAGCCAAATACGACACTGGCAAATGCTTATATTGCGTAATATATACTATTATCTGAATGAAAACGTAGGAAACGCATTCCGTGCATGCTATAAATTCACCTTACACTGCCCACTGTACTCATAAACTTTTCAAAACGAGCAAATGAAGCACATGTTTCGCACCTTCCACTGACAGCTCAGCGTTGAGAAGTAAAGAAACTCCTATTAATTCACTTTGGAAGGCGATAAAAATTAAACCGGTATACGAACTGAAATAATTTTCACTTCAATAGGATCACCATTGTGTTCTCCGCGGGCCATCTGGATTTCACTGTAGAAATCCATCTCAAAACCATACAAAACCTCGAATTTTCGTTGGCATCTCCATAATTCTTCATATATCGCCATGTAAGTTAGCCAGCACAGTCGGCCTACTAATGTTCATGTGGATGGTAGTAAACGCTGCTACCATATGGCTTCCTATTTACGTCAGTATTGCTCGGGTATAATAATTTCACGTCGTAAGAGACTAATATATAATTTTCAGCTATTTCTACGCGTTTTAACTTATCAACCAGCTCGTTTTTATTTTTGTCGCTCGAGTGCTTGCCTTATGGGGTGTTGGTGGCTGATACAATTTCCCTCATGTCATTTCCCACCTTATATAAATATTTGGTAAACAATTCATCCTAGGTAAGCTAGGACTGGATACCCGTAATTTTTTGATGTCTCCAAACACAGGCTTTATCTCTCTGAAGGCTTTCTCTACCCTATTCACCATGTCCGGCAGAGGGTCTGCTTTCAATTGGTGGTGGCAGCCGTTATTTAATTTCGCTAGTACAGAATCATCGTACTGCTTTTTGACCATTATTAGCACCGAATTTCCTTTGTCGGCTTTTATATAGTACACAAGTTTCTCATACCGTTCCTGCACAGGTTTCACATACAGTTCCATCACTAGATTCTATTCTGGATTTATTGCCAAAGTCTTTTGTTGTTCTACATTGATGACCTGCTCTGTTTTTCTTCTCATGAGCTGCTTGTCTCCAGTATCCATGAAGTGCATTCCAGTCTCTATGTCCATTACAATGTCTGTAGCCGGAAACTTGTTGCTGTTGAGTGACTGAACTTCTCTTTATTTACAGTTAAAAGATCAACCACGAAAATGGATTTCTTTCACCCACACATCAGCTACTCGTGTTTTGGATCATCTACTAAGGAAGATTGGATATCGTATAGCGGTAACTAGTAGGAAATACAGCTTGGAATCAAGGCTTGGATCTTCAAGAGATAAGAGTCTCAAGGAGGAAAAAAGTGGTATCTTTAGGATCATCTGCCCCCAATGCAACATGGTCTTTATTGGAAAAACCAAACAGTTGGCCAAAGATCGGTTCTAGAACATATAAGGGAGGCAGAGCATATTGCGAAAATGGAAAGACGGAGACGGCAAAACCAACGGTAACGAAACATTTTCTAGAAGAGTCACATTTTATTGGCAGAATTTGGAGATCGTTCAGGAAGTGCGTGATTGGAGACGGTTGGATGCTTCGGAAAGCTTGTGGATAGCGAGAACCCCGATAGATATGCGTTTGAACACGGACTTGGCAACGCTTACAGCAACTTTGCTAAAACCATTGAATGAGTTAAATATGTTAGCAGTAATTTAAATTCAACTATATGTTCTAAATATTCGTATGCACGGCAAACTCATTAACACGTCTATATCTTCTCATAACTTAAAATTTTGTAATCGAACTGTTCTTTATCATTCTGAGTATAAATAGCAGCCGTTCTCCATTGAATTTTCAAACGCTGATGAAGAAAACAACTTGTTTTCGAGATACATGTCTATGGGAAGTGTTGTTGTACAAAAAACCAAAAAGCGTTTTATGAAAGGAATTTTTAATTTTGAATATGTTTCGTTTGATTTCGTCATTCTATGTGCTTTCACCTCCAAAATGAATACCACATTTATCTAAATTTTATACAGGAAGGCGCTTTCTGGATGTAGGTGTAAAGTGATACTCTCCTCATAGTTCAACTAATTTTTTTTTAGGTAAGTGCCCCCAAAAAAAATTTCATCAAAGGTAGCCGATATGGGTATCAAATAAATCTTGATAAGAGCTTTTCAAAGCAAGTCTGAAACTCACATTTTTTCTTCAAGAGGCGCACAAAGAGGGGAAATACACTAAAAATTTGTGTCTCCTCCCTCGCGATCAAATAAGTAAGTGTTTATGCACATAACACCAGCAAATACCTTAGAAGTCAAAATTCACTCAACTTTGTTAATAACAGTCTGGTCTTTGAATATCACACTATCCCCTATAAAATTGTATGGGTATCCTTTCTAAATTTGTTGAAAATCTAATGGAAAGCACGGAAGCTATACCCATTTGAAGTTCCTCCAATTACAAAAACAATAACACATGATTTTGGAAATTTGTGAACTTCCCATTGGATCAGACACTACAGTTTTGAATCGAACTTTTTGAAATTTTCAAATAAGATTAATAGCAGAGCGGAGCTGAAAGTGGTGGGGGAAAATTGTGCCGACGCGAAAATCTCGAAAACAAAAACAGATAGATATACAATCGTATTGTGTCGCAAAATTCCTAACAGTCGGGCACACGCGGTTGTCATTTTAGTTGTGTCAGTGACGCGGACCGAGTGGCAGTGCATGTGAGGGTCCTCTAGCGCCATGTAATTAAATATCTTTGTTTCGATACTTTTTGGTGGCAAGCTAGCATTTTTCGTGTTTTTCGTAAGCGTTTTAGTGAAACGTTTGTTATTTATGCAGTGTAATTTTAATGCTTTGAGCAGAGTAGTTTTTATATGTGAGATAAAATATCACACTATCATAAGTAAAATGTGCCATTCATGTGGAGCTACTTGTGCTCCGGCACAACCAACCCCTAAGCAACCTTTCTTGTTTCAATATTGTTTATGTTTACGCAACCACTCATGAAAGTAAGAAAATAATTTTTGACATGATACTTTATACTGCATTTATTGTCTTTGACATAATGAGGACATAAAAACGAAAAACTCAAAAGGGCACTATATCTCAGGATCTTTTATAAAGGCCTGCTGATGCAGTCATCAAAGATGGACTCAAATTAAAAACTGTTGCACGCATATTAAAAATTTGACACACAACACTACAACGCTATGTCAAAAAAATAACAAGTGCACTTACTCCCGCGGTTGGATACAAGCCAAGACTAGTGTTTAATAAGGAACAAGAGGAACTACTGCCGAAGTACATCTTAAAAAGTGCTTCTATTTACTTTGGTCTTCTACCGGGATAAGTACGACAACTTGCGTACCAGTGTGCGTGAAGTTTAATGTTTAAAAAACCCCACCATATTGGCATACAAACTGTAAGGTTAGCAACGATTGGTTGACAAAATTTCTGAAGAGGAACTCTACACTTGCTTTCAGAACAACTAAAGCTATCAGTGCAGGACGCCTGAACTCATTCAACCGACATAACGCGATTTGATTACAAAGCATAATTTTACGCCTTCTTCTTCTTAGCAATACAGCCCCTCTCGGGCCTTCGCTTCCTGCAAACAGTGCCTCCAACTGTCCAGGTCCATTGACCGCGTCTTCCAATTTCAAAATCCGAGCAGCGATGAACTCCCTTTGTTGACCGAGTCAGACCAGCGTTTCCTTGGGTTCCCCTCTGGCCTCCGGCCTTCAGTTTTGGGTATCCGTTGTTCGTCCATACGATTCATGTGTCCAGCCCATTGCAGCTTCCACAGTCTTATAATCGTTGAGACCTCCTGCTCGTCAAAAATTTCATACAGCTCATGGTCGTATCGGATTCGCCGTTGGTTCCCGTCTAGCTTCGCTCTAATTTTTTGCCTCAGGACCCGTCGCTCAAAGGTGTTCAATACATTTGCGGATGCTTGGATTAAGGTCCATGTTTCACACCCATAGCATAACACAGGTCAGAATTGTATACTTGGAGCTTTGTTCTCCTGTGTACGCAGCTGGTTTTCAAGATCGTCAATACTGAATAGAATATTTTATTTGCGAGCTGTATTCTTCGGCGTATTTCGTCTCTTTCATTGTTTTAGTTATGTTAGCACCTAAATAAACAAATTCGCTAACATTCTCGATATTGTATTCGCCAAGTGTGATATTTTGTGTATTTGAGGTATTTTTCCTCGACTGCGTCATGAGCTTTGTTTTATTTTCATAATTTCTGTTGCTTTTTGCAAAAAGATTTTTTTTCCTGCTAACAAATGAAAACTAATTTTACTGTATATTAATTATTTTTGTATTCAATACATGAAAATGAATATCTAAAACTACTTTACATAAGGAATTCTTCTTTAAAGTCAAAATTTGTTGACAAGTGTTATGTTACGGTTATTGTCCCATTACAATGAATGTATGGGAAAAAAAGATAAAATAAAAATGAAATTCATTAGGTTGGAAAGGAAAAATAAGATTATTTGTTCATGAAGATAAAAACATTAGATTAATTAAAAAACAAAAACAATTATTTATTGGTGAAGGGAAAATAAGATATTTGTATAAAAACAGAAAAAAAATTAAATCAGTGGTAGTACAGAAGAGAAATGAGAAAATAATTTTTGAGGTATATGCGTCCAAAAAAACTCGAGTTTTTTTTGTATGGCTAGGCAATGTTTGCGTATTTTAATTTTTTAGGACGTTTTGGGTCAAATTTGGAAACTTATTATTTCTACTCCCCTTTTTGATTTTGTTAAAGATTTGAAGTCCAAAAAAAAATTAACCTAATAAATCGATGCACTTTTTGGGCCGAGAATATTATTTAATATATTTCGTAGGAGAACTTCTTTTTAATGTTTGCTTATTTCCAGCATGAGTGTATGTGACAGATGAAAGCTGATTTCAAACACTAGTTGATGCTGGACAGCTTTAAATAGAACATTAGATTATAATTTCTCCTCTTCTTATTAATTTCATTCTGCAATCGACTAAATTAACTTGACATACAACTTCATCAACGGACATCATCATTAACATCATTGTCGTAACGTTAAAGGCCATTCAAATTGATTCCATCGATTCAACGTCTTAATGATAGTCAAGGTATAAAGTGATAAGACTGGTTTTAAATTTCTTAAGCTACTCAGTCAAAAGACTAGTAAACAATTTCATTTTAGTCATGCAGCTTAAGCGAAATTGCGTGTGAAATTAACTACCCAATAAAACGTTCACCTTTCAATAGTGCAGTTGGCTAGGATGGAGGATCAGCTTTAACCATACATCAGCACCCGTTGGGAATCGGATTAGTAAGTTACGTTTCAAGCAGGTTATCCTTAATTACCTGAATTTTGTAGCTAACTAAATCACAGGATTTTCAATATGATTTGATCGTTATTTTCCCCGGCTAAAAAAATCTAGGCACTAAAGAGCAGCTACTACCAATGTTCAAATCATGTGCAATGATACCATTCAGATTATCCTAGGATTAACTTGGTCATACCAACATTATAATGATTTAACGTGCCAACGACTCATTCTGTCGTCAGTGAAATATATTTCATAAACTGCTCCAACGACACACTCAACGCTGTAAAGTAGTACTTAATATATTGGGGCATGACTAACGTACAACTAAATTGGTAGATACATTCATCAAGGGAATGCGTGCGAGTTTGTAATTATAAACATGTTTTGGCGGCAATTTTAAGTATTTATCATTTTCTTTAATATGATTAATATTGTTATGTTATCCTATGAAAAGTAAGAGAAATGTTTTATGGTAATGATGGCATTACTCGTAATTCATATTTTCTAATTAAGTATTAACGTAAAAAGTCTTTGATTTGTCTTCATACTACCTTATAGCCTAAAGAATAATAAATGTTCAATACGTGAACCGAATGGATAAGTTAGAAGTGGTGACTCAGAAGCTATTGGGCTTAAAAATATTTAGACTGTATGGTGTACAAGGTAACAGGGGTTGGTATTCTGAAATATGTTACTTTTTATCGTTTGGCTATTCAATAGTGTAAAATATCAATTATAGTTTCCCAAAGTTTTATTTCTGTTATTTATTTATTCATTTATTTACTAACCCCTACAAGGACATCACAAAAATGTAAGGTGACTAGTAGAGTGAGAGCCAGCGGCTGCAACATATACTACTGTGCCCAAAAAATACGGTGACATTTGAATTTAAACTGCGCGCGTCAAAGGATTTGGAGAATTTTTTTTCAGGTTGGTAGTACTGTCAGTAGCATCTATGTTAAATTTACATGTCGTTTGCGTAACGCTATCCGCCTAAAAAGACCGGAATTGTGGAAAGACAATTCTTGGTTTTTACACCACGATAATGCACCATCCCACACTGCACTCATAATTTCCGATCATTTCGCTAAAAACTCAACCCATATAGTTCCGTAACCACCGTATTCACCTGGTCTGGCGCCGTGTGACTTCTGGCTGTTCAGCAAACTCAAAAGACTGCTCCGGGGACACCGTTTTGATACGATAGAGGAGATTCAAGCCGCAGCGAAGACGGAACTGAAGGCCATCCCGGAAAGTGACTACAATCAGTGTTTCGAAGATTGGAAAATCCGTTGGCATAAGTGCATTGCATCGGGAAGGGATTACTTTGAAGGGGATGAAATTGATTTGGAAGAATAAATAAAGATTTTAAAAATAAATACAATGTCACCTTATTTTTTGGGCATTACATTAAAGTTTAAAGGCTGAATGTTTTTGTATGTAGTCTCAATATTGTGGGTAATAATTCTTGGGAACTAGAAACCCTGACTTCAAGCACTTCCGGCGATTCTAAAAATGCTCAATAAATGACTAAAGTTTATGATTCGATGGTGAGGCGTCAAACTGGACAAATCGCAAGTGAAAGCACTAAGGTGTCAAAAACCAAAGTAAAAAAGATAACAAAATACAAGTATAGTGGAACAAAGGAAATAAAGCCCAGAAAACTGGCAACAGCAGAGGTACAAAGCGAGTCCCCAAATATCCAAAGATGGTCCGATGCGGACAATGACGAGAAGGCGCACCCACCAACAACGAAAGTGGCCAGGAAAGAAATACTACCGTTAGCAACAATGGAAGTAGAGCAAGCCACAACAAATGCTCCAAACAGGGTAATTATCGACCGGGTCAACCTGGAATCGGAAGGATTTAGAATGGTTCAAGATAAATTGGCAATCAAAAGAAAGTCACCCACTCTTATCCAAGCACGAACCCCCCATAGTCCAAATCCATACGCGCCTCTTTCGGGAGAAGAAAAACTAACCTTCAATCAAAAAACGTGTGCCCCTGAAAAGAAAAAGTCATGATGTCCTCTTATATTCGTAGAAGGTATCACAGCGATGACGGTTAAAAATATCATGGAAAGGAGCACCACAACGAAGTATAGAATTACTCGCCTGAACGCGAGCAAATTAAAAATCACAGTTGACGAAGTCGCCATCCTTGATAAATTACTGGATTTGATCCGCAGATCTAAAGTGAAAGGTTACTCCTTCACACCAACGGAGCGCAAAAAATACACAGTGATACTCAGAGATGTAGACATTCAGAGCATGTCGGCATTTGGAGCTACGCAGGTCAGAGAAAACATCAAAATCAATGTCTGAACGTCACAAGTCAGAGAAGACATCGAATACAATGTCTCACCATTAACCACTTGAAGGTCTAAAGCAAACGGCGTGAACTTAGACCTATACAAAATAATCCTCAACCAAAAAGAAGACCAAGACCGCTTCTTTAAGCTCCGTTTCATCCTTCATCAGAGGGCGACATAGGATAAGCCTAGAAGGAGTGACTTACTCCAGAGTTATAGATGTCAGCGCTTCGGCCATGTCTCGGCAAATTGTGCCTTGCAGGCAAGATGTGTAGCTTGTGCTGAGGACCACAACCCCCAAGAATGCCCAAAAAATGACATTGACAAAACAAGTAACAAGAGAAAGGCCATCCATCAAACTTCTCCGGACGCCCGGAAAGGAGAAGATTGATAGACAAGATAGCATTTTTAAAAAATAAAAAAACTATCCCCATTTCAACTCCATCTTTCAAATATATCCAAACCCCGATTGCAACTGCCACACCAGCAGAATCAGTACCTCTATGCTTGGAAGTCACGATTGGAAGAAATTCAACTATGCCCCGGAACGCAGTATCACAAGGGAACCCCCTTCAAAGACACCACTACCAAATAGTCCAAGTTTTAGGAGTGTCATCAGGTGAACTCCTAAAAAAAGTTGCCCAATTCTGGCCGAAATACGATGGCACACCAACACAGGACAAGCCAGTTTTGCTCATCGAGCTATACCTCAACCTGTATGAGGGTAAATAATCTGATTACTACCTGTCCCCACGTAAACTATCTAGTTTCTCATGACAAAAGAATATTCGTGTCTAATTTTACAAAATTCATTCAACCAGACATAGTTTAGTCTCGAACCCACAAAGTCCGAATAGAAAGCTGCCAAGTGATTAGAAACGACGCAGGCAGAGGCACCGCC
Organism: Odontomyia ornata; assembly: GCA_963969285.1. NCBI lineage: Eukaryota > Metazoa > Arthropoda > Insecta > Diptera > Stratiomyidae > Odontomyia > Odontomyia ornata. The sequence goes on along the minus strand of OZ017740.1, from coordinate 53,748,822 downwards.
ATTCTTTATCGAGACCACCTATCAGTCGACCAAATAAATTTTAACCATCCTGATATTTCCTGCACACTAGCACCTTTAAACATGCGAAGGCACAATGGTGGTCATGGGAAAATACTAATTGGGTCTATCTACATCCCAGGAATCCTGGGACCTTCAATAGAACCGACCCTTAATATAATACTAACAATAGCTGCTGGTCACGACTCTATTTTCCTCGGCGGAGACCTCAACGCGAGATATGAGCATTGGGGTGATTCCATAAGGAAACCAAATGGCCAAAGAATATATCAATAGTCCCTGTCGAGCTCATTTCTACCATGCGCCATCATCAACGCAGCTGTCCCCTCATACCCAAGAAGCAGCTTCTTCTTAGACAACCTTCTAGGGTCACTAGACCTACTAACTGGTAACACAACTGCCTACCAATGTGCAACCCTTCCATCGATATCCGATCACTATTGTTTGAAACTAACCCTCCACCTATATAACCAAACCACTATTGAAGAAATACCGAAAAAATTTCGCTCCTATGCCTCTGTTGATTGGGCAGAGATAAGAAAAGATCTCGAAGACGATTTAACTCCCCCCCCTCTCCCCTGTAAACCGAATCCTAAAAAATTGATATCCACATCCAGAACCTAACCGAGTCTATACTTAAACGAATAGATGCACATGCGCCGGAAGAAAAACCGGAACAATGGCTATACAGATGCCTCACTGAAGACACCAAAGCACAGATAAAGGAACAAAAACGGAAAACTCAAAGGCTTAAATGGATCTCCCATCGGGAAAATAATCGTATAAACTAGGATTACCTCACTCTTAAAGTGGAAATCATAGAATTAACCCATCGCATGAGGTGGTAAATAAGACGTGAGATGTGTGAAGATTATAAAAGGAGATTGAGTTTACTCAAGCCATCTTCAGACGTCTTTTGAGAAATTAATATACTAACGGGCCGATGGTCATATAATTTTAACATCGACAGGGACCCTATCAAGCACAGAGGACTATCTTTCTCCACACCTGAAGAAAAGCTGCAAGTTATCTCCTCATTCTACGGAAACCTGTATCGAAAAAGAGCCCCAGAGAACGAAAAAGCACAGAAAATGATATCGGCTGTAAGAACATGGGATATCGGCTGTAAGAAACATTGTATAACAAGAGTCATACCTTATCATATTTTCTGACACCAACAAGGCAGTATCTCCGCAACATGAAACATTCGAGGAATTTTTCACCTATCTGTCAGAAATAGAAGATATACTAGCTGGTCTTAACAATAAAACCTCCTCTGGCCTAGACGCTATTCCCAATAAAGCTCAACAATCATCTTCAGTAACTGCATCAAGAATGATTACTTTCCCGAAAGATGGAAACGAGACAACCTTATCCTTATCCCTAAACCAAACTGCGACGGAGACGGAAAAACTTCAGGCCAATCTCTTTGCTTTCCAATATTGGAAAGATTCTGGAAAGAATCATTCTACGAAGCTTTAGAGCATTCTCAATGAAGCTAATTCCGGAGTTTCAGTTTGGATTCCAACCTGAATAATCCACAGAATATGCCATAATGATTGTGCATGACACCGTCATCAAAAACTTTCGTAGAAAACAATGCACAGTCGCATGCACGCTAGACTTATAAAAAGCGTTTGGCTCCGTTCGGACTGATGGGCTCAAATTCAAACTCATGTATTCCAACTGTCCCTTGGCCCTCACGCGTATCCTTGACAGCTTCCTACAAAATAGATACTTAACAACTAAAATATCCCACCAAACTTCAACACATATACCTATCCTGTCTGGAGTCCCACAAGAATCCATATTGGAACCAAACCTTTTCAACTTCTTCCTACACGACATCCCACACACCTGAACATGATCATGCACCCAGATGATATCCTAATTCTAGCCTGTCACACTCTTCCCATTTCCGTCATGGAAATGGTGCGAAGAGAAGTTGACATTATAGCATGCTATTAAAAGGATTAGGAGTTCCAAATCAATGCTGCTAAATCGGAAATAATATACTTCCGTAACGCGAGTGGTCAAGGCTACAAACTAGCTGTTCAGCAAAGCAAACTGATAAGGTTGGTTATCGACGGGGACACGGTGAACCCAAAAGATAACATTAGGTATTTGGGAGTGAGCCTCAACAACAGGTTCAAAATGAACCCACACGCAAGAAAAGCAATGAACCAAGCCGATGGAGCTGCTGCATTAACTTCATCCCTCGTATCCTCCAAATCCGTCTTCCCAAATGTGAAACTCCTCATGTATAAAACCCTAATTCGCCCCATTATCGACTACTCCTTCCCAGCCTGGCTAGCAATTTCACCAACAATAGCCGAAGAATTGCAAATATTTGAGAGGAGGATATTCCGAAAATGTAATCGAAATACAGAACAGCGTTCTTTACCAAGAAACAAAAGTGACCCCCATTCTGCAATGTATGCTTGAAACTAGTCCGGGACCTCTTCAATAGTACCCCCCCCCCCCCTCTCTGAAAACCCATATTATCTCTCTCCCATAAGAATCCTCCGAGACTTCCAGATTAACACCGAACCTCAACCAAACCCCCTAAAACCCATTTTCTATTATGTACCGTCCCCAGTGCGAAGGTTTAAGGAGGCATTTTAAATATGATGTCCATCTTTCCTTAATCTTGTTTTCATCAGCGATGCTATTGCCGATGTCATCACGACAAAGCTTGGTTTCGGGCTGATAACCACGTTTCAGGCTCTTCACTACTTTGTATGCTGGTCTTGTGTTGTTGCTCGCTAAACTTACATCGATACTTCTCAATTGGTCGTCATAGTATTTTCTTTTTTTAATCCTAATTATCGTATTCGCTACTCTTCTGAGATTCTCATAGTGTTCTCTCTTCGTCCTGGTTTTCCTACATACATATTCTTTGTACGCCTGATTCTTTTTATCTAACGCATTCAGGCACTCACCATCGAAACAATCATCCCTGTTGCGCCAGCTTGATGTTCGATCGTCTGTTTTGCCTTGGTCGTGATAGCCGCTTTTACTTCCATCCAGAGCTCGTTGCTTGTCCTTAACGATGCGCCTAAAAAGATGGGAGCCAGCTGGTTGTCGAGGGTCTCCGTGAAATGTTTGGCCACAGACGCCGTTTGGAGCTTTTCGATGTCAAATTTTCGTAGTGGGCTGGTCTTCGCCGAATATGCCTTTGACATACGACATTGATAGTTTGATTTGATCAAGTAATGATCTGAGTTACAATTGGCTCCTCTGTATGTACGGACGTCAGGAATGCTCGAGGCCCATAGTTGTTGGATTAGAACATGATCGATCTGGTTTTGTGTGTTACAATCCGGTGATAGCTAGGTCATTTTATGAATTCATCGATGTGGGAAGCAGGTTAAACGTATAACTAGATTTCTGCTACATGTAGCGATAGTAGGTAGATAAAATGTCCGTAAAGTACTGCAGCGATGATCTACTGCCTCAGCGGAAGAGGATGGTGAGATCTGCCGATGTGGCTCCCCGGTGGGGAATTGAACCCCGGTCGCTTGCGGCTGTTAGTGTCTGCTCCGGAGTTCACACCAGTCGAGGGGGATGACTTCTTGAAGCAGTGAATCCGGAACAGACACCAACAGGCGCAGGAGACCGGATTTCGATTCCCCGCCGGGGAGCCACATTTTGTAGAGAAATAGGTGAATAGCATGTCCGGATAGGACTGCAGCAATGGTCTGCTGCCTCAGTGAAAGTGGATGAAAAGATCCGCCGAGATTGGCCTTGTCTGGGGACGCGTGAATGCCCTTGCAGGCTAGTGTTGCGGTGTCATGGGGCGGGTTCTTTTCCCTAGCAGAAGGACCCACTACAAATGAATTTCGGATCCACGAATTTCTGGGGTCAAATAAATGTCGACTGAAGTCAAAGGATAGTGGTGACTCAGAGGACGAATAGGGCCTTGGGAAAATGGACGGATTTAGAGGGACTTCGTCGTTACCGAGGATACTTATGGCCTACAAATAAGAGTGGGGAATTCAGAAGGAGGTGGTGCCCCCTCGTACCCTCCCAACTGGATCAAGATCCAAACGTAGACTTGGGCATGTATTTGCCATTTAAGTGAAAAACTCATGCAAAAGTTCTTTGTATGACATTCTCCCTCAAATGAGGAATACAATCGTGACCGGTTTATGCCATAGCGTTATGCAATGATATCACATACTCCTATGTCATAAATAGGGACGCGAGCGGAAGGCCACTCTACCCGGCAAGAGCGTCTGTTAAACAAAAGAAACGGAGGAGCACACCCGATGGGTACCCTATGCTAGTGGAGGAGTCTGCCATCGGTGCGGGTCCTATACCCGGTCAGGTCGATTGAATGGAAAGACCGACCAACGAAATTTAACAATTCATTTTCTTCATTCTTTCCAGGATAAAATATTTATTTTGTAATTATCTATACGTACAAAGAATTATCACATAAATGGCACAAAATAATAATTCTTCAATCAAACAAAAAGAAATGTATTGTCGCGTGTTATTGGTTCGCGGCCTATAATTTTAACGTTCCGGGAAAGTGAAAACGCAATGTCTTTTAATTTAAGTTAAGAGTTTATTTAATTCAAGAAAGTGCACAATAATCAGTTTAACACTTTCACTAATTTTAATTTTCACTATTAAAATAAAATCTAACACTTGTCCATAAATTTCTTATCGCAATTGTCTTCTAAATCACTTCACTATTACGAAACACACTTCCTACACACTTTCGCAGTTCTTATCGCGGTCGAATGAATGATTCTCCCATTCATTCAGCTCGCCTTTATATAGGGTCTCTAAGTATTCACCCATTTCTCGCATATTGGCGAACGTTCTACCGAGAGGTACCTGGTAGGTTCGAGCAAATTCATGAATGGAGTGACGTCGCTTGCAGATGTTGATTATGCTTGTTGAATTTACTCGCGGGTTCGAGTAAATTCATTTGTTGACGTTCTTAATGATGATGAAAATAATTGCGACAGTAGCTCGCAGAATTATTTGTACATGTAATTATTTGTACATGTAACACTGCCCCCATCTCAGTTCTTTTCGCCCCGAAAAGATGTGTCGCTATTTGTAGTCAATTCTCCCTGGGTGTAATATGGGGCAAGACGGTCCAGATGCACGATTTTCATTTTAGCTCTCGGCTTACGATGTTCCTGTATTCGGTATACGACGTCGTTGATTCGCTTTGTAACTCGGTATGGTCCCTCCCAATTATGTTGCAACTTTGGAGACCTACCCTTTCGCCGTTGCGGGTTATAAAGCCACACCAAGTCATCTTGCTGGAAGCCAGTAGAATTAGCCTTTAGATCATACCTGGTCTTCATGCGGTCAGTAGCCGATTCGAGGTGTTTTCGCACTGTCCGATGTATCTGGTTCAACCGTTGTCTTAGATCACTTGCGTACTCCGAGATCGTTTGGGGTTTCTCAGGGGGTGTTCCGAACTTTATATCGGCTGGCAAACGAATAGTCTTTCCAAAAATGACTTTGGCTGGGGCTTGGCCCGTCGACGCATGTTCAGCGGCTCTATATGCCATTAAAAATAGTGGGATATGTCGGTCCCAGTCCCTTTGGTTCTCGTCAACCATCTTGCCAAGGTGTTTATTGAGCGTGCCGTTGAAACGTTCGACCATTCCATCGGATTGGGGATGCAGCGGTGTTGTCCTCGTTTTCCGTATTCCCAGCTGCTCGCACATTTCGCTAAAAACTAGTGACTCAAAGTTTCGGCCTTGATCCGAATGTAGTTCACAAGGCACGCCGTACCTGCTGACCCAATTTAACACTAGCTGTTCGGCTACCGTAGTTGCTTCCTGGTTGGGAATGGGGTAGACCTCGGGCCACTTGCTGAAATAATCAGCTACAACCAGCGTGTATCGATTTCCCCATTCAGATTCAGGAAAGGGTCCAGCGATGTCAACAGCAATCCTTTCGAATGGCACGCCTACGTTATAGGTTTGCATTTGTCCTCTCAGTCGTCGTTTTGGGCCTTTGACGGAAGCGCAAATGGTGCATCTGCGACACCAGTCCTCTACGTCTTCTCGAGCGTGGAGCCAGTAGACACTTTCCCGCAATTTCGCTAAGGTTTTGTTAACACCAAGATGGCCTCCCGAGGATCCTTCATGCATTTCCTTTACCACATCGTGGATTCGGCTTTTGGGTAGTATAGTTTGCATCCTATAGGAGCTGCCATCTGCCGTTTCCCATTTCCGCTTGAGTACGCCACCCTCCACCTGAAGGGAGTTCCATTGTGCCCAATAGCTTTTCAGGGTTGCACCATGCGTTGAAACGTCCTTCCACTCAGGTCGCCCAGTCGTCTCCTTCCATACGAGCAATGGTCCGATGTCTTCATCGGCTAGCTGGGCATTTCGAATCTCCTCCGATGACCAACCTTCATCGAATTCGGCCGTTATCAGTCGCAGATCAACGGGCGGTTCCTTTTCCTCAATCCGTCGGCAATGCTTGCAGTTAGCTGGACATGGGCGACGAGATAGGGCGTCAGCATTTCCATGAACTCCGCCCTTTCGATGAAAAATTTCGTAGTCGTATGACTGCAATCTTTCGATCCATCTCGCAACTTGTCCCTCGGGGTTTTGGAAGTTAAGTAGCCATCTCAGCGATGCATGGTCCGTTCGAAGAACAAATTTCTGGCCATATAGGTACTTGTGGAACTGCTTGGTGGCCTCTATTATAGCCAATAGCTCCTTCCTGGTCACACAGTAGTTCTTCTCACTTTTTGAAAGAACTCGACTGTAATACGAGAGGACTCTTTCTTCGCCATTGATCTGCTGGGAGAGTACAGCTCCAATACCGCCGTTGCTTGCATCGGTGTCAACCACAAACATTTTTCCGGGTTTCGGATACGCCAGTACGGGTGATTCACATAGCTTTTCCTTCAGGGTCTCAAAGGCTGTCTGGCATTGTTCATTCCAGACATACGGACGATTTTTCTCGGTTAGCTGATGAAGACACGTAGCTATTTTGGCAAAGTCTTTGACGAATCTTCGATAGTAGGTTGCCAGGCCCAGGAAACTTCGTAGTTGGCGCTTGTTGTTTGGTGTTGGCCAGCTTTTCACGGCTTCAATTTTCTCAGGGTCTGTTTTGACCCCTTCTGCTGATACGACATGTCCCAGGTATTTTACTTCAGCTGCGAAAAGGGTACACTTGTCGGGACTAAGTTTCAAATTTGCCAGTCGTAGTCGGGAGAAGACCTCTTCTAAGTTCCGCACATGCTCTTCGAACGTTCTCCCGATGACGATGATGTCATCTAGGTACACCAAGCAGGTTTTCCAGGTTAGACCACGTAGTACGTATTCCATCAAGCGTTCGAAAGTGGCTGGAGCATTGCAAAGCCCAAACGGCATCACCACAAATTGCCACAATCCGGTCCCAACTGAAAATGCGGTCTTCTCTCGGTCCTTCTTGTCAATTTCTACCTGCCAGTAGCCACTCTTGAGATCGAGTGTAGAAAACCATTTTGCGTCGGCTAAAGTGTCCATGATGTCATCGATGCGTGGGAGCGGGTAACTATCTTTCTTAGTGACGTCGTTAAGCTGCCTATAGTCGACACAAAAGCGAGTGCTACCATCCTTTTTCTTTACTAGAACTACAGGCGCGGCCCATGGACTTACAGAAGGTTCGATGATGCCTTGCTTTTCCATGTCCGAGATCAGCGCGCTCACTTCTCCTTGTTTGGCTATAGGGAGACGTCTTGGTGCTTGTCGAATCGGCTTGGCTCCCTGTGTGTCTATGACGTGAGTTACCAAACTCGTGCGGCCTTGGTCATCCGGACTTGTTGAGAAGATGTCACTGTACTTGGTGACCAGATCAGAGGCTCGTTTGAATAGCTGCACCGGCAATTTGACTTGCTTCAATATTGCAGACGTAGATTCCCGGGCTTTGTCTGTGTCTTGCCTCCTTTTCCAATGATGGTTTTGAGTAGCTTCCAAAGAGGTGATGGTGGAAACAGGCTGGCAGCTGCCGATGACTTCTCCCGCTTTGATGCTCGTGGTTGAGTCTGCGGTGTTAAGGACTCTAACCGGCACATATCCGTTCCTTAAAGATTTTACAAGGCTTCGTCCTACAATCAAACTGCGCAATGCGGATGTCTTCGTTGGCTCTATCAGATAAGATCGGTGGTCTCCAGAATCACCATCAAGCTTGGCCCATACAATGCTTTCGGAAGAATTCGGTACATCAGTGTCAGTACATACCACTACATTCATCTTGGGGATTTGGACGCTGGGATCCTCCATCAGTACTTCGACATTCTGCCATTTCAAGACACGTTTTCCCAAGTCCAACGTGATTCCATGTGGTCGCAGAAAATCCATTCCGAGAATGCAGTCATCCATAATGTTCGCGATCAGAAAATTATGTCGGAACACAAGGTCTCCCAACTGTATCTGGAGGTTGACCTCTCCATGAACAGGTGCAGTTTCTCCCGTAGCTGTCCGTAGTGAGAAAATTCTGCCCTTGTGAAGTTGTTGCTGTCTAACTAGGTCTGGTCGGATAATCGATCGGGTAGCACCAGTGTCGATTGTTATGGTGCAGTGTTCTCCGTCAACTTGACCCGGAAGGCATAAGTCCACTTCTCCACGATGTAGTCTTGACACGGTGATGGTGGTGCTGGGGACGTCGATCCTCCTAGCCAACCTCTGCCCCACGAAGTTGGCTCTTACATGTTTCCCGACCCCTCTGTTTGAAGGGCTTCCATTCTGGGCTCCTGACTCGGTCTGGATCTCCTCCTAGCTGCACAACCTGGACAATAGCTCGGTTTTCTTCGCTTCTTGCAGTCTCTTTGCAGGTGCCCCTTCTCTCCGCAATTCCAGCATCTAGGCGCACCATTTACATGCCGGTCTCGCTCAATTTCCACGCGCTCACACCTGCACTCGTCTGTCACTAGCTCACGAACCCGGGCAGTGGTACGAGTCACATTTTTCGCTGCCTCAAAGTTCAAACTATAAGCCAATGCGTCCTTAACCGTTTGCTTTTGAGCTAAACGCACGGCTTGTTGCAATTCCGGGTCTTTTAGTGCGCTGATGAATGCCTCTGTCGCTGCATCATCTCGATGTTCTGGGTCGTAGGCTGGATAAGCCAAAAGTGCCAGTCGCTCAATATCTTGGGCTAGCTGCTGTAGGGTTTCACCAGACTTCTGCATTCGATGCCTTAGCTGTGACCGATAAATCTGCTTTAGATGATCGTCTCCATAACGCATGTCGAGCGCATTCATTATAGCATTCGGGTTTGAGTGCAATTCAACGGGGATCGTCTGCAACAGCTCGGCAGCTGGGCCTCTTAGAGCAAGAATCAATGCAGTTGCTCGTTCCTGTTCATTCCAGTGATTTATGCGAGCGGCTGCTTCGAACTGGGTTTTGTAAATAGTCCAGACCGTTTGCCCATCGAATATTGGTGCTTGCACATTTCTAGATGAGCTTTGCGCTGCTGTTATAATTGGGGCTGGTGAGGCGGTTACTATTGCCTTCGCTGCTTCCAAATCCTTTTTCACTTTTTCCATCTCATGGTTGACCTGGCTGATCTCAAGGTTGATTCTCTCCTCGACCTGGTATACCTTCTCCTCGACGCATTTAATGTGGCTGTTGAGACTACTGAGCTCCGCTTTTATTTCGGTTGACTGTTTTTCCAGCTTCTGTGCGATGTCCACCTTGATTTCGAACGCTTGTTGGTCTAGCTTCGCTGATTGTTCATTTAGCTGCGCTGATTGTTCATTTAGCTTCGCAGCTAAACTGGATGTCTGTTCATTTAGCTGCGCTGATTGTTCGCTTAGCTTCGCTGATTGTTCATTTAACTTCGCTGTTAAATTGGATGACTGTTGTCGCTGCTCTTGCTGCATCAGCATCAACATCTGCATCAGCGCATTTTCTGGTTCCTTTGGTTTTGGTGTTCCGGCTTCACCACCTTCTGCGCCTTTTTCTGCATCTGAGAGCTCACCCAAATCCAGATTCACGCCTTCCGACTCGATCGCATCACGCAAGCGTGCAATCAGTATGGCCTTTGTACCTTGTGTAGCCAGATTTCGTTGTTCCAACTCCTCTTTGAGCTCCGATATGCTCAATTGATTAATTTTAAGATGTAAATTTCCTGGCATTTTCTATTGTTTCGGCTATTTTTTAAGTTACTTTTCACAATTGTGCACTTTAAAATTGTTTAAACGTTTTCACTTCAAAATTTCAATCGCACTTCTCGACACCACTGTCGCGTGTTATTGGTTCGCGGCCTATAATTTTAACGTTCCGGGAAAGTGAAAACGCAATGTCTTTTAATTTAAGTTAAGAGTTTATTTAATTCAAGAAAGTGCACAATAATCAGTTTAACACTTTCACTAATTTTAATTTTCACTATTAAAATAAAATCTAACACTTGTCCATAAATTTCTTATCGCAATTGTCTTCTAAATCACTTCACTATTACGAAACACACTTCCTACACACTTTCGCAGTTCTTATCGCGGTCGAATGAATGATTCTCCCATTCATTCAGCTCGCCTTTATATAGGGTCTCTAAGTATTCACCCATTTCTCGCATATTGGCGAACGTTCTACCGAGAGGTACCTGGTAGGTTCATGAATGGAGTGACGTCGCTTGCAGATGTTGATTATGCTTGTTGAATTTACTCGCGGGTTCGAGTAAATTCATTTGTTGACGTTCTTAATTTTTTGCTTTATATTTAATGAATTGGACTCAGTATTTGTTTTCTTTCGCAGCAAATGGAATGAGAGATGGAATATTATTTTTGACTATTAAATAAATAATATGGAAACAGTGAGATGGTGGGCTATTGAAATCATCTTGAAACTTTATTTTCAAATTAAATAATGATAGGCATTTACTTTTAAAATATTATCAGGTAAATAACAAAATACCCTATATTCTCAAATATGTATGTGATAAAAATTTAGTGTGAAAAATATTAATTTATATGGTTAGAAAATGCTAAGTATGCTTTTTGGCTACAAAGCAAAATATTCCTAAAATTATTATCATTAAATTCCAGGAACGAATTTTAATAATAAAATATTCTAGCTTAATGGAAATTTTAATCGGTTTTCAAGCTAGATTCAGTAAAACCCGAATTTATGTTTGTGATCTTGTTTATGAATACAATAAAAAAAATATTAGTACCATTTGAAGTTTTTTTAGGGACAAAAAAAATATTAGCTATTTTCCCAGTTATTTTTAAGAAAGACGTTAATGCAATTAATTTGGCAATAATACGTCTTGCAGTGGACAATTCATTGAAAAGCCAGTCACTTCGCATCTTTCACCCATGTAGCCTTCGTTGCATTCGCAGGATGGGTGCAAATAATTAGCTGCGATGCCATCAAAACAACGTCCAACATGCCGACAATACAACTCGTCAAATTCCTTTGAGCGTTTCCGATGCAAAACACTTTATTATTGCTGAATCTTTCTCGGACACTGATCGGCGCTTCAAAGAACTATTCTTTTTCGTTGAAGATGACGAAACCGCAACGGGATATCGATTAGTCGGAGTAAATTGGTTGTCTTCTGATGCGTAAAAAATGTGCTCGAACAACAATCGTCTATTAAATCCCGACATCTATTATATCAAAATTTGGATTTTGTTGCCGGATGCAAATCTATTAATACAACTACTTAACATCCTCGAATACTAATTAAATAACCAATATGTTGGACTTAGTGACATGATAAGTTACGAGTGGCATCTGGAGATTGATAAAACTTCACAAGCACAACCATTCCATTCAAAACAATTTGTCGAGCTCAACAAATTCACTATTAATCTTTTCATTGCTATATTAGGAATCAGAAGGTTTCACAAATTTTTATTTTAGGAGCGCAAACTTCCCGAGGAACACAATCTCAAACAATTCCAATTCATTCGATGGTTATTCTACGTTGGCTTCTTCGCAGCAATAAGGCATCCACGTGTGATGGGAACAACCGTTGACGGCATTCTAACTATGACAATCCATCATAATTAAATTGATGAAATGCTCATCGGGAGGGCTCTCACGGGAAAGCATACGCTTTAGAATACGGCTCGAATGAAGAAAGCAATTTTAAGATAACGAATGTATACTACACTGAATTTATATGAATACATTTTATGAGAATTTTTCTTGAAATTTTATGGCAAAAATAAGGAACACATTTTGTTGAAGTTTTGTTACTGGGAAGGTATTTTGTGGCAAAATTTAGTCTTTCAAGAGAACACCATCACTGAACTGGCAGAAATACTATCAAAATAATCCAAGACTATGGAGAATTAAGCATTGTAGTGTGATATGTTTGCCGGTTACAATTGCATCGCATTTGTTTTCTAAAAACATCACTTTCATTCGTTGTAATGAATTATCGCAAAGAACTGGGAGAAAGCCACAAATTCAACTTCAAATTGATTTCAATAGCGAGGTATATAAGATTGTTACGAGCGAACACATAAAATATGCTCGGATATATTCCCGCTTCATAACTGCAATAGTAGCGAGCAAACAACACCTATGTACTCGCACTTCGCCAATAAAAATTAGCCAAAGAAGCGCATACACAAGTAAATAAGCGTGCAGTTAACTAAACGAGAAAGTTCAACCCGCAATGATATTCACATCGTGAACGAACGGGGTGCTTCGAAGAGAGGTAAGCGGAAAGGAAAACCGAAAGTTCCGGCATAAACACTCTTTCGCTCAATGTCCCCAGTTTCGCTATTTTACCTCAAGAGATCATGGGAAAGCCGAAAGCTTAAGCTGAAAGCACTCTTTCGAAGTCGAAAGCTTAACCGAAAAAAACTCTTTCGCTCAATTTCCCCAGTTTCGCATATTCACCAGCCGAGCAAGCGAGACGAAGCGGAGAGGAAAAACTTTCGTGGAACGAGAGCGCACGTGTTCGGCTACTCAGCACCTTCAAAGATAATTTAGGTTGAAAGCTCACGAAAGTACAGTATTTAAAGTTCTTCGGCAAATCATTCGAGTGGGTATTCAAATCCAAAAGGGAGCGTGCTGCTACCCATTTATCATTAACAACATCGAAGTATTCGCGTTTAAGTTTGAATTGAAAGTGCTGTCCCGTGTACAAGGAAATGGTGAGGGGTGAGGTGTTGGCTTGCGCCGCGATCCTCAATTGGCCTTTTGGCGTTCCACGCCGTGCGGCCACCCCGAATCATTAATACGACAAGTTGATTCCCTCTTCAGGCTGGTGGATAGGTAGAAGCTTAAAATAATTAATTAAGTGAAAATGTAATTAATATAATCAATTGTAAATAAATGTTAAAAAAAATGGATAGTGTAATAAAATCCATTCTCTAAAGTTAACTCTTGTCTTTATTGGCTTAGTTTAAATCGACAGAGTAGCAGACAAGTGGTAATACAGTGGGTTCTTTCCCCGGGAGCCTTGATGATGTATATTGGATACACATCAAATGAGCTCCCAGTTCATACCAGTATACATAGGTTATACTGGTTTGTAACAGGATGTGGAACGGAAGGCAAATGGGGCCGCAAATTTTCACTTCCGAAAGGTGCTCCTGAACACTTCAAGCAGTAAGCAAATCAATCTGTAGAACTCCCATGTACTCATTCCGGAATCTAATTTGATTTCATTTACCTAATATTCTTGACTTCAAAACGCGGCCAAGAAAATATCGCCGTCGTGGTTCGCGTCCGCGCCGTGTAGCGGTCGTAAGTCAACTCAACGATCCATCCCCAAACTTGCGTTTTCTTTCCATTCCCGTGTACACGGTAAATCGCATCAGCTGAGTTCGATTGCCTTCGGTAATGTTATACACCGTTGGGGTGAACTAAATCAATGTTCCCACATCCGAAATTTTAATTGGCATACTTAAAACTTTTCAAGAAAAATTAGCTGAAGTAAAGAAAAAATGAAAAAGATTTTAAATAGCAATAAAAGTTCAATCTCATGGAGAATATAATTAGAGGGAAAAAATTAAGTTTAATGCAAGGGAAAATTGGTAAACTATTTCACAAACTACAATTATGAATGGAAGTAATTACATATTTTTCTAAATCTGCCATTAAAATTTTGGTTTTCGACTAGTTTGCTTGTGTGACTGCTCAATTACTACATACATGCAAAATCAATCAGGCGCTGGCCGTTGTCATTTGTTTCATTGTCGGGGCTATATCCTCCAGTCGTTCCCCAATGAGATAGCCCATTGCCAACCTTAGCGTTGAAATCACCGAGAATTAGTTTTATGTCGTTTATAGGCAATGAGTCAACCAGTCTTTTCAGGTGATTGTAGAACGTTTTCTTTTCTTTGGCCGTGCAATTTGAACTCCCTATCCACAATGAAGGCTCGTTTTCCAGTAGGCTTCCCACTTTTAAATATTGTGTGCGATCTCATGTCTTGAATGTCATTTCCAGTCCAGTTCGTTTCCTGGGTTGCCAGCATTTTTAATTTATATTGACTGGCCTGTTGTAAAAGGCCCTTAATAGTGCCGGGGAAATTGAGTTCCAGGATCCAATGCCATCGTAACTTTTTTGTTTGCGAGGTCGTTGCCGTGAGTCCAATTCATTCCAAAGCCCATCTGCAGGTTTCGAAACATTTTAAGGTTTTCCAGGGACGGGGAGCTAACACATCGCCCAACCTTCATTCCGAAGGCATGGTTATTACGTCGATTCCGTTATCAGGTGGGGAGGATCCACCTTCTCCCTTCTACGTCCTCACAAAGGAGGTGTAAGTAGGATTTAGTAGCAGAGCTATGGATGTATTTAAAGTTATTAGCATTTCTCGGCATATAATGTCACATTATTAGGGAACCAGTAAACCGAATATGCACCCTGAGAGCATTTACTACCATTTAGTTGAAGGGTTTGGGATGAGGAATCATGGAAGCTTTGGGTTGGGGAAACAAGGGGTTCCCTCCTCCTTTCTCAAACAGGCGACGACGGTCTACGGTGGAGTTAAAAATGTGGCTTCTAGAACCCTTCAAAATCAGTATGAAATCAATATTTTTCCGGTTTTGTTGAGAGTTGATACCACTGTATAATATTTCATCGTATTCAATTTATCCATGTAATCATAATCATTAAAAAAGTTTGAGCACATTTTGAATTTATAACACTCGCGATTTTGAAAATTTGATTAGCTAGACGATACCAACAGCTACTAAACGGTTTTAAACAATCATAAAATTTAAGAAAGAAAAATCTAAGGAGATAATAATGACCGAAGATTAAATGAGACATTGAATTAAAGTACAATTAAAGGTACAAGAGTAATGGAATATTTAGGTAATTAACTAATTAGGGTGATATCCGGTTCCTTTTAGCAATTCTCATAATTAACTTCGATGGACTGTTTCCTTCGTCTGTATTCATATGTGTTTGGGGGTCTTGCTGCATTATGTAGAGGCTCTCCCACGCATCCAAAGCATAAGGCCGGTAGATATATTACAGGAGTTGAAGGCTATCGTTTCCTATGCTGTGCCCATTTTCAACGCCTGATGGAGTACGTGCTACGTGGCCTCACCAGGAAAACCTGCTTGGTGCACCTAGATGACATCATTGTCATCGGGAGAACGTTCGAAGAGCATGTACGGAACTTAGAAGAGGTTTTCTCCCGATTGCGACTGGCAAATTTGAAACTTAGTCCCGACAAGTGTACCCTTTTCGCAGCTGAAGTAAAATACCTGGGACACGTCGTATCAGCAGAAGGGGTCAAAACAGACCCTGAGAAAATTGAAGCCGTGAAAAGCTGGCCAACACCAAACAACAAGTGCCAACTTCGAAGTTTTCCGGGTCTGGTAACCTACTATCGAAAATTCGTCAAAGACTTTGCCAAAATAGCTAAGTGTCTCCATCAGTTAACCGAGAAAAATCGTCCGTATGTCTGGAATGAACAATGCCAGACAGCCTTTGAGACCCTGAAGGAAAAGCTGTGTGAATCACCCGTGCTGGCGTATCCGAAACCCGGAAAAATGTTTGTAGTTGACACTGATGCGAGCAACGGCGGTATTGGAGCTGTACTCTCCCACCAGATCGATGGCGAAGAAAGAGTCCAATCGTATTACAGTCGAGTTCTTTCAAAAAGTGAGAGGAACTACTGCGTGACCAGGAAGGAGCTATTGGCTATAAAAGAGGCCACCAAGCAGTTCCACAAGTACCTATATGGCCAGGAATTTGTTCTTCGAACGGACCATATATCACTGAGATGGCTGCTCAACTTCAAAAACCCCAAGGGACAAGGTGCGAGATGGATCGAAAGATTGCAGTCATACGACTTCGAAATTGTTCATCGGAAGGGCGGAGTTCATAAAAATGCTGACGCCCTATCCCGCCGTCTATGTCCAGCTAACTGCAAGCATTGCCGACGGATTGAGGAAAAGGAACCGCTCGTTGATCTGCGATTTATAACGGCCGAATTCGATGAAGGTTGGTCATCGGAGGAGATTCGAAACGCCCAGTTAGCCGATGAAGACATCGGACCATTTCTCGTATGGAAGGAGACGACTGGGCGGCCTGAGTGGAAAGACGTTTCAACGCATGGCGTAACCCTGAAAAGCTATTGGGCACAATGGAACTCCCTTCAGGTGGAGGGTGGCGTACTCAAGCGGAATTGGGAAACGGCGGATGGCAGCTCCTATAGGATGCAAACTATACTACCCAAAAGCCGAATCCACGATGTGATTAAAGAAATGCGTGAAGGATCCTCGGGAGGCCATCTTGGTGTTAACAAGACCTTAGCGAAATTGCGGGAAAGGTTCTACTGGCTCCACGCTCGAGAAGACGTAGAGGACTGGTGTCACAGATGCACAATTTGCCCTTCCGTCAAAGGCCCAAAGCGACGACTGAGAGGACAAATGCAAACCTATAACGTGGGGGTACCGTTTGAAAGAATTGCTGTTGACATCGCAGGGCCCTTTCTTGAATCTGAATGGGGAAATCGATACACGCTGGTTGTAGCCGATTATTTCAGCAAGTGGCCCAAGGTCTACCCCATTCCCAACCAGGAAGCAACTACCGTAGCCGAACAGCTAGTGCTAAATTGGGTCAGCAGGTACGGCGTACCTTCCGAACTACATTCCGATCAAGGCCGAAACTTTGAGTGACTGGTTTTTGGCGAAATGTGTGAACTGCTGGGAATACGGAAAACGAGGACAACACCACTGCATCGAGGACAACACCACTGCATCGAGGACAACACCACTGCATCCCCACTGCATCCCCGACACATTCCACTATTTTTGATGGCGTACACAGCTGCTGAACATGCATCGACGGGCCAAGCCGCAGCCAAAGTCATTTTTGGAAAGACGGAACACCTCCCGAGAAACCCCAAACCATCTCGGAGTACGCAAGTGAGCTAAGACAACGTTTGAACCAGATACATCGGACAGTGCGAAAACACCTCGAAACGGCTACTGACCGCATGAAGACCAGGTATGGTCTCAAGGCTAATTCTACTGGCTTCCAGCAAGATGACTTGGTGTGGCTATATAACCCGCAACGGCGAAAGGGTAGGTCTCCAAAGTTGCAACATAATTGGGAGGGACCATACCGAGTTACAAAGCGAATCAACGACGTCGTATACCGAATACAGGAACATCGTAAGCCGAGAGCCAAAATGAAAATCGTGCATCTGGACCGTCTTGCCCCATATTACACCCAGGGAAAATTGACTACAAATAGCGACATATCTTTTCGGGACGAAAAGAAATGAGGTGGGGGCAGTGCTACATGTACAAATAATTCTGCGGGCTACTGTCGCAATTGTTTTCACAACTATTAAGAACATCAACAAAACGAATTTACTCGAAACCACGAGAACTTACCAAGCATGAACAACATCTGAAAGTGAGTCACCGCTCCATTCATTCACCAACCAATGTACGAGAACTGAGTTGAATGATAAGAGACCCTATATAAAGGCGAGCTGAATGAATGGGGGGAATCATTTATTCGACCGCGATAAGAACTGCGATAATGTGTGGGAAGCGATATTGTTCGAGTAATAGAAAAGTGATTTTCGTAATAGTGAAGTGATTTAGAAGACAATTGCGATAAGAAATTTATGGACAAGTGTTAGATTTTTAATAGTGAAAATTAAAACTAGCGAAAGTATTAAACTGATTATTGTGCATTTTTGTAATCAAATCAACTCTTTTAATTTAATTTAAAAGACATTGCGCTTTCACTTTCCCGGAACATTAAAATTATTGGCCGCGAACCAAAAAACACGCGACAATATGTATGGCTACTGCTGATCGCACCGTATTAAGACCCCGTCTTTCCTCAGACTTCGCTTCTTTTTTATGTTCTTGGAATCGTGTAGTGATGAGTCGCTTGGTCAGACCGATATAGCATTTTTCACAATCATTACACTGAATTTGGTAGATGCCGCTCATTTTGTTACTTTTCAGACCAAGCGACTCATCACTACACGATTCCAAGAACACATAAAAGAGAAGAAGAAGAAGCGAAGACCGGGGAAAGGTGGGGTCTCAATACGGTGCGATCGGCAGTAGCCATACATATAATTGAAAATGGACACAGCATAGGAAACGATAGCCTTCAACTCCTGAAATATGACAACTGGCCTTATACTTTGGACGCGTGGGAGAGCCTCTACATAATGCAGCAAGACCCCCAAACACGTATGAACACAGACGAAAGATACTGTCCATCGAAGTTAATTAAGAGACTTGCTAAAAGGAACCAGAAAATCAAAGAAACACCACTTATTAGAAAACCATATATGTTAGCCTTTGTACCAAATTTCACCTAAATCGGAGCTTTACGCCATTTTATTACTTCTCGGCCAATATGGCCGGATAATGAACTTAGTCGAGATATTTATACTTTACAAAAGATCGAAGAAAAATTGCGACTTGTTCTTTTTCTTTTCAAGAAAGAATTCTACCTAATAGGTGAAATTCTTTATACATCATCCCTTTTATGCCATACTGACTCTCTTATTCGCGGGGCAGTTGTCGATTATTCCTAGAAAGGGCCCTTATTTGTCTGAAAAATTGTTGGAGCAAAACTTAGCCGTAATTTCCCAGGAATGCGAAATTGGTTAGCATTTCTCTGAATAGACCAATTTTCTGAAATCACATATCAAACAATGTCGTCCAATATTCTCAACTTTCCGTCTACTTTTCAAATAAAATTCAATGGAATTACCCTCCATGCTGGAGGAGCTCAAATATAGTCTAACACCTGAAAAATACTACTCCTATAAATTCACTCTAACCACTTCCAATATTCAATTTGGTCTTGTCTTAGGTCAACTAGAAGGAAACCGCAACAGATCATAGCGATACAATTGGCGCCAGATAACATCGTTACCGGCTAATCTCTCTGCCAACTAGCAGAATCCAAAACAAAAAGGACACACTCCCCCTGCGCGTAGCCGATGCACAAGAAAGATACTCAATGTCGAAATGAACATTGGCGGTATCAGCTCCGCTCTGGCATTTATCCAAATTGGTAGAAAGACACTAAGACGACATTGATATTGCATTGCGTTTATTGCAAAGACGATAAACAGCCACTTGGAAAGTATCTTAGCATCCATCCGTTGCACCTTAGGTTTGTATACGACTCTTAAGCAAAGTACGAGTACTTGGACTTGATCTTGGCTGCTTTGGATACATTGAAAACATTGGAAATAGCAACTATCGGACCATGGAGGTGGAATAAATTACAACATGAGACGTGTGAATTTTCCTTGTGTTGTTGCTATTTCGCCGCGAGAACATCGAACATGGTCACGGAATTCTAGCCGAAGGATGCAAAGTATTCTGGCAACACAATGTGGCGCGCAAAGAGGAAACTTCAATGTAATCAATTGTACAAGTTGTGAGAACAAATTTCAAGTTAAAGTTGGCAATTTGTTCAAAGGTTTATCGAATATGTCTTATGGTAGAGAAATTTATCTATTTGACTGGAAGGCGATAGAACTTGAATTCTTTTGTTTCTAATAAGCTACCAAAGAATATGCTGGAGAACATTTGAATTGCAATGTAACTTTTCTGCATACTTTCTATTTTATTTACTTGAAAAATAAGGAAGGCTTTCCAACAGAATCAAATACATTTTAAAATTCAAAGTTCCTTATGAATTTCCTTTTTTTGTTATATTTGTTCAATGGATTTGAATCTTCAGGATATACGTCCATCTTAATAAATATTAAATAAAAAAAAGCAAGAATTGCTTTGTGGAATTGGAAACTATTTCAATATCCTTTCAACGAAAGTAAATGCTGTCCATTTTAAAAGTCCAATGTTTGTCTAGCCATCTGAATTCTAATCTGCTTCAAAATCATGGCGTCTATTTACATACTCGCTACCACACAAAAGGATATTTGAGTATACAACAGAAGGACGACTACACAGGCTTTCATCATTTCGTTTCATTTGAAACATTTCCGTGTTCTAATCTTACATGCTTATAAACGTCACTCATGTTATGTCTAAATATGTATATTTGAGCCTTTTGAGGATTTCATCTATCCTTCTCTATGAGGTCCGTTTCAGACTTTCTTTGAATTATTTCAACGGTGAGAGTGGTAGCGGTTAAGCCACTTAGTAAAAATATGAGTAAGTCAGCTCTTTTGTAGTCTTCATCTCCTGTATGTTGAATATGTTTAAAAAAAAGTTAATGCAGCTTTGAGGCTTTATTTTCTATGCCTTTTAAGCACTTATGCAGTAATAGCCTCTTTTCCTTGCTATAATAGTCAATGGATCTGACAGTTAGGCTGTCGAAAATTACTTTTAATTACACCCATTTGTTTTGTATGAAAAACGATGATTTTTACAACTGACTGAAGACTATATGGACGTTGATCCAACTTTTCAACTTTGTTGACTACAGTTATAGAAGGAGAGAATAATGAGAATGCAGTGAAGAGCAACTCTAATATAAGGTAGGTGACCCAAATAAGGCGTATCTTAATTTTTTTTTATTATCTAACTGGCGGGTTTATAAAACCAATGCACCGGTCATTTAAAATACTTATATTTATTCACTAAGCTTTGTAATAAATCAAACAAAATTGCTTTAGAAACAAAAATTCTACTTTTGTGAACACAAATAACTAAAATGTCACTTTGGCCTTATTGGGAACCCTGTGTCTTAATAAAGCCTTAATAAAAACATGTAAACATTCAACTTCTTTATGAATACAAAACGTTGTCAATACTTAAATTAAATCTAAAGAGACCCCATCCATTACTTTTGATCATTTAAGATCAGATTTAACGAGTTTCTCATCATGCAAAAGTACTAGACTAATCAGCCTTTTTCATCTTTTTTTTTAAACAATTCCCTGGACAGTAAAATATTTTATCAGCGGGTGTGATTCCAAAACACACCTCATGATATCAAACGCCACAAGTAAGACATTGTCGCATATCATCAACTCGATCTTCTTTACAAGCTGGACAGTACCAAGAAAGTATATTATCGTGATGTTTTGATTAAGATTCCGTAAGCTTATCTGCTGTCAAAGAAGCAGTCTTCACTGAGGCAGGTTGCACAAATGTACAGCCAGTAACTGACGTTGATTTTGGTGTCTTTGTGTTAATCTTTATCATGGATGAAGTACCAAGAACATCTTCTACCCTTGACGATGATATAGTAATCTATGATGTGAAATTCGTAGCACTGTCACCAAACAAATCTTTTGTTACCTCTTGAGCCCTGTAATTCAAAGACTTCTTGCATGGAGCAATCGCTGCAACTTTAAACTTAGGAGTTAGTAAAAATTCATAAATCTCACACGTGGTTGATTGATTGTCTATCTTCTGTGGAGTTCCAGCATTTGGACTGTTTTTTGAGAGCAAGGACAGTGGCAAATTCTCATTATCTGTGCCTGACCCTTCTGAATCTTTCACATTTGCAGTTGAAATATCTTGTTCCTCCTATTCATTAGATAAGAGAGCAATATTCTCACTGTTTGTAGGACTTGGTAGTTCTGACAATGCAGAGGGCGCAAACGCCTCTTCAAAAATAGTATCTGGGTTATATGGATACAAACCTGTAGCGTGAAACCCATTCAAGATATTAGTAATAGTCATACATTTCGGCCATACTTGTTAGAGAATGACGTTAAAGCTTGTCTTGTTAAGGGTTTGTTCGGGATGCTGACTGATATATTTAATCAACTCTTGGTCCCAATAGTGCTCAAAAGGACGTGTTACACCCACTTTTTACCTCGTGTTGGGTACTCACTGTTCTGCCGATTCTTCTCCAACTTGTCCTCATCATGTCAGTTGCTGGCTCCGCTCCACACGATGCGAGGTAACGTCCTGGAAATAATAAAACCCCACAAAGCATCGGACTTATTATGTAAACAAGATATACTTATCTGATGTTGAAGTTGTTGTTGATCTCCTGCACGAGAATAAAACTAGAATTATCGCATTAACACTTCACTTGGCAATGACCATTTGACGTCTGTCTACAATGTTTTTGAAGTGACAATGTCAAAAATGTCACAGGGTGCCTGTAAACTATTAATATCGCAGAATCACGTAATTGTTTAGAATATTATGAATTTAGTTTAAGATTAATCTTGCGCGGGAAAAATGTACCGAAATTTTCATAAACGGGAAACTCTTTGAAAGAGATTTTCCATTGTTCAGTTTTGCATTGTCCGTTTGCAAGATAACTTGTTCGCAATAAAGTGGAATTAGTTTTGCAAGTTTTCCAAGTCGGAAAGTAAGATAGTGTTTTATGGAAATAAAGATTGTAAATACATAAGTTAAAAATTAAACTAGAGTTTTATCGTGAAGCATCTTTCTTATGGTATTATCGTGAAACATTTTTTGGTCCGTCGAGCCGGATATAGTTCCGGATAATTTTAAATGGTGTGTCAGTTAAGATTTAATTTTGTTGATTTAAGTGCAGTGAAAAAGCGCTTAAAGGTCGGTTCGCGCGGGTTAATAAAGTGAGCAATTGAGCAAGGCAAGGTCTGGTGAGTTCCATATTTTTAGTCCTTTCCTTCCTAATTTCACAATCGACATCATCTTTAATTCTTTATTTGCTTAAATTTGGTGCACAATTGCAAGTCTCATTTACTTTGGAAAAAAACGAACCGTATCTCAAATCCGCACTACATTGGATGAATATTGCGGTTGAATTTATTGGTCACACATCAACTTTATTTGCTAAAAGTTGGTGCACAATTGCAAGGTTAATTTATTTTGGAAAGAGCGAACCGTATCTCAAATCCGCACTACATCGGATGAGTATTGCGGTGGAATTTATTGGTCAGACACTGTATCGGTGTCAAATTGGTATCAAATTTAGAATTTTATGCACAATTGCTATTGTTCGTGCATTTAAGAGTGCGAACCACACATCAAGTTTGCACTGCATCGGCTCATTGTTGCAGATAAATTTAGTTGTTCGCTGTTGATTTGGGAAAAGGTTAAATAATTCGAAACTTGGTTTAGATTTGGATCCTTGTTGCGGTGCTTAGGTAACGGTACTTACTGGACAGTGGGCGGAATTTGTGAACCGTCATTCAAACTTGAGTAAGTTCGAATCCTGTGCCGTGCCGCTTACTCAATAGTAACAAATAGACTTTCGTGCGACTGTTTATTACATTATTTGTTAAACTTCGATTTGATTAAATTTAATAGTTTTGAATTTCGTATTGGAATCACGTCCTGCGACCTCACGAACGATGGATGGTTTAGTGGCACAACAAAGTGTACTAAGTGAGCAGCTAAGCAAAATGGTCACGAATTTCCGAAAGGACCCTAAGGCACGGAAAACAACCGCGTATGCTACAAAACTACTGGAACGGGTGCAACAAATTCGTCGGTCCTTCACGGAGAATCATCATCAGATTCTTGAATTGGTAGATGGAAAGAAGATCCTTGAAGCAGATTATTTTAAACAGAACGTATATCTGGCGTTTGAGGAGGCAGAATTGAATTTCGAGGTAGAATTGGAAGAGTTGCGAGTGGAGCAAGTGGCGCATGGAGCGCAAAGTTGTAAAGAAGGAGCGAGTCCGTCACCGAAAGCAATGGATGATACAGACGTTCGGCTATCACGGATCAACCTGCCAAAGTTCAATGGAAAATATGACGAATGGGCATCGTTTAAAGATCTGTTCACGTCTCTGATCCATAAAAAAGCCAATTTATCGAAAGTGGAGAAGCTTCATTATCTGAAATGCAGTCTGTCAGGAGAAGCAGAACAATTATTGAAGCACTATTCGATTACCGAAGCAAACTATGAATCAGCGTGGAAAATGCTCGCGGAACGGTACGACGATAAAAGTGTGTTGTTGACAACGCAGTTCAACCATTTACTCCATATAAGCAACGCAAACGAAACCGCATCGTCGATCAAAATGCTGTTAGACAAAACAGTTGATTGCGTGCAGGCCATAGACAATCTAAAGGTAGGAAACATATGGGATGCAATATTAGTGCATTTGACGGCACAGCGATTACCAACCAAAACTCGACAGATGTGGGAGCAACAGCAAGCTAAGGTTTCGGAGATATCATCGTTTCAACAACTGAAAGAGTTTCTACAATGCAGGTTCAGAGCGTTAGAAGCTGCTGGGGTAGAAAGGCATAAACCCATTTGCACATCACACAACGTATTTGTGACAAAGGAGGCGCAACAGATCGTGTGTATTCTTTGCAAAGGACCACATTATTTTAGACAATGCTCGAGCTTCCTGAAGTTAGAATATCCTAAAAGATTCGAAATGGCAAAGAAAAATGGTTTGTGCCTCAATTGTCTAAACAAAGGACATTTTGTCGGGAAATGCCCTAGTAAATCGAGGTGTTTTCACTGTAAGAAGGCTCACCATACGCTCCTACATAGACCAAATGCCTCAATTATCGGAAAGGAGTCCCATCAATTGCCACCCCCGTTTATCCCTAATAGTCAGTCACCGCAACTAACAGCGCAGAATAATCAACCTTGGACACCTGCGCTAAGACAACAATCGCCGACATTTGGGTCACACAATGGACAACCGTCTACTTCGTCTTCAGCTGATCATCGATTTCCAACGGCAGGCTCAACAGTCGCCAAAGTTAATTCATCGACCATCAATGCTCCAAAAGCGGTATTGTTAGCGACAGCACTGGTGACAGTGGAATCTCCAATCGGGTTCGTGACGCTTCGTGCCTTGATGGACCAAGGATCACAGGTGTCCATCATTACGGAGAGCGCAGCTCAAGGACTCGGGATCAAAAGAGGTTGCACGAACCTATCTGTAACTGGAATTGGGAAGACGAGAGGAATTCAAACCAATGGGACTTTGAAACTTAGACTGCGTACCAAGACAAATGAATGCTTAGTAGTGGACGTACTCATTTTGAACAAGCTAACTAGCTTTGTTCCATCGCAGTTGGTTTCCACGTCGATTAGGGATCAGATAGGAAACATTGATTTGGCTGACCCGTACTTCGATCATCCGAGCAAAATTGACGTCATTCTGGGAGCGGATGTATACGCTCAAGTAATTCTCAGCGAGATTAAAAAATTGACTTTAGGTCCAGTGTTACAGCACAAGAAGCTAGGCTGGATAGTATCTGGGAGTGTGAACATTGGTCAGCAGCAAGTCTTTCATTCATTCAAAGTTGAACTGAACGAAAATGTGGAAATAAGCGAACAGTTAAAATGATTTTGGGAAATGGAGGAAGTTGATGGGGATATAACTAGAACGCAAGATGAGGATGCCTGTGAACATCATTATGTTACCCATGTAAAGCGAGAATCAGATGGTCGGTATCAAGTAAGATTACCATTTAAAGACTCGGAAAGTCGAAATTCCTTAGGGCTTTCGAGATCAAGTGCAATTGCAAGCTTATTGCACCTAGAGAAACGTTTTGCCAGTACTGAAGGTCTCCGAGAGGAATATGCAGCTGTACTACGAGAATATTTAGACTTAGGACATATGTATGAAGTGCCTCATTGCAACGAATGGGCAATGGAAAACGGTCGACAGGTGATTACATCTAACTTCCTTCTGCACCACGCAGTATACAAGGAAAGCACATCGACGAAAGTACGAGTGGTGTTCAACGCTTCCCGGAAAACAAGTTCCGGTGTATCTCTGAATGATACCTTGTTGACCGGACCAACTCTTCAGTGCAGCATGACAGCAATTGTAATGAAGTGGAGGCTAAAGCAGTACGCTATGATGGCTGACATAGCCAAGATGTATCGACAAGTAAACATGCATCAAGAAGATTCCAATTACCAAAAGATCGTTTGGCGGCCCGAACCAAATGGCCCAATTAAAGATTACGCCCTCAATACTGTGACGTTTGGAACTAGCTCAGCACCATTTCTGGCTATTAGAACTTTACACCAGCTTGCATATGACGAAAGGGAAATGTACCCTGAGGCAAGTAAATCGCTGTTGGAGGAATTTTATGTGGATGACCTATTATCTGGAGGTGATAGCGTGCAAGAAAGCGTCATTAAAAGAGATCAGTTGATTAAGCTCTTGAAGTCTGGCGGATTCCAATTGAGGAAATGGTTAGCGAATGACAATCAAATTTTGGTAGGACTTCCAACGGAAGACGTGGAAATGAATAACTGCGTTAAGTTTGAAATGGACCATGGATACAAATCATTAGGGATACTGTGGTACCCAATCGGTGATTATTTTACATTTCGGCTCAAAAGCCATGAAAGATTAGAAACTTATACAAAACGATCAGTATTATCGACAATAGCACGTTTGTACGACCCATTAGTATGGTTAGCACCCTTCACGATAAGGGCTAAAATATTGCTGCAAGGTTTATGGTTGTCAGGTCAAGATTGGGACGAACCGATACCCAATGTTTTGAATGGAGAATGGAGTGCTTGGTTAAAACAGTTACCTGAAATCGAAAATATACAAATACCACGATGGGTAGCATACCAGAAGGATTCGGAGGTATCACTCCACGGGTTTTGCGATGCATCCCAACGAGCATATGCGGCAGTTATTTATTTGACGGTGCGATCAGGTTCCACAGTTGCAAGTCATTTGTTAGTGGCCAAAACTAAGGTGGCGCCGGTGAAGCCAATTACGATTCCGCGTTTGGAACTTTGCGGAGCTGTTTTGTTGGCCTGATTGCTAAAAGAAGTAAAGGCAGCATTAAAGTTTGATCAAATGCGTACGTGGTTGTGGACCGATTCCGAGGTCGTTTTGGCTTGGTTGAAAGGATTGCCGACACGATGGACTGTCTTTGTCAGTAACTGAACAGCTCACATCTTAGACGTCACCGGTAACATACCGTGGAGATATGTACCTTCGAAGGATAATCCAGCAGATGCAGCGTCTAGAGGAATAAAGCCCGGCGATGCAAGACACCCGATGATTTTACCGCGAAAAGGTGTATTCACCGATTTATTATTACAAGAAGTCCATCAAGCTACTTTACACGGACAGACGCAACTGATGTTGAATACCTTAAGAAGGAAATTTTGGGTAATTGATGGGCGCAACCGGGCTAAACAATCTATCCATAAATGCGTTCGTTGTTTTCGCGCAAAGGCAAAGGAAGCCAGCCAGTTGATGGGCAATTTGCCAGAAGCTCGGGTAACTATGTCGCGTCCATTCACACACACCGGCGTCGATTTTTGTGGCCCATTTGAAATTAAAGATAGACGAGGAAGAGGCAGCAGGACGACAAAGGGTTATGTGGCTATTTTCATTTGTTTAGCTGTAAAAGCCATACACATTGAAATCGTTAGTGACTTGTCCACGCCTGCAATCCTAGCAGCATTACGGCGGTTCATGGGAAGACGAGGATTTAGCAGTCATATATATTCGGACTGTGGTACCAATTTTGTTGGCGCAGCTGCTGAGTTGCAGCGGATCACAAAAATTAGTAATGAAGCGGCGGAGATTGTTGCAAATGAAGGCGTAACTTGGCATTTCAATCCACCAGCATCACCTCACTTTGGCGGACTTTGGGAGGCTGGTGTGAAATCTATTAAGGCACATTTACGTCGGGTTGCCGGACACGTGTCTCTAACATATGAGGAACTATCCACAGTGTTGATTAGAATCGAAGCCTGTCTCAACTCCCGGCCTCTCTGCCCTCTCAACGATGAATACCGCTGCACTCACGCCAGCTTATTTCCTGATTGGCGACGTAATGATAGCACTACCTGAAGCTGAATTGGAAAATGTCAACGTTAACTACCTTGATAGATGGCAGATGACTCAGAGGATTGCACAAGATTTTTGGAGACGTTGGAAGACAGAATACTTGAATCGTTTGCAACGTAGACCAAAATGGCTTAAATACGAAACCAACATAAAGGTGGGAGATTTGTGTATCCTCAAGGATGAAAAACTTCCTTCCTACCGGTGGCCATTAGCGAGGATCATTCAAGTACACCCCGGAAGGGATAATTTAGTTCGTGTCGTGACTGTGTGGACAAATGGAAAAAGTTATACAAGACCAATTACGAAAATTGCGCTGCTGCCAACGCAGGAATCTACACATTAATGTATATATATATATATATATATATATATATATATATATATATATATATATATATATATATATATATGTATATATTTGTCGCACCATCCTTACTTTCCCCTATCCTATCCTTCACTCAGACCTTGCGTCGAACAAACATTAATATCATACTGCGATTGAAGTCAATTTTGCTTTAACCTAACAATTTGGAAGTGGTTTGCAGTATAGGTGGAGGTGGACGCCCAGCATAGGTGGGACAACTTCATCACGCCTAACTCAATAGATAAGATTAATCCAGCCAAAGTCAACTGAAGATAAAGCGTAGCGCAGCAAAGAATCGATTGGAAATGAAACGACACCAAAGGTATTCTAAATTGCAAAACTAAATAATTACTAGTTTACTTACAGGGCATTGTTGCTGCTGAGGCGTTGCGCCCCTCAGCCGGGGGAGTATGTTGGGTACTCACTGTTCTGCCGATTCTTCTCCAACTTGTCCTCATCACGTCAGTTGCTGGCTCCGCTCCACGCGATGCGAGGTAACGTCCAGGAAATAATAAAACCCCACAAAGCATCGGACTTATAATGTAAACAAGATATACTTATCTGATGTTGAAGTTGTTGTTGATCTCCTGCACGAGAATAAAACTAGAATTATCGCATTAACACTTCACTTGGCAATGACCATTTGACGTCTGTCTACAATGTTTTTGAAGTGACAGTGTCAAAAATGTCACAGGGTGCCCGTAAACTATTAATATCGCAGAATCACGTAATTGTTTAGAATATTATGAATTTAGTATAAGATTAATTTTGCGCGGGAAAAATGTACCGAAATTTTCATAAACGGGAAACTCTTTGAAAGAGATTTTCCATTGTTCAGTTTTGCATTGTCCATTCGCAAGATAACTTGTTCGCAATAAAGTGGAATTAGTTTTGCAAGTTTTCCAAGTCGGAAAGTAAGATAGTGTTTTATGGAAATAAAGATTGTAAATACATAAGTTAAAAATTAAGCTAGAGTTTTATCGTGAAGCATCTTTCTTTTGGTTTTATCGTGAAACACCTCGCGAGAGCCACTAAGGCCCTCAGGGGAACTGGAGTGCTCCAGCGGGGCTTATGGACCCGGTTAGCTCATCCGAAGACAGGCGTGGGGTGCGACTCGCTTGCCCCTCAAAGCCCCAGATAGCCGCCAAGCGAGAATGCGACTAACCGGATTTAACGCGACGTTATTCGGCCGAAACCCTAACTAATAACCACCCTATGATCTTCACTACAATCCGTCACCTACACCACTGTACACCTCTACTTCTTAATCACACTAATCTTCGCATGGACCACTATACCCCCCCGAATACTCTGACTCCCGATATCACGAGTTTCATTCAATTCCACGACACTTCGACTTGTCTTTCCAAGCCACACTCGTCACAACCCGTAATCTGAAAAACAAAGATTCCTCTAATCTTGTCCTAAAGACAAAAATTTCTTCCTCCAAGCATTAATATATCGCAAAGAAACTACGAATATTTAAAATTTTCCAACACTTGTACTCCAAATCGGAACTTCCATATAATCTTAACATATGATACACTCTATTCCATAAAAAAAACTTACTTCTATTATATACCTACAAAGGGGCCCCTTCGACGATCGTACTCGCGGTTGTACTCTGTAGCCTTTCCTCCAATGTCGGAGCTTGCTCGTCGCTTTGATACGAATTTTCCCTGCGCTTGGATCTCAATTTGTTGATTCCGCTATCCTCCACTTGAAGATTGCCGCTGCGCTTCGAATTACTTTCTCCCTGGTTGCTCTTGTTCCGCTGCTTCGTCGCCCACGATAGAAAAGATCAAAGAGGAGGCGCGTCATTCTTCGCGTGCTTTTATACCCTTTTCCTAACGGCTATGGTTCCGCTCGTCGGTCATCCACCTCTTCAGCGGGGTAATTCCTTTCTGCCGCCACTTGGTCTCCGCTCCCCTCTGGTGGCGAGCACTCCAAATGTGGCTGAATCAGCTGAACATAATTCACTGACAGTTTGGCCTGTCAGTGATGTTTGTTTACTGACATTGTTCAGGTTGGATTAGACTTTGATAATTTCTCAAATTGAACTAGATCCGGGCGGTGTTCATGGATGATAGTATTAAATGCAAGATCATCTCTCCAAGAGGTCGTGAAATTACGTACGTTAACATTATGATATTCAGCTGTTTTCATTTGACATCACAACAATAAAGCATCCTTTGCAGATTTCGTCTCCCTATTATCTACTTCCTCAATAGTAGTATCTTGGATTTGGAATCTTAGAATAATTGTCCAGGTAAGATCTAAATTTAGAGATGTGTTTCCATCTACAATATCATGTGAACCGATGTTTTCTAAATGTACTCGTTGCTCCCGAAGAAACTGTAGCGCTTTATCGACATTTTCAAGACAGTGAATTCTCATCTTACCCTTTGCCGGCTTTGGCAGTTGCTCGCCTGATAAAACTTCTAGCAATCGTATCAAATTCTTGCCATCTCGCATATCCACATATAAATCCTGTATGCGACAATTTACCAGAACCAAATGTGAATTTACCCATTTTGTGAATGTTTTCTGCTGTACTGATTCACGCTCCTCGGCTAGCGCTTTAATACGCGATCGTTCGAACAATCGAGAGCTTGAATTACCTCCGCCGTACTCGTATTCGTCAATATATTCGGCACCGGGCCCTTGACTTGGGTCCCCACGCACCACGGAAATATCTGTCGTCATCCTGTCACCTTCGTTGGGCTTAGCTTCGTTGTGAAAATTGTCTATCGTGAGCGTTTCATCGTTTTCAATAACAAAAAAAAATACAAGTTGTGATATTTTGGTTGGTCCGCGTCAATACTTCCTCCGTTGCTGGAAGATGATGAGAATGGATTGGGCAGTCACCTTTTGGAAAATGTACTGCTTATCCGTCGAAGAATGTATTTTTTTCTCATTAATCATCTTCTCGTTCTCCATTGCGATTCCGACCACTTTGCCAATACGTTTGCCTTGCACTGTTTCCTGCTTCATTTCGTTGAAGTAGTGATAATAGGTTACAACATATGTAATAATGGACTTCTCATCGGGATGCTCAACAAACACATCCTCTGCATCGAGCAGCTTCGTCAGCCCGAGCCGATTTTCGGCAATGTTAAATGCATTTACAGTCGGAATTGGTAAATCTTTCTTCGAAGCAGCAGATGTCAAATTTGCTTCGGTTTTCTTTTTAACTTTAGTTTGTTTGTTTTGAGCTTTTGGTGAATCAACCTGCTTCGCCAATTTCTCATCGGGTTGTTTAGTTTCTTTACCTTGCAAGACTGGCGTGTTTTCAGTAGGAGGAGTCTCAATCTTTGCAACAACTTCCTTAATCACAGCTATCGGCGCTTCTCTTTTCGACTGTTTTGCTCTCTTTTGCTCTTTTGACGGATTCTTAGGAGTTTGAGGCCTTACAAGTTCAACTGCTTCGTCCTTCACTTCCTTCACTTCCTTCACTTCCTTCACTTCTTTCACATGCCGTTTGCTAACAAAAACCTCTTGAACAATCTTTTCTTGGACGTCTTCTACTGGGCTAAGCGATTCATCATCTGAATCCTCCTTGGCAACATCTGGCTCGATCTTGTTAGGTTTTGATTTTACCGAAATATTTCTAGGGAACATTCCAACTTCAAACATGCGGTGATTCTGACCTTCGCTCGATGACAATTATGTTTGCTTAAAACTACCAATAATCGTATTTAAACTACTAATATGATTACAATTTGGAATGGCAAACAAACCCTAGTCGAGTGCGGCTTAGCTTTCTGACTATACATAGTCACGCGAATGTTACGATAGTGTTCGGGGTGAGGTAATCCTGGTGCCCTTCGGTTTTATCCGTAACAGACGATAAACCGATTTATCCATGGGCTGTAACTCTTGCGTGGTATTTGACGGAAGAGAATATAAAGTAATACCACATTTCTCAGCCTCCTCGACAACAGTAAAGTTCAGATGGCATTTTTCACCATCAAATATGAGGAGACAGGGCCCTGAGGTTCTGTATATATGCAAATGATTAATAAGCTATAAGAAAGTTTCTGTCGTCATACTTCCTTTCGGCATCATGTTCACCAGAGAGTCTGGAAGTAAATTGTTTTGGAATTCTGGTTTTAGTCTCTTGCCTTTGAAAAATATCATTGGCGGAATAGCTGATCCTATAGCATTTCCGCAACCTACCACAGCCACACTTTCAGCATGCTCATTCGCTATTTGATAAACTCTTTTTCCTTTGGATGTCAAAACTGCCTGCTGTTGGTCCAAAGATATGCGACAATTTTTTTCATCGATGTTGTAAATGCTTTCAGATTTATGTTCAATTTCAAGTCTGTACAGCACACTTTTGTATTTGGAAAAGTGATCGCTAACAATATCTTTATTTAATTTTTGAGCACGAGCTGGATTCATCATCTGTGCTTTACGACATGTTAATTCAAGGTGTCGTTTGAGAAATAACCTCAACCATTTCTTCCCCGCGGCGTTTTTGGCATCGATGAAAGTGTTTGGAATTTTCTTAATTTTACAGAATGAAAAAGCGTGAACACGCAACATCTTTGATTTCAACGGCACTCCACCGTCAGCCAAACGTATGATTCTTCTCACAAGTTCAGCCTCTTGTTCTGTAGTAAATACAGCCGACCGACCTAGCTTTCGTGTAGTCAACCCACTCGCTAGATGGTTGCGTACGGTTCTTCTTGGGATGTTGTATCTAGCTGCAGCAGCATATGGGTGAATATACAAAAGTTGATCAACTTTTGGCCCTATTTTGTTTATATAGTTTTTAAACATAATTTGCATATTATTTCGTTCGAGTACATAGTTTATCCCATCAATATACTCTGCTAAGTCAGGCCAGTCACTTTTATAGATATTTTACGAGTTATTCGTATTCTTCTAAATTGGACTGCCAAAGGACTGACGAGGGCTCCATAGTACTGATTAACAACAAAATTTTGTAAGACAATATAACATTTATTGAAATTTGAGTTTTTTTTTTCAAGTTTAAATATTTTAGAATCCAAGATAAACGTAAATCTAATGAATTAAATCACACAAGTTACTCGTATGATTACCTCTAAAACAGTGATGAATTACTTCAGTTTCCAAAGAAGTCTTTTCAATTTATAAGTTCTTGGGGGTATTTCCCTTACTATTATAAAATTCGGAAAAATTAACAAACTTAAAATTAGAACAAACATATTGATATTTTCCATCTCTACGCGGAAATTCAGAATGGAATGACTATTAGATAAAATAAAACAAAAATCAGCTTTTATGCAGTAAGCAAAATAATGATTCTTCTAATTAAAGTATCAATAAAAATTACTTTTCGAAAACGTCAATCTTCTCTTTAGATTGGTAAAATACCCTTTTCCCTCTTATAACTCGATTTGGTACTGGCAGTTTTTTGATTACATGATCCACTGGTACATCTGACACATCGCTTATGTCAAGTTTGAACAGAGTACCATCCTCGTTACAAATTTTAAGAAAAGTTATTCTCAATTCACCATCTTCATTACCAACATAAGTACAGACTCCTGCATAACGAAACTCTGTTCTTCGTACTATATATTTAATCAAAACATAATCACCATTACTATAATGATTTTGGATTTGTGTATTTCTGTAGGCTCTAACTTCTAGCATAGATAGATTACATTCACAGTTTTTGGTTACTTATGTTGTTTCTTACGTAGGTGGATAGTGGCAGAGTATCTTCTTCAGAGTCAGTGAATACGGTTGAACCATTAAAATGTTTATCTTCTCTTTCATACTTGATAGATCCTATATTGAAATGATCGCATCCATCGGGATCACAGAAACAACTGGGTGACTTCATTGTAAGTTGGTTTAGAAAATAAACAGAACCGGTCACCTGATGTACCTTCAGCGTGCCTTTAAAAGCAACAAATTTAGAGGACTTTTCGTTAATTGTAGAGTTCATTTGCTCGATTTCATGATCTTCAATCACATACGCAAGTATACCTTGGCATCTCTCACGAATAACTGCAACAAATTCTTCTAAATGTGTTATGTCACCCCCCGTTGCGATTACATAATCAGTAGTCCGTTTACAGGTGGCACCTACACCATCCGGTGCCCCCTTCCCGTGACCGGCTTCATGATAGTTCCACGTGTATCTCATAATGTTAGGATACATTTTCAACAGTTTACAGCCCAATACATAGAACATAGACTTGTTCCTGTATTGCGTTACAGGACCATCGCTAAGAAAGTGAATATGGTCAATATTTCCAGGGAATGAACTTAGCACTGGCTGCAGATGGGCCCAAATTGCTCCCACATTATGAGACAAGTTTGATGACATAGTGCAATATGAAGTAACGGAGTCTTTTAGATATACAACAACAGTATGCAATGAACCGCCGAAATGAAAGGATTGTATTTCCTTGTTGTACTTAGTACAAAAATTTTCTGAAAAATCCATATGCACCACGGCATCATTTTCAGATAAAGACTCCTTCAAGTGTTTAATTTCATTATACTGGCGAGCTATTTAAAAAACATGACGGGAAAAATTCTTCATATCATATTCAAGTTTTGAAATCAGTTCTCGGTGTAAGATTTTCTGTGTTTCTTTTTTAATACTTTGTATCAAATCGTTCTTTCTTTGTCTTGAGATCAATTATGGCTTCCTTTTTATTTACCAACTTTTTCAATACGATCGGCTTAGAATTGTCAAAGTCGTTGTATGTTAAAGTATTGACGCAACAATTATCACACGTTTTCTCCAGACATTTTTCAGCATATTGATCACAGCAAAGCGTTGCTAACATACTTTGATGATTACTTACTGATGTAAGAATATTTGCATTTTTCAATTTTGAGGTCAATGTTTTCGTGGATTGTGCAGGCACAGGTAGCGCGGTTTGATAAAGTAGGTAGTACAACCCAAAATGGCCGCAATCGATTAAATAGGGCATAACTGATTACAAATGACACAGTTTTTAAAATCTTCTTGTGGAGATTTTTCAAGGTATCAAGCAAATGTCGCTTTTGTTTTTTAATCTGTCGGCGAGATATAAATTCTTTCTTTCCGGCTGCTAGGCGACTGTTAGCATCATCTTCTAAAAATCTTGGACTAATCGTTGCAATTGAGTTTTGCGATTCTTTGGGTTTGATTTTGAAAGATTCTTTCGAATTATTTTGTATGTCACCACTTTGTTTTTAAATCTCCATAATTTGTATTTCTCCACTACACTTCCAGATAAAGCTTGTTTGAACTTCACTTTTTCTTTATGGCTTTTAATTTTTGCGTACTTTCTTTCTAGCTAATTTTCAAGTGCTTTCTTTACTAGTTCATTCTTTTCAGTCACATTCTCACTCATTTGTTCAATTATCGTTTTCGGCGATTTTTCGACAGATTTCTTGACTTTCTGTAACTTTTTTTTAACTCGTTTATAGTTTTGGCGCTGAGTATTTAATTTAGTTTTCAGTTTTGTAATAACGGCATTCATTTCCTTTAATTGCTTGTTTCTATCTTTTCTCTGTCTTTGGCTTCTTTTTTTTAGCTTCTTTCATTCTTTGATCATTGTTCATGATGATTGGTCTATTATCTTCAACCGGCCCTACTTCGTTTCTGGCATGATCGAATTCAGCGATTGGCAGGCCATCTTCGTCACTTATTGAAGGTGTATTCTGGCGTAAAAAGTTATTTGTATTTCGGTTCAAAGCAAGTTTTTGCCTATAATTTGATGAATATTTTTTCCACTTTTTTCTAGTTATCCGTTGCTCCCGAGGTGTCATTTTTTCAACAGATTTTCTTTGTCCTTTTGCTTTTTTTCTTAAATACTGTAGCCTTTGTTTTTCCTTATACTCTGCTAATTGAATCGGATCTTTTTTAATTCTAAGCAAACGAGCAGCTTCCGCTTGTCTTTTATTTTTCAACACATCTTTCCTGGATAATTTTTCTTTCCTTTTAGGCGGCGACATAGCCTAAAATGATTTCAACAAATGATTACACACCTTAACCTATCATAAAAGAGATCTGACATAAATAAAAATCAGTTCCCTGGCAACGCGTCAGTCCTTTGGTGCGATTTTAGACAACGGACTGACCACAAAGTACTGATGAATAAGACATTAATTTGAATGTATGCTTAAAATCTACATACTTATATGTATTTTCAATTATCAAAATGACAGATTTGCACATATCATATGTAGTTATGTATAGATTAAAACAAAAAATAGGCACTGGGCGAAATACTCACCAGAGTACTGACAATTTGACTGGATCAACACACACACACGCGGTAACAGCTGCGCTAGCACTGGCTTTGTAGCCACTGCCGTCAATATGGCATGCTCTGTGCCTAACTTCACTATCAACATTCAAAGCTACAAACGAGTTGATCATAGTCCGGCGATATTTCGCGGGAATTTCGAATTTTAACTTAGCACAAAAGGCTGATGTGTAAAAATTATGACAAAGTTTGTAGATTTTTTTAAATAAAGTTTTTTTCAGAAACTGCTAATATATCAAAATTATAAGATTAATAATAAATACGGAATATTTTGTTATGCAACCACATGATCAAGCATTTTTAGGGTTTTGTAAAATAATTTTCAAAACCCTACTAGTTTCGCGACCAGTCTGTCCGTCTGTCCGTCCGTCCGTCCGTCGGTCCGTCCGTCCGTCCGTCAGTCCGTCCGTCCGTCCGTCCGTCCGTCCGTCCCTCCGAGTGTCACAGCAGTTTTTCTCGGGAACTACTTAAGCTAGAAACATCAAATTTTGTGTGTAGGCGTAAAGTGGTGATCTCTTCAAAGTTCAACTATGAAATAATTTTATAAGGTACTTAAGGGGGGTCTCCCCATATAGGAGAGTGACCCCCCCAAAAAAAATTTCATTGAAGGTAGCCAATATGGGTATCAAATGAAAGGTCTTGATGAGAACTTTTCAAAATCGGTCTTACTTTGGCAAAATTTGCTTCGAGGGGCGCACAGGAAGGGGAAATACACGAAAAATTTGTGTCCCCCCTCGCGATTGGACACCTGTGATCCGAAAAACCTGAAAAAAATCAGGTTTGTAGACCTTGGTGAGTACAACAACAACAAATACGTGAGAAGTCGCAATTCACTCAACTTTGTTAGTAATAGTATGATTTATCGATTTTATGTTATCATGAATAAAATCTTAACGGTACCCTTAAATTCAATGAAATTCAGTACGTGGATGTCTATTTATAAGATTGATCTATCCTGAAAGTTTCATAAAGATTGAATCATATTTAGCGAAGTTATAGTGGTTTGAATTTTCCTGTATTACTATGCAACAATATGCGCTACATTTATTACTATGGCAACGTATGGCTATGGAACAACATGCGCTTTTTACCGACTCAGACACTACAGTTTTGCTAGGATTTGCATGAAAATTTCAGGAATGATAGGTGTCATGTATATCTTTGAGAATCGGTTCAGCTAGTGGTATCAGTAATCGTAAAACAAAATAGTGGCTGTTTTTAATGCGAAGATTGAATAATTTTGAGTTATTTCTTCCCAACTTCAACGTTCAAAGTGCATGCTTTGAACACTTGATTCAAGTTAATGAATGACTGAAGATGAGTACCTACAATTAATGCTCATAAGTGAAACAAGTCAAGAAGGTGGGAGAGAGCTCCTAGCAAAAGGGTTTTGTAACCATTCTAGGATTCGAAAAAATTGGCTATGAATCGATGATAACAGTAGAGCAGAGTGGCCCCTGAAATAAAAATCATTAAACGTAGCCGATATGAGTATGAAATAAAAGTTTTCATGGGAGCTTTTCAAAACAGTTGTTAAACTGTCAGTTTTTGCTTCAGTGGGGGCACAGGGGAGAAATACATGAAAAATGTGTTTCCTCCGTCATCATCCATCTGAAATAATTATCAAGAGAGATATTTATCAGTATAATAATACCAAAAACCTCAGAAGTCGAAATTCGTTCAACTTTGTTAAAAATAGTATGATCTTCGTATTTCATATTTTCTCCAATAAAATCGTCTTTGACATGTTTCTTGATTTGATTCGATCTGGTGACTGCATTTCGTAAATTGAATACAAAACCCTTCTGACATGAGCGTAGGTCTGTTTACCCAACTTGTCATGATTGTGACAAGACAGGGAACTGATGTTTTGAGAGTTTAGTGTGTTATTTTCCTAATTTGTTTTTAGAATACGGGATTTAAATTGAGTGGACACATCAGGAGGATTTAGAAGTTTCAGAATATATTATCACATAACCAAGAGCATAATAAACCGACATATTATTTATTGGTGACAGCGAGTTGGACAACTTTCGTATATTCACCCATATGTAGATAACCTACCTCTTTCTACAATTTTGTGAACTCCATTGAGCCCTTTTTTCCTTGTCGTAGATGCTGGTGATTCGTTCTCCATGATGTTACTGAAAACAAGGATTTACTATTTTACTGTGATATTTTCCTAACTGACATAAAAAAATCGTCCTAACAAGACCAGCACCTGTGCCGTTATAAGGCCTATACATTTTTTTATTGGTTTTATTAGGGCATGGAACATGGATTAACAAAACAACAATTATATGGAATACACCGACATTACAGCTTTTTCACTTATGTGAAGAGATGGCTACACGTATAATTATCCTAAAGGCAAAACACACCATACCATGAACCAATAAAAATAAAAATACTTACTGTTTACTTTGCTAGAATTTTATATAAACAATCATGCGCTCCGCGTCGTTGCTTGTTTTTGACTGCAGGCTCCAACACGCTCGCAGCACGGGTCATTTGCTGTGCTTGTGGGTGTTAATTTATGTACACGCACACATCTTAAAACATTGGTGGCCATTTGAAATCGTGAAGAGGGAAATTTAAAAAATAGGCCTTATTAAGACATATGCTTTATTTGGGTCACCCTCCTTACACATACGTATGTATTAAGCTTGGAAATACTACATTATTTGGCAGTACTGGATCAACAGGGTAAGCAGAGTAAGTAGTCGTTTAGGGGCCTCCACCAGTTAAGGGCCTCCACCAATTAAATTATAATTTCAAAAACAAGCTGGGTGGACAGAACTACGCTCATGTCAAAAGGGTTTTGTACTCAATCTACAATACGTGGATAAATAGAATGATTTAATTCAAGGAAAGCTTATATGACATGCAAAAAAATTTATACTTGCTTTAAAAAAAACTCCGATTAACCAGCCAAAATTTTGTTCCAATATCACTAAAATTCTTGACTGATCTGAATGTATTTTTGTCATTCATTTTATCTGAAAATTTGGAGAAGATTTCATCAAAATTGTAGTGTGTAGTAGAAAAATTGTATATGATTATTGTAATTGGACGAAATTCAAATGGCTATAATGTCGGTAAATTTTATTGAAATTTTTAGAATAAAATGATATTTTGAAGAACTACTTAAATGAATGAAAGCATTTAATTTAATGATGATGACAGATTTACTGACAAAGATGTTAAAGACCACTAATATTAGCAAAGTTCAACGAACTCCAGCTTTTAAGTTATATGTCATTGGATCTACAACTAGCTCCATGTTTTGAGGGATTTCTGAAAGAAATTTCGCAAAAACCTACAAGTTTCCCGTCCTATCTGTCCGTCTGTCTGTCCATCCGTCGGTCCGTTCATTCGTCCGTCTGTCCAGCTGTCTGTCTATCCGTGCAATTCAAGAAATTTCTCCCGAAACTATAAACGCTACAAAGCCAAACTTTGTGAAAAGGTCAGAAGTGGTGATCTCTCAAAAGTTTAGGTCTTATCAAATGTACTAAAATTTTTTTTCACCCCGATAACTAAGTGGCCCTGAACAAATTTTTTCATTAAATTTAGTCGAGTGGGATATCAAATAAAAGGCCTTAGCAATTTCAGTATCTCAAAAATAAGTCATTTTTTGCATTTGGAGTCTATAGGGAAAGGGCAAAATGCACGAAAAATATTCATGTCCCTTCCCAAGACAATTGGACACCTTTGAGCCGAAAGTCCGAAAAAAATCATGAAAGTAGTTCTTTGTGAGTCACCTAACTCTAGTAAGGTTTATAAATTTTACGTTTTCCCCCAAAAATCGAAACGGTGAACTTAAACTTCTTAAGGTTTTACATTTATGTAGGTTTATATAAGACCCATATGCCTACAAACGTTATCGCCATTTCAATTGTATGGAAGACAAGAACATGTTGATAGTTAATACATATTGGATACTCTCAAAAGTATTTTCTGACACTAGATGATGTTCGTTGTCATATATCGGGCGATACTAATCAGATTGAGTCAAATGGACATGCGTTTGAAAGGTGGCATTCCAGTCCACAATTTTTATATGGACATTTTTGTATTTCGTCATTGGTGTCAAAAGTTGTATTCATCTCAAAATTAGTGAAATTCCTGAAAAAATTCGTTATATTTTACAATATCACTACGATCGGGATGCGGGATCTACGGTCAAGATACTTTATCAAAAGCCACAGCTAAGAGATGGTTCGCTCGCTTTCATTCTGGAAATGTTAATGTCAAAAATACATCTCGCCCAGGTCGACAAATCACTGAAAAAGTAGATGAAATCTTACAAAAAATTGAAGAAGACCCACACATCAGCAGCCATGACATTGCCGAGGAACTAGATATCCATCATCAAACAGTTTTGAAACATTTGCGTAAGGCTGGATACACAAAGAAGCTCGACACAAAAAATTTTGATCGACCGAATTTCCATTTGCGAAATGCTAATGGAACGCAACGAAATCGAGTCATTTTTGAACAAATCATTGCGGGCGATAAAAAATGGGTAAGATATGAGAATGTCGTTTGAAAAAGATCTTGGTAAAAACAAGGTGAATCATCACAAACGACTTCAAAGCCAGGATTGACACCAAATAAGGTTATGCTAAGTGTATGGTAGAATCGGAAGGGAATTGTTAATCAAGAGGTGCTAGAACCTGGCCAAACACTCAATTTGGCTCTGTAATGTAACCAATTAACCAGATTGCAACAAGCAATTCATAAAAAAACGGCCAGAATCGATCAATAGAAAGGGCGTTGTCTTTCATCATGACAATACTAGACCACACACATCTTTGATGACCAGGCAAAAACTGACAGAGCTTGCCTGGGAAATTTTGATGCATCCACCGTCTAGTCCACAACTTGCACCATCAGACTACCATTTGTTTCGGGCTCTGCGAAACTTCCTTAACGAAAAGAAATTCACTTCAAAAAGGGACCGTGAAAATCACTTGGTCAAGTTTTTCGCCGATAAACCACAGAAGTTCTACACAGATGGAATAATGCCTCCACCAAAAAAATGGCAAAAGGTCATAGATAACAATGGACAATATGTATAAAACCTAGTTTAAATATTCAATCGAAAAATGACAAAAAAAGGCTCAATACTTTTTAGACTTACCAATATATAAACATAAAAAAACAGACGATAACATCATCAGCGAACAACTTATTAAAAATTCCGAGGCAATATTCGCAGTACTAGACCATGTTCTCCAACGAAACCGGGAACGAGATGAATCATAACAAAGGGACATCCAACAATCTGAAAAATAAAAACCAAATATACCTCTCTGCCTGACCTAATTTAGTATCTGACCGAATATAGTACTACCTGCTTAACTTATCATACGACTATACTCGTATAAAGTCATTACCTTCAACAATCCTTAGACAATAAAGATGACTCAAAAGAGTCAAAACACCTCTGCCCACACAACGAAGCAAGGCCCGACGGATTAACAAGAAAAAAGAGAATTGAACTGCGGATACCAAGTAAATAAAATAATTGACTGAGCTGAGAGAGTTACAACTTCTAAGATATTTGTGTTTTTTGATCTCATGAAGACCTAATTTCGTGAATTTTTAAGATATTTCGAATCGCAGGTTTCGATTGGTGAGGGATGACCCTAACTATTTGTATATTTTCTCTCCCCCATCGCTGAAAACAAGAAACAAGCTATCGGTAGCAGTGAAAGAGGTAATTGATACCGTAGCAGAACCGACGAACGGACATCAAGCACGGTGCAAGAGGAATGATTGGCTCGATGATGAGTGCCAGAATGCGTTACTTAAAAACAATCAAGCGTACAGGTAATGTTAAGGTAGGAAAACTAGGATGAAGAGAGAACACTCTGAAAATCTCAGAAGAGTATTGT
Source organism: Odontomyia ornata (assembly GCA_963969285.1). Classification (NCBI taxonomy): domain Eukaryota; kingdom Metazoa; phylum Arthropoda; class Insecta; order Diptera; family Stratiomyidae; genus Odontomyia; species Odontomyia ornata. The sequence continues at coordinate 53,706,159 of OZ017740.1, read as the reverse complement.
ATAAGATAATTATGAATTAAGAAAAGAAAATACTATGACGACGAATTGAGAAGAGTCGATGTAATTCTAGTAAGCAACAACTCAAGACAAGCATACAAAGTGGTGAAAAGTCCAAACGGTGGTTATCAGTCCAAAACTATGCTCTGCTGTGATGTTATCGGCAACAGCCTCGCTGATGAAAGCAGGATTAAGGAAACAAGGGCATCACTTTTCAAGAACCTCCCAAATCCCCCGCACAGCTTTAGAACATCGGAGCTTATAGATAACTCGGAGAGTTTCCTTTGGCACCACCTACTCTGGTTGAAGTTTGGTCTACCAACAAAGTCCAAAAGAATAATAGAGTGCCAGGCATCGATGAAATTCCAGTGGGGCTCATTAAATATGGTGGCAGCGGTGTTCACTAAGCCATACATGAAATCATCCAGCACATTTTGCAATAAAAACATATGCCAAAAGAGTGGAGCCAATCAATTATATTTTCTATCCACAGAAAGGAGACCAGCTACAGTGCAAAAACTATAGTAGCCATACAAAGACGGTTAAAAAATATTCTCAATCCGTCACATTAATTCCTGAATTTTTCCTGCATTTATCTATATGTTATATAACTTTTTAACCTTTACGTAACCATTTGCAAATGGAGCTAAACTTCCCACCGGACACTCGCAGAATGGTTCACTGCTGTTTTTTGTAGTACTCATAAAGATCTACCTTCATGAATTTTTCAAGATTCTTCAAATCATAAGTTTGTCCAAACGCGAGGGATGGTAACTCATGGACCATCAGTGCATGACTATGAAGCATGTACCCGCGGACAATGCACTCGTTGCATATATCGCAGCGAAGCTGCATGACAATTGCCGGCAAAGTATCAGATATGCGTCAGCAGTGCACGCTTGCTAACAGAAATGTGTCTGGTCCCTTGTTACATCAAATGTAGCTGAACCGTCTCGATGTCGCTATGAGGAGCATCCTATCGGCTAACAATGCCCCATTGTCGGATCTCACAAAGATCGCTGATCGCCTGCACAAGATCCCCAGGCAGTGGTTGCAAAAGACGACGGGCCACGGCACAGCATCCCACTGACACTGTGAATTTCTAGTGAGCTAAACAGCCTCTCCTCCGAAATCCGTGACCTCGGCCAATGAATGACGAAAATAAAGGACGCGCTCAGGACGCCGTGCAATACGTCAACTTTGAGACACGACGTAGGTTACACACAACTGACTTAGGATCAAAAGTCACCAACACGCCACACCAGAACGACCAATGAGCTCAACATTACGGACCAGAAGCCAAAAAATGCCGACAACCTTGCTCCTACTTAAAAAACTAGGCACTAATTGTTCGCACGTAGTGGTCTCCATCGCACGACTCAACGATAAAGAATTCGTGACAACATCAGCAAGAGCACCCTCCTCATTGACCCCGGCGCAGATATTTCATATATCTCTCCAACCGCCCAGGATCTCAATTCTGCCGACACCACCTGGAGGTTAGTGGTCGTCAATGGCTTACACATAAGAGCATTCGGCAAACGGGAGGTAAAACTGGTCTTGGGACTTGCGATGCCATTCATGCGGACCTTCGCAATAGTCGATATGCGTTCTTCAATCATCGGAGCTGACTTCATCGAACACTATGGCCTCCACATTGACATAAAAAGAAAACGACTCATCGAGCTCACACTTATCAAAACTATCATAGCGCCCATAGACAAACTGCCACTCAAACCGGATTTGCTACCAATGGATATCTGTAACGGTTTGCAATCCCTGCTGTTGGACTACGTTCACATCTCAAATGACAGCCAACAATTGAACACCAGGTGCATGACCACATATCACATTCAAACCAAGTGCCCATCGGTCAATGCCAAGGCAGTAAGACTCTCTTTCGACAAGCTGGCTGCCGTAAAAACTAAACTCGTTAAACTTATCAAACTTAGAATTTGCCGCCCAACAAAAAGCGTTTGGACCAGCCAAATGGAGATTGGTGACCATTAAGAGACTACCGATTTCCCTAGGATCACAACGCAGCTGTTCATGAAATGTTGGTCTTCTCCGCAATTGAATTGCAAAAGGCATACAATCAAATTCCCGTGGAACCCAGTGACATCCCGGAGACTGCCATAATCACACCGTTTGGCTTGTACGAATTTATGTACATGATGTTTGGACTATGCAACGCAGGCCAGAAGTTCCAGTGCTCTATGCACGAGGTACTACGAGGCTGGAACAATGTATGTGTCTATCTCAATGAAACCCTTATTTTCTCACCCGACCAATAGGCGCAATTTGGAACACGTGAACTAAGTTTTGGACCGACTAGTCAAATTTGGTCTGATCATCAACACCCCCATGTGCCAGTTTGGAAAACCGGAAGTCAAGTTCCTGCGACACGCCATCGACAAGCACGGATTGAAACTGTAACTGAAATTCTTCTTGGGGACTGCCAACTTTAGCCGCTTCTTCCTCCCACATGCAGCTCAACGCCAGCATGCTCTGCGACAACTGATCAGGGGAAGTGTAAACGCAACCAAACGCCTCTCGAGTAGATGCACGAAGTGATAGCGACAGTCTAGCAGTCGAAGCCCTGGCCCATCCCGACTCCAATGCCTTATGGCCTCTTTGCGTGGACGCCGTAGACAGAGGCATTGGAGCCATACCACTAAAATCAAGGGGAGGAACAGCAATGCCACTTGGATTCTTCTCCCGGTAGCTAACAGACACCAAACGAAAGTACATCACGGACGTTCGGGAACTGTTGGATATACACGAGGTGATTCAACACTTCCGACAGTTGAAGGCAGAGTATTTACCGTCTTTACTGACCACAAGCCCTTCCAGTTCACACTCCAGCAGTGCCGAGACAGCAACGATAGCTGGATCTTATATCACATTCCAGGCCGAGGCAACACCATCGCTGACTATCTTTCAATTGTTAATAAGATTCAATCAATTGAACTTACCGTTTTTACCCTAGCTCAGAAAGATGACCCCGAGCTTCAAGCGCTATTATGTAGCCACAACCAGTCTCTCGGATGGAGACAACTGATGTTGAATGACTCCTCTCTAACCCTTCACTGCATCATCGCTCTGGGGAGAATACAACCATTCATCCGAGCGATAGTTATGCGTAACATCCATGGCTTCTCTCACTCAGGCACCCAAGTGACCAGGAAGATCATCACCGATCGCTATTTCTGGCCCTCGATGAGCTTTGACATCAACAAGTTCATCCGAGCCTGTCTGCTATGCCAGCGCAACAAAATTACTCAGCACACAAAGTCACCGCGACAAAAATACAGCCTACCCCATGCAAGGCTCAAGCACATCAACGTCGATCTTTTAGGACTACTTCCTCTGAGTGAAGGACTCCATACTGCCTCACCATCGTGGACGGGCTCTCCCGCTGGCCCAAGCCGATCCCAATTGAGACGCTCACGGCCACAGCAGCCGCAGAGGCGCTAGTCCACCTATGGATCAGCCGTTTTGGAGTCCCTGCATGCATCACGATCGACCTCGGTAGACAGTTCGAGAGCCAGGTATTTAAGGAGCGAACGCAACTACTCGGAATCACGCGCTTGTGGACGACGTCCTACCATCTGGCTTGCAATGGTAAAGAGGAACGGTCACATCGCACGGTCCAAATCGCGATCCGCAACTCACTCTAACTGGGCATAGCACTACTGATTGTATATAAGAGGTGTTATTTTTATGTTAAAAGAAAAATTCAATTTTTCAATATGAACGATCGGATGTTTATTTCATTATAAAGAGGAATGTATGCCGTTAACAGTGAAAAATAACATCAGGCAAATGACCACCACGACTAGGCTTATAGGAGTATATCCTTTTCGTGAAATTTTCCATAACCAAATCGCAAATTGGCTGCCCTTTGTCCTTGATTGCTTGACGAATTCTATCTTTGAGGTCTTGAATCGACGCTGAGCTGTTGGCGTAGACCTTTCCTTTCACGTGGCCCCAAAGGAAGAAGTCACCAGGTGTTAAGTCACAATATCTATTCAAAATAACACCTCTTATCGGAAAACCCTATACTGCTGGGACTGCGATCGATGCTGAAGGAAGGCATCGAATCAACGCCAGCCAATATAGTCTACGGCACGACACTTCGACTACCTGGGCAATTTTTCAACACTTCCCAAACTGGCGTGAATGACTCTCACTTCTATAAGGATCTCCAAGTGAGGATGGCTGTGTTAACTCCGGACAATACGGTGCACCACAACCCCAAGGAGATCTTCGTGAACAAAAATCTGGAAAACAGCACGCACGTCTTTGTCCGAAATGACAAGGCTAAGGTATGGTATTGACACGTGAGGAAAATACGCGTTTTCTACATCTGATGAGCAAAACACCGTTTCCAATTTAACAACAACAAGATTAGGGCGAGATATCCACATGCTAGTGCAATATGCAGTATAGCTTCATCATACCATGGCTCTACCAATGCAGAGGGAGTACTGTGCTAGACCAGCCTCCCACCATGCACACATTGTTTCTGGCGGATCGCCACGGGATATGCAACCTTCGACTGGTAACTCATGGACCATCAGCGCATGGCTATGAAACATGTACCCGCAGATGATGTAGTTGCTGATGCTGACGTAGCACATATCGCAGCCCAGGTGCATGACCACCGCGAGCGAAGCATTAGATATTTGAATTTACCCCAGTCGTTCATTTATTCGGTCACTCGACGTCGACAAGTCTTCGTAAATAAAATATTGTAATGACTGTTTGAAATAAAACTTTTTATAGGAAAAGCGAACGTCTCTTGACGGTCCCCATAGATCTCATCAAGATATTTTATTTGACAACCTACATAACAACCTTTGGAATAAAAAATTTGCGGCTCCGTATCCGATACGGGGTGAAATACTTAATGATACCCGATCTTTCAAAGGGTCAATACTTCTGATACACCCACAAAGTTGAGTCTCTATATAGTAGTCTATAGTTTTGGAGAAAAACCACTATGACCCAGAGACGAACGGATGGACGGGCAGACAAAACGATTTGAATAGGTTTTCTATTTTGGTGCAAAGCCCTAACAAATTGGTTTTTCATTATTCAAAGGTGCAGAATCTCAAAAGATTATTAATACATCTAGTTTTGACAGTTTAAGGCACTTTGAATAGAGCAACAACGAATGCACCAAGCATTACTAATTTCATTTATAAAACCTTACATTAGAAGGCGCCACCATTTGTCATGTTTTTTCTATGTAGGTTTTCATATTCATATGAACTTCTGCTAGTCTGAATGTCTGCTCAATAGCCGTGAGATACTTTCCTCTGCTTTTTGTCCATTACCTAGCAATTCAAGGCAATTTATAGCTTATAAACAGATGGAATCTCGCTGGCAAAGAACAAGTGCATTCAGAAGTACTCTCTTGAGAATCCCTTTTTATTTGGTTTTTGTCTTATTTGCCATGTTCCAAGCATGAATACAGTTCCAGATATTGCCCTGCAGATATTTCCTTTTTATTTACAGCAAGCCGAGTCTTTTATTTGCTCTCTCACATCACCTCCTGCAAAGATGATACAAGTAAGATGGTAAAACGCTGAGTCGAGGTTATGGCGTTTGTTCGGTAGCTTTTCATATCTAAATCATCGACGTTATTTGAAACAATAAAAGTTTTCCACCCATTTGGATAACAGCTTCCATCGAGAATACCACTGAGATACTTACACCTTTCCAACTTCTATACATGCATCTGAGCATGCAAATAAATCCATCCTTAATGCAGCCCCTTATCATTGAAGCTTCCCTCGCAACGAAAATATTTGAGATACTTTTTCAGAATACACCACACTGAGACGCGATTGTAATTTTAATTGATTGCGCTGACCATTCGCTGGTCTTGCAGTATATCTCGGTGGATTTTCAATGCCAGCCTCCCGTTCTGAATGGGGGATAGCGACATTGTCGACGAGTCTTTGAATTGTGCCAAGCATACAGAATACTCGTAGAACGCGATTTATCTACTCATACTTGGTGCAATAGCACGAGTAAGTTTTATCTGCGCCAAGAGCCTTTTTTCCTGAGGTTGTGCTTTTAATTGGCGGTATCTTTTGAACTCGACCAGGACAGCCAGAATGGAAACATATCTTTGGTATAGACATTCATTATTGGTGGTTTTCGAGAATATCTAGACTAGACGGTTTTCAGATATGCATGTGTGTAAATTGGTGGAATATTCTGTGAATGGAATGTCATCCTATTCAAGACAATAGATAATGTCAAGTACGAGGAATAGAGAATACTATCAAAAGTTGGAGATGAGACCATCATGGTTTTTATTTTTTAATTATTTAAATGGGCTATTTTCGGTTATCCATATTTTTTAGCCATGATTTATTTCTAGTGATACTTCGTTAAAAACACATTTGTTCTTATTTATTGCGATAAGATCTGTCTACATGACATTATTTGGTCAACAATTTGAAATGTTTTAACAAATTAAATCATCTGCGAGAATTATTTTTAGAATGTAGCGAGTTAATTTTATGTGTTCAGTATTGTTTTTGGCCTTATTTACGAGTAGTATGTAGTTTTGAATGTATATTTTTATTGGTATAAGAGCTACATTTACAGATAATCAAATTTTAAGGTTTTCTACACACGCTAAAGTTACCTAATGGCCAATATTTTACCTTATTTTTGCGATTTTACTCCACTTTCTATTGCTTATGCTATTTCAGCTGTATAAAGGATCATTGTCATCAGCAACATAGCCCCAAGTCTGGCTTTTGACCTCCATGTTATCCGCCCCAATACTCACAGTTTCATGACCCGGTTCACAAATAAGAAATTCCTAGCAAGGATGTGCTGTCAGCATTTACCTAGCCTTCGCATCATTTCTTTGATTTCCGAACTGAACAGCTTCCTGGCGGCTCTGCTCTTTATCGAGCCTTTATCGTTCACTTACGGAGCCTGTGACCTGTCACCCTTTCACATGTCCTACCTATCTAAGTTTGCCCAATTTTACGCATGCAGATACGGGTTGATCGTGAAACAAATTATTTAACTCCTCTTTGTGATTAAGTCCCTACTTTGCTTTATATTTCACTTGGCCATATATCCTCCTGTGTACTTTGCATTTGAAAACATCCAAGGTCTTTTCAGAAGCTTTTGTAAGAGTTCTCGTTTCACATTCCATTGGCCCTGACGCGCCAATTAAAAAGGCAGTGAGCATATTTGGACGCCAACTGCTCTGAAAAATCGACAGCCTAGTGAAACAAAGAACAGAGTGGAGACTATGTTACAAGGATGGCTTGTAGGAACTCTTTGACAGACCTACCGTATCTGCTTGCTTAAAGCTAGGTAAATTGCAATGCCATGCATGCATGCTGTGTAGATAGAATCGAAAAAAAACAGGCTCCCCAAAAGAACATTAAAGGGTAGGGTGTACGCTAGCCATCCTGAAGGAAGGTCGATGACCCGATGGGATGACACAATAGAAGCTGATTGTAGACTCTTACTGGTAGTGATCAAGCAACCAGGTGGCAGAACCGTAATGTTTGGAGGAGATTAATCCTTGAGGCCAATCGCTGATTTGAGCTGTCACGCCATAGATGATGATTACATTTCACATTCATATATCAGCACAGGTTGTATAAGTGGCTTGTACCTGTTTCACCTATTTTCTCTGGGCACATATCTGGGGCTTAGCAGAGGAAGCCCTAAAAGTAGACTTTATTTCCGCGCATATCCTTTCCAAATGTTCTCTTCTCCTCCTAAGTACTCCTAAGTATGCGAGGCTACCCACCCTTTCCAGGTTGCTGGATGGTGGAAATACTCTTGGTAGCTAGCATTCTTTAGAGAGTGCCGCCCCCACGTACCCAAAGAAATGGAGGTCACCTTGAGTTTCCACTGAGGAGCAGGTCGTAACCCTGAACAAATCTGAACTACGGTTTGGACTATGAATAAGAATTGATGCTTTCGGCTGACGGACATGATGGTTTGGATCTAGTTGCTTTGCTTGGTAGTACAGAGGTGACAGTCGTGCATGAGTGGCTCCAATCCAACTTTCATATCGTATCGATCCCCGTAACAACTTGGCAGGTCTAGAGTGCGTTTCGTAGTGCAAGTTCGGTTGACACGCACTCCGGATCAGCACTGGTCTAACTGTGAGCACCTATCCCCTCTCATGACCAACCTACTCTGCTAAGATAATCATGGGACCAAAGAGGCAAAAAACACACGAGAGATAGTGGCTCCAGGGGATCTAATCAAACTGGAATCTACTCAACTGAAAAGCATTAAAAATTTCTTTGACAAAAAAAAACTTTAAAGATTGGTAAAACAACAGCAAGCACCAACGATTGAAAAACGACGAAGAATGCAGACGATGAATGCACTGACAGTAAAGACGGGTGAAAAATGAAGAACAACGGACAGCTTTGTCCAAACAGAGATTCTTGCGGAATTAGAGCACAGCAAAAAAACGATATGAATGCCAAAGGTACCTTAAAAAGAAGAACGGATTATTCTGCAGGATGTGCCAGATGTTCAAGCGGTAGAAAACAACGTAAAGAATATTAAGAAATCAGTAATCCGTAATGCGGTTGATACTGAAGCGACTGAATCAAGGGTCTTAATACCCGAAATAAACTCGCATGGAGAAAACACCACTTGGAAGAAGAGCGGCTGTACTGCAAAACGAAACTGATTGAGAAATGCATCGTGACCCGAAATGGGGCTTTGGAGCTGGAGGCCTTCTGAATTTGCATAGGATATTACAGGCATAGATGCTCAAGGCAGAGGAAGAGCAAAAGATCAAGCTCTGTGAAGATGAAGTAGTCTTCCTAACGCTTAATAACAGCCAAACGTTGGCTTGCAGTCAAATCAACGGGGATCGGGAAAAGTGGAGAGGGGACGAGGAGGATCATTTGGCAAACATAAAGTTCTCACGGGGCGGTTTGGGAGAAGAAGAACAGGAAGTTGCATAAAGTTATTGGGCAGGCAATACTGGTCAAAGCCACCGACAGTAGATCGTATCCGGATGATCTACAAGAGAATAAGGAAGTGATAAAAAACTGGAAAAAATACATACTGCCATAAAACCGGTACGATGACTTCTTCGGGTGGCCTATTGGTGGAGTTCGCACAGGAAGCCACGAACAGAAATGCATTCTGCGACAAAATGTCCTTGAAGAGAAGGCAACCGTAGCTTCACTTAAGCCTCGCGCCACTCTCGCAATAAAAGATATTGCCTGTGTTACGGATTTACGTAGGACTGAAGATGCCTTAAAGCGAGATTTTCCAAGCTTGTGCGGAGCAAAAATTAGGCTGCCCAATCCATATAAAAGAGGTCAGCACATGGCCATTGTCAATACGTCTGAAAAATAAGCCGGATATATGATACAAAAGAGAAAAATCAAAATTGTTTGGGTTATTTGTAGAATAAGGTCAATAACAATCTCTCTCCAATGTTTCAGGTGCCTTGGATACGGGCATCCTACAAAGAGCTGTTGAAGGATCGACAGGAGCTCCCAGTACTACAATTGTAGCTAAACAGGGCATGAAAAGAAAAGGTGCTTAAAAAAATGCATAGCATTGTCTATCACGACGCTAACCTAAGTCCAGATGACTGAAATACATGCTAGGAGAGGTAAATGCCGGATTTTTCAGGGAGCCCTAGCCAAAGCCAAATTACTTCTGTAATGAGTTGTATTTTGCAAATCAATCTACATTGGAGTACACTTACTCAAACAGTTTGCGAGAGACAGTAAAGCTGACTTGCTACTGCTCAGCTAGCGACACCACAATTGGCACCCCCCTTCTATGGTATCCTGAAGGATCTAGTCAAGTCAGAACTCGGAACAGGGCTAATTTCCAAGTGAAGGCTACATCGGAGTGTTCAAAGACTACATTATTTGGTATGCACTTAACTTTCAACAAATCAATATGATTTCTAAACCAGGTTTAACAGTTTGGAAAACGCTGTTTTGATCGCAAATGGAGAAGATCTCAATGCTTAAATTATCGAAGGGAGAATGCCTCAAACTGATCCGCTAGAAAATTGAGTCCGAGAGGTAGTGTCCAGAACAGGTCTCCCCGTACTGAACACCAGCAATACATGTCAGACACGGCTGGGAAGGTGCTAGACAAACTTATCAAGATCAGCTTCACTAACGCAAATCGTGCTGCTGGGGGCCTATATCCTTGGTACAACGATTTTAGAGCAGAGCGCTCTAGCATCGGTACAAGTGTGGTCCAAAAGGTAGAGGCACATGGCCACATCAGGGAACGGGTGGTTTTGTTTGGGACACTTGATGTTGGAAATGCTTTCAACGATAAATATTCTGGAATTGAAGAAGTCCTTTCTTCAAGTTCCACAATATTTTATGGGGCTTCTAAGGGACTGCCTGAAGGACCAAAGTCAGCTTTATGGTACAATTCAGAGCCGACGAAGGATGGAAGCGTTGCTCAAGGATTAATTCCTTGATCCCAACCTATGGAACATATCATACGATTGGGTACTGAGATTAGAGCTACGAGTACCAGATAAGTCGTACTTAAACAGCTATGTGGACTATGTTGCAACATTAGTCGCTGACCGCACCGTCGACCAGATCCAACTTGGACTAGATATGCTAATACGCCGTTTGAGACGCGTAATGACTGCTCGCTGTTCAGTCGAGCGCTGGAGAAAGCTGAACCGGTTATCTTGATAAAGAAGGGAGTCCCCAGAGGAAGGACAATCAGTATTGGGGAGGTACTGGTTGAATTAAAACCATCAGTAAAATACCTTGAGCTGCTGATTGACTCTAAAATGAGTTTCTCTGAATTCATCAGGGCAACAGCTGAAAAGACTGCTTTGATTGAATTTTTTTTTTTGGGAAGTGAATGCCATTCAAGCATTGAACGTGGGTCTTCCATACTCACAAATCACTGGACTATCCACTAAACACCTCCCCTGTCAACTTGAGATCCTAGCCTGGAAACGTTTTAACCATTACTTCAGGCAAGGTCTCGTTCTGTTACAACGGAGGCGCCTTCAAGCTCGGAGATCCCTCCTCCAGCGGCAGATGAGAAGTATAAAGGAATTGCAAGCCAATTAATCCCCCAGCTCCAACGTCCCCGGCTGCTGTGAGTCCCTGTTATATTTTAGGACAGTACTAACATAATGTGCCACAAGGTTCGATTTCTCAACAGACCCAAGCGTCACCACAAATTTACTTTCCGGGGTGAGCTCTACCGTCCCCTTGTAGAAATTTTGTCACAGCTTGTCCCATTTTTTGCTTGCAAAAAAAATGTGTAGCATGCATCGTCTTCCTCTCTTGGGTAAGATCGACAATCAAAGGATCGTGACTTACCAATCTTGTGCAGGCAAGACTTAAAACTGCCATGCCTGCTCAAAAGCTGAGTCAGATACAAGTCAGTCTCACCATGCCTCCGATTTATCTACGATCTCACATCCGGGGTGAGGCTATCAGTCATCTTGCCCTTCGTGCAATTCATCCATGACTACTGCCAGTCGTTGAGTGACCACTGTCTCCCCTCAAGGGTGATCATCTCCCTTGGGTCTTCACTTCGACACAAGTATACAGCACGGCACTCTCTAGCAAGGAAAGTTACAGGTATCACGCCTGCAATAACTGTTACCGCCAAATCAGAGACTGTCGGATATGTAGATGTTATCCACAATGCTCCTATTCTCTGTTCCTGGGCCAAGTATTTTCAGTATACCTCCTGACTGAGAGCATCGCCCTATATTTTTGCTTCGTACGGTAGCACTGACCTTACAGCACACATCAAGAGGTGTCTCCTTGATGGGTTGGATCCCCCTACAACGGCCATAAGTCGACTCAGAGCTGATACTCCCGAAGCAGAGTTCTCAGATGTTGCCTTTATATGCCGAGAAAAACTCATACTCGAGTCGATCAGTAGGGCCAGATACTACACCGCTAGCTTCAATTCGATTAGTATGTCTCCAATACTGACTATCCTTACTCGAGGGATTCTCTTTTTTGTTAATATTTTCACTTTGGTTTCTCCAGTGCTAGACTGAACATGTTAGCAGTCATCCAGTCTCTCACTCTACGCATGAGCATACCTAGCCTAATTTGCACTTCTCCAATGGTGTATCTACTGACTAGAGCCACAACATCATCTGCATAGTCGATCAAACGCATCTCATCTGGCCTTTTCAGTCTCCGTACGTTCCATATGTCTGGATCAAGGATAGGTTGCTGGGCAACACCTGATGTAACTTCCATCCTTCAGTGGCCCTATGTAGCGTCATAGAGCGGGCTTCGGTCCCTCATGTTGCTCCTCAGAAGCCTCATCGGATATGAAAGGTGTTTTCTAGCATATCCAGAACATCAACTGATCTAGCAGAGACGAACGCATTCTCAACGTCAAGTGTCACCAACAGAATGATCCGTAGCTTGATGCGGCTATATACTTCGCACTTTCCACCTCTGTGAACCGATCAATGGTGGAACTTCCTGCTCTAAATTTGTGCTTACAGGGATATAGGCTCCCAGCAGCATGAATTGCGTCTGTGAATCTTCCCTTGATGAGTTTCTCTAGCACTTTCCCGGCTGTGTCTAGCATGCAAAACGACCGGTATGCAGACGGCAACCCGAAATTCCCCTTCCTCCAGCTGATCAGCAAAGCCTTACCCTCTTCCATCTTGCCGAGAAAACCTCGTTCCGTAAGTAATTGTAAAATTTACTGAGCAGCAAGTCAGGACAATGGTGATAGACAAGCTGAAACACAATCGGGGCCTTAAGCTTTCCCCGCTTTCAATGAAAGACTGCCTCTTCCAGCTCCGGCAAAGTGAAGAGTGGGCATTCAATTGCTATTTCCGTCGACAGCGTCAACATGGACGGGATGATGGGGAGGAGTGCTGGCATCATCTCTTTTATCTTTTCTGCATCATGTATGCAAGACTTCCGTAGGGCACCAAGCTTATGCATAACTAGCTTCTTGCTAAAGATCCACTGATTCCTGTTCACATTGTCCACTAGATCTCGCCAGGAGCAAGCCGTACTCATGTTAATTACTTTGCGAACAGATTTTCTGCGAAAATTTTATGTATGTTACAACCCAATCGCAAGCCTCGTCAACGTTCCGTTCCCGATGAGCCTCACGCCAAAGCTTGTGACACTACATTTGCTTTCCAGCGATCTCAGTCGACCACCAGTACACTATGGACCGACCGTTCCGTAGTTTTCAACGGAACATAAAAGCGCTACAATTAGTCCTGATGATGCTCATAGTTGAGTTCACCATGCCATGAGCAGCCAGTTCTTCTGTTCCCTACGAATCACCCTGCGGTGGAGCACCCGCCGTGAGCACCGCGATGAACCTCTCGACATCCATCCTTCCGATATTCCACCCAATATTGGAAGGTCGGGAGCATAGACGATGGGAGACAACACCACTGATCTCAAACAGAATGCACTGATCATCACTGGCTGGTGCTATAATACTTGCCAATTGTGTATCTTCCTTACTATAGGCTCCAAGATGAATGTCATGTCTGGTATCGTTCCTTCACAGACAATACGGTGGAAATTCAGCATATTTACGGTGTTTAGTACAAAGAGTGCCATTCCAGGCACAACTTCTAGAACTCGTTGCCCCCGCGGATCTATTTGAAGCTACCCCATTTGATTGTTTAAGCTTTGAAGTCTCCCCTATCGTGCGAATTGCTGTCTACGTTTGAGACAGCGCCTTCCAAAGCATTAAGCTTGGCTTAAAAGGATGTTATCGGTTCGTTCAGCGTTAGGCATATGCTAAAAAAGATTGTCCGTGAGCACCAAAGCCACACAAAACAATCCTCTCTCATACAGCTCTCCGCCAGGAAATTGCTGTTCCGAACTCAGATGGCGGTAGTACCAGTTTCATCAGGATACCATGATGCGAACTTTCATCGTGATGTTGCTCACCCAGCAGCAAAAAGTCGGCTTAAGTGTCCCTGGTAAATTGGCCAAGCACATTTTGGGTGGTTGAACTGCATTGTAGGTTTAGCTACAGGATGCGGTTCATCGATGTTCTGATTTTGCCTTGTCTATAGCTTCCTGATAAACCCGACATTTCTCTTACCCCAAGATGGGCCCAAGATCCAAACTTTAGTCAGCATCCTTGCAAAGGATACGGTGTGCCTCCTTTGTAGACTCTTTCATTTTATGTCCCAGTTTATCACATTTGCAACGTAGGGAACTCCTATTTTGTCCTTTGCATACTTGTGCGATGTGACCATAGCCAAGGCATTTGAAAAATTGAAGAGGTTCTGCACTTCGCTGTATCCTACAGACAACCCACCCTATTCTTCTTCTTCGTACTATTGCAGCCCATCTCAGGCCTTCGCTTCCAGCAAATAACACCCTCAACTGAATCGGTCCATTCACTGTGTGCTCTAATTTTGAAATCCGAGCTGCGATGAGCTGTCTTCGTCAACCGGGTTAGACCAGCATTTTCCACCCTATTCTTTCTTTGCCCTTATTCAGAAATAGTTCGGTGTCCTTTCCGGTCAACTATGACCATGCGTTGTCCCCTATGGTTTTCTGGTAACAGCCTGACTTTGATCCTGCTCTTGCTAGGAAACTCCCTTTTGATGGCCTTTTCTACCTCGGCCAGGTCAGTGATGCAGTGAATGTCTCTTATTTTGATCATTGACATCGAGGCTTTAGCTGCCCTTTTGCCGGGTTCTTTCTTGACTGCGTCGCAGAATGCTTCTTTATTGTCGGCCTCTACTCCAAATTCGACCAGTATGTGGCCCAATCACGTTGGTTGTACTGCTTTAATAGCAGGTGTCGTCGAGCCATATATTTTCCGTGATATCCCACAGCACTTCTGCCTAAGATCAGCCTTCATGGGGTCCAACGAGCAGTGCCCAATGCCGGGATTTTTGTCGGGGCTTCTATCTCTCGTATTTCGAATCAGGCTTTTTTTTTGCTAGACGTCCATGTGAACTTTATTGTCTGGCACTTTTTGGAGGAGTTTCATTGTGGTTTTCCTTGCTCCTTTTATCAGCATTGTCGGAAACCCCTGATTTGGTATCCCATACCCATCAAGTGCCACTTCCTTCCTTCTTTTATCCCGATCTCCTTTGATTGGGCTAAATACTATTCTTTTATTGATGATTGATGGTGAAGATATGCGCGTGCCCTTTAGATTTGGCCCTCAGCGTTTCTTTAGCCTCCTGCTCTTCTTCGGCCACCGTCCGGTCACATTCTGCCTTCGGTTAGCTCCTTCAGTAATGCCCTATGTGGTCTAGGAGCTCTTCTAATTCAAAGAGCCCATTCTTTGTAGATTTCGGGTTTTAAGACCCTTGCTTTGGTCGCTTTGGTGGCGGTCGTCGCAGTAACCATCAAATCCTCGCTGATCTTTATATTTTTCGTCACCACTTGAACAGCTGGTGCGTCCTGCAGAGTTTCCCACTCTTCCTTTTTTCCACATTACTTCTTTGCTACGACTGAACGCCACAGGAATCTCAGTCTGGACAAGACAGTCTGTTAATCTCCGTGTTCCATCTGTCTTCTGTCATTGTATTCAGCGTCGTTTCTGTCATCGTTGATACCGTTCCATCGTTTGTACCGCTACTTGCGCCGTCATTGTTGGTATTTTTGCTTAATTTTTTTGATCAGTTTTTAGGATTTTTAGTTGAAATTGTTTCAGTTTTATTGGGTCCCCCTTGGAGCCGCTATCTCCGTTCATGTGTGTTGTGGCCTTTTTGGTCCCATGATTATCTTTGCAGAGCAGAAAGGCCATGCGAGGGTTGGAACAAGCCTTTATGGGGACAAGTGCTCAGAGCCAGACTAGTGCTAATTAGGAGTCCATCTCAACCGAACCTACATCGCCAACCCAATGTTGCGAGCTCCGAATGTACTCCGAGGCCTTCTAAGGTTTTACCGGAATGGAGACGGTATGAGAGTTGAATAGAAGCCGTTCGCTCATGAGTGACACCTTGGGGCTACCGTACAAAGTGACTAGGTCCAAACCATCATATCTGCTAGCCCAAAGCATAAATTCCAGTTTGTTGTTTGAAGGGTAGTACAGATTCGGTCAGGGTCATTACCTGTTATCGGGTACGTGGGGGCAGTACTTCCCAAAGAATGCTAGCCTCCATTCCTGTCGACCGGCGTTCCCCCTGCGGAGACTTCAGCCGGATTGGCTTTGATGTAGGTGGACCCTACCCAAAAAGAAGGGAACTTTTGATAAGATCCGTAGAGTCGATGCAACTCTAACGAAGCAAAAATATGGGCGACGCTCTCATCAAAGAGCTGTACCGAAAACGCTTGGCAAAGGTTTAATGAAGAGGAGCATTGAAGGTTACATTGTCATATCCAACAGTCCCTGATTCGGTGGTTCTAGTCATTGCAGGTGTAATACCTATCGCCTTCCTTCCTAGTGAGCGCGGTACTATCTACTTACGTCAAAACAAAAACACAAGGGGACAGCTGCCCACGAGGAGAGACAACGCCCACTAATGATTGGCAGCAGTCCAGGGTGAACTGCATGAAAGGGAGATGAACTGCGCACGTCATCCTGATTTTAGAGCTATTCTTGAGCAGACTAGGGCGTTTTCAGTTTTACTTTCACAAGATTGGTTATTCGAGGTTTGGCGAGAGTATGTTTTGCGAAGTGGGTGAAGACAACGCCTATCATAATTTTTTTGCATGCAAAAAATGGAACAAACATTGCTGAGATCATTACAAGGAAACAGGAGAGCTATTCTCGGATAGTCTTATCGGGGAGATGTGGTACGGTATGCTCGGACTGCCTTAAAGATAAAAACGTCTAACCGGATGCTGGCAACCCGTTTTCTTCCCTCTTCATTACTAGAGTAGGGATGCCCCAACGTGAAGGCTCTCTTTAGCATAGCAAAATAAGGCTTAACCGGAAGTAATGCGTTATACGGCTCCAGGCTAGGTCATACGTTGACACAGAAAGTGTTTAGTGGAAAGTTCAGATGTTTTTTACACAAATAGAAAATTTTTATTTATTTTTAAAATTTTTATGAAAAAAACATAAAATTGGCGTTGTTTGTGCTCTGATTGGATCATAAAATTTACATGCTGATTTTCATTTTAGTCGCAGCCATAGGAAATACATAGCTGATGGATAGGCTTTCTGAAGTTATCATAAAGCAGATACGTACGAAGGTTAAGTGGCAGACCACTCGCTAGCAATCAGGGGTAGGCTGACATAGAAACTTATTCCTAAAGAGTAGATTCGCTTTGATTGTGGCTGTATATTCTAGAATAAATGCACATATAATATTACAGCAAACTGTTTTTCCTTTGCTGGCTCATATGGAGCAGAACTATCCTCCTCTGTCCCTTTGCCAGAACAGAAGCCTTGGCAACTTTTCTTCTGTTTGCCAATAGGGCTAATTTTCTCCTCTGCTGCCGTAGTGAAGTGTAAATTAATTCATTCAAGCTCTATTGCTCAAGTTTAACTTTCTCTTATTTCCTTTGTAATTGATGTTCGTCCCAGATTCCAAGCCTTATATTAGGATATTCGTAGGGAAATATTCTTATATTTATTTATTTTTGATACATTAGAAGGTTGATAACAAGCTTTGTGGTGAACACAGAAAGTATATTACACATGACACACTTGTAGCATTTCCATATTACACATCAAAGACAATCAAACATGACTCACTGAAAAGCAGGTTTTCCCTTATCCTTAATCCATTTTATAATCTCGATCCCAAGCATAATAAATCCCTTTCATCTTGAGAGTCATCTTAGAAAGTCAATCTCTTGATCTGGTTAGTCATCATAAGCATTTTTACCCTAACTTGAGAAAAAAATAAGTCTTTTTAAGCCGACTCACCTACATTGACTTTAATTATTATATTAAATCTAACAGCACTCATACATATATGCTCCCCAAAGTATTTTCTAATCTCTCTCTTCTCAATGGAGTCCTTATAATTCATTTTGCTGACGACATTAAGTACGGAGAAATTAAAATCCCATCTCTTTTGAAAAAGTGAAAATTTTTCTTCATTACTCAGCAATTAAAACGTCCTCCATCATCATGACACCATTGACGGCAACATCAAAGCTTTTACCATTTGGTTTCGGCATACGCCAAAGGACAAAGCGATAATTGATTTGCAGCGTTAATAAGTTATTGACACTCGACTAATGGCACGCGCTCAATTGTTGCTGCGCGTTGTACCTACAAAATGTCATTTGTTTGTATATGGGATTTATTGTTGCTGAGTATGACGGCAGTTTTTGTTGAAATTTGTATAACATTTCATAGCATGGAGGACAACAAGAAAAACTTGAGTGTAACGAATAGAAGAAAATTCCAAATGCCTCAAAAGCTGGAAAACTGTACTACAAAGGATTGAAACAATTTCAAGCATCTTAAATATGAATATTTTTTAGGGTTTTGTACTGTTTTACAAAGCCCTATTGGAATCACCATCTGTCTGTCCGTCTGCCCATCCGTCCGCCCTTAGGTCACAGCAGTGTTCCTCTGAAACTATATCAACAAATTTAAAAATGTATCAGGCGTGATGGCCTCTTGAAAGTTTGGTATCGAAATAATTTTCAAAGATTCTTAAAGAGGGTCTTTTCATATAATAAGGTGACTCTCGAAAAGGTTTTCACCATAGTTAGTCGTGTGGAATTTCAAACGGAAGGTCTTGAAAAGCGTCCAAAACACGGCTTAGAACTGTATTATCAGCACCGACGTGTATATGGCGAGAGGTGATGTTTGGAAAATTTTGTCCAGCTTATTCCTCCCCACGTTTGAACACTCGTGTTCTGGAATAAATCTGAAGAAAACTACGAATCCATGAACAGCAAATTTTAATCATTAGACTAGAATCAGCATTGATTGAGAAGAATTGCATAATCCTCAAAGGCTACTTCAACTTTGTTGAAAGCGTAGTGTATAAGCAATATATATGTATGCGCGAGCACACTATGGCATCACACTGTAGCATAAGGGATTCGTATCCTCTCTCGACCAATACGTGAGAGACCGATGGCGAAGTCGAATGTAATTATGGAGGGCACCCAGCAGGTCATCGAGGCTCTGCTTAGCAGCGAAAGAGTGTACGTGAAGTGGATGGCGTACAGAGTACGACATCAGGACCCTGTTGGGGCATGCTTCCACTGTCTGGGATTCGACCATCGGGTGTCTAATTGCCGGGCCACGGATATGATTTGCCCTCGCTGCACCTGCGCAGTGTACGCTGAGTAGGTTGCATGGGCGAATGCTAGACACTAGTATGGCTGCCCACGAAATTGCAAGGAGTTCTGCAGTTCTGTGTGAGCTAGGACCTGTGTGGCCAAGTGGCTAGAGCATGAACGCATAAGCCGAAGGTCCCAGGTTCAAATCTCGATCATATCATAGCTGAGCAAGCACACGGGAGCATGGTACTGACCAAACAAACTTCCGAAAAAATCAATACGGTAATGAAAATGAGATACTCAAACTATCTCTAAGCGAAGGACCGAGAGGGGCTGTAGTGCTGCAAAGAAAAAGGAGGAGCATATCTTAATGAAAATCGTATTTCCATTGCAATTTTGCAGAAACCATGGATTTTGTGTGGTGCTGTTAATGGTCTCCCCTCTAGTATGCGTGTATATGCGTGCCGGGGGGTAGGCAGAGGAGCTTTTGTAATGAATGATGTGAATGTTGAATGCCGACCTATGCATGATTTGACGGATGAATGCAGGGTGTGTGTGTGGTTGAAAGGTAGTTTTGGGGAATTGTACGTTGTAAGTGTATATTGTGAGTTTGGTAGTCCCAATGAGCCATTCCTAGAGTATTTGGATCGGGTCCTGCCACTGGTTGGTGGTAAGCCCTGCATCCTGGGATTGGATGCAAATGCTGACTCGCCAGTGTGACCAGGCAAGTCCTCCTCACGGAAGACTCGTTTTGTTGCTATACGCCGGGGGAAAAACTGGCGGAGCTGAACCTTGTCCATGGTCTGCATATATTAAATGTCCCGTGCGAACTGTCTACCTTCGATGGCCTAATGAGATGTAGTGATATTGATGTTCCGTGTGTGAATGATGCTGCTGTGCGTTCCCTGGAATTCCGATGGAGACGTGCCTGGTTGGAAGACGAGTGACCATGGCCTCATCGAAGTGGTGAGGACTTCTCATGAGATTATGGATGCTCGTCAGCCTACTAGGATTGCCTGGAGTCTAGTTCCAGAGTGTGAAAAGGTGAGATACGAGGCAATGATGCAAGAGCATGTCGAAGGCCTGCCTCTTGTAGTTTTCGGTGACCTCAGCATTGACAGGATGGTATCTTATCTTCAGGAGTGCTTTGTTCGTGTCAACGACGCCATGCTCAGAACAAGCCGCCCGGCTACTCCTGGGCATGTCTTGTGGTGGACGAATGTACTATCTGCCAAGCGCAGGGATGCTCGGTGTACAAGGAAGAAGTGCAAAGAGCGCGGTTTCGGAAGCTGGAGACTGCCAGGCAACTGAGGGGGGGGGGGTACCAGAAACTTGCTAAGGAGTATCATCCGCTGCTCACGAAGCTTAGGGAAGAGCATTGGCAACGCTTTGTTAGTGACTTCGCATTCGAGAGAATGCGACACCAACATGGAGTGAATGTGTTGAGTATTTGCTGGGAGAATTATTTCCTAGAGCGAAATATGAGACACAGCATCTTAAAAGTGCTACAGAGCAGGAGCATACTCCCCCTTAGCAGCGTTGGGAGATAGAAGCTATTGTCAACAGATTGCGCTGTAAGAAGTTACCTGGATGGGATGGTATGACTGGCGAGATGTGTAAAAGCATCTGGCGAGGCGTTTCGGACTATATTCAGTGCCTTTTCTCCAAGTGCTTTAAAAGAGGCTGCTTCTTCATTGATTTTAAGCGTGCAAAGGTAGTTGTGCTGCTCAAGTCGGCAGACTAGGATCCCAGCTTGCCAAGCTCGTATAGGGGCATCTTCCTACTCCCATCACTTGCGAAAGCGATAGAGAGGGCTATGGTCCAGACACTAGAGGGGCTGGTTTCTGAAACTCTGTCGAATAGGCAGTACGGCTTCTATATTGGGCGTGGCACTAA
Organism: Odontomyia ornata; assembly: GCA_963969285.1. Classification (NCBI taxonomy): domain Eukaryota; kingdom Metazoa; phylum Arthropoda; class Insecta; order Diptera; family Stratiomyidae; genus Odontomyia; species Odontomyia ornata. Next base: position 53,685,112 of record OZ017740.1, on the reverse strand, counting down.
TGATGCGTGGCTGCATGTTATGTCTGCGGTACGAGCAAGTGAATAGAAGTATGTCTGGGGAATCTTCATTGATTTCAAGGGTGCTTTCGACAAACTGAGATGGCCGGCAGTCTTTGCTAAACCAACCTCGGTTGGCTGCAAGGAAATAAGGCTTTAGTGGAGTTACTTCTTGGGCAGAAGTGGAAATGGGTCTATAGTTGGTCCATTTATATGGAACCTTGTTATGGATGACTTGCTGGCTGACCTTTCTGCTGCTTGGAATCTGTGTGAATATGCTAATGACTTATTGTTGTTGGTTGAAGGTCGAAGTCAACTGGAACTGGAAGACAAAGCCACGCGATATATGCACATAGTGCAGCAATGGTGTAACCAAGTGGGGCTGACTGTCTCAATGGAGAAAACATCGATGATGCTTCTGAAAGGTGTGCTCAGTCTAAGTCGTCCGCCGTCGGTGCGGCATGAGGGATGACCTCTCCAGTATGTAACAACTGTCACATACTTGGGAGTTCGTGTGGGTGAAAGACTATCTCATACTTCTAGCCTCGATGCTGCGACGAGTGTGTAAGAAGGACAGAGAGTTTCATCGAAGTGCTCTTAAGAGAATATATGTTGGCCTGTTTGTCGGCTGTGCGGCTTACGGGGCACCTGTGTTCACTGAGAGTGCAATGAGCGCAACTGGTAGAAGACTCATCCTGATGTGTCAGAGAGTAGCTCTGCTGGCATGCGTTCCTGTATGTGGTACAGTCTCGACTGACACCATGCAGGTACTAATGGGAGTTCCACCGCTTGACTTGGAGATAATCCGCAGAGGATTGTCATTCATGTTGTGGAGGGGATTGCCTGCTTTTGAGCATGAGTGGCTACAAGGTGCTGACCCTGGACGTCAAAATCTAATCAGCAATCCGACCACGCTGGAGGATCGCTTGATTTCTACCTGGTAAGCCAGGTGGAATGAGTGCACTAGCGGACGTGTGATATATATGTTTATGCCTGACATCACACCTTCCTGCTTACAGGAAATGGAAGTCTGAATGAATGGTTGTCTATTGGTGGTTTAGTGCATGATGCATGTTGTAAAATCTGCGGGGCTGAGAGTGAGTCTTGACAACATGTACTTTTTGAGTGTCCGGCATATGCCGAGCTCCGTAGTGCATTTGACATAGACTCGCGCAGATCCCCCGCGAAGAAATTCACGGAGATAAACTCTTATGCCCGACGAGCTTTTGAAAAGCGGCTGCAGCTCTGCTCAGCGGGGGAGACTGGTAATTTTGCAAGGTCCTAGGTGGCCTAATATGTCTGTGGTCGTCTTGTCGTGATCATCCTGTTGTGATTGTCTTTGGTGTTGGTAGGTGGTGGTTCCTGGTGCCGGGTAGACTAAGGAAGGTGCTGGGTAGTAAAGTAGGCAACCACAGGGGGTGAACCAGAACTGGGGCAGCAGAATTGCAAGCTCTTGGGAAGTGCCGTTCCCATGTACCTGAGGCTGCGACGCCCACCCATCGCTGTTGAGAGCAACAATCTGGTAGTACCACGACAACCTGAGCAGAGGTTTGATCTGTACCATGGTTAGGGGGAGCCCATGACAGGTTACTATCACCCCCTACAAGGTGAGGAAATTATCTTGGCTGAAACGTGGTGGTTTGTGCTCCATAACCACGGTTTCAAGTTCATCGTATGTTAAATTGACGCTGGCTATGTTTTTTACAATCAGATTCTTGGCTGATTTGACGGCCGCTTCCCATAGCACCCCAAAGAGAGGAGCTCTGGGTGGGATGAAGTGGAAGTCAGTTCCCCTTGCAGTGCAAAAGTTGATAATGATTTCCTGTGAACCTTTTTCTTACATTCGTTGCTTCAATTCAGTCAGTTGATTGTTCGCTCCCACAAAATTTGTGTCCTTATCACAACAAATTTTTCGGCAATCATCGTGAAATAATTTTTTTGAAGGCATCCATAAAGGCTTCAGTTGTCAGTTCAGTGGCAAGTTCAAAATGAACAGCCTTCGTTGAAAAGCAGCAGAATACTGCTACGTATGACTTATGAGGTTGTTTGCCGCGACCTTTAAAATATGTTTGTTTCTTGTTTTGATTTGATCTTCCTGCGGATCACCCTGGTGAATCGAATGATCAAGGCTATAACGAATTTTAGTTTCCGAAATGAGTTTCCATGATTTATTTTGTATAGAAAGTGTGGTTCTGGCTCAGTGATTACTAGAGTTTTGTTTTGCCTTCTTCTTCTCCAAGTCAATTTCTTTTTCTACGTGCTTAGCACGCCATTTATCAGGATGCCCGTGAAGAAATAATGGCCTATAGAACCACAGTGGGCTTTCTTTTAATTTTGCAGGGACCGTGCCTCGGGATACTAAGTCTGCTGGGTTACACCTTGAACTCACATGACGTCATTGACTGGGAGTTGAATGTTGTTGGATGGCTACTATCTGATTTGCTACAAACGTTTGGTAGGATACTGCCTCACTGCGTATCCAATGCAACACAACTTCAAAATCTGTCCAAAAATAACAAGACTGTCTAAGAAGCTCTAAATCTGACTGGAGGCAGTGGGCCAGCTTAACTGCTAGTTTTGCGTGGGAGATTGTTTTGATTAGTGCCACTCGGGTTTTGGCACACAATAGGTGCACCGTTGTTGTGCCGTCGTACTGGTTAGCTCGGAAGTAGTCACCCACTATGTAGATTTTGCAGACGCATCAAAAACTACTCTGAGCTTAGTTGTAGACCTATAAGGTCGCAGTACATAATGGTGTGGCAAAACAAAATGAGACTCTGAGGTATTTGGCATGTCTATTTCTGTTATGTGATCTAACTTCAAATACTCCTCCATGAATTCTTGATAGGCCCCTTGGACCTCCTGGTCTTTTGACAAGCGTTTTTCTAGTTGATAAAATCGTTTTAAGGTCATATCTTTCAACTCTCCGTGTTGGTTGGGATCCTGTGCAAACAGCAATCTAACTACAAAGCCCCCATTGTCATTTCGCTTAACATTTTGATAGAAATGAGCTTCACATTGGCGCTCTTTGGATGTCATCGTGGTGATTGGTTTCTCGCCTTCTTCTAGCTTTCAGAATTTTCCCAGTTCTGAATCTAGCTTTTAAGCTTCAGTGCAGCACATTCCATATGTAGCTGGTTTACGGCCAGCTATAGAAACCTTGGGTGGGTTAAATCTTCCACCAACTATCCAACCAAAGAGGGTGTTTTGTAGTGTAGGTAGGAACTCTCCCCTTTTAATTTGGCCAATTGACAATAACTGGTAATACCACTCTACTCCGATAAGCATCTCCACTGGTCCCGTTTGGTTTAAGTTTGGATCGGCCAAGGAGATATTCCTCGGGATTGGCCAGGTTTTAATGCTAAAGGTCTTGGATGGCTGTTGTGTCGTTATTTGTTTTACCACGTAGGCAAGGTAGGCAACTTTATTTGTTTAGTTGCCTTTTGAATAACTCCTCTAACCCTACTGATTGCGATGCTAGCTGATTGAGCCTTGCGGTTAAGTTTCTTTAAGGTAGCTTCGGTGATCAAGTTTACTTGTGAGCTACTGTCTAGGATTACTCAAAACTCTACAGTTCTGCTCTTGCTGTCTATTGTCTGAATCATCAGGGTGCTGAGAAATACTGCAGCCCTTGTGTCTTTGGTTGTTAGAGATGTCTTTTCTTTCGACTTAAACTCAGCAGCTGGTTGAATATTGCGGTATGCCTGTTGAGATTATTCACCTGCGGCGTAAGTACTGGATGTTCTGGTCGTACACTCTGGCTTATGTAGCAAAGTGTTGTGCCATTTTTTGCATTTCAAACAGGCACGAGAACTGCACTCGGAACTCCTATGCCCAGCACGTAAGCAGTTCATGCAGAGTTTAACATTGTTTACCCTTTTTATACGGTCTGGTACTGTTAACTTTTTGAACTATTCACAGGAGTATATCTTATAGCTGCCATTGCAACTTTTACTGCCACTGGAGGACGTTTGATTTGTTGACACCAGCGCTGATTGTTTCTTGGGATGTTTTTTAATGCTGGGACGCTTTTCGTTGCCCAAGGCCTCCAAGGCCTGAAATATAAGTTCCAAAAATGTCAGCAACAAATCCAGAGATTGCAGCTCCCGTGAAGACCTTAGGGATTGTTTGTACGATGTGTGTGACGTTTTGTCTAGCTTTTTCAACAAATGGTGAATCAAAATCGGGTCCCAGTTCATCGTGTCAAGTTTTATGTTTCTCAGGCCCAACATGCATTCTTTGGTGATATCATGGCACTGTTTGATTGATACGGCTGAGTCGGCCAGGATAGCTGGTTGTGATAATAACCTTTCAAGGAAACTAGTTACCATAAGCCTTTTGTTACCATATCGGCTTCGGAGAACAGCCCATTTGTCTTTATAGTTTTCCTCCCAAACCGGCATATAATTGATAAACCCTTCAGCTTCACCCGTTAAATTGGCTTTCAAGTACCACATTTTTTGAGCAGTTCCAAGCGGCTGTGAATAAATTATTTGATGAAAGAGGTCGTGGAAGGATATCCATTGTCCATAATCTCCATCGAATTTCGGAAGAGACACATCTGGAAGCTTGATGTGTGGCTGGGGTGAAGGAGACCCTGTTGTCCTGGCTCAGCCTTGTCTTTATTCGTGGAAAGGAATATGATGGCATCTTGTATGCGATCTTCAATTTGGTTGAACTCCACAGCACTACACGTAGCCTTGTCACCTTGGAACCTACATATGGTTCTATGCACGTCTCACAGTTCATCCCAGTACTGCATTAACGTACTCATCGTTAACTCGTAGTAAGATTTACTTTTGGCTAGGCCCTTGTAAATTCCATCGATGATGAAATTAATGGAACCGATCATTGCCTCTAGCTTATATTTGAAACTCTCAAACGCATCAGTTTGTTTTACCTTTGATGGTGAGTTACTCTTTTGCTCAAGTTCCGAACTAGGGCCTGGATTGATCACACTTGGATTGGGAACCTTTAATAGTTGTTGTTCGTTTTGAGCTTCTTTCAAGAGACCAATGATAGCATCTCTTGCGGTCATTATTCTGTTTGTATGACCTTGAAGTAGTTATTTGCAAAATATGAATGATGAGCTAAGGCTACAGTATATTCTTGTAGCTGTTTATTTTTGTCACAGAAGGACTCCCAAAGTTCATTTAATTCGGCAAATCTCCTGTTCAAGTACCCCAGTGTTCTTCGTGTAGGCCCATCCTTGCGGTAATTGATGATCAACTGCTTGATCTCAAAGCCAGCTTGATCTTGCTCCCTGGTTAATTCTTCCATTTTAATGGGCTTAATGGATTGACCTAAGAGAAGCAATTCAGCACACCGCTAGAAAAATTAAAAAATTCAAAGGGGTGGTATACCGAACGAATTCTATTAAAATTGTGATCAGGGAATAATATTTTCTTCAACTTGATTGAGTGAAAGATTACGTCGGGGTCACCAAAACGTTTATGGAGCGACGAAAGGTTTTTCTTTTTCCGCTTATTTGGATAATTAGATTGGCCGCCAGATACAAAATCTGAGTCGATTCAAACTTCGGTACATTACCGATGTTTGAAAATATAACCGGTCAAGTTCTTACTCGTAATATTGAATATACACCTTTCACGTGTGATGAACAAATGGCAAATATTATTTGACAACAGTTAACTTAAAAACTAATCTGGTTCATATGACTGGTCGGCGCTTTTCACTCGCTCCCACGATCCAGCATTCATCATGAGCGAGCATATTGCTGATCGTAAGCGGTGAGAACATGCTAACATTGTTCGTGGGAACATGTTTCAGCTGACCATACGAAAACGTATACATGCGTTTCGCGAACTCTCCAGTCTTTAGAAGAGAAAATGATATTTTGTTTTGACTAAAGAATTTGCAACGCCCATGGAATTTTCAAATACGATGCATATGTTGCATAAGTTGCGAAAAAATGTATTGCATTGAGTTGCAATGTATATGAATTATAAAATTGCATCACGTTACAATTTAGTTACAATGTATTGCAAGTAATTTAAGGTATGGAATTTAAAGTTCTTATTTTTCAATAAAATCATTTTTCAATCAATTTTTTTTTTGGTTTATAAATTGTACAATTTGGTTTTGAACAAAAATATTTTTGAAAAATAAAACTAAGTGACTCTGAATAGAATTAAATTATAATTGAATCGTCATTATTAGTGTAAATAGTTGTGCGAATTAATAAATCAAACATTTTTGAAAATAAAGTTTTGTGTATTAAAGTTCACAGAAAGTGTTTTTCGTTTTCATTTTATAGAACCGTGTTTTTTAGTTCAACGGCACCTTTGTTCATCTTTGCATTCGCCAGCAAAAAAAATTATGGCAACTTTTTGAACATTAATGAGGCAAATACCGATTATGTTATGAATTTATTAATCGAAAGTCAAAAAAGAAAATAATGGATTGGTTTTGAATTTGGCTTAAGAAAAGAACCAACTTTTGTTTTATCATAGAATCACAAGCTGTATACTAATAAGTTTAAATGTACTGACGTGAAAGCACTTAAAACAGATTCTTTAAAGATTTATTTTTCCAACAGGATTCTTCTTGGAGTTTAAAAGTCCACTCAGTAACACGATCAAACTACATGAATGAAGCTGGAATGAAAGACAAATAAATTTGTTTGAAGAATAATTCCAAAATAACATACAACTAAAGCTACCTTGAAAAGGCCTGAAAAAAATATAACGAGCAAACGAGAGTACAGGTTTCACATAAGATATCAAATTAAGAACCCTGTGGAAAGGGCATTTGACCAGAAATTTCAAAGTTTTTTCCCACACATCGACAAACTGACTCTCCCAAAAATTTTTCTTGGCTACGGCTTAGCCATTTCGTATCTTTTCATGTGTGGGCCTAATATAAGAAGCCTTCATTTGCTCAACTGGATCATCAGTAGCCAACAGACCTTCATCGTTGCCGGTTGTTTAGTGCGAATAGTCTTCATAGAAAACGTATAGTGTAGTGGTACAGTGACTAGCTTCAACGCGCAATTCAATAGAACAAACGATTTAAGTGTACGTGTATGTATGAGTGTACATTGCACCATACAAACAGCAATCCAATTGAAACGGACAAGAGCCAGGTGCAATCCAAGATTCTTGGGTGAGAGTGTGTGTAATCGCTTTACTTTGATTTAGTTAGTTTGACGAACGGACAAATACTTGATTATCGGACTCGGGTAATAAACTCTGCTCGGAGCAGAACATTTTTAGATTCTGTTAGGTAGAATGGAGGGAACGATGGGACCTGGACATGACCCAAAGGACCAGCAAAATATGGTATTTCTTGAGCAATTTAAAAAATTGGAGAACCAATTTGACCAGGTTCTCAAGGAGCTTCAGTTCACAAGAGAGCAACTTCAGAGCTCTCAACAACAACTACTGAACGCTCAGGCCGAACTTGCGGAACAACGCAGGAAAAATGACGAGCTCTTGCTGAAGCTTGTAGAGAAGACGTCACCCAAAAAGGGTACGAAAAAACGAAGGCTGTTGAACGCGACCAAATCGGCCTCCTCTTCAAAAGAGGAAAAACAAGAATCGGTTGAATCGGTTTCCGACGAAGAAATGGAGGAGAAACTCTGTGAAGAGGAGACAGAGGAGGAACTGGAAGAAGGGACATTTCCAACCCTTCCTCCCCCAAAATCCGCTGTCAGTTTCCCAGGAATAAGGATAATCCCCAAAGCCAAACCTTCGACATCTTCAGTTCCCGCCAATCCCTCTCCCACAAAACTAGAGCAGAACAACGAACAGAAACGAACTGTACCGATTGTATTACGTGAACCTGAAAAGTGGACGAACTTTTCGAAGAAGCGACGAGATGAAAACATAAAATTTGTTTTGCCAAAACGTGTATACCTTGGTATACAGATAATACCACAGACTACAACTGACCATCGCCAGATGACGAAACTATTGACCCAACAAAAACGTCAATACCATACGCACTATCTGCCAAAAGACAAAAAATTAAACGTGGTCCTTCGTGGACTACATGGCCTCACCTGCGAAGAAATTAAGGAAGACTTCGAACTACAAGGCTTTCACCCATTTGAAGTTTTCTTCATAAAACTACAAAGTAGTCCCTCAAGACTTGTCAAAGTCCTCCTCCCAAAGGAGGAAACTTCTATTTTTAATATAGCCGCGGTTTGCCATCTGATGTGCAAGGCAATAGTCATGCACAGGCCCGGTCCGTTAAATGTGATGGCATGCATCACCACAAAGATTGTATCAAGGCGAAAGATGAAACACCCAAATGTGTCAATTGTAAAGGAGAGCATCCGGCCAACTATGAGGGTTGTCAAAAAATCCCAATAATATTAGGAAGACTTGTATTAGCTAAACTTTAATTGGATCATTTCACCCTTTTCACATCAACTTAATGTAAATCTATACGACATATTTGCTCTACATTGAAACTTTAACGTCGCGCGGATATCGATCACTCTTTCAGATGGCTCCGATAGCTTTTTTAAATTACTTTATGGAATTGCTTGCAGCTACATAAATGAGTTACATATTTTTTAATAATAATTTTTCCTGAAAAATTATTAGAGAAGAAAAATGTTAGAAGAAGGTGGTTTCGACGTGTGCACAAATTCTCCTCAGGCCATCACTCTTAGATACACACCGGTGATGGCGACCACCATGCTTAGAGGTGTAGAGCAAATTTGTCGTATAGATTTACATTAAGTTGATGTGAAAAGGGTGAAATGATCCAATTAAAGTTTAGCTAATACAAGTACTTACAAGAGAAATTTATCTTGAACATAATTTGCAGATACAAAAAACATATTGAGTTCGCATAAGCAGAAAAATTAAAATTAACTCCCTCACCTCTAAGCATGGTGGTCGCCATCACCGGTGTGTATCTAAGAGTGATGGCCTGAGGAGAATAAGTGCACACGTCGAAACCACCTTCTTCTAACATTTTTCTTCTCTAATAACTTTTCAGAAAAATTATTATTAAAAAATATGTAACTCATTTATGCAGCTGCAAGCAATTCCATAAAGTAATTAGGAAGACGTTTGCACAGATGGCTGCACAGAAAAACCCCAACACAAACAAAAGCCTTCCCACAACCGCAAAACAAACAACATATCAACCCCAACAGGCAAAACACAATTCACCAAAAAAACAACCACAAACAGCACACAGCACTTTCACTCCACCAGACATGGGACAATTCTTCGCCTCAATGCAATCTCAGTTTCAGCTTATGATGCAAGATATGATGGCGAAGATGTTGCAGGACATTTTCCCTGCCCAAAACATGACGCCAAACACAAACAAGTTGAGTAGACAGACCTAGGCTCATGTCAGAAGGGTTTTGTACTCAACTTACAAAATGCAGTAACCAGCAATGAATAAAATCAAGAAACATGTCAAAGACGATTTTATTGGAGAAAATGCGAAATTCGAGGATCATACTGTTATTAAAAAAGTTGAGAGAATTTTGACTTCTGAGGTATTTGTTAAAGTCATACACATAAACATCTCTCTTGATAATTTTTTCAGATTTTTTAGATCATGGGTGTCCATTCGCGAGGGAGGAAACACATGTTTCATGTATTTCCCTCCATGTGCCCCCACTGAAGCAAAAACTGTCAGTTTAAGAACTATTTTGAAAAGCTCTCATCGAGAACTTTCAGTTGATACTCATATCGGCTACCTTTCATGGCATTTTTTTTCAGGGGCCACTCCTCTGTACTGTAATCATTGATTCATGGCCTATTATTTCGAATTCTAGAATGGTTACAAAGCCCTTTTGCTAGGAGCTCTCTCCTGCCTCTTCGACTTGTTTCATTTGTATGTACTCATCTTCATGATACCATAGTAATCCAGGGCATATTGTTCAATAGTAATACAGGAAAATTTAAAACGCTATAACTTTGTCAAATACCATTCGATCTTGATGAAACTTTCAGAAAAGATCAATCTTGTAAATAGTCATCTGTTCGCAATATTTAATTGAATTTAAGGGTACCGTTTAGATTTTATTCAAGAAAACTTAAAATCGATAAATCATACTATTACTAACAAAGTTGAGTGAATTTTGACTCCTCAAGTATTTGTTTTGTTGTACTCATAAAGGCCTACATTCATGATTTTTTTCAGATTTTTCGGATGGAAGGTGTCCAATCACGAGGGGGGTATGCGAAAAGTTCGTACATTTCCCCTTCCCCTGCCCCCCTGGGTACTCATAAGGCAATTTTAAGACTTGTCTTGAAAAGATCTCATTAAGACCTTTCCAATGACACGCTATTTGACTACCAATGGTGAAAATTTTTTTTTGAGGGGTCACCTCCCTGTATGGGAAGACCCCCCTTAAACCCCTTTGAAAAATTTTCCACCCTTGATCTTTCAAGAAGTCACCACTTCTGACCTTTCCACAAAGTTTCATGGCTGTAGCCTCTATAGTTTCGGAGAAAAAGTGCTATGACATACAGACGGACGGACGGACGGACAGACGGACACAGGTCGTGATTGCAGTAGGGTTTTGTATTTAAGTACAAAACCTTAATAAACAATAATCGATCCAGTGAATCACATTTCCATACTCACGTGGAATGCGAATTCCCTGCTTCCGAAGGTGGGAGAGTTTAACCAATTTTTATTAGATTTCTGAAGCCCGGGATTCGTCTCCACATCCCTAACTACATGCTGTACAGAAACGACAGAATAACTGGTAGGGGAGGTGGAACATCCATTCTCGTGAGAGGAAATGTGAATCACCACATAATCACAACACCACAAATGCAACGAGCAGAAGCCAGCGCCATTAAAGTGCAAACGCCCACCTTCGAATTTATCGTGATTTTTTTGTACAATCCCCCCAACAACAAACACCTAGCCCAAGACTTTGCTTCTCTCTTCAGCCTCGAAGGCCCAGTCCTGGTAATAGGAGACTTCAATGCATGTCATCAACAATGGGGAGACGTGAGAAGAAATCAAGCTGGGACTGTGCTAAGTAGATTCATCACAAGCATTGAAGGTAGCCTGTATATCCCCCATGGACCAACCCACTTTGGCTGAACATCTAGCAACATTCTGCATATTGGAGTCTCTCGAGAATACCATCAAAATATAAGAATCAGAGTCCTCAATGAGCTCTCCTCAGACCACCAACTGGTTCACTTCTTAATAGAGGACGTTTTTATAGACGAGCCTCTTAAAGTTAAGAAGCTCATAAATTGGAAGGCTTCCCAAGACTCGCTGGCAAACGAAAGTTTCACCAAGAATTAAACACAGCTAGCGACGTCGAAAAAGTTATTCAAGAAATAATAGAGAAGATTAAACAGGCAAAAGAGGACCACACATTCACAACTTCGGCAAGCAAACATAACCCCTATGAACTCCCTCAAGATATAAAAAACTTGATGTAGAGGAAGAACCGAGCCCGGTGAAGAGCTAGGAGCACGGGTGATCCTAGACTTAGAACGAAAGCCAACCAGTTAACAAACAAGATCCGAAATAAAATCCAGGAATTTTGTAACGAGCAATGGGAGAGCTTCTTACAGAGCCTAGAGCCTGATGAAAATGCCTTTTGGAGGACTAATAAATATTTTCGAACGAAAACCAAGGTAGTTGTATCACCAATCCATGGACAAAATGGCCTCAAATTCGGCAATGCAGGAAAGGTGGAAGCCTTTGCAGACACACTAGAACTTCAGTTCCGCGAAAACATCGTCCAAGAGGAGGAGATTGCCGAAGAAGACCAAATTTTAAATAAAGTTCATGAGATAACACCCACGGAAATTCAGGCAGATAGTACACTAGAACCAATCAACTTAGAAGAGACAAAAGACCTTATACTAAAACTCAACAAACCTAAAGCACCTGGTTTTGATACACTGACAAACACGACGCTTAAATGGCTACCTAACAACCTGCTACTGACAATTACCGACGTCATTAACGCAATCTTCCGCTTGCGGAGACACCCCAAAATATGAAAGTCGGCAGTAGTAATAGTTATCCCCAAACCAGGGAAGGATCTTACCTTTCCAAAGAATTGGTGGCCAATCAGTCTCCTCTCACCTCTATTCAAAATAGCTGAAAGAGCTATTCTTAAAAGACTTCAAAATGATATTAACACAAATCAAACTCTTCTTGATGAACAATTCGGATTCAGAACAGCTCATTCCACAGAACTCCAGCTAACAAGCGTGATCCAACATATAAGAAACGGGCACGGCAGGAAGTCAACGGGCTTAGTTATGTTTGACATAGCGAAAGCCTTTGGCAAAGTCTGGCATGCAAGACTTATCTTCAAAATGCATGAACTCAAAATATCATTCGCGGTAATACGAATAATTCATTCGTTCTTACAAGGCAGATCTTTCCGTGTCAAAATTGACAACATCATCTCAAACCTGCGACCAATTCTAGCTGGAGTTCCCCAAGGATCACCTATTTCACCAATCCTGTACAGCATATTCACGGCTGACTTACCAAGCCTTCCCAATAATGTTCGAGTTTCCCTATATGCTGAAGATACATGCATATATTATTCAGCTCGAAAAACAGAGGTCATCACCTTAAAACTGCAACAATCTATCAATACTTTCCTGGAATGCTTCCGCAAATGGAAGATCAAACTAAATAACGGAAAGACGCAGGCAATCTTTATCTCAACACGTAGACATCAACAGCCACTAAATTTACATATAAATTCGGACATAATACGTTGGAACAGAACCGCAAAATACCTCGGACTAACCCTGGACCATAAACTGACATGGAATGACCACATACGAATAAAACGACAGCACTGCATTGGTATCCTATCCTCATTTAAACTCATCTGAAAATATAACAGGCCCAACATTAAAAATAAGTTGCTCATATATAAGCAAATAATACGCCCGACATTACTCTATGGATGCATCGCATTTTGCCAGACATCAAAAACAAACAAGAAACCCCTCTAGTCACTGCATAACAGGGCCATAAGATGGATCTTCCGAATCCCATGGTATATTATTGGGTGTACAACTTAATACCGGAATTTTTCAGCGAAATTTGATGCTTTATTGTAGAAAAATCTTACAATATCTTTTATTCAAAGTATTGTCCATCGAAAGCTACAACATTTCCCCATCTTTCAGGCAAATTTTGAATTCCATCCCAAAAAAGTTGCGCCGGTTTGGTGGCCAAAAACGAATCTATCCAATTGCGGATGCCTTGCTCTGAAGTGAAGCGTATTCCAGTGAAGGCGTTTTGCATCGAGCGAAATAAATGAAAGTCAGACGGAGCAAGGTCCGGACTATAAGGCGAGTGGGCTAAAACTTCCCATCCACTATTTTCCAAATAGTTTTTCACGGGTCTTCCAACATGCGGCCGAGCGTTGTTATGATGAAAAATTATAGCCTCGTGTCTAGTCACATATTCCGGGCGTTTTTTTATGAAAGCACGCTTCAAACGTATTGATTGTGTTCGATACAGGTCACCTGTGATTGTGATCCCACCAAATACACAGCATAACCTTGGCGCCATGGATATTTGGCTTCGCCGTTGATTTGGCTGGTTGACCGAGCTTCACGTATGACTTTTTGCGCTTAGGATTATCATAATGTATCCATTTTACATCCCCAGTCACAATCCGATGCTGAAATGATTTCTTTTTATGGCGCTCAAGCAGCATTTCAGACATATAGAAGCGCTGTTCAACGTCTCTCGGGTTCAACTCATAGGGGACCAATTTACCTTACTTCTGAATGTATCCGCTGGCTTTCAAACGTTTCGAAATGGCTTACTGAGTCACTTCTAACGATTTGGCAAGTTTGTCTTGCGTTTGACATGAATCCTCATCGAGTAGCGTCCCCAATTCTTCGTCTTCAAACTTTTTTGGCTGTCCTGGGCATTCTTTGTCTTTGATATCAAAACCACCACTTTTGAAGCTTTGAAACCATTCAAAATACTGTATTTTCACCAAAGCATCATTGCCATAAACTTCTACAAGCAAACGATGACTTTCCGCAGCAGTTTTCTTTGCATTAAAATGACCCAACAGAACCTCCCGCAAATGCTGTCTTTTTCTCCAATTTTCGAAGTTATTCATCGTGAAAAATAATAATGATACGCACAAAATAAAATTGTTTCATTGACTGATTTTGATAGCTGTCAAGTGTACCTTCAAAATGACATATATATGAAGGGGTTAAAGTCAAAGTGGTGCAAGTCAATTTTCGGTAGAAGTTGACTTGGGCACAGAAATGCGATGTAGAAATAAAAAACTGTTTATAGAAAAAGTGGAGTAAGTCAGAGCTTCACTCATGTCGTCGTTACTGGCCTGATAATGGATCATCTGTTTTGTTGATAACAGATGTGGCATGAGTCAAACTTACACCAGTGTGGTTGTAATTGTTTTCATCGAGTGTTGAATGCATGCGTGAATACTCAAAGAAACGATGGATTCTGAAAAAAAGTTTAAGGGAGCCGCTAGATGAGCTGGAGTCCAGTGATGAATGGGAGCGTGAACAAGGAGAAAACACATCAGAAACAGATGATAGTAAGTACTATTCACCTTCTCACCTCTCAGTTACTCACCGACTAGAATATTTAGTTGCAACTTTTTTAGAAAGTACTTACATTAGATTATGCCTTCGGTCCTTTTGGTCTATTATTTTCTGAATAATACACCTTTGTAATCGGTTCGGAAAAAAAGAAAGGAAAAATAGAGAAAAAAATACATGAAGAATGACGTTTTTAGTGAATTTTCTGTGATTATTGAAAACGGTCGTGTTGAGTATCGTTTTTTACGTAATTTTGGATGCTGAATCGAGGCTTCCCCTGCAGTTTTTTATTTCGGTAGTAAGTGTAACAAGATGTTTGTTGCTTCAGAATCAGAATGAGATGAAGAGGTCGACAGCGGACGCCAGCGCAACCATTCCAGCGAATTTCCTACTGCTGGAACTTCTGAGAATCGAGAAAACGCTCACCCGAGAACGAGGGAAAGACAAAAACACGAAAGTAAAGCTCAAAAGCGAAAGTTAGCACGAAATTCAGGGCTCCCGTACGTGTCCTCTAGAGGAAAGGTAGTGGCCGGTAAGCTGTATCAGAACTTTGATTATAAATGTAAAAAAAAGTGTGTGGAGAACGTACCTAAAGTGGCAAGGCGAGAAATTTTCGACACATTTTGGAAGCTGAGCAGTTTTTCTGAACAAAACGTATTTTTATGTGGTTTGATTGTGCAACAGAAATCTAATGTAAGACGGCCACGAAATTCAGCGAGAAATGCAAAGTCTGTTTCAAACAGCTTCAGATTCCAAGTCAGAGGCAATAGCGTTACTGTGTGCAAGCGTTTTTTCTTACAAACACTTCAAGTTTCGGATGGGCGAGTGACAAGGGCAATACAAAAAGTACGAGAGGGTCAACAACCAGGAAGTTATGGCCGAGGACGCCATCCCCCCAAAAATAAAACACCGGAGGCTGCCATGAATGGTGTGCGTGACCACATAGCATCTTTCCCATCGTATCAATCGCACTACAGTAGATCAGAGAACCCTAACAGGAAATACTTTCCTCCTGGCATGAATGTACGTACAATGTATGAACTGTGCAAAGAAAAGTGCACGGAAAAAGGTGATATTCCAGTTTCTGAAGTCATCTACTGTCGAACCTTTAGCAATGAGTTCAATTTGCATTTCCAACGGCCTCTCAAAGATACGTGCACCAGATGCGATGTGCTTGACAAGAAGATTGAAGTGTGCGAAGATGAAGACGTATCTACAAAGCTGAAGGCTGAAAAAGAATCACACCTCAGAAAAGCCGAAAAGGTGAGAGAGGCTAGAGATCGGGACACAGTGAAAGCACGGGAAGACGAATCTTTCTATGGTCTGACATTCGACCTCGAAAAGGCGTTGCCATTTCCTGTTTTGACGACGTCCGTGGCTTACTATAAGCGGAATTTGTACACTGAGAGAAAAATCGCATTGCAATATTTACCAGAAAAAATATAAATTTTACCCTCATGGCGAAAATGCGCACTTTGCTCTAATTTACATTTTACAATGCGAATTTACACAACCAAGATGTAAATGAATAGATTAGAATTGTAAAATTAAAGGTAAGAAGTAAAATCTGCATTTATTCCATACAATTTTACAACGGTATTTAGAATTTGCATTTTCATAAATTTTGCATTGAATCCATATACATTTAAATGACATCAATGCAATATCTACCATGAAACATGAATTTCACTCGGAACAAATGCATTCACTCAAAATTTACATTTTTCAATACGAATATATAGTCGTAAAACTATAATTCTATGTGCAGTTCATATCAATTTACATCTTTCATGGTGCATCTTACAATGCATTAGACGCATTTATGGAAGTATCTCGAACGGAATCGGGATTTTCACTGTGCCTGTGACAGTCATTCGCGAACTCTCCTAGTGTGGAATAATTTTTCTACTCGTTCGTTTGGCTTGACCAGCTTCGTTTTTCCCGCGCTGGGATTGTTTCTGATTGTGATTTTTCGATTTGCAAAAAGAAGTGCCAATGAATCAATTAGCGATAAATATTGCAGGGATCCAGGTAGGATTACAGTGTAGTTTATTCGTAGTCTTTGTTTTCATGATAAGTACGTGATTGTGATAGTGAACGGTTTTTAAAATAAACAAAGCTTAAATAAAAGTAGTACTTTCTGTGACGCTTCATTTCAAATTGTGTAAATAATTTCCTATTGTCTTTACCCGGCTAAAGAATCTTACAGAAGACGTCATCAACATCGACGTTGACCTTTACAATTTGTTAGTGGAGTGGGATTTGGAATCGCTGTATTCTTTATTACACGGTGAGTTACTGTTTAATTCTAAAATTTGTAAAAATGCCTAAGAAATATATCTTAAACAGAAAATAACATCACGTTTGAACGCTTAAAGTTTTTATCAGTGGATGATATCAAGGACGCCATAAAGAGCATCGGTTTGAGGGCGTAATCCCGAGAAAAATTATTTGTTTGGCGGAGAAAACTCATAAAATGTTTTAAAAAAAGTGTGGCACTTTGAGTTTATGCATACACTGCACCACAAAAAAGATTAAAATTAGCTTATTACTATGGATAAAATTCATATTTTCGGGTATTGTGTTTTTAATGTCTAATTTTGTAGAGCCATGACGAGCACCGTGAAGAATTTTAACGAATCCGCATGCTAGGGTTTTATCATGTAACATAATGACATATCCCTTCTTTACATTTTTAACAGTAAGAGTAGTGAGTGCGTTATGTTTTCTGTGGGGCTTTGTATGTAAAATTTCGTAGCCTTAGCTTAATTTTGGTTATGCGAAATATCAAAGTGCATCACTTTTTATGTAAAAATATGAATTTACTTTATGCAATTGGATTATAAAACTTTCAGTACGGTATTGAAGATGAGACATTGACTGGAAATTCTAAGGTGATTTCCGGGCTTAAAACTATATCTGGGACACTGTCGAACAAGGAGTCGGGAGCATCGATATCGAGTAATGCTGTTAATATTCCGAGCACGAGTAATTCATTGGTATGTTTTTATAATATAGCACCTTCCGATTTTCAAATTTGATATTTCAGGACTTATCTTGCAATTTGAAAAACTCCAAAAAAGGTGCTGCAATTCTCGCCTTTTACGAAATAAAACTCGTACTTGTTACAAGATCATCGACAGGACCTCATTTCAATTATTTTGGAGGACATCAATTGCCGCAGCGATAATCTGACAGCGGCAAATTTCAAATATCTGATCAGCCAAATTTTGGAAACTTGCCCAACCGAATGTCAGGTAACAACATTTCTTTATTTTAGCTATCAAAAAATCCTTTTCATGGAATTATTTAGGACTACTACTTCATTCCAAGGCAAGGGAAATGAAATCCAGGCGGAAAGCTGTACGATAAGTACGTTTATGCCAGAAGGAAACGAAAGCTACATGAGCCCAGTACATCGAGGTCTCTTGAAGAAGAAAATCTAATTTTAATCTAGTTGATTTTGCAACACTTATTGCAGGCAACATTGTTTTAGGGAACACATCAAGTTTTCAGTTAGTAAAATATGTGAGTGCCATTACTTATAAAGGCAACGTATACAAATTAAATATGACTTTAACTATCCTACACAATACTTACACTATAAAAGCTTTCAAGATTATTCATATTTTTATTTATAACGATGATATTTTTCTACTCTGTAATGAAATGAAAGTAATTAAATTTGATAATCATTTGCAATCATTTGAAATCGGCTCAACACTTGATGCCTTGCAATTAAAAAAAATTATAGACTTTACAAGTCCACCATTACACAATTATTCAATGAATAATGGAAAAACTTATATTAGAAATAAAGTTATCTGATGATGATATATGTAAATGATTGTGATGCCATATAGTAATAGGTAAATAAACTAGTTATAAGAACTTTGTGAAACATAAAAATCATAAAATTTAATATAAATATGTCTGAAAAATATAAAAAAGTCTGTTATTGTACAAAAGTATAATAAAATATTAGGGGCTGCTTTGAATTGCATGGAAAATATACATCTTCACTACAAATTCATAGGGGTACATCTACGTTAAGGGTATGTAAATTCTATATTAATTGATATATATTTCAATATAGGTTTGTATCAACCCAGTGCAAAATGATAAGTAATAATTGTATAATTTTTCGACTATGGCTATATAGATTGATATGAAAAAATAGTACATTTACAACTTCGCAATATCTTTGGATAGCATTAAATGGTGAAGTCTACTTAAAAACATTGTCAATTTTGCATTTTTAAATATCAATTCACAATTTCCAGGTGTGAATTGATTAATGGATATGGTAATTTTTACACTGCAGCTACTTTAATGCATAGTTAAAAAATTTTATATTTGCAATTTAGCTTTATCTTTTGATACCATGGAATGGTAATATCTGCAAAGAATCATAGTAAATTTTGCATTTTTTTTAATGTCAATTTATAATTTTTAATAGTACTATTCTATAGGTTGAATGTATAATTTGTTCACGAAAAATTATAATTTTGCATTGCTTCAATCATTCACTTTTTTCAATGCAATTTTTACAAATAACGCGAATGGCGCCGTTTTGTAGTTAAAACATACTAATTAATTCACGTTTTCTATTATATTACATTGTTTTTTCTCTCAGTGTATTGTTATAACCTTGGCTGCCATGAACTTGGAACAGGTTTAGGCTTCATGTTCTGCTGGGATGAAATGATCGCTTCTCGTGGGTCTCAAGAGATTGGTTCCTGTATCGTCAAACATCTTGCAGCAAGAGCGTCATCTGCTAAGCACATAGTGTTGTACAGTGACGCATGTACGGGCCAAAACCGTAATATTAAGTTTTCTTTGTACCTCAGGAAGTACATACAGGGCCCTCAAAGCAATGCAGAAATTATCGATCATAAATTTATGGTAAGTGGCCACTCTTTTCTACCCAACGACTCTGAATTTGGATCAATTGAATTGTACGCCAAGAACTAGTTGATTTATACTGCAGACGACTGGTACAGTATCATACTGAAGTGCCGAAGGAACAATCCATTCATGTTCACGAAAATGGGCCGAGAGGATTTCAAATCTTTTGCAAAGTTGGAAAATTGTATCACGCGAAGAAAGAAAAATGAGAACAACATTGCTGTTAATTGGTTGAAAATTCAATGGATACGAATTTTGAAAGACCAACCTTACACTCTCTTCTACAAAGAAACTGTGAATGAGGATTTCCCATTTTCTAAACTAAATCAAAGGCAGCAAGGCCCGGTAGGCGAAATTCTCTGGCCAACGTTTTTCAAGATGTTTTGTACCCAAGGGGAAGGCCTGTTACCGAGGCTAAAAAGAAAGATATGCTTGATCTTCTGCGATACATTTCACCAGTGAAACATGATTTCTTCGTTTCCCTGCGAACCACTATTGAAGAAGGCGAGGAGCTTGTAGATGTTGGACCTCTGGAAATTGTGGAAACCACAAATCCTGATGAAATAGACAGAATCCGTTTTGCCATGTTAAAAGAATTAAGAATCCATTCGTGATAAATAATTAAATTGTTTGTATTATTCTTATACTTTGTGTAATGTTCATTAAAAATATTTTTGAGGAGTGCAAGTCAACTTTACATCATTTTGTTGATGTCCACAGTGGTGTAAGTCTTTGATTTTAGGTCATACAGTGGTGTATGTCACAGGCTTTGGTAAGGCACAGTGGTGCAAGTGACTTTGGTTAGTGGGTGAGTGAGTTTGGACCTACGTAAAACCTCTAAAACAATACCATCTCCAAAAACTTTACTGAATTAACTACAATACCTTTTGCAGGATGCTAATTTCCTAAAAACGATGATAAAGTGACATACACCACTTTGACTTTAACCCCTTCATATAAAGTTCGAGCTTTCACGATGTTTGTTAGTACGGACATCTAGCGTCAAATTCCGGTTATTAAGTTGTACACCCAATAGAAATACAGACATCTACAAAGACCTACGAATCGAGAGTATTGACAAATATATACGCGAACGTGCTTTAAAATTTTTTGACAAAATAGACGAACACCCTAATAAAACCTTGGGATTTCTAAAGATTTCTGAGAGGGCACGAGTGACTTACCCGAGTCTCTGATCTATAGTAGAAAATACAGAAACTAACTCTTACTCATAAGTAATAGTGGCTGCATAAGCACTCACAGACAAGAATGGAGTAAAAGTGCTCAAACGCACTAGCTCCAAGGACCCCCCCAACTCCACGTCAACTGGATCAGATATCAGAAATACACGATTGATGTCTTTCCATACTACCAGTACTTGTGTCTGTTCAAAATATCAGAGCAACCCCTAAATCAGATACTCAATACTAAAGTTTATTCAATCCTCCTCTGCAAGTGATATAATACGAGGTGTGTTCAAAAAGTATCGCGAATTTTGAATTTTCGCGGGTTACGTATATTCGAATTTCGAATTTTTTGTGGCGTTATGTTGGTACTCAAGTCTGTCACTTATGCCGCCAAGCTCGGCCATTTTGAATGTTCACTTGATTGGTGATAGCTGCTTTACTTGCACGTGTTTTCAATCGTCTTCGATTTTTACTTATTCAAAAAAATGGATCAAAGAACGTGTATCAAATTTTGTGTGAAAAACGAAATTAAGTGCGCGGATGCATTCCGAATGTTGACTGTGGCATACGGAGAAGCTACCTTGGACCGAAGCAACGTTTATCGGTGGTACAAAATGTTTTTAGAAGGCCAAGAAGATGTGAACGACGAAAGCGTGCCGGACGCCCGAGCACTTCAACAACAGACGAAAAAATTAATGAAGTGGAGAAAATGGTATTGGCCAATCGTCGAATCACCGTTAGAGAAGTTGCTGAGGACCTAAACATATCGATTGGCTCGTGCCATTCGATTTTTATCAACGATTTGGGCATGAGACGGGTCGCCGCGAAATTCGTACCAAAATTGCTCAATTGCGACCAAAAACAGCAACGCATGAACATTGCTAATGAGATGTTAAACTCTGTCCGCGACGAACCAAATTTGCTCCAGAGGGTCATAACTGGTGACGAATCGTGGGTTTATGGTTATGACGTGGAAACCAAAGCTCAATCATCTCAATGGAAGCTGCCGCATGAACCAAGACCGAAAAAAGCGCGCCAAGTTCGGTCGAATGTGAAAGTTTTGCTGACAGTTTTCTTCGATTGCAGGGGCGTGGTGCATCATGAGTTCTTGCCACAGGAAGAGCGGTCAATAAGGAATATTACCTGCAAGTTATGCGCAATTTGCGCGAAGCAATCCGCCAGAAACGCCCGGTTTGTGGGAGAACAAAAATTGGCTTTTGCACCACGATAACGCCCCTGCTCACACATCGTTGCTTGTGCGCGACTTTTTGGCCAAAAACAACACACTAATGATGCCGCAGCCACCGTATTCCCCAGATCTGGCCCCCTGTGACTTTTCTTGTTTCCTAAACTGAAGAGGCCCATGAAAGGACGACGTTACGCTACGCTTGACGCGATAAAGACGGCATCGAAGGAGGAGCTGAACAAGATTTAAAAAAATGATTTTTTGAAGTGCTTCGAAGATTGGAAAAACCGTTGGCACAAGTGTATAATATCTCATAGGGATTACTTTGAAGGGCACAAAATAGATATTCATGAATAAATAAATAATTTTTGAAAAAAAACAAAATTCGCGATATTTTTTGAACACACCTCGTACAACGTGTTTTCTAGTGTTCCATGAATGCAGTCGACTTTTCATCTTTTTATAGAAAATGCATTCAAATTACACTCTCATGCTACCATCAGAACTTATAGCACCCATTCAAATTTATTAATATCATATCTAATCTTCGTTGACTATGAAATCAAATTGTAAGTGAATGCTTTTAATTGAGGCAAAATCAAATGATGCCTGTTAGGCCATGTGAAACTTGATCTTGTCTCAGCATCAATTTCAATAAACTCTCAATTTTATTGCCTCATAAAAGTTATTGATTACAACGTTTCTAATTACAACATCCAATCTAAGAGCATTAACATATGTACTGGTCGCATGCATGCGTGCTACCCTCATATCGCGGGCTTTGTTCGGATTTTGATCGCTTATGACATCTCACACATATGGGAAGCGACACCAATATTGATTGGTGAAAGCATCAATCTTAGGATTGGAAGGGGTGAAGGAATGTGGAAAATCAATGGAAGATTATTTAATGGATTGTTATTTTAATTTGAAGATGGAATGTTGTTTTGGGCCAAAGCTATTGAAAGGGGCTTATAAGGTGCAAGGGCAACAATTTAAAAATTCTTTTGATAATGAAAACCATTAAGCGCTAACTTTTATTGCTTTAGATGCATTTAATTGTCGTAATTAAATGCACAATCCTATAAATGCGCACAGAACATGCTCTCTGGGTCCTTTAAGATAACTCCATCTTGCAGCCTAAACCATTCTACCTTCAGATATCCATCCAATCTCTGCTCAACCTTCACAATAAAAATTAATCCCATCGATATCAAACACTCGACTTCATTGATGAGGACAGTGGCTCGGTCGGATGCCAGTTGACCTCCATCATGTTAACGCTTCCCAATTAACGCGACACGAAACAGCCAGAACTAAATGGACGGTTAAATGATAAATCATTAACGAGGAGTAGCTGCGTGTCTGGTCGTCGTTCTGATTGATCAACCAACTTGGCCAAGTGCTATCAAGATTCATCATCATCCACTCGCGGGCTGATAGGGTGGTGAGAGTCAGTTGCAGCAATAATGGTCTCACCACTGAAATTAATCATTCATTTACCCGCACCAACTCAGTGATTTGCTTCACTGCTTCAGCGTGGCGAATGGTGATATCGTGAATTAATTCACGCACGCCGCTAATTGAGATAATTGGATCGCTCCGTGCACTTTCGCACAGATAAAAGTATCTTTTACGTCGCATTGAGTCTACCGTTGAATTTTCATCGATAATAACTGGCACGAGTAGTCTATAATCAACCAATAGTTATCCTGCATTACCTTAGGAATTAAATGAACATTTTAGCTAGTTGTGGAAGCGTCAGTTACCTTTGAATACGTGATGAGTAGACATGATTGCTGTATAACTTGTCGACGGGGGCAACACTTCTATCTCCAGTAGCAAGAACAGTCTTATTAAAACAGGAGTAGTGAACAAGAATTGCAATCTCAAAGATCGTTTTCGAAAAGTCTTCCTATTAACCCTTCCGCCTTAATGATTGAAAAGCTGCCCGGTCACTACATCACCCCATTCTCTCATTGCATCCGTAACGAATCCGCAACACTTAAAGAAATCATCTGCCAGGGACACCGCGAGAAAATTTTATAAAGTTAATTGGCGTTAGAGGTTTCATTAAAGAAAACCTCAGAAAAAAACACTAGGTGGAAAATTTCATTTGCGCTGCACGGCAACGATTTGGAAAAAAAGTTGTGTGCAACTTCACTGCTGCACAACAGAATATCGCAGCTTCCTGGCAGCGTCACTAATTGCATTCTTCATCCTCCCTAATAAGTGCCAAGCGCAGCACCAAGCAATAACTTCAATATGAAAAAGAAATTGAACTAAAGTGTAGCGTTGCTACTTGCCTATGTACGAATATATATTTTTTTTTCAAGCTTTTCTCTATCCGAGTCTAGTGCGAATCTTAGGCTTAGGCTTTTAGATACAGATACAAAGCAGTCGTTGGATGGGTTAAGTAGACGCGTTGGGTGTTGTTGGTAATAACGAGCAAGCAGCAGATTTAATTTCACATTTAATTAACGTTTTGCCTTTTTCTCATTTCCGACACAAGAACGACGAGGATTGTGATGATAGTGGCGTTCAAGTTATTGCAAGAGAATAAGAGATTGGACGACAGAATGTGGTGGATGGCGCCCAGATGGACGGTGCTTTTGATGTGATACTATACTTAAGTATGTGCAAAATGTCCAGAATGGGTTCATAGTGTCAATGCAATTTTTATGTGAATGACTTGGGTCGTATGAATTACGCGATGCCACCAACTATGAATTACCAGTTGGAAATGCGAAGTTTTCTACTCGTATTTTGTCACTCTTACCATCATTTTGTAATGGAGTTTAAGACAACATAAAATAAAATGATATCACAGACATAGAATGCAGTGTTAGTAGTTAGGAAAATATTTGACTAATTTCTAAAAGAATATTTCTAAAAAAGTTCTGAAAACAATAATAATACCAATAATATAATTTATTTATGGCATTGTAGGCGAAAACTGCGCCCCACAAACTATGGCTGAAGTCAGACCTAGATTCGTCAAGACGATGGGACTGAGATTGAATATCTGTCAAATCTCGCCCTAAAACATTGATATTTGAAATATTTTGCTGTACCTTTTTCAGGCTCCGATTAAAGTTTTGAAACTTCAAAAGTAAAGTAATTTTAATCGCCCCTGTTATAAAACATTACAAACTCGCGGACAAATAGAAAAACCCGTCTAGTTAGCTCAGCGGTTGTATTTCGAATCCTCTCCTGTTAGTTTCTGCTCCGTCTCTTCTTCTTTCTAATACATCGTTCAATAAGTCCCGAGAGTAACAACGAAAACAACATTTTTTTTCAAAAATCATTTTTATTCATCAATATAATTTCCTTTTAGGGTGATACAATCTTTCCAACGCCTTTCCAACATTTCTATACCATGTTTATAGAAGGATTTATTCTTTGCTTCAAAATAGGCTTCAGCCAGAAGAGTATGGTTACCACGCTCAACACCCAGTTATCACCGCGACACCAAACAATAGCAATATGCATATATGATATGAGACATGGATCAACAGGTGTAGGACATGTTTCGAATGCTATATCCCATAGAAATGTTGTAAACATAAATAATTATCAGCCTGTGGATGCATCTACTCAACAAAATGCACTACGCGCCAGCAATAAGCTGCAATGCAACGGCAGCAATATTACCATCAATCGCATATTCAAGTGCAGAAGCAAGCCTGTGGATGCATCTACTCAACAAAATGCACTACGCGCCAGCAACAAGCTGCAATGCAACGGCAGCAATATTACCATCAATCGCATATTCAAGTGCAGAAGCAAGCCTGTGGATGCATCTACTCAACAAAATGCACTACGCGCCAGCAACAAGCTGCAATGCAACGGCAGCAATATTACCATCAATCGCATATTCAAGTGCAGAAGCAAGCCCAAGGTAACCAGCCACACATTCAGCAGCATCCGCCAACACATAGCACATTTGGATACGATCGCGAACACAATATAGGACGTAAAAAGTGTCCAGCAGATATCCGGACGGCAGTAGAAATGTAGGCGGAAGTGGGAGAGCAGGTATACCATATGTTGAGCAACATGAATTGAATCTGTCATCTGCATCGAAGCAGCAGCAGCAACAACAACAACATCAACCATCATCGCGTCATAGCTCATCAAATGTTTCATCGTTCCATCACCATATTATGGCATTTAAAGCTCGCAAGATGCCAGCTGACACGACACGCGGGTAATGCTGTGAATGCGATGAACTGGTGGAACATCGAAAAGCTCCCTGATAGGAAAGCGTGGCCACCAGAGGGGATATAAGACCCCGGATGGAGCTTGGAAACCTTCTTTTTCGACTGCGGCATTTTACCAAGAGGGATTGAATATCTGTCAAATCTCGCCCTAAAACATTGATATTTGAAATATTTTGCTGTACCTTTTTTCAGGCTCCGATTAAAGTTTCAAACTTCAAAAGTAAAGTAATTTTAATCGCCCCTGTTATAAAACATTACAAACTCGCGGACAAATAGAAAAACCCGTCTAGTTAGCTCAGCGGTTGTATTTCGAATCCTCTCCTGTTAGTTTCTGCTCGGTCTCGTTCAATAAGTCCCGAGAGTAACAACGAAAACAACATTTTTTTTCAAAAATCATTTTTATTCATCAATATAATTTCCTTTTAGGGTGATACAATCTTTCCAACGCCTTTCCAACATTTCTATACCATGTTTATAGAAGGATTTATTCTTTGCTTCAAAATAGGCTTCAGTTTCGGCAATGACCGCCTCATTCGAGCCAAATTTTTTTCCCTGGAGCATTTTTTTGAGATCAGCAAAGAGCCAGTAGTCGCTGGGGGCTAAATCTGGCGAATACGGGGGGCGGGGAAGAAAATCAAAGCTCAATTCGTTCAATTTTGCCATTGTTTTCATGAACTTGTGGCACGGTGCATTGTCTTGGTGAAAAAGGATTTTTTTCTTTTTGTGTGGTCGTTTTGCTGCGATCTCCTTCTTCAAACGTACCAACAAGTCAATAATAATAATCACTGTTGATCAATTTACCCTTTTTCCAGGCAGTCAATGAAAATCACGCCATGTGTATCCCAAAAAATAGACGCCATGACTTTGCCAGCAGACTGCTGCGTTTTAGGACACTTTGGGCGGCTTTCGCCAACCATGCGACACTCAGATGTTTGCCGATTCGACTCTGGAGTGAAATAAGGTATCCATGTTTCATCCATGGTCACATATCGATGCAGGAAATCCTTTTTATTGCGAGTAAAAAGCGATAAACAGCTCTGTGAATCGTCGACTCGTTGCTGTTTTTTCGACTAATCAAATATCTAATAATAAAACTTTAAACTTACATCACCCATTTACGAGATTCAAACCGAAATTTTTCGTGTGTCTTTGCATTGATTTTAAAATGAAAACGGAAAAAATGAGGCATTACCAACAGTAAGTAATCAAAGTTGATTTCTTTAAAATATAATGGTAACAATATGGGTCGTCGCTGCATTGGTGCTATTCAAGCAATGCGACTGGTGACTGGATGAGGAATTAACATAATGTTGTGACATTGTTGTTGGATGGGATTCGGTTGCTACTATTGACGATGAGGTGAGTGCGATTCCGCGATGAATTTGTGTTGATGATGGGGTTTGTTCGTAGTGTGATGAGTTTTGATTGTGCTGCTCTAGCGCTGCAACCATCAAGGGTACTGTTCCGCTGCCCAGCGTTGAAGCAGCTGTCACCATGTTACTCGGAGAATTGTAATGAGTATGTGGGAGCTTGTGCTGGGTACATTTTTAATGCTGTTGATTATGGTTGTGTTGGCAGGCAAGTACGTTACGTTCCCACTTTGTAAGGTGTTCTGCGCCAAGTTCTTAGGTCTGTTAAAAGATTCGTATCTAAATCTTTGCCGTCCAATAGATCTGTAGTAACATCACCATGCATTAGATTACCACTGCTGTCGTAGATGCCACCATTCAGGGATAGCGCATCCAACCCACGGCCAATATGACGATCATCTAACACTGGAGCTGGCAATCGATCACTTATAAAGGTGTCACCATTTACGATATGTGGTGCTTCGTTGAATTCATCGAGTTCACGGAGTATAAAGATAAAACACTACAGGGATTTTGTCACGGGAGCCTTCCACACACACAAGAAAACAAACAAACGGAAAAAAAAAGAAACAAAAAAAAAATATAATAAGTTCTCCGCGAGTATAACTTCCCGAGCCAACTAAAGTCGAGGTTTAACGATGTATGTAACGCTTTATATTTTGTATCACACTTAGAAATTAGAATTAAGTAGGTTCTAAGCAGATCAACGAGCACCTCGCTGACAATGCATTCAATCATTGTGCTGAAATGTCGAAAGCGTGCGATTAATTTCACCGAATCGGACCAGCAAATACTGATGGAAGTGTACCGGTTATAACTTTAGCCGGGCTGACGAGTTTATCGGATTTCCTAAGCGAGCTTCCCGTATACAGATTTCATTTCGAGTGTAACGTCCCTAAATAAATCGTTACTGTTCCATACATTGGTAGCTGATGAATCCAAAAACCTATTATCGGTTCGTGATGATAATCTAGTAAGGCAACTAGTTAATGCGATAGAACAAACAAGCTCAGATCATATAGAATTAAAGCCACAATACGCTTATAATCAACTTGGCACAAATATAAATGAGACGCCGGAATTATTGCAAGGCACTTACACGTTTAGGCCTATCGTATTTAATACTCCACCTAGCCAACGGATACAAATTAACAATTCAGTAAATACAAATTCTCCTGTATCAACTCAACAACAGCAACCAAGAAGCTGTACGACACATCCACAGCAAATTCAAGATGTATTTCAACCTCCTTCCGGCCAGAAGAGTATGGTTACCACGCTCAACATCCAGTTATCACCGCGACACCAAACAATAGCAATATGCATATATGATATGAGACATGGATCAACAGGTGTAGGACATGTTTCGAATGCGATATCCCATAGAAATGTTGTAAACATAAATAATTATCAGCCTGTGGATGCATCTACTCAACAAAATGCACTACGCGCCAGCAATAAGCTGCAATGCAACGGCAGCAATATTACCATCAATCGCATATTCAAGTGCAGAAGCAAGCCTGTGGATGCATCTACTCAACAAAATGCACTACGCGCCAGCAACAAGCTGCAATGCAACGGCAGCAATATTACCATCAATCGCATATTCAAGTGCAGAAGCAAGCCCAAGGTAACCAGCCACACATTCAGCAGCATCCGCCAACACATAGCACATTTGGATACGATCGCGAACACAATATAGGACGTAAAAAGTGTCCAGCAGATATCCGGACGGCAGTAGAAATGTAGGCGGAAGGGGGGGAGCAGGTATACCATATGTTGAGCAACATGAATTGAATCTGTCATCTGCATCGAAGCAGCAGCAGCAACAACAACAACATCAACCATCATCGCGTCATAGCTCATCAAATGTTTCATCGTTCCATCACCATATTATGGCATTTAAAGCTCGCAAGATGCCAGCTGACACGACACGCGGGTAATGCTGTGAATGCGATGAACTGGTGGAACATCGAAAAGCTCCCTGATAGGAAAGCGTGGCCACCAGAGGGGATATAAGACCCCGGATGGAGCTTGGAAACCTTCTTTTTCGACTGCGGCATTTTACCAAGAGGGAGCTCAAGTTTTTTGGCGAAATTTTTGGAGGATTAATTTTTTTTGGCGAAATCTTTGGAGGATTGACTTTTTTTGGCTGAATTTTTGGAGGATTCAAGGAGGTCTTCGGATGAACGAGAGGAGCGTCTCTACGACCGAGGTGGATCGACAGCAGGAGTTGGCGGCAACAAGATTGGGGGCCCCCCGAGTCGAACAAGCCGGTTGAATGGTGCAAGTTGGGTATAACCTTACATATATATATATTTCTTGCTTAAATAACTTGTATATATTGTTAATCCGTATAATTAAAATTATTTTTGGTGATTTAGAGAAAAAAAAAGGTGACTTATAAATTGTGAAGTTGGCTCGGAAAGGTATAACCTTACACATATATTTCTTGTCTGAATATCTTATATATATTGTTAATCCGTGGGATTAAATTGTTTTTGGTGATTTCGCGAAATTGGTGATTTAGGAATTGTGAAGTTGGCTCGAAAAGCGAGGTGGCGTTCCCGTACGAGCGACGCCCCGCGTGTGGAAGGCTCGAGGGTGCTTCACCGCCACGTGGTGTGACTCCGAAATTGTTCCGAGCTCATCCCTTGTTTTAGTTTCCCCCGCCCTAGTCGTGGTCGCGGTTAGGGAGGATAGGCGGTGCATGGTCGCATTGCGCGTCGTGTCACGGACAGTGTTGGTGCGAGCCTTTTGGCAAGTCGCGATTCTCGCTTGGCGACTCCTGTGGGTCCCATTGGCAAAGTGAGTGGCGCACGGCCCCTCTCCATTGGGCTAACCGGGTCCGAGGGCCCCAGTCAGGAGCTCCACCAGAGGGCACGGAAGTTACATTCAATCGCGAAATTGTTACAATTTGCTTGTTCGGAGGAAATAATTTGAAGTAAAATGGTCAACCCGAAAAGTGGCACATCTCGCAAGAAAATTTTTCGCGACGACTGAGGCAACCGCGACAGAGAACGAGCGACACACTTCCAAACTCCACTGCCATGTGGCTGTCAACTTCAATTTGACATCCCACGACGAAATTCACGTGGGATGTGCAAACGTCACAACCACCATGGGATGACAAGCCACATAGCAGCAAGGTGTGTTGGTAGTGGTCACCCAGCAGCGTCGCCTGATTCATTACAAGTACATGAATCATTCTACTACAGTAATCCAAATTTAATTGTACAGGTTAGATAATATCACATTGTTCAATAAGCCCCGAGACTAACCCACAGATGGCGCTAGTAGTACCAAACTGGCCACGTTTCCATAGAGTTTTACATGAAACGTGTAAAAATTTTACGTTGATCGGATCACAGGCAGCAGAGTTATCGAGGTTAGAGTAAAGTCACTTTTTAATTTGTTTGAAAAATGGAAAAAAGCGAGTTTTGCGTGTTGATAAAACATTGTTTTTTAATGGATAAAAACACCGTGGAAGCCCAGCAATGGCTTGAAAAGCATTACCCGGACTCCTCTCCATCGAAACCAACGATTTGTCGTTGGTATGCTGAGTTTAAACGTGGTCGTACGGACACAAACTCTGCGAAACGTTCGGGTAGGCCATTGGAAGCCGTTACACAGAAAAATGTGAGTGTATGCCTTTTCAAATAACACTAAACTTTTCCAATTCAAACAGTAGACTTCAGAAATTGTAACTTTATTGCCATTAGATTTGATCTTATACTTGTATGAAATTCTAGTTGAATGTGCTACCAAGCTCAATCTATCAGTAACTGCCTTGCCGTCCCGCAAGTTTTTGTTTACCCAGTCAACCAGATGACGAGAGAGCTTTGTGCGCTTGGGTTTCAGCATAGTTGCTGAACTGGTGCGCAACCTATTGTTATCTGTGTACGCAACATACTCCCGGCGCTGATCGAATAGGATCAGATACAGGCTGTAGAGTGTACTGTGAATAAAGAATCGATTAACAATATAGGACTCAAGTGATATATTGATCTTCTCTGTATAGTGTATTTGTGAGCTGAAGTAGCTTATCCTGGAACGTGCAGATCCGACTTTCTGATTACGATGGCGGGTGTTTGTAGTGTGGATTGATGTGTATATATATATATCTTGTGTAGTGATTTATGTGAACTGATAGGCGCTATCGGCTATAGTCGATATATAGCGAGTGAATGTGGTTTACTTTTCTAGTGTTCTATGGGTGTTCATGTACGATGTGTTTGAGTTTATGATAAAGGAAAGGATTAGAGAGGAGTGCTATTGGCACGGAAGGATCGCTGTTTTATTAATGGCACGTCGATATGTGTTATTTTTGCAGGATACTGTGACCACTCGAACTAAGGAATCGTTGCTAGGGTGTAGAGCTTTTATGCGGGCTAGTGGCCATTGATATGGAGCAGTTTGCTCATTAATCAGTAGATACAAATCACCTACTTGTATATCATGGTTCAACTTTAACCATTTTGGCCGTTGTTGTGATCGACTTAAATACTCGGTTTTCCATCTGCTCCACAAGATTTGCGTTAGTCGTTGCACTTATTGCCATCTATTTAATCGGGTGATGTGGATCTGAATCATGGTGGCGTCCGGTGGAGCTAACATGATATCTCCGATTAAGGAATGGGCTGGGGTGAGAGCACTATTATCAGTGGGGTCATCAGACAGTGGACAGAGGGGCCGAGAATATAGGCATGCTTCAATTTGTACAAGGACAGTGTGTAGTTTTTCGTATGTGAGTGTAGTGGTTTCAATGACACGGCGTAGATGTGTTTTAACTGATTTTACACCGGCCTCCCATAATCCTCCAAAATGAGCTGATGCAGGTGGATTGAAACGCCAATTTATTCCTATATTGGATGCATATTCCATGATTTCTTTATTGGCCTGAAGCAAGGTCTTCAGTTCTCTATTTGTTCCGACAAAATTGGTGCCACAATCTCTATAGATGTCTTGACAGAGCCCTCTGCGTGCGGTGAATCTTCTTAATGCCGCTAAGAACGATTCGGTAGTTAAATCGTTAACGACTTCTATATGAATAGCCTTGACTGTAAGGCAGATAAATATTGCAACATATCCTTTATGGGTCCTGCTTCCTCTTCCTTTACGATCTTTGATTACAAAGGGACCACAATAATCGACACCTGTGTGTGTAAAAGGTCGCGAAATGGATACACGAGGTTCTGGAAGCTGACCCATTAACTGTGGTTTCCCTTTAGCATTGGTTCGGAAGCATCGTATACATTGATGATTAAATTTTCTGATAGAGTTCCGTGCATTTAATATCCAGTATCTTCTGCGGATGACTCCTAACATTAATTGAGTGCCACCATGTCATGTGTCTTTATGATATTGGTCGATAAACAAAAGCGTTAGTTTCCCTGCTCTTGGAATGATTATAGGATGTTTTTCATTATATGTAAGATGTGATTTTTCCAATCATCCTCCCACTCGTAAGATTCCATAATCATCTAGTATAGGAGCGAGATTGGCCAGTTGGCCCCTGGTTACATTTGGTATTGAGCCCTTTAACTGAGTAATTTCTCTATGAAATTCTTTTCCTTGAATAAATTTAATGCAAAAACGTAATGCATTTTGTAATTCATTAACAGTTGGAGATCCTTTAGATGTCTTCAAGCACCATCTACTTCTAAATCGGAAGCAATAAGCAGTTACTCTAAGTAATTTGCTCAGTGTTGAGAACTTATTTAATAAGTCGTCTAGTTTGGAATGGATTTCAAGCGTGGCATGCACCATTCTCATTTTTCTTTCTTCAACGCAAGTGGACGGGATTTTTGTCTGCGAAGGCCAGTCAGTTTTTGATTTTGTAAGCCACGAGGGGCCTGACCACCATAACTTGCTTTGTAGGAGTTCAAAGGGTCGGATTCCCCGTGATACTATATCTGCAGGGTTTTCGTGAGTTCTAACATGGCCCATGGGACCATTTCCAACCATAGTGTGTATCTCGGTTAGTCTGTTGGCTACGAATACCGACCAACGTCGAGGATGTCCTTTGAGCCATGATAACACTATTTTGGAGTCTGTCCATGACCATTGATCAAGATTTGATATGTTTATAGATGTCGATATACGTTTCATTAATCTAGAGAGAGGTACAGCACCACAAAGTTCAAGTCTGGGTATGGACACCGGTCGGACAGGAGCCACCTTAGTTTTTGCCATTACAAGTTGTACTGAATACTCTTTACCCTTTCTTGCCACTAAATAAACAGCAGCCGCGTAAGCTTTCTCTGATGCATTGCAGAATCCATGTAGTTCATATTTTGACTCCGGGGAACATATTAACTATCGTGGTATTTCTAGTTGCTGCAGGTGTTTCAAGTTTTGTCTATACTGAGTCGACTGTTGGGTGATATCAATTGGTAAAGGTGTGTCCCAGTCAAGGCTATGGACCCATAATTCTTGCAGAAGGATTTTCGCTTTTGTCAATGCAGGTGCGATCCAGCCCATAGGATCAAATAAACGTGCAATGATGGACAGTACTTGTCGTTTCGTAGCAAATTTCATTTGATCAGGAAGCTCGACCTTGTAGCTGAGTTGATCTGCTATAGGTCGCCACAGAATTCTTAAAGATTTAAATGTTGGCTCACAATGTAATTCCAATGAAGGTGTCATTTCCAAATCTTCAGCGGGCCTCTCCTTGAAAATTTGGGGATCATTCGCAATCCATTTTCGTAGGTGAAATCCGCCTGATTTGAGAAGGTCTGCGAGATCGTTGCATTTGTCTACTGTGTCGGATAATGTCATTCCCCCCGATAAAACATCGTCTACGTAAAAGTCGTCAAGCACGGTTTGGAAGACTCGTGGAAATTTAGCTCTTTCATCCATGGCTAGCTGCTGCAATGTTCTGATAGCTAAGTAAGGGGCGCAAGTTACTCCAAGTGGTACCGTTTTCAGCCAATAATCTTGTATACATTGAAATTCTGACGGTCCCCAGACAAGCCGTAGATAGTTCATATCCTTCGGATGTATTTTGATTTGACGATACATTCTGGCAACATCCGCCACGAAAGCATATTTATGCATTCTCCAGTTGATTAGTATTTTAGCCATATCATTTTGAAGAGATGCTCCGTTAAGACGGGTATCATTGAGTGAGACACCGGTGCTGGTTTTGCGAGATGCATCGAAGACTATTCGCATTTTAGTTGTGCTGCTGTCTTTGAAGACGGCGTGATGCGGTAAATAGTAGTTGTTTGAAATATGTTGCTTGGTAGCTTCTTGCATGTGACCTAAATCAAGATATTCTTGTTTGTTCTTTTGGTATTCGCAACCAGGATTCTGATTACCTTTGAAACGTCTTTCCATTGAAATCAGACTGGCCACAGCTGAATTTCTAGAGTCTCCTAAGGATTCTTTTATTTCATCATTTTTAAATGGTAACCGTACAGTGTAAGTGCTGTCTTCTGATCGCTTTACATGTTTTACAAAATGTTGTTCGCATAATTTTTCATCATTAGTATAAACAAGTGCTGGATTGACTTCCTGCAACTCCCAAAATTTTCTCAATTGTTCACTGAGATTAAGATCTTGATTAATTTCGACCTTATAAGTCTGAAGAAGGGTTTGGGTTTGGCCTTTAACCTTTCCAGATATCACCCAACCTACCTCCGTTTTTTGTGCCAATAGTCCATTAGAGAATTTGATCATGGAATCTCGAATAATTTGCAAGTATACTTCGGCGCCAAGGATTATATCGATATGGCCCGGTCTATTAAAATATGGATCTGCAAGCTGTAATCTTCCAAGTTCATAACATGTCGAAAATGGTATACATTGAGATGGAAGCAAATTGGTCAGTTTTGATACTATCAATGCGTTGAATGATAACATTTTTTGTGTTGTAGTTTGTATGGATACATGAATATTTCCTCTCAGCTTGACTCCTTTACCACCACCTACTCCTGTGATGCTGACGTCCACAGATGATCTCTTCACTCCCAGTAGAATGGCGGCTGCTTTTGTTATCAAAGTTGCCTGTGACCCTTGGTCAAGTAAAGCGCGAAGTGTTATGGGTCCAGAAGGAGTCACAATATTGACGAGTGCAGTTGCCAATATTATTTGATCGTTGCTCACGAAATTGGTTGAGTGGACGTCTACCTTGATTGTATGAGGATGTGCTTGCCCTGAGGCGTTTGCGTTGGTTGGGTGAGATAGTTCTGAAGATTGGTTCTTGTGTAGTAAGGTGTGATGCGCGCCCTTGCAAATACGACAAGAAGAAGTGCTGGAACATACTCCTACGAGGTGTCCTTTCCTTAAGCAATTAATACATAAACCATTTCGTTTTAATAGTTCAAATCTTTGGTTAGGATTGGTTTGTAATAATTGCTTATATCTCCACAAAGGATGTGTTTGTTTGCAGCTGACACAAGATTGCGTAGTTTCATTATGAAATGTCTGAATCCTTTTTAAAGAAGTTGTGGAAAGTTTAGAAAACTTATTACGATCTGGGCCAGTTGCTTCTAACGCTCTGAATCATTGATGCAAGAATACTTTAAGATCTTCAAAGCTCGGAATGCTAGATTTAGAAGTTTTTTGCTGT
Source organism: Odontomyia ornata (assembly GCA_963969285.1). Classification (NCBI taxonomy): domain Eukaryota; kingdom Metazoa; phylum Arthropoda; class Insecta; order Diptera; family Stratiomyidae; genus Odontomyia; species Odontomyia ornata. The sequence continues at coordinate 53,649,129 of OZ017740.1, read as the reverse complement.
TGCCACATTCGTCTCATTTCTATGGGGAGTCTTTGGGTTGTGATAAATATTAATATCGCATGCCACACGTTTTCCAATTTCATATTTTCAATTGCGTTTACGCTTTCGACAGTTTGATCAATCAATCCTTTCAACGAAGTAGCTGACTCGTGAGCATCAGGCAACGAAAATAGTCGTTTCAATCCATAATTCAATAGTGCATCTCTGTTGTCGAAGCGTTCTTTGAGTAGATTCCAAGCCGTCTCGTAATTTTGTTCAGTAACTGCAAAATGTTTCAATAACGTTTCTGCTTCTCCGCTGAGGCTTGATTTCAAATAATGTAATTTTTCTACATTGGATAGTGATGACCGCTGATCAACTAGAGATACAAATAAATCTCGAAACGAAACCCACTCTTTATAATTTCCAGCAAATGTAGGAAGAGTGATGCGAGGTAATTTTACATTGGTTTCGTTTTTCATGTTGGCGGTTGTTGGAGGTAAACTCTCTACATTAGTGCTGTATGCTAAATCCTCAACTTCTGTTACAAATTCTAGATATACCTTTTGCATCTCTGCAAATAAATTCTCTTTGAAGTAAGGAGCATCTAATTTAGTTGTATCTTTATTGAGCATTACTAATAATTCCTCATGTACTCTATTAAACATGGTGTATAAACCTTCAACTCGCTGTAAAAGTCGTTGTGCATATTGGGGTTGGCTTTAACGGCCTTTTCCATCCTTTTTAGGGTTTTGTACTAAAATACAAAACCCTATTGCAATCACGACCTGTGTCCGTCTGTCCGTCTGTCCGTCCGTCCGTCCGTCCGTCCGTCCGTCTGTATGTCACAGCACTTTTTCTCCGAAACTATAGAGGCTACAGCCATGAAACTTTGTGGAAAGGTCAGAAGTGGTGACTTCTTGAAAGTTCAAGGGTGGAAAAATTGTTCAAGGGGGTTTAAAGGGGGTCTCCCCGTATAGGGAGGTGACCCCTCAAAAAAAAATTTCACCATTGGTAGTCGAGTAGGGTGTCATTGGAAAGGTCTCAATGAGATCTTTTCAAAACAAGTCTTAAAATTGCCTTATCGGTACCGAGAGGGGCAGGGGAAGGGGAAATGTACGAACTTTTCGCGAAAAATCTGAAAAAAATCATGAATGAAGGCTTTTATGAGTACAACAACAACAAATACATGAGAAGTCGAAATTCACTCAACTTTGTTAGTAATAGTATGATTTATCGATTTTAAGTTTCCTTGAATAAAATCTAAACGGTATCCTTAAATTCAATAAAATTTAGCAAAGAGATGACTACTTATAAGATTGATCTTTTCTTAAAGTTTCATAAAGATCGAATAGTATTTAACGAAGTTATAGCGGTTTGAATTTTCCCGTATTACTATGGAATAATATGCCCTGTATTACTATGGAAACATATGGCTATGGAGCCATATGCGCTTTTTATCGATTTAGACACTACAGCTTTGCTAGGATTTGCATGAACATTTCAGGAATGATAGGTATCATGAAGATGAGTACATACAATTGAAACAAGTCGAAGAGGCAGGAGAGAGCTCCTAGCAAAAGGGCTTTGTAACCATTCTAGGATTCGAAAAAATAGGCCATGAATGGATGATTACAGTACAGAGGAGGGGGCCCTGAAAAAAATTTCATGAAAGGTAGCCGATATGAATATCAACTGAAAGTTCTCTATGAGAACTTTTCAAAACGGTTCTTAAACTGACAGTTTTTGCTTCAGTGGGGGCACAGGGGGGGGGGAAATACATGAAAAATGTGTTTCTAAAAAATCTGGAAAAATTATCAAGGGAGATATCTATGGGTATAACTAAAACAAATACCTCAGAATTCATAATTCTTTCAACTTTTTTAATAAAGTATGATCCTCGAATTTCACATTTTCTCCAATAAAATCGTCTTTGACATGTTTCTTGATTTTATTCGTTGCTGGTTACTGCATTTTGTAAGTTGAGTACAAAACCCTTCTGACATGAGCATAGGTCTGTCAACCCAACTTGTTAAAATTATTTCGTAAACGTACCAAATTATCAAAAGATAATTTTTGGTCTTTGTACAACGAATCCAAACTCATATTGAAAAGACGCAGTTGTTATGAGCAAGTAAGAATAAATTTCTTTGACGGATGATAAGAATCAATGTCTTCTTAAATTGTTGTAGCGCGGGCAAGGTATTCTATTGTAAGACACAGTTTGTTGCCTTTACTATTTGTTCAAGTATCTATTATGTGAGATAATCACATATAATAAGTCTGCGGATAATCACAATAAGCAACAATAAAATGTGTTGCTTTGAAGGCTTTTCACGCACTTGAGTAAAAAATGATACAGCTTTCTCCGCTAATAAACCGCTTGCACAATCAGACTTATTCTATTGCAACGTAACATACCGTATACTGCATAACAGACACGATTCATAAAGATTCTTGGAATTTAATTTTTGCAACGGTATGCAAAGTATCCAAAAATGCTGCAATTACGTCAATCTACAATCGAAGCTTACACTATAATTGCGAAAAATGCTCAGTACATATTCCGCAAATGTAAATGTCTTAACAATCACTTAAAGTGAGAAACACATCAAATTAAGTAATTGGTAAGATGCAAAATCTGAAATTGTGCACTGATTGCTTTAAATGAGTTAACGATGGAATGATTTATATGCGCAGCACTATTTCGATCTTAATTACATCCGATTCCTTTAAGTGAGAACCAGATTCGAGATGAGGAATTTCCTGGCCGATGCTAACTGAATAATTTAATCAAATCTCACTTAATTTTGTCACCATGCAGCAAAAGTTAAATAAATATTCCGCAATGTAACAGTCTGTTATATAACTGTTTCTCTCAATCACTTAGCACAGAAGTATATATCAATTAGCAAATTTTGATATTTATTTTTGCTATCAAATGAAAATGTATGCCAACATAATGAATGGCAGCAGCAATAGTTCACGGTTATAATGTATGATGTGGATAATTGAAATGGATGTATAATCGGAGTAACAGTTTGGAGGTAAGGGATATCTATATGTTCTCGACTTACCTACATCCACTTAAATATCTGGCTCGACGGACCAAATTATGCATGCCTTTTCACATAACACTAAACTTTTCCAATTCAAACAGTAGACTTTAGAAATTGTAACTTTATTGCCATTAGATTTGATCTTATACTTGTATGAAATTCTAGTTGAATGTGCTACCGAGCTCGATCTATCAGTAACTGCCTTGCCGTCCCGCAAGTTTTTGTTTACCCAGTCAACCAGATGACGAGAGAGCTTTGTGCGCTTGGGTTTCAGCATAGTTGCTGAACTGGTGGTGCGCAATCTAAAGTTATCTGCGTACGCAACAGTGAGTGAAGTGTTAAAAATTGTAATGAAAAATCGCAAAGTGAAGGTCCATGAGATTGCAGAAATGACACAGATATCATCTGGACCCGTATTTACAATCCTTCATGAAAAATTGAGCATGAAAAAGGTTTTTTCCAAGTGGGTGCCGCGATTGCTTTCAGTAGAACAAAAACAGCACCGAGTCGACCATATCAAAATTTAACGAATTGGGCCTTGATTTGCTTTCCCACCCTTCGCATTCGCTTGTTTTAGCCCCCAACGACTACTGCCTCTTTGCTGATCTCAAAAAAATGTTCCAGGGAAAAAAATTGGCTCGAATGAGGAGATCATTGCCGAAACTGAAGCTTATTTTGAAGCAAAGGATAAATCCTTCCATAAACATGGTATAGAAATGTTGAAAAGGCGTTGGAAAGATTGTATCACCCTAAAAGAAGATTATATTGATGAATAAAAATGATTTTTGAAACAAAATGTTGTTTTCGTTGTAAGTCTCGGGGCTTATTGAACGATGTGTTACTGTGCACTTTTGGATAGATTGAAGGCTGAAATTGCAAAGAAATGGCTGCTTTTGCAAAAAAAAACCAGTGTTGTTTCACCAAGACAATGTACCGTGTCACAAATCGATGAAAACGATGGCATGAATTGGGCTTCGAATTGCTTAACCACCCACCGTATTCTCCAGACTTAGCCCTCGGTGACTTTTCCTGTTTTCTGATCTCAAGAGAATGCTTGCTGGAAAGGAATTTAAGTCCAATGATGAAGTAATCGCTGAAACTGAGGACTATTTTGATGATATAGAGAAATCGTACTGTAAAAGAGGTATCGAAACGTTCGAAAATCGCTATACTCGTTGTATTACCCTCGAAGGCAACTATAGGGTTTTACAATAAGAGGTATTATTTTGATATTAAAAGAAAAACGCCATTTTTTAACACAAATGATCGTATGTTTATTTCATTCTAAAGAAGAAGGCATACGGTTAATAGTAAAAAGTAAAATCGGGCAAATGACCACCATGACCACGCCTACAGGAGCATATCCTTTTCATGAAATTTTTCATAACCAAATCGCAAAGTGGCTGCTTTATATCCTCGATAGCCTCGCGAATCCCATCTTTGAGGTCTTGAATCGACGCTGGGCTGTTGGCGTTGACCTTCTCTTTCACGTGACCCCAAAGGAACAAGTCGCAAGGTGTTAAATCACAAGATCTATTCAAAATAACACCTCTTATTGGAAAACCCTATATGTTGAATAATAAAATCGAGTTTTGTCAAAAAAAATTTATTTTCTTACATATCATACGTACTTATTGAATGACCTGTTGCGTTTATATTCATGTAGATAAGAAACCATATGTGTGAGGAACTATCTACATGTTAGAATGTGGCTTTGCACAGGAATCTATGTTAAGAGGGTCATGTATGTTCTTATTTTTAGGGTTTTGTACTAAAATACAAAACCCTATTGCAATCACGACCTGTGTCCGTCTGTCCGTCCGTCCGTCCGTCCGTCCGTCTGTATGTCACAGCACTTTTTCTCCGAAACTATAGGGGCTACAGCCATGAAACTTTGTGGAAAGGTCAGAAGTGGTGACCTCTTGAAAGTTCAAAGGTGAAAAAATTTTTCAAAGGGGGTTAAGGGGGGTCTCCCCATATAGGGAGTTGACCCCTCAAAAACAAAATTTCACCATTGGTAGTCGAGTAGGGTGTCATTGGAAAGCCCTCAATGAGATCTTTTCAAAACAGGTCTTAGAATTGCCTTATGAGTACCGAGAGGGGCAGGGGAAGGGGAAATGTACGAACTTTTCGCGTACCCCCCCCCCTCGCGATTGGACACCTTCCAGCCGAAAAATCTGAAAAAAATCATGAATGTAGGCTTAAATCAGTACAACAACAACAAATACATGAGAAGTCGAAATTCACTCAACTTTGTTAGTAATAGTATGATTTATCGATTTTATGTTTTCTTGAATAAAATCTTAACGGTACCCTTAAATTCAATAAAATTTAGCAAACAGATGACTATTTATGAGATTGATCTTTTCTGAAAGTTTCATAAAGATCGAATAGTATTTAACGAAGTAATAGCGATTTGAATTTTCCTGTATTACTATGGAACAATGTGCCCTGTATTACTATGGAAACATATGGCTATGGAGCCATATGCGCTTTTTACCGACTTAGACACTACAGCTTTGCTAGGATTTGCATGAAAATTTCAGGAATGATAGATATCATGAGGATGACTACATACAATTGAAACAAGTCGAAGAGGTAGGAGAGAGCTCCTAGCAAAAGGGCTTTGTAGCCATTCTAGGATTCGAAAAAATAGGCCATGAATCGATGCTTGCAGTACAAAGGAGTGGCCCCTGAAAAAAATTTCATGAAAGGTAGCCGATATGAACATCAAATGAAAGTTCTCTATGACAGCTTTTCAAAACAGTTCTTAAACTGACAGTTTTTGCTTCAGTGGGGGCACAGAGAGGGGGGAAATACATGAAAAATGTGTTTTCTCCCTCGCGAATGGACACCCGTGATCTAAAAAAATCTGAAAAAATTACCAAGCGAAATATTTATGGGTATAATTTTAACAAATACCTCAGGATTAAAAAATTCTTTCAACTTAGTTAATAATAGTATGATCCTCGAACATGACGTGTTTCTTAATTTTATTCGTTGCTGGTTACGGCATTTTGTAAGTTGAGTACAAAACCCTTCTGACATGAGCATAGGTCTGTCTACCCAACTTGTTTGTGTTGTAGTTTGTATGGATACATGAATATTTCCTCTCAGCTTGACTCCTTTACCACCACCTACTCCTGTGATGCTGACGTCCACAGATGATCTCTTCACTCCCAGTAGAATGGCGGCTGCTTCTGTTATCAAAGATGCCTGTGACCCTTGGTCAAGTAAAGCACGAAGTGTTATGGGTCCAGAAGGAGTCACAATATTGACGAGCGCAGTTGCCAATATTATTTGATTGTTGCTCACGAAATTGGTTGAGTGGACGTCTACCTTGATTGTATGAGGATGTGCTTGCCCTGAGGCGTTTGCGTTGGTTGGGTGAGATAGTTCTGAAGATTGGTTCTTGTGTAGTAAGGTGTGATGCGCGCCCTTGCAAATACGACAAGAAGAAGTGCTGGAACATACTCCTACGAGGTGTCCTTTCCTTAAGCCATTAATACATAAACCATTTCGTTTTACTAGTTCAAATCTTTGGTTAGGATTGGTTTGTAAAAATTGCTTTTATCTCCACAAAGGATGTGTTTGTTTGCATCCTTTGCCTGAATCCTTTTTAACGAAGTTATGGAAAGTTTAGAAAACTTATTACGATCTGGGCCAGTTGCTTCTAACGCTCTGAATCATTGATGCAAGAATACTTTAAGATCTTCAAAGCTCGGAATGCTAGATTTAGAAGTTTGTTGCTGTTGCCACATTCGTCTCATTTCTATGGGGAGTCTTTGGGTAGTGATAAATATTAATATTGCATGCCACACGTTTTCCAATTTCATATTTTCAATTGCGTTTACGCTTTCGACAGTTTGATCAATCAATCCTTTCAACGAAGTAGCTGATTAGTGAGCATCAGGCAACGAAAATAGTCGTTTCAATCCATAATTCAATAGTGCATCTCTGTTGTCGAAGCGTTCTTTGAGTAGATTCCAAGCCGTCTCGTAATATTGTTCAGTAACTGCAAAATGTTTCAATAACGTTTCTGCTTCTCCGCTGAGGCTTGATTTCAAATAATGTAATTTTTCTACATTGGATAGTGATGACCGCTGATCAACTAGAGATACAAATAAATCTCGAAACGAAACCCACTCTTTATAATTTCCAGCAAATGTAGGAAGAGTGATGCGAGGTAATTTTACATTGGTTTCGTTTTTCATGTTGGCGGTTGTTGGAGGTAAACTCTCTACATTAGTGCTGTATGCTAAATCCTCAACTTCTGTTACAAATTCTAGATATACCTTTTGCATCTCTGCAAATAAATTCTCTTTGAAAAAAGGAGCATCTAATTTAGTTGTATCTTTATTGAGCATTACTAATAATTCCTCATGTACTCTATTAAACATGTTGTATAAACCTTCAACTCGCTGTAAAAATCGTTGTGCATATTGGGGTTGGCTTTAACGGCCTTTTCCATCCTTTTTAAAATTATTTCGTAAACTTACCAAATTATCAAAAGATAATTTTTGGTCTTTGTACAACGAATCCAAACTCATATTGAAAAGACGCAGTTGTTTTCAGCAAGTAAGAATAAATTTCTTTGACGGATGATAAGAATCAATGTCTTCTTAAATTGTTGAAGCGCGGGCAAGGTATTCTATTGTAAGACACAGTTTGTTGCCTTTACTTTTTGTTCAAGTATCTGTTATGTGAGATAATCACATATAATAAGTCTGCGGATAATCACAATAAGCAACAATAAAATGTGTTGCTTTGAAGGCTTTTCACACACTTGAGTAAAAAATGATACAGCTTTCTCCGCTAATAAACCGCTTGCACACTCAGACTTATTCTATTGCAACGTAACATACCGTATACTGCATAACAGACACGATTCATAAAGATTCTTGGAATTTAATTTTTGCAACGGTATGCAAAGTATCCAAAAATGCTGCAATTACGTCAATCTACAGTCGAAGCTTACACTATAATTGCGAAAAATGCTCAGTACATATTCCGCAAATGTAAATGTCTTAACAATCAATTAAAGTGAGAAACACATCAAATTAAGTAATTGGTAAGATGCAAAATCTGAAATTGTGCACTGATTGCTTTAAATGAGTTAACGATGGAATGATTTATATGCGCAGCACTATTTCGATCTTAATTACATCCGATTTCTTTAAGTAAGAACCAGATTCGAGATGAGTAATTTCCTGGCCGATGCTAACTGAATAATTTAATCAAATCTCACTTAATTTTGTCACCATGCAGCAAAAGTTAAATAAATATTCCGCAATGTAACGGTCTGTTATATAACTGTTTCTCTCAATCACTTAGCACAGAAGTATATATCAATTAGCAAATTTTGATATTTATTTTTGCTATCAAATGAAAATGTATGCCAACATAATGAATGGCAGCAGCAATAGTTCACGGTTATAATGTATGATGTGGATAATTGAAATGGATGTATAATCGGAGTAACAGTTTGGAGGTAAGGGATATCTATATGTTATCGACTTACCTACATCCACTTAAATATCTGGCTCGACGGACCAAAATATGCATGCCTTTTCACATAACACTAAACTTTTCCAATTCAAACAGTAGACTTTAGAAATTGTAACTTTATTGCCATTAGATTTGATCTTATACTTGTATGAAATTCTAGTTGAATGTGCTACCGAGCTCGATCTATCAGTAACTGCCTTGCCGTCCCGCAAGTTTTTGTTTACCCAGTCAACCAGATGACGAGAGAGCTTTGTGCGCTTGGGTTTCAGCATAGTTGCTGAACTGGTGGTGCGCAACCTAAAGTTATCTGCGTACGCAACAGTGAGTGAAGTGTTAAAAATTGTAATGAAAAATCGCAAAGTGAAGGTCCATGAGATTGCAGAAATGACACAGATATAATCTGGAACCGTATTTACAATCCTTCATGAAAAATTGAGCATGAAAAAGGTTTTTTCCAAGTGGGTGCCGCGATTGCTTTCAGTAGAACAAAAACAGCACCGAGTCGACCATGGCAAAATTTAACGAATTGGGCCTTGATTTGCTTTCCCACCCTTCGCATTCACTTGTTTTAGCCCCCAACGACTACTGCCTCTTTGCTGATCTCAAAAAAATGTTCCAGGGAAAAAAATTGGCTCGAATGAAGAGGTCATTGCCGAAACTGAAGCTTATTTTGAAGCAAAGGATAAATCCTTCCATAAACATGGTATAGAAATGTTGGAAAGGCGTTGGAAAGATTGTATCACCCACCCTAAAAGAAGATTATATTGATGAATAAAAATGATTTTTGAAACAAAATGTTGATTTCGTTGTAAGTCTCGGGGCTTATTGAACGATGTGTTACTGTGCACTTTTGGATAGATTGAAGGCTGAAATTGCAAAGAAATGGCTGCTTTTGCAAAAAAAAAACAGTGTTGTTTCACCAAGACAATGTACCGTGTCACAAATCGATGAAAACGATGGCATGAATTGGGCTTCGAATTGCTTAACCACCCACCGTATTCTCCAGACTTAGCCCTCGGCGACTTTTCCTGTTTTCTGATCTCAAGAGAATGCTTGCTGGAAAGAAATTTAAGCCCAATGATGAAGTAATCGCTGAAACTGAGGCCTATTTTGATGATATAGAGAAATCGTACTGTAAAAGAGGTATCGAAACGTTGGAAAATCGCTATACTCGTTGTATTACCCTCGAAGGCAACTATAGGGTTTTACAATAAGAGGTATTATTTTGATATTAAAAGAAAAACGCCATTTTTTAACACAAATGATCGTATGTTTATTTCATTCTAAAGAAGAAGGCATACGGTTAATAGTAAAAAGTAAAATCGGGCAAATGACCACCATGACCACGCTTACAGGAGCATATCCTTTTCATGAAATTTTTCATAACCAAATCGCAAAGTGGCTGCTTTATATCCTCGATAGCCTCGCGAATCCCATCTTTGAGGTCTTGAATCGACGCTGGGCTGTTGGCGTTGACCTTCTCTTTCACGTGACCCCAAAGGAACAAGTCGCAAGGTGTTAAATCACAAGATCTATTCAAAATAACACCTCTTATTGGAAAACCCTATATGTTGAATAATAAAATCGAGTTTTGTCAAAAAAAATTTATTTTCTTACATATCATACGTACTTATTGAATGACCTGTTGCGTTTATATTCATGTAGATAAGAAACCATATGTGTGAGGAACTATCTACATGTTAGAATGTGGCTTTGCACAGGAATCTATGTTAAGAGGGTCATGTATGTTCTTATTTTTAGGGTTTTGTACTAAAATACAAAACCCTATTGCAATCACGACCTGTGTCCGTCTGTCCGTCCGTCCGTCCGTCCGTCCGTCTGTATGTCACAGCACTTTTTCTCCGAAACTATAGGGGCTACAGCCATGAAACTTTGTGGAAAGGTCAGAAGTGGTGACCTCTTGAAAGTTCAAAGGTGAAAAAATTTTTCAAAGGGGGTTAAGGGGGGTCTCCCCATATAGGGAGTTGACCCCTCAAAAACAAAATTTCACCATTGGTAGTCGAGTAGGGTGTCATTGGAAAGCCCTCAATGAGATCTTTTCAAAACAGGTCTTAGAATTGCCTTATGAGTACCGAGAGGGGCAGGGGAAGGGGAAATGTACGAACTTTTCGCGTACCCCCCCCCCTCGCGATTGGACACCTTCCAGCCGAAAAATCTGAAAAAAATCATGAATGTAGGCTTAAATCAGTACAACAACAACAAATACATGAGAAGTCGAAATTCACTCAACTTTGTTAGTAATAGTATGATTTATCGATTTTATGTTTTCTTGAATAAAATCTTAACGGTACCCTTAAATTCAATAAAATTTAGCAAACAGATGACTATTTATGAGATTGATCTTTTCTGAAAGTTTCATAAAGATCGAATAGTATTTAACGAAGTAATAGCGATTTGAATTTTCCTGTATTACTATGGAACAATGTGACCTGTATTACTATGGAAACATATGGCTATGGAGCCATATGCGCTTTTTACCGACTTAGACACTACAGCTTTGCTAGGATTTGCATGAAAATTTCAGGAATGATAGATATCATGAGGATGACTACATACAATTGAAACAAGTCGAAGAGGCAGGAGAGAGCTCCTAGCAAAAGGGCTTTGTAGCCATTCTAGGATTCGAAAAAATAGGCCATGAATCGATGCTTACAGTACAGAGGAGTGGCCCCTGAAAAAAATTTCATGAAAGGTAGCCGATATGAGTATCAAATGAAAGTTCTCTATGAGAGCTTTTCAAAACAGTTCTTAAACTGACAGTTTTTGCTTCAGTAGGGGCACAGAGGGGGGGGGGGGTGGAAATACATGAAAAATGTGTTTTTTCCCTCGCGAATGGACACCCGTGATCTAAAAAAATCTGAAAAAATTATCAAGCGAGATATTTATGGGTATAATTTTAACAAATACCTCAGAACTCAAAATTCTTTCAACTTAGTTAATAATAGTATGATCCTCGAACATGACGTGTTTCTTAATTTTATTCGTTGCTGGTTACGGCATTTTGTTAGTTGAGTACAAAACCCTTCTGACATGAGCATAGGTCTGCCTACCCAACTTGTTATTGATGCAGATTAGAATAATATATAGTTTAAATTTACATTTTTAATAATTTTTTGTATATAAATGTATTCTACATAAATGCATTACAAGACATTTCTCAGGTTTTCATATAAATAATTGCTTTCAGTTAATGGGCAACAGTTATTTCGTTCTTCTGAAAAATCAACTTCTGTGACATCGGTTGTTTTCTGAATGAACACTTCAATTATTATTTGCATTTTGAAACTAAGGGTACGTACGAGAAATTTGCCTTTCCCGCTTACACGCCTTATACCAAATCAAAACAATGACATCATCCAATAGAACAGCAACAGGTACCTGGTAATTAATCAAAAAAAAAAATCAGCATGATCAACAATCATTGCGAAATGTCTTGACTCAATAATGGCGTCCATTACAAACACCAAACAACAAAAATAAGCATAGATCTCAGAGAGAATGGATACGAAATGCATCGAGAGAATTGAAGCACTTTATCATGTAGCGTGAAGTTGGCGCGTTATTTGCTGTTGATTCGAATTTCAAATAAATTTGACGTGACGTCTCCCACTATTTTTCGCATCTTGAACAAAATAAATTTTCCGTGCGGGTATTCTAACTCGAACGATGTAAAAGATTGATCATGACTTACCATACGAAGGATACGTCCCTGACATGCTTCCTAGAGCTGTTTTTGTAATCCCACACACGTCACTACATTTTTCATTTTTCGACACAAAAACACTCGCGATCCGTAACAAACTTTTCAAATTGATTAATTATGACATTTGCAACGCTTTTGCACTAGATTCAACACGGTTTATCTTAAAAAAATTGTTTTGTGTACAATTTCAAATTCAACTTGATTAGACGTTTCCCATTAATGTTGAATTCTCACAAATCATTTGTTTTCAATCATATGGTTGATATTTTGTTGGCAATTTGGGGGTTAAGGTGTAAGAGTAGTGGGATTTTCGTGAGAGCAACTAGAGAGCCACTTGAGTGTGTAGATTCTCTAGCGGCGTGAAAGGTAGGGGGATTTCAATTCGTATGCGAGAGGAAGGCATGTATGTAGTAAAAGTACTTCACTCACGTATGGATGAAAATAAGCTCATTTCGCGTCCATTACTTTATATGTCTTTGAAAATAAGCATTGATGAATTATCTTTAATCAAGACGCTGACGAAATAGGGTTGTAAATTTGAGTTGTATTAAATAATTGATATCAGCTGATTTTAAATGAAGAGAAACTCATTCTAATGACGTGAAAAAGAAACGTGTGACAGTGGTGAAGAATGTTGTCATAAATATATGATAAAATTGTTAAGCGAATGAAAACGTTCAAGTGATTCTCGAGGTGACTTTTAATCAAATATAGCAAAAGCAATTAAATTAAAAATCTTATTCGTTGAAATCGATAATTAAAAAGTGAAATTTCCTACAAAAACCAATTTTATTTCAATTAAAAGAAAATGTTTTTCGAGCCATGCAACAAAATTATCTTATCATGCAAAAATCCAATACCCAAACTCCTTTAAAATTAATTTTTCTAAACAAATATTCTCTTCGTCTTTCCTCCAGGGATATTTTATTGCTTTTGTATTTGAAGAAATTTGCGCTTTGACACCTGATATCCTCTATGTGATGCCGACATAAGCCGTAACGCGCCGAAGGTATAATGGATGATTTGCTTTCATAGTAATTGCATGGGGAACTGACCATTACGAATGACGTGAATATATTGGCAATTAAAACCGCACGATTTCAGCATAATGCTCGTGACATTTATTTAGACTGATATGCGTTGTTCATCAGCATAAGAATTAATCTCAACGTTTGAGAATCAAGTGAAGTAGAAAAGCAGTGAATGGAATCGCAAAGAAGATTGGCCTCAGAATTAATGCAGCGATAACGACTGCGTTTATAAGTAACGGATTAAAATTAGCTACAGTAGAATAGATGCTGCGATAAATCAAATTTTATATTTTGAATTTGGCTGAAGCTCAAATGCATATTAGGCCACCTAAAATACAAACAATATGTATATTCTCATTCCTAATTTATTTATTTCCTGATCATTATCAATATTCATAGGCAGTCCACCAACAGTTCCAACAATGAGTTCAACAGCAATGTCTTGAACTGCAAATGCCATAACATTCACCTAATCACTGAGATAATCCGTAATGGCCCTCAGATACTATTATAGTTAAGTACTACGGAATCATCTGTTGTGAACTCTAATCAACTCTTATTGGAAGCTGGGTAGGGAGGTGGGCTGTGAGGAATATTGCAGAGCTCACCTGTTAAATATCTCCATTGAAGCTCAATCAATAGAGCTTCAACAGAATGTCCATTGTGTCACGTTGCGAAAATAAAGTGGCATCATGTGGACGACATCGTTTTAGTGCGACATGCAACGAGATGAAGTTGCCAGAAGAAGGGTAAGTTAAAATCAAAGTAGTTCCTGCTATTGTTGAAATATTGTATCGTATATCTAGTTAGCTAGTTAGTGATGTTATAGAAATTCGTATAATGGAAAATTTATTTTCTAGTTTTGTCTATTCATATTGCAGTTGAAATAGGGAGGGTTCAATTAGATACCTGATTGATTTTAAATTATGTTAAAGCAAGAAAAGTAGAACGTAATTATTTGTAATATTGACGCGTGTTATGGTTCGCGGCCGATAATTTAAATGTCCCGGGAAAGTGAAAAAAGTTTATTTACTAAGGATGCACAATCATCAATTTAACTATTTTACAAATAATTAAAATGTTATTCACTTGTCTATAAATTTTTATTTCAACTGTCTGTATCACGAAAATTACTTCACTTATCAATCAATATTGCCTTTACTTCGCGCTTCACTCTATCGCAATTTTACTATCTCGGTTTTACTATTTCCTCCATTCATTCAGCTTGGCTTTATATAGGGTCTCTAGTCATTCAATCCATTTCTCGTACATTAGTGAACTACCTGGAATATTTCAGCAATTCTGAATGGCCACAGTGAGGTCACTTTCAGATATTGATCATGCTTGGTCGATTCTTGTGCTTTCGAGTACATTTGTTTATTGATCATGATGTCATTGATAGTTGTGACAACAATTGCGACAGTAGCTCGCAGAAATATTTGGACATGTAACACTGCCCCTACCTCAGTTCTTTTCACCCCGAAAAGATGTGTCGCCAGTTGTAGTCGATTCTCCCTGGATGTAATATGGGGCAAGACGGTCCAGGTGCACGATTTTCATTTTGGCTCTCGGGTTCGGTGCTCCTGTAAGCGATATATGACGTCGCTGATTTGCTTTGTAACCCGATATGTTCCCTCCCAATTATGCTGCAATTTCGAAGACCTGCCCTTCCGCCGTTGGTGGTTTTATACCCACACCAAGTCACCTTGCTGAAAGCCCGTAGAATTTGCCTTTAGATAATACCTGGTCTTTATGCGGTCCGTAACCGATTCAATGTGTTTTCGCACTATCCGATGTATCTGGTTCAACCGTTGTCTTAGTTCACTTGCGTACTCCGAGATCATTTGGGGTTTCTCAGGGGATGTTTCGAACTTTATATCAGCCGGCTGGTGAATAGTCTTTCTAAAAATGACTTTGGCTGGGGCGTCGCCCGTCGATGCATGTTCGGCAGCTCTATACGCCATCAAAAATAATGGGATGTGCCGGCCTCATTCCCTTTGGTTCTTGTCAACGATCTTGGCCATCGAATTGGTGATGCAGCGGTGTTGTCCTCATTTTCTGTATTCCCAGCAGCTCGTACATTTCGCCAAAAACTAGTGACTCAAAGTTTTGGCGTTGATCCGAATGCAGTTCGCAAGGTACGGCGTACCTACTGGCCCAATTTAACGCAAGAGGTTTGGCTACAGCAGTTGTTTCCTGGTTGGGAATGGTTGCTGTAATAATCGACCACAACCAGCGTGCATTGATTTCCCCATTCGGATTCAAGGAAGGGTATCAACAGCAATCCTTTCAAACGGTACCCCACATTATAAGTTTGTATTCGTCCTCTCAGTCGTCGCTTTGGACCTCTGATTGGTGTCAACTACAAACATTTTTCCGGGTTTTCGATATGCCAGCACGGGTGATTCACATAGCTTTTCCTTCAAGGTCTCAAAGGCTGCCTGGCATTGTTCATTCCAGGCATACAGACGATTTGTCTTGGTTAACTGATGGAGACACTTAGCTAGTCTTTGACGAATCTTCGATAGTAGGTCGCTAGACCAAGAAAACTTCGTAGTTGGCGCTTGTTGTTTGGCGTGCGCCAGCTTTTCACGGCTTCAATCTTTCGGGTTTGTTTTGATCCCTTCTACTGATACAACGTGTCCCGGGTATATTACTTTAGCTGCAAAAAGAGTACACTTGTCGGGACTAACTTGCCAAGCAGCCAGTCGCAATCGGGAGAAAACTTCTTCTTAGTTTCGCACATGCTCTTCGAACGTTCTCCCGATAACAATGATATCATCTAGGTACACTAAGCAGGTGTTCCAGGTTAGGCCTTGTAGCACGTATTCTATCAGGCGTTCAAAGGTGGCTGCAGCATTGTAAATGGCAAATGGCATCACCTCGAATCGCCACAATCTGGTCCCAACTGAAAATCCAGTCTTCTCTCGGTCCTTCTTGTCGATTTCAACCCACCAGTAGCGACTCTTGAAATCGAGTGTAGAAAACCATTATGCGTTGGCTAAAGTGCTCGGGTAACTATCTTTCTGAGTGACGTCGTTGAGCTGTCTATAGTCGACACAAAAATGAGTGCTAGCATTCTTTTTCTATACTAGAACTACTGGTGCAGCCCATGGACTGACAGACGGTTCGATAACACCTTGTTTTTCCATGTCAGGGATCAGCACGCTCACTTTTCCTTGTTTGGTTATAGGAAGACGTCTCAGTGCTTGTCGAATCAGCTTGGCTTCCTTAGGTCATCCGGGCTTGTTAAGAAGATGTCACTGTACTTAGTGACCAGGTCAGAGGCTCGCTTGAATAGCTGCACCAGCAATTTGGTCTGCGTCAATATTGCAGACATGAGTTCCCGGGCTTTCTCTGCTTCTTGCCTCTATTCCAATGATAGCCGTGAGTAGCTTCCAAAGAGGTGATGGTGGAAACAAGCTGACAGCTGATGATGACTTCTCCCGCTTTAATGCTGGTGGTTGAGTCTGCGGTCTTCAGGACTCTAACCGGCACGTTTCCGTTCCTAATAGATCTTACAAGGCTTCCTTCTACAATCAAACTGTGCAATGCCAATCGTTGGCTCTATCAAATAAGATCGGTGGTCTCCAGAATCACCATCAAGCTTGGCCCATACAATGCTCTTGGAAGATTTTGGTACATCAGTATCGGTGCATACAATTACATTCATTTTGGCAATATGGACGCTGGGATCTTCCACCAATGTTTCGACAATCCACCATTTCAATACCCGTTTGCCCAAATCCAACGTGATTCCATGTGGTTGCAGAAAATCCATTCCGAGAATAATGTTCACGACCAGCAACTTATGTCGGAACGCAAGGTCTCCCAACTGTATCTGGATGTTGACCTCTTCATGGACAGGTGCAGTTTGTTCCATAGCTGTCCGAAGTGAGAGAATCCTGCCCTTGTGAAGTAGTTGTTGCCCCACTTGGTCTAGTCGGATTGTTGTAGTGCAATGCTCTCCGTCAACTTGAACCGGAAGACTTAAGTCTGCTTCTCGACGATGTAGTCTTGGCACAGTGATGGTGATGCTGGCGACGTCGATCGTCCTAGCCAACATCTGCCCCACGAAGTTGGCCTTACATGTTTCCCGACCCCTTGGTTTGAAGGGCTTCCATTCTGGGCTCCTAACTCGGTCTAGATCTTCTTCTAGCTGCACACCCTGGACAACCGTTCGGTTTTCTTCGCCTCTTGCAGTCTTTTTGCAGATGCTCGTCTCTCCGCAACTCCAGCATCTAGGCGCACCCTTTACCTATGGCTCTTGCTCAATTTCGACGCGCTCACACCTGCACTCGTCTGCCACTACCTCGCGAACCCGGGCAGTGGTACGAGTCACATTTTTTGCTACCTCAAAGTTCAGACTATAAGCCAATGCGTCTTTAACCGTTTACTTTTGGGCTAAACGCACGGCTTGTTGCCATTCCTGGTCCTTTAGTGCGCTGATGCATGCTTCTGTTGCTGCGTCATCTCGATGTTCTGGGTCGTAAGCTAGATAAGCCAAAAGTGCCAGTCGCTCAATGTCTTGGGCTAGCTACTGTAAGATTTCGCCAGACTTCTGCATCCGATACCGTAGCTTTGACCGATAAATCTGCTTCAGATGATCGTCTCCATAACGCATGTCGAGCGTATTCATTATAGCAGCCGAGTTTGAGTGCAACTCAACGGGGATCGTCTGTAAAAGCTCGGCAGCTGTGCCTCTTAGAGCAAGAATCAATGCGGTTGCTAGTCCCTGCTCATTTCAGTGGTTTGACCTAGCGGCGGCTTCAAACTGGGTTTTGTAAATACTCCAGACCGTTTGTCCGTCGAATATTGGTGCTTGCACATTTCTGGATGAGCTTTGCGCTGCGGATATAAGCGGGGCTGGTGAGTTGGTTACTACTGCCTTCGCCGCTTTCAATTCCATTTTCATTTTTTCCATCTCATGGTTGATTCTCTCCTTGACCCGGCCTACCTTCTCCTCGACATGGCAAACCTTTTCCTCGACGCATTTCATTTGGTTGGTCAGACTACCAAGCTCCACTTTTATTTCGGTTGACTGTTTTTAGGATTTTGTACTAAAATACAAAACCCTATTGCAATCACGACCTGTGTCCGTCTGTCCGTCCGTCCGTCCGTCCGTCTGTATGTCACAGCACTTTTTCTCCGAAACTATAGAGGCTACAGCCATGAAACTTTGTACAAGGGTCAGAAGTGGTGACCTCTTGAAAGTTCAAGGGTGGAAAATTTTTTCAAAGGCGTTTAAGGGGGGTCTCCCCATATAAGGGGGCGACCCCTCAAAAAAAAATTTTCACCATTGGTAGTCGAGTAGGGTGTCATTGGAAAGGTCTCAATGAGATCTTTTCAAAACAAGTCTTAAAATTGTCTTACAAGTACCGAGGGGGGCAGGAGAAGGGGAAATGTACGAACTATTCGCGTACCCCCCCCCCCCCCCTCGCGATTGGACACCTTCAATCCGAAAAATCAGAAAAAAATCATGAATGTAGGCCTTAATGAGTACAACAACAACAAATACATGAGAAGTCGAAATTCACTCAACTTTGTTAGTAATAGTATGATTTATCGATTTTGTGTTTTCTTGAATAAAATCTAAACGGTACCCTTAAACTCAGTAAAATTTAGCAAAGAGATGACTATTTATAAGATTGATCTTTTCGGAAAGTTTCATAAAGATCGAATTGTATTTACCGAAGTTATAGCGATTTGAATTTTCGTGTATTACTATGGAGCAATATGCCCTGTATTACTATGGAAACATATTGCTATGGAGCCATATGCGCTTTTTACCGACTTAGACACTACAGCTTTGCTAGAATTTGCATGAAAATTTCAGGAGTGATAGGTATCATGAAGTACATACAATTGAAACAAGTCGAAGAGGCAGGAGAGAGCTCCTAGCAAAAGGGCTTTGTAACCATTCTAGGATTCGAAAAAATAGGCCATGAATCGATGATTACAGTACAGAGGAGTGGCCCCTGAAAAAAAATTTCATGAAAGGTAGCCGATATGAGTATCAACTGAAAGTTCTCTATGAGAGCTTTTCAAAACAGTTCTTAAACTGACAGTTTTTGCTTCAGTGGGAGCACAGGGGGGAAATACATGAAAAATGTGTTTCCTCCCTCGCGAATGAACACCAGTGATCTAAAAAATCTGAAAAAAATATCAAAGGAGAAATTTATGGGTATAACTATAACAAATACCTCAGAAGTCAAAATTCGTTCAACTTTGTTAATAATAGTATCATCCTCGAATTTCACATTTTCTCCAATTAAATCGTCTTTGACATGTTTCTTGATTTTATTCGTTGCTGGTTACTGCAGTTTGTAAGTTGAGTACAAAACCCTTCTGACATGAGCATAGGTCTGTCTACCCAACTTGTTTCAAGTTCTGTGTGATTTCTGGCTTGATTTTGAATGCGTGTTGGCCCTGCTTCTAGTCTAACTTCGCAATTAAACTGGATGACTGATGTCGCTGCTCTTGCTGCATCAGCATCAACATTTGCATCAGCGCATTTTATGGTTCCTTTGATTTTGGTGCTTCTGCTTCTTCACCTCCTGCACCTTTTTCCGCATCTGAGGGCTCACTCGAATCCAGATACACCCCTTCTGATACGATCGCGTCACGCAGGCGTGCGATCAGTATGGGCTCTGTACCTTATGTAGCCAGATTTCGCTATTCCAACTCCTCCTTAAGCTCGGATATGGTTTATTCATTAATTTTTACATGTAAGCTTCGTGGTATTGGGTTTACAGCTTAATAACCGGAGTTTGACGTTAGATGCCCGTACTAACAAACATCGTGAAAGCTCGAACTTTATATACGAGTATATATATATATATATATATATATATATATATATATATATATATATATGTCATTTTGAAGGTCCATTTGGCAGCTATCACAATCAGTCAACAAAACAATTTTATCTTGTGTGCAACGTTATTATTTTTCACGATGAATAACTTCGAATAACTTCATTTTTTGGAAAAAAACTGCTGCGGAAAGTCATCGTTTGCTTGTAAAAGCTTATGGCGACGATGCTTTAGCGAAAACACAGTGTTTTGAATGGTTTCAATGCTTCAAAAGTGGCGATTTTGACATCAAAGACAAAGAACGCCCAGGACAACCAAAAAAGTTTGAAGGCAGAGAATTAGAGACGCTACTCAATGAGGATTCGTGTCAAATGCAAGACAAACTTGCCAAATCATTGAGAGTGGCTCAGCAAGCCATTGCAAAACGTTTGATAGCCGCTGGATAGATTCAGAAGCAAGGTAATTGGGCCGCTTATGAGTTGAAGCCGAGAGACGTTGAACGGCGCTTCTGTATGTCTGAAATGCTGCTTGACCGCCATAAAAAGAAATCATTTTCGCATCGGATCGTGACTGTGGATGAAAAATGGATCCATTATGACAATCTCAAGGGCTAAAAGTCATACGTGAAGCCTAACCAACTAGCCAAATCAACGGCGAAGCCAAATAACTCTGGTGCCAAGGTTATGCTATGTATTTGGTGGGATCAGAAGGGGCCGTTATATTATGAGTTGTTGAAATTGAGCCAGACAATCACAGGTGACCTACATCGAACACAATCAATACGTTTGAAGCGTGCCACCGTCAAAAAACGCCCAGAATATGCGACCAGACACGAGGCTAAAATTTTTCATCATTACAGCGCTCGGCCGCATGTTGCAAGACCCGTGAAAAACAATTTGGAAAATAGTGGATGGGAAGTTTTGGCCCACGCATCTTATAGTCCGGACCTTGCTCCGTCTGACTTTCATTTATTTCGCTCGATGCAAAACACCCTCACCAAAATACGCTTCACTTCAGAGCAAGGCATCCGAAATTGGATAGATTCGTTTTTGGCCGCCAAGCCGGCGCAATTTTTAAGGGATGGAATTCATAAATTGCCTGAAAGATGGGAAATTGTTGTAGCTTCCGATGGAAAACACTCCGAATAAATATATTGTAGGATTTTTCTGGTTATTGAGTTGTACATATAAATGCAGATGAGTAGTGAAAACCTATTTACATATTTTATGGCACATTTTGTTTGTAAGCGCAATTTAATTTTTTTTTTATTAGTTGTATGGTACGTTAATTTTCAAGTAATTGTAAAGTAGAAGAAGAGAGATAAAATTAACAGCAGAGACAATACTAATGGCCATTATTATATATTGATGCAATATATAAAAACTGATTTTCCTATTTTAAAAGCCACCACACTTTAATTGTTCGAAAGTTATATAGGTATAATTGTATAATTGTGTCAAATTCCACTTTCGTTGTTATGTCTTAAAAATTTCTTGATACTAAAATTTTAAAGGAAAACTAGAAAATTGAGGTAAATTCAATCATCGAAAAGTCTCGCAAAATGATATCAAAAGATTATATGAAGGCCTTGAAAACTATCAGAAAGTAAAGGAAAATATTTGAGTAAATAGAAAACCATAAATAAATTCCTAATCATAACACGTCTTTCGTTTCCAGCATGCCCTTCTCTTGCAGCAGGAGTGATAGCGAACGGTAAGTATGCTGTTAAAACGGTAGGGTTCTGGAAATCCACGAATTAACTTAGTATATTTTTCGGTACCGCGTCGTGGATATTTGGGAACGTGAAATTAAATCTAGTTTTTTTGGTTGTTGGCTGGATGAAAAGAAGAAATCCGGAATAAAGTAAAGTAGGTTTCTTTTCCGTATGTTTGTATTTTTGACGCATTTAAAAACGGGCATGTGAACCGGTGGCTGAGTTGTTGTATTTCGGACTTATCTGCTCGCGTAAGACCTGTGACCAAGCTCCTCTCCGAACTAGCTAGCCAGCAGAAACCTCAGAGTAGACAAAGTTGTGTCCGGACTTGTCGACCTGTAGGGTACAGTCCGTTGTCACGTCCAAAGACTTCAGGTCAGTTACGATTTCGTTCGAGCGATTTTAAACGAAAATCATTACAAAGTCCTTCATTAAGTCAAAACTTTGCCAACGATCCACCAAATTTTTTCGATGAAATCACAAAACATGATTCAAACAAAACTTTGACTAGCAATAATTTCAACGGAAGCTTCCAGGCTCTTGATTATTTTGAAAATTCTGAACTAGAAGAAGAAATCAAAGTGTCAGATGATGTTAAAAACTTTTGGTTACCACAGTACACTGAACCAGAGATTCCACCATTGTTAACACCGCCCGGTGTTTTATCTCCAAGTGATTTGACTGATCGAATACGTGATGTGGTTTTGGCTCATTTAGGTGCTGCCGAGTTAGCCCAAAGACATGTCCTGACCGTAGACGATGTAACTCAAGACGAGAGAGGTTTAAGACGACTTATTACAGCTGGATGCTTCCGACCCACAGTCACTTTGACGGGAAGATTTTTAACAATAGATGTGGCATCTCGAGGGTTTGCCAACTGAGGATTATTTTTACACTCGTGTAACAGAAAAGCACCTAATAATGGTATGGTTTCGCTCGTCTTTGTAATGACGTGACCCACCAATAAGGAAAAAAACCTATTTGAGACAATAGTATGGTAACACCTGTAAGATAGAAAACCCAACCATTGTTTTTACTTTTGAACAATGAAACGGGGAGTTAATGGATTTTAACAAGAAGAAGCATTTAAGGAGCTGCATTTGGGGTTGGTTATTGTGGAAAATTTATCTAGAAAAATTGATACGGAGAGATTTATTTGCGCGCCAAGAATGTTTTCTTTGCCTCGGGAGAAAAATAAGTGCCATGTGTTTTGTTAGACGAAACGAACTTTGCAATAAGTCGCATAGGTCATCAAACAACCAGAGGAAATACCGTTCGGGCAATAACTGGCTCAATACGATGCCATACGTGGACTATGGCTGATACGACTTCTAAGAAAAAGTGATGGTACAGAAGAAGCTTGAGATAAGTTAGTAGATGTAACTTAATTTTCCCTTCTACGTAATGGAGTCGATAATACTTAACAAAATTTGTTATCCATTTTACACTTGGAAAAATAAAGCTAAAGAAAACACATAAAATATTCAGATGGAAACTAAATTTTTTTATTTGATATGAGGATTGAACCTGGTCATTATACGTGAAATGCAACATTATGCAAATATTCTCCACGGGACCTCTTGTAGGCCTCAACCCTTTTGAGGTCATTTTCAATGACTTTTTGGCACATTTCCGGCAATATCTCCGCCATGGCTTCACGAATATTGGTTTTCAATTGCTCAGGATTTTGAGGATTGTTTGCGTAAAAACGATCTTTCGCATAGCCCCATAAAAAGAAATTCAAAGGTGTTAGGTCGCAGGATCTTGCGGGCCAATTGACATCACTAAATC
The DNA here is from genome assembly GCA_963969285.1 of Odontomyia ornata. Lineage (NCBI taxonomy): Eukaryota > Metazoa > Arthropoda > Insecta > Diptera > Stratiomyidae > Odontomyia > Odontomyia ornata. The sequence continues at coordinate 53,625,505 of OZ017740.1, read as the reverse complement.
TCGAAATTACGCATCCTAGAAATTTCTCTTGCAAAAGTGCTCGATTAGCCTGTGTTGCATAGCTTGTGGCACCGTCCTGTTGGAACCACATGTTCTCCAGATCATAACCTTCAATTTCTCTCCAAAAATGATCGGTTAACATCCGTCCATAGCGGTCAGAATTGATTGTCATGGCTCTTCTTTGATCGTTTTCAAAAAAATACGGGCCAATAACACCACCAGACCATAATGTACACCAAACGGTCACTTTTCCCGGATGCAAAGGCCCTTCTGTGATCACCTGAGGGATTGTGAAAGCCCCATATGCGGCAATTCTGTTTATTTAAGTAACCACTGAGCGAAAAATGAGCCTCAACACTAAAGAAAATTTTGTTCGAAAAATCGTTATCAATGGCTTGTTGTCCAATCACCCAATTTGCATACAGTCTGCGTTGTGTATGGTCTTGAGGCTTAAATTCTTGAGTGAGTTAGATTTTGTACGGATCGAGATGCAAATCCAAATGCAAAATCCGCCACAATGAGCTGTTAGACAAGCCCAAATGTTGAAAACGTCGAGAAATCGACAAATTTGGGTCTTCCTCCACACTTTGAGCAACGACAGCGATATTTTCAACAGAACGAATGTTGCGATGATGCACAGGCCTTGCAATATCAAAAACCGATCCGGTCTCTTCAAATTTTCTCACTGTGTTCGAAATTGTTTGCTATGTAAGTCGATTATGTTGACCGTATTCGGCTCGTAAAGCCCTAAATGTTGATACAGCAGAATCACCATTTTTATAATATAATTTAATAAATTTAACGCATTCTTCGACTGTTAAACGAACCATATTTCTAAATGGCAAACCTTCAACTAAACAAAAAACACGCTTTGGATGACATTTAATTCTGACAGATGTGAAATGGCAGGGTTATACTTTCCTACCACGAAATGGAAAACCCTTTATTTTGTATACAAAAAAACGTACGATAACGAATTTGAAAAAAGAGCCTGAGTATATGTTTTACTTTCTAGATATTAGTGCAATAATCATTTGGTTATTACTGTGATTAGTATATTCGAATGGTTGAGGTAAGATATTACTTTTTTGCTTGCCGCTTGCAGTCAGTTACATAATTACACTGTGGATTTACAATATATTTAAAGGACAGGCGGGTTCAAATACGAAAATCACTAGAAGTATATGTATATATAGTATAGTACATGCATACACAAGCAACTTCTTCTAGAACTAGTGAAATCAATTTTATATGAAATTTTATTAAAACATATTTACGGGTATCGTTTTCAAAAAAACTTGTATTTTTTGCCGCTGACGACTATGAAGCGTAATTTTAAATAAATGTATTAACGAAATTAACATAAATATCACTTAAATAGAGAATGAAATTTTATCAAACAGAACCGAAAAATCTATTTAGTTAATTTAATTATAAAGGATATCGATAAAATATATGAAACTTAAATTTAACTATCCTAAATAAAAAAAACAAAGATAACGGTAAAATTTCAGACTTAAGTTAATAAAATGAATTTACATGTATTGCAGGATTTAGAAGTATGCAAAGATTTTACTTTAGTTTATGTATCGATTATTGCATTAACACTACATGAATAAAATGAATTGTTAGGCTAACTCAGGCTTTCCTTTCCAAGATGCCCTTCTCTTCCAGCAGGACTGAGAGCGAACGGTAAGTATGCCGTTACGAGGGTAGGGTTGTAGAAATCCGTAGATGGCCGGTGTCGCGTCGCATTCGGTACGCGGTCCATAGTTTGCTTTGCATTTTTTTATTAGAGTAGGTTGTATCGAAGTTCGCGTTAGAGTAGGATGTTTTTTGGTACCGCGTCGGTGATATTCGGGAACGCGGAATTAGATACAGTATTTGTTGTTGGCTGGATGAATAGAAGAAATACGGAACAAAGTAGAGATAAGTTTCGTTTCCATATGGTTAGATTTTCGACGCGTTTGTTAAACGGGCATGTGAACCGGTGGCTGAAATTTTTGTATTCCGGACTTATTCTGATCGCGCAAGACCCGCGGCCGAACTCCTCTCTGAACTAGCTAGCTAGCAGCCACCTCGGAGTAGACTAAGTGTGTCCGGACTTGTTGACCCGCAGGGTCGGTTCCGATTTCGTTCGAGCGATTTGAAACGGAAAATCATTACAGTTCCATATTCTGAATTTATTTATTAAGCATTTATCTGTTTAATTGACTTGTGATTAGACTTATAGTCTGTAAGTCAATTTTTGAAATAAATAAATGAATTAATTTTTCTAATATCTGAAGGCAAACTCAACTAGTTATTACAGTTTTTGATAGGAAAAACTGTCAGTAGGAACCACTAGACTTTTTGTTTCATATTGTCACATGTACAAATAATTCTGCGAGCTACTGTCGCAATTATTTTCACAACAATGAAGAACATCAACAAAACGAATTTACTCGAAACCACGAGAACCCAACAAGCATGAACAACATCTGAAAGTGAGTCACTGCTCCATTCATTCACTGCTGGAATGTTCCCGCTAATTCACCAATGTACGAGAACTGAGTTGAATGATTAGAGACCCTATATAAAGGCGAGCTGAATGAATGGGGGAATCATTCATTCAACCGCGATAAGAACTGCGATAGTGTGTGGGAAGCGATATTGTTCGAGTAATAGAAAAGTGATTTTCGTAATAGTGAAGTGATTTAGAAGGCAATTGCGATAACAAGTTTATGGACAATTGTTAGATTTTTAATAGTGAAAATTAAAATTAGTGAAATTGTTACATTGTTTACTGTGCATTTTTGTAATTAAATAAACTCTTCTAACTTAAATTCAGAGACATTGCGTTTTCACTTTCCCGGAACATTAAAATTATTGGCCGCGAACCAAGAACACGCGACAGTGGTTTCAAGAAGTAAGGAAGAAAATTTTGGAAGTGAAAACGATTAAACATTTTTGAAGTGCACAATAGTGAGAATAAACGTGGAAACTGGTGGAAAAATTGCTAAAACAATAAAAATGCCAGGAAACTTACATATAAAAATCAATCAATTGAGCATATCGGACCTCAAAGAGGAGTTGTAACAGCGAAATCTGGCCAAGCAAGGTACAAAGGCCACACTGATTGCACGCTTGCGTGACGCGATTGAATCGGAAGGTGCGTATCAGGATTCGGGTGAGCTCTCAGATGCGGAAAAAGGCGCAGAAGGTGGTGAAGCCAAAACACCAAAACCAAAGGAACCAGAAAATGCGCTGATGCCAATGTTGATGCTGATGCAGCAAGAGCAGCGACAACAGTCAGCCAATTTAACTACGAAGCTAGATGAACAATCAGCGAAGTTAAATGAACAATCAACGAAGCTAAATGAACAATCAGCAAAAATGGACCAATAAGCGATCGAAATCAAGGCGGATTTGCAAAAACAGTCAACCGAAATAAAATCGGAGCTCTTTAGTCTCAACAGCCAAATTAAATGCGTCGAGGAAAAGGTATACCAGGTCAAGGAGAGAATCAACCTTGAGATCAGCCAGGTCGAGGATAGAATCAACCATGAGATGGAAAAAGTGAAAAAGGACTTGGAAGCAGCCAAGGCAGTAGGAACCGCCTCACCAGCCCCACTTATAACCGCAGCGCAAACGGTCTGGAGTATTTACAAAACCCACTTTGAAGCAGCCGCTCGCATAAATCACTGGAATGAGCAACTGCATTGATTCTTGCTCTAAGAGGCCCAGCTGCCGAGCTTTTGCAGACAATCCCCGTTGAATTGCACTCAAACCCGAATGCTATAATGAGTCCGCTCGACATGCGTTATGGAGACGATCATCTAAAGCAGATTTATCGGTCACAGCTAAGGCATCGGGTGCAGAAGTCTGGTGAAACCCTACAGCAGCTAGCCCAAGATATTGAGCGACTGGCACTTTTGGCTTACCCAGCTTACGACCCAGAACATCGAGATGATGCAGCGACGGAAGCATGCATCAGCGCACTAAAGGACCAGGAATTGCAACAAGCCGTGCGTTTAGCCCAAAAGCAAATGGTTAAAGACGCATTGGCTTACAGTCTGAACTTTGAGGCAGCGAAAAATGTGACCCGTACCACTGTCCGGGTCCGTGAGGTAGTGGCAGACGAGTGGAGGTGTGAGCGGGTGGAAATTGAGCGAGACCCAGATTTAAATGGTGTGCCTAGATGCTGGAATTGCGGAGAGAAGGGGCACCTGCAAGGAGACTGCAAGAAGCGAAGAAAACCGAGCTATTGTCCAGGGTGTGGAGCTAGGAGGAGATCCAGACCGAGTCAGGAGCCCAGAATGGAAGCTCTTCAAACAGAGGGGTCGGGAAACATGTAAGAGCCAACTTTGTGGGGCAGAGGTTGGCTAGAAGGATCGACGTCCCCAGCCCCACCATCATCGTGTCAAGACTACATCGTGGAGAAGCGGACTTATGCCTTCCGGGTCAAGTTGATGGAGAACACTGCACCATAACAATCGACACTGGTGCAACCTGATCGATTATCCGACCAGACATAGTTAGACAGCAACAACTTCACAAGGGCAGAATTTTCTCACTACGGACAGCTACGGGAGAAAATACACCTGTTCATGGAGAGGTCAACCTCCAGTTACAGTTCGGAGACCTCGTGTTCCGACATAATTTTCTGGTCGCGAACATTATGGATGACTGCATTCTCGGAATGGATTTTCTGCGACCACATGGAATCACGTTGGATTTGGGCAAACCGGTATTGAAATGGCAGAATGTCGAAGTATTGATGGAGGATCCCAGCGTTCAAATTTCCAAAATGAATGTAGTAGTATGTACCGACACTGATGCACCGAATTCTTCTGAAAGCATTGTATGGGCCAAGCTTAATGGTGATTCTGGAGACCACCGATCTTATCTGATAGAGCCAACGAAAGCGTCCACATTGCGCAGTTTGGTTTTAGGACGAAGCCTTGTGAGATCTTTAAGGAACGGATATGTGCCGGTTAGAGTCCTTAACACCGCAGACTCAACCACGAGCATCAAAGCGGGAGAAGTCATCGGCAGCTGCCAGCCTGTTTCCACCATCACCTCTTTGGAAGCTACTCACGACCATCATTGGAAAAGGAGGCAAGACGCAGACAAAGCCCGGGAATCCACATCTGTAATATTGAAGCAGGTCAAATTGCCAGTGCAGGTATTCAAACGAGCCTCTGATCTGGTCACCAAGTACAGTGACATCTTCTCAACAAGCCCGGATGACCAAGGCCGAACGAGTTTGGTAACTCACGTCATAGATACATAGGGAGCCAAGCCGATTCGACAAGCACCAAGACGTCTCCCTATAGCCAAACAAGGAGAAGTGAGCGCGCTGATCTCGGACATGGAAAAACAAGGCGTTATTGAACCTTCGGTCAGTCCATGGGCCGCGGCCCATGGACTGACAGAAGGTTCATTCAGGCGAGCTGAATGAATGGGGGAATCATTCATTCAACCGCGATAAGAACTGCGATAGTGTCTGGGAAGCGATATTGTTCGAGTAATAGAAAAGTGATTTTCGTAATAGTGAAGTGATTTAGAAGACGATTGCGATAAGAAATTTATGGACAAGTGTTAGATTTTTAATAGTGAAAACTAAAATTAGTGAAAGTGTTAAATTGTTTATTGTGCATTTTTGTAATTAAATAAACTCTTTTAACTTAAATTAAAAGACATTGCGTGTTCACTTTCACGGAACATTAAAATTATTGGCCGCGAACCAAGAACACGCGACAATATGAAACTAGGGTTTTGGCATCACGGCGAGTATTTTTAGTTTTTCTCACTAGAAATCATTATTTCGTTAAAATGGACTTCTGGTTATTAATGTGAATTTTGCTTAAATAACTTAAAAGTTGTCACCTAGAAATAAAGCTTTTTCACTAGAATTCAGTGGAAAAAGTTCAAGAGTGTAATTGGAAGGTTCCCAAGAGATTAAATCTCATACGAGAAGCACCTTTAATGGTTTAACTATTTCGTTTTGCAAATGATAAACAATTTCGAGTCCGAAAATAGCGAAACTACTCAATAATCCCACACTAACAAAAACAGTATGCATTTAAATATTCCATTGATCCAGTTAATTTTTCTCATTCCTAGATTGAGAAAATTTAGAGAATCGATTCAAAACTTCTTTTTTCGTTCATTTGCGATCCACTTACGACATCATTTCCAACAGAAATCCCTCTTTAATCAGTACAAGCAAATGACAGGCATTAAATGCAATGTTAAGCAAGAACTGAAGAGTGCTCCAGTTCACTCAGCGTGTTATTAACGACTGGCAATTTATTTCCATCACAAATTGACAGTATGAAAAGTTGCGTATTGGCCAATAAGTACGAAATGTTAGTAAACAAGATCAGCCGACAGGGACATGCGGCCAAGCGAACACGACAGACGGACAGACATAATGCTCAGTGGATCCATTCAATTCCACAAGATTCAATCCAAGGACTCATTCATTCCCATTAACATCGTCATCATCATCACAATCACAAGGCTGCCTCCTGCTGGTCGAGGCTCGTTGCCAAACAGCTAGATTCGCTGGAGTGTTAGTTTTCCGAGCCTCCCTGCAGATTACTGTGGAGGTATCAGCGGCAATGCCGCTGTTGTCGTCGGGTTTATGTCAATAATCACCTCATTAGGTGGATTATCTGCGGTTCGTATTAACTTTCCACATTACGTATTGATCTGCGGTTTGTAGTAATGAAGAAATTGAAATGTGCGTGCTTGCAAGCACTGGAATGGTTCGAATATCTTTCTATCTGCAGGGAATATACAAGTATGAATGCAGGAATTTCCCGGGAGATGACATGAAAGCGTACCGAATTTTTAAATGGTGACTTTGTCAATTTGCTGCTATTAATTCTGATTGCATGCTGAAGTTAGGAGAAAATAGTCAGTATTATAGAAGAGAATTACTTTTTGTGAAAGGAAGAAATTTCTATCGAAGAGAACAATTAAATAAAATCATACAATCGTTCCCACTAAATATTCGTACTTTTATTCTTAAAGCTTTTGAGCAACCGCTTCTCACCATACTTTATCCAATTCATAAATTTACTCCATAGTCATAAATAGCAAATTATCGAGCAACCAAACAATGAGCGCATTTGACCAGTCAGGAGTCACTTGTACTAAATTTAAATTATCTGATGACTTCATCTTAACTGCCAACAAGGACATACTGAATGGACGTATCCCTTCTATTATTGTATCGAGAAAAAAACAAGACAACTGCCAAATGTGGCGCTCGCTCTATTGACTTTCCATTCATTTTGAAATTTATTCATGCTCGTGGCATGCGACCAGCACTCACACTTCCGTCACATTTACGCTACCCTTCAAGGATAACATAAAATCCCTTGTTCTTGGCCATAACTCATCCTGTCAACTGGATGATTACGTTTTTCTGCAAACAAGTAGCCAACTTATTGCTTTTGCATTCGATGAGGTTGAAAGTGGTGCAATCCAGAGCAACTCATACATGTGTGGATTTATCTCATAAGGGCTCAACAAAAAGGATCTTGGATAACAAATTATATCTACCCAAGTCTCATAAGTGCTTTCGTATCTTCGTATATGTTTGCTTTTGTTTTGTTGGTAACGTTAAATCCACGCCATTTGTCTTCTAGTGTGCACGAGTATAAGCGAGCAAGCACCTTCATCCTTGCCAGGACGGTCGTTTTTCTTCTAATTAAAATCATTTCGCAAAAAAGCAAGTTATGCAAAATGGGTTTGATGTATACACGAAGGGATGAAATAATAATACATTTTTATTGAAGGGGGATCTCTTATGAGAGCTGTACCAAAAACATGCTCACATCTGATGAACAAATTGCATATTTGCAAAAAGATAATGTGAGATAGGGTTGGGTACAGTTTTAATTGGCCATATGCAATTAATCCTTAAGAGGGTTAGTGTAAGAGTTTGAAAGCAGATGAAACTGAAAGAATGAATACTTTCATCTGACCGTCAAAAGAATTTCGGAATTAAGCTTGGATTTGTGAATATTTCGTTTGAACATTACTGCAGCATTTTTTTTTTGTGCTAGGAAAATGAAGGCTGTCTACATCTTGAGTGTGGGATTTCCAAGCATCCAATGCTACTAGAGTACAAATCAAATATGTGCCCTATCAGTCTGAGAACCTAGCACAGAATAGTTTGATACATTACTTTAGGCTAGGTCACTTTTCGAGCAGTGTCTAGCATGCATAACGGGAGGTATGCAGACGACATTCCGAGATTTCCCTTCCCCTTGCCGATCAGCACGAGCCTTGCCACCTTCCATCGTACCGGGAAAATCCCATCTCGTAGGCAGGCGTTGAATGGGCTCAGCAAAAGTCAGGTCAATGGAGATAGACAAGTTGAAACACCTCAGCTAAAACACCATATGGACCTGGAGTCTTCCTTACTTTCCTGCTTCTTCCAGTTTTGGCTGTGTAGAGAGTGGGCACTCAACGGTACTTTCACCATGAACAGCGTCAACACAGACAGGATGCCCGAGGATGAGTGCTTATACTATATTGTCCATCCTTTCCGCATCAATTATGCAAGGCTTCCGTAGGGCACCAAGCTTCCGCATAACTAGCTTGTACCCAAGGTCCCACGGGTCTTTGGTTACATTGTCCACTAGATATTGCCAGCAGCGAGACTTGCTGTAACTAATCAATTCGTGAAGGCATTTCCTGGCCGCTATATATGCTGCTACTCGTTTGCATGTCTCGTCATGGTTCCGTGCCCCTTGAGCCTCACGCCGAAGCTTGTGACACTTCCTTTGCTCTTCAGCGATTTCAGCCGGCTACCAGAACACTAGGGACTTCTCGTGCCAGGGTTTTTGACGGAGTACAGAAGCGTTGCAAGCAGTCGTGATGATGCTCATAGTTGAGTTCTTCACGTCTTGAATTGCCAGCTTTTGCATCCTCTTTGAATCTCTCTGCAGCGGAGCAACTGCTGTGAGCACATCGACGAACCTCTCGACGTCCATCCTTTCAATGTTCCATCCAACTCTAGAAGGTCAAGAGCATGAACGTCGGGAGAAAACATCACTGATCTCAAGCAGAAAACGCTGATGATCATTGGTTGAGTTGTCCTCTAATACTCTCCAGTTGTGTTTCCTCCGCAATAAGGACTCAGAGGCAAATGTCACGTCCGGTATAGTTCCTTCATAGCCAATACGGTAGAAAGTCAGCGTCTTTCTGGTGTTTAGTACAACAAGCGCCGTCCTGGCTGCCTTTCTTAGCATACGTTTTCCCCACGGATCAGTTTGAGGCATGCCGCATTCGATTGCTTTAGCGTTGAAGTCTGCCCCAACAAGCACGTCGCCTTCTGCGTTCGTGACAGAGTAATGATTTTCGTCTACTTTTCCTTGTGTCGGAGTCCGGATCACTTTTGAATTTTTAAGTTATGAAAAAATGGGTCGAGGATAATTATCTGCTTCCCAATATTGATTTTGTTTTGTGCTTAGACACCATGAACCAGCTTTGCCTGACGATCCCATCCAAGATAGCGAGACAGTTCCAGTTGTCTCTTTTCTGAAAAGTTAATTGTAAAGCAACATTTTTAAACACTGCTTGCACTCTTTAACCTCGGGCGTACTCACCTGAAACTTACAGCGTCCCCGCACTCTCCAAAAAATTCGCCACTAAATTCACCATGTGGCCGAGTCAGACTGCCAATTTCGACGTCTCCTGACAAAACTAACTTGAGATGGGAAGTCGTCAAAACTGACCTGAGATAGGAAGCCATATGGTAGCAATATGCATATGTGTTGGACGCCACTGGCGTAGGGCTGATTCATTACAGGGCAGTGTCCACGATGCCAACCAGGCATGGGGAGAAAGGCCACGCTGCTTAGGTATAAGCTGGTTTTACTTGTATGGCGGCAGAAGAGGTCATGTGACGTGTCGACGGTTAATCTTCCCGCGAAGCATTCTGTGACGCAGTAAAGAAAGTCCTCGGCAAAAGCGCAACTATAGCCCCGCTCGAGCCGATGGCAACGATCGAAATACGGGACATTGACTGCGTGACGGATCTGGCCGAGGTAGAAGAGGCCATCAAAAGGGAGTTCCCTAGCGTGGGAAGGATCAAAGCGAGACTGACACCAGAAAACAAAAGGGGACAACGCATGGCCATAGTTGACTTGACCGAAAAAGACGCCGAACAATTCCTGAACAAGGGCAAAGTACGAATAGGGTGGGTTGTCTGTAGGATACGGCGAAGAGCAACGCCTCTTCAATGTTTCAAATGCCTTGGTTATAGTCACACCACACAAGTATGCAAAGGACCCGATAGGAGTTCCCTATGTTACAAATGCGGTGAAATGGGACATAAAAGAAAAGAGTGTACGAAAGAGGCACACTGTATTCTTTGCAAGGATGCTGACCCAAAACCTGATTTTGGACACGTCTTGGGATCAGGAATATGCCGGGTGTTCCAGGAAGCCCTAGCCAAGGCAAAATCAGAGCTTCGATGACCCGCATCCTGCAGCTAAACCTACACCGCAGTTCAACCGCCCAAAATCTGCTTGAGCAGTTTGCAAGGGACAGGAAAGCCGACTTCTTGCTGCTGAGTGAGCAACACCATAATAAAAGTCCTGCATTATGGTACTCTGATGAAACTGGTACTGCCGCTATCTGGGTTCGGAACAGTGATTTTCAAGCGGAGAGTTGTGGACGGGGGGATGGTTTCGTGTGGGTTTGGTGCTCAGGGATCCCCTTCTTTAGTGTCTACCTGACGCCAAACGAGCCGATATCATCTTTCCAAGCCAAGCTTAATGCTCTGGAGGGCGCTGTCTCAAACGCAGAGGGTAAAGTGCTCGTTGGGGGCGACTTCAATGCTAAAGCAATCGAATGGGGCAGGGAAAACGAATCCTGGAAATGGCGGCCAGGACGGCCCTCGTCGTACTAAACTCCGGAAATATGCCGACTTTCCGCCGTATTGGCTGTGAGGGAACCATACCGGACGTGACATTCGCCTCGGATTCCTTAGTACGGAGGATACACAACTGGAAAGTATTAGAGGACTACTCAGCCAGTGATCACCAGTGCATTCTGCTTGAGATAAGTGATGCTATCTCCTGACGTCCGTGCTCTCGGCCTTCGAGAACTGGATGGAACATTGGAAGAATGGACGTCGAGAGGTTCGTCAAGGTTCTTACAGCAGGTGAGCCGCTGCAGGGAGCTCCGGAGGGGACGGAAGAACTGGCAGCTCAAGACGTGGTGAACTCTCCCATGAGCATAATCACGACTGCTTGCTGCGCTTCTATGCCCCGCCGAAGACCCCGGCACGGCAAGCCCCCAGTGTACTGGTGGTCTACTGAAATCGCTGAAAAGCGGAGGGAGTGTCACAAGCTTCGGCGTGAGGCTCAACGGGCGCGGAACCGTGACGAGGCTTGCAACCAGGTGGCGGCATATAAGTCAGCCAGGAAATGCCCTCGCAAACTGATCAACAGTAGCAAGGCTCGCTGCTGGCAAGACCTAGTGGACAGTGTGAACAAGGATCCGTGGGGCCTTGGCTACAAGCTGGTCATGAGGAAACTTGGTGCCCTACGGAAGCCTTGTATACATGACGCGGAAAAGATGGACGCGATAGTGCGGGGACTCTTCCCCGCCCATCCCGTCCGTGTTGACGCGGTCCATGGTGAAACAGCAGTAGAGTGCCCACTCTTCACACAGCTGGAACTGGAGGAGGCAGTCCTCTCCTTGAAAGCGAGGAAGGCTCCAGGTCCAGATGGTGTTCCAGCTGAGGTGTTGCGGCTCGTCTATCACCATTGTCCTGACTTGCTGCTCAGCACATTCAACGCTTGCCTACGGGACGGGGTTTTCCCGGTACGATGGAAGGTGGCGAGGCTCGTACTGATCAGCAAGGGGAAGGGAAATCCCGAATCGCCGTCTGCATACCGCCCGTTATGCATGCTAGACACGGCTGGGAAAGGGCTAGAGAAACTCATCAAGGGAAGACTCACTGACGCGAATCGTGCTGCTGGGCACCTATCTCCTCGGCAGTACGGCTTTAGAGCAGGACGTTCTACCATTGATGCGATTGCAGAGGTGGTGAACGCGGTCCAAAAGGCAAAGGCATGTAGTCGCACCAAGCGACGGATCGTCCTGTTGGTGACACTCGACGTCAGGAATGCCTTCAACTCCGCTAGATGGGTGGATATTCTGGACACGCTGGAAAACTCTTTTCAAGTTCCAGAATATCTAATGCGGCTTTTGAGGAACTACCTAAAGGACCGAAGCCTGCTCTACGACACGACACAGGGCCAACGAAGGATGGAAATTACATCGGGTGTTGCCCAGGGATCTATCCTTGGTCTGGACCTGTGGAACGTGTCTTACGACGGGCTACCGAGACTTGAGATGCCAGATGAGTCGCGCTTTGTTGGCTATGCGGATGATGTTGCGGCTCTGGTCGCTGGACGCACCGGTGAACAAGCGCAACTTAGGCTAGGTATGCTAATGCGCCGAGTGAGGGACTGGATGACTGCTCGCGGGCTCAGTTTAGCACTGGAGAAAACCGAAGTGGTCATCTTGACAAAAAAAGAGAATCCCTAGAGTAAGGATGATCAGTATTGGAGGTAGACAAATCGAATCAAAGCCAGCGGTGAAGTACCTGGGGCTACTGATCGACTCGAAGATGAGTTTCTCTGAGCAAATCAGGGCAACGGCTGAGAAGGCTGCTTCGGGAATATCGGCCCTGAGTCGACTTATGGCCAACGTAGGGGGACCCAGCCCATCAAGAAGACGCCTCTTGATGAGTGCTGTAGGGTCAGTGCTACTGTACGGAGCAGAGGTATGGGGCGACGCTCTCAGCAAGGAGGTATACCGAAAACAATTGGCACAGGTACAGAGAAGAGGAGCACTGAGAATTGCATCTTCGTATCCAACAGTCTCCGACTCGGCGGTGAGAGTGATTGCAGGCGTGATACCTGTCGCCCTCCTTGCTAGAGAGCGCCGTGCTATCTACCTGCGCCGAAACGAGGATGCGAGGGAGATGGTTGTCCGCGAGGAGAGACAACGCTCGCTCAAAGATTGGCAGCAGTCTTGGGTGAATTGCACGAAGGGAAGGTGGACTGCACGCCTCATCCCGGACGTGAGACCGTGGTTAAATCGAAGGCATGGTGAGACTGACTTCTATCTGACCCAGCTTTTGAGCGGGCATGGTTGTTTTCAGTCTTACCTGCACAAGATCGGTAAGTCACGGTCTCCCGACTTTCGGTTTTACCCAGGAGAGGAGGACAATGCCTGTCACACATTTTTTGCGTCCACAAAATGGGTCAGGCTGCGAAGGGAACTCTACAGGGAGACGGGAGAGCTCACCCTGGATAATATAGTTGCGGTGATGCTTGAATCGGTTGACAAATGGAACCAGGTGGCACATTATGCTCGGGCAGTCCTGAAATATAAAAAGGACTCACAGCAGCCGGAGGCGCTGGGGTTGGGGGATCGCTCCTATGGCATTTCCTCTTCCCCTCTCCCCTCCCGCTAGGAAAGGGACTCCCAAGCTTGAAGGCACCCCACGGCGTAACAAAACGAGACCTGGCCCGAAGTAATGTGTCAAACGGTTCCAGGCTAGGTTCTCAGATTGACAGGGGAGGTGTTTAGTGGGTAGTCCAAGGGTATCCTCCATGGGAGTCCCACACCGCCAGACTTGGCGGGCGTAAATGCCTTCACCTCCCTACCACAAAAAAAAAAATCTTCCCGCGGCACGTTCTAGCAAGAAAGGGTTGCTGTGAGATTTTGAGCCCAGGTGGGGCGATCGATGCTAAGCAGGAGATATCATCGGGGGACAACGGAGAGAGAAAAAAACTCTTCGATGGCACTCTTCACTGTCGTAGGTCCTTGGCACGGTAGACTCCCAGTTCCTTCGCGGACATGTCCACAATGAGATATCGCGGGGGACTTAAAACTTGTAGGACCCGACTCTTCATGAACTTCTTGTCCAGTTTAGCACTGTAGTGGCGGCTTGCTTCACTCTGCCTGAAATTTCGTCAGTAGATTTCGTCACCTGCCTTGAAGCCAGAATAATGGGATCGCAGGTTATAACGCTCCTCCCCCGCCCGTCTACTATCTTCGATCTTCTCCCGAAGTTGTTCTCATAAAATTTGGAGTTTCTCGTGTGGCTCCGGAACCACTATTGGGTCTTCCGAACTTTTTAACCACCGCAATAGCCGGTATGAGTTTCCGTGGCAGATCACGTACTGGCCGAATACGGCAAAGTACGGGGAGATGCCTGTGATCGAGTTGCATGATGAACGCAGGGCACAGGTGATGGCGGAAATCCTGCGGTCCCACTCCTCCTGATCCGGCTGGACGTAGGCACGAATGGCGGCTATCCGGGGGCGATTCAGCTTCTCGGACCCATTGGCTTGCGGGAAATAAACGATGGTCCGCTGGTGAGTAATGCGATACCTGTCCATTAGATCCCTAAATCTAGCCGAGGGGAATTGAATCCCGTTGTCGGAGACCACTTTTTCCGGTACTTCGAATATATGGAAAACGCGATTTTCCAGGAACCTGACTGTCGAGCCGGTGTGCTCGACACACCGAAGGTGTGTTCGAAGGTGGGATGCTCCAGGTCGATCAATAGGGGGCTGTCGTTCTCCAAGGCCAATTCGGCTCCTTCAGGGGCGAACATCCTTGACAATGTGTCCAGTACCACGTGCTGACTTCATTTATGGTGTCAAATCGGCCAATTCGGCTCCTTCAGGGGCAAACATCCTTGACAATGTGTCCAGTACCACGTGCTGACTTCATTTATAGTGTCAAATCGTGAAGTCAAACGTCTGTAATTTCAAGGACCATCTGGCCAAACACCCGTGGAAATCGGTCTGGCTTATCAGCTATTTCAGAGACGCATGATCCGTAACGATTTCAAAGGGATGTCGCTCCACATATGCTCGAAAGTGTTTCACCGCCAACACAGCCAACAGGCATTCCTGCTCCGAGACCGTGTAATTTTGCTGGGCCGGGTTCAACTTGTGAGACATAAAGGCTATAGGCCTCTCCTCGCCGTCTTGTGCAACCTGGACTAAGACAGCGCCCACCGCCGTGTTGACTCGCATCACAATGGATTGGGAACAGCTTACCAAAGTCCGGACTGTGTAGTATGGGGCCATTGTCAGACTCTTCCTTAGCTCCTTGAAGGCTCGCAAGCTGGGCCCTTCCCAGACAAACTTTCATCCCTTACGCAGCAGGTCGGTCGAAGGTGTGGTGATGGTGGCATAGTCATGTACGAATTGTTGGAATCAGCGTAACTGCTTGGTGGTCTTGAGTAGTGGAAAGGCATCAATCGCTTGTGTCTTGTCCGGGTCGGTCTTGATGTTGCCATGACCAATGATGTGGCCCAAATACTTCACCTCTGTCATCACGAATTGACTCTTCTGTATGTTGATGGTTAACCATGCCCTCTGGATATGCAAAGCCACTTCCTGAAGCAAGTCGAGGTGTTCGTTAAAAGTCTAGGTTTTAAGCAGTAGATCGTCCAACTATACGAAAGCTTGGTGCCATAAATGCGGTGGTATCACCTTATCCATAAGGCACGTCATTATCTGAGGGGCATTACACAGTTCAAATAGCATGGTTACAAATTGAGACAGCGGGCGACCTGGGACCGTGAAGGCTGTTTTCTCTCTTGAGCCAGGGTCTAAATGGATTTGCCAGAAAGCGTCTTTGAGGTCCTAGCGCGTAATGTAATGGGCTTTAAGCAATCGACTCAAGATGCCTTCAATCAACGGTAGAGGGTATGCGTCCTTGACAGTGATGGCATTCATATGTCTGGCATCTAAGCATAGCCAGACCTTGTTCGGCTTGACAACTAAGGTGACCAGGGAAGTCCACGCACTCTGCAATTCTTCGATCACGCCTAGCGCTAGCATTGGATCAACTTCGGCATATAACGACATTTCTGTCGCGGGAGATATGCAAAAATGTCTCTGCTTTATGGGTTTGGTATCCGCCTCATCTGTTGTGTGAATCACCAGGGCTGTCCTGCCAAGACCTTCTTTCTCAATCGACGGAAAAGTCGATATAGCCGAGTCAAGTCGCAGTTGTTCGTTCACATCCAGTGAACGTCGTAGTGAGTGGGAAGTTGGGGTCGCGTCATGGACAGTAGTGGCGGAACCAGTGCGGTGCCGGAAAACCGTGCCGGGGCCAAATTGAATTTTCGAACAAGATCCACGCCTAGGTAAAGATTCTGGGTTAATTCGGGGATAATATAAAATTCCAGAGATTTAGTCACCCTCTTAAATGTGACATCTGTCGTGATTTTCCCCACTACGGAGTGACGAGTTCCGTCCACCGTGCTTAACCAGGTGGTAAAATGATGGATTTGGTCCGCGTGAGTCCCCAGCACCTCTCCTGCAAAATTGGCTGATATGCAATTCACAGTGGCTCCGGACGCGTATGACGGAACGTTATCTTTCAAGAACTCGGCTAAGTGTATTACCCACAACGCTTTCCTCAACTGCCTGGCCCTTCTCCAGAAGCTTCGCATCCGACACGTGGCTCGCTTCCTGCGCGGAGGGGTAGTTGTAACCATCTCCTCATTGAAGATGTGCTGACGAGTATCTAGGTAGTCCCGCAGTCTGACGTGGAAGGGCTTAACATGCCACGGGACCTTCATCTCGTTACCATTCCCCTGCGTGTCCGCCTCGACAACGTGTGACGTCAGCTGTGGAACTTCAGGAGAACTGTGTTTGGCGGGGCGAGTCAGTAAAGTTGGGGTCGTATCTGGGGCTTGGTTGCAACTAGCAATATGTTTGGTACTGGTTTGTTCGGGTTCTAGGAGTGCCGACGGGTGGTTGCGGCGCTCACTGGCAAGTTTTTCGTAACTTGCAATCTGCGTAATCTGGTGTATAAGTGTCTGCCTTTCTGCAACGGTAACAGAAGACTGTCTGTTCCACTGGACATGTATAGAACCGGTGCCACGGTTGTTGGCAGTTCCAACAGACCTTCGGATTTGTAACTACTTCAAGGAATGATCGGTCAATCATTACTTCGAACTCGTGCTCCAGGGGAACTCCGCCCCCCGAAACTTGTATCGGGTCGTCAATTATGTGATCCGCTGCTACTAGCTCCACAGTATTGTTACTTCATGGGTTAGGTCCCATCTTGCGAGGTTGTGGACGGAAGGTTCCTCGCCGTTCGTCTAGCCGTTCTTGCCTATGGGCATGGAGACGTAATCCCTATACAGTGTAAATGGGAACATGAATGAGACTATTCTGAAGCTCCCAACGCATATTCTCCCTGATGATTTCCCCCAGTTCGTCCTCGGGTGTTCGTAACTGAGTGCTTAGGCGCAGTATACTGGTATAATACTGATCGAACGGTTCGTGGGGGCCTTGCTTGCGTTTCCTCAGTTGTTCCTGTAGCTCTCTTTCCATGAGGCCATCGTCAAAGCGGTTACGAAAAGCTGCGCAGAAGGAATTCCAATTGGGGCGTGGTATTGATTCTTTGAAGCTCCAGTACCACTGGACACTATCCCCGCTGAACAGGAGGTGTGCATGTCTAAGGCAAGCTGAGAAGTCGCCTCCCACTGTACTGGTGACTAGAGCCTGAATTCTAAACAGGTGTCGACGAGTTAAAGCCGGTGAAGCTGAGCCAACAACTCTTCATAATGCGAGGCGTAAGGCCTCGGATTGGTGTCAATATATTCGTGGGGCGAATCGCATCATCAATGGACCTGCTATAAGGAACTGATTCGAGCATTGTAGGTATCAGTGGGGGTGCGGTGATGTATCGAAGTCGATACTCGGGGGCTTTGGGATCCATTCCTGAGCTCCTTTGAGGGAGGGTCCAATCATCAGCCGGTCTAGAGTGGGGCAGAGCCGCACTGGGATTTGGCTCCCAGCTAGATGGAGTTTTTACACGGCTGGGGGGTTGGCTGATCCGGATGTTCTGGAAGCCTCTCTCCAAGTGTCCGATCCTCTCGGACAACCCTTGCAATATGGTAAGGATTGTGTCGTTGACAGAGTTGTTTGATGGCACTATTGGGGCCTCGGCCAGTACACCGGCAACAGGAACTTGTCCGCTCACGGCTCCTTGAATGCCCAGCAGCGGTTGAGGTGGTTCAGCATTCTGAGGTTCGTTCGCTACTGCTCCACGCCTCGGGATTTGCACTCCGAGGGGCGCGTCTATGGCAGTTCAGTCGATCGGGCGACTACATAATAGACAGAGGGTTGATGTTAATAGGAGCTGCTGGACACAGGCGCAACGGAATAAGTGTCCGCACTCCAATTGCACACCTAATTTGCCCTCTACCACATCCTCGAAGCAAATCCCGCAGTTAGTGGGTTACACAGTTTTGAAATAGGTCCAGCGCTTGTCCGGTGCTCGCTTCATTGCCATACTTGAGTTTTGTATTGTGTCGCCGATGATCGTTTCTACTTAGAAGTATGGTTTAGGGCTAATTCCTAAATAAAAGAAAAAAAACTTGATTAGTTTAATTAAGTGCCCGAAAGTGGTGAGCTACACATCTAGATATAAAAAAAATCTATTTGTTAGACACTTTCCTTTCCAGCAGCGCCAACTCCTGCATAAAAAAATGAGAGCGAATGGTATGTCTGTCGAGAAAAGGGTGCTTCCGGCCGATTTACAAGAACTTATCCCCAAACCCACATATATTACAAAACCGTCTCAAAACTATTTTAATTGACTCGACAAGACAAGTGGTAGCATTACCGTAACAAGCTTTGTACGCGGTCAAAAATTTGGACACATGTAAGCATTCCGGGCTTCGCAACTCCAGCATATGCCACTGAAAGTCCAACCGAAACCACTCGTCTATCACGCATAAAAAGATGAGTAGAATCCTTCCGCGATATAAAGGCAAGACAGCTTTCTATTTTCTTGAGAGTCCAGGCCGAAAGGAGAAACCCATCTGGCTGACAGTTCCATCAAGAAAATAGAAAATAGATTCCTTACAGGTGTCAACCTGGGACAATACATCGGAAGGATTCTGCCGCGAAAAAAAATCAAACAAAGGAGAGCGGAAGCTACAACTCACGTGAAGTGACTTCCAGTGTGTGTTACACAACTTCACTGCTCCTGTCTGTGGGATTAGAGTACCAAGGTACCTTCCGTTCTTCGTAAAGGACCAATTCGTCAGAAGACACGAATCTTTTATCCCGTAAGGATGCTTTTGGGCCCCACGTTGGGTGCCATTTGTAATGGCTTTCTTCTACTTTTCCTTGTGTTGGAGTCCGCATCACTTTCGCTTCAGAAATAAGCCCAGAAGAAAAATTTATGGGAGATTTATTTCTACTATTTATCCATTTAAATATATTGGACAAAGGCCTTCTGAGTCGAAAACCGTGCGATAGTGAGTCCGCCCCACGACATCGCAACGCGCATTCACGCGTCTTAAAACGAGGCCAATTCCAGCGGGCATTAATATCTTCGCTCGCTGAGGTAGCAGACCATCGCTCCAGTCCTTTACGGACATTTAAAACATCATAAAACAGTACAGGCTGCATATAAATTAACTAGTTTTGATTCTTTTAGACCAGTTAAATTTAGCTACACTATTCATACTTTCAGGAAAATGTTGGCTACTGTGGTAAAATATTTTTCTACAATTTTTATTATATATCATATATATAATTCAAAAACCAATCTCACCCTATCACAACTAGAATCAATAGAAATTTATGACATAATGATAGCTTTAACGCATAAAAATAAATGAACTTGCAAAATTATCCACACGAGACTTGTCCATACTCCAATCAATCCTTTAAAGTGCATTATGGGACTTGCTAGATGTCATGTTAGTATCTACTTTCAGTTTCTAACCGAGTCTAATTAATACAACTGATTGTGATGATAGGAGAATGGTTTTCCGTGCATTCTCTTTGATATTGCAACGAACTACTTCCTACCTATTTTGTGGTTACAATGATTACTACTCTGAAGTTAATATGTACCTGCAAGTGCAACTCCACTACACATTTGCTACAGAATGAACTTGCTCAGTCGTATCATGTTCCATATTTGTCACAGCGTTGGTGTAATGCTGACCTAATTGTGGCAGTAATGGTTTTACCTCAGCAGGTGGATAGTAATTTCAGTTGCAAGTTGAATACTTTATGGTTGTTTGTTGAAAATCGATCCGAATTGAAAGGATTGCGGACAAAGAGTTGATTGTAGATTTGTGATAAAACTATTAAGAGACCATTTCGACAAGAGAGTTCAAAGTTTTGGAGGTTGTATTACCAGCCCTTTACAATCATTGCATTATAAACCGGCTTGATCAATATTCTAGGCACGCTTCAGTGCCCAATTAGAACAAGGTAGATTTGCCCTATTCAAAGCATTCTCCCTATAACGAACATCTGCACTAAATACATTACCCGAAATGCATCGTTCATTGTCAACAACAATCCCTTCAGTTCATTTCTCTAATCCTTGTTATGTTGTGTTTTGTGCAACAGCTACCTGCACTTAAAAACCGTGACCAAGCAAAAATATAAACGAAACACCCATAAGTTACCTTTCATTCAACTCAGGCAGCACATCCTGATTAGATTCAGTACTTGGAATACATTGAAGGATCTGAAGGTACTGGCCTCCAGGTGGAAAAATAAAATCACAAGAAACAATAATTGAAATAACAAGGAAACAAGTTGGGTAAACAGACCTACGCTCATGTCAGAAGGGTTTTGTATTCAATTTTCAAAATGCAGTCACCAGATTGTATAAAGTCAAGAAGCATATCAATGACGATTTTATTGGAGAAACTATGAAATTCGAAGACCATACTATTATTAACAAAGTTGAAAGAATTTCGACTTCTGAGGTTTTTGTTATTGTTCTACTCATAAATATCTCGCTTGATAATTATTTCAGATGTCCATTCGCGACGGAGGAAACACATTTTTCACGTATTTCCCCCCTGTGCCCCCACTGAAGCAAAAACTGACAGTTTAAGAACTGTTTTGAAAAGCTCCCAAGAAAGCTATCATTTCATACTCATATCGGCTACGTTTGATGAATTTTTTTTCAGGGTCCACTCTCCTGTACTGTTATCATCGATTAATAGCCAATTTTTTCGAATCCTAGAGTTGTTACAAAGCCCTTTTGTTAGAAGCTCCCTCCCGCCTCCTTGACTTGTTTCACTTATGAGTATTAATTGTAGGTACTCAGCTTCAGTCATTCATTAAATTGAATCAAGTGTTCAAAGCATGCGCCTTAAACGTTGAAGTTGGGAAAAAATAACTCAAAGTTATTCAATCTTCGCATTTAAAACAGCCACTATTTTGTTTTACGATTACTGATACCACTAGCTGAACTGATTCTCAAAGTTATTCATGACACCTATCATTCCTGAAATTTTCATGCAAATCCTAGCAAAACTGTAGTGTCTGAGTCGGTAAAAAGCGCATGTTGTTCCATAGCCATATATTGCCATAGTAATACATGCAGCGCATATTGTTCCATAGTAATACAGGAAAATTCAAACCGCTATAACTTCGCTAAATATGATGCAATCTTTATGAAACTTGCAGGGTTGATCAATCTTATAAATAGACATCTGTGTACTGAACTTCATTGAATTTAAGGGTAGCGTCAAGATTTTATTCAAGAAAACATAAAATCGATAAATCATACTATTACTAACAAAGTTGAGTGAATTGCGACTTCTCACGTATTTGTTGTTGTTGTACTCATCAAGGCCTACATTCGTGATTTTTTTCAGATTTTTCGGATCACAGGTGTCCAATCGCGAGGGGGGGGGGGACTCAAATTTTTCGTGTATTTCCCCTCCCTGTGCGCCCCTCGAAGCAAACTTTGCCAAACTAAGACCTGTTTTGAAAAGTTCTCATCAAGACCTTTCATTTGATACTCATATCGGCTACCTTCAATGAAATTTTTTTTCGGGGGGTCACTCCCCTACATGGGGAGACCCCCCTTAAATACCTTATAAAATTTTTTAGTAGTTGAACTTTGAAGAGATCACCACTTTACACCTATATACAAAATTTGATGCTTCTAGCTTCAGTAGTTTCCGAGAAAAACTGCTGTGACACACGGACGGACGGACGGACGGACGGACGGACGGACGGACGGACAGACAGACGGACAGACAGGACGCGATTTTAGAAGGGTTTTGTAAAATTATTTTACAAGACCCTAATAACCCCTCATGATAATCAGTCACAGATTGCGGAAACATTAGCTGTATAATCAGAAAACAAATTGAAGAAAAACGATTGAATGTAATTCAGGGAGACGATTCATCTAGAAGTCATAGGTGCTATCGTCCTTAATTTTTATTACTCTTTATATAAACATTGCAGGACTAAAAAATATTAAATAAATAATTCACACCGCAAATTTTCCTCAGTAACATCATAACTCAAAAACCGTGATTTTTGAGTTAACACCAGCCGCAGTGATGATGAATTTTACTTTAATGGTAAAGAGCCATTTTTAAGCTCTACATATAGAGTTTTCCATTATGGATATAACAAGAAATAAAAAATTGATTGTGAGGCGTGCTGTGTTGCTAGTGATGTTGAAACCACATATCTTTGTTGTCAAGTTCATCCGATTCCGGCCACAAATAATCTTCCAACATAACACGATAGCGCTCTCAATTGACAGTAAAACGCCGGTCGTTTTCATCCAGAATAAAATACGACCCAATCACACCTCCAGCATAAAAACCGCACCAAACAGTAATTTTTTGCGGAAGCAACGGTTTCTCAAGAAACACATGTGGGCTTGTTGCGGACCAATAACTCATATTTTGCTTATCAACAAAGCCATTGAGCTAAAAATGAGCTGCATCGCTAAAGATGATTTTCCGATAATAGTAATTAGCAATAATTTTCTAACGTTGCTGATTCGTGAACTTTACCATGATGAAAATCTTGACTTTAGCTAACGTTTTGACATTGACAGTTTATTAAAAAAGATCAAGGGTGCATTCATATAAAGACAAGAAATTGTTATGCTCTCAATGCAAAACCCTATATTTCTAGCAAAATGCTTCCCATTTTATGAATTCAGCATTGACACATACTCGACGCGAGGAGCTTAGATGTTTATAATTCGATCACTCCCACATCTTCAAATTTACCATGCTACTGGCTACTGTAAAATTATTTCGTCCTCTGATCTAATTTTTTTTATTGCGGTAACTGGGTTTATCTTTAATGTTTAAAAAAGTTTGATATTTTTTACAACGATTTACATAAAATAAAAAAAAAGAATACAACCTTTTACAACAACGAAATCATAATGCGCTGTCGGTTGGTAATGCGCCTTGCTAGGAAGTACTTTGAAAGAAGAAAGAGAAAAAGTGACAGCCTTGCACGATATCATCAAATGCATAAATGCCCACAAACTAGCACAACGCCTACAAAAACTCCCGTCCAAGTGACGTTCTGAGCATGATTTTGACATGTTCAAGATAGTAAAGATACTGATCGAGATGAATACCGAGGTATCGAACACAGGATTTATGTGGAACCCGTTCTAGACTACCCTCGCCAGCCATGATGTGGAAATCCTTCCAATTACGTTTCAGGTCTTGACTGACCCCCTGCAGCGTTGTCCGAAACAAGATTGTTTCGCACTTCTGCGCATTGATTTTCATTCACCAATTGTCAGTGTAAAGCTGCACATCATTGAACATTTTATGGAGATTGCTCTGAACTATTGTAGCCTTTCGGTCTACCGTATAGATGATCAGATCATCAGTAAACGCTACCAATGGTCGTGTTGGCGAGACGTTAAAATCAAAGTTGTTCAATAGCTTGCTAATGAATATTGAAAAGAGCAGAGGCGCAGTAACTGTTCCCTGCTGTAGGCCATTCGAGACTTTGAATTCGCGCCTTGTTGTCGGATTTCCATCAGTTACAACAAACGATTTCCAGTATAACATATTGCACATCCTGGCAGCAAGCTGTCTGGTGAACTTGTTCTGAAAGAGTTTAAAAACTAGTCCATCTAACCACACCGTATCGAAGGCTTTCTCCATATCAATGAGACTTGCTCCAACACATTGTCTATCATTAAGTTTCCACAGATGTCTGAGGTTACTTTCGTTATTGCATGTATGGTCGAATGCCTGGCACGTAAACCAAATTGGCCATTCGGCTTCAACTCATATTCCTCAATGTGGGCGTTTAATGCTCTGTTGAGTATCACTTCAAACACCTTGCTGATGTTAGGCAGCAAGCTGATTGGGCGATAGCTTTCAGGTACGAAGATTCTTTTCCTTTCTTTAAGATTGGAAATACCTTAGCCTTTTTCCACTTATTTGGGAAATATGAATTGCTCAACATGTTGTTGAACAATATGCAATGATTCCTAATAGCAACCATAGGCAAATGTTAGAGAAATACATTTGGAATACCAACAGTACCACACGATTTCTTGTTGATTATCCTGCAAAATATGACACAAGTCTTCATAGCTGACAAAATAATCAATAAGATTCAAGCTCGGTATGAGGTCAGATGTTAATGTTTCATTGAAATGAAGAATTGATAGGCCGTTCAGGCTTGATTTGAAGTCGGAAACTTTTGCTTCAACAATCTCTGAAAATATTTCATTCACTCTGTCAGGGTTTGGTAGATGAACAAATTCAAAATGTGTTCCAATCAGGGTAAATTTATGCTATTCCTCAAAAATAATCCTGTTTCCATTCCTATCCGGAATCGTACTATCAATTTCGATACCAGCTCTATCGAGAAGATTTATCTCATCACTAGCGACTTCAAGATTCGATACCTTCACTCGAGACTTCTTGCAGAATATGCTATTCACTTTCGCGAAAACACCATTTGGGTCCTGTGGGCTGTTTTGCGCCCATTGATTGCTGACCTCACTCCTGAAGTATGAACGGATTAAGTTCCGGACATTCTTCAGTTGTAATTTCAACAAAGCCAGCGAGGGATGTTTGTAGTTCAAAAATCGCCGATAAAAATTGGTGACGTGTATGAGAAGAAGGCTTTTCAATCTTTTCAACCTTGCAATGGATTGTGTTTCATATCCTTCCATATTATTTCGATGTTTAATCTTGGAAGCTACTTTCTCAATGGTTTCCACCGTCAGTCTCTCAAACTTCGACAAATAGAGATATATTACATCGTTAGTTACATTCCTTTCATTTAGAACCATTGAGCGAGCGTTGCCATCATCAGAAGGGGGAAATTGCTTCTCGTACTCCCAATCAAACTTCTTTTGAAACTTTCCCCAGTCTGTTTTTTTGAAATTCAACAGATGATTTTCATGTTGAACTGGAATGAGGAAGAACTCATCCCTTTGAAGATTGATTTCCATTGCGATTGCGTTATGGTTGCTATCATAAGGAGGCACCTGCAGTTTCCGTTGAGGACTATTAAAGCTAAATTCAAGTCTTGCTTCTGCAATGCAGAGGGCCAAATATGAATTTGTCCTAGGGTATGTTGGAACTCCGACTCATATAGATTGCACCTGTATTCAATTTGGCTCTCTGTTATCCTCGATTTCAGGAATACACCTCTTGGATTATTGGTGGCGTTCAACCATGATGTATGCTTGGCGTTCAGGTCACCAGCAAGAATATAAAAATTATGCAGCCTGTTCAATTCAACTATTTCAAACAAGAAATTGAGCTCCTCTTTGAGCTTGAGAACAGTTCCATCAACTGCACAGGTAGAGATAACGCAGAGGTTATCCCCACCTGGCAGTGAGATTTTGATCACGGACACTGCAAGAGATTCAAAGCTTTTGGATTCGACTTTTTCAATATTTTGTTAGCAAAAGGGTCTTCGAACCAATATCCCGGTACCGTCGAGCTTCTTGTCGCGAATGTTTTAATGCAAATAAATTTAATTTCTTGTGCTGATGCCTTGAGCACATGAAGAAGATCGACGGTATCTTCTCCGCAGTCCAAGCCCTACAACAAAAAGGTCTGGTTCTTTTCACTTTTCGGGGTATAGGTGAAGTGTGGAACCTCCCCAGAATTTAGAACATTTTTAACGGACTTCAAATCAACCAGTGATATCATTCTGGTAGTTAATTTTTCGGCATTGATTCTTTTAATCTCGAAATTTGTTAATTTATTTTCGGCTGCCAATAGCCGAACCATATCCTTTCCGCTTTAACCGGACACATTAATTAGCGGCACTTTTTCTGTATTGTTGGCAACTTTTTGAGAAGGACCAGCAAAACTGGGAGTTGGTTTCTTCTCCTTGTTTTTATTTTTTAAACAAAGGATAAAATTATCATTGTTATTTTGACTAACATTACCTTCAGTACTTTCGTTAACGGCCATTTCTTGTTGGAGTCCGTCCAGCTCTGCATAGTTGTTCTGGCTGTCGTGCCTCCAGCACTTAGTATATCTTATGGGATGACTTGTTTGACAGCTTTCTTTGCCTTATTTTCCGTATTTTTTGGCCTTAGCGTCTCTGCATCATGAGTTTTCTTCGCCCTCTTGTGTTTTCAGTCGTGGTTTCAATTCCTGTATTTCAGCTTGAAGTTGACTAACTTCTTGTTTGTCTTCAACTACTTGAGCCTTACGCCCGCCATTTGTGGAGTCCTGGTTACTGGTGTGTCTCTTTTTTTATGGGCGCTTGCCGCCAATTTCGAATTGCTACTCTCACTGGCGCTCCCCAACGGAGGGAAGCCGTCGGGCTCCTCCATGCAGCAGTCCTGAGTTAGTCTTTGGTTTATTGGCTTTTGTTGATTTATTGATTCCATGGGTCAATTCCTTCAACGATAAATGCTTTTTGCAATAAAATCAAAATTCACTTTTGACTGACCTGTAGAAAAATGAATTTGCTAGACGTAGAATCTTGCGCCATCTCAATCACACGTGTAGAAAGTTAGATTGTAACGTAGGACCAACTTGGAGAAGATCATTTAATGAATTGCCACCGAGTGATTTCTGCGATGTGTTAAAAACAACCCGGAGCTTTGTAGTGGCGCTGGATTCCCATATAACCTCATGAGGGGGCAGATAAAAACAATCCGTGCTTTGGAAGAGATGGGCTGGTACTTTCTCCATATGACCGAGTCTGAGTTGTTCTTCCATGAAGGCATAGTGTTCCTTCTTTCAACTAAGGTTATTAAACAGGCACTTTTCTAACTGTTTGAATCGGACATATGCTACTCGTACCGATTCCTTCAGGTCCTTATTTTCTTAAGACCCGTTTGTTTGGATCCTATTGTCTCGATATCATTGCGTTGATGTCCTTGTGCTGTTACCCTTCTGCTGATATCCTTGGGGTGATATCCTTGCGCTATTATCCTTGAGCTGATATCCTTTTGCTGATATCCTTGTGCTGATATCCTTGTGCCGATATCCTTGCGGTGACATCCTTGTGCTGTTATCTTTGTGCTGATATCCTTGGGATGATATCCTTATACTGATATCCTTTTACTGAAATCTAGCTCGATGGATCAAGGTTCTGGAATAATTCAATGAAACATGAGTTCTAAGTGATAATTTATTGTATTTGTCTCAAGTTTTTATGCATCATTTTGCTAATCTTAGCAATTAATAATAAAAATAAAAAATGAATGAATATATTTTTTTCAAACCTATCCATAAAATACGAGTATATCCCATGAGATATTAGAAATAATATAATTTTTAGTCGAATTTAATTTATTCTATCAACATAAATTTTTTTCGGAAAAGTCTTCGAATTTGTCAATATTTTTTCTGGTTGTAATGCAATTTAATTATTAATAGGAAAATGTCACAAAATTTAAATAATCATGAAACACATTAAAAAGGCTATGTAAAACGGAATAGGCATATAGAAAATTTTGAATAGAAATACCCAAGGTAAGCGGACGGAAAGTACGTTTACCTCATCCAAAAAATGACAACAATATATTTAATATAACCGTCTGAATGTCCTTGGAGCACGGACAAAGGGCCAAGAGTCTTGGTGTTCCATATTTCTAACTGACTATAACAATATAATCGAAATATTTTCTTGCCGGATCCAAATTAATAGGGATCGGAGTTATGGCATCAACCTCTGTATCCTCATTCTAATCTTCACTCTCAACAATATTCGTGGATAACTCATCACCAACAGAATCTTGAGTTGCTGAAGTATGTTAAGATGCATCTGAAAAATTATAATTGTTTGCCTTAATAAATCTGTTGGATATATAATTTTTAAAACATCGCATCACTTACTTCTTGATCCGCAACAAAATTATTGAATTCTTCATTGTAAGCATTTTTTAAAACAGTTATTTTCTTTTAACACTATAAATGATAACCAACTGAATCGAGTGATATATCAGTCATATTCACATGACCGTATTTGAAATTTTTAATTTTTCTAAGTGCCAACTTTGATTTGCAGTTTTTGAGCGTTTTATCATCAAAGTCAATTACAGACTCTTTCAAACCACATAAAAAACACGTTTTCGACATTTTAAAAATAAATTCACTGATGAATTAAATTTAAAAAAAAAATACACAGCATGATTTTGAATTCCGTAGCACGTTATGTTAGATTTTATAAGACTGCCTGGAAGTTGTTCCAAAACGGCGGTTAACACTCAAACTCATACACTGACTTGTCAACAGTCAACAGAGCATGCGCACTCTGTTTCATAGGCACGAAGATGCGGGACTCGTTGCTTTGGCGCGTCTTACTCCACCGCATTTGATATTGTGTATATGCTATCCCTTTCCCGCTCCTGCACTATTTCAAGGGGCTTATGTGCTATGCTGCATTTTCGTCTATCGCACTGGGTGGAATAAAAGAAGCTCTCTTTCTCGCTCACTTCCAATCGTCTAAAATTTTCAAACTTCAACGCTTCACAACCCTAATTTCGGACAAGTTTTTCATAGGCAACCGTATACCATCGTATTCGTAAAAAAATTATCTTTATTTTGATATATATTTTATTTGGTTACTCGATCGGTGAAGGTACCATTTTTTAATCACCTGTTTAAATTAAGCAACCCTATAGCCTTGACAATAAAAAGGTAAGCAACCCTACGTTTACATATTCTAGAGACTTCGGACCTTGAATTGGTGTTAAATTTTTTTGGTTACTCCATCAGTGAAGGTATTGCAAAAAAGTAGCCTTTTATATAATTAATGAAAAATGTACTTGACAGAATTTAGTTAGGCAACCCTGTAACAATTTCGAGACTGAATGTAACCATTCCGCGACTGAATATCGCTTCCGTGCCCTCTGGTGGAGCTCTTGACTGGGGCCCTCGGACCCGGTTAGCCCAATGAAGAGGGGCCGTGCGCCACTCGCTTTGCCAATGGGCCCCACAGGAGTCGCCAAGCGAGAATCGCGACTCGCCAAAAGGCTCGCACCGACACTGTCCGCGACACGACGCGCAATGCGATCATGCACCGCCTATCCTCCCTAACTGCGACCACGACTAGGGCGGGGGAACCTAAAACAAGGGATGAGCCCTGAACAATTTCGGGGTCACACCACGTGGCGGAGAAGCACCCTCGAGCCTTCCACACACGTGGCGTCGCTCGTACGGGAATGCCACCTCGCTTCCCGAGCCAACTTCACAATTACCACTTCACTACTTCACTCAAATGTTTTTCTTTCTTTTTCTAAATCACAAAAAAAAAACAATTTAATTACACAGTTTAATAACATACAAAAAGTATTTAAAAAAAAGAAGTATATGAAAAATTATACCCAACTTGCACCCTTCAACTGGCTTGTTCGACTCGGGGGGCCCCCAATCTTGCTGCCGCCAACTTCTGCTGTCGATCCACCTCGGTCGTAGAAGAACGCTCTCCTCGCTGATCCGAAAGCCTCCTTGATTCCCCCGCTCAATCCTTGAACTCGTTCTAGCCTCCAAAGAATTCCGCCACAAAGAATTCGAGCTCCCTCCAGGTAAAATGCGCAGTCGAAAAGAAGGTTTCCAAGCTCCATTCGGGGTCTTATATCCCCTCTGGCGGCCACACTTTCATATCAGGGAGCTTTTCGATGTTCCACCAGTTCATCGCATTCACAGCATTACCCGCGATGGTTGATGTTGTTGTTGTTGCTGCTGCTGCTTCGATGCAGATGACAGATTCAATTCATGTTGCTCAACATATGGTATACCTGCTCCCCCACTTCCGCCTACATTTCTACTGCCGTCCTGATATCTGCTGGACACTTTTTCCGTCCTATATTGTGTTCGCGATCGTATCCAAATGTGCTATGTGTTGGCGGCTGCTGCTGAATGTGTGGCTGGTTACCTTGAGCTTGCTTCTGCACTTGAATATGCGATTGATGGTAATATTGTTGCCGTTGCATTGCAGCTTGTTGTTGGCGCGTAGTGCATTTTGTTGAGTAGATGCATCCACAGGCTTGCTTCTGCACTTGAATATGCGATTGATGGTAATATTGCTGCCGTTGCATTGCAGCTTGTTGTTGGCGCGTAGTGCATTTTGTTGAATAGATGCATCCACAGGCTTGCTTCTGCACTTGAATATGCGATTGATGGTAATATTGCTGCCGTTGCATTGCAGCTTGTTGCTGGCGCGTAGTGCATTTTGTTGAGTAGATGAATCCACAGGCTGATAATTATTTATGTTTACAACATTTCTATGGGATATCGCATTCGAAACATGTCCTACACCTGTTGATCCATGTCTCATAGCGGGTTCCGCTTTAATGTCCATACTTGCAGCAAACTGCATATTGCTACTGTTTGGAGTCGCGGTGATAACTGGATGTTGAGCGCTCAATTGCGCTTTGTGTCTTGTGGTAACCATACTCTTCTGGCCGGAAGGAGGTTGAAATTCATTTTGAATTTGCTGTGGATGTGTCGTGCAGCTTCTCGGTTGCTGCTGTTGAGTTGATACAGGAGAATTTGTATTTACTGAATTGTTCATTTGTATCCGTTGGCTAGGAGGAGTATTAAATACGATAGGCCTAAACGTAAAGTAAGTGCCTTGCTATAATTCCGGCGTCTCATTTATATTTGTGCCAAGTTGATTATAAGCGTATTGTGACTTTAATTCTATATGATCTGAGCTTGTTTGTTCTATCGCATAAACTAGTTGCCTTATTAGATTATCATCACGAACCGATAATAGGTTTTTGGATTCATCAGCTACCAATGTATGGAACAGTAACGATTTATTTAGGGACGTTACACTCGAAATGGAATCTGTATACAGGAAGCTCGCTTAGTAAATCTGATAAACTCCTCAGCCCGGCTAAAGTTGTAACCGGTACACTTTCATCAGTATTTGCCGGTCCGATTCGGTGAAATTAATCGCACGCTTTCGACATTTCAGCACAATGATTGAATGCATTGTCAGCGAAGTGCTCGTTGATCTGCTTAGAACCTACTTAATTCTAATTTCTAAGTGTGATACAAAATATAAAGCGTTACATACATCGTTAAACCTCGACTTCAGTCGGCTCGGGAAGTTATACTCGCGGAGAACTTATTTTATTTTTTTTTGTGTTTCTTTTTTTTTCGTTTGTTTTCTTGTGTGAGTGGAAGGCTCCCGTGACAACCCATCACCATTTGTAATCGAATTCATTTTCGCCTTCACAAAATACTCCAACTGAAAATAGGAAAAGACAGCTTCCTTTTAATTTTGTGTATTTTATTTTTATTTTTCTTCTCGAAATCGATTTTCGACCGTAATCGTTCGGTCTTCTTCAGCGATTAATTTATTTTTAATTTACAAAAGGGGTAGTTATAAAACTATTATTTTAACAAGATTCAAAAAAGATATTATTATTTAATTAATTTAAATAGCCATGATCTGCAGTTTCTGCATCCTGATATATCAACTTTTTCCTTTCCCGGGTAATTGTCAGGTTTTTCATCACATCCAATTCACGTATATCTCTAGCTTCATTGATGACTACAGCGTCCTCCATTGTTATCTCGTGTCCCTTCGTGATAATATGCGCTGCTACCGCCGACTTGAAATTCGAAGTTCTTTCTTTCTTTCTTACTGCTGCTGCTTCGCCTAGATGCTCCTTGATACGCGTGCCGATGAGTCTCCTCGTTTGACCTATGTACACTTCTTCACAAGTGGGACATTCGATGCGATAGATACCAGATTTTTCGTGTGCTTCGCGCTTGTCTTTCGTTGATCCGAGAACGTTTTTGAGCTGGTTCTTGCTGCTTGATTCGATTTACTGTACAGAATTGAGCTGATTTATTCGCCGCTTGATCCGATTGCTGATGCCTTCGTGATAAGTTAAAGCCTTCCAGTACGTTCTTTCGGTATTCGCATTTGATAATGTTGATCATCCCTGACGCTATCTATTAATCTGGATCTTCTGTGCCATTCTCCTAATCGTCGAGCACTTGAAGCCATTTAGTCTAGCTGTCTCAACAATGTACTTCATCTCCTTTTCCTTAGCTTCCTTGCTTAGTGGCAAATCGAGCATCCTGTGGATCATGGCTCTGTATGGAGAAACCTTGGTTTGCTGCGAATGATTCGATGTATTTGGAATCGTTCTCTGTGTGTGAGTTGCTTTCCGGTATACATCGAAAGTTATATTTGTTTGGGTCCTCCTTACTACTATATCTAGGACCGATAGTTTACCGTCTTTCTTTTCCTCCATCGTGAATAATATATTCTTGTGGGCTCCATTCAGGTCAGCAAGCACCTTCTCCACGTCACTCCTTTTCACATATGCAAACACATCGTCCACATATTGGACCCAATGTTTTGGTAACTGGCCTTTCTCCTGCAGTCCGTCTTCTAGTTTCGTCATAAATATCTCGCCGAAGAATGGTGAAAGTGGATTTCCCATCGCAACTCCGCCTTTCGTCATATAAAATTTCCCCCGAAAGGTGAAATTATTTTCGATCATGCAAAGTCTCGCAAGTTAGATATACTGCGTAGTTTTTATTTTCCAAGATAATGAGTTTTCTTGGTGAGAAAGCCATTCTTCTATATATCCCAGTGTCTCCATCATGGGAATACTCGGGAATAGAGCTTTCACGTCGGAAGACAACAGAATTTCGTCTTGTGCTGGTGGGCTAAACTTCAGGATTTTCTCGGAGAATTCTTTGCTGTTTTTTAGAGATCTACCATTCATTTGGGTCATTCCCTTAAATTCGTTCACCAGCCATCTTGCCAGTTTTTGGGTCGGTGCATTCACGGACGAAATAATCTCACGCATTTTATTCCCCTCTTTGTGTATTTTTTGCAAACGCTTCATCCTAGGCAAAGTAGGGTTGCTCACTCTAACCTTCGTCGATTCGCCAATTAATGACAAGCGTTGAACACCCGATGTAATTTCCATCCATCGTTGGCCCTGTGTCGTGTCGTAGAGCAGGCTTCGGTCCTTTAGGTAGTTCCTCAAAAGCCGCATTAGATATTCTGGAACTTGAAAAGAGTTTTCCAGCGTGTCCAGAATATCCACCCATCTAGCGGAGTTGAAGGCATTCCTGACGTCGAGTGTCACCAACAGGACGATCCGTCGCTTGGTGCGACTATATGCCTCTGCCTTTTGGACCGCGTTCACCACCTCTGCAATCGCATCAATGGTAGAACGTCCTGCCCTAAAGCCGTACTGCCGAGGAGATAGGTCCCCAGCAGCACGAATCGCGTCAGTGAGTCTTCCCGCGCTTTCTCAGCCGTGTCTAGCATGCATAACGGGCGGTATGCAGACGGCGATTCAGGATTTCCCTTCACCTTGCTGATCAGCACGAGCCTCGCCACCTTCCATCGCACCGGGAAAACCCCGTCCCGTAGGCAAGCGTTGAATGTGCTGAGCAGCAAGTCAGGACAATGCTGATAGACAAGTTGCAACACCTCAGCTGGAACACCATCTGGACCTGGAGCTTTCCTCGCTTTCAATGAAAGGACTGCATCTTCCAGTTTTGGCTGTGTAAAGAGTAGGCACTTGACTGCTGTTTTACCATGGGCAGCGTCAAAACAGGCGGGATGGGCGGTGAAGAGTACCCGCACTATCTTGTCCATCTTTTCCGCATCTTGTATGATTGTTTAAATTGAATACATCGATAGTCAATGGTACGGTTGACAGCCGAATGGCCAAATCTTTGGCACCTATAGCACTGGTTGACCCCCGTTTTTTAAGATGCTTTCGCCTCACAAAACTAAATTTCAAGCACCCTACCTATTGGAGGGCACCTGAACTGCTATCATCTTAAATTTGAACCAAATAAAATGCTAACGTTTAGCCTTCAATAGTGGAGTTTCTTGTTGCAAATTTTTTCGCAGTAATGATTTTGACAGCCAGTGCTGCTTCTTGTAACATTTCAAGGAGATCCCCTATATTCTCTCCATAGGCCAGGCCCTTCAACAGCCACCTTTGGTGAATTTGTGAAGTGAGGGGCTTTCCCATTATTTAGAACATCTTTGGCTAGCTTGAAATCAGCCAGTGTTTTAATTCTTACTGTACTTCTTACTATGATCAAAATTTCTATCTTATATTCGGCTGCCAATAGCTGAGCCATATCTCCTCCGCACTGCCCAAAGACATTAATCGGTAGAATTTTAGTCAAAAGTCTTAACAGAAGGTCCAACCGACAACCCAGTTGGTTTCTTCTCCTTATTTTTAGATTTTGAATATTGAATAAAGTTATCGCTAGAATCATTAGTGTTACCAGTATTTCTTCGGCAATCCATTTCGGTATCCATATCGTCATCCATCGCAGCAAGTACTGCATAGTAATTTGCGCTGTCGTTATCTCCCCCGGCGCTTAATATGACATCGGCATCATGAATTGTTGTCTTTCTGGCATCATGCACTATTAGTTTCTTGCCTTGTTGAGCTTCTTTATTTTCACTCGTTTTATATGTTATGGCTTCTTGTTTTCCGGACGTACGTTGTGGCTTCATCGTTTTAGTTTTAATGACGTTTAATAATTTTTGAATCATATGCTCCAAAGATTGTATTTGGAGTTTCATTTATTCGTTTGCTCTGCTAACTCGTTTTAGTTCTTCGTTTGACAGCTTAGTACGCTTCCAATGCTAAAAAATTTCTTGTTCGATTTTCCTTTTCATTATTTTTTCATTAATTGTATTTGAAATGCGTGGTCCCAGGTCCCTAAATGGTGAGAAGCCGTTGGACTCCGCCATGCACTCGGTGAAAAAACTTTTCTTCCTTTTTCAAACTTCTTGAAACTTTTTCGGAATTAAAATCCAGATATTCGATAAACCATTCAAATAATGCGACGATGTTCAAGATTTTTCCAATTAAAAAAATTCGCTTCCAAGTGACGTTTAAAAAAATTATTTTATTTTTTAAGAATTATTGCGAGGAGCTTTTCAAAACATGTCTGTTCGCAACGAATGCTAGGCGTAGAATTGCCGACTTGCTATTTGCGGGATCATATGAGGGGAAATCTTGTCGCGCCACTAGGCTACACTAGAAAATACTTATCACGCGTAATCTACCCTACAAGGCATTTCGATCAATTTTTATTATCTTTAGAAATGTTTTATTAAGCTTCTCTAAGTAATTCAAAATTTTTTGGTCTTGGTAAAGTTAGCGAATATGAAGGCTTGAGACGAACGCAAAAATTTTACAAAAAACAACCGTTACTTACCTAAAGATTGGCTGAAATAAACCACTCATCTCTGCCTAAAGCATAGAAACGTGAGAACGTAGAACTGAGCAGTTTCGACGGAGTGACCAGCTTCTCTCTTTAGGAGCAGCCACTCCTGACCATTACAGGGCTGCTCAACTGCTTATGTTTATTACAATATATTAAATTGATTATTAAACAGGAATTGTGGATCTCTTTTAAGTTCTTAATTTTTACGATTCAGGGCGCAGAAAAATTATTAGATAGAAAACGGCGGAGTTGTGCTATTTTCAATGATATTATTTACTACTTGCATCTTTTCTTTCGCCATTTATGACTTTTTTTTTAAGAAAACCGTTAACATGAAGGATTTGCATTGGAAAGAATCTTAGACGTCGTAAAAACTATGCCTAGAGAATAAGCGCTCAATCTTTTCATCTCTATTCGGAGGATTTCACGCCACCCACATCGTGTACCGCATTACATTCAACCCTCATGTAAATACCACGACGACATCATCCAATTCGTATCGTCTATCATTTGGCATCCTGCCTGGAATACCTTCATTCCCATTATCATCTAAATAGAAGCATTAAATGTGCAGCATCCTTGACCATGTGTCGGTGATTAAGATAGCAATTAGATGAGTGCATCACTTCCCTATCCAACGCTACATCGAAGCATTTGGTCAAGATTCCTTGAATCATACCAGCACGTTGTTCATCCTTTGGCTTAATTATTCGCCCAGTGTGGCCGGGAAATGTAAGTTAACCGAGAACGAATCCAAGAAGTTCATAGCTTTGTGTAAAAATGCATTTACAGTCAAGCAATAGCAGTCAGATGGTCATAGAATGAAGACGTAATTATCTTCGGATTCATCCGTTGTAATTTCGTCTATTGCACATATGTTGTAATTAAATGCTGGTGCACTATGGGTACTTCGATTTTCAATGCTCTGCAAGATTGCGTAGTATTTTTTCCGAAACTGCCGGATACAGGAAAATCGTTGTTGGTTCCTCGAGTCTGAGTATCGGAAGCATGACTAACCAATTCCAAGTGCCCGAACATAATGTATGAAAATGTTCATTACCCACCGCCACAGTGCCGGTTGTCATAACGCGTTAATATTCAAAATGAGTTTGCCTTTATTTCTGGACAACCAATAAAACCTTTGTTGAGTAATTTATGACCCAGGTTAGGGGCAATAACACTTTCATATGAATATGAAAGAGTGGTTTGTCCCTCGGCTGCGACCACGAAGTTTGTTAGTTTACCTTGTGACCGCTTGTACAAATATTCTGCACGTGGACATTGGACACAGAATGCATTAGAGGCAAACGTCCAAATAAGGTAAAATGCAATTCGGTTGCAGAGTGGTTACGATCGTCACACTTTAATGCAACAAGATGCAATGCATTTAGTACCAATAGTGGTTAGCAACGATATTTTATGAGGATAGCAGTGAAGGAAAGGAGTTGGCTTGCGGCCGTTTTTGCTGTTAATAGTTACATTGGAGAGTAGGTTGTACTGACGATTTCCAACTGTCCGGAATTTAATTGAATGCCAAGCATGAAAATTCAGCCAGCGGAATTATGTAGCAATTATTTTTTCAACCTTCGCTATTCGTTTTAACAAGCCACTACTACTTTCTGATGGAAGTGTAAGTAGCTGAATGTTGATAGCCTCAATTAATTTCAGGAGATGAAAATTGGTAATGATCTAGCACTATATAAGTCTGATATATATTTTTTCAATTAAATGATAATTAGAAGACACTTCGTTGCACTTAAATCCGCTTACCAAAGCTGAAAATCTTCACTCAGATACTTGGTATGGCTGTACAGCAAAAGCTCATTCCGAGCGAACGATTGAGGAGTGCCTTCGCTCGTTCTTTAGAGACCGAATTGACATCATAGACTCCCATATGGAACATCATCAATGCGGGGACAAATGAATAAGCCGAAAACTCGAAAATTACTCATTTCGCGGGGATAGCCTAAAAATTCCAAAGAAAATAAAGTGGAACGTATATTATTTAATTAATTTTTCGCGAGAAATTTATTTATCATATATATATATATATATATATATATATATATATATATATATATATATATATATATATATATATATATATATATATATATATATATATATATATATATACTACTGTGGGCAAAAAGTAGTAAGACTTTGTTCATAATTTTAAAATTCTTTATTTATTCTGCCAAATCTATTTCGTCCCCCTCAAAGTAACGGCTCGCCTTTAGCGCGGTATTCGGCCGATTGATCGTCTGTTTCCGAGTCGTAAGCATTGAATTGAAATAAATAGGCTTTTCTATTTATTATTTTATTTTACTAAAGGTTTTAATTTACACGGATTTTAGGTTACAAGTTTTAGTCGGCGAGTCCGACCTTCCTTCCTCGAATCACAAAACGAACTGCACGCTGTCATGTTTACAGTGTTGCCATGTTTATATTTTTGTATACTAAGTGAAGTTATAAGCTAATTGTAAAATATAATTAGTACAGCTTGGATCGCGCATTTATTGGCGCGAACGAATTCAAAATAATGTCCATTGGAGTGCATAGCTTAGTTAGTTTTACAAATAATAATTGATGTTTCATAATTATATTGGATTCTGATTCAACATTCCGCCAACCTTCAACGGCTACTGCCTTCAATTCTCCAGATTGCTACTTGGTAAAGGACATACCTTGGCGATTGGCCGAATCAGAGTTCCCAACTTGGTTTTAAGGGAAACCACTCTGACTAGCCCATCCGCACCTGGGTGGAGTTCAATTATACGACCTAGTAGCCATCGTTGTGGTGGTAGACTGGAATCGACGACGACGACTAATCGACCCAATTGGATGTTTTTCGTTTCTGTATGCCATTTGCCTCTTTGTTGCAGTTGTAAGAGATATTCTTTGGACCAACGTAACCAAAACTGCTGTTGTAACCAGGATAATTGCTGCCAACGAGATAGACGAGAAATGTTAACGTTGGTAACATCGGGTTCGGCTGGCGAGTTCAATGGTTCGCCAATTAAAAAATGTGCTGGCGTTAGTGGGTTCAGATCATTCGGATCTGACGAAAGTGGAGTTAACGGCCGAGAATTTAGGATCGCTTCGATTTGAGTTACTGCCGTCGACAATTCTTCATAGGTCAGAGAGGCAAGTCCAAAAGTACGATATAAATGCGTCTTAGCCATCTTAACCGCCGCCTCCCAGAGTACGCTGAAATGTGGTGCTCGAGGGGGTATGTGATGAAACTCGATTCCGTCATCGGCACACAGCTGGATAATCGAATCTTGAGTTTGCTGACTGCTGAAACGTTGATGAAGCTCTCTCATCTCTCTCTTTGCTCCAACGAAATTGGTTCCATTATCGCAGTACCGGTGACGGCAGTGACCTCTTCGAGCGATAAATCTTTTTAGAGCCGCAATGAAGGCTTGCGATGTCAAGTCCAAGACGACCTCTAAATGTACCGCCTTGACTGCGAAGCAAACAAACACTGCAATATAAACCTTATACGAACGATTTCCTCTGCCCTTTTGATGCACGCAAATAGGACCACAAAAATCAACTCCAGAAACGAGAAAAGGCCGAGTTGGTTTTAAGCGAGAAGCTGGAAGATTGCCCATTAGTTGATGTGAGACTTGCGGCCGTGAACGAAAACAACGATAGCACTGATGCACTACTTGTCTTGCAAAGCTTCTGGCGTTAACGATCCAATATTTGTGGCGGATGGCAGCAACTAACGCTTGAGGACCTGCATGAAAATTTTGTTCATGATAATGTTTGACAAGAGAAAGGACAAATGGATGGTTTTTAGGCAAAAGGATTGGGTGTTTCGATTCATAGGTAATGTCTGCGTTCTGTAGACGTCCTCCTACTCTTAGTAGTTTTATCTTGGAATTGCTATCTAGGAAAGGGTTTAAATTTGTGATAGAACTCCTTAAAGGACTTGTCAATTGACTTTCAAGTAGTCTAATTTCTTTAGCGAATTCCGGATTCTGAACGATCCAAATAATTCGATGTAGCAAAGTGTCAAGCTCTTCCGCTGAAAGAGGACCTATTTTCCTATCTTCTGTTCGTCTCGAGTTGTTCACAAATCGCAAAATGAATCCAAATACGCGACGAAGTTTTTGATAGTCATTTATAAATTTTACATTTGATGTTAAGTCTTCCCGATCAACTATAGTTGCGGCGAGGACGATCTTAACTCTTCTGGATTCCGGAACATTCGCTGTCGATTGATTTCTAATAGGCCATTTATCAAAGGATTCCATTAAAAAATCAGGCCCATTGAACCAAAGAGTTGAATCTACGAGCGATTCGGGGAGCATGCCTCTGGAAACAATGTCCGCAAGATTAGAAGTTGTGGGTACATGTTTCCATCTCATGTTCGATGACAACGCTTGTATATTGGCGACTCTATGCGCCACGAAAGTATTCCAACTAGACGGATGATCAGCAAGCCATGCCAGGACAATCGTAGAGTCAGTCCAGCAGAAAACATCCTGAATAGGTCTATTGATGATTTTTTGAACTCGGTCCATTAGCTCCGCCAAAAGTAGAGCTCCACAGAGTTCCAATCGAGGTATGGTGATCGATTTCACCGGCGCTACTCGAGACTTCGCGCATAACAATTTTACAGATATTGCTCCAGAAGATGCGATGCAACGAACGTATATACAGCAACCATATGCTTTGGGCGAGGCATCGGCAAATCCATGTAACTCCAAGGTTGTTTTTTCCGGATCTGCAAGTACTAAACGAGGAATTTTTATATTTTGTATTAAACTTAGCTGTCCCTTAAATGTTTCCCAATGTTGATGATAACTTGTAGGCAATGACTCGTCCCAATTTATTTTTAATTTCCAGAGGTCTTGTAGGAATATTTTGGCTATGACTGTTACAGGATTAATGATTCCCAATGGATCATAAATTTTCGCAGCATCCGATAAAACTGTGCGTTTTGTTATTTTTCTTCCATCGATATTGTGTTTATAGCAGCAACTAAATAAGTCTGGTACGGGTTGCCAAACAATTCCTAAAGTTTTAAAACTATTCGACTTTTCGAATGAGCAACTCATTGCTAGATCCTCTACCGGATCGCCTTTCAGCAAGTATTCATCGTTTGAACACCATTTTCTCAAATCAAACTTTGCCTTTGATAGAATATACTTTACCTCCGATTTAATCTTTGAAAGCTCTTTGGTCAAAACAGCCCCGGTTATGAGATGATCCATGTAGAAATCACGACGAATAGTAGTTGCACCGGCTGGATAATCCTTTCCATATAAGTTTGAAAGTTCCTGCAGACAACGAGTAGCTAGGAATGGGGCTGCGGCTGTACCATAAGTAACTGTGTTTAGCTTGTAATGACGTATTTCTCCTGATGAGTGATTTCTCCAGATAATGCACTGAGTGTATTTGTCATCGTCATCTATAATTATTTGACGATACATTTTCGATATATCCGCGGTTAAAGCATATTTATGAAAACAGAAACGAATGTGAATATCGAAAAGCTCGGCCTGTATAGTCGGCCCAACCATCATCATTTCATTTAGCGATATATTTGTACTAGTGCGACAGCTACAATCAAATACTACACGAAGTTTCGTTGTCGAAGACTCCGGTCTCAAAACGCAATGATGAGGGATCCAATAACGTACTCGGTTTCGATCTTCAGTGTCTATGAGCTCCATATGATTTAGGTCTTCATACTCCTTCATAAATGCAGAATACTGTTCGTTTAATTCTCGATCTTTTCTCAGTTTGCGCTCCAGGTTCGAAAACCGTCGAAGTGCGATGTCGGCAGAACTGCCCAACTTCGAGAGGTCGTCCTTAATGGGATATTGAACGATAAATCGTCCATCTGTTGTTCGACGATAGGTCTGACGAAAGTGATCTTCACAAGCTTGTTGTTCCAAACTCTATTTTCGATTATCCATTTCAGTTGATTCCAGTACCCAAAATTTTTCCAAAAGTTGCAGCACTGATTGTTCTGAGTCCTCAGTTACGGCCTTTAAACTGCAAAGCACGTTACTGTTTCGATATTTCATATTCTTCCAACATCCTGACACTATCCAGCCCAATAAGGTTTTCTGTAAAGTTGGCTCGGTTTCTTGGAGTTTGATCTGGCCAATGCAAAGAAGATCAAAAAAGACAGATGCTCTAATCAAAACATCTATTCCTTGACTTTCATAAAAATGTGGATCAGCAAGTGGCAAATTTTTTGGAATGTTCCAATTATCGATACTTTAAGAGCAGTGGGGTTGAGGGCCCACTATTGTGGGTAAAATTATCATTTCCAAACTAGTTTCAAAGTTGTTAACATGAGATTTAATAGTTGTGTTAGTTCTAAATTTAGCAACAGCACTCACAGCTCCAATCCCGCTAATAGACTCGCTGACGTTTTGTTTCTTTATCTGCAATCGGTTGGACAGCGATTCCGATATTATGTTTAACTGCGAAGCTGAGTCTAAGAGCGCTCTGCAGGGCACGAAAGATCCCACTTTATCCTTTATATAGATTACTGCAGTTGCTAAAATTACGTGGTTTATTTCATTGTCGCAACTCACATAAAATTCCGATGACGACGACGACGATATGATCAACGATGAATTATTTGCATGACTTGTGCTAACGTCGTGCTCTGAAGGCACAACCTTGACGTCCAAATTAACGTTTTCCACTTGCTTCGATTGATCCCGATGTAATAAGGTATGGTGAGCACCTGCAAAAATTCAACATTTCAACCTTGTGCAGTTTTTGGTCGTATGACCCTTTGTTAAACAGTTAATGCAAAGCGATCGTCGTTTTACCTCCCAATACCGTTCGACGGGTGATTTCGCTGTGAACTGTGGGCATTTTTGAATGTAATGGTCTGTTGCACTACAAATGATACACGAACTCCGCGCCGATATGAGTACTGTGCGATTTTTTGCGTTAGAACGAGACTTCAAGCTTCAAGAATTTGACAGCGATTGTTTAAAAATTCCGAAAATTCATCCCATTCAGGAAAACGTTTTAAATCACGAATCTCGTCCCATTTTAGTCGCGTCTCCGAGTCGACTTTTTGTAATGCCAGATGCAATAATAAACCGTGATATATTTGCTCGGGCTTAGCTAATGACGACATTGAGTGAATATGGGCCATAACACTATCAGATAATTGTCGTAGCTGAGACGCTGCTGTCGAATTTACTGCAGGAAGGTCGAATAACTGTCGAACATGACCCGTCAGTATTAATGCGGGATTATTGAACCGTTTGTCCAATAACGTTTTCGCACGAGTGTAATTTTCAGGAGTCGCTTCTAAATGTTCGATAATTTTTCGCACCTTCTTGCCTAAGCAACTGATTAAATGCTGGAATTTTTCGAAATCCTCTAACTCGTCATCATTATCAACCAATGACTTAAACTTGTTCCAAAATTCTAAGTATGACGTAGGCTCACCATTAAAAAGTGGCAATTTGAGACGCGGAAGATTTTCAGACCGCAATCGAGGTGTTAAAAATGTGCCTGTCGTATAAGAAACATCCTTACTTGGTCTTGATCGATTTAAGTACCCAAGAATGGCTGCCTTAGTTCCACAATATAAATCTTCCAGTTCCGCGAGTCTAGTTGCGTTTTGGGCCGCATCATCATCAAAATCTTCGATTTCAAGATGGGTCTCCATAGCCGTCGTAAACGAACTCTCCAAGAGCGCTAGCCTCGTGTTAAGCTCATGAATATTTAATTTCTCATCCTTTGAATCAATGATCCGTTTAACGCGTGTGATGCTTCCTTTATTTACTGATTCGAGAACTTTCCGATCATCTCCATTGTCTTCAGACTCACTAGTCATC
This sequence comes from Odontomyia ornata, assembly GCA_963969285.1. Lineage (NCBI taxonomy): Eukaryota > Metazoa > Arthropoda > Insecta > Diptera > Stratiomyidae > Odontomyia > Odontomyia ornata. The sequence goes on along the minus strand of OZ017740.1, from coordinate 53,582,158 downwards.
TTCACACAATCAAACTGTTTAATGTCACGATTTAACCTCTAAAATTCACTAGGGCACGTTCGATCACGTACAGTTTGAGTTTTTATACAAATGTCCACGAAAAATAACTTTTCTTTCGGATTCCGACCGATTACCGAAATCTACTAGTAGTTTTAATTGAACTGTTCACGACGAAAAAACTGTTCTTTTCAGATTTCGATCGATTACCGAAATCTTCCTGTTAGGTTTTTAGTGAACTATTCCCGACGAAAAAATGTCTTTTTTGATCCCGATCGATTATCAAAATCGAACTACAAACGAAACTGCCGTATCCGGCTCGACGGACCAAAAATGAATTGAAATAAAAAGGCTTTTCTGTTTATTATTTTATTTTACTAAAGGTAAGTCCGACCTTCCTTCCTCGAATCACAAAACGAACTGCACGCTGTCATGTTTACAGTGTTGCCATGTTTATATTTTCGTATACTAAGTGAAGTTATAAGCTGATTGTAAAATATAATTAGTACAGCTTGGATTGCGCATTTATTGGCGCGAACGAATTCAAAATAATGTCCATTGGAGTGCATAGCTTAGTTAGTTTTACAAATAATAATTGATGTTTCATAATTATATTGGATTCTGATCCAACAAGCATAGATCCAAGACTCGTCGCACGTTATAATACGTTTCATGACATCCTGGTAGTCGGAAAGCATTGTTTCACAGACGTCAACGCGACGCTGTTTTTCAAGAAAATTGAGTGATTTTGGAACTAATCGTGATTTCACTCTTCTTAGGCCCAAATGATCTTTCAAAATGGTTTTACTGATCCTTCCGATATTCCAACGATACCAGTAAGGTCTCTGACTGTTAAGCGTCGATTCTCGAGCACCAATTCCTTGATTTTATTGACGTGTTGAGCATCAGTTGACGTTGATGGCCGTCCTGGACGTGGTTTGTCGTCAACGTGTTCTCGACCCTCTTTGAACAATTTGTACCAATCAAAGACACTTGCTCGCGACATGCAATTATCACCGAAGGCCTTTTGCAACATTCTGAACGTTTCGGCACCAGAAATTTCATTCCGCACACAAAATTTAATGGAACTTCTTTGTTGAATAATTTTACTCATTGTAAAAATCGCCGAATGCACTTTTTGTACTTCAGAAAGACAAGCGTATACTAAACACTAATGATTATTTTGATGCGATATTTGGCACAGATGTCACTGACAGTCATACCAACGTAGAAAAAAAATATTTCGACGAATGGATTTCCGCGCGAAATTTAAATTAAAAAGTCTTACTATTTTTTGCCCACAGTAGTATATACATAATATCACACTCTGATGGGTGAAATAAAGACGAAATTGCGTTTTTCTGTTAAGACAAAATTTTTTATTGACAAAGTTATGTACATGTATTTCCACTTCTATCACTTGTAAACAAATTACTGACTCACCTGAAAAGAAAAAAAAACAACATTTAAAGCATTTATTCCAGGTCTTGATAATTCTTTTACATGAAACAATCCTTGAACACTATCATGACTCTCAATAATTAACATAATCTCACATTTACATTCGATTGACAGTGACACATGTGAAGGAGTCGCTGTCAAACGTGATATCTATCAAAGTCCGTGGGTAAAGCGGCAAATTCAAAATAATTAATAAAATTACAATTAAAGAAAAGCGACAACGCTAGTAAAGTTATTTTCTTGACATCTACCCCCCTCGGAGAGAACACAAGCGATTGTTCGATTAGGTGGCAACCAACACTGGAGTTACGAGTAGCTTTGAAACATGTTAGAGATTTGATGCTGCCTTCTTATGTCCAGCATCAACTTCATGGATTGAAGTGGAAATCTTCTTTAAAATTGTGTATGGTCCTATCCTTAGTTCATCCATTTTCTTTCTATTTAGTTGATTTCCATTTTCTACATAGACTCTTTCTCCCAATTCGAATTTATATTCTTCTCTACGTAGATCACATGTTTTCTTATTATAGTTGTGGGATTTTATTGAATTTTCGAAGGCTAGTTTTCTATCTCTTTCCAGATCTTCTTTTGTGCATCTTGATTTCAATTCTAGTGGCAGAATATCCGCATTCTCGCCTTCCAAAAGGTATTTTGAAGTAAATTTTGTGACCGTATGTTCTGTTTCGTTATATTTTGCTACACATTTTGTGCAACTATTGTCCAGGCTGTTTTCTTGTCCCCTTCATTTATTTTACACCTTATCCTATTGACTAAAGTTTGATTCAGTATCTCATTGAGTCCATTTGAAAATGGTGCGGCCACAGCTGTGACTACTATTGTTATGTTTCTCTCGTTCAGGAAGTCTTTAAATTCCTTGGAATTTATGCCAGGATATTAGTCTGTTAATACCATATCAATATTATAGCTTTGTGTCGCATTTTTTATTAGCTTAATGAAATCACTGGAGCCTTGTTTTTTGATGTCAATATATAAGCATATCTGGCAAAATGGTCAACCAGAAGATGCAAGTATTTTTTTTCTGTAGACCGTGATTCTCCAAAGCCTCCAATGGTATCAATTGATACAACTTCAAGCGGGTGTGTTGCTGGTCCCAAATGTGACATCAAACCAAACTTTGATTTTCTTCTTGATTTATTCTTAATAAAAATGTCGCATTCTTCACAAATTTGGTTAATATTTGTGATGATATTCTTTGCCGTGTAGAATGGCGTTATATTATTTATCATCTGCGTTCTTCCAATGTGGCAGTAAATATCTTGGATATCTCTAATTAATTTCTTGCTTAATGCTTCTGAGAGTATAATTTTATTTGGTTTTTTTTTTTTTATAGTAAATATTATTGTTCAGTATAAACTAGGAATTTTCATTATGTAGATCTTGATTTGTGTGTTGGTCATTCTTCATATATTTCAGGTTAATTAAATTTTCAAGTTTTAAAAAATCATCAGTATCGTCACAAGGTTCTAGGAGTGGATTTCTGCTTAAGCAGTTTGCTTCTTGATTTGACTGTCCTGGGTTATATTTTATTTTAAAATTATACTGCGATAAATAATACATCAAATCACCTAGTTCCTCGTCTGTTCTAGCTTTGATGTTCAGATTTTCTAATTGTTTGTGATCAGAATATACCACAAATTCATTTCCCATAATCCAGTGCTGCCAATATTTTACAGCGTCTTTGACAGCCAGACATTCTAGATGTATTGCCTTCTTTTTCTTTTGAGTTTCTGTCAACTTCTTCGAGAAGTAAGCTACAGGCTTATTGATTCCGCCTTTATCTTCTTGTTTTAACACTGCCCCCACTCCTTTAATACTATCATCTGTGTAAATTTTTATTAGTTGCTCAGGGTCAAATATCTTAAGAACTGGTTTGGAACATAGTAATTCTTTTATTTTATCAAATGATTCTTGGCATCTTGTATTCCAAATGAATTTTACATCTGTCCGTAATAAATTGTGTAGCGGGTTCAGGATAATCGCACCATGTGGTAAAAATTTCTGATGAAAATTTACTTTACCGAGGAACTGGCGTATATTTTTTCTTGATCTGGAACTGGGAAGTTTTTGATAGCTGTTAAATAATCTTTGAGAGGTCTAACTGAAATATTTTCTATTATGTGACCCAAGTATTTGGCATAATTATTTGCAAAAGTACGAGGTGTGTTCAAAAAGTATCGGGAATTTTGAATTTTCGCGGGTTACGTATATTCGAATTTCGATTTTTTTGTGGCGTTATGTTGGTACTCATGTCTGTCACTTATGCCGACAAGCTCGGCCATTTTGAATGTTCACTTGATTGGTGATAGCTGCTTTACTTGCACGTGTTTTCAATCGTCTTCGATTTTTACTTATTCAAAAAAATGGATCAAAGAACGTGTATCAAATTTTGTGTGAAAAACGAAATTAATTGCGCGGATGCATTCCGAATGTTGACTGTGGCATACGGAGAAGCTACTTTGGACCGAAGCAACGTTTATCGGTGGTACAAAATGTTTTTAGAAGGCCGAGAAGATGTGAACGACGAAGAGCGTGCCGGACGCCCGAGCACTTCAACAACAGACGAAAAAATTAATGAAGTGGAGAAAATGGTATTGGCCAATCGTCGAATCACCGTTAGAGAAGTTGCTGAGGACCTAAACATATCGATTGGCTCGTGCCATTCGATTTTTATCAACGATTTGGGCATGAGACGGGTCGCCGCGAAATTCGTACCAAAATTGCTCAATTGCGACCAAAAACAGCAACGCATGAACATTGCTAATGAGATGTTAAACTCTGTCCGCGACGAACCAAATTTGCTCCAGAGGGTCATAACTGGTGACGAATCGTGGGTTTATGGTTATGACGTGGAAACCAAAGCTCAATCATCTCAATAGAAGCTGCCGCATGAACCAAGACCGAAAAAAGCGCGCCAAGTTCGGTCGAATGTGAAAGTTTTGCTGACAGTTTTCTTCGATTGCAGGGGCGTGGTGCATCATGAGTTCTTGCCACAGGGAAGAACGGTCAATAAGGAATATTACCTGCAAGTTATGCGCAATTTGCGCGAAGCAATCCGCCAGAAACGCCCGGATTTGTGGGAGAACAAAAATTGGCTTTTGCACCACGATAACGCCCCTGCTCACACATCGTTGCTTGTGCGCGACTTTTTGGCCAAAAACAACACACTAATGATGCCGCAGCCACCGTATTCCCCAGATCTGGCCCCCTGTGACTTTTTCTTGTTTCCTAAACTGAAGAGGCCCATGAAAGGACGACGTTACGCTACGCTTGACGAAATAAAGACGGCATCGAAGGAGGAGCTGAACAAGATAAAAAAAATGATTTATGAAGTGCTTCGAAGATTGGAAAAACCGTTGGCACAAGTGTATAATATTTCATGAGGATTACGTTGAAGGGGACAAAATAGATATTCATGAATAAATAAATAATTTTTGAAAAAAAACAAAATTCACGATATTTTTTGAACACACCTCGTACATTTCGAAAATCTCAGTCTAAATCCTTCTGCTATGTGGTATTGCCTCTAGTAGTCTTGATATACGAGTATGTAGTACGTGTTCTTTGAAAGTTTTTGAAAAAATTAAGAACTTGTCTATAAAATTTACTGCGAAATCTAAGAGTTTGTACTTTCTTATTATGTTGCTCAATATTCTTTGGCTGGAGATGTCCTCAAACCAAATGAAAGGCATGTCCATTGGAAATGCACCTCTTGTGTGACAAACCCAGTTTTGTATCTATCTTGAATTTTCAAACAAATCGACCAAAATGCTGAATTTATATCAAAAGTAGAAAAATATTTGCAGTCCACAGTTTTCACCATTAAATCCTCGATCAAGGGGAATGGCTGTGATTGAGGGACGACAATCTTGTTCAATTCTCTGAAATTTATGCAAAGCCTTGTTTTTTTATCATCTTCTTTTTTATATGCCAGGGTAACCGGGGCAGCAAATGGGCTATAAGATTCTTCAATCAAATTTTTCTTCAATAGATTTGATACTTGATGCTAGATTTATTTGCTATCATCAGCTGTGCACCTGCACGGACGTTTGTAACAATATTTATCCACTATCAAATCTATATGATCTTCATAATCTCGTACAGTGCTGACGTCGTATTTATCCTTAGTAAAAACTGGTTGGTATTTGTCTATTTATTTATCAATTTCTGTTTGTTGATATGCATCTAGATGGTTCACTGTAATTTCAAATTCATCTAAATTTATATGTTCGTTGAAGTTTACTTCACATCTGTTTATTTAATTAATTTCTTGTTTCAGTACCTCAGAGTATGAAGAATCTCTTTCATTTCTATCAACTAGTACATTAGGAATGTTGACACTTGTTGAATTGAAAAAATCAATTTTTGATTCTTTATTTTTCATATTTTCTTCATTTGGGAACTTCTTGTCTTCTTCTGGATTTTTACACTGTATGATATTCAAGTTTTCATTTTGCATTAATTTGAATTTTTTAATGCAATCCAAACCGATTAGAAAATCATAATGGTATTGTCTATCACAAAAATATCTATAGTTCTTTCCGTATTAAATATTTTAAGTTTCAGAGTTACCATACCTTTTGTTTTCAGGTTTGCTGTTTGTGTGTCACTTGTATCTTCTGTTTCTTGTATCTTCAATAATTTTGCATTAATTAAGGACACATTTGAACCCGAATCATAAATTCCAGAAACTTGCAAAGTGTCATTTATTAGTAACATTACTTTTTATTGACAAAGTTATGTGCATGTATTTCCACTTTTATCACCTATAAAGACTTGAGAAATAATCCATACTTTATTACAAATTTGACCAAATCAAAATAAAATTTAAGCCACTTACATTTATTCCCTACTAAGGCGCCCCTTACTTCCGTTTTCTTGATTATCGCCATCGCACAGTTGTCTCGTCCCAATTTAATGTTCTGGTATCCAAGGTTCATCTCCAATTTACCGTTCCGGTACCCAGGGCTTGTCTCCGATTCCTCGTCAAATGTTGTCACTGATAAACGCTCGGTTATACCTCCACCAGTTGCTCAAAGACTCCCAAAAGGAAAGAAAGCGCACCAATCTTCCCAGGCTTAAATAACCTCCGGGTTAACGTTTTTTTCCTCCCGTCCACCGGAAATATCATGTTTTGGAGCACCCTCGCTTGATTTCACCCATAACAAGTTTCAATCGGTGGCAATCCTACTGAGAATTAAGTGTATTCCACGCTGAATGCACTGAATGCATTTGACTGACAGCACGAACTGTCTGTAATGTTTATTTACATTACGAAGCGAGATGAAGATTTCGCAATAATCTTCGCTTTCCCCTTGAGCCAGCGCTAATATTTTCTAGTTCTTTTCATTCCCGCCGGTAGTTTGATCACCGTGCCAACGCGTGGAGTGTCGTGTGTGTATGTTTATACACCAGTTTTAACTAATTTCGGTTATCGAATCTCGCCTCGGGAATGTCGCGATTTTCTTCATTTAGATTTCCGTGGTGGAATACAGTGAATTTGGTGTGGGTAAGTGAATCGTACGCTTCGGCACGATGTCAATAGCCAGTTAGGAGAGGAGGTAAGATATTCAACAGTTGTATCCATGTTTGTTTCCTGTTGTTTGAGCTTGTCGTAACCGGCGGTCATCTGTTGGTGTGCTAAAGTGAGTTTTTGGCTTATATTTTTAATCTCATGTATAGCCTCTTATTTGGCTGAGAACTCATCACAAAGCTCTGCCAATTGTTTTGTGTGGACGTCATGTAGTTCATCCATTTGATATCGAACGTTGCGGGTAACGCTTCAGCATTAATTATTGAAACTGCTCAGCTACTTTCAGTTTTGCACATTCTTCCCGAAGGCCATCGATTTTTTCTTCAAAAGTTCGCTTCTTGATCTTGGACTCTCACATTGATTCCTACAATGACTTCATTCTGGCTTCATGTTGTAAGCTCAACAAACGGCGTTCGCCTAAATCTTTTTCATATTTAGAAACCTTTTTATTTAAATCTGTTAGTAACGCCTCCAGATTCTGACATCTTTATGCGATATTTTTAGCTTCCGGTTTAATTTTATTTATATATAATCAAGCCACAGTGAATTCCTCTTCAACCTTACCACCTGGATCAGGCGTATTCATGTCAATCTCACTGATACTATCCGTGCATAAGACTTATCCAATTTTCGACAGATCACGCAAAAGATTAGAGAGTACTCGTATTGCATAAATTCCTTCATGACATATCTTTCAATTGTTGCAATTTCGATGTAACGACATTCAATGTTCACAGTATCTTAATGATGCAAATGCCTTTAAATTATCGTGCATATCGCGAACACCTCTTGTCGCACGACGGGAGCAACGATTTCAATCAGGATTTCCTCCCAGCGTTGCATGTTATTTCGTTTGCGACGCAATTGCGATTACTTTGAGGGACTATACATTCTATGCTGCCGCATATGTTGATTGGATGCCGAAAGTTTCCGCTACAGTGTGACATAGTCGTAGTGCCGGGAATTTGCGTTACAATTCAAGCTCGCGTTGGATTTTGATGCTTTCGACGCTTGTTACTGCTTCCGTTGTCCATAATATGGCGTGTAAATTGGAAGCAACCTAGCTACGTAAGTTTAATTAATTGAAGTTAAAAACAAAAAATATTATGTGGCTTTCTTTATGTAATCTAACAAGTAGTCATTTTATGAATGAAAATTTAAATTACTTGCTGTTGGTTACATTATTGAGTTATCAAAAAAAGTTAATAAAGTGCGGCTCGGTATTGCGTAGGTTTAAATCTTACCAAATCCCGGAGGTAGTGTTCGGGGTGAGCAGCACTGTGGAATCTCAATGTTCATCCGTAACAACGCTACACAAATTGATTTTAATAACAAATTCAAATTAACTTTGAGAAGGGATGTTGTGTATTCCATATTACTTTTGTACAGTGAATCCGAATACACTTTGATAAGAGGTATGGTGCAATAAAAATAACCTTTTATATGCTGCACAAATCCACTGGATAGCAATTCGAATTCTTGAATTATTTGTTGGTGACTTGTACTGGAATATACGCGTGTCTCCTAATTCTCATTGTTGCGAAATTTTATACCAAATTGTGAGACACAATACAATATAATAGAGTGGTCCGTTGCCCCATTTTACTTCAAAGGTGTAATATAAAAAATGGATCGCTTAATGACACAATAAAAATTGTTGAGCGTTCAATTAAATAATATGTTCAGCGTGTTCAAGAAGTTCGTCAGTCGGTCATGCAAACACATGAAATAATATGATGTTGGTGGATGGAAAAGATGATTGTAATTGGATCATTTTTCACAGAATTGGTATTTGACGTTCGAGGAACTCAACTTGAACTTTGAAACGGAGTTAGCAGAATTGCAGATGGAACAGAGAGCACAGGGTTTACAAGGAGTTGAAATCAATCCTCTGTAGCTGTGAAAGACGCAGATTTTCGACTTCAACGGATCAACCTTCCAAAATTTAGTGAAAATTACAACGAGTGGACGTCATTTAAAGACTCATTCAAATCTTTGATTCACAGGATAGTGAACTTATCAATGGTGGAAAAATTACATTACTTGAAGTATAGTCTGTCAGGTGAGGCTGAACAATTACTGAAACATTATACCGTTACTGAAGTAAATTATGAGCTAGCATGGAAACTGCTTAATGAACGCTATGACGACAAGTATGTGCTTTTAAGCGCACAATTCAAAAAATTATTAGCGATTAGTAACGCCATTGAGTCTGTATCCTCCATAAAAATGTTATTGGACAAATCTCTCGATTGTACTCACGCAATAGATAACCTGGAGGTTGAGGACAAATGGGAGATAATGTTGGTACATTTAACAATGCAGCAACCACCATGTGACACATGCCGAATTTCGGAACAGCAACAAGCAGTAGAGTCTGGAACAGCGTCATTTCGGAAGGATTTTCTTGCAATTTCGCGTCAGAGTTCTAGAAGCTGCTGAGGTGGAGAAGCAAAGGGCCAGCAAAGCTTCACATAGTGTGTTGATGATGAAGGGAGAACAAGGAGTTGCGTGCATTTTGTGAAAGAGGCCACACCATTTGAGGCGATATAGTGGGTCCCTACAATCTGAATACTCAGAGAAATTTGATGATGTGAAGAGAAATGGTTTGTGTCTCAATTGTTGGACATTTAATTGGAATGTATCTTAGTTCGTTGAAGTCCTTCCAATGCAAAAATCACATCATATACTCCTTCACATACCTGCCGAATTAAGTAATGAGAAAGTTGTTCATCAATCGTTGCTTCTGCCCAAATATGGAGGGCGATCATCGAAGCCGGTATCACACAATAATCAGTTTTCATCAACAGTATTTGATAAACATTCTGCGGTGGCATTCTCGCACTCCGGACAAATGTCTACCAAATCTTTTTTCGAACATGGGCCATCCAGCTCACCGTCAACAGCTGTTAAAACCAGCTCTTCCACTAGTTACACTGAACAATCGGTACTGCTAGTGACAGCTTTAGTAAAAGTTGATGCTTTCAGCGGGCATGTGACTCTACGTGCTTTACTGGATCAAGAATCACAAATATCAATCATCACTGAGAACGCAGCCCAAAGATTTGGAATTAAACGAAAGGCTACATATATTACCATAGCTGGAATCGGAAAAACGAAGGGTATCTCAACTAACGGGAACTTGCAAATTAGACTACATACTAGAACAAACGAATGTTTGACAATAGACGCTCTCATACTGAACGAGCCAACCAGCTTTATTCCATCAAAGATAATTCCCACATCACTGCGAGAGTACATTGGAAATTTCGATTTGGCTGATCCTCATTTTGATCAGCCAAACAAAATTGATCTTCTATTGGGAGCAGATGCTTATTCCCAAATTATATTCGGGGAGTTCGAAAACTGAAACTAGGTCCAGTTTTGTAGTGCACCAAACAAGGCTGGAAAATATCAGGGAAAGTTGATGGTGATGATTCGCAAACAATTCACACTTGCAAAGTAGAAACAAATGGGAACGTGGAACTCAGCGAATAGCTAAAACGATTTTGGGAGATAGAGGAAATTGGAGTTTGTAACAATTTAAAGCAAGAGGTGGAAGCCTGCGAGCAGCATTACAAAGCAAATGTACAAAGACAACGAACGGGCGATAAGGTCAGTGATATTTATGGTTACTGGAAGATCGTAGCCGCTTTTCATTCTGTTTTGAAAATGGTGATGAACAGCTATTGTGTAAGATCTATCCTTCAACGAACAATCCTTGAAAAAATATAGAAGCCCCAATTTGAACATCGGTGTTTCATTGGTGTGGAAATATATCCAGGAGTTAAGGTTGTATAGTTGAGTTCATCTTTCGGCTGCGAGAACTGTTACTACTTTACAGGTATCAGAAAATTGTGCTGGTTGGTCTATCAACTGGAGCTACCATTTGGAAGTTGTGCTAGCTGGTCGATCAACTGGAGCTACAATTGTGTGGGGCCGGCGTTCCTGGTAAAAAGGCGTGATTTTGATTACAAATATGATTCTCATCAGGGTTGACAAGACTGCGATTGAGCTCCTCCTTTGATAGTTGGTTAAAAGTAATCCCTGTGAAGTGTTAGAGCCAAAAAGTTAGAGTTGGATTGTATTTGGACGTATCTTGAGAGTAGTTCGAAGGTTAAAGGAATAACTTTAAGTAGTTGATAAATTTCATTTTTTATCAATGGTACGGTTATTTTTTGTTTTATCGAAATCCTCGCCTCAATGCTCATGAATATATAGAGCTGTGTTAGTAGCTTATTCATAGAGTGGGCGGGAATGGTTAAAGTTGTCAGCTCTGGATGGAGACCGTGGCAGAACAGACGATCGGACATTGAGCCTGGCGCAAGAGGAATGATTGGTTTGAGGATGAGTGCCAGAATGCGTTAGATAAAAAGAATCAGGCGTACAAAGAATACGTAGGTAGGAAAACCAGGACGAAGAGAGAACAGTATGAAAATCTCAGAAGAGTAGCGAATAAGATAATTAGGAATAAGAAAAGAAAACGCTATGACAACCAATTGAGAAGTATAGATGTAAGTTTAGCGAGCAACAACACAAGACAAGCATATAAAGTAGTGAAAAGCCTGAAACGTGGCTACCAGCCCAAAACCTCGCTCTGTCGTGATGACATCGGCGATATCATCGCTGATGAAACCAAGATTAAGGAAAGATGGGCATCATATTTCAAGAATCTCCTTAATCCTCCGCACAGCTCCAGAACATTGGAGCCTATAGATGCCTGCAGAGAGCTTCGATCGGCCCCACCAAATCTGGATGAAGTGTGTTCCATCATCAAAGCCCAAAAGAATAATAAAGCGTAGAGCATCGATCAGATTCCAGTGGAGCTCATCAAATATGGTGGCAGTTGTGTTCATAAAGCCATTTACAAAGTCATCAAGCTATTTGGCAACAAGAACATATGCCGAAAGAGTGGAGCCAATCAATTATATTCCCTATCCACAAAAAAGTGACAAGCTACACTGCGAAAATTATAGAGGCATATTACTACTTTGGACGGCGTGCAAAATATTTTCTAAAATCTTAGAAAATAAAATCGTATCACACACCAACAGTATTATAGGGGAGTATCAAGGTGGTTTTAGAGCAGGTAGATCGACAATAGAACAATTGTTCTAATTCAAGCAAATAATCGAAGAATGCTTGGAGTTCAACATGTACGCACACCAAATTTTCTTTGACTTGAAGCAAGCATACGACAGTATTGATCGTAACATACTTCACCAAATAATGCTTTGCTTTGGCATCCCAGCTAAATTAGTCCGTCTAACTAAAATGAAAATGACGTCAACGACCTCCCGAGTCCGCATTAATAGCCAACTCACCGATGCCTTTGACACAAACATTGGACAATAGCAGGGAGATGGGCTGGCCCCAACGCTATTCAATTTGGCTCTAGAGTGCGGCATAAGGAAGCTCCCTGTCAATACGTGAGGTACATTACTTTACAAGTCGAGCCAAGTAATAGCTTATGCGGATGATTTCAACATTTTGTCACGGCTGCCAAAGAACGAAGCAAAACTAAGAGGGTTACAAATCAATGAAAATAAAACAAAGCTCATGATATGGTCAAAAAACAAACTCAAAAACATAAAATATCACAGTTCCCGAATACAGCATCGAAAATTTTAGCAAAATTGTGTATTTAAGTGCCAAAATAACGAAAACAGCTAATGAAATAGACAAAATGTGCCGAAGAATACAGCTTGCAAATAAAATATTTTATTCAGTTTTGACGATCTGGAAGATTAGCTACATACACAGGAAAACAAAGCTCCAAGTATACAAATCTGTGATAAGACCAGTGTTATGCTATACGTCTGAAACATGGACCCTAACCCGAGCATCCGCAAATATATTGAATACCTTTGAGTGACGGGTCCTGTGGCGAATAATCGGAGCGAAGCTAGATGGGGAACTCAGAAAAAATATTTAATGGGACTTGATGGTAGCAGAGTTTATACAAAATACATTGGTCTAAATAAGTTCGTCGGGTATTAGAGATGGAAGTAGTAGGAAGGATAAATCACTTTCATAGGGCTGATACGGCAAATTATACTAGAGGAAAAGACAACGCGTAAACTTTCTTTGGACAGTTTCTAAAGAAGACACGAGATAGGAATGTCTGGGGGACCAGATAACAGAACAGTATTCAAGCATAGGGCAAACAAAACAAACAAATAGGCGGTAAGAAGAATAGTGGCTGTTGAATTTATGTATATGCTTAACGCTAAACTCTGAAACTCTAAACACTTAGTAATCGCATTTAAAATATGTGCATTAAATTTGTGATTTGGATCAAAAGCCACTCCAAAGTCTTTATGACTGAACATTCCAGAGAGCAAAGTATCATTTAATATATAATTAAAATTAATAGGAGAGTCTTTGACAGAAAAATTGATTTTATGACAATTAGTCATGTTAAGATATAAACAGTTTGAAACGCACGATTTATTTAGAGCATTCAGATCAGTTTGGAGGAGCTGACTGTATAAATGGGATTCGACTGCTCGAAATACTTTGAAGTCATCAGCATACAAGAGGCAAGAGGAATTAATTACAAAGGAGAGATCATTTATGAACAACAAAAAGAGAAGAGGCCCAAGAATTGAACCTTATGGAACACCAAATGTAAGATAAAAACGACTAGCCGTAGTACCAGAGACACTTACTCGACAGGGACGACACGTTAGATAAGATGACATCCAAGAAAGAAGAGCACCCGAGATGCAAAGAGCTTCAAGTTTACGACATAGAAGTAAATGATTCACAGTGTCAAAGGCCTTGAAGAAATCTGTTAAGATCACGTCAACTTGCAGTTGGTTATCCAAAGCTCTTACAATACTGTTTGTGAACTCTATTAAATTAGAGGATTGAATACTGTGAACTCCATTAAATTAGAGGTAATGGAGTATCCTTTGAGAAAGCCATGCTGCTCTGGAGCAATAAAAGGAGTTAATGAGTTTGAGTGTCGATTATGAACCAGCGGTTCAAGTAACTTTGAAAAGCAGGAAACTAAGAAAATAGGGCGATAATTGAAAACTGACGTAGGATCACCACTTTTAAAAATAGGCACAATATTAGCTGTTCTCCAAGGGTTAGGGAAAGTACTAGTACTCAAACTTTTATTCAAGAGGAGAGATAAAGCAAAACTAAGTGACAAGGCTATCGACTTTACAAATATGTTTGGCAAACCGTCCGGCCCAGGGCTGATATTAGGATCAAGAGCATTGATCAAAGATTCAACTTAGATATATCTGTGCAAATAAAGGAAATTGGGAAGGTAAGACAACAGGATGCAAAACTTCAACGGGAGGAGAAAAAGTCGAAGAGAAAAATTGGGCAAATGAATCAGTAACTTCTTGAGGAAAAGAAACCTCTGCACCATTCCAGCGGATCTTACTGAGAATGGAAGAAGAGGATTTCAGCGACTTAATATAACACCAAAAAGGCGATGTATTATTAGCCACAAGAGAGCTATCCAGACTGCTGAATAAGTCTTGAGAGCATATCTGATCTCTTTTTGGCAAAAGCACGCAGCCTGCTAAAATTATATCTAGCTTCAATAATTCCGAGTATTTTCAAGACACGATATCTAGCCAAAAGGTTAGGGTTCCAGTGATCCGCGAATGACCGGTTTCACGTTTCGGTCAGTACGCCGTTTATATTTCGGATTGGGGTTTTTTTTGTTAGGGTAGATTTTTTTTGGCTTTAAATTCGAGTAAATTATTTCGGGCGCTGCAGCGGCTATATTCGGGAGCGTGCATTTGTTCAGCGGTTGTCTTGGCTCCTTTTCCTCGGAACGAAGTTAAGTAATATTATGTAGAGTCATTGTGAATTGTTCGAAGCATTTTAATACGGGCATTTGAACCGGTGGCTGAGGGCTGTAGTTCGGACTAAGTCTGCTCGCGTAAGACCTGAGACCAAAGCTCCTTTCCAAACTAGCTAGCTAGATTAAAAGTTTCCGGACTTGTCAAGCTAATGGGTACAGTCCATTATAACGTTCCAAAACTTCACGTCAAGAACCGATGAGAGGTCAGATTAAATTTTTTTCAGGAAATTTCGAACGAGAGTTCAAAAATCATTACATACTAAAAGGTCTAAAAATGCTTGAATCTCAATAGTTTCTGTCGGTCTCCATTGACTTTGCAGGACGTTTTGTATTTCGAAGTTGGAATGCTTCACTATGATTTTCAAAACATGTTGATTGAAGAAGAGATTGAAGCTCGAATCTAATATATTTTGCTCGGGGGGAAGAACCACCTTGTGAATACGGCCGCGAGTTCTGTTGTGTCATTGAGTACAACCACGTTCCACGTTATTCCATCTCTAATTTTGTAAGTACAAGCCGATGCAAATCCCTGTAACGGTTCTTCATCACTTTTGTTCCAAAATTGTTCATCGTCGCTTTTAGATGCTGATTCTGTCTGTAAACTGTCACTTTCTGAAGATTAGTCCACTGCCAAATTCTCATCGTCGCTATCCAACTCACACATCAAATCATTCTCGTCCTCACTTTCTTCAGGAATGCGCTGAATTTCCTGAGGTGTCAGTTTATACTTAGCAATTTTCGAGACCAAAACTCTGAAACAAAATAATGAAAATTACAAATGCATACACTATAAGTACTATAAGTTGCTTCAACTTACTCGCTAGAATATAATTGTACTCGTAAGTCACTGAAAGAAATTTAACCACCAAAAATATACTCTCTATGAAAACCAATATTGCAGATACAAGGTGTATCGCTTTTTAGTTTCTATGATCTCAGGAATTTTTTCTTGCAGACCAGTTTATATGCACAAAAAATTGTTTTCCGCAAAAAGAATAGCTTCTATACATAATACAAAGTGTGACAATTAAGTATTGAGACTGATTTTATTGCCGCGCTCGTGGTAAACCTGCGACTTTGAAATTCCTTTTTCCTTCTTTGGCATTCCTTTCCTCTTCATTGATATATTTACCATTGCTCTAGCTTGTTTAGTTCACCTGCTGTGTCGTAGACGAGTAGACGTGTGCTTGTGGTGCTCGTCACGAAAATAGAGAGACGAAATCGAGAGCAACGCATCGCGATAGCATTTTGCGCCAGATTGGGTGAAACAGATTGTGCGAAACAGATTGGGCGAAACAGATTGGGTGAAAGTGCATGGTGATAGTGCTCTTAGTCGTGTTCAGGTATTTCGATGGCATAAAGAATTTAAAGAGGGGCGTGGAAGCCGAGGCGCAGAGTTGGAGACCAGTCGAGGTACGAACGGACGCAAATGCACAGCGTGTGCGCACCCTTATTCGTGAAGATCGGCGTTTAACACTTCCAATGTTGGCCTCGGAACTGTGTACGAACCGTGAAATAGTCAGACAAATTTTAACCGACGATTTTGGGATGAAAAAGTTGTGTTCGAAGATGGTTGCAAAGAACCTTTCTGAGGAGGAAAAGTAGCATCGAATGACTATCACAGAAGACTGTTTGGAACAAGTGGAAAACGATCATACGTTGCTTGATCAAGTTATTATAGGCAATGGAAACCACTTTTTTCAATTGGCGGTCAAAGAACCCATTTTAAGTCGATTACGAGCATCCAGGCGGCCGTGATGAGGGTACTCGCGGACATCCCAGTCAAAGCGTTCCAGAAATGTTACGAAGCAAAGAAAACACATCGGAATCGTTGTATAGCTGCCCAAAGGGACTGCTTTGAAGCAGATGGCAGAGTTGTAGAATAATTTTTAAATATGCGTTTTTTTTTTTAAATCTCCATTCCCTACCACTCTCTTCATCATACTTTCTTCGTCGCACAACGCTCGTGCGACCTGCACTCCGCATTTCGTCGTTTCCTCAGGTGTGCCACCTAGACAATGATTATACCATCGGTATAAGGGGGCACACAAATTATGTGAAGTTATCCTATTAATCTCATCTTGTCCATTTCGTGATCAGCACTCAGAGATAAAAAAAAACTTTGTAATACGCCGTGGGAAAAAAACTCTGAGTTATAAAGATAGCTGTCTTTTCAAGCATCTCGACGATCGGGTTTAAAGTGCCGTTAGATGCTTAGTTGAAATTTATTGGACTGAGGTTCTCCATAATAATATCTTTCTGCTATACAATCTCAGCCCTAAGATGCGATGTAGAAATTTATTGCACCGAGATTCAATCGTTGTTAAATAAATATTCTTTTTCATAGAATTAGTCTCATTACTTAATTGTCACACTTCGTAAGATTCAATTATTTTTTGAAAAAAAACCAGGTAAGGATTTTGTACTTTTGCCTAAAGTCATTTTGTAGTTTTGCCTAAAGTAATTTCTAATTAATTCGGCATTATCGATGTCCACAAAGTTTTGTCCTAATTGAATTTCTTGCAATGTCGAATCACCTCTATGTTACTTTTGCTACGTGGTCCCATTCTATCTCGTGCGCTCCGTTATTATATGCCTGGATGCTGTTCCGCATTCCGGCGTACCGGCACTCTGCCATTCTCAACTTCAAATTGCCTCCGTAACGTCTTCACCTTCTTTTGGGCACATATACCTTTTTATCGGTACCTTTATTTATTTTTTTTAACATTTAACAATTTCCCTATAATTTTTATTTCCCCATCATCTCAATCCTACCCTCTTACCCTATTTTTAATAGCAAAAAAAAAATATATATATACATATATATATATATATATATATATATATATATATATATATATATATATATTATATATATATATATATATATATATATATATATATATATATATATATATATACACATATTGTATATATATATTGTATATATATATGTATATATATATATATATATATATATATATATATATATATATATATATATATATATATATATATATACATAATCTTAACTTTCCCACTCACAACACCCCATTCATTACTTCCCATTATAATAAAACAACGTGTGTCGGCGGAGACGATGAACAACGTACTAATTTATTTAAGTATAGAATACAGAGAAGAAGCATAGAATACATAGTCAGAAGTTTGTTACAAGGTGGCACTAGTAGTATCTATATTTTGATATTTACAACACTCCCACTCAAAACACAGATTACTTTCAAACTATATAAACATAAAATACACACTTAAATGAAATTACACTTTAACAATTCCTAAAGCATTCAAATGTTTATAATGTTTTACAGCACCTAAGCTTTTAGTGAGTATATCTGCAGGCATATCTAATGTACATAAATAATCAACACTAACAATGTTTTTATTTATCATTTCTCTGCAATGGTGATATCTGACATCAATATGCTTTGTTTTATTATGTAATACAGGGCTTAGTAATAACTTCTGAGCACTCATACTATCATTATACAAAGTTATCTTATACATTCTTTTAGCCACTTCATGTTGTAAGTTTCTTAAGTACACTGCTTCCTTGCAGGCCTCTGATATTGACACATATTCTGCTTCCGTACTAGAAAGCGCAATACACTTTTGTTTACTACAACTCCAAGATATAACAGATCCTGACAAAGTAAAACAAAAACCTGAATATGATTTCCTATCATTAATATCATTGCTCCAGTCTGCATCAACATATCCTTCAATATTAACATTTTTATCTTAACTATATTTCAAACCTAAATCTTTTGTCTTTTTCAAATATCTTAATACTCTTTTAGCATAAATCCATTGCTCTTCAGTGTTACAGTTATTAAATTGACTTAGATATGACACTGCATAAGCTATATCGGGTCGTGTAAGCACAATTAAATATATTAAGCTCCCGATAAGCTGCTGATAGAGATTCTGAGTATTACAATTATTCTCTTTTATACACTTTAAATTCACCTCCATTGGAGTATTCACTGTTTTACAATCAGTCATATTAAATTTAGAAAATAGTTTGTCAATATATTTTTCTTGACTCAAAGTAATTGTACAATTCTGTTTATCAAAACTAACTGACATGCCAAGACATTCCTTTACAATCCCTAAGTCTTTTAACACAAAATTCTTACTTAACACGCTCTTAAGGCGATTAGTTTCAGTTTTATCATTGGAAAAGATAAAAAAATCATCAACATATAATGTCACAATGGTAATGCTATTACGAATAGACTTTATATACAAACATGGTTCTATTTTAGACTTGTCATAACCATCTGCTAACATACAACCATCCACTTTCTTATACCATGCTTGAGATGCCTTTCTGAGACCATATATAGCCTTGTTTAATTTTAGAATCTTATTATCACCTGTACAGACATAACCTAAAGGTTTTTGCATATATATATAGTCTGAGACAGATCACCGTTCAAGAAAGCTGTCTTCACATCAAGATGAGTCACATCTAGATTCATCTGTACTGATAATGCAAATAATAACCTAAGTGTTGTATGCCGCACTACTGGAGAAAATGTTTCATTGTAGTCTATACCATATTTTTGAGAGCATCCCTTAGCCACAAGCCTGGCTCGATAACGGACATTATTTTCAGCATCACACTTCTTTTTGAGAACCCATTTGCATCTTACTATATTGCCATTCACAGGAATATCAACGAGTTCCCACGCATTGTTGTCTTCAAAGCTTTTCAGTTCATCTTTGACAGCGAGTTCCCAATGTTCCTTCTCTGGCCCCTGCAGTGCTTCTTCTAATGTCAGTTCATCGCTGAAATATTTATTACACTCTTCTGTGCATATAAATCCATACCTGTCTGGTTGTTGTCGCTGCCGTTTTGGTAAGGTCCTTGTTGTAGTGTCTGATTGCAACTCTTCCTCGGATGTCGTGGACTCCTCATTACTGTGATCTGAGAGCTCTCCCACTGAAGACTGATGTGGCTTTTTCACTGTTGGTTTGTTATTTATAGCTTCTATTTCTATCATAATTTCTGGTGGAGGCAATTTTTCTTTAATGATGATGACATCTCGACTCGTTGTAATAGCTCTTGTTGAAGGAATATACAGCCTATATCCTTTAACATCCTCAGGGTAGCCTACCAGTATACATTGTTCAGACTTCTTGTCCCACTTATGTCTTTTCTCCTTGGGTATGTGCTTCATGACAGTACCACCAAAAATCCTTATATGGCTGAGGTTAGGTTTGGCCCCTGTCCACAACTCGTATGGTGTACGGTGGTTTAATCCAGTTTTTACAATTCTGTTTTGTAAATAAACTGCCGTGTTGATGGCTTCTGCCCAGAATTCCTTACCAAGTTTAGCATCAAATAAAAGACATCTGGCTTTTTCTATTAGCGTTCTATTCATCCGCTCACAAAGCCCGTTCTGTTCAGGAGTGTGGGGATTTGATTTTTGATGAATTATACCCATTTTCTTTAAATAACTATCAAAATATCTGTTACAGAACTCTCTGCCATTATCACTTCTCAGAATTTTAATTCTCTTTGATGTTAAATTCTCAACTTTTGCTTTATATTCTTTAAAACAATGTAAGGCCTCATTCTAACCTTTTAAAAAATAAACATACGTCATGCGGCTGTGAAAATCAACAAAAATTAGGAAATATCTCTATCCTCCTAGCGATAAATTCACAGATATCGCAGTGCACCACTTCCAATAGCTCAGTACTCCTGTTTCCTTCATGAGCAAAAGGCAACCTACTCTGCTTACCCTCGCAGCACACTATACAGTTAGACTTGTTGATGTTCGGCTTCTCAGTAAATATGACTCCCTTCACAGCATCCTGCATTTTGTTCAAGTTATAACTGTTGACATGTCCCAATCTACGATGCCAAACTTCTGGAGACTCTGCCACTGCTGCTGCCACCAATCAAGTAGAAGTGTTCAGCTTATAAACTCCATTCACAAGTGTAGCAGTAGCTACTAGAGTGTCCTGTTTATTAAGTATTTCGCATCCTTTGTTTGTGAAGTGCACCTTATTGCCTTGCCTTATCAACTGGCTCACTGACAATAAGTTCGTAGATAACATGGGAACACATAACACGTTTTCAACAGTTATGTTAAAATCACAGTCTTCAGTTGATGTTGTTATGTTTACGTTTCCACAACACAACACTGGGATTTTATTCTGATTAGCAACTATAATTTCCTTGGTAAATCCAGAATAACGCACGTCGATCATCCGATCTTTATTACATGTCAAATGCGAACTGGCACCTGAGTCGACATACCAATCATTCTTGTCAAATATTCTGTTGAAAAACACAGCACTAAACGCATTACTTGTTTTTGACGTTTTATTTACTGAATACTTGGAAGTCTTTGCCTTATTATTGCATTGATTACGATAGTGGCCACGTTGGTTGCAATTATAACATTTGACGTTTTGTGTTCCTTTGACAGATGTTGACGTTTGTACATTCCCGCCATCTCTATTGGCCATAGACTGTGTAGACTTTACACTCTTTGGATTTGAACGTTGATTCTTGCGAAAACATGCAAATGCATTATTGACATCATTGTCTCCCGGCTCCATGTCCATCAACTTTCCTTTAATGGCGTCCGTTGTAATGATCATCCCTGAATGTTCGATGGCCATTATCATGGGCATATATTTTTCAGGTAGACCAGCCAACATGATGGATCCAATCCACTCGTCAGTTATGTTAAATCCCGTACCTTGTAACTTCTGACCAGCTTCAACAATTTGTGTTACATACGATGTCATCGAAGTGCAATTTTCCAATCGAATGGATATTAAATTCCTCAGAAGACTAATTTTTCTAGTAAATTCCGAGTCATCGAATAACATCTTCAATTTATTCCACAATTCTTCCGATGTTCTGACGTTTTTTATGTGAACGTAAAGATTCGGGTCGATTGTTAAAATCAGCTTGGCTTTTGTTTTCGCATCATCTGCAGCTGCTGGCGGATGATCGGGCTCAGGTTTTATACACCCAACCATTCCTTCTAACACCAGGAAATTCTCTGCGGCGAAACACCATTCACTATAATTCTCGCGCCCTTGTAATTTAGGTACGCTAACAAGAAAGTTCGAGCTGGATGCCATGACAGACACACAAGTTCTTCACTTTATAGCAAATAGCCGGTTTTTGCTCACTGTTTATTCTACGCACAAGTCCGATGGTAAAACACACAGTTTATTGTTCATCACACAGATAATTCTAACAATAATCGCAATAACCAGCTCGCAATATGGGTCTGGGCCCATAACCTATAATAAAACAACGTGTGTCGGCGGAGACGATGAACAACGTACTAATTTATTTAAGTATAGAATACAGAGAAGAAGCATAGAATACATAGTCAGAAGTTTGTTACAAGGTGACACTAGTAGTATCTACGAGTATATTTTGATATTTACAACACCCATTAACAAAATTTCATTCGATACCTTTTAATTAGCAAAACTTAATTCCTTACTTCATACTAAATAATTTTATGCATTATCTCCCACTGACAAAATTTTATTTGTTATATTAACAAAAAATTATCCACCTTTCAATACTAACAACATTTTATTTCCATGCCCATTAAGAAAGGTTCATAGTTGAAGTTGCTAAATAAATGAACGGGAGATCAACAGAAGGTAGCTCTGGTGATAGCTTCGTGGATTCTAGACCAAGGGATCCGCTGGGACCTTGGGTTCAAGTTCCCCCGAGCGCAGGAAAACACTCTTTTTGGGATATCGGCATCAATTGTTTCCGTATGTATGACGATTTGCATATAACCAAACGCTATCATGGTTATGCAAATCGCCATATATACAAAATGGAAACTGTGGCGTATGTCGATATGGAAAAGATGTGTATTGAACCTCGATTACGTTACCCTGGTACGGCAGTGGGAATTGGGGAATGTAAAGGATTGCGGGACTAGTCTTTGAGGCAATTAGTCTGGATTTGGTGTAGAGGTGGCAGGGAGTTTTAGCGAGTTTTCGGTGACAACGGGAAAAAATAAAAGTCTTGATTTTGGATTCGGGGAATGAGTGTTCATAAGGAAAATTCATGAATAAAACGACTTGATTATGTTTTGGGCAGATTTTGTAGGGGATGAAATTATCGAAAAATGTGTAAAGGAGTTTGAAAGTGTAGTAAAATTTTAAACGACAACGAAAAATTTTTCTGGAGGGATAAAAGAGTTTAAATTGCGTGCGAGTGGAGTTTAAGTGGGCTAAATAAATGAAAAAAACTAAATCTAGTGGAGTGAATCCGGAAGAAAATAGTGACGGTTCAAAATATATACACCAAATCTAAATAGCTTTTGAATCTGAGAGAAAATTGGTACGGACCAACAGTGAACGCCGTGAAGAGCTAATAGAAAAAAAGAATCATTCAGTGTCGGGATTTCAAAAATAATGAAAAGTGGAAGTCTGAATTAAGAACGAAAGTTTATTAATGAAAAAGTGAAACAAAATCGAACTTTAATCTGAATTAAATTATTACCGGATCAGTGAACCGTTTCTGAAAAGTGGCCGGTTTGGGTTTTGTTTTAAGTAGCGTTAATATTTTAAATTGAAGATAATTTTCAGTGCCACCCTTCAGTTGCCGAGCGCTCAGTAGCATCAATAGGGGTGAGTAAAGTGCAGATTTTTCTTTATAATGTATTATACTTATCTTTTCGTCATATTTGAGTTTTGTTTTATTTCATATCTTATCACAATTATATAATTAATATATGTTTTAATTAAGAAATTTAGCTGGTTTTATAGGATCGATTTCGAAATTCATTTGGTCAATTTATGAACTTATTTGAAGACAAAGGGGTTAGCTTGTCTTATTATATTATTGTTGTTGTGTTTATTTTTCTTATTTCAAATAAAAACGGCCACTATGTTCTAAGTAAAAATAAATTTTTTATTTCTCAAGATGACCTCCTCCTCTCCCGTCCGTTCTTTTGTGTTGGTTTTGATGTTGTGGAGTGGCTCAGCACGAGCAGAGGATGTCCCAAAAAACCCGCAACACGACTGAGTGCTAAGCCGGGTTACGCACCCTTCTGCTACCACTTAATGTCTGCAACTGCGGTTACTTCCGCAGTTGCTACAATACGAGTACCTAGATTGTTGGTGCTTCCATTTAGAATTTCTTTCAATAGCTTTTCCTCCCAATAACCTTGACATTTTCATCCTAGGATCAAATAACTTTTGACTGTGTCTCTTGGACACTTCTGGGTTTTTAACTTAGTTTTTCAGTTTTTAACCAATAAATTTTTAACAATCCATATAAAAGTAATTCCTATTGAAGGTTTCGATTCGTAATATATTTATTTATTTAACCCAAAAATTTACATAAAATACAGGAATTTTACGTAAATCCCACAGAGATAATTAATATACCTGTTTGAGGGTTTGGTTTGGACTTAAAACTATGTTAAAATAAAATATCAATTCAATATTTAAAGCATACTACAAAAGAGAATAACAAGTGTAACATCCAATATTTTGATATTGGAGATAGAAAAGAAAAAGCGATTTTGCAAAAAAGTATGTACTTTAGTTTTTATAACTAAAACAAAATAAAAAGTGTGTCCGCAAGACACTTGTGGGTTGTTAAGGGTTAAAACTCTTAGAAAAAATGTTTACCCCAAAAGAAGTCAACACTTCTGACCTTCGAACAAAGTTTCATGGCTGTAGCTTCTCTCGTTTCGGCGAAAAGCTGCTGCGACATACAGACGGACGAACAGGCGAACACATGCCGTGATTTGAATAGGGTTTTGTATTTTAGCACAAAACCCTATAAAATATGTTTGTTTTATGCTCATGTCCTAAATCAGAAATTTGACACCGGTTGAGGTATAAACCTCTTGAAATCAATTCCTTCCCGTTAATATCCTCAACAGCATTCCTTAAATTTTTAAGCCGGCAAAAAGGAGCGGAAGAACATTTTATTAATTATATCTTTTCAAAATTACATCAATGCAAGACCTGCGACCTCGAAAAACATCAATTGAAACTCAATACCTCAAAATCAGCCTTCCTGCATAACCTATCCCAAGATACAAAGATACTTTGGCTCAAGAGGCGTATCTAATAAGCCAGGTAAATAAATCTTCTCACCTTAATAAGACAGATGTTGCATCTTTCTTCACCGATAATTGAATGCGTCTGACTTGGTGGATATGGTTCACAACTCTTCCACATGTCCGAGTTGAATCAACTTGTATTCGAGTTGAACAGGGGAAACTCGCCATCGTCATCTTTCCGCTACTTTCCACACATGCTCTTGAGGAACGTGAAAGTCTCCCCCGCATTTCTCATACGCTTGTTGGTTTTTATTCATTCATCTGCATGCTGTGGGTTTGTGGACTCGATGGGGTGGTTTTGGAGGCCTCTCGTGTCGTCGCGTATGTGGAATGAAGAGCCAGGAGGCAACATGAGGCCGGGAATCTTGTCTGGCGGCGTATCTTTGTATCTTGCATCTTAGATGCCGGCTTGGAATAACCATAATAAACAAACGAGTCAGTACACTTCCAACTTTCGTTCTGTTAAGGTGTTGTGTGTGCTTTGGAAGCGGTTTCTAATTCGGATTGTTTAACCGGTGGTGTGCCGCGGAATGAGCTTGCATATGTACGTGCGCGATGCATTGGACGTGTGTTCGCGAAGGTGCATGATTCGCAGTTCCGTTTAGTTTTGTTGGAATTTTGGCGGGCATTCTTCGCGAGTGAGTCGTCGTCGTTGTTCAGGTGATGAGAATTCGGACGTGTTGGAATATTTATCTTGCACGAGTATCCGAGGATGCTTTAGGCTCTTTTGAATTTTCAAAGACCGGTTGAGAAGTGCCGACCTGTTGCTGAACGGGATCATCGCGAACTCTAGCAGCACGAGTCATAGTCTTTTGATTTCTGTAATTTATGGGTCGAATTTTCTTCTAAGGGCATAATAAAATAATTGGTATGTGAAAGATTGTAGTTAAAGAAGAAAACATCTCTATTCAATGTGCTAGTGCCTAGGAGTATGTGAATACATGAAAAATATAAAAACAAATATTTGTGCAAAATAAAATTTAATAATTAAAAATTCGTTGTGAAATTTGTTTGGCGTCTAATTTTTGATCTCAAGGACACCATCACAGTTTCAGCTCGGCAGGATAAAGTAAAATACTAATCAAAGGTAAGATCTACTTATGACTTCCTTAATATTCCACACTACTTTCACATTGAGTACTTGCTAGAAAATTAGGAAAACAAACATTCACTTGAGCGTGACCATGGAAATTCTTTCCATTTTCCTCAAGCAAATATGAAGCGCCCATGCAAACGCAGGAAGTCGTATAATGTAATGTGAAGAAAATTATGATATTGTAAAGAACAACCTTAAACTGTTCGTATGTAATAACTTTCTGAAGGAAACGCACAAAATTTCCTTTCATTTTCCTCCTACCATAAGAGGATGCTCATCTCATTATCGCCATCGATAATTACAGGAATTCTATTTTGAATCCAAACAAGTCAGTGAGTCTGAGGGAGATATTTTGGCGTGTAAATTTGGTTCTATTGATTACAGACCTTTAATTAAATTGTTAAGACAACATGTCATAATTTTTGAAGAAACTATCGCTGGATGGCCAAGGCTATTTTGGGTTTGAAGATTTCCACGAGTATTTATTGGTAATTTGTGTTTCCGCTAGAAAATTGTCTGATATGATATTTCGTGGTTTGAGGGGGAGATTGTTTGTTTGGATGACTTCCAAAGTGGTTTTTAGTTATTTTGTAAGTAAGTTGCCGATGATTGTTTTATTTTAGTCTTGAAAGATGTCTTAACAGGGGATAAGTATACAAACACTTTTTTACCAGCGCCAGTGAAGCTATGTTGTTTCATTTGAGTAGGTGCACGTTTTTTTATAATATAAAATTGTTAAATATGTATCATATTATCCTTTCACTATAAAAATATCCGTATTTAAAATTTTAATCTGGATATTAACGATATTTCTCTTAACTTGCCGTCTATATATACAGCTAGTCTAGTAACATTTTGCTGCCATTGTAGGATTCAATTCCCGGATGATCGTAGTAGTCTTTGCGTATAGACGTCTTTTAAATCGCTCCTGTCAAAAGTTTTCAAAAATTAATTTTTAATTTTTTAAAAACGTTAGTCCGAAGTTAATTTTTATCGGAAAAAATCTTATATTGACGAAGTAATCGACTCAGGAAATTTCTATCGAATATTTTTACTTCGCCGCTGGTATGGAGGAGCCCGACGGCTTCCCACCGTTGGGGCAACCTGGGGAAACGACGAATACGAAACTGGCGATAATCACCAAAAGAAAACATAACGAAGAAAATTCCGCAGATGGAGGGTGCAAGCTGCAAATAATAGCGGACAATCAACAAATGGCCAAATTGCAGAAAGAAAATGATGAACTAAGGCAAGAGATACAGTCTCTCAAGTATCTCTTCAAGAAAGGGATGAAGCCTCAAAAGACGCACCCACAAATCAATGGCAACAGGTAACAAAGCCGAAGAAAAGTACAAATCAAGCGATTCCAGAAGATATGGAAACTGAAGAAAACATCGGGGGTAATTTTAATCAAGATAATGGCGTTAATTTTATTCAATATTTAAAGAACAAAAATAAGGAGAAAAAACCAGCCCGCAGTTCTGCTGGTTCCTCTGAAAAAGCTTCGAACAAGACAGAAAAAGTTCCGCCAATTAACGTGTTCGGAAAGGCGGGAAAGATATGGTTCGGCTATTGGCAGCCGAAAAAAGAGTTAATGCCGAAAAATTAACTATAACGACGAAACCACTGGTTGATTTCGAGTCAGCCAAACATGCGCTGGTTTCTGGGGAGGTTCCACACTTCACCTATACCCCAAAAAGTGAAAAGAATCAGACCTTCTTGTTGAAGGGTTTGGACAGCGGAGAGGATACGGTCGATCTTCTTCAGGTGCTCAAGGAGGCTGCACCAGATATTGATTTTGTTTCAGTCAAAGCTTTTGCGACAAGAAGGTCGACCATAGAAAGGAAGAATTTACCACTTTACCTGGTACAAACTGCAAATAAGAGCAGTCCAAGTGCCCTTCAACAAATAAGGTACTTGAATTTCAGAGTGGTGAGGTGGGAACGCCTCCAGAAAAGAGAAGTCAACCAGTGTTACCGGTGTCAAAGATTTGGACATTCGGCTGCCAATTGTGCCATGCACTATCGTTGCGTTGAATGCAAAGACGTTCATGCTCCCAGTGAGTGCAAATTGGCTCAGAAAGAGCCTAAAGAAAAATTATACTGCGTTAACTGCGGTGGTCTTGGTCACCCAGCATCTTATCGAGGATGCTCCCGATATCAAGATGCAAAAGTTAAATTTGCTCCAAAGCAAACACAAGTACACCGTAATATCATACTTTCCGACTTCGTCAAGCCCGGAGTATCATTTGCACTCGCCGCTAGAGGACCAGCAGAAAATGCTGGAAATAATGTAAGTGGCAATAATGAGCTGCTTCTCAAAATTTACCAGCAACTTACTTCTTTACCGGAGAGAATCGACAAACAAGATTCAAAAATTAACTTTGATTTTCAGCGTTTAGGTCTTTCAAATGCCTAATAATAACTTGTCATCCAGTCATATTCCCATGGATAGGCTTCGCCTCATATCGATCAACGTCAACTCTATCGTTGCCATACATCGACGTGATTATCTCCTTGAATTCATTGCCAGACAAAAGCCTGACATCATACTTCTCACTGAAACCCACCTCAATTCATGGCATTCCATGGAATTCAAAGGATTTGCACTTGTAAGAAACGATAGGGTAATAGGTGATCGGGGAGGTGGCACCGGGATATTGGTTAGAAGACCCTATTGTTTCCAAAATATTGAAAAAGTTGAATTCAAAAACTTTGAATTTCTTGAAGTGTCCGTCATCAAAATTTCACTGCTAGATGGGGATAACCTCTTCGTTATCTCTGCCTATGCTACTGGTCAAAATTTTCTCAAGTTCAAGGACGAACTCAATTCCTTGTTTGAAATACTTGAATTGAACAGGCTGCATAGTTATTATATTTTTGCTGGTGACCTGAACGCCAAGCATACATCACGGCTAAACGCCACCAATAATCCAAGAGGTATATTCCTGAAATCATGGATAACAGAGAACCAAATTGAATATAGGTGCAACCTATATGGGTCGGAGTTCCCAACATACCCTAGGACAAATTCATATTTGGACCTCTGCATTGCTGACGCAAGACTTGAATTCAGCTTTAATAGTCCTCAACGGAAACTGCAGGTGCTTCCTTATGATAGCGACCATAACGCAATCGTAATGGAAATCAATCATCAAAGGGATGATTTCTTCCTCATTCCAGTTCAACATGTAAACCATCGGTTGAATTTCAAAAAAACAGACTGGGAAAAGTTTCAAAAGAAATTTAATCGGGAGTACCAGAAGCAATGTCCTGCTTCTGATGATGGCAACGCTTGCTCAATGGCTCCTAATAACAGGAATCTAACTAACACTGAAATAAGTCTCTATTTGTCAAAGTTAGCGAAGTTTTCGCTGGAGACGATTGGGAAAGTATTTCCCAAGGAAGGATTTCAAACACCAACTATCGCAAAGTTGAAAAGATTGAAAAGCCTTCTTCTCACACGCGTCAACAATATTTATCGGCGATTTTTGGACTACAACCCTCCCTCGTTGGCTTTGTTTAAATTACACCTGAAAAGTGTCCGAAACTTAATCCGTTCATACTTCAGGAGTGATGTCTGCAATCAATGGGCGGAAAAATTGAGGGGTATTCGCCCACAGGACCCAGATAGCGTTTTCGCGAAAGTGAGTAGCATATTCCGCAAGATGTCTCGAGTGAAGGTATCGAATCTTGAAGTCACTAGTGATAAAATGATTTTCTCGATAGAGCTGGTATCGAAATTGATAGTACGACTCCGGATAGAAATGGGAACAGGATTATATGTGATGGATTGCATAAACTTGCCCTGATTGGAACTCATTTTGAACTGATTCATCTACCAAACCCTGAGAGAAGAAATGAAATATTTTCAGAAGCAAAAGCAAAAGTTTTCGACTTCAAATCAAGCCTGAACGGTGAATCAATTCTTCATTTCAATGAAACATTAACATCTTATCTCATACCGAGCTTGAATCTAATTGTTTATTTTGTCAGCTATGAAGACTTGTGTTTCATATTTGTCAGGGTAAACAACAAAAAATCATGTGGTACTGTGGTATTCCAAGTGTAGTTCTCCGACATTTGCCTGAGGTTGCTATTAGGAATTATTGCATATTGTTCAAAAACATGTTGAACAATTCATATTTCCCAAATGAGTGGAAAAAGGCTAGATATTTCCGATCTTGAAGAAAGGAAAAGAATCTTCATGGCCTAAAAGCTGTCGCCCGATCAGCTTGCTGCCTAATATCAGCAAAGTGTTTGAAGTGATACTCAACAGAGCATTAAACGCCCACATTGAGAAATATGAGTTGATGCCGGATTGCCAATTTGGTTTTCGTGCCAGGCATTCGACCATACATGCAATAACGAAAGTAACCTCAGACACCTGTTGGAAACTAAACAACAAAAAATGTGTTGGAGCATGTCTCATTGATATGGAGAAAGCCTTCGATACGATGTGGTTAGTAGACAAGTTTTCAAACCTCTTCAGGACAGGTTCCCCAGACACCTTGTCGCCATAATGTGCAATATGTTGTACGGGAAATTATTTTTTGTAACTGATGGAAGTCTGACAAAAATGCGCGAATTCAAGGTCTTGAATGGTCTACAGCAGGGAACAGTTACTGCGCCCCTACTTTTCCCAATATTCATTCGCAAGCTATTGAACAGTTTGGTTTTAAAGTCTTGCCAAAGCGATCATTGGTAGCGTTCGCTGATGATCTGATCATCTATACGGGAGACCGAAAAGCTAAAATAGTCCAGAGCAATCTCCGAAAAATGGTTAATGATGTGCATCTCTTCACCGACAATTGGCGAATGAAAATCAATGCGCAGAAGTGCGAAACAATTTTGCTTCGGACAACGCTGCAGGGGGCCAGTCAAAACCTGAAACGTAATTGGAAGGCTTTCCACATTATGGCTGGTGAGGGTAGTTCAGAACGGGTTCCACATAAATCCTGCGTTCGATACCTCGGTGTTCATCTCGATCAGTATCTGTACTATACTGAACATGTCAAAATCATGCTCAGTAAAGCACTAAAAGTAGTCATGGCTCATTGGTGACTCTTTCATTCCAGATACATTGATCAAAAAGTCAAAGTTATTTGTTGCAAAACCCTTGTTAGACCAGTTTTGACATATGGATGCCAGATCTGGTACAACCAGAGTGCTAGTACTATGGAAAGATTAAGAGTTTTCGAAAGGAAATGTCTTCGTGCATGTACTGATTTGTACAGAAAGCCTGAGACGGATTAGAAACATTATATATCGAATAGAAAAATTTATCAAACCGCTCAAGTGACAAGAGTCGATATCTTCATATTGAAACTTCTTCGGAATCATATTGCAAGATCTGTAACTGTGAGTGAAAACCCTTGGATTTCACAGCCGTTCCACCCTACCGACGGGTATATTGTGACTTTCCTCGCTACTGGCTTCGTTCCACCAGAAGCATTCGTGTCTTTGGACATGAATCGATATGTTTTTGATTCTGACGGCGTGCCAATCATATATCACATGTATAGACGGGCCACCGATACGAAAATAAAATATCATCTGATTCAAGTTCACGAGACCAACAATTCGTTGAGGATGGTCGAGCTGAGATGGAGCAATCTAGGTATTGGTGGCTGAATTACAATGTCTAAATTATTCGTGTTTATTTTCGGTTTTTGTGTTTTTCCTCTTAACTTAGTTTTTAGTTACATGTCATTATTGCAACATCTAGTGTTGTTGTTTATTTGTATTATAAATTAGGTATAGGTTTCAATATAAGGTTACCTTTCTTAGGGTGTAACATATTAGGTATACGATATAAGTTCACAGTTGTGTTAGTAATATAAGTAATTTTTGAATAATGCTGGTTGGTTTTTTCTCCTGTTTCCAATTGAATCAAAAAATATGTAATAATCTTAATTAATTTAAATTTGCTCGTTTGTTTTTCATTAAATGTGTTTAACTGATACGGATAAATTTAGAGAGCCATTCGGGCCATTAGTTTTTTAATAGTTCTATTGTTTGGAATTTGCTTTATGTTATTTTAAAAATTTATAACGATTGGTTTTAAATTGAGCGCTTTTGACTTTGACTTTTACTCGTAAGATGACGTTGGAAGAACTCGTGAACTCCTGATCCTTTGGAATAGTGATCAACACTCTGTCGAGTAAAGACACCAAAAGCACGGTGATTCTTTTGCGCAAATCTTGCCTCATCTACTCCAGGGAGTGAAAATGTGGTTAAATTATCGCCAACAGTGGAACCGTTGGCTTCCTTTAATTCGCCAAGACCATCTTCCAGCTCACCTTTGGTTCTTCGTAAACGTCTTGCACTTGTCCAAAGAAATTTTTCTCAAAGTATTAACAAACCGCTTGATTTGGTCGAAAAATTTGCAGCTTTGAATTTCGCTTCAATAACTTTTCCCATTCTATATATATATTTTGGTACGACTCTCAAAGTCTCGCACCGTTTTCTTAGATTTCGGATCCTTGTAGAAATTCACAAGCATTCATCCAAGACTCGTCCCGACAGTCAATTGATCTAACACAAGCTTGTCCATATCTAAGTAATAAAATCGTTTATTCTGGGGTCACCAAAAAATATTACCTGAATCAACTGAAACACTTTGCTTCATTGTAACAATTGAATAGCCTTTATTGTTCATTCTTAAAACTATGTATACATCTTGATACCGAAGTCAGCATATTTGCACCAATCATTCATTGATCGCGAGAAAATGCTGTGAATTCACAGGAAGCACAGTTTTGTAAAAGTTCTTACTACAATTCAAGTATATGAGGCGATTCGATAAGTACTTAGCCTACAATAGAAAAACGAAAATGGTGGAAAAGTGGCGACTTATATCTCAACATAATCTCTTCTTAGCTCGATACGCTTGACTCAGCGATGCTTCAACTTCTTTAGCTCGTCTGAAAATTAAGTTTTCTCGAGGTCTGCAAATGCATCCGTGGTGGCGATGACCTCCTCATTCGACTCAAATTTCTGCCTGGTGTGAGCCGGTACATTGTTATGGTGCAAAACACTTTTATCTTCACCAAATGGGGCCTTGTTTCTGCAATTCGGTGTCGAATTGGCATAATACTTATGCATAGTAGAGCCCTGTGACCGTTTTGCCCTTCTTCAGGTTGTCAGTACTAATCAGACCTTGTGAATCCCAGAAAACGGTGGTCATCACTTTTCTGGCCGATAGGACACTCTTCGCCTTCTTCGGAGTACGTTCGCCAGGTGAAGTCTACTGTTGTGACTGTTCCTTGGTCTCTTGTGTGTACTAGTGTAGCCATGTTTTGTCGACGGTCACGAAACGATGTAGAAATCCCTTCGGATTGCGCTTAAACAGCATCAAACACTGCTCTGAAGTGGTCTCATGGTTGCGTTTGTTGTCTGAAGTGCGCAAATGCGGCACCAATTGCGTCGACAGCTTCCCCATGCCAAAAATTTCATGCAGAATATGACCCACGCTGTCTTTTGAAATGCCTACTGTCTCAGGTATCTCGCGTACCTTCCATCGGCGGTCTGCCAAGTCGATATCGTGGATTTTTGTCACGTTATCTTTCATGGTAGCTTTTTTCTTCAAAAACCGACGTGAGATCATTTTTTTACGGTCGCCATCGCAGGAGCACTGTGCGATCTCCTTTCCAAAAACAAGAATCACCGACCGATACTACTCTTCCTCCATTTGTTGTCAAAACAAAACTACGAGCCGGATTTGGCTGAAATTTTGACAGTAGCTGTCTAAAAAAAGTGATACACGCAGTGGCGGACTAAGGCTGACAGAGGTACAGGGCGGAAAATCTATATGAGGCTTCCCATCCAAAAAAAGTTGATGTACAATAGTTCTACAGTTGCAAAAAATGTGACGCTGGAAGAAACACATGAGAATGCATGTACTCCGTAAAGATTCACAAAATGATTCGCACAGGGATTGAACACAGTCTTTGGATTGATTTCTCGAATTTTTTGTTGCAATCCTCCATGTACACTTGTCATAACCTTGGGCTCTGCACGACGCAATATCCATGCCATCTTTTTCAAAATTCTGCTGAATATCTTTTGACACATCCTCTGCTGTTGTCCCAGACATCACAAAAACCGTAGGAATGATGTTCGAACTTCCACAATGTCATTTTCTATGTGTACATACCTAATGATTTGACTCATTTGGTCTATTTTGCTTTCGTCAGGAGTATCTCTATAGATAAATAAGTAGGTACACTTTTTGACCCACCTGCGGACTCGTTAAGTTTTATGCCATGCTCTTTCAGCATTGGATCATATTTTGCTATTAGCTGCACCAACTCTAAGAAATTTCCCCTATTTTCTGAAGAAATGTGCAAAGCAAGGTTTTGCTTGGCTAAGAACAGGGTTTTATGGTACATAATAATAATAAACTTTATGTAATTTCGCTCGATTCGTGAAAGTAATAAGCGAAATCAGTTGATTCAATCTCGCTCTTCTATATCATTTCGACGTTACCTGCACGGGATCTTATGATCGAAGGAGCCGTTTAACCCATACACACATAAGATGTGTATCGTACACAAAAATAGGCTGGGGCTACCAAGCCGCCATTTAAAACTAGGAGCATCAGCGTCAACCATATAAGACGCGGGTGGGTTTAACGCCGTGTCTGAAGTCGCCCAATAGAATGTTATTTCACTCAACTGTTCAAAAGAAAACAAAAAACGTAATGACGTGGATTGTCCAGGTCGTCAGCTGATATTTTGATCAGGTGTTCTTACGGCCATTGTATAACGAGGGCGACGGTAGAACTCACGCAAAATTAAGTAACGGAATGAAGTGAAAGTTTTTGAAAATTTCAAACTTTACAGATTTCGGTGGCCGGAAAACCTCAAATTGTATTCTCTTGCAAAGGATTCTGCATTCTAAAACAATTCGACTGGTTTGATGTATGCAGCTGATTTCTAGCGATTTGCAGCAAACAAGCACTTTTAGGGGTTTGTTAAAATAATTTTACAAAACCCTACTAAAACTGGGACCAGTCTGTCCGTCTGTCCATCCGACCTACTGTCCATCCGACCGTCTGTCCATCCGTCCGTCCGTGTGTCACAGAACTTTTTCTCGCAAAGTACTTAAGCTTGAAATACCAAATTTTACTTGTAGGCGTAAAATGGTGCTCTCTTGAAAGTTCAACAACAAAATTAATTAAATGAGGTATATGAAAGGTCTTAATGAGAACTTTTCAAACTGACATTATTTGCTTCAGGGGGAACACACGAAGGGGAAATACACGAAAAATTTGTGTCCCCCCCCCCTCGCGATTGGACACCTGTGATCCGAAAAAGTAGATGTTTATGAGTACAACAACATACACATACCTTAGAAGTCGAAATTCACTCAACTTTGTTAATAATAGTATAATCTTCGAATTTCACATTTTCCCCAATAAAATCGTATAGAAACGCTTAAACATAACAAAATCTGATATTTAAGTAGCTACACATAAAGGCCTAATACTCTGCAAATTTGATGAAAATCAAATCATATTTGCGGAAGTTATAGCCATTTGAAATTTCTGCAATTACACAAAACAATAACACACGGTTTTGGTATTTTCTGGACTTCCCATCGGTTCAGACATTGCAACTTTGATTTGATCTTCTTGAAATTTCCAGATGAGATTTATAACAATACATTTTTTGGGATTGATGATTTGAGTGAATTTTGTTAGTTTGGAACAAAATGGCAACCGTTGAAAATGTAGAAACAATGCATTTTCCTTTAAACGTGCACATATCTTTGACATGTTTCTTGACTTTATTTGTTGCAGGTGACTGTATTTCGGAGAGGTTGGTTACAAAACCCTTCTGACGTGACCGTTGGTCTGTCTACCCAACTTGTTAACTAAAATTTTACGTTTCGGAATGTATCAAATCTGTTCAAGTCATAGGAATGAACCTAGCTGAACGATGGAATGAAGTTTACAGTTTGAAAGACTGGTATTCCCCAAGTATTGGTCGCATGAACATAAAAAATATCATTACCGCGTCAAAATTTCAAATGATTCCAGTGTTGATCTTGATGTCTATACGTTATAAAAAAAGAAGATGATTTCTTAAATCGAAAATGGTTATGGTTGCATTTTTTTCAGTATTCATTAAATTATCATTTAATACCAAACTGTAACCTTTTGGAAAGGATCGTAGAAAAATTGAAAAAGTGCCCAGTTAATGACGATGAAATTGAATTTACTGTGAGTTGTAGAGGCCTATGGTCTCAGCAGTTGATGGATATTGGCGGAATATAGTTACTATAAAAAAAGGTAGATTGACAGTGGAAGAAATTCCAATTTTACACCAGCCATTCTAATTTAAAAATTATCATTAACCGGTCCAAGCTGTTTTCCATTTATTTATTCAGTCGCCAAACAAGGCCCATTTTAAATTAAAATACAAATCAAATTTAACTAAAGTAAAATACTAATACAATAATACAATCTTAATTATGTAGTCGATGAATTGAGGACTTTTAATATTTTGGATTTAAAACAGGACTTGGAAGTGGTTGGGGAATACAGATCGCTAAACTTATTGAACGCCTTACAGCATCTGTTCACCGGCTCATTGTCTGCATAATTGGTGTGGTGTGTACTCGTGGTCAACATGGGAGTGTGCATCGTGACTCTAATAGGATCGTGAAAGTGGCGTATAGACGTTTTTTAAATCGCTCCTGTCAAAAGTTTTCAAAAATTAAATTAATTTTTTAAAAACGTTAGTCCGAAGTTAATTTTTATCGGAAAAAATCTTATATTGTCGAAGTAATCGACTCAGGAAATTTCTATCGAATATTTTTACTTCGATTGGTAACGAAAAACAAATTCACAAAGAAAATTTCGCCGCTGCTATGGAGGAGCCCGACGGCTTCCCACCGACAATCACTAAAAGAAAACATAACGAAGAAAACTCCGTAGATGGAGGGTGCAAGCTGCAAATAATAGCGGTTAATCAACAAATGGCCAAATTGCAGAAAGAAAATGATGAACTAAGGCAAGAGATACAGTCTCTCAAGGATCTTTTCAAGAAAGGGATGAAGCTTCAAAAGACGCAGCCACAAAATCAATGGCAACAGGTAACAAAGCCGAAGAAAAGTGCAAAGCAAGTAAATCCAGAGGAAGTTCTAAGTGCTGGTGGCACCTAGAAGAGCCAAAATTATTTTGCAGCGCTGGAGGGATTAACCGAAGATATGGAAATCGAAGAAAACATCAGAGGTAATTTTAATCAAGATAATGACGTTAATTTCATTCAATATTTAAAGAACAAAAATAAGGACAAAAAACCAGCCCGCAGTTCTGCTGGTTCCTCTGAAAAAGCTTCCAACAAGACAGAAAAAGTTCCGCCAATCAATGTGTTCGGACAAACCGGGAAAGATATGGTTCGGCTATTGGCAGCCGAAAATAAACTGGCCAATTTCGAAATCAAAAGAGTTAATGCCGAAAAATTAACTATAAGGACGAAATCACTGGTTGATTTCAAGTCAGCCAAAGATGCGCTGATTTCTGGGGAGGTTCCACACTTCACCTATACCCCAAAAAGTGAAAAGAATCAGACCTTCTTGTTGAAGGTTTTGGACAGCGGAGAGGATACGGTCGATCTTCTTCAGGTGCTCAAGGAGGCTGCACCAGATATTGATTTTGTTTCAGTCAAAGCCTTTGCGACAAGAAGGTCGACCATAGAAAGGAAGAATTTACCACTTTACCTGGTACAAATTGCAAATAAGAGCAGTCCAAGTGCCCTTCAACAAATAAGGTACTTAAATTTCAGAGTGGTGAGGTGGGAATGCCTCCAGAAAAGAGAAGTCAACCAGTGTTACCGGTGTCAAAGATTTGGAAATTCGGCTGCCAATTGTGCCATGCACTATCGTTGCGTTAAATGCAAAGACGTTCATGCTCCCGGTGAGTGCAAATTGGCTCAGACGGAGCCTAAAAAAAAATTATACTGCGTTAACTGCGGTGTTTTTGGTCACCCAGCATCATATCGAGGATGCTCCCGATATCAAGATGCAAAAGTTAAATTTGCTCCAAAGCAAACACAAGTACACCGTAATATCATACCTTCCAACTTCGTCAAGCCCGGAGTATCATTTGCACTCGCCGCTAGAGGACCAGCAGAAAATGCTGGAAATAATGTAAATAATGTAAGTGGCAATAATGAGCTGCTTCTCAAAATTTACCAGCAACTTAATTCTTTATCGGAGAGAATCGACAAACAAGATTCAAAAATTAACTTAGCTTTTCAGCGTTTAGGTCTTTCAAATGCCTAATAATAACTTGTCATCCAGTCATATTCCTATGGATAGGCTTCGCCTCATATCGATCAACGTCAACTCTATCGTTGCTATACATCGACTTGATTATCTCCTTGAATTTGTTGTTAAGCAAAAGCCTGACATCATACTTCTCACTGAAACCCACCTCAATTCATGGCATTCCATTGAATTCAAAGATTTTGCATTCGTAAGAAACGATAGGGTAATAGGTGATGGGGGAGGTGGCACCGGGATATTGGTTAGAAGACCCTATTGTTTCCAAAATATTGAAAAAGTCGAATTGAAAAACTTTGAGTTTCTTGAAGTGTCCGTCATCAAAATTTCACTGCCAGGTGGGGAGAACCGTTTCGTTATCTCTGCCTATGTAACTGGTCAAAATGTTCTCAAGCTCAAGGAGGAACTCAATTCTCTGTTTGAAATACTCGAATTGAACAGGCTGCATAGTTATTATATTTTTGCTGGTGACCTGAACGCCAAGCATACATCATGGCTAAACGCCACCAATAATCCAAGAGGTATATTCCTGAAATCATGGATAACAGAGAACCAAATTGAATACAGGTGCAACCTATATGGGTCGGAGTTCCCAACATACCCTAGGACAAATTCATATTTGGACCTCTGCATTGCTGACGCAAGACTTGAATTCAGCTTTAATAGTCCTCAACGGAAACTGCAGGTGCTTCCTTACGATAGCGACCATAACGCAATCGTAATGGAAATCAATCATCAAAAAGATGATTTCTTCCTCATTCCAGTTCAACATAAAAACCATCGGTTGAATTTCAAAAAAACAGACTGGGGAAAGTTTCAAAAGAAATTTAATCGGGAGTACCAGAAGCAATGTCCTCCTTCTGATGATGGCAACGCTTGCTCAATGGTTCCTAATAACAGAAATCTAACTGACGATGAAATAGATCTCTATTTGTCGAAGTTAGAGAAGCTGACGTTGGAAACGATTGAGAAAGTAGTTTCCAGGATTAAACATCGAAACAATATGGAAGGATATGAAACACCAACCATCGCAAGGTTGAAAAGATTGAACAGTCTTCTTCTCACACGCGTCAACAATATTTATCGACGATTTTTGGACTACAACCATCCCTCATTGGCTTTGTTGAAATTACACCTGAAGAATGTCCGGAACTTAATCCGTTCATACTTCAGGAGTGATGTCAGCAATCAATGGGCGGAAAACTGAGGGGTATTAGCCCACAGGACCCAGATGGCGTTTTCGTGAAAGTGAATAGCTTATTCCGCAGGAAGTCTCGAGTGAAGGTATCGAATCTTGAAGTCACTAGTGATGAGATAAATCTTCTCGATAGAGCTGGTATCGAAATTGATAGTACGACTCCGGATAGAAATGGAAACAGGATTATATGTGATGGATTGCAGAAACTTGCCCTGATTGGAACACATTTAAATTGGTTCATCTGCCAAACCCAGAGAGAAGGAATGAAATATTTTCGGAGGTCGTTGAAGCAAAAGTTTCCGACTTCAAATCAAGCCTGAGCGGCCAATCAATTCTTCATCTCGATGAAACATTAACATCTGACCTCATACCAAGCTTGAATCTTATTGATTATTTTGTCAGCTATGAAGACTTGTGTTTCATATTTCGCAGAATAAACAACAAAAAATCATGTGGTACTGACGGTATTCCAAATATAGTTCTCCGACATTTGCCTGAGGTTGCTATTAGGAATTATTGCATATTGTTCAACAACATGTTGAACAATTCATATTTCCCAAATGAGTGGAAAAAGGCTAAGGTATTTCCGATCTTGAAGAAAGGAAAAGAACCTTCGTGCCCCAATAGCTATCGCCCAATCAGCTTGCTGCCTAACATCAGCAAGGTGTTTGAAGTGATACTCAACAGAGCATTAAACGCCCACATTGAGAAATATGAGTTGATGCCGAATTGCCAATTAGGTTTTCGTGCCAGGCTTTCGACCACACATGCAATAACGAAAGTAACCTCAGACATCTGTTGGAAACTAAATGATAGATAATGTGTTGGAGCATGTCTCATTGATATGGAGAAAGCCTGCGATACGGTGCGGTTAGATGGAGTAGTTTTCAAACTCCTTCAGGACAGGTTCCCCAGACACCTTGTTGCCATGATGTGTAATATGTTATACGGGAAATCGTTTGTTGTAACTGATGGAAATCTGACAACAATGCTCGAATTCAATGTCTTGAATGGTCTACAGCAGGGAACAGTTACTGCGCCCCTGCTTTTCTCAATATTCATTCGCAAGCTATTGAACAGCTTTGATTTTAATGTCACGCCAACGCGATCATTGGTAGCGTTTGCTGATGATCTGATCATCTATGCGGCAGACCGAAAAGCTACAATAGTTCAGAGCAATCTTCAAAAAATGTTTAATGATGTGCAGCTCTACACCGACAATTGGCGAATGAAAATCAATGCGCAGAAGTGCGAAACAATCTTGTTTCGGACAACGCTGCAGGGGGTCAGTCAAGACCTGAAACGTAATTGGAAGGATTTCCACATTATGGCTGATGAGGGTAGTTCAGAACGGGTTCCACATAAATCCTGTGTTCGATACCTCGGTGTTCATCTCGATCAGTATCTGTACTACACTGAACATGTCAAAATCATGCTCAGTAAGGCACTGAAAGTAGTCATGGCCCTTCGGCGACTCTTTCATTCCAGATACATTGATCAAAAAGTCAAAGTTATTTGTTACAAGACCCTGGTTAGGCCAGTTTTGACATACGGATGCCAGATCTGGTACAACCAGAGTGCTAGTACAATGGAAAGATTAAAAGTTTTCGAAAGGAAATGTCTTCGTGCATGTACTGGTTTGTACAGAAAGCCTGAGACGGATTGGAAGCACTATATATCGAATAGAAAAATTTATCAAACCGCTCAAGTGACAAGAGTCGATATCTTCATATTGAAACTTCTTCGGAATCATATCGCAAGATCTGTAACTGTGAGTGAAAACCCTTGGATTTCACAGCCGTTCCACCCTACAGACGGGTATATTGTGACTTGCCTCACTACTGGCTTCGTTCCTCCAGAAGCATTCGTGTATTTGGACATAAATCGATATATTTTTGATTCTGACGGCGTCCCAATCATATATCACATATACCGACGGGCCACCGATAAGAAGATAAAATATCCTCCGAATCTGAGTTCACGAGACCAACAATTCCAATGGAGATACTCATTTGCTAGATTCGTTGAGGCTGGTCGAGCTGAGATGGAGCAATCTAGGTATTGGTGGCTGAATGACAATGTCTAAATTATTCGTGTTTATTTTCTGTTTTTATGCTTTTTCTCCTTACTTAGTTTTTTAGATTCATCTCATTATTGCTACATCTAGTGTTGTTGTTTATTTGTATTATAATTTAGGTATAGGTTTCAATATAAGGTAACGTTTGTTTTGTTTTTTTTTTGATTGAACTTATTTAGAATTAGGGTGTAACATATTAGGTATAGGATATAAGTTCATTGTTGTGTTAGTAATATAAGTAATTTTTGAATAATGCTGGTTTGTTTTTTCTCCTTTTTCCAATTGAATCAAAAAATATGAAATAGTCTTAATTAATTTAAATTTGCAAGTGAGTTTTTTTCATTAAATGTGTTTAACTGATAACGTATAAATTTAGAGAGCCATTCGGGCCATTAAGGTTTTTATAGTTTTATTGTTTGGAATTTGCTTTATGTTCTTTTAAAAATTTATAACGATTAGTATTAAATAAAGCGCTTTTGACTTTGACTTCGACTTTAGGATCGTGAAGGTGCATCTTGTCTGACAAAACAGTAACTTGAATATTGTACCTTATTACGTCGAAAGGTAGACATGCAGACAAGGCGACTCTTCTGGAAGCGAGTGATTTCAGGTTTAATGTTCGAAGTCGATCCTCATAAGATTGTAGGTTGTGAAAAGAAGTCGGGTTGTACAGAGATCTTAAGACAAAGAGTAAAAATTGTTTTTGTACAGACTCAAGCCTACGGCTATAGATGTCGTATATAGGGTCCCAGACTATGCAGCCGTATTCGAGAATAGGACGGACTAGAAAGGCGAACATGGATTTTGTGGCCCAAATATTCATGAATGCTTTCGCCCTCCGTTTAATAAAACCCAGCATCTTATAAGCTTTGCCCAAAATTTCATCGTAGTGAAGGTTGAATCTGAGTTTGGCGTCTAATACTACGCCAAGGTCTACAGCTTTATCAACTCTTCGCAGTTGTGTGTTGTTAATTTCATAGTTATATGTGTCGACATTCCTTTTTCTTGAAAAGTTTATCACGTAACATTTTTCCAGATTTAGTTCAAGATGGTTCATATCGCACCATCGGTGGAGGGCAGTTAGTTTGGATTAAAGAAAAGATACATCAGTTAACGATTGTATACTGTGATATAGTTTGAGGTCGTCAGCATAAAAAAGGTGCGAAATATCAGACAGCGCTTCCGAAAGATCTGAGATGAAAATATTGAAGAGAAGTGGACCGAGATGACTACCCTGAGGAACCCCAGAGGCGACATTGACCTCACGCGACAACTGCCCTTGAAACTTGACAAATTGCGTGCAGCCTTTCAAATAAGACTGAATCCAGCTTAGTATTGAACCTGATATGCCGAAGCTACGGAGTTTTTTCAACAAAATTCCATTTGTATCTACGAGACCCGAAACTTTGAACTGCCTCCCACTTAGTTACTGAACATATTTTCAATCTTTTAAGAATATGATTTAAAGAACTCCTCAAGATTTGGAGGCCTCCTTGGACCAAAGGCCCGGGCCGGACCGCCCGCTCCCCTAGGCCACCAGTGAATACGCGATATTGAATCTCTGTTGCGATAGTGGCGCTATCGGGCGGTGCGGCTAAGTTCTTATCCGGCCAATCTCG
This sequence comes from Odontomyia ornata, assembly GCA_963969285.1. Lineage (NCBI taxonomy): Eukaryota > Metazoa > Arthropoda > Insecta > Diptera > Stratiomyidae > Odontomyia > Odontomyia ornata. Next base: position 53,538,932 of record OZ017740.1, on the reverse strand, counting down.
TATTAAGGTCTTATTGATTGAGGCTGAGAATCCCGCACAATTTTCCGGACATAGGCTTAAACCTCGGACTGTCTGGGCTAATCCTGGACTGCCTGTGCCATATGATAAGGCTACATATAAAGGGCTTACTTCCATGTAGGCATGGGAAACCATTACAAATTACGAAAAGTTAAAACTTCCATTAGATTATCATATCTGTTGCTTATTATTCAAATGGAGAAATGCGTACAAAATTCATTTTGCATCGCCACCAAGGCATAACATTTTCATTTAAGTTTTGTTTCCATCGGGTCTAAACCGCTAAGCAAAAATATTCACACATGGCTAACCTCCCCTAACTCTAATAATTTTGTTCACCCCAACACCATACAAATTGACTGTTTGTCAACATTATGTTCACATGTTCCACAAACAAGACCAGTAAGCATGCTACTGTTGTTTGTGCTTTCTTCTTCCTGTTGTTCAGGCTCCATCATTTGTCCCACACCCATCCCAACATGTCAGATACAATGCTTGTATTTCATGATGCGTATTGTACACTGATTTATATGGATCATTGATTTATTCGATGATTTCACTTTGAGACTTGAAGCAAATGATACTGGACAGACATGTGTGGAAACGACGATATGTTATTTGCATACAAAAAATGTTTCTTTCGCGAAAGTTGGCAGTCAGATTAAAAGAACTTGGTTACAGCTATGCGTTATGGGTTTGCTTGGAGATATAATCATTATATTTGCTTACTAATATAATGCATTATATTTGCTCGCTTGCGCTTTGGAAACATTCAATTTTCGAGAGCTTTCACTCTTAACTTTGTATTGATTACAGCCCAAGGCGCATGTTGACAGGCCCATTAACTTGGAAATCTATCAAATAGCTGACTGGCGTCTTACCTCCATTTAAAAGTCAATTTCCTCCTTGCTAGCAATAAATTAATGTCTAAATCTGTACGCTATCAGATAATGGTTGCAAAAAATTGCATCTTATAATGCTGGTCATATCACAGTTTCTACTCAAACCTAAATGGGGCTTTCCCGCCGCCCAACAGCAGCTGCAATTTCCCCCTAATCCTTGTGGAGTATATAATTTCCGAAAACGAGTATAATCAATTAACTCCAACAACTTAAGAAAATGAAGGAATTCGCCAAACAAATCTTGCAAGATTTATAACGGGCTCCAGCGCGGCTAGTCCACAATCCCCAGCATAACGATGGGGAATGTACTCTATGCTGGGCGCAACATGGCCAGCATACAAGACCACGGAATTCAACTGCATCTTATCAGATATTAAATAGTATTGACTCAAGACATCCACCAAGACATTGCATTAGCATAGGTTCCTGCATCTTATGACTGCATCCCAGAACAAATACTCCAAGCGATCTAAGACGCAATCAAAACTTGTGTCAACTTGCGAGCTTTAGAGAAATATTCAACGAGGTTGTCTAATCTTTTCGAAACGATGTCATCAATGTTCCTTTGCAGCGCTGCTATACAATGCACGCACTCAGCATCCAAGAAACAACAGCCCAGAGCTCCACAGAACAGCGGCGAAAACCCAATCGACATACCGTATTTGAGGAAAACTCTTGGAAAAACCAAAACATGTAGATAAAATGCTATCAGAAATTATTACTTATCAATCTAGAAAAGTAGCAACGAAATACCGAAGAAAGATTGAGGCGAGCAATGCTAGGAATTTAATTCCCGCTCGCGAGGAACATTGTGTTGAATAATTGAAGGTACTCGTAAAGTGACCTCAATTGGAGCGAAGCCTTTAATCGTTTCTTGTTACAATTCAAACAGCGCAAACGGAACTCATAATTAGAAGTTGAAATTCAAGCGTACAATGCTTGCTGGGAGGGAAAACATAACTACGAACATTCTTATCTACGTTTATTACATCATTCCTGGCGGAGTGAAGTTGTAAACTGTTCAATAGATATAGATACACGACCCAGCGACGTTTCGTAATCGACAATTAATCAAATAGTAAAGATCTATATCGCGACAAGGTGTGAAGCATAAGTAGAATTTATTTTGATGAAAAGCGATCTTTTGTGAGGTTAAACGAAAAATAGAGATACGACTTTTAACGTGAACATAGTGCGTGGATTTTGAAAAATAGAACAACCGATTTGGCAATCGATATCTTTCTTTAAAGATACATTTTAAATTTATGGCTCATTTTGCATTTTTTAAGCATACTTTTAGGAACGATTTTTGGCGATCTGGCAATGGTAGGCTAAATGGGTGGAAATCCATCTTAAAGAACAACACACGAAGAGTATTCAGTTAAATTTTTTATTGAAAGATATCAAAAATGAGCCATTGGCGTAATTTTTAACTAACACTTCAAAAAAACATGATTTGCGGTGTACACGATATCTAGAGATAAAATCATCTGAAACTTACGAACCAAAAAGATTTTTTTAGTTTAAGAGTTTTCTAAGGTAGTGACTTCGAGTTTTTTTTTAATTATATTCAGTTTTAAATTTTTGGTTTGACATTAAAGTAAAAAATTGTGTCGGTAATCGGAAAAATGTTTATAAAAAATGTAGGGATTGAGTTTGGTCAGTAAATGACAACGCGAATCCTTACTTAACTAACTATACATTTATTCTTGGAATGTGTGGGGTGTGGAGTTAGTGCGATTTAGCACCTTAACTCCCTCATATCTGTGAGTACTACAGTACGCACCCACTTTCCCGTGGCAGCTTCAGTCAATATACAATTTTAAAATAAATTTTTACATAATTATTTGGCGGATAGTTGGGAAGCGTAAATCATCCCCGTTTCGGACAGTTCGAAGGAACGCCAGGGTACTATTAGTATGGTTGTCTATTGTGTCAAAAAGTTTCAGTGCTCTATCACGTACGTATTTCTCTACTGTCTCAAGTCTTAGGTCCTTGTATATGTCAGTGTTCCTAATGTACCATGGAATTCTTAGGATCTTTCGAATAGTTCTATTTTGGAAGGACTGGAGTGCTTTTTTGTTAGTCTTTGTCGTTTGGTAGAAAGCAGAACTACCATATAGTAACGTCGGTCGTATAATTTGTTTGTAGATGAGCAATCGATTTTTAAGGCTAAGTTTTTTGGATTTTATGAGTGGGTGTAGTGAAGAGAGAAGTCCAATACAGTGTCCCCGTTTATTTTGTATGTGTTGTCTCCATGTCAGGCTTTTGTCAAATGTAAGTCCAAGGTATTTAGCTGTTGGTGCCCAGTCTATTGTTTCATTGTCAACGTTAAGTCTCTGTGGAGTTTGCTGTAGTTTTCTTGTGATGAATAGGGCCTGTGTTTTATCAGAATTAACCCTAATTTTCCATTTGCGAAAGTATTTCAATAAAATGTTTATCGATCGTTGCAAGTTTGAGGTGATGACTCTTGCTTGTCGTGCTGTAACAAATATACAGGTATCATCAGCGTAGAGTGATAATTTTACTTTTGAAGGCAGAGTAGGAAGGTCTGCAGTAAATATATTGTAAAGGACCGGCGATATGGGCGAGCCCTGAGGAACTCCAGCATCAATTGGTCTCAGGCTTGAGAGTTGTTTGTCAATTCTGACACGGAATGATCTGCCTTCCAAAAAGGAGCCAATGGTTTGAGTGAGCTGCAGTGGCATATTGAACTGATGCATTTTGAAGATAAGTCCTGCATGCCAGACTTTATCAAAGGCCTTAGCTATGTCAAACATAACTAAGCCTGTTGAGTTTCTGCGATTTAAGCCTGTTCTGATGTGTTGGACCACTCTAACTAACTGGAGCTCAGTAGAGTGTTTGGCTTTGAAGCCATATTGTTCTTCCGGTAGAATATCTTTATCAGATATAACCTCATAAAGTCGATGCAGAATCACCCTTTCCGCAATTTTCGACAGCGAAGAGAGGAGACTGATGGGTCTCCAGTTTTGTGGAAATTGTGGGTCCTTTTGAGGTTTCGGGAAGACAATAATAACCGCTGATTTCCATATTTTGGGATACCTTCGCAAACGAAAAATCGTATTAATAACGTCAGTGAGTGTTTGTAATATATTATCTGGTAGCCAAGAAATAATAATAATAGTGTCAAATCCGGGTGCTTTATGTTTGTCGAGTGTCTGTATAATGTTTTTGATTTCGTCCAAGTCCGTGGGTTTTATTCTGTCTTCGTGTTGAATGTTATCCATCAGTAGTCTGTTGACAGAAGATTGAATTATTTCCTCATTTCCAAAGTCCTCCTCATCCGAAGAATTCTCGCAGAATTGTGTTTCTAGGGAATCTGCAAATGCCTCCGCCTTACCCGCATCGTAGTATTGTATTCCATTCGGACCATGAATAGGTGGTACCACAATTTTACTGTTTTTCCGAAAGTATTTGGTCATTCTCCAGAAACTGCCACACCCAGGCTCGAGACTCTGCAAAAAGCTTTCCCATTGCTCGTTTCGGAATATCCTTATTTTGTCACGGATTTCATTTGTCATCCGAGTAGCGTTTATACGTAGCATAGGGTCACCTGTAAACCTAGCTCTCCTCCGAACTTGATTCCTTCTCCTGATCAATTGTTTGATAATCTGAGGGAGTTCATAGGGACTCGTTTCCCTTCTCGGAGTTATGACCGTGTGGTCCTCTTTTGCCTGTATAATTCTCTGAGTTACGTTCTCAATGATGTTGTCGAGGTCGTCGGCCGTTTCAGGTGATTGAAAATTAGTTTCATTGGCCAATGCGACTTTAAACGCTTTCCAGTTTGTAGTTTTCCTTTCCTGCATAGGAATATCAATAAAGATGTTTTCTATGAGGAAAAGGACTGGTTTGTGGTCGGAAGACAGTTCGTCGAGGACATTTAACCGAACATTTTGTGTGAAATCTCGCGATATTCCGATATCCAGTGCAAAGCCATGCCTTGTTCCGTAATGTGTTGGCTCATTGCGGATATGCAGGCTAAAGTGGTTGGCTGTGATGAATGTTTTGAGCTCGGTCCCAGCTTTATTGCTTCTCACAGCTCCCCAAATGCGGTGTGTGGCATTTAGGTCTCCTGCAATGAATATAGGGCCATCAAATGCAGTAAGTACTCTGAGATCATCTGGAAGATTTCTATTTGAGGGAGGATTGTAAACAGAAATCACAATGAACTCCAGAAAATCAGTTTGCACCTTGATTACTGTGGCCTCTAGTTTTTCAAGTGTGGGTGTATTGATGGGATAATGATTCACGTTTCGTCTCACGAGAATGGCCGTTCCGCCTCCCCTACCCGTCATTCTATCATTTCTGTACATGATGTAGTTGGGGATGCGGAATCGTCTTCCAGGCTTTAGAAAGGTTTCTTGGATCATGATGATATCGTATTTATGATCGAAAATAAACTGTTGTAATTCACCAGTATGCTGAAGCAAGGAATTCGCATTCCACGTCAGAATTGAAACGTGATTCGTTAAACTCATTAGTGTTTAGTGTTGATGACATTTTGAGATGCAGCGAACATGGTTTGAATCATGTTTGCCATCATCTCTTGCATCATGTTTTGGAACTGTGTCTGTATTTTGGCAAACATTTGGTCCATATTGTTAGTTTGATTTTGTATGCGTGGGGGAGCCTGTGTCGTGGTTGTTTGTTTTTGTGCTGGTTGTGTGGGTTGGGCCGCAGCAACCTGTGCGAACGATCTTCTCACGTTCTTTGGATTTCTGGGGCAACTCCCGTAGCTTGCAGGATGCTCTCCGCCACAGTTTACACATTTTGCTTTCTCTTCTATTTTCTTCGGACAGTTCGAGAAATGGTGAAGCGAATCGCATTTAACACACCGAGACTGTGCATGACAGTTGCTGGCAGAATGTCCAAATTGTTGACAATTGTGGCACATACCCTGGCCCGTACGAGGACGCTGTGCTTCCACGATGCACATAAGATGGCATACAGATTTTATGTTGTAAATATTTGTTTCGGTTTTTGGGAGGAGAACCTTGACGACTTTAGAGAGACCTTCCCTCATTTTAATGTAGTAGACTTCAATTGGGTTGAAGCCCTGAGATTGTAAGTCTTCTTTTATCTCTTCAGCTGAAAGGCCATACAGACCCCTGATGACAACATTCAGCTGTCTATCTTCTGGCAGTATATAAGTGTGGTATTGCAGTTCGTTCTCTGTTAGTGCTTTGGTCAGTCGTCTGTGATCTGTGGGTGTAGTTGGTATAATTTGTATTCCTAGGTAGACCCTTTTCGCGGATGTGTATGAAATGTTTTGTGCTTTCATTATGTTCAGTGTTTGGGACCATTTTGAGGGCTCTCGTAAAATGATAGGAACTGTTTTTGATTCTTGTGTTTGTGTTGCGGGTTGTGAGTTTGTAGTGTTTGGAACTGTTGGCTTTGGTTTTGGTGTGATGGCCGTTTCTTTGAATACTGTAACTGGTTTTGGTGGTGGAAGGGCAGGGAAAATCTCAACCTCTTTATCTTTGTTATTATCGCAGTCAACTTCCATCTCACTCTCTGTAGTTTCATATGAGGAACTTGACTTGGGAGGTGAAGACGCCCTCACCTTTCGCTTTTTCATCCGAGGGCTCTCTTTTTTGGATTTTCCGTTGACCTTAGCCTTGTCCTTGAGCAATAACACTAGTTCTGCATTTTTCGCAGCTAGCAGCTCATTTTTGTTTCGCTGGTCGGCCAGCTCAGCATTAGTTTTAGCGAGTGTCAGCGTTATATTGTCAAGCTGGGCGACCAACGAAGCAATTCGCTCATCTTTGTCAGCAGGTATGTCACGTCCGGCAACCACGCCACCGTCCGTCGACATCCTGTCCACCAAAAGGAAACTATCTATATGCTATAATTATTATGAAATCCGCCAAATAACTAATTTTCAATAAAATTCAGAATTTAGAAAAATATAATAAGAAAAATTGACTGAGACTGACCCAGGTCAGTGAAGGAATACCAAGTACTCACCCAGAGTCCCGGTATTCTATCTTCTTTCTTCTTATTCGCTCTATCTTCAATTTCTTCCTATCTTCTTACTCGCTCTATCTTCTTCTTACTTGCTCTATCTTCTTCTTACTTGCTCTATCTTCTTCTCTTTCACTCTATTTTCTTCTATTTCGCTCTATCTATCTGCTGTCTCGCTCTACCTTCTACCCTCCTATCTTCCCTCTCGCTCTACTTCTCTCCTATTCGCTATCTCCCTCTGCCTTCGACTTCCAAGCTTCTGTCTTCTTCTTATCTTCTGTCTCCTTCTCATCTTCTGTCTCCTTCTTCTACCTCCTACTTCTACCTCCTACTTCTTCTATCTTGCATGTACTTCACTTTCAACTTTTTATACATTTATTCAAGAATAACAATTAAATATTTGGGAGTTGGGAGTTACATGTGTTGTTTGATTTATGGCATGTGTACTAGTGTTGGGTTACTCACTCATGAGGTACCTCAAATGAGGTGCCTCACGAATGGAAATGTCCCAACACCTCAAAAAATTTATTTGTACCATCTCAAGAATGAGGTGTGAAATGAGCTAAGAGGAAAAATGAGGTCTGAGGTAAAACGGATTTTGAGGTAAAGTGAACTATTGGGTACGAATGAGTTCTGAATGAGGTAAAATTTTTCTTGAGGTATAATGGATGTTATGCTATAATGAGCTATGAGTGAATGTGAGTTTTGAGTGAGGTAAAATGAGTTTGAGGCAAAATGAGCTGCGAGGTAAAGATGTTGTGATACATCATTCAAACTCCACACAATATGCTCTCGTACCCAGCACTACCTAAATCCCATACCTCATGAGGAAATGTCCCAAAATTTGATGAATATTATGTTTACAACATAAAACTTCGATCGTTCCCGGCAGATCGAAAAGGGATAATGTGAAGTGCAAAGTGGAAGAGTGGATTGAGAAAATTGGTGAAAAATGAAACTTCGAACACGGAAGATGTGAAGCAGTAAATTGAGGCGGAAGAGATTGGAGCAGGAAAACATTGAAATGAGGGAATAGATTTTTGGCGAGAAACATAATTTTCTATTGAGTTAGTATAATATTTGTCATGCCGAATGTAGTATGTTGAGCATTAGTTTTCTGTAAAATAAATGTGTTAAGTGGTGACTGATTATTAGTAGCGCGTTCTTATATTTTTTATTAAATTTTGTAACAGTGACAGGAATTGAGTACTAACTAAGCTAAAAGGTAAGTGCAGATTTAATTTGAAAAAATTATTTTCAGCTGGTGACATACGTATGTTGAAGCTCGTAAAAATTTGAAGTCTCCTTATAGACGGAGGGCTACCAATGTCATTTCAAAGTGAAAATTTACACACTAAATTATCTATGCCAGCTGAACATGAAAAGTCAATTCTGGCAGTCCTCTGTTGCCGGGTACTAAACGAATAATATTTCAAAGAAGTAGAGGACTAATGGTAATTTTGTTTAAACTATATGTCATAACGGTGATCTTCATTCTAAAGGATTGTCAGAATACTTGAATAATTTACCTGAGATAAAGAAAAACATATTTTGGCAGTAATTTTTTCTGATGGAAAATATTATTGAACACTATCTCTTGGATCGTTACGACTTATACTTTTAACCAAAATTACCATTAGTCCTCAACTTCTTTGAACTGTTATGGTGATAGAACCAGACCTGAGAGCACTACCAGAATTGACTTTTCATGTTCAGCTGGCATAGAAGATTTAGTGTGTAAATTTTCACCACTTTTGAAACGTCTATTAGTATCCAAATAATTTTGAAACATAAGTTTTTTGTGTTTCTTTTAAATGGTTCAGTTAAAAGAAATTTTCGAAAAACTAACAAGGAACCTATTCGAATTTGTTTTGTATGGATTGAATCTTGAACAATATCTATTAACTTTTTTGAGCTTTTCTCTTCTTAGCGAAGAGCTAGCCACCCATCGCTTAAATAGTTTTTGTTCTTTGTCTCACTTTGATCCAATAACATACCACAAACCAGATTACCTCACATCGATATTTTTGAAAAAACATTTATACACGATTTCAAGAAATCCTCATAAGTAAGACCTCGATTGATTTTGCCTCAATTGTTTTTGTCGTAAAATAGTATTCTTAAATATTCAAGAAATGAGTATCTACAAAAACATATTTCCAGCTTACCATCTATGTTTTTATCAGTTTCCACAGTAGGTCTTATCGCTTTTCAAGAACACATACATAAAAGAAATCACCTTCTTCCACCAATTTTCGGATGCATGTATCCTTGTTTCAATGAATGATTTAAACGATACTTACAATATTTGATTATGGTATGTTGAATCGAATTCAAAGATATATAAAACGAAAAACTCAATTTCAGATCTGTGATTTATTTGACTACGAAAATAATCAAATCTCGTTCAAATGATACCTCGAGGCTCTAAAATTAACCTTTTTATTTTTTGAACAGTATGGCAGATAAATGAAAATCGAGTGCTTGGCAATACTTCACTGACATGAAGGATAATAAGGCAAAATGTAATTTTTGCAAGAAAATCATTTCATACCGGGGTGGTGGTCGATTCAGCTTGATTCGCCATACGAAATCACTCCACCCGACTATTTTTGAGGCAATACACCAAACTGATCGTCTTAACCCAGTAATTTCGATGGAAACATCAGCGACTGGGAACATTGCAGTAAGCACAGAAACTTCCTCCGAAATAACAAGAAGCACATTTCTTTCGACGCAAACAGCCAGAACTGAAGGTCATATAAGTTCCATTGCAAAAGTTGTAAGTACCAGTATGACTCAGTATTTAAACAAACCATTATCTGCCAAGAAATCTGAGCAGCTAAACAAATGTTTAGTGGAGCTTGTGGTAAAAAACTATTTGCCTTTTCATTTAGTTGAGAGCAAGGAATTTAAAAAATATATATTCGAGCTGAATCCAAATTATGTAATTCCTTCGAGAAAAATATTATCGAATGCTCTTCTTTCGAATTATCACAACGAAACAAAAGAAAATGTTCAGAAGATTTTGGGGCTTTCAGAGTTTGTGGCTTTAACAACAGATAGCTGGACTTCAAAGCCAAATGACAATTATTTATCGCTGAACGCTCATTTTATCAACGAAAATACGCAATTGCAATCCTGCATGTTGGAGTGCCATCAATATTCTGATAGACATACTGCGGAAAATCTTAGTGTGGAATTGAAAAGGATGTGCGACGATTGGCACATATCTAATAAAATCATTGCCACCACAACCGACAATGCTAACAACATAAAAGCGGCAATCAGACTTAATAACTGGCAGCATATCCCATGCTTTGCCCATACACTGAATTCGATTGTTCAGTCTGCTTTGGTGGAAATCAAAGTAACACAAACGAAAATAAAATCGATTGTCGAGATTTTCCGAAGGAGTCCGTTAGGAGCTGAAAGACTGACTTTAATCCAAAAAAAGTTGGAAGAAACTGAGCTGAAGCTGAAGCAAGATGTTGTCACCCGATGGAATTCAACGTGCGATATGTTTGAAAGGGTTTTGACCGTTAAAAACAGCTTGACTTCCACCATTGCCATACATTATCGAGGAACTGATAACATTAATAGTGAAGATATTAATATCTTAGTAGCAGCCGTTGATTTGTTATCAGTTTTTAAAGATGTATCTGAGGAACTGAGCTCTGAAAAAAATGTGACAATATCTGAGGTAATCCTGATTGTCAATGCTCTGCAGAAGAAATGTAGAGATTTTGACGCGAAAAATGAACTGCCTTTATCAGTTAAAAAAATGGCACAAAGTCTTTTAGAGGCATTAGAAAAGCGGTTTAGAAATATTGAAGACAACCAATTATTTGCGGAAAGTACACTATTAGATCCCCGCTTCAAACGGTATGGTTTCTCAAATGCATTGAGCTACGACACGGCTTGTTCAAGCTTAAAATCGTTGGTGGCCGATGTTAAACTAATATCGCAACAAGAAATCACCAATAACGATGAAGCAGCACTACCAACGAAGAAAGCGTGCAGCATTTGGGCGGACTTTGACAGCAAAGTCTGCGATCTGATTAAAAATGTAGATTCTTCTGCAGCAAGCTCGATAGAGTTTGACAAGTACCTTCAAGAGCCTTTATTGCACCGTCATTTAGATCCTCTAAAATGGTGGGAAGATAAAAGGCATGCTTACCCCAGGCTATACTCAATAATGAAAAAGAGAATGTGTTTACCCGCTACTGCAGTTCCGTCAGAGCGTATTTTTTCAAAATCTGGGCAAATTTTAGTTGAAAGAAGAAATCGACTGACTGGAAAAAAGGTGTCACAATTAATGTTCCTGAACTTTAATATGTAAATCTAATATGTACTTACATTTTTTTTGTTTTCTTTTTGTTTACAATGTGCAATAATGAATGTTTTACAGTTGAAAAAAGTTTATTAAATGTGTTGTGATAGTAATTTAGTAATGCAGAAAAAACTTTACTTTCTCGAAATGTGAATAACATTTGATTCTCCTTTTATTTAGCTAAAGAAATTAACGAATTGCTTATTTGAGTAGATAAGACTGGTGTTCATATTTTTTTAATGTTTAAAAACTGTATCTCAATATAATTTAAAATAAGCTGTACGAATTACATTTTTTTGTTAACGAAATTTATAATAAAAACTGAAGTATTATCTTGTTTAGTTTTGACTAAGATATTTGGCTCACGACTGTAACATGAAATATTTTTTTAAGAGAATCACTGAGTGAGGAAATGCAAAGAATTTTTTGTATTTTTATATTCAAATTTTTTAAATTTTTATGAGAAGTAAGGTTATTGACTTCGTTTACTCACTTATATCCTTCATGCATTTATAAGCTTCTACATTATCTTCCTTCTTTATCTACTTCAGAGATAACTTTGAATGCCATATTGTACGTTCTTATTTTTTATACCTCATTTGAAGTAGGACAATATAACACCTCATTTTCTAAAATGAGTACCTCACTCAAACTCACTAAAATATGAGGTGCGGCACAACACTAATGTGTACGACTGACCGCTAAATGCAATACAGCTTCAGACAATGAATGTTTGCATGAATGTAGCGTGGATGCTTGCATGTGTGTAAAAAATGTTTGTACGGGTCTTTGAATAATGTAGCTTACTGCTACTACTCCCCCCCTTTGAAGAAAAAAAGGAAAATGAATTACTTTTTGCCGTTGAATCTCACACGTTTTTTGCGTTGCCGTAGAGGTGATGAATCGCTGCTCGATGAGTCGGAAGATAACGTCGAAGACGTCGTGCGTCTGCGTGATAATGCGTCCTCGGATTCCAATGACGTACTTGAAGCTGGAGCTGTATGGCCAGACGTCGACGGAGTTGGTTCGTTGTGTAGAGGTGGCGGAGTTGCGTTTTCCGGTTCGTCATTAGGAAGCATGAAAGCTGGTTTAAGTCTGTCAATGCTTACCGGTTGCGAATTTCGACGATGTAGTATCGGCCAGTTCGCCTGACGACTTCGTATGGACCTTCATATGGTTGCTCGACTGCTAGCCGAGGTGCATCAACTCGGATGAGTACGTTAGAACATGTGGGTAGCTCTTTGAAGACAAAGATCGGTTTGTTTTCGTGTCGAGACGTTGGTCGAGGTCGTAAGTCAAATGAAATGGTTACGAAGTCGTTGTACTAAGTCGGCTGGAGGCGCGTCGAGTTGTCCTGATGGTACCAAAAATTCACCAGGGAGTCGTATTGATTCGCCAAAAATTAGGTCAGCTATCATCGCTTGTACGTGTTCTTTCCAAGCAGCCCGTATGCCCATCAAGATGATTGGTAACGTATCAACCCTTGCGTTGGATGTGTGATATCGAATTGCAGCTTTTAGCTGACGATGAAGACGTTTGACGAGACCATTGGATGCTGGGTGATATGTCGTTGTATGAATTTGCTTGCTGCCTGGTAAACGGGCTAATTTGTTGAATAGATCAGCCTCAAATTGCCGCCCTTGGTCAGTGGTGATTCTGAATGGTACTCCGTAGCGAGAGATCCAGTCAGCAAAAAGTATTCTGGGTACGCAATCTGCGGAGATGTCGTCGAGTGGAAAAGCTTCAGGGAACCGTGTGAATCTATCGTTTATCGTCAGACAGTGTCTGTAGCTTCGTGATGATGTAAATGGTGCGATGATGTCGACATGAATATGTTCGAATTGGCCAAAGTGACCTGGAAAGTACTGTATTGGCGCTGCAACGTGTCGAGTAATTTTGCTACGTTGGCATTCGATGCAGGCTTGAGCCCATGCTCTGCAGTCTTCTTTGATGCTTGGACAAACGTATCTCTGTGATACCTATTTGACTGTTGCTTTTTGGCCGGGGTAACTTATGCCGTGAAGAGCATCGAAGACATGCTTTCGTGGTTGCGTTGGGGCGAATGGACGTGCTGTGTCGATTGATGTATCGCGGTACACTGGTAGAATCATGTTGTAAACGTTGATTGGTCGGAGATGGAGTGAGTGATTGTCGTGTTGAAGGTACATGTGAACTTCTTCGTCGTTGGATTGTGCGTGAGCGAGATCGATGATTTTGATTGCTGCAGAGATTGTTTCGATTCTCAAAAGCGCGTCGGCGATAAGATTATCATTGCCAGAGACGTGTTGAATGTCACTTGTAAATTGGTTGATAAAATCAAGCCGGCGGAATTGCCAAGGCGTCGCTTTATCAAGATTTTGCTTGAAGACGTGGAGGAGCGGTCGATGATGGGTGTAAATTGTAACTTATCTGCCCTCGAAGATGTGTTTGAAGCGAAAGACGGCCATGTAAATTGCGTGAAGTTCACGATCGTAAGTACTGAGTTTATTTAGCGACGGTGAGAGGTTTGGCTGAAGAATGCGAGCGGTTGCCACGTGTCGTTGACTCGCTGTTGGGCGAGGGCGCCGATTGCAAAGTCTCAAGCATCGGTGAAGGTGGCCCAAGGTGCTTCAGTGTTTGGATGAACGAGCATGACGAGTGACTTGAGCTGTTTTTTTTGCAATTTTCCAAGACAGTTTCGCGTTCAGGTGTCCAGGACACTGAACTAGAGCCTTTAACGCCCGATCATTGGAGACAGTCGGTGAGTGTAGCCTAAAACTTAGCAGCGTTTTTAAAATATTTACGATAAAAGTTACACATGTCAAAAAATTTAAGTATCTGTGCGATTGTTGATGACTTGGGAAATTTCGCTCTGGAAGTGATATGATGCCTGCTGAAGAAACTCGGTAGCCGAGGAAGTCCACCTCTGGTAGGCCAAAATGACATTTAGCGCTGTTGATGACGATGCCGTGCTTTTCCAGGCGAGTAAAGAGTTGTTGAAGATGTTCATGATGCTCTTTCTTGGTAGATGAAGCGACGAGAATATCGTCGACGTATGGAAATGTAAAGTCAAGTCCTTGCTTGACTTCGTTGATGAAACGTTGAAAGGTTTGAGATGCATTACGAAGCCCAAACCTCGTCAATGGAAATTCGCAGAGACCGAATGGTGTGATGATTGCGGTTTTGCAAATATCCTCTGAAGCAACTGGGATTTGGCTGAAGGCACGAACGAGGTCGATTGTCAAGTAAATTTTTGTGCCGTGAAGATAGCCATAAGACTCATAAGCTGAGTTGAGTTTAAAGAACACAATACGGGTAAACTTACACTGAACAGCTTCTAGTGAGTTCACAAGATATACGAGTAAATGTCTAGGAGACCACACTACTGAGCAGTACCCAAGAAGCGCGCGGAGAAGACATGTGAACAAGCGAACAGCGGTTTCAATATTTGCAAACTTGTGCAAATGCCTCATAATAAAACCCGAAACTTTTGATGCCTTGGTAATTATGCTAAAAATATGGGCATCGAATTTAAGCTTGGGGTAAATATTACACCAAGATCTTTACATGAGTCTGCAGAGGAGAGAACAGCATCACACAGGGTGTACTTAAAAGTTAAAGGAACAATTTTCAAAGTATAAATCATTTTAAAACATTTGGAAACATTTATGCGAAGGGAGTTGACATTACACCAATTATAGAGGTTAAAAAGATCAATTTGGAGTTGCTGACAATCTTCAAGGGATCTAATTGTCCGGAATACTTAGAAATCATCAGCATACAGGAGGCAAGAAGAGGAAATTTAGAGGCAAGATCATTGATAAACAGTACGAAAAGAATAGGTCCAAGAATTGACCCTTGAGGGACCCCAGATGTAGGACTGAATGGAAAGGAGATTGTGCCATAGAGATTAACACGACATGTACGGGAGGATAATCACGATGAAATCCAAGAATGAAGGGAACTGGATATGCCAAGCAAAGCTAATTTTAGACAGAGAAGAACATGGTTCACGGAGTCAAAAGCTTTGGAGAAGTCTGTGAATATTGCATCAACTTGAAGCTGTTTATCTAAAGCTCTTGCAATATAGTCTTCCACTCAGCTAAGTTCAAAGAAATTGAACGACCCTTCAAGAATCCATGTCGCTGTGGTGTGAAAAATGAACTCAATGACTCAAGAAGCCTGCTGTGACTAACATTCAGATTGAGCAAGTTAATAAGGGATTCAACTCCAGAAGGATCAATGAAATAGGATGTACTTGATGCTGGATAAGTTTGAATTGAATTTATGGGGAGCTTACAATATCAGAAGAGGAAAAAGTAGAGGAAAAATATTCGGCAAATAGGTTAGAAATATCCTGAAGGGAGTAGGCTTCAGTGTTATTTCAATTGACAGTATGCGGGATGGAAGAGAAAGATTTAAAGGATCGGATATATGACCAAAAGGATGAAGCGTTATTTGTCAGGAGGGAACTCTCTAAACTGCTAAAAAAGCTTTTCATGGCCGTTTTGAGCTTTTTTTTAGCCAAAGAGCGCAGTCTACCAAAATTCTGTTTAGCATCATCATTTCCGGTCAATTTAAAGTGCCTCTGCTCCTTGTCATTAGCTTTCAAGGCACGAAGAACTCTTCGAGTAAGCCAAGGCTTCATTTTTGCTTTGCGAGGAGCTTGGAGTGGAGTATAAAGAGCAATCAAATTATTAAGGTAGCCGTAAAATTTGTTCAAAACACTATCACAGTCAAGACGAGTGAAGAAGGTGCACCAGTTGACCGAGTCCAGATTGGTTTTAATTGCCTAATAATTTGCTCTAAAGAAGTTGTAACGATAAACTGAGGCAATTCTCTGGGGTTTCAGGGTATCAACGGTTAGTGTTAGAGACAAAGGTGGATGATGGAGATCAGGTTGAATATAAGGGGATGTAAAACAGGAGCCACTGATAGACCCCAGTTTGAACATTTGACGTGACAAGGTCCAAAAGACGACCATTAGGGTTACGGATATGATTAAACTGTGAAAAAGAACAAAGGGAAAGAAAGGAAGAAAGTAATAAAGAAGGATTATTTGTTGAGGAAATTTCAGGTGTTGTTAAGGGGTCCCATTCCACTGCCGGTAGATTGAAGTCCCCACAAATTATAATTTTAGAATGTGGATGACGAGCAAAAAGATAGGAAGAGAGTTCATCGATGAAGGCTTTGTACACAGTTAAGGGAGAATTACAGGGAATATACACAGAGGAAATTAATAATGAGGAGTTATGAGGAAGAGAGAGTTTCACAATTACACACTCAACAGCACGAGCAAATTTGACGTCAGCGCAAAGTAAACTATTAAAGGTTTTGCTAACTGCAACCAAGACTCCCCCACCATCCAATTTATTAGCGATGTTAAGGTCACGGTCGCATCGGTAGACTAAATAATCAGGTAATATTTCCGTATTTGCAATATTTTCGTTCAACCACGTTGCAGTTAAACAGATAAAAGAATCGTTAGTTAATTGAGACACAAGTAATAAGTCCTCAAGTTTGGTTCTTAAGCCACGGAAATTCTGGTAATAAATAGAAATAGTTGAATGATTAGGAAGGGAAGCATTTCTTTCAGTGTTGGATGATCCTTGAAGGTTGTTGAGGCTGTTTGGAACCTTTTTCCGGACGAAATCGCCGCTTACGTTGACTTGTATCGAATGCTATAACGAGTGTCCCCTTTGTCCAAAAATCGGGACTAAGTAGTATAGAAAGTTCAGCCGGAACTGTCAGCTTGAATGAACTTATAACCTGGTCAGAAAGGTTGTCTTTTGTTAATTTTACGCACCTGAAAATACTAGGCATGTGACCAAGCTTCGATGTTACGTAGTTGGCAAGTCAATCCTTGGTTGTGTTGTAAGCGAGCCTTGATATGAACAATTGTAGAGCTGAGGAGACTGCTCGCAACGCTCCGTTTTCAGCTAACACACTATCTTTATAGTTTTGTGGTTCTGAAGACATAACGATATTTTGCTGAAGATTATTAGTCGTTGATTGTGTTGGGCGCAGCTCGGGTTGCGGCTGAATTTTTTGTTGCTGTTGAATAGGCAAGATAGACTGCTGCATGCGACTATTTTGTTGCAGGAAGCTAGCTTTGTTAATTGGAGCCGGAATTGACTCCTGACTACCTGCTTGCTGTTGTTGCGCAAGCACACTTCGCGTAAGAGGCCGCTGCTGCCCAAGAGTGACACGGTAGAATTTTGTATAACGCAGTGACGGCGTGACGATACCAGCTCATCATACACACTGGGTGAAAGTAACTGCGGTGACAGGTGAAGATTTTGAGGTGTTCACGGTTCATCCGGAAACTGCTGTAGCTGATCCTCACGCTGCGGCAGACTCAGGAGCAATTGCTGAGGTTGCTGTTGTTGTAAAGCATGCTCACGTTGCTGTTGTTGTATAGCATGCTCAGGTTGCTGTTGTTGTAAAACATGCTCATTTTCAGGGGGAAGGACATTAACACCCTGTTCCAGTTGCTGGTCCATCCGGCATGTCGACGATAATTCCGCCTGCTCAATTGAAACAAGAGACGCTAAAGAAGTTTAAGTCTCTTCAAGTTTCTCCTGCATTTTAGAAAAGGAACTTGATAGGGACTCCACTGTTGCATTAGCTGACCAGAGCCGGCCTACAAATGATGAAATGGTATATTTGCGGCACCTTGCGCAGTACCAGTATACCCCAGAACCGCTTCGCAATGTTAATCCACAAAGACCAAAACATGTCACGATTTTAGTTTTGTTCGGCCTATTTAAGCAGGTATGGCAAAAACAAAACAGTTAAATCCCGTTTTAGGTTTTTGTTTAACCATTTTTATAAAAACCTACTATTTTCGCGACATGTCTGTCTATCCGTGCGTCACAGCAAGTTTTCTCAGAAACTACATAAGCCACAATCTTGTAATTTTGTGAACAGTTCTGAAGTGACAACCTCTCCAAAGTTCAGATATAAAAAACATTTTATAAGGTTTTTAAGGCGAGGTCTTCCATCCACAGGGGTGACCCTCGCAATTGGACATTTTTGAGCCCAAAGATCTAAAAACAAAGTCACGAAAGTGTACCCTAGTGAGTACATGGGCAACAAATTCCTGAGAAGTCTAGTTCGATAAACTTTGTTAATAATAGCACGGAACCTTTAAAATTTCCAAAAATTATTAGGTATTATTATCATTGTTATTATGTCATGTATTTTTTTTTTTCGTAGCACTACAGTATCTTTCGGACCTTCGCTTAGAGATAGCTAGAGTATCTCATTGTCATGATCGAATGTATCGGCACTCCACAGGGCGATATGATCATTATCACGCTTTGGCCATTATCCGTCCACCCAGTTGCGATACGTTCTGATTTTAAACCAGCACGTATCATAACTGAACGGGCTTATAGTCCGTTCGAAGAATCACTTGAACTTAATCTCGTTGACGTTTATTTCATGTATAAGTTCATATACCGTGAAAGCAATGTTATGGCCAAATGGGGCCCATTTGACAAAAATATCATTAGTAATCCAAGCTTTTCGATTTTTCTCATAGTCCACTGGCAAATATTGTACATTTTTCGAACACCTGGGATTTTGAGATTTCCCGATTACGAGAAGTCTTATTTCAACTGTGCTATTCATGTTGGCTGCCGACATCATAGTTATTCTTTCTTTTGATAATTTTCTTTCCTTCTCTTCCTTCCTATTATTAAAGATATGAGCAAGGATTATGTTCTCTCCATAAATGCACATTTTTTGCATGCTCTAAGCAAGGATATAGGTGATAATACAGAAAATGACAACAGAAACTCCATCATAGAAGATATCAAACTTTTAAGGTTTATCACACATTCTAAAAGGTATTCTAATCTCAACATGCGCGAAAAGCACCAACACGCATCAACAAAAATTTTCGAGAAAGTATTGTTCTAAAATCTTTGCACATTCCTTATTTTTTCACCAGAATCATTGTTAAGTTCGCGTACCTACCTGCAAACTCCATTCACCTAACTTACACTCACTATTACGAGTATTCACCGTGCATCGTCAAGAGGCACCACAACATTTTCTTTTGCTCATTATTTGCATAAGAGTTGTCAAAGACATTTTCTTTCATGCTGTTCATGATGAAAATGCTCTTCTGGGTTGAAGCACACCTATTCACCACGCAAGAAGGATAACGGTGATAGTGCTGATATTCACATGCTCGCTCGCAGTTGAACGAATTATTATCTCAAGAAACTTAGATACAAAACATAAGCATCCTTTGCTATCTTGAAAGGACATTCCAAATACAAAAATAATCAAAGAAAGGAAAACAACGAATAGAGGTGCGTTGAAAAGAACTTTGCCGAAGGAGGTAGATTTAATTGAGCAAGGATTTTATTTGCGTTACCAAATTGTGAAAAGCGACGAATGAATTCATAAGATTTGAATATATATATTTTTTTAATTTGCATTAATCTTGGAAATAAAACTCATTGATCAAATTTATTAACTTTTTTTCGTAATTCCTTTTCAATGAATTTACATTCATTTCATATAAAAGACGTCCTATTTATTGAATGCATTTTCAGACTCCTCTATGGAGGTGAGCATGACAAACATAAGAAATGCTAATTTGAGAATTCAAGTCAGGGTTCTCTGAATTGGTTTTAAGGATTTTAATGGACGGAATATGGATGCTTCTATGTAAGAAACAAGCAGCAAATATAATTAAATACAAATTTTTTTATCAAATACAAATCATCTAATTCCAATCAGCATTCCTTCAAGATCAAATAAAGCTCATTTACCCCGAGCACTTGAACTTCAAATCCAGTTAAACGTAATCCTTCCATCCGGAACAAAACACAAACCACTTCGTGCAGATCTCATCATTTTGGGTTGATGCCTCCTTTCAACGCTGATATTCGTCAAGTGAAAAATGGCAGGCCAAACTCAAACTGTCCTAACAAGTGACATGGGCCGTGATATGTTGACGAGGTTCATGATGCTGATGCTGCATGCTGTTGGTGATGACGAGCGTAAGAATGATGACGACGATGACGACATGCATTGTCAAAAAACATTTTATTATATTCACGAGTCTTCATCTCAAAACCTTGCCTTCCGTACATAAATATTTTCACATTCTCCTCATATGCCAATCCCATCCATCCCCGCACTATATCCTTCCTCGGAGTCACTCATCGCAAACACGAGTGTACGAGTACGAGTATAGTATGTGATATCAGTGCGACTTAGCATGAGTACAAATTTTCTGGCTGTTTTTATGATGTGTGTAAGACATCCTTCCATGCATAATTTATGTTTTACGGTTTATTTTTAACGAAAACATATGTTTTGAATAAGTTCAGATGAAATTTTCGCAGGATATTCAATTTGCCATGGTTTTTTTTGTATGTCTACATACTCTGTATGCAAAAAGTCAAAGTATAGTATATTCACATACGCAGTGTCATCAACACGTATGGTTAGAGTACGTACTTGTACTTGATGAGAATGTTTGTAAGTTATGGCAAATGTATCTGCATGAGATTTTGTGAAATTTATGAGGTCTTTGCAGGAATGGATAGATTCAAATGGGCATTTTGCTTTGAAATGTTGATAACTTCATTGGCATTCATGTTTGTCAATTTTATGAATGTGAGTTGATGCAGGATGTCACTCTGTGTAAAATAGTGAAAAACATTAGATTATTTCTAGAGAAAAGTATAAATAGTTTTCAGGCTGCAGTATAATTTGAATATTCGATTGTTTTGATAATTTGTACTGCTTCCATTCTAAAAAATTATTTTGAACGCAAAAACTGGTACATTTATGTACATCAAGCCGCACTTTTTGCATTCATAGTGTCGCGTGTTGTAGTCGCGGCCGATAATTTTAATGTTCCGGGAAAGTGAAAGCGCACTGTCTTGTAAATTAAGTTAAAAAAGTTTATTTTCTAAGGATGCACAGTCATCAATTTAACTATTTTACAAATAATTAAAATGTTATTCACTTGTCTATAAATTTTTATTTCAACTGTCTCTATCACAAAAATCACCCCACTCACTTCACTTATCAATCAATATCGCCTTTACTTCGCGCTCCACTCTATCGCAGTTTTACTATCGCGGTTTTACTATTCCCTTCCATTCATTCGGCTTTATATAGGGTCCCTAGTCATTCAATCCATTTCTTGTATATTGGCAAATGTTCTGGCGATAACCACCTGGAAAATTTGAGCAATTCTGAATACCCCGTAGTGACGTCACTTTCAGATATTGATCATGCTTGGTCGATTCTGGTGCTTTCGAGTACATTCGTTTACTGATCATGATGTTGTTTATAGTTGCGATAACAATTGTGACAGCAGCGCGCAGAATTGGACATTTAACATTGTCCCAACCTCAGTTCTTTTCCCCCGAAAAGATGTGTCGCCAGTTGTAGTCAATTCTCCCTGGATGTCATATGGGGCAAGACGGTCCAGGTGCACGATTTTCATTTTGGCTCTCGGTTTACGGTATTCCTGTATGCGATGTATGACGTCATTTATTCGCTTTGTAACTCGGTATGGTCCCTCCCAATCATGCTGCAACATCATTGGAAGCCATACAAAGTCATCAGCAGCTGATTCGCGGTGTTTTCGCACTGTCCGATGTATCTGGTTCAATCGTTGCCTTACCTCTCTTGCGTGTTTCCGAGATCATTTGGGGTTTCTCAGAGAGTGTTCCGAACTTTATATCAGCCGGCAGACGAACAGTTTTTTCAAAAATGACTTTGGCTGTGGCTTCGCCCGTCGATGCATGTTCAGCAGCTCTATACGCCATCAAGAATAATGGGATAAGTCGGTCCCAGTCCCTTTGGTTCTCGCCAACCATCTTGGCCAAGTTCGACCATTCCATCAGATTGGGAATGCAGCGGTTTGTCCTCGTTTTCCAGTTCGCGCATTTCGCCAAAAACTAGTGACTCGAAGTTTCGGCCTTGATCCGAATGTAGTTCACAAGGTACGCCGTACCTACTGACCCAATTTAACACTAGCTGTTCGGCTACAGTAGCTGCTTCCTGGCTTGGAATGGGGCAGACCTCGGCCCACAATCAGCGTGTATCGACTTGCCCATTCGGATTCAGGAAAGGATCCTGCGACTACCCCCACGTTATAGGCTTGCGTTTGTCCTCTCAGTTGTAGCTTTGGACCTTTGACGGAAGCGCAGATTGTGCATCTACGACACCAGTCCTCTATATATTCTCGAGCGTGGAGCCAGTAGAAGCTTTCCCGCAATTTTGCTAAGGTCTTGTTAACACCAAGGTCGCCGCCCGAAGATCCTTCATGCATTTCCTTAACCACGTCGTGGATTCGGCTTTTGGGAAGCATAGTTTGCATACTATAGGAGCTTCCATCCGCCGTTTCTCATTTCCGATTGAGTATGACACTCTCCACCTGAAAGGAGTTCCATTGTGCCCAAAGCTTTTCAGGGTTGCGCCATGCATCGAAACGTCCTTCCACTCAGGTCGCCCAGTTATCTCCTTCCATACGAGCAATGGTCCGATGTCTTCATCGGCTAGCTAGGCGTTTCGAATCTTCTCTAATGACCAACTTTCATAGAATTCGGCCGTTTTCGATCGCAGATTAACGGTCTGCTCATTTTTCTCAATCCGTCGGCAATGCTTGCAGTCAGCTGGGTATAGACGAAGAGATACGAACCAGCATTTCCATGAACTGCGCCCTTCGGATGAACAATTTCGTAGTCGTATGACTGCAATCTTTCGATCCATCTTGCAACTTGTCCCTCGGGTTTTTTGAAGTTAAGCAGCCATCTCAGCGATGCATGGTCTGTTCGAAGAACAAATTTCTGGCCATATAGGTACTTGCGGAACTGCTTGGTTGCCTCTATTATAGCCAATAGCTCCTTCCTAGCCACGCAGTAGTTCCTCTCACTTTTTGAGAGAACTCGACTGTAATACGAGAGGACTCTTTCTTCGCCATCGATCTGCTATGAGATAACAGCTCCAATCTGGCCGCTGCTCGCATCAGTGTCAACCACAAACATTTTTCCGGGTTTTGGATATGCCAGCACGGGTGATTCACACATCTTCTCCTTCAAGGCTCAAACGCTGCCCGGCATTGTTCATTTCGGGCATACGGACGATTTTTCTCGATTAGCTAATGGAGACACTTAGCTATTTTGGCAAAGTCTTTGATGAATCATCAATAGTAGGCCGCCAGACCTAGAAAACTTCGTAGTTGGCGATCGCTGTTTGGTACTGGCCAGCTTTTCACGGCTTCAATTTTCTCAGGGTCTGCTTTTACCCCTTCTGCTGATACGACGTGTCTCAGGTATTTTATTTCAGTTGCGAAAAAGGTACATTGTCTAAGTTTTGAACTCGCCATTCGCAATTGGGAGAAAACCTCTTTTAAGTTCCACACATGCTCTTCGAATGTTCTCCCGATAACAATTATGTCATCTAGGTACACCAAACAGGTTTTTCAGGTTAGGCCTCGCAGCACATATTCCATCCGGCATTCGAAAGTGGCTGGAGCATTGCAAAGACCAAATGGCATCCCCCCAAAAATCCCCACAATCCAGTCCCAACTGAAAATGCGGTCTTCTCTCGGTCCTTCTTGTCGATTTCTACCTGCCAGTAGCAACTCTTGAGATCGAGTGCAGAAAACCACTTTGCGTGGCCAAAGTGTCCATGATGTCGTCGATGCGTGGAAGCGGGTAACTATCTTTCTTAGTGACGTCGTTAAGCTGCCTATAGTCGACACAAAAGTTATTGCTACCATCCTTTTTCTTTACTAGAACTACTGGTGCGGTCCATGGACTGACAGAAGGCTCGATAACGCCTTGTTTTTCCAATGTCCGCGATCAGTGCGCTCACTTCTCCTTGTTTGGCTGTAGGAAGACGTGTCGGTGCTTGTCGAATTGGCTTGGCTCCCTGTGTATCTATGACGTGAGTTACCATATTCCTTCGGCCTTGGTCATCCGGGATTGTTGAGAAGATGTCACTGTACTTGGTGACCAGATCAGAGGCTCGCTTAAAAAGCTGCACTGGCAATTCGGTCAGCTTCAATATTGCAGACGTGGGCTCCCGGGTTTCGCCTGCGTCTTGCCTCCTTTTATAGTGATGGTCGTGATTGGTCCGAAGAGGTGATAGTGGAAACAAGCTGGCAGCTGCCGATGACTTCTCCCGCTTTGATGCTCGTGGTTGAGTCTGCGGTGTTAAGGACTCTAACTGGCACGTATCCGCTCCCTATAGATCTTACAATTCAACAGCTTGAAGGTCTTAGTTGAATATCGGTTCCTTGTGTAGGAATTGTAGATTTCACGGAACATGCAATTTGGTCGGATCTGGATGTCGATGAGCGGGGCTACTGAAAGCAAGTAGTAGTTAGTATTGATTTTCATTGCGTTGTACTCGTATACGTTGTTTTCTGTAGTGTCGAAATAAAGTTCGTCATCATAGTTGATTCCGAGCATAGTAGACTTAATATCGAAAATGGTAAAGACGTCTGTATATTCTTGGATGGGAATAGCTGAAGCCTTGACAAGGTCGTATTTACGGTTGTCAATTATTGGAAGTTGACAAGTGAGTTGGAGGTAATCTCCTTCATAAGTGTTTGTGACTTTTGTTGATCCGGCGTGCACTATTTCTAAATGTGTTGTTAGAAGTGGTGGTAGGTTGTAGATAGCTGATTCTAGGTCTGCTAGTTTTACGCATTCTCATATTCCCGACTTCGTGTAAATTGTTCGCAAAATGCTGTCGTACTTGTGAAATACGTTGGAAATATAGTTTCAGCGTGTTGATAGAGCGCTAAAAAACGGATGTTGAGTTGATTGTGGTCAATCTTGGTGAACCATTCATTCGATCTATTCATTTCATTCAATCCTTGTTGTAGTTGCTCTGAAAATCGAGACAGCTTCTTGTTGATTCCAGAAGCAGTTGAATTCAATGTGGCTGTTGCTTTACGCACATTTTTCCCTTGTTCTAGAACCAGCTGTTTCGATTTTTCTTGGTTCTCGTTAAGGTTGTTAATGGCAATAATGACTTCATCATTCACATCAAATAATGAAGTCAGCATTTGTCCAAGTAGCCCTCGAGTTTTTTGAGTGTGTAGGAAACCAAGTGTGTTTATGCGGTCTATGGATTCTCAACATAACTCAGAATGATGCTGATACAGATCCTAACAGTGAATTTGGTCATTTACTTTTTGAGCGGATTTACACATTGCTTGCACACTTTCGTTGACTTTCCCAATATTTTGCTGGTCAAATTTGAGATCAGTCAAAGGCACTTTGAAATGTAGCTGTAGTGCCCCTTGTAAAAGGTTAGCAACATGTTCGATGTATAGTCCTCCCTTTAAAGGTGAGATAGTGACGGCAGATGAACTTGAAGATATGCAGCTTCCTAGTTCGAGCAGGGTGGAAAGTATAACAGTGGCCAGGCTGATTGACTTTGATCTTGCTTTTTTATGTATAGGTTCGCTTTGGTTCTTGTATGCTGAGCCTCTTTTGCATGATGAAAAAGGTGCCTTTCCTGTAGGTGCATTGGGTGATGACACATTCACTGCTGGTTAAGATGGTGTAATTGTAGTAGTAGCTATTTCGTTCAATGTATCGTTGGTCAGTTGGTTGGTCAGTTTTCCATTCAGCTTCAGAGTTACAACTCGCACTAAACCATCTACTCCAGGGTGAGTGGCGACTACCTTTGCAAGTAGCCACTGCATCGATGGTATGTTGGCAGTTTTTAAACACGATATCACCTTCCTTGATATTGGGCCGCGGAGTAAGCCACTTTGGTCTTTGCTGAAAACGATTCAAGTAATCGCATGACTATCTGTACCAAAGCGAGTGCTTCATATATTGTACCAGCGTCCATCTTTTGAATAGAGTAGCGTCACATTCACTTGGATCGCTTTTAATTTCAAACAAGTTGCTTCCCGTAAGAAGTGACCTGGTGTTAAAGCGCTCACATCCGATGGGTCTGAACTTATGTCGGTTAAGGGTCTAGAATTAAAACACGCTTCTATCTGAGCCCGAAGGGTGTTGAATTCCTCAACCGTCAAAATCTGCTGGCCAATTTTTTCGTACAGGTGTCGCTTCATTGATTTGACGCCGGCTTACCAGAGGCCACAAAAGTGCGGACTACCGGGAGGGATGAACTTCCACTCAATGTTTGCTTGGGCTAGCTCTGCCAGCTTGGCGTGTTACCTTTTCATATGCCTATTTGAGCTGCTTCTCTGCACCCCGAAAATTGGTGCCACAATCGCTGAATAGTGTGCGACATTTACCTCTTCTGGCGATGAAGTGGCGAACCGCTGCCAGGTACGTAGGGGTCGACAAATCCGATGCCAGCTCTAAGTAGAAAGCTTTGGTAGCCATGCAGATAGATATAGCCACATACGCTTTAACTGTCTTTAAACCTCGTCCTGTATTCCAGCGTATGTTGATCGGACCTGCATAATCCACACCTGTCTCCAAAAATGGTTTTTCAAAACGGACTCGAGCTCGTGGTAATAGTCCCATAAGTTATTCATTCGGTTTAGCTGTCATCTTGAAGCATGTTATGCAGTTTTTTTAGAACGCTTCGTGTTATCGTGAGGCCAGAGATGATCCAGTACTTCATGCGTAGTGTACTTAACGTTAGTACGACCTCTCCATGAAGTGTTTGTAGATGTGCTTCCTTAATGAGAAGCTGGGATGCTTCCTTCCTTTGCCGATGAATGCATGGTAGATTCGACCGGCTACTCGTAGGACACCATCTGTGTCAAGCCATGGAGCTAGGCATCTTCATTTGCTACTATCTGGTACTGCATTTGATCGCTGTAGATGTTGAATTTCTTCGTAGAATGCATGGGTCTGTGCCAATCGAATGCAAAGCATTTCTGCATCTTTGAGTTCTTCACTGGTGAGATCCCCTGTTCGTTTGAGCGATGTGTTTCGCATGTTGGGGCTAAAGCGTTTCCTTTTCAGTTTTCTGATGCATGAGAAGCGACTTAAGATTTCTGAATCCAAGATAGATTTATCGATCGCTAGTGTAACCTGATGGATGGATCCGTTTTCCGCCTCGTCTGTGGTGAGACAACAAGATATTACAGTAAACGTCTTAAACTAGCTTGGGCCATTCTACCATTGATCTAAGTTCAGCAGATCTTTTGGGAAGACACCTCGAGACGCAAAGTCGGCTGGATTATCCTTGGTTGCAATACTTCCTACTCGATTAGCAACAAATACTTTTCACTTAGATGCAGGGCTGCCAATCCAATCTAGCACGATAGAAGATTCTGTCCACTAGAATTTCGGTACATGCTTCCACTTATGTGCTTGTACCACTTAATCCATCAGATCTACTAGTAGTTGGGCTCCACACAACTCGAGGCGGGATATAGAATGTGTTTTCACGGGTACCACTTTTGCCTTTGATGTAACCCGGCTGATACTCGAAATACTTGTAGATTTCACCTTGATATAGATGACGGCGGCGTAGGCCATAGAAGATGCATCGTAAAATCCATGTAATTCAATCTAATTTTGATTGGAGCAGCCAATCCATCGTGGAATGTTCAATTTGTTTAAAACTGGTAATTGTTTATGAACAGTAAGCCAGTCTTCTACATCCTCTTCTCGCAGAGCATCATCATAGTCACACTTCATTAACCATAGTTTTTGTACAGTGATTTTCCCAATCGGTATACATGGCTGGATCCACCCTAGTGGATCAAATAGCTTGAATACTTCGGACAAAATGTTTTGCTTGGTAATTTCCTTGGGATTGTTTCGATTAATTGTAAAAGTAAAATGGTATGCGCTAGGATGCCTTTGTAGTCCCAGTGCTTTAGCGGCTCCTTTAAGATAGATGTCAAACGACGTTTGTGTCTCTCTGTCCTCTGGTGGAATTCGTTTCAGCAAATCGGGATGGTTGGATGTCCATTTTCGTAAGTGGAATCCTCCATGTTGTATGACATGCCGCAAATCAGCTTGCAGTTTAACTAGTGTCTCCAGCTCATCCGCGCCTGTTAACACATCATCAACATTGAAATCTCTGAGAATCACAGTAGCTGCTTCAGGGTATCTTGACAGCGCATCTATGCATTGTTGAAGTGTTCTGGTAGCTAAGAATAATGCACTGCACGTTCCCTATGTGACGTTTTGAAATGATAATGTCGGACAGGTTCCTCTGGGTTAAAACACCAGAGCATCCGTTGGCAATCCATATCCTCCTCATTGATCCAAATTTGGCGGTACATTTTCTCAATGTCCGCCACGAATTCGTATCGATGCTACCTCCAGCGGATAAGCACATGTAGAATATGTTGCTGAATGGTAGCCCAGTTAACAAAATATCATTCAAAGCCTTTCCACCGTTCCCCTTTTGAGATGCGTTGAAAACAACTCGAAGCTTGGTAGTCGAATTGCTATTTTTCACGACTGCGTGATGTGGCAAATAATAGCTTGGTTTTGTATCAACATCTTTGGACGGTACTAACTCCATGTGAACTAGCCTGAGGTATTCCTCCATAAACTCTTTATACTGAGCGTATAGGTCAGGATTTTGGATGAGTATCTGTTCCAGTCTGCGAAACTGTATTGGAGCAATCTTAGTGGCTTCACAGAATGGCAGTTCTTCTCCGCCTTTAAACGGAAAACCTACTATGTATCGAGCAGAATCCGTACGTTGATAATGCTTGGTATAATGTTTTTCTGCTAGTATTTCGTCAGTAGTCAAGGATTTTTCTTCCGTAATATGTTTTGGAAGGAGTCACAGTAAGTCCGAGAAGAACCCAACCAAAATTTGTATTCTGAGCGCACAGATTCCTAGGACGAAATCCTGCTAGTAGAATGCGACCATACACATCCACGCCAATCAATATGTCGATTTCAGCCGGTATATTAAATGATGCATCCGCCAAATCTGATTAATTTATCCCATCTGGAAGTGTGTAAGCCACTTGAAGCGAAGGTATTAAGGCTGTAATTTTTTCTAATACTAGCGGCTTTAATTTGATGCTCTCTGATATTCCATTTTGGTTTTCCACCAAAGCGGTGATTGAAGAGAGACCGTCAGCTGCGAGTTTCTGATTCCCTCCAACCCCAAGAATTGAGGCATTCACCTTCTTTGGCTGGATATCAAGATATTTAACTGCTAAAATGGTGATGAATTATCTATTTGCGCCAGTATCGAGCAAAGCACGTAGTGTTGCTATTTCATCTGTACGTTTTTGAACCCGAATAATTGCTGTTGACAGCGACACGTTCGTCTGCTTATGAGCGTGGCTTGCTTGTGCACACTGTGTGCCTTCACTTCGTTTACTACTTTTTTAGCCTCATCATTGTGTAGCAACGAATGATGGCGCTTTCCACAAGTTTTACACTTGTGTTTCGATGTACATCCAGTTACTTTGTGCTTGTCACTTAGGCAGCTGTAGCAAAGCTGTTGTGAGGAAACGAAATTGCGCCTTGCTGGAAGTTCAAGTTGCTTGAAGGAGTTACATCTAAGAAGATGATGGCTTGCCTTGCATTTTGGACAACTCGCTTGACCTGAACATAGGACGTGTGCACGCTAACTGTCCTTTTATTCCATGATTTTGAACTTCCAGATAAAGCTTCAAGCTTTTTGTATGAACTCCAAAAACTTTGAAAGTGTTGGCATAGTCAAGATTCTACTAATCTCCTTTTTCCAATCCTTGCGAGTTTCTTCATCCAATTTTTGGTTCAGAGTGAAGATTGTCACAACATCAAAATATTCTACTTCAACGTTTGTTTTACTGCTAATCAACCTGGTTTTACTCGGGATCTTTGACTTAAACAGAATTATTGAGAATTATATCATTTACATGTCAAAATCTGTATTACTTTTGGATTAAATATATTCTATACTGAAATATACTCTCATTTTGTTTTTAGTAGCAAATGGCGTCGTACGTAAATCATATTTGATATTTGTGAACTAGATAGTTGCAGTGTACAAACAGACAAGCAATGGAGCGCTATGCTTCGCAAGAGCGTGGAATAATTGTGTCGGTTTTTTCTTTTTTGACCAATCATCGGCCGGCGGTGTTGGCGCAGCGTGAATTTCGCCGTGGATTTCCGAATCGTGTCGCGCCAACTGGGCAAACAATCCGGCGCTTAGCTGCTCGACTCGAACAGACTCGAACCATACGAGACCTTAAAGGGCATGGCCAAGAATATTGCGGCTTTGGCTGCCGATGTCGCTGTTCACCAGATGGACTCTACAGCGAATTTTAGTCAAAGACTTACACGTGCTCCCGTACAAAGTGCCAACAGTGCTTCAGTAAATGCCTGCTGACCGCCAGTTGCGTGTTAATAACAGTCAAGCCATCCTCAATCTGAACAATGAAGAGGACGATTTTGTATCGAAAATCATCATGAGCACCGAGGCATATTTCCACTTAAGAGGTTAAGTCAATAAGCAAAATCTTCATTTCTGGGGCACTGGAAATCCGTGCGTGAAGCACGAACAGCCAATACATACACTCAAAGTCACTGTGTAGTGCGGTGTTCACGAGGGAGGAACGATCGGGCCGTATTTTTTTCAGGATGCCATCGGCAATACGGTAACTGTTACTGGCGAAAGCTATAGGGCCATGATAAATGACTTCTTACTGCAGGAATTCCATGAACGGGGGTTGGTAAACATGTGATTTCGACAAGATGGTGCAAACTCACCTACAGCATGAGCCACAATGGGTATTGTGAAGGAAGCACTTCCTGGGCGCGTAATCTTGACGCCAGATGTCCGTACTAACAAATATCGTGAAAGCTCGATCTTTATATATATGCCATTTTGAAGGTAAATTTGACAGCGATCAAAATCAGTCAACAAAACAATTTTATCTTGTGTGCATCATTATTTTTTTCACGATGAATAACTTCGAAAATTGGAGAAAAAGACAGCATTTGCGGGAGGTTCTGTTGGGTAATTTGCTTGCAAAGAAAACTGCTGCGGAAAGTCATCGTTTGCTTGTAGAAGTTTATGGCGACGATGTTTTAGCGAAAACACAGTGTTTTGAATGGTTTCAATGTTTCATAAGTGCCGATTTTGACATCAAAGCCAAAGAACGCCCAGGACAGCCAAAAAAGTTTGAAGACGAAGAATTGAAGACGCTACTCGATGAGGATTCTTGTCATCCGCAAGACGAACTTGCCAAATCGTTAGGAGTGACTCAGCAAGTCATTTCAAAACGTTTGAAAGCCGCCGTATACATTCAGAAGCAAGGTAATTGGGTCCCATATGAGTTGAAGCCGAGAGACGTTGAACGGCGCTTCTGTATGTCGGAAATCCTGCTTGAGCGCCATAAAAAGAAATCATTTTTGCATCGGATTGTGACTGGGGATGAAAAATGCATCCATTATGACAATCCCAAGCTTAAAAAGTCATACGTGAGGCCCGGCCAACCAGCCAAATCAACGGCGAAGCCAAATTTCCATGGCGCCAAGGTTATGCTGTGTATTTAGTGGGATCAGAAGGGGCCGTTATATTATGAGTTGTTGAAATTGGGCCAGACAATCACAAGTGACCTGTATCGAACACAATCAATACGTTTGAAGCGTGCCATCATCGAAAAACGCCCGGAATATGCGACTAGACACTAGGCTAAAATTTTTCATCATGACAACGCTCGGCCCCATGTTGCAAGCACCGTGAAAAACTTTTTGGAAAATAGTGGATGGGAAGTTTTGGCCCACCCGCCTTATAGCCCGGACCTTGCTCCGTCTGACTTTCATTTATTTCACTCGATGCAAAACGCCCTCACCGGAATACGCTTCACTTCAGAGCAAGGCATCAGAAATTGGATAGATTCGTTTTTGGCCGCCAAGCCGGCGCAATTTTTTTAGGATGGAATTCATAAATTGCCTGAAAGATGGGCAAATGTTGTAGCTTCCGATGGACAATACTTTGAATAAAATATATTGTAAGATTTTTCCACAATAAAGCATCAAATTTCGCTTAAAAAAATTCCGGTTATTAAGTTGTACATCCAATAATACCTTGTTTGGTAAATAAAAAAACGGACACAAATGTGTATCAACACTGGCGGTAGCCGCTTGATGGATATAATCTTTTCCACTTAAAATGACAAATTATATAGGTCCAAATAAAGATTTTCATCACTCAAAAAAAGTTTTCAAAAACAAAATTAGAAAGATTGTATTTAAATTTAGTTTAAGATTATCTCGTAACGATATTGACCATTCAAATAAATCAATCAAATGCCTGCTTATCATTCCGTTCAATGTCTGTTCATCATCCTAAAGAAGCAAGCAACATTATCTTCTTTCAAATGTTAATCTCCCCGAAATCCACTCATCATACTCGTAGATTCAAATACAATTGCATTCAACAACTTTTTGTCAAAACAGATCGTAGACAATTTACTCGACTTGAGTCTTCATATATTACTTTCCACTAGACAAATTGTTGCCAACAGATAGATAATAGTTACAGATACTACTCCAATTGCTTCTTTCTTTTCCAGCGCATCGTTCGTTCGTTTATTTCCTTCGCGCTAGTATCTCAAGTGTAAATTGTAAAATGCATTTCCCATGACAATTTCTAGCCGTTTTCCGATTCCATTCTCTCTCGCTTAGCAATTTAAAATGTTCGAAAATCCACCCCCAGCTATGAGAAGGAGCAAGTGCTTGTACTTGAAGATGCTCGCACTTGTGCCGTTTCTTATCTTGTGACTTGAATTTAACGTTTTCATTCCAACGGTGAAGGATATTAGGGTGGGAAATGGAAATTCAATGACAACATTACCGTCAATTTTGTTTCAAGTCATCCGTGAAGATTTCTTCAACGCGACCGAAGACAAACCGAAATGTGTCGATGCTCAAATTATTACTGAAAGTGGTTGGTTTTGTCGAGAGGGTATGGTAATTTATTGAGGACACACTTTGTGTGCTGATGGGGTGAGTGTGAACGTGTTTTAAAGGCAATCGAATAATTTTAAAATTTATTTTCGTCAACTGTATACATAACAGGTGTCTGTAAGTATTCTTAAATAAAAACCTTAAATGAATTATGATGCTCTTCATCACATATATTTTCTTTTTCTGCAGAGCACACATTTCAGAGTTCTTTTCAAGAATATTTAACAGAAAACGATTTTAGAAAAAGTATGTTTTACTAATCTTGTCTACCTTTTCCCGAATGATGCATTCAATGATTTCCTATGAATAAAAAATTTTTGAGAACATAAACAAGACCTATTTAATTTAGATTTATATTATTTTGAAATCCTCCTTTCAATTTATTACTCCTTGTCAAATGTCCAATTTTCAATTCAGCCTGTAGATCCATATCACTATAATATTATCTTAACTAAACAATTGAATCTTCATCTAATGCAAACGACATACACACCAAATATGGGAATCAAAATGCACCGAAAAAAATCTCAACCAACCAAAAATCTTTTTTCGCATTCTTCGTATTCCTTGTTTCGGGAGCAACATACCGAACAGTAACAGACACAACAAAGAATTATTTAAAAATTCCAAACCCTTGTTACTGTCCATAAAATTCTCCACTAAAAGTCAGTCAACCGCAGCCAGTGATTTCAAGTATTCAATGAAACTATCTTACACAGCTAAAAGATTTGATAAGTTATTCCATTAGAGCCTCTTCAAAGCACGTGGTTGAGCATAACACACACTAAATGGACCATATATTGGGATGAAGAATTTTTTTTATTTAAAGGCATAATGAAATGAATGTTTTGAGAGATGTACATGATTATTTATGGAACATTTTTGGAGTTTTTAAACTATACAATAAATGTCTTCTATCTTTATTTTATGTAAATGCGCTTGCGTGTTGGGGTCAAATTTTAGTTAAGTATAGAAACCTGAGTCATAAAAGTCTTCAGTGGTTTCAATTAATAAATAACTATCAACGCAGGAGCCCGAAAAATCAATACGAGGAATAAATAGCGAAGTAAAATTATACATTTAGGGAAATGAAAAGGTACTTCATTAACACTAATAAATTCATTCGCAAACAGAAACCACAATTTACATTTCAGAAGATACAAGTTAGGCTAGGGTGAATACAGGATGAAAAGTGCGTCTTGCTGCTCGTGCAATAAACGACTACATGCTGGGTCGCACGTATCGCAACTCCCGTTTCACTCGATGCTCGATATAAAGAATCCAAGCGTCGCCACGGAACGAATGACGATCATAAGGAAAACGCGTCTACTGATGTTGGCGAATGAGGCGGTGAGCTGCTAAGCTGTGGCGTAGGCTGTGAAGTCTCAGGCTCTGATACGGAGGCTGGTGAATCAACTGGAGTGGACATTTGTGAATCTGTGATCACTTGATGCCTTAAATCTGCTGCAGCGATGCAAGCGGGCTTCAGCTGATCGGTCGATAGTGTTTCTACTATGCCATTTACGTCTACGACGAAACTGCGCTTGTCGATACGCTTTATCACTCGATGAGGGCTGAAGTGCGTTTGCCCCAGGGGCTTTTCGATTGAGTTGATTCGGCGAAAAACGTATTTGCAAGTAGCTTGGTCCCTGAAAACGAAAAGACGATAGTTGACATGTCTGGAAGCTTGGATTGGGCGAATGGCGTTGAACCGGCGACGGAGGTCGGTAACGAAATCTGCCGGAGTACAAACGGGAACAGGACGAGGGTCAATGAATTAGCCTGGGATGCGAAGTGATGTCCCAAAGACTAGTTCTGCTGGCTGAAGGTCCTCCTTGAAAGTCGTTCGCAAACCAAGGAGTACGGTCGGAAATACTTTCGGCCAGGAAATTTCTGGAGCACTGTAGAAGGCTGCAAATAATGTACATCTGAGAGAAGCCTTGAGCGTGCGGTGTATATGCTCTACCATTCCGTTCGATTTGGTATGGTAAGAGGTCGTATGAATTTGATGAGCTCCTAGCAGGCGAGATAGTTCACGGTGAAGCTCAGCCTCGAATTGCGTGCCCTGATCGGTCCTAATTTTGAGCGATGTTCCAAAGCAGGATACAAATTGTCAACGAGAGCACGGGCGACGGTTGTGGCTGTGGCTAACGGGTGCAGCGGTCTATAAAAGTTTAACAGTGTTCAAAATTTTCAGCAAGTGGCACTCTGATCAGGTCCAAATGGATGTGATCGAATCGTTAATCCGGTGCTGTGAAATTTCCTAGCTCCGCTCTGTTGTGGCGATGAACTTTTGACTTTTGGCAGGGGATGCACTGCTTGCCCCATCGAAATATGTCCCTACGAGGGCGATGCATTTAGCAGTAGCACGCCCACTCGAATGGGACAAATTGTGGGCTGCGTTGAATGCTTGTTTGCGTAGTGAGACTCGTGTTTGGTGCAAACCAATGAATATCCGTTGAGCTCGAAGCGTCAAACCTTGAAACGAGGGATAGCTTCTAGGTGTGGTAGCTGTTAATCTTTCTCTTACTCAGCGCTAATGGTGCTGAGGTTGCAGGCGGCAGAAATGGAGACAGTTTCCACGCGCGAGAGTGCGTTGGCTACAGCGTTTTCTTCCCCAGGTGTGTATTTCAGCTGGGTATTAAACTGCGGTATAAAATCGAATTGCCAAATCTGTCGAAGTGATGCTTTTTCAGATCGTTGCTTGAGAGCATGAGTGAGTGGCTGATAATCTGTATAGGCGGTGAATTGTCTACCTACGAGAATGCGCTGGAACTTGATTGCAGCGAATATGGTTAGAAGCTCCCAATCGTTTTTCTCGAGAAGAATCCTAGTGGGACGGAGATACCATCAGTTAGCTGCTGATCCAAAACTGCGCCTATTGCGGTGTTGGATGCATCCATGCGTAAAGCGAGCCGCTGAGTGGGTGAGAGAAAAGCTGAGGTTGTTACAGAAGCTATTGCCTGTTTGCAGCGCATGAAAGAATCGTTGGGCTGCTCGGACCAGGCAAGCTTAGTTTTTTTTCGTGATTCCTTAAAGTAAGTCTTTGAGAGGAGCTTGCAACATAGCAGCTTGTGGAATGCAGCGCCGGTAAAAGTTCAGCATTCCTACGAAACGTCGAGCTCTAATAACGCATAACCGGGGTTTTCGATCTTGCGCTTCGCGATCCTTCCGACGAAAATTTCGTCATTCTCGGGGTGATATCAACTATTTCAAGTGCCCGCACTCTGCTGCAAAATTGTACCCTAAATGATTGAATTGGGATATCAAAACTAATTTTCATATACTTTGACGAAAGACCTAACAAGACAAGCGCTATAAAATCCGTGAAAAATGATTGCTCACAGCCCGTTCACCTTGCTTGCCGTTTCACAATCTTCCTTGGACTCCCCAGTCCATCCAAGTCTTTTCTTTATTTTTCTCTATCGCAACGGTAACTCCAATATAGCTGCTCTCTTAGCCGAGTTATATTGCATTTAGCAATGCAATACACAGATGGGAAGCACTAAATCAGTGCTCCCGCGGCTGAAATCTTAATTTGCAGATTTACAATTTTTCAAAAAATTAACTGAAGTAAAGAAAAATGAAAAAGATTGTAAATAGTAATAAAAGTTAAATCTCATGAAGAATATAATTAAAGGGAAACGTTTAAATTTAATATTGTTGAGGTTAGCTAGATTTACAGCAGTAAAAACCAGTGTGTCTTGCTCAAGCGGTATATTCAGCGCAACTTGTTCCTTTTACAAAAGAACACAAAGTAATGATAATGCAGTAATCTGATATACTTGTAATAGAAGTGAGAGAGAAAGAGCAAAGGAATTTTAGAACTAGTATTGCATTTTTACAGTGTTATGTAAATGTATTTCAACAGTCTCCCACAATACAAGCTCGATCTATTGTACTTTCCATCGTAACAATTTAAAGCAACATTTCATTATTTTTCAGAACTCATAATACACAAAAATTAAGTTAACAATGTTACAAAATAATTTGATTCGTATTTATGATAATCCATGATGATTGTTCTTTCGTCAGAATATCAGCAACCATCTCCTGGGTAGATGCGTATTTGACGTCTATAATGCCCTCATTGAACATGTGCCTGATGTGATGAACGCGCACATCAATATGCTTTGTGCGCGCATGGTAAACAGGACTCTTCACAAGTTGTAAGGTACTCTGGTTGTCTCCATAAAGCAATTTTGGTCCATTGATGACGTTTTAAAAACCCATCTCAGCCAACAGACTCCATAAGAAAATAATTTCTTTCGTTGCTTGGGACATGGCAAGATACTCTGCTTCCGTAGAACTCGGAGCTACGACATGTGGTTTTCGAGATTTCCAAGATATGGAGCCACCACCAAGTGTAAAAATGTATCCCGTAAATTATTTTCTTTCATCATTACAACC
The DNA here is from genome assembly GCA_963969285.1 of Odontomyia ornata. Lineage (NCBI taxonomy): Eukaryota > Metazoa > Arthropoda > Insecta > Diptera > Stratiomyidae > Odontomyia > Odontomyia ornata. The sequence goes on along the minus strand of OZ017740.1, from coordinate 53,501,433 downwards.
AGTCCAATAAGCGTATCGCATCAAAGAATGACCTGTTTTAGAATAAACTATTTTTAACTTTATAGTGGAGTTTAAATATTTCAAAATATTCCTCGCAAACTTCAAATGCATTGAATGTGGATCATGATTGAATTGCGATAGCCTTACAATGCAATGTAATATGACCGGTTGCGTCATCAGTGCCAGGTACATAAGAGATCCGATTATTGACTGATGCATTTTTACGTCAGCCTTTTCACAGTTTGTGCAGTCGCTGCAAGATTTCAAGATCATTCCTCCGTTGAGTGGCGTTGGTGTTGAGTTACATACCAACATACAATTCTCCTGAATAAGGTTTTCGATGAATTGTTCTTGGTTATTTGTTATGCCTCCTCGTTCTTCATTTCTGCATATTTCAATTCCTAGAAAGTATTCTGCAGGTCCTTTGTCAATTACGTTGAGAACAGATGATAAACTTCTTTTGATGTAGTTTAAATCATCCTGGTGAGAGCTTTCGATCAGCATATCATCGACATAAACAACAATTATGTTCGTTTTTTTCAGCCCTATTCATAATATAGGCACAAATGTCCGCTTTACATTGAATGAAACCGATTTTTTTCAATGTCTCATCCAACTTCTTGTTCCATTCGCGCCCGGATTGTTTTAATCTATAAAGAGCTTTCTTTAACTTGCATACTCGCTCCCGATATCTTGTATCAATAAAAGTTTTAGGCTGCTCCATATATATATCCTCCTCGAGTGTGCCGTTAAGATATGCAGCAGTTACATCCACTTGATGCAACAACAAATTAAATTCAGCAGCCAACTCGAGGACACATCTTACTGTCGAATAACGTGCTACCGGCGAAAAAGTGTCCTTGTAATCAATATTCACTTTTTGACTACACCCTTTTGCCACGAGTCTTAACTTGTAATGAACTATTTTTCCTTTTTGGTCGGTCTTAATATTGAATACCCATTTACATTTTATAGACTTCCGTCCTTTCGGCAAGTCTACCAAATCCCAGGTTTGATGAGGGGGTTTCTTGCTCGATCTAGATCCGTCAAGTTAATTGAGTTTTGTTTTCTGGTTCGAATGAGGCGTGGTTTTCCTGGTTTACCCGTCCTGATAATTCTGGATCTACCTCCCTTATTATAGGATTTCGCAATTGGTTTTTCTTTATCCTGTTCATTTTCGCCTTGATCGCTTTCGTAATCTTTATCACTGTCCACGGGTTTGTTTGGTGATATAGTCTTACTACTAGAAGTCTCTCCCATTGCCTCTAATGTTTCACTTTCCACATTTTCTTCTTCGGGTTCATTATCGAAAATAACTAACTGATAATCGTTATTCTCATTTGGATCACAAGCGTTTTCCAAAAATGTTACATCTGTGCTTTTGTACATTTTCCGTGAATTGGGTTCATAAAGCCGGTAAGCCTTTGCTTCTTCGCTATATCCTACAAATATAACTGGTATTCTTCTTCTTCTTAGCACTACAGCCCCTTTCGGGCCTTCGCTACCTGCAAACAGCGCCTCCAACTGTCTCGGTCCGTTGACCGCGTCATCCAATTCCGAAATCCGAGCAGCGATGAACTGTCTTCGTCTACCGAGTCAGATCAGCGTTTCCTCGGTTTCCCTACTGGCCGCCGGCTTTCAGTTCTCCCTACGAATACCTTCTTGGGTATCCGTTGTTCGTCCATACGATTCATGTGTCCAGCCCATTGCAGCTTCCGCAGTCTTACAATCCTTGAGACCTCCAGTTCGTCAAAAATTTCATACAGCTCATGGTTGTATCGAATTCGCCATTGGTCCCCGTCTAGCTTCGCTCCGATTATTCGCCTCAGGACCCGTCGCTCATTGGCGTTCAATATATTTGCGGATGCTTGGGTTAGGGTCCATGTTTCACACCCATAGCATAACACAGGTCTTATCACAGATTTGTATACTTGGAGCTTTGTTTTTCTGTGGATGCAGCTGGTCTTCAAGATCGTTAATACTGAATAAAATATTTTATTTTCGAGCTGTATTCTTCGGCGTATTTCGTTTCTTTCGTTGCCCGTTATTTTGGCGCCTAAATACTCAAATTCGCTAACACTTTCGATACTGTATTCGTGAAGTGTGAGTTTCATTAGAAGTTTCGCGCATACCGCTGAAGATGGTCAGCAATACCGTCCGTAATGCATTCGTATGTGTTTCAGAATAAAAAATCGTATTCTTACCATCAATCTCTTGGTTTTTTTATTCTAAATCAATATTTGTGGTCAATATGGGAATTTTAATTTTTGTTTCATTAAGCCAAGTGTGATATTTTGTGTATTTGGGGTATTTTTCCTTGACTGCGTCATGAGCTTTGTTTTATTTTCGTTTATTTGTAGCCCTACTAGTTTTGCTTCGCTGTCGAGTTTCAAAAAGAGTTCTTTGGCAGTTGTTAGTGACCGTGACAGAATGTTGATGTCGTCCGCATAGGCCACTACCTGGCTCGACTTGTATAGTAATGTACCTCGCGTATCGACAGGTTGTAATGAATCTCGAAATGCCCGTGTAGGACACGGGTGCCAATGGTCTGGCACAAGTTTCAGCAAGCTATAAACAACACCGAGCTCTGCTAACTAGCTTCGCTTAACGACTGCGTACGCGGGCTTAACGACTAGCATTTGCCACGAAGCTAAACTACAAAATACTTATCACGCGTACTCTACTCTACAAGACGTACCGATCACTTTTTATTATCTTTAGAATAGTTCTATTAGGTGTCAATTAAGCTACTCTACTGTAATTCAATATTTTTTTGCCTCGTTGAAGTTAGCCTACACGGAGGCTTGAGACAAACGCAAACATTACACAAAAAGCAACCGTTACTTTCTCCGAAGAAGGTCGTTGCATTACAAGGGAAATGTCAAACCTAAAGATGTTAAAGTGGCTGATGTGAACCACTCATATCTGCCTAAAGGATGGAAACTTGACAGATGTAGTTTTCTTTACACTGGTAAAACAAACTAAGCAGTTTCGACGGGGTGACCACCTTATCTCTTTAGGAGCAGCCACTCCTGATCACCACGGGGCTGCTCGACTGCTTATGTTTATAACAAGGTGCTTATTTAGCGTTTTTGCTCGGCATCCGAATTTTTTTAGGTTTTTACGGTTGGTGTAATTTTTCCAAGTAATCTGGTAGGCGCTCGGTTTCGCTAACAACATGCCGTATTCACAGCCTTCGCCCAATACGACTCTGTTAAATTCGCTTGAATCAATAAACACCGAGCCATTTCGATCAGTGTGCGATTTGCACGCTCAGGCACACCATTCTGCTGCGGTGTGTATTCAGCACTTAATTGTCGACAGATACCATGCTGATTGAGATATTCTGTGAAATCACGACTTAAATACTCTTTTGCATTATCGCTGCGCAACATTTTTATTTTACGCCCCGTCTAGTTTTCTGCGATTTGCTTGAATGTTTTTAGTACATTAAGTATTTCACTGTTTTGCTTCAAAAATGCAGCAAACATTATTCTGGTGCAATCGTCTATGAAAAAGACAAAATATTTTGCTCCACAAATCGAATTTTGTCTCATTGGGCCACATATGTATATCACAATGTATAAGTTCGAGTGGCTTCTGACAACGATCTCCCGAAAATTTTGTAAACGGTTACACTGTCATCTTTCCTTTTAAACAAACTTCGCAGTTTTCTATGCGGTCGACACTTGAAATGTTTACGTCAAGCCCGTGCACCATTTTATTGTAATGCAGTTCACAAATACTTTTTCTATTTAGATGACCATACCGACTATGCCACTTCAAATAATCATCATTCAATGCACTATTTATCGCGTTTCCATTAGGATATTGTGCATCATTTGTGCAAATAAACAAATTACCGACCCTTTTCGCTGTTCAAATCACTGTTTTTTTCGTTTTATTATACACTGCTTGCGTTCGAAACTGACTGTCATATTTTACGCTGTTACTTTTTACACTGAAATAAAATTTGCACGAAGATCAGGTACATACTTCTTTTAGATTTACCGGCTGATTTTCGGATGTTAATCTCACTGCATCTCTGCCTTTTGCGTCATTTGTTTTATTATTCGCGAGTGAAATTGTTTCCTGGTATAATTCGAACTCAACAAACAAGTTTTCGTCATTGCACATATGAGCTGTCGCCCCGCTGTCAATAATCCAAATATTATTGGTAATCGATTCATTCAATGAATTCGCAGCAAGCGAAGTGTTTATTTTGGCTAATGATACGGATACTGGTTTTCCTTTTCGCTTACTCCTGCATTCGGCCGCGTAGTGGCCTGTTTTGTGACACACAAACCACTCTTTTTAGGTCTTTGTAAAAAAATTTTTTACAAAGACCTACTAGTTTCGCGACCTGTCTGTCCGTCTGTCCGTCCGTCTGTCCGTCCGTCCGTCTGTCCGTCTGTCCGTCTGTCCGTGCGTCACAGCTGATTTCCTCAGAAACTAAAGAAGCTAGAATGCTCAAACTTTGTGAAAAGGTCAGAAGTGATGGTCTCTCAAAAGCTAAGGCCTTGACAAAAATTTAAAAAATGTTTAAGGGGGATCCCCCCTAATAACGAATTGGCCCTTAAAAATTTTTTTTAATCAAAGGTAGTCGAGTGGAGTATCAAATGAAAGGTCTTGATTAGAACTTTTAGAATCTGAAATAAAAAAATCATTTTATGAATTAGGGGGTCGACGGGAAGGCAAAATGTACCCAAAATTTGTGTCCCCCCCCCTCGCGATTGGACACCTTTCAGCTGAAAAATCTGAAAATTATCACGAACGTGGACCTTTATGAGTACAAGGGCAACAAATACCTTAGAAATCGAAATTCGCTCAACTTTGTTAATAATAGTATGATTTGTAGATTTGACATTTTCGCCCATAAAATCAAAACGGTACCTTTAAAGTTCTTGAAATTTTGCAATTATATAGACTAATATAAGATATATATGTTCACAAAATTTAATTGAGATCGAATCATAATCAAGTGATTTATAGCCATTTCAATTATATGGAATTACAACAACGATAACACGTGTTTATGGTTCATATAGGGACTTCCAATAAGAGGTGTTATTTTGATATTAAAAGAAAAATGCCATTTTTTTAAATTAATGATCGGATGTTTAGTTCCTTATAAAGAAGAAGATATGCCGTTAATAGCAATAACTAACATTGGGCAAATAACCACTACGACACGCTTACAGGACCATATCCTCTTCATGAAATTTTCCATAACCAAATCGCAAACTGGCTGCCCTATGTCCTCGATAGCCTCACGAATTTCATCTTTGAGATCTTGAATTGACGCTGGGCTATTGGGATAGGCCTTCTCTATCACGTGACTCCAAAGGAAGAAGTCGCAAAATGTTAAATCAGAAGATCTATTCAAAATAACACCTCTTATTGGAAAACCCTATATATATTTAAAATTGACTTAGATACTTTTATTTTCTTTCAATTTTCCTGAAAATTTAAGGAATAGTGTTTAACTTGAACATGTTCAATCGGCCGAGCATTGAGAAAAATCATTTAAGCTAGATTAAAATGGCGGCTGCACTGTGCTTATGAAAGAAACTGTGCATCTTTTGTATAAATTTGAACGATTTCATATCTAAGTATTGGATGAATGATTCAAGTTATCGATTCACGCCATTAGAAAACTTGCTTCTAACCCTAGGATGTTTACAAAGACCTTCTGGTAGGAGCACTCTCCTGCTTACTCAACTTGTTTCTTTCTAAACTCGCCACTGTCTTTTGCTCGGGTATTCCGTAGCTCTAATTGCGCTTTTGACATTAAAACATGTTCGAACTCTCCACATTCGTCTTTTTCGGCATCTCTCCTGCGGCCTTCGTTGATCAGCTTTGTTTTTAAATTTTCGAAAGTCGGCAACTCATCTCTTGTCTCCATCGCAACTACATAATTGTCGAACGATTTTGCCAGGCTCGCTAATAGAATAATAGATAGTAGGTCTTCTTCGACTGATATGTCTATCTCTTTTAAATTTTTGGAAATGTCGACAAAATTGTGTGTATGTGTGGAGATAGATGAACTCTCTGCCATTTTGAATGACAAAAGTTGCTTGAAAAGCGTAACCTTTCTACCAGGCCCAGCAGGTTGATGAATTCCCTCTAGAATTCCCCAGGCATCTTTTGCACTTTTAGCGTTTTAATGTGAATAAGCTGTGATACACTTACATTCAGGATAATGGTGGGTAAAGCTTTTTCTTCTTTGTTGGACCACTCCACTCTGACGGTAGCTGCGTCGGTTTCCTCCGGTTTCGGGCCATTTACATATATCCACAGATCCTGACAAATTAGAACGCTTTTCATCTGGAGCTTCCAGCTGCAATAATTTTTATCGTGCAGATTTTCAATTATTGAAACAGCACTCGCACTCATCTATCGCGATCATTACTTTTTACGTTCTCACGAGATTCACTTGAAATTTTTTACTTTTTAACTGCTTTTGCAGCCCTTCTGGCTAATGATGACATCATAGGCTTAACCGAAACCTGGCTTAATGACGAGATCGTGGACAAAGAAATCTTTCCTCAACACGTAATTTTTAGATATGACCGGGATGGATCTACTTCCGGTAAATGGGATGGTAGAGGTGTGCTAATAGCTGTAAACAACCAGTTGCATTGTAGACTCGTCAGTACTTTTGCTCCGTCACCACCAATCGAAGGCGTAGCAGTTCAAATTTCTCTTCACAACTGTTCACTGTTTGTCTTCTGTATTTACATTCCCTGTAGAACTCACTTAAGATCGTATGAAATCCTTTTTAATGAACTATCGAGCTTTATATAATTAATGCCAGCTCCTCCTCGCAGTTTTTAATCTGTGGGGACTTCAATATGCCTCTCGTTAACTGGGATGCAGAAGCTAAAGCCATTGCTTCTTCTGATGACCTTTCTATAGCCTTAACCTCGTTTTTATCCCTCTGTAGCCTAAAACAATTAAACTATGTAATGAGTGCTTCCAAACGCATTCTTGACCTAATTTTCTCTAACGACCCTGCTGCAGATCCTGTTTTCCCTGCTGCTTCTCCTTATGTTAAGCCGGTCCCTCACCATCCTCCTTTAGAGATCCGATTATCATTGGATCCAATACGTGGCAAGCCTAAAGAGAAACCAAATCGATTTAACTTCTTCAAGGCTAACTACGAAGGCTTAGCTGCTGATTTTGACGTCACTAATTGGCAAGCCACCCTCAATCTAGACAAACCCAACCTCGCAACACAGCAATCCTATACAGTGCTTAACAGCATTATCCCACTGCATACACCGACCACACGACCACGCAAAAATCTTCCTTTGTGGTTCACGAGAGAAGTTGAATCTGCTTTGTCCTTGAAGGACTCAGCCAGGAAACGCTACTTACGCTCGAGATCAGAACTGGACCTCTCCGAATTTTGCCACCTACGTACTAATGCAAAAAAGTGTGTAAATCCACAAAGTTATCTTATTTGAGAACAATTGAAGCTTCATTTGCTAATAACCCTAAATCCTTCTAGTCTTATGTCAACTCTTTAAAAGACTCGCGTCGGCATATCCATGCATTGTCATACCAGAACCACTTAGTCTACAATGACCAGGCCATATGCGACATGTTTGCTGACTATTTCTCCGCCGTCTATAGCTCCCCGACCTCTACTTGTGATGAAAACCCTCAATCCACTCCAGACTTAATTGTTGATTAACACACTAACCCCTTAGAGGTCGCTGAGGTAATTCAGTCCCTGAATTCTAGCAGCGCAGCCGACCCTGATGGAATCCCTACCATTTTTATCAAATCCATCTCTTCATCCCTATGTATTCCCCTTGCCCATATCTTTAATTCAAGTCCCGAAAAGGGTACTTTTCCAGACGTTTGGAAATGTGCAAATATCCTCCCCATCCATAAAGCGGGTGACCACTCCCAGGCCTCTAATTACAGACCCATTTCACTACTATCGTGCTTTGGAAAAATCCTGGAACGCATTGTTCACTGTAAACTTTATAATGTTTTGCACCCCAACTTATCCGAAAATCAACATGGATTTGTAAAAAGACGTTCTACCGTAACCAACCTAGGGGAATTTATCAACACCGTTGCAATCACCCTTGACTTAGGAGGTCAAGCTGATGTGATCTACACTGATTTTGCGAAAGCGTTCGATAGTGTGGATCACAACATCCTGATCAACAAGCTCCGCCGTTTCGGCATTCAGGGATCTCTTCTTTCCTGGATTCACTCCTTTCTTTTTCATCGTTCCTGCAGGGTTATCTGCAATGGATCTTTGTCACACTCTTTCGTCCCAACCTCTGGTGTTTCACAGGGATCAATTTTAAGTCCACTTCTTTTCACCCTCTTTATTTATGATCCCCCAGCTATCTTCACATCCAACCCCCTTCTATATGCTGATGACCTGAAGATATTTCGAGTAATTAATTCAATTCAGGATTGCCAAGCTCTTCAGGATGACTTAAACTTTTTGTCCTCTTGGCGTAATAGAAATCGACTTCAACTTAACATGACCATGACCTTTACCAATAAAACTTACCCCTTCAATTTTCATACTCTATCGAAAGCTCAGTTCTCGTTTCGGTTGAGAGTTTCAAGGATTTAGGTGTGACATTTGATTCTCAATTGAAATTCAATGTTCACGTTTTGGAAATAACCAAGAAAGCTTCTCGGATCGCGGGCTTTGTCCTACGTTGCTCTCATAGATGTTTCAGCTTTCAAATCTGTGTTCGGTTGTTCGTCATGTTGGCTCGCCCAATTCTTGAATATGCATGCCAGATATGGTTCCCACATCTTAATTATCTCATGGTGGCGGTTGAATCTGTGCAGCGTAGGTTCTCCCGCACACTTTTCTACCAATACAACATCCCGTATCGCCCTTATTAGGATCGCCTGAATTTCCTTGGTCTAACTTCACTGCAGGTAAGGAGGCAATTCCTGGATCAATGCTTCTTATTTAAATTATCGAGAGGCATGTTATCGTCGAAATTATACAACGCCATTAGCATACGTACCCCTTCTCGCACTAGGTCGTCGCAATACTACGCTATACCGTTTGCCAGAACCGTAACTTACAGTCACTCGCCGATGGTTCGTATGGTAAGAAACCATCTTAATCTCCAGCTTGGTCCTCCTTCTGGCTCATTTGAATCATTTAAAAACATGCTGTGGAGAGTACTCTTCGAGCAATAAATTCTTTTGTCGTTAATTTCAGTCACTACTTAATTGTTAACTTCAGATTAATTCTTACATGATATTTATATTTTAACCTTAACACGTAATCTATTAGTTCTATTTTATAATTGGGATTATTAATTCTGTAAAATAGTGATGAAGTAAATAAATAAATAAATAAATAACCTGTTGAAGTTAGTTATATTTACAGCAGTAAAAACCAGCGTGTCTTGCTCAAGCGGTATATTCAGTGCGACTTATTCCTTTTTCAAAAGAGCACAAAGTAATAATACTGCAGTGATCTGATATACATGTAATACAAGTGAGAGAGAAAGAGCAAAGGCATTTTAGAACTAGCATTACATTTTTACAGTGTTATGTAAATGTATGTATTTCAACAATTATAAAGGTAAATTGATATAAAATGCCCTTTATTAATAATAATAATAAAAAAAAAATTTATAAATTACAATTACGATGGAAGTAATGAAATCTTTTTATTCTAATTCTGCAATTAAAATTTCGGATAAGGGTTAGGAAGGTTTTCGAGCAGTTTGCTTGTGTGAATGCTCGATTCTTACAAACTTTAATTTAATTCCTGCAAATTAATAAAATTAATCTTGAAAGCATTTTATCTTGATAAATTATGCCAATTAAATCAATGTAAAACCCTTCACTTCATCTGTGCAGTATATATTTGAAAAATAACAGAAATTCCCCATAACACCGACCAATATGTTAAATTCAAGTTGTTAGCGTGTCAACATTCATCAAAAGTTAACAAGACACGATAACAACTTTATTAGACACATACGCATTCTAGATCGCATGTTCGATAAACATTGGACGTACGTACGACGAGTATTTATCCCAAAAATTAAAATTCATCTCTAATTGCACTCTCATAACAAAAACACGCATCAAACATCAAATCTCACTCATGCCCGGCCGCGCTTTGCAGCACGCACAGATGTCCCATAAAAACATCGCGATAGCATCTTCCCATTCGGTTATCTATTATCTTAAGCTTTTTAGTATGCAACTAAGCATTCATGGAATAAATTGTCCGAAAAGTGACCGTTCGTTAGCATAAACACTGTGAAGAGCTTCCACGAACAAAACAAAAGAAAGAAAATATATTAAAGGCTTATAAACCAACGGACGTATTAACGTACGTATGTTACAAGAAAAGTCGTAACCTCGTTTGAGATCTGGAGAAAAGTATCTTGGGGATTGTACGAAAGTATCTTTGAGCGCGCGTTCACATGGGTTGCATCCAGTGGCGCATTATAGCCGTCAATTAATCAGACCCGCAGCCAATTATCATTGGTAGCAACTTGAAACCAGATCTTGCTCAAGCAGTAGCTGACGAAAAACATTTTCTGATGACAGCTTACAGATATCGCGAGGAACCGATGTATCTGCGATGGATGTCCCCTTGCACTGCATTTGGATGACTGGCGTCTAGCGATTGACGCATGCATGGATGAGGTTGTAGCCTAGGAGTGCACTCCCTGTGTTTTCAAATTATAATGATCATCAGCCTTAATTAGGGCATCATTTGACTGCGCGCATCTCATGCATAACGAATTAACTGGCGACTACGCGATCCGGCGCGTTTGAATGCACAATAAGTGCAGCGAATTGCATCCTGACATTATTGGTATTATGGCGCTGATGCATGCATACATTTCATGTTGGTAGAGGTATTGCCGATCTAATAATGGACATTTTAATATTGATATGACGTGAAAACTAAGCTTAAGGTTTCCCACTAGCCGTCAAATTATGTGGAGAATCAACAAGAAATATTTTAATAGGAATTATTACTTCCTTGGTAGAGGTCCTAAATTTAATGAAGATGCATCAACAGCGAATCAGCCTTTAACGTCAACTGCGATACATCATATAGAGATCATTTAAGAGAGCAACAAATTACATACTCGAGTGACGAACAGACTGAAATTAATTTGAACAAAAACAGCGAAGACCATTCATTACCAAGAAGAAGGTCCAAGGCGAAGTATCTTCAACGATGGATTGCATTTCGGGGGAATGGTGGAATCTTCGGTACACTTGCAATCGTTTGCTCACTGAACCAAAGCGAGAGGAAAAAATTCCCAGATCATAAATTTTTTTATGGCCGACACTCTACCAATGCCCACACTTATCAACCCCTGAAGGAAGAGATACCATGGATCATCCACCGGCCGAAGAAGATACAACCGAAACGGCTTATTAAAAGAATGTTAAGTGTACTTGCTTATTGTGTTTGCATGGCACACTGAAGCTTGGAATCCTCTGTTTTACGACCATGGGAAGAATAGCCGGACCATGGGTTGGGATTTCGACTGAGGTTTCAGGCCATGTGGATGGGATGGTGACAACAAGTTTAACTACTGACCAGACCACAGACTGTTGCAGCCTCGGGTATCTTAAATTCAGCTTGAGTTGAACATCTGAATGACTACAATCTCGGGTGTAAAATGTGTGAATGGAATTATGTTGGTTTTTTGTTGGACTGGTACATTATTATAATGTACAGGTGAGTACAAGATGACAATTTGTTGACAAAGTGTGCACAAATTCATGGTTGACGAAGATAAACTGTGATTTTGCTGAACGATGAGTTTGCTTGTCGGTATTGATTTGCGTTTGCTTTTCGAGTTGATATGTCAATTTGTAGAATGTTAAAAGATTGGATAGTCATTGGCACGGAAAATTAAATGATTTATAAAGGGGGGGTTTCTATAAGTTGCATGAGATCTTTCAATAGAGATAAATTGTGTATGAAATATGTTAAAATTTGCAATTCTGTGACATTTGCATTTAGTAAGTTTTGCCATAATCATGAATCGTTTAACACTCGAACAACGCTTCGAAATTGTGGAAATTTATGTTCAGAATCTAAGTTTGCTTCGTGGAACCGTTAAATTTTGTTCAGTGATAAAGGGCATTTTCGAGTAACTGGATATGCCAACAAGCCAAATTGCCATATATGAAGTGACAACAGTCCAATACAATACCTCAAAGCTCCATTATATCCATCCGTAGGGAGAATACTGGCTGACAGGAATACTCTTGGAGGCTAGGACTCTTTTACGAGCTCCGTACCCACTTACCCGAGGAAATTCTCGCAGAGGGAATGCCGGTCGACAGCATTACTCTTAGAGGCTAGCAACATTTGGGAAGCGCCGGCCCACGGACCCGAGGATATGAAGGGAGCCGTGAGGTTCCCTCCTAGGACGACAGGTACCGTCCCTGACTGAATCTGAACCACACTTTGGACAACGAACTGGAATTTATGCTTTGAACCTAGTTGCTTTGCACGGTAACGCCGAGGTGACACTCGCGCGTGTCCACTTCAACTGTCATACCACCTCCGTATCAGTAAAACCTTGACAAGCCTCAGAGTACGTTCGAAGCTTGTACCAACCTACCTCCCGATTAACGCTGGCTCTGGCTCTGAGCACTTGTGCCCATAAGGGCTTGTGTCAATCCTCGCACGGCTTCCCTGTTCTGCAAAGAGAACCATGAGACCGAGATGGCGACTACATACACGAGCGAAGATAGCAGCTCGTTGGAGGGGACCCAATAAAACTGGAGCAATCAAAAACCCCAAAAAAAGATCAAGAAAACTCAAAAAAAGAATGCAAAAATAACAATAATGACGACATAACCAGCGGCTGCAGCCACGATGTTAACAGCATATTGGAAACAGTACTAACGATGACAAAAATGACGATGGATACAATTATAGTGAAGACGAAAAAAAACGGAGATTAACAGAGAGTCTTGTCCAGATTGAGATTCCTATGGCGTTTGGGTGCAGCAAGAAAATGATGCGAACGCGGGACCGTTCTAGAGAAGAAAAGTGGGAAACTCTGCAGGACGCGCCAAATGTTCGCGAAGTGGAAAAAAATATAAAGAACCTCGAGAATTCAATGGTTGCTGGTGCGATCGCTACTGGTGCGATCGCTGGTCCGCAAAGAGATTACGGCAGGAAAAGACAGGGGTGACCAGACATATAAAACACCATTGTGTGATTTCATCGCCACCGTCGAAAATGTGGCGGAAGTAAATGTACTCGGAAACGGATGCCGATAACCTCTCCCAAGAAAGGTGGTTGAAAAGTACAATCGCCCCCGAGCGGCTTGAAGAAGAAACGCTAATCTGGAAAGTGGGTTCTAAAAAGAATACAATCTGCATGCAATTCCCCAAAATCAATAAAGGTATAAAGATTGGGCTCCTTGAACTAGAGGAGCTCCTAGACCGAAAGGGTGTTATCGGAGGAGCTGGTTAAAGACCGAAGAGGACCAGAAGGGGGCAGAAAGCTTAAGAAGCGTTGGGGGCTAAGTCTGAAAGGTACGCACAGATAACTCCACTATCATACATCAATAAAAGAATGGTGTCTAGCCCAATCGAAAGAGAGCGGGATAAAAGAGGGAAGGAAGAGGCACTTGTTGGGTGCAGAACGCCTGATCATGGGTTCTAGATGGTGCTGACATAAGTAGCGAAAAAAGTCGCAAAGAGGCTGCTTCAAAAATTGCCAGAAAATAATGTTCGCACGGACGCTCAACAAGAAAAAAAGCTTGATTCGAAGCAGCAAAGAAAGAAGCCCTGACAAAGATCCCGGCAGCATGCACTGCTTGTAAAACACTGCCGCATGTCAGGGGAAATGTAAGGCCCGAAGACTCCAATACTGCCATTATAACAGTTCGACCATCGTGGTCGGGCCACAAACTTGGTAGAATTCACAGCAGAGGCTGACAATAAAGAAGCATTCTGCGACGCAGTAAAAAAAAGTCCTCGGCAAGAGCCTAACTATACTCGTAGCCTCACTCGAGTCGATGGCAACGATCGAAATAAGAGACATGGACTGCGTCAAGAGACATGGACTGCTGGTCGAAGTAGAAGAGACCATCAAAGGGAAGTTGCCTAGCATGGGAAGGATCAAAGCGAGGCTGACACCAGAAAACCATAGGGGGCAACGCATGGCCATCATTAACTTCACCGAAAAGGACGCCAAACAAGGGTTGTCAGCAGGATACGGCGAAGAGCAGCGCCACTTCAATATTTCCAATGTCTTGACTACGGTCACACCGCACCAGTATGTAAAGGACCCGATAGAAATTCCTTATGTTGCAAATGCGGTGAAATGAGACAAAAAAGAAAAGAGTGTGCATAAGAGGCACACTGTATTCTTTGCAAGGATGCTATTCCAACACTGGATCTTTTTTTGTGGAAGGCAGGTACATGCCATTTATGCACAGAGTGTACGACCTCCATGCTTGTACGAAGGTGCCTGGACTACCCACTAAACATCTCCCCTGTCAAGGCTGAGAGGAAGAGAACCAAGCCTGGAACCGTTTGACACATTACTTCGCACCAGGTCTCGTTTTTTTACGCCATGAGGCGCCTTCAAGCTAGGGGATCCCTTTCCTAGTGGGAGGGAAGAGGGGAAAAGGCAGTGCGAGAAGAGCGATCTCCCAGCCCCAGCGCCCCGGCTGCTGTGAGTCCCTTTTATATTTAAGGACTGCCTGAGCATAATGTGCCACCTGGCTCCATTTGTCAACCGAATCGAGCTCCCCCGTCTCCGTGTAGAGTTCTCTTTCTAGCCTGACCCATTTTGTACACGCAAAAGATGTGTGGCAGGCATCGTCCTTCTCTCCTGGGCAATACCGACAATCGGAGGACCGCGACTTACCAATCTTGTGCAGGTGAGACTGTAAGCACCCATGCACGCTCAAAAGCTGGGTCAGACAGAAGTCAGTCTCTCCATGCCTTCGATTTAGCCACGGTCTCACATCCAGGATGAGGCGCGCAGTCCACCATCCCTTCGTATAATTGACCCAAGACTGCTGCCAATCGTTGAGCGAGCGCTGTCTCTCCTTGCGGACAACCGTATCCCTCGCATCCTCGTTTCGGCGCAGATAAATAGCGCAGCGCTCTCTAGCAAGGAGGGCAACAGGTATCACGTCTGCAATAACTCTCACCGCCGGATCAGATACTGTCGGATGCGAAGATGAAATTCTCAGTGCTCCTCTTCTCTGTACCGGTGCCAAACGTTTTCGGTATACCTCCTTACTGAGAACGTCGCCCCATACCTCTGCTCCGTACAGTAGCACAGACCCTACCGCACTCATCAAAAGGCGTCTTCTTGACGGGCTAGATCCCCCTATGTTGGCCATAAGTCGACTCTGAGCCGATATTCCCGAAGCAGCCTTCTCAGCCGTCGCCCTGATTTGCTCAGAGAAACTAATCTTCGAGTCGATCAGTAGCCCCAGTCACTTCCCCGGTGGCTTCGAATCGATTTGTAAGTCTTCAATGCTGATCATCCTTACTCTAGAGATTCTTCTTTTTTGTCAAGATGACCACTTCGGATTTCTCCATTGTTAAACTGAGCCCGCGAGCAGTCATCCAGTCCCTCATTAACATACCTAGCCTATGTTGCGCCTGTTCAATGGTGCGTCTAGCAACTAGAGCCGCAACATCATCCGCATACTTGACCAACCGCGACTCATCTGGCGTCTCGAATCTCAGTAGCTCGTCATGAGACACGTTCCACAGGTCTGGACCAAGGATAGATCTCTGGGCAACACCCGATGTAATTTCCATCCTTGTCGTATCGTATGGCATGCTTCCTCAAAAGCCGCATTAGATATTCTGGAACTTGAAAAGGGTTTTCCAGCGTATCCAGAATATCCACCCATCTAGTGGAGTTGAAGGCGTTCCTGACGTCGAGTGTCACCAACAGGACGATCCGTCGCTTGGTGCGACTATATGCTTCTGCCTTTTGGACCGCGTTCACCATCTCTGCAATCGCATCAATGGTTGAGCGTCCTGCTCTAAAGCCGTACTGCCGAGGAGATAGATCCCCAGCAGCACGAATCGCGTCAGTGAGTCTTCCCTTGATGAGTTTCTCTCGCACTTTCCCAACCATGTCTAGCATGCATAACGGGTGGTATGCAGACGGCGATTCGGGATTTCCCTTCCCCTTGCAGATCAGCACGAGCCTCGCCACCTTGCATCGTACCAGTAAAACCCCGTCCCGTAGGCAAGCGTTGAATGTGCTGAGCAGCAAGTCAGGAATATGATGATAGACGAGCCGCAACACCTCAGCCGGAACACCATCTGGACCTGGAGCCTTCCTCGCGTTCAATGAAAGGAATGCCTCCTCCAGTTCCGACTGGGTGAAGAGTGGACACTCGACGCTGTTTCACCATGGCCAGCGTCAACACGGATGGGGTGGGTGGGGAAGAGTCGCCGCACTATCGCGTCCATCTTTTCCGCGTCGTGTATACAAGGCTTCTGTAGGGCACCAAGCTTCCGCATAACCAGCTTGTAGCCAAGGCCCCACGGATCCTTGTTCACATTGTCCACTAGGCCTTGGCAGCAGCGAGCCTTGCTACTGTTGATCAATTTGCGATGGCATTTCCTGGCCGACTTATATGCTGCCACCCAGTTGCATGCCTCGTCTCGATTCCACGCCCGTTGAGCCTGACGTCGAAGCTTGTGAAACTCCCTTCGCTTTTTAGCGATTTCAGTTGACCACCAGTACACTGGGGGCTTGCCGAGCCTGGGTCTTCGACGGGGCATAGAAGCTTTGTAAGCAGTCGTAATGATGCTCATAGTAGAGTTCACCACGTCTTCAGCTGCCAGTTCTTCCGTCCTCTCCGAAGCTCCCTGAAGCGGCTCACCTGCTGTGACCACCTCAACGAGCCTCTTGACGTCCATCCTTCCGATGTTCCATCCAGCTGTTGAAAGCTGAGAGCACAGACGTCGCGAGACAACATCACTGATCTCAAGCAGAATGCACTGATGATCACTGGCTGAGTAGTCTTCTAATACTCTCGAATTGTGTATCCTCCGTACTAAGTACTCCCAGGCGAATGTCACGTCCGGTATGGTTACCTCACCTCCAATACGGCGGAAAGTCGGCGTATTTCCGATGTTTAGTACGGCGAGCGCCGTCCTGGCCGCCATTTTCAGGATTCGTTTTCCCCGCGAGTCTGCTTGAGGCATGCCCCATTCGATTGCTTTAGCCTTGAAGTCGCCCCTAACGAGCACTTTGCCCTCTGCATTCGAGACAGCGCCCTTCAGAGCATTAAGCTTGGCTTGGAACGTTAGGCGTTAAGTACACACTAAAGAAGGTGGTCCCTGAGCACCGAACCCACACGAAACCATCCCCCCGTCCACAACTCACCGCTTGAAAGTCACTGAACCCAAATGGCGACAGTACCAGTTTCGTCAGGATACCATAATGCAGGACTTTTATTATGGTGTTGCTCACTCAGCAGCAAGAAGTCGGCTTTCATGTCCCTCGCAACCTGCTCAAGCAGATTTTGGGCGGTTGAACTGCGGTGTAGGTTTAGCTGCAGGATGCGGGTCATCGGAGTTCTAATTTTGCCTTGGCTAGGGATTCCTAGAACATCCGGCATTTTGCGGATCCCAAGACGTGTCCAAAATCAGGTCTTGGACCAGCATTCTTGCAAAGTATACAGTGTGCCTCTTTTGTACCCTCTTTTCTTTTATGTCCCATTCCACCGCATTTGTAACATAGGGAACTCCTATCGGGCCCTTAGCATACTTGTGTGGTGTGACCATAACCAAGGCATTAGAAACTTTGAAGAGGCGTTGCTGTTCGCCGTTTCCTACAGAGAACCCACCCTATTCGTACTTTGCCCTAATTCAAAAATTGCTCGCTGTCCTTTTCGGTCATAACGATGGCCATGCGTTGTCCCCTGTTGTTTTCTGGTATCAGTCTCGCTTTGATGCTTCCCACGCTATGGAACTCCCTTTTGATGGCCTCTTCTACCTCGGCCAGATCCGTGACGCAGTCAATGTCTCTTATTTCGATCATTGCCAACGGTTCGAGCGAGGCTATAATTGCACTTGTGCCGAGGACTTTCTTTACTACGTTGCAGAATGCTTCCTTATTGCCGGCCTCTGCTTCAAATTCGACCAGTATGTGGCCCGACCGCGTTGGGCGTACTGCTTAAATGGCAATGTTGGTGTCTTCGGGCCTTACGTTTCCCATGATGTCCCGCAGTACCTCCACGTTGGATCGGCCAGCTTGGGGCTTTAGTAGCAGTGCCTGCTGCCGGGGTCTTCGTCGGGGCTTCTGCCTCTCCTGTTTTGCATCAGGTGCTTTTCCTGATTGGGCGTCCATGCGAACTTTACTTTCTGGCTCTTTTTGAAGGAGTTTCTTTGCGGCTATCTTCGCTCCTTTTGTAAGCACTGTCTGGAACGCGTGATCTGGTGCTCCACGCCCATCAAGAGCCTCTTCCTTCCTTTTTTTTATTCTGATCCCCTTCGATTGGGCTGGACGCCATTCTTTTATTGTCTTTTAACGGTGGAGCTATCTGCACATGGTCTTTAGATTTCGCTCCAAGCGCCTCTTTAGCCTTCTGTTCATCTTCGGCCCTTAACCAGCTCCTCCGATAGTGCCCTATGCGATCTAAGAGCTCCTCTAGTTAAAGGAGCCCAACTTTTACTGCTTTGCTGATTTTTGGGGAGTCGCATGCAGATCGTATTCTTTTCAGAACATCTTCCGCTTTTCGGAAATTCACGGGTCTCAAGGAGTATGTCCTGATGATCACTGGCTCAGTAATCTTCAAATATGCTCCAATTGTTTATACTTCGTTCTACGGCCTCCCAGGCGAATGTGACGTCCGGTGTGGTTCCTTCACAGCCAATATGGTAGAATGTCGGCATATTTCGATGTTGAGCTTGACGAGCGCCATCCTGGCCACCAATTGTAGGATGCATTTTCCCCACGAATCCGTTAAAAGTATGCCCCGTTCGATTTCTATAGCGTTGAAGTCTCCTCCAACGAGCAGGTTGCCATCTGCGTTCGAGACAACGCCCTCCAAAACATTAACCTTGGCTTGGAAAGATGATATTGTTTCGTTTTGCATTCTTCTTTGTAGCACTACAGCTCCTCTCGGGGCTTCGCTTTCTACAAATAGTGCCTGCAACTGTCTCGGTTCATTGATCGCGTCCTTCAATTTTGAAATCCGAGCAGCGATGAACTTTCTTCGTCGGCAGAGTCAAACCAGTGTTGCCTCGGTTTCCCTACTCGTCTCCGGCCTTCAGTTCTCCTAACGAATATCTTTTTGGGTATCCGTTGTTCGTCCATACGATTCATGTGGCCAGCCTATTGCAGCTTCCATAGTCTTACAATCGTTGAAAACTCCGGCCCGTCATTCTGCATTAAGTATACACTGAATAAGGTGGTTTGTGAGCCGAATCCCGATGGCAGCAGTACCAGTTTTATCAGGATACCATGATGCAGAACTTTTATCGTAGTGTTGCTCACTCAGCAGCAGGACATTGGCGTTGATGCCCCTCGCAAACTTCTCAAGCAGGTTTTGTACGGTTGAAGTGCGATGTAAGTTTACCTGCAGGCTACGGGTTATCGAAGCTCTGATTTTGCCTTGGTTAGGGCTTCCTTGCAAATCCAACATTTTGTGCAGTGTGTGTTCTTCGTAGACTCTTTCTTATAAGTCCTATTTCATCACATTTGTAACATTGGGAACTCCTATCGGGCCTTCGAATACTTCTGTAGTGTGATTAAAGCAAAGGCATTTAAAGCATTGAAGAGGCGCTGCTCTTTGCCGTATCCTGCTGATGACCTACTGTATTCTTACTTTGCCCATTATCACAAATTGTTCGGAATCCTTTTCGGTCAAGTTAATGATGGCCATGCGTTGTCTCCTATGGTTTTCGGGTGTCAGCCTTTCTTTGATTCTGCCCACGCTAGGGAGCTCCGTTTTGATGGCCTCTTCTCCCTCGGCCAGCTCTGTGATGCAATCAATATCTCTTATTTCGTTTGTTGACATTGGTTCGAGCGAGGCTATAATTGCGCTTTTGCGGAGGACCTCCTTTACGCATCACTAAATGCTTCTTTATTGTCGTACTCTATTCAGGATTTGACCAGTATGTGTCCCAACCGGGTTGATTGTACTGCTTTAATAGCAATGTTAGTATCTTCGAGCCTTACATTTACCGCAACACTTGTGCATGAGATTGTCCATATTAGCATACAACGAGCATTGTCTGTTGCCGGGATCTTCGTCGCTGCTTTTTGTGTCGCGTCAGGTCTTTATTTCGCTGAACGTCCTTGCGAATTTTATTTTCTGATACGTTTTGAAGTTGTTCTTTTACGGCTTTCTTCGCTCCTGTTGCCTGCACTGCCTAGAACCCCTGATCTAGTGTTCCACGCCTATCAAGTACCTCCTCCTTCTATCCCGGTCTCCTTGGATTGGACTAGACGCCATTCTTTTATTTATGTTTGATGGTGGAGCTATCTGCGTATGCTCTTGAGGCTCAGCCTGCAGCGCTTCTTTAACCTTCTGCACTTCTTTGCCCTCTGGTCCTCTTTGGCTTTTAACGAACCATTCTGATACTGCCCTATGCGGTCTAGGAGCTCCTCTAGTTCAAAGAGCCCATTCTTTACAGCTATGCTGGTTTTTGGTGAGTCGCATGCAGACTTTCTTCTTTTTAGAACATTTCCCGTTTTTGGGATTAGCCTTTTTTCTTGGTGTCATTGAACGGCAATTGTGTTTTGCGATCTGCATTCTTAGGAGGAGTTATCGGCTTCCGTTTCCGAGTATAGTACTTTAGACATATTTTCAACGGTGGCGGTGATTTTCCCACGTTCTATTTCCTGTTTTGACAGCGTTCCCGCCAGCAAGGGTCTACGCCTGAATGGATTTTCTCCATCAAGTCCGAGAATGCATGTAGCCATATCTACTGTAGAAGCCAAGTTCACCACTTCACTTCACTACCCTCTGCCGTTAGTACTAAGGATCCGACCCCCTGCACTGTCAGTTTTTTTCCTCTTCTCGACTTTTAGCGTAGTTTTTTCTGGGTTCCTTCCCATAGCGTTTTACCTATCGCCAGGAGGTCGCTTAATACCCTGATGATGTCGGGAAATTTAGTATCCTCCCTCCCGGTTAAAATTACAGCTTGAAAACGAATTGTATATATTTCTCTACTCTAAATATTACATTTAATTTCAAAAATGATATTTATTCCTTAGATTCAAGGCTACTTAAATTTTTCTTATTAATTTTCTTTTTTTTCAAATATATTCTTCAAGTTAAATCTTGCCTCGCTTTGGTAACTCTTCTCTGACGTTAGAAATAAATTCATTTTTTTTATTTATGGACCCGCATGATTGGCGTACGCGAGAGTTTGTTCCAGGTGATGAGGCAAATATAAAGACAACTCGCAACACACATATTGTATTTAGATGGGAGCCAGAAGTTAGATTTCACTTTTCCAATTTGTGCTGAAAATAAAAAGTCTGAGATGTCAAAATTTTCTCGTTCTAAAGTTAAAACAAAAAGATAACGTACTCCGTGACGTAAGACATCCACTAATAAATTTTTTGCTGACAATAAGCCCAGTCTTAAAGATGTCTACATTGTGACAACGAAGTACCCAGAAATTGTAATTTTGATTCCCCGGGTAAAAGATATTTCAAAAAAATGTATTTTGTTAAGTTGATAGGACTGTCCTTAATTACTATGCCAAATATGAGCGCGATCTGTCAACCAGTTTGTTTACAGCAGCTTCTCAAGTCGGTACATCTTAGTAGTGCGTTGCGATTTTTGTGATTTGTTTTTGTTTTGACCAAATTTAAAGCCAAAAATGAACCACCGTATTCACCAGATTTGGCTCCGTGTGATTTTGATGAATAATTAAATATTTTGCGTGTTATTTGCAATTCCCGCGTACTTTTTTATCATAATGTATGTCTAAAATGTGATGACTTTCAGGCATTCATTTGTCATGTTTGTTTAAAGAAGAAGAAGAATAAAATTGAAAACATTTCTTCGAAATCTTTTGGCCTTGCTTGGTACTCAAATCCTCTTCTGCCAATCAAAGTGCAATCTTCTCTTTTAATTTGACACCTTCAAGAAAATTTAAAACATCTTATCATTACAAATTCAAGAAAGAAAGTCATGTCATAAAATTTCAAAAGTACCTTCTGATATCATTCACTTGAAAAATCCATAAAACTAACGAGTCTCGTGTCTTTCATACCTTCCTAAGGTGTTTAATTCATATGAGGTAGCAACAGTTGTAATTAAATTTACGACTTCTCGACTTTCCTGTCTAATGTGGCACTTTCTTCTTGAATTGTTTCGTGTGCGTGTACAAGAAGAGTTAAAATGTCTTTAATTTCTTGGAGCATTAAAAGTAAATTTTTTCAGAATGGAATTACCAACTGAATAGAAGACGAAAATACGTTTATGTTACAATTTTAGTACAGGCGGATGAAGCAATGTGTTTTGGAAGGAGATAAACATTATTTTAGAATGAATATGAAGGCAATGTGTTTCTAAGAAATTAGCCATTTCAAAATACAATTATTGGCTGAGAACAATAAAATTCCAATTGGATTATTTTATTATTTTTCAGACTGATGTCTCGCATTTCTTTCTTCTTCTTATACTCTTAAGCGGCTTAAACACGCCTAAATTCGTCTTTGATATCAAAGACATTTAATCCGATCTTGATCTCAACTTAATCCCGAACTTCTTTTGTACAAAAGATTGTTGATACATATCAATTGCAACAATGGCATCGTTTTTGTGCATTTAACCCGACGCCGACATCAGCCGTGCCCTTCATGGAGAATGAAATGCACGCACCAAAGGAAATGGAGAGGAGCCAATTTTTTGTTCAGTGTGTGGTCCCGCAAGGAGACGACGGCATTAAAAGCCCACAGAAGATTTATTTCTAGACGATGATCATTTACAGCGCCTGCGACTCATTAGCTCCTCGAATCGCGAGATGACGAAAAGATAACATTTACAACAATTTCAAGAGCATCAAGATAAGACCGAGCAAATTTGATATTCAGTAGCGTGAAATTCAATAAACCCAGGCAAGTAGTGCCAATTCCTCTTAATCCCCAAACATTCTTAAGCCTACTGTGAACAAACTGTAGCAAGTGATTAATCCTCGCTGATATTTAATACCACGGACAAGTTGCTCCCTTTCCACCATTCACCGATGAGATATGAGACGTGCATATGTTGCATGTTTGGGATTTTTGTTATTTTTCCCCGAGCTTCGGTTACGCTCCTGATTCCAATCCTGGTCGGTTGAGTTAGACCCAAAACGGCACGCATAGAATTTGAAAAGATGATTGAGTGGATTTTAAAAGTGGGCTTAATGCCTTCACTCCTTGTTCTGGGCCTTTGTGTTGTGAAATGTCTTCGGGGCTTGTGCTATGTGCCTTTGTGTCGTCTTTTGAGACGGTGTCATATAACATAACCTCCTTGTGTCGGGAATGTATTTCATACATCACTTGGGGAGGATAAATGAAGGATTAGTTGTTTGGTAATTTGTACGCAGATTGGCTTGCATGTATCCGGCGTTGAGGATGACTGACGTGCGGTGCATGCACTAAATGCTCCGTTTAGAAAGCATCATTTATCATTGTGCTATTGGTTGAACAGAGCTTTGAGACTAAGAACTGTCTGTTACTGCCCTTAATGTAACTTGAGAAGGATTTAAGGGATAATTGATTGATTTATTTCATATATTGATACATGGATGTTCTTAAAAGTCAAATGGGAAAGCTGGGACGAACTTTAGACCAATATTCTTAAAGATAAATGTAAGTTTTCTTCAAAAACTGTCCAACATTAGATTTTTCTGAACCAAATGTAGTGAAAGTGGTTGATACTGAGTACGGACGGACGAAACTGACGCATATAGGTGACTATCGACGCAGGTCTTTTGCTTGCTAAACCCCACTACCCCCCTCCCCCTTTCCCTGATAGGTCGGTGAGGTGGTAACAATTGGGTCCTACGCCCTTCTGTACACGGCTTTTCAGGAAACGCCGGTCTAGTTTGGCGTTGTAATGCCCAGCGGCGTCCCTTTGGCGGCAATTGCGACGAAAAACCTCATCTCCTTCTTTAAAATCGGAAGGTCGAGACCTGAGGTTGTAATTCGCCTCATTTGCACGTCCTGCGGCCTTTATCTTCCGTCCGATTCGTAGGTGGAGATCCCTAGACGCGCGTGGGGCTCCAGCGTAACGACAGGATCTCCCAAACACTTCAATTGCCGTAGTAGCCTGTATGATTTGCCATGGTAAATCATGTGCTGTCCGAAGGCGGCAAAGTAGGGCGAGACCCCGATGACGGAATGATAAGACGACCGCAGAGCGCAAGTGATGGTGGACAACCTGCGGTTCCAATCCTTCCGAGTTAGATGGACATAAGAACAGATCGCGGCTAACAGTGTGCGATTCAATCGTTCTGATGCGTTTGACTGAAGAGAGTACATGGGCGTCAGTTAGTGTTCGACACCGTACTGTTCGAGTAGGCACTTAAGCTGCCGAGATCGGAACTGTACTCCGTTGTCTGAGTACACACTTTCTGGTACCCCGAACACGTGGAATACTGGGCATTCCAAAAATTTCCGGATGGATGGAGTCGTGAATTTGCAAATAGGCTCCAGAAATTTTGAGAGCTGGTCTAACACAACGATAGCTCCGATGTGTCCCATAGAAGAACAAGGATATGGACCGAGTAGATCTATATACAGACGTTGGAATACGCGCTCCGGAACGTTGAGTTGACCCATAATAGGTCGAAGAGGCTGATTGGGCGCTTTAGTGCCTTTACAGGTCTCACAGGCGTTCACGTAGTCTTTGACCTGGAATGACATTTTAAGCCAAAAGAAGTACTTCTTAAGTCGCCGAAGCGTCCGACCATAACCACCAGGCACTTAAAGGATGGTCGTGTGCGCGGAGGATCAGATTGTGAGTCATCTCCTCCGGTACCCAGAGTTTCCAGGACTCTTCTTCCTGCCATGGATCACCGGTGGCGTATTCATTTCGTCTATCACGTTCTATAACTTTTAAATCAGGCAACTGTATTTGTTGGGCTACGATGGTTTGCCTCAACTCTTTGTAACTGTCTGACTTAAAATGTGGGCTGTCTAAATCTATCTCAATGGAGTCCTCTGAATTCACTGTCAATACGACTCCCTCGGGTGAAAACAATCGCGAGAGAGTATTGCGCACGATATTCTGGGTCCCTTTTCAGTGTTTGATGGAAAATTTGAACGCTTGTAGTTTAAGAGCCCATCGAGCCAGGCGTCTATGTAAATCCGCTTGGTTCATCAGCCATTGTAGCGAAGCGTGATCTGTGATGATTTCAAACTCGTAGCCTTCGATATACGCTCGGAATTTCTTAGCAGCCATCACCGCTGCCAAACATTCTTGCTCGGATACGGTGTAGTTTCTTTGAGCCGAGCTCAGCTTATTGGACATGAAAACAATGGGAGCTTCCTCTCCCTCTTTGGTCAATTGCACAAGCACGGCCCCCACTCCATGTTGACTTGCGTCACAATGAATAGAGAAAGGCTTCTTAAAGTCTAGGCTGTGCAAGACAGGAGCAGATGTTAAGGCTTGTTTTAGCTCTTCAAATGCCTTTCGACTGAGCTCGGTCCAAATTAACTTCCCTTCCCGGAGCATGTCCGACATGGGCGCTGAAACTGTTGCGTATTTCCGGACGAACCTTCGGTACCAACCACACACTCCAAGGGAACGTCTTTCCGGGCATCTAGATAAAGACGGAATTTACCTGGCTTCACCATGAAGGTTACCAATGAGGACCAGGCACTTTGGGACTCCTCTACAACCCCCAACTCGAGCAACCTGTCCAACTCTGCGCACACTAGCTTTTCCATGGCCGGTGACATGGAATAGTGTCTCTACTTTATTTGCCTACTATCGCCAACATCGATGATATGTGAGACCAGAGTGGTACGGCCAAGGCTTTTCGTGACGTAACATGGAAATGCAGTGACGGATGCTTTCAGACGTTGTCGTTGATTAGGCGTTAATTCGTGCCTGTTGGGTATAGATGCGAGTTCCCCGGACATATCTAGTATTTTAAGGTGAGTCAGTGAATAAGGCTGTAGCCAAATCAAATTGAAGGACGAAACCGACGCCAAGGTACGTGTTCTGAGTCAGTGACGGGATAATGTAGAACGTAATATCCTTAGTTTGACCTCTGAATGTGTTGTCAATTTACTCTGGATAGGATGTTTGGTGCCACCAGTTGTACTGATTTCAGAGTGCCAGGATTTTACCGCCGTAAGGTTTTGTTGGAGTACCTTTGAGCCGAGGCTCGAGGCAAGGCAGCTAATACGTGCACCCGTGTCAATTAGTGCAAAAGTGATTTCGCCCAACACTTTGATTGGTGCGTAAGGCCGAGTGTCATTCTCAGCAACCACCGAGATGTTAAATGAGTTTAAAGTTTGACGGCAGATGCGCTCTCTCCTGCAAAAGCTCCTCCAATAACGAGTTGACCACTTAGTTTTGTGCTGGCGTGGGGTGACCTCTTCTGCGGCAAAAATCCTCTCTCATGCAAAAATATACTCCTGCAACCTAATATAGTATGGCTTCAGTACACGAGTCTGAGGATGTCGGGGCTCTCCAGACAGTACCTGAGGTAGTTGCTTCAACAATGTTTTTGGAGAGGCCTCCGGAGAAGATTTGGCATCCGCTGCAGTCCTGAATGGACATTTAACTTTATCTATTACACTACACAAGACTCAAAACATCAATTTGAAGACGATTGTCGATCTTAATCTTCAAATGAAAAGTGAAGTCATGCTTTCTATATTCTATTTAAAAATGAAGATCAGTACTCTTCTTGAAATCACCTTAGTTGGTGGAGATGTAGATCAGGATATAAGGCTCGTTGATGGGGACTTTTGGAAAAGCAATTAAAGATTGTAATTGTGATGGGGACTTTTGGAAAAGCAATTAAAGATTGTAAAATTTATAGCCCGAGCTTCATCCGAGAGAGGGTGTTACCCTCAAAACCAGGGCTGACTCCAGCTAAGGGTCCTGGATTCCTGCTCGCTCCGTCGGTGACGGGTGTGGGAACCACTCTTCTACCCGAACTAATACTCCTGAGCCTACAGACGAGCTTGTCTCAAGCTGAAGTCTTCAATATGCGCAACGCGGACCATGTGGAAAACGAAATAACGTTGAAAATTAACATAAGGCAGAAATCTGATCACCCTTAGCACCACCCTTCTTATTTTTCTTCCCTAAAAAGACTCGTCACTACACCTCCGTGAAATCAATTTGCGTTCCCACTTCCCATTTAAAAAATTTTCCCTGCAACTGTACGCCAATTTACTCGAGAAGAGTCAATAGCAAATGAAAACTAATGTCCCGAGCCGAATTTTACATTTACTTACTATCTTTTTTAGGGTTTTGTACTAAAATACAAAACCCTATTGCAATCACGACCTGTGTCCGTCTGTCCGTCCGTCCGTCCGTCCGTCCGTCTGTATGTCACAGCACTTTTTCTCCGAAACTATAGAGGCTACAGGCATGAAACTTTGTGGAAAGGTCAGAAGTGGTGACCTCTTGAAAGTTCAAGGGTGAAAAAATTTTTCGAAGGGGTTTAAGGGGGTCTCCCCATATAGGGAGTTGACCCCTCAAAAAAAAGTTTTCACTAATGGTAGTCGAGTAGGGTGTCATTGGAAAGGTCTCAATGAGATCTTTTGAAAACAGGTCTTATGAGTACCGAGGGGGGCAGGGGAAGGGGAAATGTACGAACTTTTCGCGTACCCCCCCTCGCGATTGGACACCTTCCATCCGAAAAACCTGAAAAAAATCATGAATGTAGGCCTTAATGAGTACAACAACAACAAATACATGAGAAGTCGAAATTCACTCAACTTTGTTAGTAATAGTATGATTCATCGATTTTATGTTTTCTTGAATAAAATCTAAATGGTACGCTTGAATTCAACAAAATTTAGCAAACAGATGACTATTTATAAGATTGATCTTTTCTGAAAGTTTCATAAAGATCGATCAGTATTTAACGAGTTATAGCGATTTGAATTTTCCTGTATTGCTATGGAACAATGTGCCCTGTATTACTATGGAAACATATGGCTATGGAGCCATATGCGCTTTTTACCGACTTAGACACTACAGCTTTGCTAGGATTTGCATGAAAGTTTCAGGAATGATAGATATCATGAGGATGACTACATACAATTGAAACAAGTCGAAAAGGCTTTAGAGAGCTCCTAGCAAAAGGGCTTTGTAGCCATTCTAGGATTCGAAAAAATAGGCCATGAATCGATGCTTACAGTACAGAGGAGTGGCCCCTGAAAAAAATTTCATGAAAGGTACCCGATATGAGTATCAAATGAAAGTTCTCTATGAGAGCTTTTCAAAACAGAAAAATGTGTTTTCTCTCTCGCGAATGGACACCCGTGATCTAAAAAAATCTGAAAAAATTATCAAGCGAGATATTTATGGGTTTAATTTTAACAAATACCTCAGAATTAAAAAATTCTTTCAACTTAGTTAATAATAGTATGATCCTCGAACATCACGTGTTTCTTAATTTTATTCGTTGCTGGTTACGGCATTTTGTAAGTTGAGTTCAAAACTCTTCTGACATGAGCATAGGTCTGTCTACCCAATTTGTTTACTCTTGCTCTCCAGAACAAAATAGTTCAATTTTTTATAAATATTAAATAACACTAAACTCTATTCTCATAGACACTTTATGCTTAACGACATTAAATTATAGATTTACTTACAATTCAGTTGTTTCTATCTTATTCACGATAGTCATGATGTGGTAAAAAGGCTCGTTTTCGGAATTCTTGATGACGCTCGCGAAGAAAGTCCCTCCGTCGATAAAAAATCTCCGCCACCCCTTTCGCAGAGCATTTGAGTTTGCGATCTTTCACTAAATCCAACTGAATTGCAATTCCAATGCTTAAATGTGCACAAACTAAGTAAATTTTGTAACACCTGTAATCCAACTCCGAAATTAAAACTCCCCATCAGCTAATGCCTATTAAAGTTCTGGCAAGCTCTTCTCAACTCCGCCGTAGACGGCCCAAGCTCGTTTGAGAACGGAGAAGGGAACCCCTTGTTTTCTCAACCCACGGCTTCCATAATTCCTCATCCTAAATCCCACGATTAAATAGAAGTAAATGCTCTCGAGGTTGCACATTGGGTTTACTGGTTCCTCAATAATGAAACATTAAATGCCGATAAATACCGATAACAGTGAATACATCTACAGCTCTACTACTAAATCCTACTAACACCTTCTTTGTGGGGACAAAGTAAGGTGAAGGAGAGTCTTTCGCGCCTGATAATGAAATCGAAATAACAACCATGCCATCGCAATGGAGATTGGGCGACGGGATAACTCCTCGTCCCTAGAAAACCCTACAATGCTTCGAAACCTGCAGAAGGGCCTCGGAATAGATTGGAGTCACGACAACGACCTCGAAAACGGAAAAGGACTATAGCATTGAATCCTGGAATGCCAGATCACTTCATTAACGTGGCGCTGTTAAGGAGCTTTTATAGTAGGCCGGTCAATATAAATTAAAAATACTGGCAATCTGGGAAACGAACTAGACTGGGAATGATTTAGAGACATGAGATCGCACACATTATTCAAAAGTGGAAAGCCTGCTGGAAAACGAGAATTCGGGGCTGCCTTAATTGTGGATAGCACGTGATTGATTTTAAGGGAACCAATGAACCGCTGTGTGCAAACCATATAAATGCGAAATTCTTCAAAATCTAGCTGATAAATGTACACGCCCCGACCGAAGAACCGAGTAAAGAATAGTTGGCTTAGTGCCTACAGACGACACAAAAATAATTCTGGGTGATTTCAACGCTAAGGTTGGCAATGATATATCTCAGCGGGGAATGACTGGAGGATATAGCCACCTCGATGAAACAAATGACAATAGCCAGTGCCTGATTGACTTTGCACATAACAGAAATCTAGTCATAAGTTCGGCTTGCTTCCCACATCGACGTATGTATAAAATGATCTGGATATCCCCGGATGGCAACACATAAAACCAAATCGACCATGTTCTGATCCAACAATGTTGGGCATCGAGCATGCTTGATATCCGTACATACCGATGAGCCAATCGTAACTCAGATCATTACTTGATCAAATTAACCTATCAATGTCGTATGTCAAGCCGAACAGGCCGCTACAAAAATTTGATATCGAATTCCAGCGTACCGGCACTCTCCCATTTGCAAATTCAAATTGCTGCCGTTACATTTCCACCTTCTTTTGGGCATATATACCCTTTTTCTCGGTACATTTGTTTGATTATATTAGCATTTACCAATTTCCCTATAATTTTTATTTCTCCATCATCTCAATCCTACCCTTTTACCTTATTTTCAATTAAAAAATAATAATAATAATAATATAATTATAATCATAACTTTCCCACTAACAACACTCCATTCATCACTTCCCATTAACAGAATTTCATTCGATGCCTTTTCCCTAACAAAACCTAATTCCTTCCTTTATACTAACTAATTTTATTCATTAGCACCCACCAACAAAATTTTATTTGTTATACTAACAAAATTCATCCACGCTTCCCTACTAACAAATTTCATTTCCATGCCCATTAAGAAATGTGCATAGTTGAAGTTGCTAATTCGATGAATCGGAAATCAGCAGAAGTTAGCTCCATTGGCCGCATCGTTGATTCTCGACCAAGGGTCCGCTGGGATCCTGGGTTCAAGTTCTCCCGAGTGCAGAAAAACACTCTTATTGGGATATCGGCAAAAGCAATTGTTTCCGTAGACTCGTATATGACGATTTGCATCTAACCAAACGCTATCATGGTTATGCAAATCGCCATATATGCAAAATGGAAATTGTTGCGTTTGCCGATATCGAAAGGATGTGTAGGTAGCGGAATCGAAGTGTATTGCACTTCAATTACGTTACTCGGATGTGGTAGAGGTAATTGGGAATGGAAGGATTGCGGGATTGGGCTTTTGGATGAGAGGGGATTGAGTTTTGGGTAATGACGGTTGAAAAGGGAGGAGTCTGTTGGAGACGGAGGTGAACAGTGAAAGAAAATTCGTATTTGGATGAAAAATCGCGAGTTCAGAAAAATTCAAAGTTTTATAGGCCGGTCGCAAATGACAAAGGCAATTGTTATGATTATTATTACAGGGTTATTTTAAAAAGAATACATAAAATGAGCTTACTAGTTAGAAGATAAAAAATTATAATTGAAATATTAGTGCAATTAACGAGCTTCTTAACAGAGAATAGACACTGAAGTGCATTTAATATCCGAATTGGCCCAATTTAAAATTGATACAAAGTGGATGCACAGTGATTGAAATATAACAAAAAGGATTAACAAATCAAGTGGCAAGTGCAAGTTCTAACAATAACCGAACAATCGAGTGTCGGAATTCTTAAACTATAAAAATGGGAGAAGAAAAGTAAATCAATGTTAATATTTGTAATCGAACTCGTTTTTGCCTTCACAAAATACTCCAACTGAAAATAGAAAAAGACAACTTCCTTTTAATTTTGTGTATTTTACTTTTATTTTTCTTCTCGAAATCGATTTTCGACCGTAATCGTTCGGTTTTCTTCAGCGATTAATTTATTTTTACTCACATTCCTGCTTTATACTAGCTATTTTTAAGGAAATTTACTTTAGATCCTTAAAAGGTAATTACGGAAATTCGCTTAAGCTAATAAAAGGTAGGAAAAGTTATTCACAAAAGGGGTGGTTTTAAAAATATCTTGTTTTTACAAGATTCAGAAAAGATATTATTATTTAATCAATTTAAATAGCCATGATCTGCAGTTTCCGTCATCCTGATTCATCAACTTTTTCCTTTCCCGGGTAATTGCCAAGCTTTCCATCACATCCAATTCACGTATATCTCTAGCTTCCTTGATGACTACAGCGTCCTCCATTGTTATCTCGTGTCCCTTCGTGATAATATGTTCTGCTACTGCCGACTTGAAATTCGAAGTTCTTTCTTCCTTTCTTGCTGCTTTCGCTTCGCCTAGATGCTCCTTGATTCGCGTGCCGATGAGTCTCCTCGTTTGACCTATGTACACTTCTTCACAAGTGGGACATTCGATGCGATAGATACCAGATTTTTCGTGTGGTTCGCGCTTGTCTTTCGTTGATCCGAGAACGTTTTTGAGCTGGTTCTTGCTGCTTGATTCGATTAACCGTATAGAATTGAGCTGATTTATTCGCCTCTTGATCCGATTGCTGATGCCCTCGTGATAAGTTAAGGCCTTCCAGTACGTTCTTTCGGTATTCGCATTTGATAATGTTGATCGTCCCTGTCGCTGTCTATTTATCTGGATCTTCTGTGCCGTTCTCCTAATCGTCGAGCCCTTGATGCCGTTTAGTCTAGCTGTCTCAACAATGTACCTCATCTCCTTTTCCTTAGCTTCCTTGCTTAGCAGCAAATCGAGCATCCTGTGGATCATGGCTCTGTACGGAGAAACCTTGATTTGCTGCGAATGATTTGATGTATTTGGAATCGTTCTCTGTGTGTGAGTTGCTTTCCGGTGTACATCGAAAGTTATATTTGTTTGGGTCCTCCTTAGTACTATATCTAGGAACGATAGTTTACCTTCTTTCTCTTCCTCCATCGTGAATACTATATTCAACAAATCGAGTATAGTTTTTAATGAAAAGGAAATGCGATTACTCAACATGGGATTAAATTACGCTATAAAACCATCGAAAACACCTATCGAGGAGATCATCGTAGAAACGGAAGCAGCAATGAGCAGACTACCGGAAGCACAGAAAACGATGGCAAGGAATGATATGGCCGTGGCGATAAGGGGAGCGAAAAAGGTGGTAAACGCTGAAGAAGACTGAACGGTTACAGTCGAAAATCGATTTCGAGAAGAAAAATAAAAGTAAAATACACAAAATTAAAAGGAAGCTGTCTTTTTCTATTTTCAATCAATGTTAATTTTTCTAACCACAATCGGAATTATTAGTATAGTAGAATTATTGGGGCAGAAGTAAGTCAAGACAACAATCGAGCACTGAGCGGACTCCTTTGTAGAGAGAGTAGACGTGAATTAGTTATTTTGAAGTAGAGTGAGATTGAACTACAGCGGATTAGTGACTGTGTAGATTGTGAATTACAGTAACGTTTTTTTTTTGTTTTTATGTTAAAGCAAAAAAAACAAAACGGAGAGTTCACAAATTCAATTTTTCAGTGGTTTTCCATTGATCCCCCCTTCAGTTGCCGAGCGCTCAGCACCAACAATTTTGGTGAGTAATGCGTCCATTTTTGCTTTCTTTTTTATTTCTTTTCATCCTAGTTTGTTTAAAAATATTATTCTTTTCACGAATCGTGTTTTTTTTTCTAATTTCTAATAAAAACGGCCACTGTGTCTTAAGTAAAAACATTTTTCATTTCTTAAAATGATCTCCCCTTTCCCGTCCTTTTCCCTTTGTCTTAGTTTTTAGGTGTAGAGTGGCCCAGCATGAGCAGAAGGTCTCCCAGAAGACCCGCGACACGACTGAGCGCTAGCCGGCCTCAGTATGCCACCCCGGGCTACGCACCCCTCTGCTGAAACTTAATGTCTGCGTCTTTGGCAAAAAATTTACAGAGACCCTCTACAAACAGCTGGCTCCCGTCTGATCAGACGCATCGCTGAAAGCAATCAACGAGCTGTGGATGGAAGTAAAGGCGGCTATTAAGACCAAGGCAGAACACACAATCGGACATCAATCCCGGCGCAAGAGAAATAATTGGTTCGATAATGAGTGCCAGAATGCAATAGAAAAAAGGATCAGGCGTACAAAGAATAAGAAGCTAAGAAAACCAGGACGAAGAGAGAACACTGTGAAAATCTCAGGAAAGTAGCGAATAAGATAATTAGAATTAAGAAAAGAAAATACTATGACGACCAACACGAGACAAGCATACAAAGTAGTGTAAAGCCTGAAACGTGGTTGTTATCAGCCCAAGACCACGCTCTGTCGTGATGACATCGACAATAACGTCGCTGGTAAAACCAAGATTAATGAAATATGGGCAACATCGGAGCCTATAGTTGTTTCCGGAGAACTTCCATTGATCCCACCCACTTTGGATGGAGTTTGCTTCATCATCAAAGCCCAAAAGAAAAATAAAGCGCTGGGCATCGATGAGATTCTAGTGGAGCTCATCAAATATGGTGGCAGTCGTGTTATTCACAAAGTTATCTGGGTTTATGAAATATGATAGTCCTAATCAATTGAGGGCCACAGCATAGAGGGATGCATCCAATATCTTGAAAGAGATATCGAAAGATTAGGACCGTGTGCATAAATTTGTGAAAGCTGTCAAATGTTTGTAAAAACAACTCAGCCGTAGAAGTCTCCTGAATAAACACTCAAAATGTTTGTGAAAGCCAATCTAACGGTGACCCAATACGAAATAGTTAGGGAAACAACTGAAAACCTTCCATGTTACTCCTTGCTACAAAAATATAAAAATATGTGTTATCCGCCATAAGAATCACTTCAAGAATCTGAAGATTATCTAGAAGTTGAGTTCCAGGCCGTTATCGATCATACACTTGGAAGAAGTGATGACTACCCTCAAGGAGAAAGAACGCAATACTCTTAATATGATTTGTAAATGGGGCTGTGATGGATCGCAACAGTCACGATACAACCAAAAATTCGAAAGTGACAGTGCCTCAGACTCCCACATTTTTCTCAGCTCGTTTGCACCTTTACTTATAATGTAAACATGTGGACGGGACTTTTGAATGGTAGAGTTATTAGTCCATTCGAGTTGCTGGAGAATTTAAATACATACCCAGGGTCATTTAGACTTGGATGCCCAGGTTTATTTTGACCCCCTAAAATTAACAAATTACTTGATAACCCGTGATACCTTTTTCTACCTTTCGTGGTCACTCCATGTTTTAGTCATATTGTCGAAATGGCGGATGCTTGTATCTTGAAAGTAGCAGTACCTTAAACAAATTTTTGCATTCACCAAGTATGAAGTAA
The DNA here is from genome assembly GCA_963969285.1 of Odontomyia ornata. NCBI lineage: Eukaryota > Metazoa > Arthropoda > Insecta > Diptera > Stratiomyidae > Odontomyia > Odontomyia ornata. The sequence goes on along the minus strand of OZ017740.1, from coordinate 53,466,368 downwards.
TCTAGCGAATGTCATACTATTCTGAAATCTAGATTAAATGCGCCATTTTTTAAAGTCTTTTCTCAAAATAGCGTAGTACTTAAAAGCTGAGTGCACTAATTATTTTGAATTCAATGTTGGGCAAAAATCTAATAAATTCTTTAAAGCATATGTGTTTTAGCTTGAAACTGTGCTTTACCGAAGGGTTACTAACGGATGCAATACAGAAAAAGAATCGAAGAAAAATTAATATTTGTAGCCACAGGACTTGAAAAATCATCACGGGGTATCAGTTCTGCCGACTTATTTTTTGACTCTTATAATTTCAAAAATAATTTTTAATTATATTTTTCTGATAACTATCACAACTGGACCTATCACTCGTCAGTGCTTAACGTTGCTTTCTGAGACACCCTGTATAAATATACTAATGGTATCCACACAACATTTTGAAGAGTAGCCTTCCCTGCAAGAAACTCAACTCAGCAACCACAACTAACGCCTTATTCAAATTGCATACCAATTTCGCTTAAAATATCAGACAACTATAAATGCTAAATACGTTAAAGAAAACTTTACTAATGGAAATTCAATTCAAAGCGGATTATGATGATGATGATGTTCATGATGAGAATGATGTCCGCAAAAACAACCACGCAGGGATGATGGTACTACTATAGGGTACAAGTAGTAAGGAGTCTATCATCTCCAACAATTCTGCCATCTGGAATATAATGGATTCTCATGTAATGATGATACATTTTACGATGAGAACGTGGAAAACTGAAAAGTTTTTCGCTCGTGAATAGATAATGATGGAGTTTTGTGTTAACCGGAAAATTTAATGACGCAAATGCGCATTCAGCAGACAAGTCTCTCAAACTAACGAATATGTCTCGTGTGATGGCAAAGTTTTGAGAGATTTCTGTGAAAGCATTAAAGCAAAAAGACGGGACTTTTGCCAACCTATAAGGTTCAAATTTAAATTTAAAAGAATTGAATACAAAGCTCGCCTCTTATTGAACTGATGCTGCTTTCTTTAACAGAATCAGCGATTAAAAACTTCAAGGCTTTTTTCTTTTGAAAAAAGCTATCAGGTATTGGTAGCAAATGGATGGTTCCCATTCCTTCTTCTTCTTTTTAGCACTATAGCCCCTTTCGGACCTTCGCTTTCTGCAAAAAGCGTCTCCAACTTTCTCGATCTATTGAACACGTCCTTCAATATCTAAATCTGAGCAGCGATGAACTGTCTTTGTCGACCGAATCCAACCAGAGTTCACTCGGTTTTCCCACTGGTCTCCGCCCTTCAGCCCACCCAACAATACCTTTTTGGGTAATTTGACACCACTAGCTCGAACTTTCCCACATTCATCTCGTCACCTGATGCCCCAACAGTTGTGTCCAGCAACATATTCAAAACATCCAAACATGACACCTGTCTGGGAAGAACTAGACAATCGTCAGCACCACGCGCATCCGATACCTGTCTCTGAATCTGCCGGTCACGTTCCGCGAACATAAGCAAAGCGAGGCGACATTCGTTTCTAAGTAATAAATTGTAGTGAGTTGTTAACTTGTCCTCAAATTGGTAACAATAAAATTTATTTCTTAATAAGAAAACCAAAGGAGTTTTCTTAACTGGCGCCCAAGCAGGGACCAAAGACGGGATAAACGGAGTATGAAAACGCGTTAATTATCGCTCGAAAGTATCCTGCGCGAAAGGACTCGCGAAATTTTAGTACGAAAGACACGAGTAACGCGATACTTGAAAAGTTCACCAACTTACTCCGTGCTTGGGCTCCAACAACCTATCAAGGATAAGAGGCCCCCGAGTAGCCGAGGAGCAAAAAGGAGTCGGCAAGAACCAACAGCCACCTTGAAGGGAAATATAATATTTGAATTGTGCTGGTGAAAAAATAGCAAGAAATTTATAAAATTATTGAAATTGTGCTAGTGAAAAAATAGCAAGAAATTTATAATATTATTGTAAATTACATTCCCAACTATAAAAGAGCAAAATTAAAGAATGTTAGTGTTAGAATCAAAAATCTGAAAATTAAATTGTGAGAAGTGTTTTCAAGTTTAGTGGATCCTGTAAAAACAATGAAGGATATATACATTTATCTTATGTAAGTACAATAATTTTTCTTTTTATTTCCATTTTCTTGTGAACTTTTAGATAAACAAACAATTTAAAGTAAAATCCACATTTAATTTTTAATTTTTATGCGGTCAAAGTGCTGGTTATTCGATTTTTTTTCAAAATTTAAGTGCAAAGTGAAATATAAAAATTCAAATTTTAAGTTAGTTACCTATCAATTGTTCGAAAATTGAAGGTACATTTCGAAAAATTTAAGACGTGATCATGTCCCGAAACGAAAACAACCTAATTAGACCTGCAATGTTGCCAGACATTTCCAACCCTCCTCCTCAAGAACCCGCTCCGCAGGCACCTCAAAATGCTCAATTATCGAGCACTACCACTATTCAGGCAATTGAGGCACTTGTTAGGAGTCTGCTAACTAGAGAGTGTCCTAGCTTAATCGAATCATATCTAAATTCACAAGACGATGCGAGTCAAGATATTGACCAGCGTATCCTACCAGCCAACTTGGTAGATATTCCACAAATGGACCGCATCCCTGACGTAGTGAAGAGCTTTCGAGAATTTCCGGACCAAGCAGGAGAATTTGAGTCTTGGAAAAAAAGCGTGGGCCGTATCCTTCGCATTTATAATTCCCAAAAGGGTACACCTCTTTATTACGGAATCTTACACGTAATAAGAAACAAAATCACTGGAAATGCCGATACGGCTCTGGAATCGTACAATGTTCCTCTAGACTCGGACCGCATTTCAAAGTGCTTAACAATGCATTACACCGATAAGCGAGATGTTAGCACTCTGGAATATCAGCTCACTTGCTTAGTACAAGGAAGCCACACCATTCAAGCGTTTTATCAGACAATACACCACCATTTATTTATAATCTTAAATTAAATAACGACCATGAATTTGAGTACCGAATCGATGAACCTTTTAATCCGCACTTATAGGGACAAAGCGTTGAACACATTTATATGAGGTCTAAATGGAGACTTGCCCAGGCTCCTCAGTATAAAGGAACCTGCTGATCTGCCGCAGGCTCTTCATCTGTGCATGAAATTAGAGAATATCAATTATCGACAACAACATGCACAAACCAGCAACAACAACTTTAGACGTCCACTGGTCCAAGCACCACCGCCCGTTCCTCCCAGACAAAAGCTAATACCAGCACCTCGGTCTACATTTTTCCCCGACCTCGTACGTCAACAACCACAAGTTCAACAACCATACCGCCAACAAAATTTTAATCCAAACCATCTGTGGTCGAACTTTACTTTTGCAAATAACCTGCAACCACCAAATAGTCATCAACTTCCTCAATTATCAAAACCGACCACAGCAACCCCAAACTACAAAGAGACTGCCTCCAGAACAATTACAATCCCCAAGGAAACAACCACGGATTCATCTAACCGAAGAGTACGACCCAGACCTTGGGACACCTGAGTTCGAAAAAGAAGTAAACGTAGAAAATATATGGGACGAAGCATGGTATCCGGAAGGAACCGGTGTTCAAAATATAGAAATAGCCCAAATCGAGAGACACGATAGCGAAGGATTCGAAGTCCCTCCAGAATATCAAGACTTTCAGGACATTCATTTTTTAGAATGATTTGCTCTTCACTGCCATATTTTGAATTCATAGTGAGGAGCGGCAGAGTGTACAAGTTTCTCATTGACACAGGATCAAACAAAAACTACATACAACCTTCCTGTGTTCACCACATATACCCTAACGAAAAACCGTTTTTGGCAAAATCAGTCGGAGGCAATGTAAAGATAACCCACCATTCCACCATTAACCTGTTTGGTTCATCAACCCCGAATTTAAAGTTTTTCATTCTACCTACCTTGAAATCATTCCACGGAATCCTAGGAAATGACAGCCTAAAGGAATTAGGTGCTGTAATTTACACAGCAGAAAACTTTATCCTGCTCAAGAACAATATACGAATCCCAATCAAACTACGTCTTTCTGAATCTGTCAACAATCTCGAAACTCGCACTTCGCATCTGACATGACAGCAAACTTCCAATCTGTTGTACTTGATAAAACGACACCCAAACCTATTTTCAGAGCCTAGTGCCAAATTAACCTTTGTCACTACAATTAAGGCAAAGATCCGCACTTCGGATAATAACCCAGTTTATTCTCGATCTTACCCATACCCCTACGCTCTCAAACCAATGGTCGAAAGGGAGATCCAAAACCTGCTAGATGATGGCATCATACGGCCGTCTAGATCATCATACAACGTCCCAATGTGGGTCGTGAAAAAGAAATTGGACGCATCTGGAGACCAGAAGTACAGGATTGTTATAGATTACAGGAAACTGAATTCCGTAAGAATACCTGACAGATACCCAATACCGGAGAGAAATGAAGTTCTTGTAAACCTCAGCAATAGTGAGTTATTCACTGTTATCGATCTGAAGAGCGGCTTCCACCAGATTTCATAGAGGCAATTGGATATAGAGAAGACTGCTTATTCAGTTAACAATGGTAAATATGAGTTCACTAGGTTGCCGTTTGGACTGAAAAATGCACCATCCATATTTCAAAGAGCACTTGACGTCATCTTACGCGAACACATCGGTGTTATATGTTATGTCTACATCGACGACATCGTCATATTTGGTGCTGATGAGAAAGAGCACATGAACAATATTGCCCAGGTGTTTAAAACGTTAGAACAAACTAATAGCAAGGTGCAACTGGACAAATACGAATTCCTTAAAAAAAATCTGTAGAATTGTTGGGTTTTGTCATCTCCGAAGAAGGTATAAAAACCAATCCGAATAAAGTAGAGGCTATTGCAAAATTTCCTCGTACAGGAACGTTGAAGGATACTATCGTAGATTTATCCGTGACTTCGCCAAGCTGGCTACCCCATTAACATCACTTTTACGAGGAGAAAAAGGACGCATCTCCAGACATATGTCCGACAAGATACGCATAAACCTAACTAAAGATGCAATGGAAGCCTTTCAAAAGATCAAAAATTCTCTTATTTCACGTGATGTAACTCTCCGTTTTCCAGATTTCCAAAAGCCATTTGATCTCATGATAGACGCGCGGTTCTGTCGTAGGAAGATAGGCCAATAGCATTTCTATCCAGAACTCTTAGAGAGGAAGAAGAAAATTACGCAGCAAATGAAAAAGAAATGCTGGCAATAATATGGGCCCTTAAATCGTTGCGTGATTATCTTTATGGCTCTAGGAAAGTCCGTATCTTTACTGACCACCAGCCTTGAACTTATGCACTTAGCAATAAAAATACTAACGCGAAAATGAAGAGATGGAAAGCCATCCTCAAAGAGTATCAATATGAATTGAAATACAAGCCTAGGAAGGCAAATGTACTAGCTGACGCACTGTCCAGGCCTCCACAAGAAAGTAATATAACCTCACTTTCAACTGCAACTCATAGCGATGACACCTCAGTCCAAAATCTTATACCATCAGTTGAGACCCCCCATTAATGCATTCCGAACGCATGTTATTTTAAAAATTGGTGAAACTACGAGCTATGCATGTGAAAGAACGTTCACAAATTATTGAAAACATGTATTTTTTGAGCCAGTGTATAGACGTGAGACCCTCATCAGTATACTTAAAAGGTATCTGAATCCAAGCGTCATCAATGGCATCATGGCAACCGAAGATAAAATGGAAAAGATTCAGCATCTTTATGTCCTATTTCAGTAACTTCAAAATAAGGTTCACTCAAAAAGAAGTCGAAAGCATATGTGGTGAAACAGAGCAAGAGGAAATTATAGTGAAAGTCCATAAACGGGCACATAGAAGTGGAAAGGAAAATAGAAAACAAATTTTAGAAAGATACTACTTTCCGAAAATGAACGCCAAAATCAAGAAAATATTAAAACAATGCGTCATATGCAAGGAAAACAAATATGGTAGGCAACCTAACAACCCTATACTCGGTCATACTCCAATCCCAGAATATCCAGCCCATATCATACATATAGACATCTACCTGACAGAATCACATATAGTACGCACAGCCATTGATAAATTTTCTAAATTTGCCCAAACTAAAATATTAAGATCCCGAGCCATAGAGGATGTTTGTCAGCCACTAACACAACTCCTTATATTCTTTGGTATCCCTAAAAGCGTGGTAATAAATAGAGAAAAATCTCTAAACTCCGCTTCAATTACCTTCATGATGCAGAATCAACTCGGAATTCAAATTTACCGCACACCAGCCTATAAGAACGAGTTTGATGCGCGAGTTGAAAGGTTTCATTCCGCCTTAACAGAGATAATGCGATCCCTTAAAACACATGGGATACACAGACCCTTTGAAGAACTTCTCAAAAGGTCGGTATATGAGTACAATTGTAGTGTACACTCGGCTACTGGAAAAAACCAATTGAGGTCTTCTATGAAAAAATTATCTCCACTGCCCCCGAGATGCTTGGAAAATCTCGTAAAGATAACTTTGAGCAACTAAAAAGGACACAAGAAAGGGATATCGCATATCATAACAAATCGAGACAGCCAATAAAAACTTACTAAGTAGGGGAGGTCATTTATGTTAAAAATAATAAACGTGGTGGTACTAAACTCTCATCAAGATACAAGAGAGAAATTGTAAAAGGTCCTCTTTTACAATTTCTCCATCTTTTGTTGCAACTGATTCAGAAAGAGTAATCCACAAAAGTGACATAAAAAATTGATTTTCACTTTCAGATTCCTCGCTGCTGCGGCGAGGAATCTGAAAGTGAAAATCAATTTTGCCAGCGTACAAATTATTGACTACTCAACCACCCAATTTTCGGTACGAAGAACTGGAACAGCCTAGGTCCAAGTGGGAAATTTTAGGTTGATCCACATAATACCAATAGTTTGATCCATTCTGATAAACCAAATCCAACCCAGTAATCCTTTCTATTCCCTCCTTGATCACGAAATTAAACAGATAGAAAACTTAATCAGCAATATTGACCAACCAAAAGATCACTAAAATATATTGGTTCTGTAATTTAATGGATCGCTGGAAACCCTGATCATGATGATTATGTAATTACGAAACGAAAAATTAACGAGCTAACAGAAAACAACAATAAACAGTTTCTCATTCATCAAAAGAGCAATGATAGAATTAACAGAATAACTAACATAACAAACGAAATTTTAAACATTATAAAAAAGCTTCCATTGGCCCCACCAATTCTGGATGAAGTTTGTTCCTTCATCAAAGCCCAAAAGAATAATAAAGCGCCGGGCATTGATGAGATTCCAGTGGCGCTCATCAAAACTGGTGGCAGTAGTGTTCATCAAGCTATTCACAAAGTCATCCAGTACATTTGCCAACAAGAACATATGCCGAAAGATTGGAGCCAATCAATTATATTCCCTATCCACAAAAAAGGTGACAAGCTTCAGTGCGGAAATTATAGAGGCATATCACTACTTTGTACGGCGTACAAAATATTTTCTGAAATCTTAGAAAATAAAATCGGATCATACGCCAACAATATTATTGGGGAGTATCAAGGTGGTTTTTGGGCAGGTAGATCAACAACAGACCAATTGTTCACAGTCAAGCAGGTACTTGAAAAATGCTGGGAGTTCAACATAGACGTACACCAAGTTTTCGTTGACTTCAAGCAAGCATACGACAGTATTGATCGTAACGTACTGTACCATATAATGCTTGGTTTTGGCATCCCAGCCAAATGAGTCCGTTTTACCAAAATGACAATGACGTCGACAACCTCCCAAGTCCGCATCAATAACCAACATACCGATGCCTTTGACACAAATATCGGACTAAAGCAGGGAGATGGGCTGGCCCCATTGCTATTCAATTTGGCTCTGGAGTACGTCATATGGAAGCTACCTGTCGATGCGCGAGGTACAATACTATACAAGTCGAGCCAAGTAGTGGCCTATGCGGACGACATCAATATTCTGTCACAGTCATTAACAACTGCCAAAGAACTCTTCCTGAAACTCGACAGCGAAGAAAAACTAGTAGGGCTACAAATCAACGAAAATAAAACAAAGTTCATGACGCAGTCGAGGAAAAACACTTCAAGCGCACAAAATTTCACATTTGGCGAATACAGTATCGAGAATGTTAGCGAATTTGTGTATGTAGGCGCCAAAATAACGAAACCGGGCAGTGAAAAAGACGAAATACGCCGAAGAATACAGCTCGCAAATAAAATATTTTATTCAGTATTGAAGATCTTGAAGACCAGCTGCATACACAGGAAAACAAAGCTCGAAGTTACAAATCTGTGATAAAACCTGTGTTATGCTATGGGTGTGAAACATGGACCCTAACCCAAGCATCCGCAAAAATATTGAACGCCTTTGAGCGACGGGTCCTGAGGCGAATGCTCGGAGCGAAGCTAGACGGGGACCAATGACGAATTCGATACAATCATGAGCTGTATGAAATTTTTGACGAGCCGGAGGTATCAAGGATTGTAAGACTGCGGAAGCTGCGATGGGCTGGACACATGAATCGTATGGACGAACAACAGATACCCAAGAATGTATTCGTTGGGAGAACTGAAGGCCGGAGGCCAGTGGGGAAACCGAGGAAACGCTGGTCTGACTCGGTTGAGAAGACAGTTCATCGCTGCTCGGATTTCGGAATTGGAAGACGCGGTCAACGGACCGAGACAGTTGGAGGCGCTGTTTGCAGGAAGCAAAGGCCCGAAAGAGGCTGTAGTGCTAAGAAGAAGAAGAAGATAAAAAAGGATAGCATTTTTGAAAACACGTTGGCACTTAGCACACAGTACAAAACAAGAATCATAAAAGAAGATCTAATTAACTTAGTTCAAGTAGAAAACATTTTGGAAAATCTTTCAAAAAACCATGTACCGTATGATAATGTTGAGGATGCACTGCTATTCGCAGATGTCAGTATTGCGCAGAATCCGACTCATTTGTTTTACATTGTAAATGTGCCTACCACTTCTGAAATAAATTTCGAGACATTTTTTATTAGACCTATAAACAAGGATAATTTGGCAAACAAAATCGATTGCTAATATATTTTAAAACATAAGGAAACAAATTTCGCCACTATAAACAATTTATTTATTTATTTATTCATGAACCAAACAAGGTACAAACTATTTACATTGCATTATAGTTCCATTTTATTTTCTTAACAATTACAATTGGGGTGAAATGGGCTAAGGAATTCCAGAACACAGGATATTTAAGGATTCAAGGTTTTAAGTAAGTTTGTTTTAAAAGTGGCCTTCGAAATGCCTGGTGTATAGCAATTCTTCACGTTGTTAAAGATTCTGCAGCATTTATTAATAGGCTCACTATCTGCATACACAGTTCTATGATGGGTTACTTTGAGAAAAGGAGTATGCCTAGTTTGTCTCGTTGCATTATTAAAATTAAACTTCGTGGAGAGTGATTCAATCTGAATACCTTTTTCGATATTTAAAAAGGCGAAGCAGCAAGATGAGATTTGTCTTCTTAATGACCGAGAAGTCATGTTTAGTTGTTTAAGCCTTTGCGAGTAATCTGGTAAGGTTGAGAATTGACTGGGATCGTAAAGATCCCTTAAGGCAAATAATACAAACTGCTTCTGGATGGACTCAAGTATATTTGAGTGTATTTCAAAGATAGGGTCCCAGACAATGCTCGCATATTCTAAGATTGGGCGAACAAGGGCCATGTACAAAGATTTTGTTACCCATATATTCTTGAACTCCTTCGCACGTCTTTTAATGAAGCCTAGCTGCTTATTAGCCTTCGCTAAAATTTTATCATAATGTAAATTAAAACGCAGCTTGCGATCCAAGATGACACCAAGATCATTAACATGCTCAACTCTTGCCAGTTCGACATTATTAAGGAAGTAGGTATTGCTAACGAAATTTTTTTTTGCGAGAAAAACTTATGACCTGACATTTACTTGCGTTGGTCATCAGCATACAATTGGTGTGGTATACCCGCCAGTTCTTTTGATAGATCGGATATGAACATGTTAAACAGGAGAGGTCCGAGGTGACTACCTTGTGGCACACCCGATGATGCTACAATTTTCTTTGAATAGTAACCCTGAAATTTTACAGTTTGAGTGCGATGAGAAAGGTAGGATATAAGCCAATTCAGAAGAGACCCAGAGATCCCAAAGTTTTGCAATTCTGTTATTAAAATGGAGTGATCAAAAGCCTTACTAAAATCAGTGTATACTGCATCAACCTGCTGGACTTTTTCCATGGCATTAAGAGCATCGGAAACCATGATTATGAGATTAGTGGCAGTTCAGCGACCTTTACGGAAACCATGTTGCTGGTCGTTAAGGAATGGATCAACAAAGGTGGCGAGCCTATCATGTATCATTTTTTCAAATAGTTTTGGTATAGTGGATAGTAGTGCGATGCCTCTGTAATTCTCCACTGATTTTTTGTCTCCACTTTTGTGGATGGGTGTAAGGTTGGATAATTTCCACACAGTCGGAAAGAAACCTGATGAGAGAGATTTATCAAAAATTATGTGCAGCGGTTTGGATACCTGTGTTAGACACTGAAATAAAAAAGATGGAGGAATATGGTCTGGACCAGGGCCTTTATTCAGGTCCAGATCGTTAATGGCTTTATGGATTTCTTCTAAGGTAAGAGTTATTTCTGCAATACCACCATTATGAGGTATTTGCGTCTGATGATGTACCGGTGAGCTAGCAGGCAGAAAAACTTCCTGGAAGTATTCAGCAAACATATCACAAATTGTTTTACAATCAGAGGAAGTAGTTTCTCCCTTAGTCATTGTTGCTGGATATCCAGACGATTTTCTTTTAGTATTTACAAAATCATAGAATTTCTTAGGGTCACGCATTATATTTTCTCCTGTTATATTCACGTAGAGATCGTATGCCTCTTGAGACTTTTGAGAAAATTCGTTGGCCAAGTTTTCATAACTTACCCTGATTTTTTCGTTTGGGTTTGGACTATTTTTTAAGATCTTGTAGAGTTTGTTTCTATCATTTCGTAATTGCTAAGCTCTCTATCTAGCCATGGTTCAGATTTCTTATTTCTTTTCTTTATTTTAGGGACGAAATTTTCAACGGCGTCAAATAATATCTGATAGAATGATGATACTGCATCATCTACGTCTAACATTGAAAGAGTTTTTATCCATTCTATAGTTTCTAAATAGGCTCTAATACCTACATAGTCTGCATTTTTAAAGTCATATACAATTTCATCATTGTATTAATTGGATGTTTTCAGATCAGATGTAGAAAGCTCAACAGAAAAAGCTCTATGATGTTTAGTATTAGAAAACAGGTTTTCTTCGTCAGTCGTTGGACATACTACTACTTCGTCAACAAAATTCATGAAAATTAAATCTAACCAGTTGCCATTTGGGTTTGGGGTTGGAGCAGTTTGCTGCAAATCATTGCCATAAAATGTATCGACTAATTTATTGTCAACGGAGTCTTTAAGGTTCAAAGGAAGGAGATATTTTTCATTTTCATCAACAACAAAGGATAAGTGAGGACGATTGAAGTCACCTAAAATGATGATTCTATCATTTTCATTAAGGGATGACATGACTGAAGAAGCTACCTCAAAGAAGTCGTTGTAAATAGTTTCGTCAGAATTGGGAGGTATATACACTACACCGATGTATAAAAACACATGGCCAAGGATAACTCGCACAAATATATGTTCGAAGTCTTTAGAGGATGCAGTTGGAACCACTTCACATGATAGGAAATTCTTTATAGCAATTAGAACTCCACCTCCTCTAGATTGACCTGAGTGCTGATAGTCTCGATCACAGCGGTGGATAGTCCAACTATCATCAAGAATTTCCGTATTTGTATACGAGCTATTCAACCAAGTCTCGGTGATGGTAATAACATTAAAGTGTCAGGATTTGGCGTCAATAAATAAATCATTTAATTTTCCTCTTATACCACCGCAATTGTGGTAGAAGAGTTTAATGCGCCTTGAAGTCAGACTTTGGTTAGGAATGATATTTCTTAAAGTCATCTCGAGATTTTTGAAGAGCAGCGATGTGTTTTGATCTCACATACGATCTATACGTTTCTAAATCCTTTTTTACCTGGTCGCAGCTCACACTAAATTGCTCATGGAAACTTGTAAAGACAAGTGTCAAGGTTTTAACGTCAGTAGGAAGCCCTTTCTGTTGTATTTTAACCTTTAAGTTGGTTTTTGTCTTCCCTTCGACACATGTAGTTTCAGGAGAATCGTGCAGATAGGAAAGAAAAAGACGAACATCATTATAAATGTTGGGGTCTCGCAAACGTGATATAAGGTATTTACTCTCTAGATCACATTGAGAGTTGATCGTGGCCTTAACTCTAGGAGGTACTAGCGGATCAAATACTGTTTCAACAGGTGGAGCTTCTGGTATATTAATATATCCAGAAGAAGATGGCTTTTGGTCATCACCACGTGCGAATTTTATTAGTGGGAAGCTATGGGTGGTTTTAGGGTTTGAATTATTAGTTGTGATGACTTTTTGTTGAATCTCGGAATTTTTATCTATTTTGTTACTTTGAGCCACAGGCGATTTGTTGATGGATTTGTTGGATAAAGGGATATTGCTCAAAGGTGAGGGTTTACATTTTATATTAGAATTAAGCTTATTTTTATTACTTTGCTTACTACTTTTCTTCACATTATTCTGGTAACGCCACTTGAAGAACTTGATGTCATTCCATGATAGATATGTAATTTCTCCCTGATGATTGCTGAACAACCAAGCATACTGCGTTGGAATGTGAAGTTTGAACGTTGGTCGATGGGTTTTTTTCTTTCTAGGGAGAGATTCGACATAGCAGTCACTAATGCAAAACTCGTCCCGAACAAAACGAAGAACCCAAGCCTCATCAGCAGCTGATGGTGCACCTTGAACGAAAAACTTCTCATAATTGCTCTTTTGGTTGTGTAGTTGACAAGTTGTACTCGTCGACCTTGCGTTTGCCTCATGAATTCTGGCTACACGTTTGCGCCATTCATCCTCGGACCAGAGAGTGCCAAATTGTAAAACAATAAACTACATTTCCATTTGTAAGAAACAAAATATTAAAGAAATAAGTGACCTACCATGTATACAAGAAATATTTAGTAATAAGATAAGTAATTGTATAAGAACAAACGGCCATCATTTACCATAATTAGAGGAATTAGCACCCGGCATAATCTTTCTAAACAATTTCAACGGACAGATCAACACCAACGACACGGATCAACGATTGTGCCGAAGCTTCCTGATGAAATTCGACAACGCTAGTATCATGATCAACAGAGAGAAATTTACATCCACTGAAATGACAAGCATACAAGCCTTATCACCTCTCATAGAACCGAGTAATAGCGATCAGGATATTGAAGAAATTCTATCACTAGAAATGCTAAAGGAATGGCATCTCAACTACACAAGGCAGTTGAACAGCATGAATTCTGAAAACAAAATCCATTCCTGGACTATTTACGGAATTTTGACAATCACACCTACTAATTTTGAAGAAAATCAGAACATAACTTTGCACTACCAGGAAAAATCATGCATCAGAAAAACTCACAAACATTACAGTTTCTTTACCTACCAATAGAGAACCGCCACAAGATTCATCCCAAGAAAAAACTTTAACCTATCCCAACGGGAAACCTGAAAAAAGCATGCACCGAATTCCACTTTTCTGAGTGAGGCCACCCAGAACTTAAGATAGGAGGACTTAACACCAGTAGCTCCAACTTTCCCACATTCATCTCGTCACCTGATGCCCCAACAGTTCTGTCCAGCAAAATATTCAAAACACCCAAACATGACACTTGTCTGGGAACTAGACAATCGTTAGCACTACACTCATCCGATACCTGTCTGGGAATCTGCCGGTCACGTTCCGCGAATATCAGCAAAGCGAGGCGACATTGGTTTCTAAGTGATAAATTGTAGTGAGTTGTTAACTTGGTAACAATAAAATTTATTTGTTAATAAGAAAACCAAAGGAGTTTTCTTAACTGGTCTACGTTTTTCGTCCATACGATGCACGTGACCAGCCCATGGCAGCTTTCGCAGTTTTGCCACCGTTAAGACCTTCGGCAAGTCAAAAATTTCAAACAGCTCATGGTTGTATGGAATCCGCCATCGGTCTTTCGAAGGCATCCAATATGTTTGCAGATGCTTGGGTTAGAGTCAATGTTTCACACCCATATGAGTAGCATAGCACAGTTCTTATCACAGATTTGTATACTTGGAGCTTTCTTTTTCTGTGTATGCAGCTGGTTTTCACGATCCTTTCCCTGGTTTCATTAAAAAATCTTTTGCGTCTCTATGAGGAATAACATTTTTAGGGAACTCTTCAAACCTTGAAAACCAACATGTGCACTATCTGCAAAGTTGGTATACTCAGAGCTTCAGTAACTTCTAAGGAAACTTGTGGTTCCACATCAATAGAAAAACAAACAGGTTGCAATTTTACTGCGGGTTTGTAAAATTCGTATAATGAGGGTAGGTTTCGCTGCGGTGAAATGTCCCTTTACTGATTTTTTCTTCTTCTTCAGCGGCTGCTATTCATGCATACATTCTTTGCTTTTAAACTTTCCAATAAACTCGATTTTAATTGGATATATAATGCATGTAACCTTACTTCTATTACCCAATTTCAATGAGCATCTATCGCTCAGCATATTAATCCATCTTTCACGTGTGTACACATATTTGCATATTACTACACCGTATAACTTTCTAAGACATTCTGTTGAATGACTTGACATAATCGCAATTAGCATAATTTGTTGTTCAGTCAAACTTGGGCCTGAGAACATTTTGTCGGTCCTCCATCATCAGTTTATGGCTGAGATGGCTTAGCAATAGATAATTGAATATCAATACCTTAAGCGCATGCAGGGAAGTGATTAGCATGATAACCTACTTTTCAATAACTTATGAACAAAACATGTGTTGAATCAAATTTACGGGCTTGTATTGTATCGTAGACGATCATGAGTAGCAATCCGGAAATAAATATAGTAAATTAGCCATTTAAATTTCGAAGAAGTCTTTTTCTTTAATTCCAAGCTGGATTTATATGGAGACTCCGCGTCTAATTTATTGCTATTTTTTCCTTTCGAAAGATTTATGGGGCGCTAACAATAAGATGTTGCATTCAATCATGCATGGTTTTATTTTTTAAAGAATTTCACATGATTCTCGCGAGGTGGATTAAAACCAGATGAAATATTTACTAATAAACTTAATTTACGTTGTATTTTCTAACATTTATTTTATTTATTGCACACTCAAATGCATTTTAATTTGAGTTTCATCATCTCGAAACTGCATCTGAACCTCAACGTGTCTTAACAACGCAATCTTACCCTACGCATGCATTTTTTTAACGTTCCCTTTCTCCTGGAAAATCTTTCATCCGTCATTCATCATCGCATCGTTGTGTGGCACCGTAAGGGAAAGTGTTGATCATAAATAACCTGAAAAGCCAAATTAATTGGTCACAGGCCCAAAATACTGACATTTTCCTTGTAATGACGACGAAATTCTTAGACAGGGAGTCAAATAGTCTGATGAAATTAATTTTTCTCTACATCATTGCATTTTACATAGAAATTGGAAAATCTGTGGAAAAACAAACAACCACTGAAGTGAAGTGATTGCAAGCACTTTTACAATTTTGCTACTACATAGCAGTAACTTAATTAGCTCTTCTGTGTTATAAAAATTGGTTAAATCTAAAGCAAAAAATATTTTTTTTCAGATTGTTTAAAAGCGAATTTAGCTCAAAGAAAATATGTAAATTTTTGAAAAATTTCCTGCAATCAACTCATTCCTTATACAAGGAAAAGCTTTTGTTACATTTGTAACAATTTTTTATTCAATTCTGAAGCAATATTTTAGAAATCTCTTTTGTAGTTTACCATCGTTACAAATAATAAAGCTTATTTACGCTGAATCAGTCCAGCCCTACAAAAACTAAGTTGCCTGAACTTTATATGCGATATATGCTTTCCATAGTATATTTTCCCGAAAAAGTGGTAGCAAAAATATACAGATGATTACTATGCGATTGCTACCGACTTACTAATGCGATTGCTACCGACCCAACCGAAGCAAGGTTCTTAAATCCTGGAATAATAATGAACCATTTTGAAGAACATAAAATGATCACGGCAGAAAAAGAAAGGAGTCACCATTTCCCCGCCACCGTCGAAAATGTGGCTGAAGTACTGCACTCGGAAATGAAGCCCGATAACGTCTCCCATAAAAAAGGTCGCAAAGTGCAATTGACGTTCATGAAGAATAAAAGCTAATCCGAAAAGCGGGAGACGTTCTAAAAAAAAAAATATGGATTCGACTCGCCAAAAATCAGCAAAGGTGTAAAGAATTGGGCATTACCTGAGAAGCTGGTTAAATCCCGAAAAGGACCTGAAGGCCAAAGATGAGCAGAAGGCTAAAGAAGCGCTGAGGACTAAGCCTAAAGGGTACGCACAGATAGCTCCAGAATGGCGTCTAGTCCAATCGAAAGAGATCGACACTCAAGAAAGAAGGAAGAGGCACTTGTTGGGCATGAAATGCTAGATCAGGGGCTTCAGACAGTTCTGACAAAAGGAGCGAATAAAGCCGCAAAGGTTCCAGAAATACAGTTCCTCTGAGTGCCCAGCAAGAAAAAAGAACTGACGCAAAACAAGAGAAAATAAAACTCAGCTGCAAGCACTGCTCGAAAAACCCAGGAATGGCCGATCCTACGCAGAAGTGTTGCAGGATATCAGAGGAAATGTTAGGCCGGTAGACACCAACACTTTTATTAAAGCAATTCGGAGTGGAGGCTGACAATAAAGAAGCATTCTGCGATGCAGTAAGTAAAGCCCTTGGCAAAAGTACAATTGTAACCAATCGAAATACGAGACAAAGACTACGTCACATACCTGGGCGAGGTAGAAGAGAGAAGAAGAGCGAGGCTAACACCAGGAAACTATAGGGGACAACGCATGGCCATCGTTGACTTGACCGAAAAGAATGCCGAACAATTTCTGAATAAGGGCAAGGTAAGAATAGGGTGGGCTGTCTGCAGGATCTACAATGTTTCAAATGTAAACGACCCGATAGGGATTCCCCTCAAATGCGCTGAAATGGGACATAAGAGAAAAGAGTGTATAGAGGAGGCAAACCGTATCCTTTGCAAGGATGCACGTCTTGAAATCAAGGAAATGGCCGGTCTTCTAGGAAGCCCTAGCCAAGGTGAAATCACAATTTCAATGGCAGCTAAGTCTAAACCACAGTTCAGCCGCCCAAAACTTGCTTGAGCAGCGTGAAAGAAATCAAATGGGGCATGTCCTTAACAGATCAGTGGGCCAGGACTGCGCTCGTTGTGCTAAACACCGAAAGTCTGCCAACTTTTCGCTGTATTAGCTGTGAAGGAATCATACCGGACGTGAAATTTACTTTGGAATCCTTAGTATGGAGGATACACAATTGGAGAGTATTAGAGGACTAGACAGCCAGGGATCATCAATACATTCTTCTTCAGATCCGGCATATTGTCTCTCGACGTCCTCTCTCTCAACTTCCTGCAATGAAGTGGAGCATCGGAACGATGGACGTCGAGAGAATCGTCGAGGTGCTCATAGCAGGTGGTCTGCTTCATGGTGATTCGCTGGGGACAGGAGAACTGGCAGCTCAAAACGTAGTGGGCTCGACTATGGCCATCATCATGCCTGCTTGCAGCGCTTCTATGCTCCGTCAAACACCCCGACACGGCAAGCCCCCAGTGTACTGGTGGTCGACTGAAATCGCTGAAAATCGTGTGACAGTCCCGTCACAAGTTTCAGCGTGAGGCTCAATGGGCACGGAACTGTGACGAGGTATGCAACCGAATAGCAGCATATAAGTCGGCTAGAAAATACCTTCGCAAGCTGATTAACAACAGCAAGGTTCGATGATGGCAAGATCTAGTGGACAGTGTGAACAAGGTTTTGTGAGGCCTTGGCTTCAAGCTAGTTATGCGAAAGCTTGGTGCCCTATGAACACCTTGCATACATGAAGCGGAAAATATTGTGAGGCAATAACTACTTCACTAGGGCAGGATTTCCTCACAAGATAGTGCGGGTACTCTTCCACGTCCATTCCGTCCATGTTAACGCTGTCCATGGTTCCAGACCTAGAAGGTGTTCCAGCTGAGGTGTTGCGATTTGTCTATCACCATTTTCTCGACTTGCTACGCAGTGCATTCAACGCTTACCTACGGAACGGGGCTTCTCCGGTATGATAGAAGGTGGCGAGGCTCGTGCAGATCAGCAAGGAGAAGGGGAATCCCAGATCACTATCTGGATACCACCCGTTATGCATGCTAGACAATGCTGGGAAAGTGCTAGAGAAACTCATCAAGAGAAGGCTCACTGACGTGACTCGTGCTTCTAGGGACCTATCTCCTCGGCAGTACGGCTTTAAAAGAGGCACACTCCATCATTGATGTGATTGCAAAAGTGGTGAGCGCGATCCAGAAGGCAGAGGCAAGTAGGCGCACCAATCGATGCATCGTTCTGATGTTAAAAATGACTTCAACTTCAATTATTCTTGATACGCTGGAAAACTCTTTTCAAGTTCCAAAATGTCTGGTGCAGGTTTAGGGGACTACCTGAAGAACCAAAGCCTGCTTTATGACACGGAATGGGGTCAACAAAAGATGGAAGCTACATCGAGTATTGGCCAAGAATCTTTCCTTGGTCCATAACTGCGTAACGTGACTTACGACAAGCTACTGAGACCTGCAGAAGCCAGATGAGTCGCACTTCATTGGCTATGGGGATGATGTTGTGGCTCAAGTCACCGGAGACACCATTGAATAATGCAACTTAGGCTACGTATGCTAATGCGCCAAGTGAAAGACTGGATGACTGCTCGTGGGCTTAGTCTAGCACTGGTGAAAACCGAAGTGGTCATTTTGACAAAAAAGTGAATCCCTAGAGTAAAAATGATCAGTATTGGAGACATATTAATCAAATCGAAGCCAACGGTGAAGTACCTGTTGCTACTGGTGGACACAAAGATGAGTATCGCCTGGCAAATCAGGGCAACGGCTGAAAAGGCTGCTTCGGTCGTACAGACTCTGAGTCAACTAGTGGCCAAAGTACGGTGACCCAACCCATCAAGAAGATGCCTCTTGATGGGTGCTGTAAGGTCAGTGCTACCGTACGGAGCAGGAATATGGGGCGACGCACTCGGTAAGGAAGTATACCGAAAAGGTTTGGCACAGGTGCAGAGTAGAAAAGCACAGGGGATTGAATCTTCGTATCTGACAGTCTCTGATTGGGAGGTGAGAGTTATCGCAGGCGTGATATATGTTGCTTTCCTTGCAGGAGAACACTGCACTATTAGCTTGCATCGAAGCGAGGGAGACGGTTACCCGCGAGGAGATACAGTGCTCATGCAACGATTGGCAGCAGTCTTCGGTGAATTGTACGAAAAGAAGGCCAACTGGGTGCCTCATCCCAGATGTGAGACCATGGCTCAATTCTTGGCGTGGCGAGGCTGACTTCTATCTGACCCAGCTTTTGAGCGGGCTTGGGTGTTTTCAGTCTTACCTACACGAGATTGGTAAATCACAGTCCCTCTAATGCTGGTTTCGCTCAGGAGAGGAGGAGGATGCCTGCCATACATTTTTTTGTGTGCATGAAATGGGACAGACTGCGGCGGGACCTTTACAGGTAGACGGGAAGGCTCACCCCAGATAGTATAGTCGCGGTGATGCTCGAATCGGTGGACAAATGAAACAAGGTGGCACATCATGTTTTTATGGTCCCAAAAGATAGAAGGGACTCACAGCAGTTGAGGCTAGAGGATCGCTTATTTGGCAATTCCTCTTCCCCTATCTCTCAACCTTAAGGTGCCCCATGGTGTACAAGAACCAGACTTAGCCCAAAGTAATGTGTCAAACGGTTTCAGGCTGAGTTTTCGGGTTGACAGGGGAAGTATTTCGTGGGTAGTCCAGTCGCTTGCAGGAGTGGAGCCTCCTATTCTATGCGTGAATAGTATTCACCTCCCAACCCCACTAAAAACCCAGCTTTTGAGTGGCCATAGGTGTTTTCAGTCTTACCTGCGTAAGATTGGTCCCTTAACTGATGACTGAGTACGAGAGCGGAAGACGATGCCTACTGCCCATTATTTCGCATGATGAAATGGGACAGACTGTGCCGGGATCTCTAAACAGTAATAGGCGAGGTCTCTCCGGATAGTCTAATCGGGAAGATGCCTGCATCGGTTGACGAATGGAACCATGTAGCACATTATGTTCGGAGTGTCCTAAAAGGTGAAAAGAACCTAGCGACTGGGAACTCAGATCTGGGGGATCACTTTTCTAGCAATCCTTCTTCCTCCCTACCCTGCCGCTAGCGGAGGGATCCCTCGACTTGAAGGTGCCGCCCAGTGCAACAAAACGAGGCTTAGCCCAAAGTTATGTGTCAAACGGTTCCAGGGTAGGTTCTTGGGTTGACAAGTGAGCTGTTTAGCGGTCAGTCCAGACATCTTAATGACTTCTTTTCTACAAATCCGATCACATTTTACACATTCACATCGATCTAACTATGTATAAGCAGTGATTGATATTTTAATCAAATTCAGGCACCAGGTGTATTTTTGCGGATTGCGGCCGTACCGGTATTCTCCCATTCGCAACTTCAAATTGCCTCTGTAACATCTCCACCTTCTTTTGGGCACATGTAGCAGTTTCCTTGCATATGTATTTATTGATTTATTTTTTTTTTTACATTTGACCATTAACCTTGGATTTTTATTCCATCATCACATTGATTCTATCCTCTTACCCTATTCGTAATACAAAAAAAAAATAGTAATAATCCTATCTTTCCCACTAACAAAATTCCATTCATTACATCCCATTACCAAAATTTCATTCGAGACCTTTTCACTAACAAAACCTAATTTCTTCCTTCATACTAACTAATTTTATTCATTATCTCCCACTAACAAAATTTTATATGTTATACCAACAAAGATTCGTTTCAAAAAATTTCATTTCAATGCTTTTTATGAAAACTTCACAGTTGAAGTTGCTAACTGGGTGAATGGGAGACCAACAGAAGGTGGCTCCGGTGGTAGCATCGCAGACTCTCGACCACTGGCACCCTGGGTTCAAGTTCCTCCGAGTTCAGGAATACTCTTTTGGATCGGCGAAAGCTATTATTTCCGTGTGTATGACGATTTTCATATAACCAAAAGCGATTATGGTTATGCAAATCACCATATATGCTAGATGAAAATTGTTACATTTGTCGATATGGGAAAGATGTGGGGGTAACGGAGTCGAAGTGTATTGAACTTAGATTCGGTTACCTCGATGCGACAGCGAGAGTTAAGAAGAAAGGATTCCGGGACTATTTTATGAGCTTGGGAGTCTGAATTTGGCTTTGAAAGAGGAGTGAGATTGTGCAGTGTCGGGAAAAAAAAAGATTTTTTAATTTGGTATTTGAGAAGTGATTTGGAATTCGGAAAGTGATTTTAATTTGGAATTTTGAAAGTGATTTCAATTTGGATTACGAGATCAAAAAAGGAATACTGAAAATACATAATAAGATATGGTAATACTAAAATAGATTCATTTATATGTATCATTGCCATGCAACAAAAATACCAAAAAAATTCAAATCACCATTAGATCGTGAAAGCTATTCGATCCTTTTGAAATTTTTATGGTTAGTCTTCTTCTTTGAAGCACTAAAGCCCCTTTTGAGTCTTTGCTTCCTGCAACAAGTGCCTCCAACTATCTCGGTCCATTGACCACGCCCTTCGATCTCGAAATCCGAGCAGCCATAAACTGTCTTCGCCCATCGAGTCAGCGTTTCCTCGCTTTCCACACTGGTCTCTGCCCTTCAGTTTTCCCAACGAATGCCTTTTTTGGTATCCGTTCTGCATCCATACGATTCAGTCTTAAAATCGTTGAGATCTCCAGCCCGTCTAAAATTTAATACAGCTCATGGTTGTATCGAATTCGCCATTGGTCCCCGTCTAGCTTCACGATGATTATTCGCGCCAGGACCTGTTGATAATCATAAAATCAGATCATACGCCAACTGTATTATTAGGGAATATCAAGGTGACAGAGCAGATAGATCGACGATAGACCAATTGTTCACTGTCAAGCGGGTGCTTGAAAAATGCTGGGAGTTCAACACACCAAATTTTTGTTGACTTTAAGCAAGCATACGACTGTATTTATCTTAACGTACTGTACAAAATAATGCTTTGCTTTGGTATCCTAGCCAAATTAGTCCGTTATGCCAAAATAGCAAGATGGGCTTCATTAGTATCTGTTTGACTGTAAACAATTCGTATATCTTCGATCCACCTGCTTTAAAGCCTGCTTGATACTCCTCATTAATAATGTTTATTATGCTAACTACATGCAGAACAAAGCGTAGTCCCAAAAGTACCCGACCTGACTTATGAATACAGGTAGTTTTAAATAAATAATTACTGCGAATGACAATAACACTTTTCAACAACTTAATGTGAAAAATTCGTAACGGTACGTTTATTATTATTTTTTACAGACATTCAAAGTGAACGCTCTCAGTGTATTTGTAAATATGGAAAAAAATCGGGCATCGGTATGTAATACAATTTGAAAGGTCTAAGTCCAACTGCTATCAAAGCTGAGTTGGATTCTACGCAGGGCAAGTCTGCTCCTTCGTTTACAACAGTCAAATATGTATCTGATACGATGGGAGCTATCTGGTTGTCGAAGGGCCCGGTAAACTTATTTGCCGTAGACGCTGTTTAAAGCCTTTCGATGTTGATTTTTTTTTAGGGCTGGTCTTCGCAGAATACGCCTTTGACATGCCACATCGATAAGTTAATTTGATCAAGTAATGGTCCAAGTTAAAACTGGCTGCTCGATAAGTAGAGACGTCAAGTATGCTCGAGGCCCAACGTTGTGGGATCAGAACATCGTGGATCTAGTTTTGTGTGCTGCCATCCGGTGATACCCAGGTCATTTTATGTATGCGGTGATGTAGGAAATTAGTCAAACGTATGTCTAGATTTCTACTGCATGCAAAGTCAATTACGTGCAGGCTATATCCTCCAGTCGTTGCTCAATCAGATAACTCATGGCCAACCTTAGCGTTGAAATCACCCAAAATTATTTTTGTATCGTTTGTAGGCAATGAGTCGACTAGTCTTTCCAGAAGATTGTTGAACGTTTTCTTCGTCCTTTTCATCGGTCAGAGCGTGTACATTAATCAGCCAAATTAAGAAAAACGTCGCTCATATTACGAATCGCACACATCCTTTCGTTGATTGCCTTAAAATCATTAACGTGCGATTTGAACACCCTATCCACAATAAAGGCTTGCCATTAGCCTTCCCACTTTTGAATATTGTGTGCGATATCATATCTTAATATTACTTCCAGACCTATTCGTTTCCTGGATTACCAGTATTTTTAATGTATATTGACTGGCCTGCTATAAAAGGTATTTAACAGCGCCAGGGTAGTTGAGTGATCTGATATTCCAGGATCCAATGTCATAGTCCTTTTTTCGGATACGAGGTCCTGCGCGTAAATCCTGTCTATTCCAAGGCTCTGTTGCCGGTTTCGAAACAATATAACACTTTACTTGTACGAGGAGTTATTACTTCAATTCCGTTATCAGGCGCGGAAGACTCGCTTTCACTCTCTTGTCTTACCACAAAGGATGCATAAGTAGGATTTAGTAGCAAAGCTGACGTGTGTTTTTGTAGTTATTGGCATTTCTCGACATTAAGTGTCCCATCATTGGGGAACCAGTAAACCCAATGTGCGACGCCGAGACCATTTACTGCCATTTAATCGTGGGATTTAGGATGTGGAATCATGGAAGCTAGGGGTAGGGAAACAGAGGGATCCCTCTTCCTTCTTTCTCAACCAGGCTTGGGACCGTATACGGCGGTTAATATCTTCGCTGTCTAAGTTTGGACCAATTGCCGCAAGGCTAGAACTATGCATCATCTTCTATTCAGACGTGAAGTCAACAATAGGTCTCTATATCATGCCGGTTATGCATGGATACCCAAAACGGTACTTGCTGGGAGAACTGAAGGGCAGAGACCAGTATGAAAACCAAGAAAACGCTGGTCAGACCTGATCGACGAAGACAGTTCATTGCTGCTCGGATTTTCAAATTGGAGGACGGGATCAATGGGCCGAAACAGTTGGAGGCGCTATTCGCAGGAAGCGAAGGCCCGAGAGGGGCTGCAGTGCTACGGAGAAGAAGAAAAGGCGATTACCTCAACGGCTAGAATAAATTACGTTTGATGGTCAATGCTTGCTAATGGATATGCAAATACCTTGAAAATTGAAGCGAAAACGCACATCGCTAAGAACCTGCACAACTTCGCTGGAAGGTGGCGAAAGAATAAGAAAAGCTGTAAAACGTATACTCCAACATTTTAGTTTAGATCTTATAATTTGAGACGTCAAACTCTAACCTCTCTTCTCCACTGACAGCCACATGCCGTGACCATTGAGGATCGAATAAATCGAGAGGTTATCTCCACAGAGATTGCAAGGGTAAGGGCAAGACCGAGTCGACTAGGTTTGATTGTCATTTCATTTTCAGTACTTCTCAACTTGATAACCAAATCTGGACGTGGAATTTTATTCAAGCCATCCCCAGAAAAACAAAATTTATTTTTGGCTTTTTTTACCGAATACACTGCACGGAATATCGACGCTGCTATGGTCAGGCTTTTCTCATCCCTAGACTGACCATAGCAGCGGGGATGTTCCGTGTAGTGTTTGTATTATAGCATAGTACGTTTAGTATTAGCGAAATTAATTATTTTTGTTGCTTCAAAAGCAGCTAAATAGATATATTTTATGTAAGTGACCATAAGCTTGTAGATTTCTCCCCTGTAGACTATTTACTCGTATTTAATTGGGATTGCTTTTATGTGAAGTTATTCAATTGAACCCTCTATAATATCGAGTTGGTAACCAAACATACTGGGGTGGGCACCTGACCATTCTGGGGATAGTTAGACCCACTTCTCTCTAAAATTTATTCAATAATCTCTCCGTAATAAGAGATGCTACTCTATAAGCAGTAATCTAAACTTTCGTCCAAACTTTTGAAAACAGTTCAGCAAATTACAATGACATTTGTCTCTTGGCCCCTATTTTTCAATTAAATCTGTATAGGTAAATCTCCCTCAAGTTATCCATCACTCTCGTCATGATTGTCTACGTCACAAAATCAGGCAAAAATAGAGCCGAAAAACTTAAAATGAACATAAAAACAAACAATTAGTATCCCGTAGATATTTCAAAACAAACTATTTTCGTTCCGAGTGGATTTTCCTTGAACGTGAAACTTTTCAATAAAATCTATGTTTTTTATTTCCATAGAAAAGTTGAACGCTAAAATCAGTCTTCAACGACTTCATTCAGTTTTTCGATGACGATGTTGAGAGACGGCAATGAAATTTAAAAAGATAGCAACGACAGTTAACAGTGGACAGTTTTCCAAATGAAGCATTTTCTGCAGAAATTTATGAGTAATAAAAATATCAACTGAACGTCGACAGATTTATTGCCCAATATGAAAAATTGTTGCAACTTTGACTTGTCTAAGATACTCATCGAACTCGGAGAAAAGAAAAGTTCATTCTGAGTCGTTCAGTATGGTTGGCCTTTGCAGATCTGTTGAGAAATGGTGATGGTAGTGGTTCTGGGAAGATGGTGCAAAGCAAGTCAAATAGCTGGAAAGAAAATTTAAATAGCGTGTCAAGTGGAAAATTATGATGCAATGAAGTAGAGCATCTGGAACATTTTACGAATGTTCGAATTGACGAGTTTTGACACAACGGATGCTAATTATGAATCTATAATTCTTTTTGAATTTTTTCAGTTTCTGGATTGGCTCATGCAGTTGGTACCATGAGGTCAAGATTTCAAATATATGTTGCTTTAAAAATGCTGGCTAGAAGAGGGAAACAACACAAATCTCATTCAAAATTGGACTACCCATTTACATATAATTTTCTTGCGATATTAAATCCATCGAGACCAATTACCTAACATCAAGTTTAATACAGGGCTTTCCAATAAGAGGTGTTATTTTGATATTAAAAGAAAAATGCCATTTTTTTATATAAATGATCGAATGTTTATTCGATTATAAGGAAGACAATATGCCGTTAACAATGGGAAATAACATCAGGCAAATGACCACTACGACCACGCTTACGGAACCATATCCTTTTCATGAAATTTTCCATAACCATATCGCAAAGGGGCTGTCCTATGTCCTCGATAGCCTCATGTATTCCATCTTTGAGGTCTTGAATCGACGCTGGGCTATTGGCGTAGACCTTCACCTTCACGTGGCCCCAAAAGAAGAAGTCGCAAGGTGTTAAATCACCAGGCCAGGAAATGCCTTCGCAAACTGATCAACAGTAGCAAGACTCACTGCTGGCAAGACCTAGTGGACAATGTAAGCAAGAATCCGTGGGGCCTTGGCAACAAGCTGGTCATGCGGAAGCTTGGTGCCCTACGGAAGCCTTGTATACATGACGCGGAAAAGATGGACGCGATAGTGCGGGGACTCTTCCCCGCCCATCCCGTCCGTGTTGACGCTGTCCCTGGTGAAACAGCAGTCCAGTATCCACTTTTCACACAGCTGGAACTGGAGGAGGCAATCCTCTCTTGAAAACGGGGAAGGCTCCAGGTCCAGATGGTGTTCCGGCTGAGGTGTTGCGGCTCGTCTATCACCATTGTCCTGACTTGCTGTTCAGCACATTCAACGCTTGCCTACGGGACGGGATTTTCCCGGTACGATGGAAGGTTGCGAGGCTTGTGCTGATCAGCAAGGGAAGGAAAATCCCGAATCGCCGTCTGCATACCGCCCGTTCTGCATACTAGACACGGCTGTGAAAGTTCTAGAGAAACTCATCAAGGGAAGACTCACTAACGCGATTCGTGCTGTTGGGGACCTATCTCCTAGGCAGTACGGCTTTAGAGCAGGACGTTCTGCCATTCATGCGATTGCAGAGGTGGTGAACGCGGTCCAAAGGGCAGAGGCATATAGTCGCACCAAGCGCCGGATCGTCCTGTTGGTGACACTCGACGTCAGGAATGCCTTCAACTCCGGTAGATGGGTGGATATTCTGGATACGCTGGAAAACTCTTTCAAGTTCCTCAAAAGCCGCATTTTTGAAGAACTACTTAAAGGACCGAAGCCTGCTCTACGACACGACACAGGGCCAACGAAGGATGGAAATTACATCGGGTGTTGCCCAGGGATCTATCCTTGGTCCGGACCGGTGGAACGTGTTTTAGGACGGGCTACTGAGACTTGAGATGCCAGATGAGTCGCACTTGGTCGGCTATGCGGATGATGTTGCGGCTCTGGTCGCTAGACGCACCGTTGAACAAGCGCAACTTGCTAATGCGCCGAGTGAGGGACTGGATGACTGCTCGCGGGCTCAGTTTAGCACTGGAGAAAACCGAAGTGGTCATCTTGACAAAAAAGAGAATCCCTAGAGTAAGGATGGTCAGTATTGGCGACTAACGAATCGAATCAAAGCCAGCGGTGAAGTACCTGGGGCTACTGATCGACCCGAAGATGAGTTTCTCTGAGCAAATCAGGACAACGGCTGAGAAGGCTTCTTCGGGAATATCGGCTCTGAGTTGACTTATGGCCAACGTAGGGGGACCCAGCCCATCAAGAAGACGCCTCTTGATGAGTGCTGTAGAGTCAGTGCTACTGTACGGAGCGGAGGTATGGGGCGACGCTCTCAGCAAGGAGGTATACCGAAAACGTTTGTCACAGGTACAGAGAAGAGAAGCACTGAGAATTGCATCTTCCTATCCAACAGTCTCTGATTAGGCGGTGAGAGTGATTGCCGGCGTGATATTCCTTGCTAGAGAGCGCCGCGCTATTTACCTGCGTGGGTCAGGCTGCGAAGGGAACTCTACAGGGAGACGGGAGAGCTCACCTCGGATAATATAGTCGCGGTGATGCTCGAATCGGTTGACAAATGGAACCAGGTGGCACATTATGCTCGGGCCATCCTAAAATATAATAGGGACTCACAGCAGCCGGGGGCGCTGGGACTGGGGCTGGGGGATCGCTTTTCTGGCACTTCCTCTTCCGCTCTCTCCTCCCGCTAGGAAATGGACTCCCCAGCTTGAAGGCGCCCCACGGCGTAACAAAACAAGACCTGGCCCGAAGTAATGTGTCAAACGGTTCCAGACTGGGTTCTCAGATTGACAGGGGAAGTGTTTAGTGGGTAGTCCAGTCGCGCATAGGAGTTAAAAGATCAATGTTTTCGTTGCTTGTGTGGCATATAACGCCGTCGTAACGTTGAAAGTAAACTTTGTCCAGATCAATACCATCCAATTTCGGCCATAAAAAATCAGTAATCATCTCTCGATAGCGCAATCCATTCACCATAACTATTGCTCCGGCCTCATTTTCGACAAAGTAAAGTCCAATGACTCCGCCGGACCATACACCGCACCAAACAGTCACACGTTGAGGATAGAGAGACTTCTCAATAATAACGCTTGGGTTTTCCTTGCTCCAAATGCAACAATTTTACTTGTTGACGAAGCCACCGAGGAGGAAAGGGGCCTCATCACTCAAGATGATTTTTCGATGGAATTCCGGGTCATTTTCATGCATTTCAAGGACCAAACCAGCAAAGACACGACGTTGTTGATGATCGACTGACTTGAGTTCTGTGTTAACTGAACTTTATAAGCCTTAAGACCTTAATCTGTATGCAAAATATGGTGTAATGACGTTGGTGGAATGCCCAATTCCAAAGGACGACGAAGAAGCGACAAACCTGGGTTTCTTCAATACTTTCGGCTACAGCAGCAATATTCTCGGCTCTTCTTGAGTGACATGCACGAGTTTTATTCTTCACATCACTAAGTTGTAGCAGCAGCTCGAATTTTTCCACCAATTTCTGTATTGCGGCCCGACAAGGTGCTTCACGACGACCTTAAAATGTTCGAGTTTTGCGAATCGTCTCTGCCAAATTTTCACCATTTTTTGTTGTCGCCTCATCCAAATCTTCATCCCAACCCTTGTTGTCTAGCCAAAGTTTCCCTATTGTTGCCTTACCAATAATAATACATGGCTAGAGCCAGCCAATAGGGTCAAATAGCCGGGAAATTTCAGCTAATATAGACCGCTTTGAAGACGCTTTGTGCTCGATTGGTCTTGCAATAGTAAACGAAAACTTGTCTGTGACTGGGTGCCACTGAATACCTAACGTTTTGATATTTCCCGTAGCCGCTATATTCAAAGAAAGCTGTGTTTCTCGATCTTCTGTTGGTGTCCGTTCTAACAATATCGGGTGATTTGCAGACCATTTCCTCAAGTTAAATCCTCCTCTTTTCAGAAGATTTCGGAGTTCTGTCTGTAGTCGCAGAAGATAACCTAAGTTGTCTGCTCCAGTCAGTACGTCACCAACGTAGAAGTCTCGAAGTAGTACTTTTGAGGCTTCTGGATACGAATCGATATCATCTGCAGCGAGCTGATGTAACGTTCGTATCGCAAGATACGGTGCACATGCTGTTCCCTATGGAACGGTGCTTAACTGATAATGTAAAATGGGCTCATTATCGTTGAAACGCCATAAAATCCTTTGATAGTGCTCGTCTCGTTCGTGTTCTGCAATCTGTCTGTACACCTTCTCGATGTCAGCTGCAATTACGTATCTATGCTGCCTCTATCGCATGAGAAGATGTAAGAGATTTCCTTGAATTGGGTGACCAGTGTGTAACAAACCGTTTAAGGATTTCCCTCTCGGTCCTCGATGAGACGCGTTGTATACTACTCTTAGCTTAGTAGTACTACTGTTTTCCTTGATCACGGCTTGATGTGTTAAGTAGTATGTTGTTGTCATCTTCACTCGATTTGCTGGAACTCTTATCATATATTCTTTCATAGAGTCTCCATATTGCTCGTAAATTTTTTGATCACGTTTTACCTGGTGTTCCAGACGTCTGAATTGTTTGTAATCGTCTATTACTGTTTCACCAATCTCAGCTGTTGGATCTGCATTGTCCTTGAATGGCAAGCTAACAAAGCATCTTCCCGTGCTTTGCCGAACTACGTTTTGCACATAATAATTTTCGTTCTCTCTCTTTTTTTGTCAACGCGATTTTAAGAGGAGTTTCTTCAGTCTCCCAAAATTGCCGTAAGGCTTCCTCTAAGCCTTGATAAGACACAAATGCGCAAAGTGATGTTGGTTGTTTACATGGCACTGATCCAAACAAAACCCATCAAAGTTTTGTCCTTTGTGCGCATGCTTGACCGGGGAGAAGTCTTGGTAATGAAAGCCTGTTGTAGAGATCAGCTCCAATCACAATGTCGATTGTAGAAGGTTCATCCAACTTTGGATCTGCTAAGTCATGGATCGTCAGTTCGTTGGGAATGATCAGTGGAATCTGAGTGCATGGAAGAAGAGCAGTTATTGTAGTGAGAATGAGTGGGTTGAATCTTAGTTCTTCTGAGTGACCGTCCGCAGATTGGACCAAGGCACACAGCTTCGTCTCTCCTCTAGACGTCACGTTCTCTACAGCCACCATGCCACTTTGCCCGCAGAAGACTGACAGCTGCTTCGCTAAGGAACGATCTCTACGCTCCAGAATCTAGTAGAGCACGAAACATCTGGACAACAGATTGTCATTTTCGCGGTTGCGAGTAGCACGTAGTTTTGGTTGGTGTATGCACCATGTCCTTGAACAGTAGTTTAAGTTCCTGGCTGCTGTGGAGTCTCCATGGGCGATAAGTGAAGCAATGTGTAATGCTTCTTCCCACATACTGTGCAACCGTGAGTGGACGAGCATTTGTTAGTTCGATGTTGTCCAGAACAGTTTAAGCAAAGATTACCCTTCTTCACCCCATCACGGTGGGCTTGAATAGAAGCTTGTTTGAACTTGCTGCATTTAAAAACCTTGTATACTGCTTTACACATTACATAGGAGGGTTTCGCTTTTGCTTGCGTTGTATTTGCTTTGATCGGCCTTGACTTAAGCTTTCCATGAGACAGAGCTTCTAACATAGAAAACCGTTGCTTTAGAAACTTTAAAAATTGATTCAGAGAAGGAATGCTACTCGAGTTCGAAATATGCCTCTGCTACTCTTTTTTTGAATCTTCGTCAAGTTTTTGGTTCAGCATGTAGATTTTGGTGGGTGAGAATGAATCAACTTTCAACGTTTTGATGCTCGATAGAAGTTGATTCATCGTATCTAGCATTCTTTGAAGTCCTATTCCGTCTGCAGTTCTCAATGTTGAATAACCACTGCATCATTTTCTGTGCAATAACACGATGATTGACATATTTTTCGACAAGCAACCTCCAGGCCGATTCATAGTCTCTTCCGTTATGCTCAAATGGTTTACCAATTGCTCTGGTTCACCTCGAAGAGAGTATCTTAGATACTGCAATTTTCGCACGTTTGTTAGCTGTGCGTTGTCCCGAAATGCAAGCCAATCTGCATAGCTACCGGTAAAAGACGGTATTTGCACTCTCTCTAACTTGATTTCGTCTGATGGAATCGAACTTGATCGTTCCACTGAATACTCGTTATGTTTCGATTGAAACAGGGTAATCTAGTCCATTACTATATTTTCAAGACTCTCGTACTCTCTAGTGTATCCTTCCAATTCAGAGCATTTCAACCGGTCACAGGCTGCTTTGCGCACGTCTTCACACTTCGTCCACACATCTTTTAGTTTTTCCATCCTTATTTGGAAATACGCAAAGCTATGATGGGACTCACGGTCTTTCTGAAAATTAGTGATCAGCCTTTGAATCACTTTGAACGCGGTTTCCTGACCACTCATGTCGATGTCGACTAATTTGTCGATGATAAACGAAAATGCTCTCTTGTGCTAAAACCTCTTGATAATAAGTGCAACGTTGTCCACAACAATCTTCAGACACCTATTTATCTAACAATAAAACTCTCCTAAGACTGCTCCCTGTGATACATTGCTGGGTTCGCCTGAATCTCACTGAGGTTGGTATCCTTGCTGATTAATCCTCCAAAAGTAACTGTCCCAATAGCTACGTGAGCTTAGACCTTGGTATCTAAAACTTCTCTACCATATCTCCAGGCAAGTTTCTATGAATGATCCACTTCCTAGCGGATCCGGCTCGACAGACCAAATGTTCCTGCGTGCTTGGATAACAACGCTTATTTTTCCCAGATCGATACACATTTGTTGTAAAATTTTGCTGACATACAAAATTGCTCGTAAGTAATTTTTGCCAGTTCAATCAGAATGCGTGAAAATTGATCCTTCCTTTTTTGCAAAAGACTTGTAGAACTCATATCAGCAAGACTGAAAGGCATAGCGCAAAAGGAAAGATTGTCTACAAAAAAATTGATGACCTACAATCGTATTCGAAAATCTTACTTTGAATTAAGTGTCTAAGTTCTTTTTTAACACATGCATTTTATCTGCATTTTCTCTGTTTGTTTTTTTAGTAATCGCGAAATGAAGTTATGTTTCTAAAAACTGCTAAGAAATATATTTCTATTTTTACTGAAATGCATTCTTAAACTGTTTATTTTACTTTCAAGTCTAAATAGGTATGTGTTCCGCTTCTTTATCGAGCCGCTGTAGTTGATGTCCTGTGTAGTTTTTTAATCGTTTTTTTCGTGTAATGTGACTTTAACACCTGTTTTGAAAAGTTCTTAACAAGGCCTTTCATTTGATGCCCATATCGGCCAGCTTAGATTAAATTTTTTTTTCAGGGGCTTTTCCGCTACGTGGGGAGACCCTCCTTAAAAACCCTGTAAATTTTTTTTTGTAGTAGAACTACGAAGAGGGCATTACTTTACACATATACGAAGTGTGACAATTAAGTAATTAATTATTGCCGCGCTTATGGTAAACCTGCGACCTTGAAATTCCCTTCCCCTTCTCCGGCATTCTTCCCCTCTCCATTGATATATTTATCATTGCTCTAGCTTGTTTAGTGCGCCTGCCGTGTCGTGTTGAGTAGACGTGTTTTGGTGGTGCTCGTCACGAAAATGGAGAAACGAAATAAAGAGCAACGCATCGCGATAAAATTTTACGCCAGATTTGGCGAATAAGCTTCGGAAACGTGCGCTAAA
The DNA here is from genome assembly GCA_963969285.1 of Odontomyia ornata. Taxonomy (NCBI): domain Eukaryota; kingdom Metazoa; phylum Arthropoda; class Insecta; order Diptera; family Stratiomyidae; genus Odontomyia; species Odontomyia ornata. The sequence continues at coordinate 53,433,136 of OZ017740.1, read as the reverse complement.
ATTGTAAAAGTGCATGGTGATAGTACTCTTAGTCGTGCCCAGGTGTTTCGATGGCATAAAAAGTTTAAGGAGGGGCATGAGAGTGTGGAAGACGAGGTGCAGAGCAGGAGACAAGTCAAGGTGCGGACTGACGCGAATGCGGAACGTGTGCGAGCCCTAATTCGTGAAGATCGGCGTTTAACAGTTCGAATGTTGTCCTTGGAACTGGGTATGAACCGTGAAACAGTCAGACAAACTTCAACCGACGATTTTGGGATGAAAAATTTTGCGCCCAGATGGTTCCAAAGAACCTTTCTGAGCAGCAAAAGCAGCATCGAACGACCGTCGCAGAAGACTGTTTGGAATAAGTGGAAAACGATCCCACGCTGCTTGAAGTGTTTGAGAAATGTTACGAAGCATGGCAAACGCGCTCGAATCGTTGTATAGCTGCCCAAGGGGACTACTTTGAAGGGGATGAAAAAGTTGTAGAATAATTTTAAATATACGGTTTTCATGGAATCAGTCTCATTACTTAATTGTCACACCTCGTATGCGAAATTTTATGTTTATAGCTTATGTGGTTCGCGGGAAAAATGCTGTGGCACACGGACGGACGAACAGACAGACGCGATTGTAGTAGGGTTTTGTAAAATTATTTTACAAAGCCCTAAAAAGAAGCGGTTTTATATTTATATTATCTCATCTCTTTCATTAAATGATATCCTCTCAAGATTTCCTTATTTGTAACACCAAAAAGATTTAACCACACAAAAAACGCCTGAATTATAGCTTTAACTTCAATATGAAACAGCTTTCGTTCTGACTAAAACCTTTAAGTCAATCATTCGCATTAGCAAACAATGCATCCTCGTTAACAATCCATCATGCGGTTCTGAACAACTTTTATTAGATAGGGACAGCTGAAAAAGTGATTATTCATTCGGAAACAATCTGTCATCCTAGAAATTTTCTTTTGGATACTAATTTCGTTTTTACATTCCTAATTACACACATATCCGTCGGCATACAATAATAGACATTCATTCTTTTGTTCCTGGTCTCCCTTTCAGGTTAGTGTTATGCTGCAGGGGATGCCACGCTCCAAACTTTTGTCTCCTTTCCCATCTGATGCTGGACCCCAGGATTAACGTAAGATACAGATTAGAAGCATTCATATGATATTGAGGTAAAAAATCATTTGTTTGTTATTTCATGGATATTTTACCACTCGCCCCCAAGGGAGCGTATCCTTCCGATTTACGTGACTATTGTTTGATTGAATAGCTCAAGCGCATTCTTATATCATTAGATACAGATTTGCTCACGTGGGTCATTCTGTGGCTAAAGGTAGCTTAAGATAATTATTTCTTTCACATCATTAATATTGAATTAATGATTTATAGTAGTGCAGGGTTGTTACTGTATGTTTTTCATAAGTTTATGGGAAAGGGATCCTTCCCTACTTTTTGCAATCTCCTGCCTTCTCTTTACATACTTTACATGATAATGGATAAAATCAAAGATTCATTGTAAGATCTTTCCTTTATTGTAATAGAATAAGGCAATTTCGATAGATCGCTTCAGTAATAACAAGTTTATAAATCCATTAATGACTCTTCAATTTCACTATTTTGCATCGTATGCTTTTTTCAGTTTACGAAGAGCTCACCAATTTTTAGAGGTCAAAAGTTGAATTTATCATTTATTGTCATATTTTTCTGCTCCCATTTATGTTAGAAAGAACGAGTTAAAAAGACATACTAAACCAAATTAACCATGTTCTGATCCAACAACGGTGAGCCTCGAGCAATTGTAGCTCAGATCATTACTTGACCAAAATAACTTACTGACGTTGTATGTTAAAGGCGTATTCGGCGAAGACCCGCCTTCTGCAAAAATTCGACATCGAAAAGTTCCAAATGGCGTCTGTGCCAAAAACTTTGACGGAAATCCTCAACAACCTGCTAGCTCCCGTCGTATCAGATACATCGCTGAAAACTAGCAACGAGCTCTGGATGGAAGTGAAAGCGGCAATTATGTTAATACCGTGGCAGAACAGACGATTCGACAACAAGCCTGGTGCAAGAGAAATGATTGTATCGATGATGAGTGCCAGAATGCGTTAGAAAAAAGAATCAGGCGTACAAACAATATAAAGGTAGGAAAACCAGAACAAAGAGGGAACATTGTGAGAAACTCAAAAGAGAATAAGATAATTAAAACTCAGAAACGAAAATACTATGACGACCGATTGAGAATTATCGATATAAGTCTCACGAGTAACAAACAAGACATGCATACAAACTAGTTAAAAGCCTGAAACATGGTTATCAGCCCAAAACCACAATCTGTTGTAGTGACATCGGCAACATAATCGCTGACAGAAACAGAACTATGCAAAGATGGACATCATATTTCTTCTTCTTAGCACAACAGCCCCTTTCGGGCCTTCGCTTCCTGCAAACAGTGCCTCCAACTGTCTCTGTCCGTTGACCACGTCTTCCAATTTCGAAACCCGAGCAGCAAATAACTGTCTTCGTCGACCGAGTCAGACAAGCGTTTCCTCGGTTTCCCCACTGGCCGGCGGCCTTCAGTTCTTCCAACGAATACCTTCTTGGGTATCCGTTGTTCGTCCATACGATTCATGTGACCAGCCCATTGCAGCTTCCGAAGTCTTACAATTCTTGAGACCTCCAGTTCGTCAAAAATTTCATACAGCTCATGGTTGTATCGAATTCACCATTGGTCCCCGTCCAGCTTCGCTCCGATTATTCGCCTCAGGATCCGTCGCCCAAAGGCATTCAATATTTTTGCAGATGCTTGGGTTAGGGTCCTTGTTTCACACTTATAGCATAACACGGGTCTTATCACAGATTTGTATACTTGGAGCTTTGTTTTCCTGTGTATGCAGCTGGTCTTCAAGATCGTCAGAACAGAATAAAATATTTTATTTGCGAGCTGTATTCTTCGGCGTATTTCGTCTCTTTCATTGCCCGTTTTTGTTATTTTGGCGCCTAAATATACAAATTCGCTAACATTCTCGATACTGTATTCGCCAAGTGTGATGTTTTGTGTACTTGAGGTATTTTTCCTCGACTACGACATGAGTTTTGTTTTATTTTCATTAATTTGCAGCCGTACTAGTTTTGCTTCGCTGTCGAGTTTCAGGAAGAGTTCTTTGGCAGTTGTCAGTGACCGTGACAGAATGTTGATATCGTCCGCATACGCTACTACTTGGCTCGACTTCAATAGCTATGTACCTCGTGTATTGACAGGTAGCTTCCTTATGACGTACTCGTACTCTAGAGCTAAATTGAATAGCAATGGGGCAGCTCATCTCCCTGCTTTAGTCCGATATTTATGTCAAAGGCTTCGGTGAGTTCGTTTTTGATGCGGACTTGCGAGGTCGTCGACGTCATTGTCATTTTGGTACGACGAACTGATTTGGCTGGGATGCCAAAGTAAAACATTATTTCGTACGGTACGTTACGATCTATACTGTCGTATGCTTGCTTAAAGTCAACGAAAATTTGGTGAACGTCTATGTCGAACTCCCAGCACTTTTCAAGTACCTACTTAACTGTAAACAATTGCTCTATCGTTGAACTGCCCGCTCTAAAGCCACCTTGATACTCCCCAATAATACTGTTGGTGTATGATCCGATTTTATTTTCTAAGATCTTTGAATATATTTTGTACGCCGTACAAAGTAGTGATATGCCTCTATTATTTTCGCATTATAGCTTGTCACCTTTTTTTTGTAGAGAATTTAATTGATTCGCCTAACTCTTTGGGCATATGTTCATGTTGCCAATTCTGCTGGATGACTTTGTGAATAGCTTGATGAACACTACTGCCAACATATTTGATGAGCTCCACTGGAATCTCATCGATGCCGGGTGCTTTATTATTCTTTTGGGCTTTGATGGCGGAACAAACTTCATCCAGAGTTGGTGGAGCTAATGGACGATCTCCACAGACATCTATAGGCTCCGATGTTCCCGAGCTGTGTGGAGGATTAAGGAGGTTCTTAAAATATTATGCCCATCTTTCCTTAATCTTGATTTCATCAGCGATGATATTGACGATGTCATCACGACAGAGCGTGGTTTTGGGCTGGTAGCCACGTTTCTTGTCTTCTGTTTTTGCTCGCTAAACTTATATCTACACTTCTCAATTGGTCGTCATAGTATTTTCTTTTCTTAATCCTAGTTATCTTATTTGCTACTCTTCTGAGATTTTCATAGTGTTCTCTCTTCGTCCAGGTTTTCCTACCTACGTATTCTTTGTACGCCTGATTCTTTCTATCTAACGCATTCTATCATTCATCATCGAACCAATTATTTCTCTTGCACCGGGCTTGATGCCTCGGTCCTAATAGCCGCTTTCACTTCCATCCAGAGCTCGTTGCTCGTCTTTAACGATGCGTCGGATAAGATGGGAGCCAGCTGGTTGTCCAGGTATCCGTGAAATTTTCGGCCGCAGACGCCGTTTGAAGCCTTTTGATGTCAAATTTTTGCAGCGGGTTGGTGTTCGCCGAATATGCCTTTGATCAAGTAATGATCTGAGTTATAATTGGCTGCTCGGTATGTACGGACGTCAAGTATGCTCGAGGCCCAACGTTGTTGGATCAGAACATAATCGATCTGGTTGTGTGTGTTGCCATCCGGTGATACCCAGGTCATTTTATGAGTGCGTCGATGTGGGATGCAAGTCGAACGTATGACTAGATTTCTGCTACATGCAAAGTCAATCAGGCGCTGGCCGTTGTCATTTGTTCCATTGCGGAGGCTATATCCTCCAGTCCTTTCCCAATGAGATAGCTCATTGCCAACCTTAGCGTTGAAATCACGCAGAATTATTTTTATTTCGTTTGTAGGCAATGAGTTGACCAGTCTTTCCAGGTGATTGTAGAACGTTTCCTTCGTTTCTTCATCAATTTCTTCGGTCGGGGCGTGAATATTGATCAGCCAGATTTTAAAAAATTTCGCTTTTATACAGAACACAACCGCTCGTTTATTGCCTTGAAATCAATGAAGTGCGAACTCTCGGTTTCCAGTAGGCTTCCTACTTTTGAATATTTTGTGCGATCTTATGTCTTGAATATCGTTTCTAGTCCAATGCGTTTCCTGGACTGCCAGTATTTTTAATTGATATTGACTGACCTGTTGTAAAAGGTCCTTAACAGCGCTTATTTTCTTCTTCTTCTTTGTAGCACTATAGCCCCTCTCGGGCGTTCGCTTAGAGATAGTTAGAGTATCTAAGTTTCATGACCGTATTGATTTTTTTTTACTAATTTTTTTTTTGGAAGTTGGCTTGGTCAGTACCATGCTCCCGTGTGCCTCTTCAGCTATGATATGATCTGATTATATCAGTACATATCACCACTCAGTGAACACTCGTAGTCTGTCCGAAAAATCCCCTGAACTAAATCACGTTGCTCCCAACGAGATTTGAACCTGGGACCTTCGGCTTATGCGTTCATGTTCTAACCACTTAGGCCACACAGACTACTAGCGCTTATTTTCCAAGCCCCCATATCAGCGATATTTTCAGTAGAGTGCATCCATTTATCCAGCCGCAGGACACCGAAGTCCTGCCGCCCGGATGGCGCGCCTCGTCAGTTAGACCCGCTTTTCTTTCCTGTGGTGCCCCCGTGGATTGCCAACAACATCCAGCACCAGCCCCCTGAACCACGTAGACCACTACCGCCACTGTAGAGCGCGGAGGGAAAAGTGACAGCGAATATTTCGTAAGTACAACCACATTCAGAGGCGACACAATCGACGCGCTAAGAGCAAATCCACTGGAGGAGGTCGCCATGTGTTTAGAGCCAAGCTGTCTTTAATATACCAAATATTTTCTTAGGAAGCACGTGGTGGTTACCAATAAATATATAACTAGGTTGACCTCATATGTTTTCCTTGTCTATTGACAGACTCAAAGGTGTTGCTAGGTAGAAAGTAGTGTGGCCACTAAAGGGCATGTCTGTGGCCTATTTCTTAGAGAACATTCTCCGGTGCCAACTAGCATAAGCTAGGCACCCCCAAGCCACAAAATATAACGCCTGTCCTGCATAAAAATATATTTAGAGTCCTTCTGCAACATAATAGCAAGGTCAAATTTTTTTTCTTGCAAGTACAGGAAGATAAAAAAAACACTCTGTCTGACAGTTCCTGACAAAAGAATAAAACTTCCTTACGTTTTTTTACCGCGGGACAATACATAAAACGGAAACCTGTAAAAAAATAAAAGAAAAGAGAGTACAAGCATCAACTTACGTGAAGTAACTCATGGTGTGTTTCATACAACTCCGCTGCAATTGTCCATGAGACTCTAGTACAGAAGTCACCGCAGTTGAAGACATTAATTTCTGGCAGAGAGGTGCTTAACCCGGGGTGGTATAGTGAGGCTAATTAGCGCTCATTCGTGTCGTGGGTTGTCCAGGACACCCTCTGCCCGTGTTTCGCCACAAATAATACACATAAAAACTTATCCCGAAGAGGAAGGGACGGAAGTGGAGAGGGTCGTTTTGAGAAATGAAAAGTTTGGTTTTAAACCTGCATGGCCGTTTTATTCAATTCAAAACAACTTTAATATCCATTCACAAATTTTAAGTAAAATCAAAAAAAAAAAAACGAAACAAATCCCTTCCAAATTTTATATTAAAAGTGAAATAAGAATTTTTAGTACAGGAAAGTATAAACTGATCTGATAATATAAAATGGAAACATTTATAAAAGAATCAAATATTATTCTGACTTCTTTCCATGATCATCTTTGAGCGCTCGGCGGAGGACGATAAAAGAAGTGCATGGCCTCTAAAAGTCCAAGTCAAATTGAATGCTTAAAATTCTCAAAAATAAAAGAATCGAAAAAACACTAAACGGCGATCAACGATAATGTTTCGGTGCACCGGCTTCCACATTAACTTCAGTAATAGAAAAACAAAACCCGAAGTCTGGCATTTTACCTTCTCAACCCTCCAATAATTGAACAAACCAGCCTTTAGGCCAACGAATTTTCAATTCATCTTTCAACTTTAACAGTTTAGGAACTCCGATACTAGACTGTTCAAACACTGTGCCCCTGTACCGAACAATCGCTTTATTCGTGTTCTTGTATAAATTTTCCACTGTGTATGGATCTACACTCCAATGTTAACTTGCACGCACCCTTATTATTATTAGTTTTATTTTCCACACAATGTTGAAAATTAGATTTTATACGTATATTTACACTATCGTTTATTTTTATTGCACTCCTTTCATTTCAGAAGCTAAAATTCATTTCACTCGCAAAATCACATAACTTTCACTCTCTAGCCAACTCATAAACCATCTCTTTTTTCTTTCACCTTTTAGAAATCCAACTTGACTTTTATTCGAAAACCATTCTAGAGAATGTAAGCTTATGTTCAAATCCGACTTTTTCACATATCCACAAGCCAAAAACTAATTCTTTCCCCATACTTTCTCTTTACCTCACATTGTTCTCACCGAATTTCCGCCACTCCTTTGCTAATCCCTCATTCGATCTCAACTAAAAACTGACTGCCTCCTCAATCCCGTCGAAACTCTCCCCAGTCAAGAGTTCATCAGCCGGTAACTGCCGTTGTCGACACATCCCGTTTGAAAAATGCACAGTTGATGCTCCATGGTATTTGTCTGGCTGATTCTTCTCAGCTGTGCGCTTAACGACATTCCAGTCGTCGCCCCACTAGCTGATGCAAATTGTAGCCAACAACGCTCAGATGTTCGTATTATTCATAGTAATGTAAAATCTACTATTGAATTACGCGAACAAATAACATATTCGTTGTTCTGCTTGTTGCATGCTGGAAAAAAATTACTCCAGGTTGGATATACATTCATTAGCAACTTTTCGATGTTTAAATTTTTAAGCCGTGATTGCTTATGATGAACAATTCATCTAGATGACAATAAATTTCCTACATGCGCTACTTGCTGATCGCAACAAGTACCAAGACGTTTTCCCAAAGGAAACAAGAGTCAGAAAACAACTAAACAACACCATTTGCAACCTTTGACGCTCTGCGTTGGACGCCATTTGTAATGATTTTCCTCCGTTCGTTGTCCTGGATTTCCCGCAGGAAATACCATTTCTGATATCCGTACTGCTCTCCCATGTTGTACTATAGTGTGTTTTATTACAGTGGTTTTGTGCAATTCTTTTTCCCAGTGCCTCTGCACAATTACTTTATTACGTATTACTCTTAAAAAAATCTGATTATAGTTTTACAATCTACTAAGTAAAGGGTGGTCTAACCAAAACACACGATGTTAATTGCAAATAAAACAAAAATTTTTCAGAGTAATATGTTAATATTTTTTATTATAATAGAAGATTCTATGACAATTACACGTGAAACAAAATATCGCCCAAGTGCTCGCCACGGCTAGGGTGGCATACTTCTATCCGGTGGTCCATATTTTCAACGACTCTGAGACATAATTGAGGTTAAATACCGTTAGTGTGCTGAATTATCTCATCCTTTAGCTCTTCAATTGCTCCCTACGGTGTCAAATCATATGATCGGGGCGGCCAATTAACATCGCCATAAGGTGTGATAACACGGCCATTGAATTTCTCGAGCAAAAGAGCCATTGTTTTGTTGTCTGTGTGGCAAGTGGCACCTTCCTGTTGGAAGCACATATCGTCCAGGTCCATAAATTCAATTTCTGGCCACAAGAAGTCCGTTGTCATCTCGCAATAGCGAACACCATTCACGGTAACTGCTTGGCCGTCCTCATTTTCGAAGAAGTATGGCCCGATGACGCCGAGGTGAAAGTGTGCCTCATCGCTGGAAATAATTTTGTTTGTGAAGTCACTACTCCCATCTGTCTGTTCAACCAACCATTCGACGCATTGCCGACGCTTAAAATGGTCGGTAGGCTTCAGCTCTTCAGTCAATTGAACCTTGTTAGCGTGTAAATTCAAATTAAATATAACCAGCATCAACTCCAGAATAAGAACGGTGGCGAGGGAATTAAATTCAAACCTCCGCAACTAAATCGCAGATTGCCGAAGTTAGAACTTGTTCCATTCAATGGCGAGCAAGAATCTTGGCCATTATTTTATGAGATCTTCCGCACTACTATTCATGAAAGTGAACAACTCACTAACGGGGAGAAGATTCAATATTTAATGGGTCAATTATCAGGTAAAGCGCGAACTAGTGTTGGAGTTTTACCTACCGCTGAAAATTATCCAAAAATTTGGAATGGCCTGGTGGAAAAGTATAATGATAAACGCGTCCAGGCGACGGCCTACATTAACAAGTTATCGAATTTGCCCGCCGTCAGTGAAGTGAATGCAATAAGTTTAGAAGCTTTTGTTGATAACTTTGCGTCGCTAGTATCTGCTTTAAAGCAACTCAAAATTCGGTTGGAAGATTTTATCTTTGTCCACTTGTGATCCCTCAAAATAGGTACGGAAACATTAAAGAATTTCGAGAAATATCTTGAAAATGCGTCCGAATTACCAACCACCGATGAGTTTGTCTCATTTCTGCGTAGTCAAGCTCGAGTTTTACAGCGTGCTGGCAAGACAGGTCCCAGTTCCACTGCTGGGCCAAAACGCTCCCCAATTGAACATAGAGTTTCTAAGCCAATGAAAGTGGCAAATGTCCAGCAAAATAATGTGGTCTGAGCAAATGTGTTTTTTGCTCAAGGACTGATCATTCACACTTGTATTTAAGTCCGGATTTTTTACGATTAGTTCCAACAAAGCGATACGAATTTATTAAAAAAAATAAATATTGCTTCAATTGTTTGTCAAGTTTACATCTTATTCGACAGTTCAAATCGAAAAAAAAGATGCAAAACTTGTTCCGAACAGCATCATTCACTTCTACACTTCGGTGAAAATATACCGCCAGCAGAACTGCAAACCGCATCAGACAAAGTGGAAGTCGAATGCAGCAAACCACCAGTGGCTATTATGTCTAACCCCGCATCCACTGAATCGAAAGCATCTTCTTCTATGCAGCCCCCCGTTCATAAGTGTCTCGTGACGCATTACACTGAGCGAGATAAAATGCCATCTCCTTCGAATACTGGGAACGTACTACTAGGAACAGCGCAATGTAATTTAGTAGATAGAGATGGTAATATTGTTGTATTACGCGCCTTACTCGACTCCGCATCTCAACGCGATTTAATAACTTCTGAATGTTGTAAACGATTAAATCTGCCGCTTTTTCCTCCGAAAAATAAATACGTTTCGGGAATAGGCGAAATTAAAAACGCTATTGAAGGCGAAACGTGTCTTACAATGCAGTCGCGCATAGATGACTCGATTCGTTTCACTATCTAACCTATAGTAGTCGAACGCATTACGAATGAATTGCCCACCGCAAAGGTTGATTCAAGAACATTCGAATATTTAGATGGCATTGTATTAGCCGATGCTAGTTACACTACGCCGGGTCCCATTGATATGATTTTAGGTGCGAACATTTTCGCACGAATAATTCGTCCCAAACGTATCTCACGCGATGAGAATGAACCTATTGCAATAGAAACATCGCTAGGTTACATAATACTAGGTAATATACCGTGTAAAGCTGTTCCTCTTTGCAACTTTGTTTACACGTTTAAAATAACAGAGAATTTCGAGACGCGTATGTCACAGTTTTTGGAAATTGAAGATGTACCTTCCTCCACTGCGGCCAGGCTCACGCCTGAGGAGCAACTATGCGAGCAATTATATTGCGATACTACGCATCGTGACCCATCCGGGCGCTTTGTAGTCTCATTACCTTCCAAAGAGGGACCGAAAGAATTAGGAGACTCAATGAAACGAGCTGAACATCAATTCTTATCATTGGAGCGTAGGTTACGAGCTAAACCAGATATAAGGGAACAGTACGGCTCAGCGATCTTCGAGTACTTGCAAAAGGGTTACTTAAAACCTATAGGTATTGCTTCAGACTTAGCCTCAGAACATCAATATGTTATTCCGCACCACGCTGTAGTTCGCAAAGACAAGTCCAGTACTAAGTTGCGTATAGTACTAAACGCTAGTATGCCTTCCACATCGGGTAAATCGTTAAATGACTTGTTGTTTACCGGTCCCAATTTGCAAAATAATTTGTTTAGCATATTGTTAATTTTCCGCTTGTTTCCAATCGCAATTAGTGCGGATATTCGACAGATGTATCTGCGCATATTTGTAGAAGAAAAAGATCAGCGCGTTCAGCGTCTATTGTATAGATTTGATGATGGATCACCTTTTTTTTTTTTACCTCCATTCCCTTCCACTCTCTCCATCACATTTTCTTCGTCGCACTACGCTCGTGCGATCTGCACTTCACATTTCGTCGTTTCCTCAGGTGTGCCACCCAGGCAATGTATAACACATCGGTATAAGGGGGCACACAAAAATATGTGAAGTCCTCCGGTTAATCTTGTCTTGTCCATATCGTGATCAGCTCTCAGAGATAAAAAAAAAATTTATAAATTCGACGCATTAAAAAAAAACTCTGAGTTAAAAGAATAGCTGTCTCTTCAAGCATCTCGACGATAGGGTCAACAATGCCCTAAGATGCTATGTTGAAATTACTGGACTGATATTATAATAATAGTAGGTGTTTCTCGAGGCATCTCGAAGATAGGATCAATAATTGACCTAAGATGCTATGTTGAAAGTTTCTGCACTGAGATTCAATCGTTATTCATTAAATAGTTCCTAAGTCTTTTCTTGAAAACCATAAGAGAATTCGCTTCTTTAACTGATTCTGGAAGATTGTTGTATATACGAAGGGCGTCATTTGTAGCATCGTTCTTCAGGCGATCAGTCCTTGCAAAAGGAATTACAAATTGGTTTGCGTTCCTAGTACTGTATTGATTCTTTTGTGAGACTTTAATAAATGGTGTTTGTGACGACAAGCTGAGATTTAAACTTTTGAAGATAAACTTGGCTTTCTCCCCTTTAATGATTTGGTTAAAAGTTAATGCGTTACATGATTGATACACTATGTTTGTTGGTGTGAGCCTTGGGAGATTATGTATATTTTTATACGCCTTGGTTAATATCCTGGAAATTATATTTAGGTGTTGCTTTGAGGACTGACTCCAAATAACCACTCCGTAATGTACTTTTGACATTACGAAGGCATTCAGAACAAGATGCTTGATGTTTTTTGGAAATTCCTCATATCTTTGTGACAATCCAATTATTGGTGCTAATTGCCTCCTTAAGTTGTTTATATGCGGGAGCCAGGTCAGACGGTGATCGATAGTAAGGCCAAGATATTTAAGTTCGAGCACTCTTTGCAGCTTTTCACCATTAATTTTTATATCAACATCTATGTCTTCCCTGTTCTTTTGCTTAAAGATAATATATTTTGTCTTTGAAATATTCAACGCTAGTTTATTCTCTTTCAACCATAAATTATATGAATTTAGATCCTCGTTGAGAGCGTCTCCGATGTCATTTTTATCGCGTCCCGAGTAAAGAAGCACTGTATCATCAGCATATAAAAAGTAATTACCACTTAGCCTGCATGTATTTAAATTATTAGTGTATAGCAGGAACAAGGTTGGGCCAAGTATTGAGCCTTGTGGAACACCTGATTTCATTGGTGCCGGGTCACTCAGAACATTATTAAATGCTGTTTTCTGCAGTCTGCCTTTTAGGTAATTTTGAAATAGTTTATTTGCTGTGCCTTGAACACCATATGCTTCTAGTTTTCGAAGTAAGAGGTCATGATCGACCGTATCAAATGCTTTCCTTAGATCCACAAAAATGGCAACAACATAATCCCCTACATCAAGTCTCTCGTTGATGAATCGCGTTACCGAGAGTAGAGCGTCAAACGTTCCCTTGTTTTTCTGAAAGCCATATTGGCGGGAGTTTAGGATAGAGTTATCTAATATGAAGGATGTTAAGCGAGAGTTAATTACTTTTTCAAATATTTTACTAAATCCGGTCAAGAGTGCAATTGGGCGATAATTATTGGGGTCCGATCGATCTCCTCCTTTGAATATAGGTACAATTTTTGCAAGCTTCCCCTCTTCAGGAAACGTTCCGTTTCTGATATGCTCATTTAAATAATTAGCCACGAGTTCTGCTATTTCATTTTTTACAAGCGCAATTTCCTCCATCGTGATCTGATCAATACCTGGAGCCGTATTTTTCTTCATTGCCTCAATAGTCTTAAGAACTTCGTTTTTATTGGTTGGATGAATATGAAACATGGAATCGTGTGAGATGTTAGCGTGATCTAGCCTACTTGTTGGGACATCACCAAGCTCTTTTGTAATTTTTTCGCCCACAGTTGAGAAAAAGTTGTTCAAGAAAGTTGCTGCTCCATCTGGTTGTGATAAAATATTAGGGGTCACTGGAGAAAACTGCGAATCCGGTATTAAAATTCGGGGGGGAGAGTTGTCTTTTACTTCATTTATTATCTTCCATATTTCATGATTGTTATCTGCCGCTGTCTCCAACCTTTTAGCGAAGTAAGAGAATTTAGCTTCCTTCACAAGACGTTTTGATTCCTTTTTCGCTTGTATGTACATGTTTTTTAGCACACGATCTTCCATGTTCCTTCTAAAGCTTATGTACGCCTTTCTCTTTTTAATACTGGCTTCGATTACTCGCTTTGTTATCCATGTCTGCTGGCGGCATCTAAGCTTTTTCTCGACGATGGAGTAACGTTTGGACTCTGTGATCATATTCGTAAGTTCCATTAGGTTTAGGGGACTCCGGACTTCTAATGACCTTTGCAGATGTGATTTGAAGAGTTCTTTGTTCAAGTGTTGGAATGTTTTGTATACAGGTTTTTGTTTTTGTGCGCTTATGCCTTGGATGCTTATTTTGAAGACACGATGATCCAGCTCTGGCCAATCCTCAAATATGAAATTAATTTTTCCCGCAGTTGACTTATCGTTTGTAACGATATGATCGAGGCACGTATGCGAAACAGGACGAGTAATTGTTTCGTTGTGTATGATAACAGCACCATTAGTATCCAGTACATCCTTGTAAAGCCTTGCTTCTGAGGAATCGGTAATTACATCAATGTTTGTGTCAGCTACTGTAAATAAATTATTTTCTGAGGAATATAGGTTGTCGAGTACCGAGCAGAGATCTTGCGCATTCAGACGGTTCGGGTTATAGAAGGTACCGATTTTAATTTTTTTGCCTACGAGGTTTAATTCGATTATTATAATATTATATTTATCAGGTGTATCGCGTTTAATGATGAAGTTTATTTTATCTTTTACAAAAATAGCTGTCCCACCACCTCTTCCAGGTCTGCAAGAGAATACCGAGTTATAACCCTCAATATTAAAATATTTCGATTCCTCAGGATAAATCCATACTTCGTTCAGTATCACCACATCTATCTCAGGATTTTGCTTCAAATAAATCTGCATGTCATTTAGTTTGTGCCGTAAACTTCTTATATTGGCATATAAGAGCGTTAATTTTGTCCCAATTAATCGATTTGCGTTGTTAAAAGTCATTTGAACTCGTAGTCAATGCTCCTCCTAGCAATTGTGATCCTTCGCTGGTATTCTGCGCACTCCGTAGAGTCTGCTCTGTGGGAATAATCTACGTTCTTACTATTTCCTGCACAGTTACAGCATTTCTCGCACGAGCTCTTGCAATCCTTCGTTTCGTGCTTTCCTCCACACTTAGCACATGTTTGCTCTCCTTCACATTTTGATGTCTTGTGGTTGTATTTCTGGCACTTATAACACCTCGTTATATTGTAGTCTTCCTTCACAAGGTAAGACCCATAATCAATATTGATGTACCTATTCACCAGTCTTTGGTACATACTCCCATTTACCTGCAGAATATGCAACCATTTACCATTTTTTGTTCGTCTGGTATGAACCAATTCCAGTTTATCATTTTCTCCAATATTAGGGTTCAGTGAGTGAATTTCGTTAATTAACTCCTCATACGAAAATTGTTTTTCTAGTCCATTAATTACTAGCCTGGGTTGACGAGATTTTGTCTCCATGACATCATATTCATCCTTCTGGGTATCCTTTGCAATGTTGTAGAGCGAGGTTGTATTGTCATTTGTGGAAGTTTTTATGATGGCACCACCATTTCGAAGAGGACGCATCAGTTGGAGAGGAATTTTGCATTTTGAAGGCTTTATTTTCGACTTGAAGTCGATGAGTGTTTTTTCAGAGGATGAATGCTTCTTGGGCTTAATTATGATTCCTTTTTGCGAGGTAGTATTTGTACGGCGTTCGGGTAGAAAAGTGGAAATACTTTTCGTCATATCCGCATACGAAGGTTTTCGCGTGGATGAACTTTTATCAATTAAGGTGGCCACGGTGGTTTTCAGTTCTATTAGATGGTTTTCCATTTCTTTCATTTGGTTGAAGAGACGATCGTCTCTAGTCTTTTGGTGTTGTGATGTTCAGATGTTCGAGATGACTCGTGTCTCATTCGGGTTGTGCTGCAGTCCATTCCTAGCAATTAGAACGACTCGGCAATCAGCACAAGAGGAGAGAGAAAAGTTCCCCGAGGCTGCCGCTGTTGCCGAGAAGGATATTTATATGGACGACTTGGCCACCAGTTGCTGCTCTGCGGATCAGGGTGCGCAGCTGTCTAATCAATTAATAAATTTCTTCGTTACGGCTGGATTTGAGATGGTTAAATTCTCCAGTAACTCGCCGCAGGTAATGGAGAGCATTCCTTCGTCTCATCGGGTTATGGACGTGGTTGAATTCAGTCCTGAAAGTGACCTCAAAATTCTAGGCCTACGCTGGCTTCCAGCTGATGACGTTTTTACTTTCACAGTAAATGCCTCGTCTGGGGAATGCACTAAACGCAAAATTCTTTCCGCTATCGCTTGCTTGTGGGATTTGATGGGCTTCATCGCTCCTGTCACCTTATTAGCTAAGCTTACTCTCAAATCTCTTTGGGAAGGTAAAGTAGGGTGGGACGATATACCCTCGCAAAATATTGTGTTGCTTTGGAGACAATTTGAATTAGAACTACACTTATTAGAAACAATCAAACTGCCACGTCATGTTGGAGTCGAACCTGAATGTGTCATTTCCATATTGGGATTTTCCGATGCCCCCGAACGCGCGTTTGGAGATGTAGTATATTTACATGTTTATTTCCCCGCAAATAATTGCTCAGTTATCAATTTGATTTGCGCCAAGTCAAAGGTTGCGCCATAACGCACTTTCATTTCGCTCGCACGCATGGAGCTATGCGCGAACTTGGTGTTATCACAGTTGATGCGAACTGTGATCGACGCATATGCAGCACGATGCACAATTAATAACATCTTCGCATTCACGGATAGCACCATTGCACTTGCATGGATACATTCTTCGCCCACTAGATGGCACACATTTGTTGCTAATAGAATTGTCAAGATACAGGAAAATAGATCTCCACAGCATTTCTATCACATCGCTGGTAAAGACAACCCCGCTGATTGCCTACCACGAGGGTTGACACCCGCACAGCTTGTGGATCACCCGCTTTGGTTTCATGGCCCTGCTTTCGCTCGGGCACCGGTCAAGGAATGGCCAGTACAGGATTTTGACGCTAACGTGCCAATAGAACTACCTGAAAGGAAGGTCATTACTTTAGTCACAACGAAAGTAAACCCACCTCATGAACCGCTTCTCTACGAGCTCTCTTCTCGTGTTTCTTCATGGCCTAAGCTGTTGCGTATAGTTATTTACGTCCTACGGTTTGCGAAGAAGCAGCCTCGTAGATTCGAATTATCGCATCTGGAGATAGCAGAAATTAAAGTCTTGCGGGATTTGCAGAACGTGCATTTGCAACGCGAAATAGACCTCGCCCAATCGGGCAAAACACTCCCGCCAGCTTTATTAAAGCTCAACGCATTCGTTGATTGGGATTAATACGCGTTGGAGGCAGGCTACCTATTTTACTTCCTGGCCGCGATCATATAGTCGACTTGATCATAGACCAAGTTCACCGAAAATACTGCCACGCTGGCCCGCATCTTGTCATGTCTTTGCTTCGGCACAAATATTGGATCCTAACAGCACGCAACATTGTACGTGCACGGATACGAAAATGTAATCAATGCTTCAAAGCCAATCCTAGAAATGAAAATCCAATTATGGCAGATCTACCGGAGTGTAGAGTTAACCAAGCTAAACCCTTCTATCATACGGGAGTCGATTACGCCAGTCCTCTGACAATTATTCCCTTTCGCAAACGGGGGGTGAAAAGCATAAAGGCTTATGTTTGTCTTTTCATCTGCCTGGTAGCTAAGGCCATACACATTGAGATGGCTTCTGATCTGAGTACGGATACCTTTATGAATGTATTTAAACGGTTCCTATCCCGCCGCGGTCCGATTGGTGTAATGTACTCCAATTGCGGCACTAATTTTGTTAGTGCAAAGGCAAACCTAGATAACCGGTACAAATTGCTAGATTCCGCTGAGTACAAAACTAGACTGTCTAATGAACTTCGAGACAACCACATAGAATGGAATTTTAATCCCGCATCGGCTCCGCATTTTGGGGGCATATGGGAAGGAAATATTCGTAGTCTCAAAACACACTTGAATAGAGTAGTTGGGAATCAGTTTTTACTTGTGAAGAGATGCAAACCGTATTGATCCAAATAGAGGCGATGCTTAACTCACGTCCGCTCACGATATTAAGCTGCGACCCTGTCGAGCCTCTCGCTCTTACCCCGGCGCATTTTTTGACGCTTACTCCATTAAAATCGTTACCGGCGAGGAACTTTTCCGAGGAAAATATCAGTTTGAGAAACCGCAAACAAATGATCGATCATTTGGTGCAATCGTTTTGGAAGCGATGGCGAATAGAATATCTTTCAACATTACAACAACGTACAAAGTGGTTGGCTTCATCAGGCAAGGCAATTTCATCTGGAACGGTGGTGTTATTAAAATCCGATAATGTTGCTCCTTTGCAATGGCCACTAGGTATTGTAGAGAAGGTTTATCTTGGGAAAGATGGGGTAACTCGCGTTATTGATGTCCGTACTAAATCGCGACTCTATCGCTGCCCTGTAGTTAAAATTTGTCCATTACCAACGCTAGAATATACAGTCCACTATTTATAGGTCGTAAGTAATTATAGATAGATAGTAATTCTAGTAGTTATAGTCCATAATTATAATTTCCATATCAATTGAATTTAATGCCGGGGAGGATGTTTAAGCCGTAATAATGATCTCCATTTATTACCTTTCCCTTCCAAATATCCATTTATTACCTTTCCCTTCCAAATATTCATTTTCCCTCTGAGTGAATTGGAGCACCGCTGGAAACAACATCCAATCAAACCATTGAACGGACAAAGGTTTTAGACCTCGACTGTGAAAAAGTTCAAGTCAGTCGAGCATAAAAACGCATGGCGTGCGTCGCGAATGAATCGGCTCCGGAAAACGTAAAATAGTAAAATCGTGAACTCCGCTAAAAATAAAATTACTCCGGAAAACGCAAATAGTGAAAACGCGAACTACCCGAACCTCCAATAACGAATACCCAGTGATTCTGTACTTGTGTTCAGTAAATTGAAAGCATTATTGAGTGGATTGTGATAGCATCAAAGATTGTTGGAGACCCAGGTAATCCTCTGTTAAGTGCCGTCCATTCTTCCTTAGAAATAGTATTCACATAATTGGAGAACCCGCAATTATTTCATTCAACAAAAGCTTAGAAAGTGCGCAAACAGTTGGATTTGTCCAAACACTGAAACAAAGAAATGTCAAATTAAGTTGGGCGAAAAACTTGACGTTAAGGTGTGACTCACAATTAATATCGTGCATTATGGTTGGACAACCCTTTGTAACTAATTCCGCAAGAAGAAAATTGAAGAATTTTACTATCTATGAAAAAATGCGATCATCTGAAAGGCATTTATAAAATTAATCATCCAATCATAATAGGCAAACGTATCACTATAAAGTTCCTTTAACTCAACCAAATTCTACTGTCTATGATTTTGAGAAAACAAGGATAAATCCACAAAATTGATAATATCCAAAATGATCTCGGAATGAAAAACAGCTATTTCTCCAATCTACTTTCCAATCAATGAGATCCTATCTCACCCACTAAGGCCCATTTTAAATACCGTGGTATTTCGACCACGGTTTTTGCAAACTTTGAAATTTCACACCATTGTAATGCCATAATACGAATTGAATAGAATTTTCCTTCTTAAGCTTATATACAAGAAAAGCCTCAGCACAGAAGCAAATGGTGATAATGATGTGCTTTCCATATAATTTTAAAAAATCCCTGCGGATTTTCTAAAAATACTCCCGTCATAGTGTTGACTGTGACTGAAGAAAAGTGGAAAGCACACAGTCGTGCGGTGCAAGGCTTTCGGAAAAGCGACATTGTAACACAGTAACATTGTTTTCAAATAAGCCGCTTTGGGATTTCGTGAAATGGAAGCCTCCTTTTGGATTTAGAATTGTTCGTTAGAACAGCTATTATTGTTATTATTAGATGAATGAAAATGGTGGAACGTGGTGTGAAGCTGATGCTGGCAGATTAACGTGGCGGCGCCTACTCTAAATTGCCCAAGGAATGAAGAATGAAATGCGGAGGAAAAGTTTTCAAAACAGAATTTTATTACGCTTCCTTCTGAATGACTTATGAAGCCTCTGTCCGTGAGGAGCCAGTGGAAAGCGTTAATCGTTTAATTGCTTGTGTGACTGGTTGAATGGCAGACGGGAACATTAAGCTGTCGTGGATTCTCCTAATGTGTCAGGGATAGTATGATGCGATAAGAGATTGACAGATTAGATGAGATGGAATTTTCGAGCTCAGAAAAGACTATTATCGAAATTGGTGAAGGACCATGTTGTACTGAAAAATAACTTAGATGATCTAGAAGTTCATTTTAATTAAATTCGTCTAGCAATTACTAAACAGCAATCAAGCTTCATCAAATCAATTTCACAAATACCAATCGATTTCGTTTCTTTTTTTTCCAGGTAAGCCCTTCAACAAAGCATTGCTACGTCTTCCAGTGCATACCAAAGGATTGCTTTAAACCAAAAAAGTCTGAATCTGTAAGTATGAAACCCACTAAACTACCAACATCAATCAAGAAACTCTTTCCTAATATCCAAAATGTACTTCTCCTGATTCGCTCAATCAACCGATATCCTTTCGAAACAACAATTCCAGTCTTTCGCGCCAAGAAGAAAATGTTCATTCAAATTTGCATACATAAACTCCCAATTCGAATTCCAACTAGCATCAAAGAGAAATGAATCAAACCAGAAATTGGGAGAAAACAGAATTCAAAAAAAAAAAAATTATTCCACAGGATCAAGTTTATGAATATTTCATAATCCATATCAAGCGCTTGAGTAAATAGGAAAAGAATTAATAATGCATTGCATCCAATCGGGAAGTAGTGCTGTAAGCGGGTACCCTAACTTCCTTTTGTTTCCGTTTCTATTTACATCCTTCAACAACTGATATTTGAAATTATTATGTGTATGCTGAATTGGAAGATGAAAAAGAGGATTGAATGGTGTAGGTGTACATGTAACAAGGAGCAATGAAACGATAGGGTTATACTTCGATAAGCAAACGTTTTGGTGGTATGCTTTGAAGGAGCACTCGCAGAAGCAATGAAGTGGGATATGAGCTTTCATATGCCGGATGTATAGTATGTACATAACGAATTGAAATTCCATTTACTGTATTTTTATTTTTTTCGGATGCACCTGAAATCCATATGTTGATATGACCCTTTGATGTGAGATATGAATTGAAAAAGTGAAAAAAAAAGAAAACCGACTTCGGAATGCCCTAAAAAGGATGAAATAAATTTTATGGAAGCGGTGCCATATCACTTTTTCCCCGATTTTTGTGTGATGGTGCAGATGTTGGAAATATTTATGTTGAAATGGGGAAATTCATTTGGCACCGCTTCCATAACATTTATTTCATCCTTTTTAGGGCATTCCGAAGTCGGTTTTCTTTTTTTTCTAAAAGTTTTTTATTTCACTCTTTTTAGTGGCAATTTTTTTCATTTTAAGCCATTCAAAACTAAGTTTCTTGAATACATTGCATCATGTTCTCGTATATTAAAATATAATTTTCTTACTGTAACGAAAAAACCACTACGGCTAAAATCTGCACCGTTCATTGGAATCGAATTTAATTTTGGCACATTTAATCCATGATCTCATCAACGTTTTCCTTGATTTTAGATTTCATAATAATCCAATATGAATTGTAGCCTTGAAAAATTTTCAAATTTTGCATTCTGATTTTACCCTGAAGCGCTTTTTTATCGTTCAACTTTTGCGACCTTTGAGCGGCTAACATTTCGTTTCAAATTGTTCGACTTTCGATTTATTATTGTGAGCTTTGTCACACAATTGAATAAGTCGTTGTACTAGTTTTGATACAAACTGGAGCTATACTATGGCCAGAACAGAAATATTGCAGAAAATTTGGCGAAAATCGAAGCAAAATTGCGACCCCCAGGCACAAATTTCGTTATATCCTATGTAGACTCACACATACAACCAACCACACTGATATATATATATATATATATATATATATATATATATATATATATATATATATATATATATATATATATATATATAATACATACCTTTATATACATAACATATATATATATATTTATATTATATATATATATATTATATATATATATATATATATACATATATATATATATATATATATCTATATATATTTATATATATATATATATATATATATATATATGCATTTATAAATATATATAGACATATATATATATATATATATATATATATATATATATATATATATATATATACATATATTATATATATATATCTATATATATATATATATACATATATATATATATATATATATATATATATATATATATATATGTATATATATATATATATATATATATATATATATATAGACATATGTATTTATATATGTAAATATAAAGTTCACTCCGCAATCAATCTCATGAAATTTACTTAAAAATATCCTTCTTAACCGCATCATTCGTTCGCGTTTATTCGATACCCATCGCCTTCGTTTTCAATTAACTATGGCACCTAATTTGCATGAAAGTTTCAAGAAAATCATATCATATAGTTCAATGAAAACTCGCCTATGCATTTTCATCTTCATCTGTAAAGTTATGATCAATTATAGCAGGAAACGTATCTCTTTTTAGGTTGCGATTCTCGCCGGTTTTTAGTATGGAAATCACTAATTTTAGATTTCTGGGCATATGTTGTAATATACATGTAATATTAACTGGAAAGTAACGAGTCAACTCTATAATTTTCAATCACTCAATCCTTATTATTGTAACGTTTACTTCTAAGGATGTAAGAAGAATCCTATACCAAGCTCATTGGTAAGCAAAGAATGAATGCGGAAGAGAAAAGCATCCTGAAATGTTCCCTTTAACTATTGTTGAATTGTACTTATGCCTCATTAGAATTAATTTATTGGCTATTTTCGGTACAAACGATGGACCAAAATGTACCGCTTATGTAGAAAATTAGGGATACTGCTCTTTTTATCATCCGTCACCAAAGGACTCGGTATCTCGAAGAAACCCTTGAACAGTGCAAACTAGTTGGCACTTTTCGTACGAAATATCATTTAAATTCAATTTCTCGACATCAATGTATCATAATTAACTGTTAATATCTACAGAGCCCCTGAAAGGATTTCAATTCTGTTCCGAAACATTTTAGATCAATATGTTACCCTTCATTTGAAACCTCTCCAATCAAAATCCTTACACGCCTCGATCAGTTATGCTGAAAAATCGGGGTGAAAGTCGGAATTTTTTTAATTTTAACGCTTAGAGCCCTTTACCGTTACTTGAATTCCCTATCCTTTAAACGAGACCTAACTGGAAGAAAGACGTATCATTTGCCAAAACCGGGACTTTTCTATCTATCTCCGTTTAAAAGTTATGCGTGAACATACAAAAAAAAATCGGCTATGCATTTTCATCTTCATATGTAAAGTTATGATCAGTTATAGAAGGAAAAGTATCTCTTTTTAGGTTGTGATTCTCGCCGGTCTTTAGTATGGAAATTACTAATTTTAGATTTCTGGGCATATGTTATAATGTATAG
This sequence comes from Odontomyia ornata, assembly GCA_963969285.1. Taxonomy (NCBI): domain Eukaryota; kingdom Metazoa; phylum Arthropoda; class Insecta; order Diptera; family Stratiomyidae; genus Odontomyia; species Odontomyia ornata. Next base: position 53,410,018 of record OZ017740.1, on the reverse strand, counting down.
TATTAACTGGAAAGTAACGAATCAACTCTATAATTTGAAATCACTGAGTCCTTATTATTTCTTCGGGGAGTTTTATAAATCCTATGTTTAACGTTTACATCTAAGGATGTAAGAAGAATCCTTTACTAAGCTCATCAGTAAGCAAAGGATGCCTTTGGAAGAGAAAAGCATCCTGAAATGTTCCCTCTAACTATTGTTGAATTGTATTTATGCCACATTTAGAAGTAATTTATTGGTTATTTCCGGTAGAAACATTGAATAAAATGTACCGTTTGTGCAGAAAATTAAGGATATTGATAATTTTTATCATTCGCTACCAAAGGACTCGGTATCTCCATCAAATCCTTGAACAGTGCCAACTAATTGGCACTTTTCGTGCGAAAAATTATTTAAACTCAATTTCTCGACACCAATGTATAATATTGAACTGATCGTATTTAGAGAGTCCTTGGAAGGATTAAAATTCTGTTCCGATACATTTTAGACCAATATGTTATCCTTCATTTGAAACCTCTACAATCAAAATCCTTACACGCGTCGATCAGTTATGCTGAAAAATCGGGGTGAAAGTCGGAAATTTTTTAGTTTTAAGGATAAAAGTCCTTTACCGTTACTTGAATTTCTTATCCTTTAAATGGGACCTAACTGGAAGAAAGACGTATCATTTGCCAAAAACAGGACTCTTCTATCTATCTCCGTTTAAAAGTTATGCGTGAACATACAAAAAAAAAAAGCAAAAAAAAAAAATATACGCGATATATTGATAACCTTCTTTCTTTTGGAAGTCGGTTAAAAAGTCGAATTCATATTGATGTTCAGTTGTTGACAAGGCTACAAGATACACTTTTGTCTACGCTTTTTGCTTTATTACTCTTAATTTGTGCTCAAGCTTTACTTAAAATCAAAAGCGCTTTAATCAATATCAATCTTTATAAATTTTCAAAGAATATAAAGCAAATTTCAATAGTAAAAAATTTTTTAGAAAAAACAAAACTGATTTTAAGATGCCTTAAAAAAGGTGAAATAAATTTTATGGATGCGGTGCCCCATCAATTTTTCCCTGTTTTCCAATCACAAACTCTTTTTGTTGAAACGGGAAAATTGATTGGGCACAGTTCCCATCAAATTTATTTCATCCTTATTCGGGCATTTTGCAGAAGGCAATTTTTTTCAATTCAAATCATTAAAATTCAGTTTCTTGAATACATTGTACCATGAATACCAAAATTTAATTTCTTGACTCCAATGCAAAGCTCACTACTGCTAAAATCTGCATCATCCAAAGGAATCGAATTTCGTTCTAATACATTTTCCTCCATGATCTAATCAACGTCTATTTTGATTTTAGGGTTCACAAAAAAAAACAGTTTAATTTCGCACGTTTTTCGACCATTGAACGGCCTTCATTTTGTTTCAGATAATTTGGCTTTGGAGGTCTAATTGTGAGCTTTTTTTACGCACCTGAATGAACCTGTAGTAATGGAGCAGCCCGCCTAGGCAAATTGCTCGTGGGACTTTCACGAAAAGAAGCAGTTTCATGATGAAAGTAACGCAATAAGTGCGGAGCAATTTAATACGCAACTTAATATTTTTTTTAATACCTCAATTCCCTACCACTCTCTCCATCACTCTTTCTGCGTCGCACAATGCTCGTGCGATCTGCATTCACATTACGTCGCTTCGTCTTTTGTGCCACCAAGACAATATGTCGCGAATTCCCGCGTACCTGCATTCTCCCGTTCGCAACTTCAAATTGCCGCCGTAACATATCCACCTTCTTTTGGGCATATACTCTTATACCTTTTCCTCGGTATAATTACTTACTCAATCCTACCCTTTTAACTTAGTTTCAATTACAAAAAAAAAAAAATAATAATAATAATATTATCATAATCTTAATTTCCCCACTAACAACACTCTATTCATTACTTCCCATTAGCAAAATTTCATTCGATACCTTTTCCCTAACAAAACCTAATTCCTTCCTTCAAGCTAACTAATTTTATTCATTAGCTCCCACTAACAAAATTTTATTTGTTATACTAGTGTAAAAAAATTCATTCACGCTTTCCTACTAATAATTTCATTTCGACGCCCATTAAGAAAGGTGCATAGTTGAAGTTACTAGTTCGATGAATGGGAAATCAAAAGAAGAGGGCTCCGTTGGTAGCGTCGTGGATTCTCGACCGGAGGTCTGCTGGGACCCTGAGTTCAAGTTCCCCTGAGTGCAGGAAAATACTATTTTTGGGCTATCAGCAAAAGCAATTATTTCTGCATATATGTGATGATTTGCATCTAACCAAACGCTATCATGATTGCGCAAATCGCCATACATGCAAAATGGAAATTGTTGCGTTGGTCGATATGGAAAAGATGTTTGGGTAGCGGAATCGAAGTGTGCTGAACTTCGATTACGTTACCCAGATGCGGCAGTGGTAATTGGGAATGAAAGGATTGAGGAGTAAAATTCTTGATTAGGAAGCGCAGTCAGTATTTGACTTTGAAATAAGAGGGATTCGGTATTTGGTTTGAAAAAGAAGAGGAAGTGCTTTGGCAGTGTCGAGAAAAAGGTTAATTTTGAATTTGTGAAAAAAGTGGGTTTTTGATTTGGATTTAGTTACGAACGCGTGAATTGGAATAGCAAAAGTTGGTGGAAGAAGCTCGGAAGTAAGAAAAGAATAAGTTCTGCGAATGGTAAAAGTTAGTGAAATTTTTCTTGTGGCATATGTACGTGGAAGTTAAGTGCGGATTTTAGATGAAAAGTAAAGGCCAAAGGTCTGAATATAACTAAATTTTCTGCGTTTTGAACAATGTAGTAAGAGAAAGAAAAATTTAGTTAAATAGAGTGAACCGAGAATAAAAATAATAACAGCTTAAATATATTCCGGCATAACCCGAACCCAAAGATTGTGTTGAAAATAAAATTAAGAAACTTAAAATATATTGTGGATTCGAATTTTAATTGCTGCAGAGAACAATTAAAAGTGAAACGGAAAACTGTCATAATTTAATAAACTAAAGACGAGAAGCAAAAAAATGAAGATGAAAGTTTATTGAGAAATACTTTGTCTCATCTATGAATTGGTGAAAAATTCAATTTTCGAGCTCGAATTATATTATTGGATGAAATTCAAAGAAGCGTGAATTAGTGGGGAGGGTGCATGCAGCGTCTTGGTGAAAAGTGGCCGTTTCGTGTTTCCATTTTGATTTTTTTTAACATTAATTTTCAAATTGAAGATTGAATTTCAGGTGCCCCGAATTCCTTTTTTTTGTTCTTTGCCGAGCGCGCGGAGTTCAACAAGAAAAGTGTGAGTACTTATGTGGATTTGCTTTTTATATTACCGTTAGTTTATGTTATCAAATTAATTTTATGTGTTTTCTTTTTATAAATTTTTTTTATCGGATTGTTCTTACATAAATTTTAAAGGGGAGTAGAAATTAGTGAATTTTATTTGTAGAATTTTTTTTTGTAAATTAAATAAAACGGCTATATCTCGTTAAGATAATAATTTTTCATTTCTTAAATGGACCTCCCCCTTTCCCGTCCTTATTCCTTCGTGTTAGTTTTTTATGTGTATGTTGGCTCAGCACGAGCAGAGGATGTTCCGGAAGACCCACGACACGGCTGAGCACTAGGCGGCCTCAGTATACCACCCTGGGTTACTCACCCTTCTGCTGAAACATAATGTCTGCGACTGCAGTGACTTCCGCGGTTGTTACAAATGTTTAATATCGGTATAAGGGGGCACACAAAATAATGTGAACTAATCCTTTCCATGAACATCTTGCCCAAAATCATGATCAGCTCTCAGAGATAAAAAAAAATGCAATATAATATGACACATTCAAAAAAAAAAACAACTCTGAATAACTGTCTCTTCAGTATCCCGCCGATAGGGTCAGAAATGCCCTAAGATACTGAGCTCATAAAAGCAGAACTACAGGTTCACGCTTCAATCAGTTCTCATTAAATGCTCCCTTAGTCCTTTTTTTGATACCAAAAGTGAGTTTGCTTTCTTAACAATTTCTGGTAGATTGTTATAGACACCCAGAGTATCATTTGTTGCATCGTTCTTTCTACGATTCGTTCTGGCAAAACGTGTTACGAATTGATCTGCATTCCTCGGATTTTATGGGTTGATCTGTGATATCTTTATTAATGGTGTTTGTTCCGATTCATTAGTTTTTAAAGTTTTGTAGATAAACTTAGCTTTCTTCATTATAATGATTTGACTAAAGGTTAATGATTTTGCCAATTGGTAAACCAAACTAATTTTAGTAAGCATTGGCAGTTTCAGGAAGTTTTTACACGCTTTGGTCAGCAGCCTGGATACACTGTTTAGATGTTGCTTTGCTGATTGACTCCAAATAAGTACTCCATAATATAATTTCATCAGGACAAATGCGTTTAGAACAAGTTTCTTGATGTGCATTCAAAAAGCCTCATATCTTCTTAACAAGCCTATTATTGGGGCTAATTGCCACCTTAAGCTATTTATGTGTGGCAACCAGGTCATACGATGGTCTATGATAAGACCAAGATATTGCATTTCTAAAATTTCGCCGTTAATATTTCGTTCGACATCTATATCTCCTTTATTCCTTTGCTTAAAAAAATATATATTTTGTCTTTGTTGTGTTCAATACTAGTTTACCACTGATGGAATTTTCCTAGATCCTCGTTGATAGTTTTCTCAATGGTAGTTTTGTCTTGTCCTGAATAAAAAAAAGGCTGTGTTGTAGTAATCGAGCAGTCACACAAGCAAACTGCTTGAAAACTTTCCTAACCCTTGTCCAAAATATTAATTGCTGATTTGGAAAAAGACTTCATATCTTCTATCATAGTTTTAATTTATTAATTTTTTTTTCTTTTTATTATTAGATAAATTATTCCAATTTTTCTATCCCGGAGCACTCTGGACCTCTGGTAGAGACCTTCGACTGGGGCCCTCGGACCCGGTTAGCCCAATGAAGAGGGGCCGTGCGCCACTCGCTTTTCCAATGGGCCCCACGGGAGTCGCCAAGCGAGAATCGCGACTCGTCGAAGACTCGTACCGCCACCGATGTTATTTCCGCGCTCGCGTACCGACTGTGTCGCCTATTCCTCCCTACACCAACTCGCACACCTAAACAGCGCGTGGAATCTAAGGGGAATTTATGTCCTGCCGGACCCTTGAGCCACATCACGTGTTGGCGGAGCACCCTCGAGCCTTCCACACCTGGGGTACTATTCGTGCTCGCCCACTACGCCACTTCCCGAGCCAAACCTTACACTTTGGCACGTTCCACTTGTGGAAATAAATTCTACAAAAGCAAATATTATTGGAAATAGTTATTATTATCGTGAAATTCAGATTTAAAAATAAACTATACAAAAAAGAAATACTACAACGAAAATACTCTTACGCTCGTATGTCGATAGTAGCTAACTATCCGGGGGCCCCCTAGTCTGCGGCTTCCAACTGTAGCGTTCTCCTGGGTTTCTCCATCAATCGCCTTTTTCCGTGCAATTCACCGAAGTCTGCCGTCCCACCAACTCCAAAATTGCACTTTCTTGAATATTCCGCCTCCAATCGCCTTTTTCCGTGCAATTCACCGAAATCTGCCGTCCCGCCAACTCCAAAATTGTATTTTCTTGAATATCCCGCCTAACCTCCAAAAGAAAATTCCGCCAAAAAGACGCTCGCCTAGTCGAATTTCCAGAATCCAAAGAAGAGAGCTTTTCAAGCTCCATCCGGGGTCTTTTATCGTTTCTGGTTGCCACGCTTTCCTCCAAGCGAGCTTCCGAACGTGGCTCCACTTTCTCGTCCAGTGGAGGCGCGCGGCATTACAGACTTCGCTGCATTATCCGTAGGCGTTGTTGTAATCGTTCAGTTGAACGCACTGATCATATGGCAGCTCAAAAGCTCTCGGTGGGAACTGTCATTCCCAATGTTTATTTAGTTGCCGAGACCAACTTTTGTTTTTCTTATAACATTATCAATTGTTAGGATCTAATTTCATCTCATTTGACTGATTTTCATTCCGATTCTTTACATCAATTGTCTCCTAGCTTGCTTTGCGGGGTAGTCAAAGTGTAAGCTCATTTCGACTCCTTATGGAAGCAATACAGGTAAGTATCAATATCCAATTTTTAAACATTACAATAAAATTAAACATCTCGTAATTTCGAAACAGTTTTGGGTACTGCATTGTCCAGATCTCTACTGCCTGAATGTAGAGTAAACAAAGAGAAGATGATAACAAAAATCTAAAGTGAGGGTGGCGTTGATGTTCATGGCTTTTTTGTGGGTTATACATATGATATTTACATACAATAAAATATATTGTTTTATGAAGAACTAGCTTTCATCCAGTTTCCATTCTTTGCTTCGGTATATCTATATCCTTATTAGGTTCTCTTGTTCGTAGCATGTATTTATAGATGAGTCTTGAAATGCGAATACAGACGATGATCAAGAATTTACAATATCTGATAAAATTGATCTTTCCTTCATTTTCATCCGAAGTAACGGCGAGCGGCAAGTATAATTGGTTAATCGTCGAATCAGTATGTACGCTTGTTTGTTTTTGTTTAAGAACTTTTCGGCTTCCTGCCACCTCTCTTTGTGAGACCGCCGGAAAATCCTGCTTCTGGTGTTATTGGTGACGTTGCCGGTCGTTTTCTGGTCGATCGCGATGCACCAGGTGATGATTTTTCTGTTGGTGAGTCAACTGCATTCTTATTGGACGATGATGGTGTACTTGAACTATCCTTTTGGTTTTGAATTGTTTTCGCTTGTTGGTCCCTCAAATAAATGTCGGAAGCACTGACTTTAATGTCATTTCCGTCTATGTCTACAGTGTACATTACTTTTTCGCCGCTTTTGTCGATTGCTTTCACTGTACCTAGTTCATAGTCATCGTCGAGCAGAGCATAGATAGAATGATCCTTCAATGGTAGAGTATCTCCTTCGCCAAACACAATAGATTATCGTGGAAGTATTTTGGATGCTCCGTCTTCAAATAAAACTACAAATTTGTTGCCGGCCTTCTCTTCTGTCACTCGTCCCGCATAATATTTTTTTATCAACCCATTTGGCTAAGCAACAGTAGAGCGATGATGTTTCAGCCACACTTTTTGAAGGTGTATCCTGTGTTTTGCTAGTCGACGACTGTGGTTTGCCCTGTTTAGGTTTGGACTCTTCCTCATCATCACTCTGCGATTTTGTAAGTGCTCTTTTCAGCGTGCGTTTCTCCACCTTCTTTGTTGGTGTTTCTGTCTCGTTTTCTTGTGGACTCGCTGATTTTCATTTGCTAACTGCTTTCTTGATACTTCCCGTGACCTTTCCTTTGGGCGTAGTAGGTTCCTCTTTGGGCGTAGAAGGTTCCTCTTTTTGACACATATTGTTCAAGATAGATATGATGTCGTCCGTTTGCGGTGCGGCAACACGAACACCCAAACAATGACTTCTTATCGCCGCGATTACTTTCGATGTGGAGTTGACGGACAGTATAATTCGGCAGGTGGCGATATACTTCTCCATCGTTCGACGAAGCGCATGTTGAGCATCTTTTGTCAAGCCTTCCACTTCAGACAACACAATTACTTGAAATTATTCTGGCCAGCTGGGTCAATTTGGTGAGTTTGTGCTACTTGTTTGATGAGGTCAATAACAACCACCCGATCGTATATTCCAGTGTCCAACGGTTTAACTTCAAGATGGTAATATCTCCGCTTTCCATATAATACCATATAATTTATAGGATTAAATACATTTTAAATATCTACTTCCGCTTGGCTCGGGAAGTTATCCTCGCGGAGAACTTATATATATATTTTTTTTATTATACTTTTAAATAAGACCGCGGCCACCCTTAAACTCGTGTGTGGAAGTTTCCCGTGACAAAATGTAATTTTATATCAATTTTCCTTTGTATTAAATTTAAACGTTTCCCTTTATATACTCTTCATGATATTTAACTTTGATTATTATTTAAAGTCTTTTTCATTTTTCTATACTTCTGTAAATTGTTGAAAAATTTTAAATCAGCAAATTAAAATTTCGTGCATGGGAACACTGATTTAGTGCATCGCATCTGTGTATTGCATTACCGAATGCGATCGAACTCGGCTGAGCGAGCAGCTGATTCGAGATACCGTCGCGACACGGAAACAAAAGGGAGATTTAGACGGATCGAGCCCTCCACGGGAGATCGTGAAGAACTTCGGAGAAATTGGCGAATTTTTGTTCAATAAGACCCTTTTGTAATTCGATAAGTTTTGTCACCATTTCGGTCAGTGCCGTGTGAAGTTATTAAAATTGCGTCTTAGCTAATACTTGTTGGGAAGTTTTTACTTATTTAAAAGTTGAGGTTTCATTAAGGAAGTTTTTACTATTTAAAGGCATAAAGGCAACTGCAGTGCAGTGAATCGTACGATTTCAAGACCCAACCAACTACTAACGTTTCTCGACCACCTTCTATACGAGTGTGTGTAAAAGTTGACTGTCATGCCGTCATTTGAATTGTTCTTTGAACACGGGCAGTGAATTAACAAAACAAATCGAAGTTACTTTCTTACCGTTTTCTTTGTCTGTTCCGCTTACGGTAGTCTCCAATAAATATTTGTGAAAGTCTTATCCTGCGTGATATTATCCAAACGGACGGAAAAGTGACGCACAATTAAAATAGTGCGAGAAATCGGTGAACCGTCATCCTACTGACACTCATCCACCCAGTCGCCGTGTGTATGCATCCAACAAAAATGCACACTTGCAAACATTCGCGCCAATTCTTACGCACTTTTCCCCTGACCGATTTTCGCTCTTGCTACCGGATTTGTTTGCAATCGAAAGGGTTCGATAGTCAAAAACAAAATATCGCGTGTTCGCAACTGCACTTTGACAGCTGCGAGTGGAATTGAGCAAGTGCTCGGCGATGTTTGATTTATTGAGAACTATTTACCAATTCCAAGGACTTCCAATCGGCCACTGAGCTTTAAATTGGGCGTAAACTAGCGGCAGAAAAGTCGCAAGATAAAAAAAATGAGTCGCATAACGTACAATATCGAACGACTTTCAGATGAGGAGCTGCAACAGCGCTTTTAAAATAGGCAGATTAAAGGAAGAGGGCAATGTGCTCATCTAGACAAAATTTCAATTTATTCGAGCTGCGGGTACAAAGAAGACATTGAAATTCAGTGGGCATTTCGAGAACGGTAATTATGGCAAATTATATCTTTTCTGAAGACTGGAACTTATTTGAGTATTAGTGCTTGTTTCACTTTTCGGTAGAAGCGTATAGCGGTGTTCCTTTTCAATTTAATGAACGGAGTGCTTGAGAATTTATGTAAAGATAAACAGCGAGTTAAAAAGTGACAAAGCTTAGCATCGATTCGGGTCGTCTTGTAGAGCACGCGTTAGTAGTATACGGGTATGTGTATTGATTTAGGTGTCGTGTAAGAATACTTGATTTTTGTGTTAATTAACTTTAAAGATAAAGATTCTTTAGGTTGCCACAATCGTAAAATTTACGCCGCAAATGTGACATTGAATCGATATAAAATTGGCGGAAATGATATATAATCGACAATCCTTTGGACGCGTCAGTAGAAATCACGTGAAACCGTTTAGCTACGATGATTATGTTTGCAGCACATGCTTATATTTAAACTATGTGTTCCCTTCAATCAACCTCCACTAAGTAGCGTTGCGACTCCGGACCTCCCAACTGAGTGGCTTGACATGACTAATCAGTGCATCAACTCCATTTACGTACTTATCTATGGGAGCTTATTTCTTGCTGGATACCGTTAATCGTCCAGGTTTTGCGGAAACCTTTTTCAAGGCTGCCAGTGAAGAGCGTAAGCAGGCCCATAGTTGAAAAGCATAAATGGAAGGATGGTCTCCAACCACTCACTGATGCGTTAAACATTGAAGCTCAAGTCACTAAGAGCATCCGTGATGTTATAGGTAAATGCGGAAGTGCTGAAGTTAACGACTATCATCTCGTGGACAATTTAATTCTTAAAGAAAAAAAAGAGAAAAGCAAGAAATTTTATGTTTCTCGATATTTGTATTGTTTGGCTATCATAGATTTTAGTTATCTTCATAATATTAAAAGTTTCATTTGAAATAGTGAAAGGAATACATTGCAAACTTTTCACTTCCATATATTCCAAAGCCAATGATTATTTAAACATTAGAGACATCTTCTTCAAAACAGATTGAGTTTTTGCTTTGGGGGAAAATTTGTTACACTTTATATTTTAAGTAAAAAAAAACGTTTTTCTGATTGTTAACAATCGCGATTATATTTTACATTCATATAATTGATAATTTTTTTGAGTATTTAAAGGACAAAAAACAAAAATCGCAAACAAAAAAATTCTAAAAATTTTCTAGATTTTAAGTATAATTTGTCTTCAGAAGCAAAGAAAAATGAAGATACGGAACGAGTTGATTTTGATTTTATTTATTTATTTTTATTTTTTTTTTTTTTGATACAAAGAAAACGAAATACAGGCAATGATGTATTCTTGTTTAATATTGGTATATAAAAAATAAATTTACAATGAATTGTTAAAACTTAAGATTCGGTCTTCCCTTTCCTTCGACATGACCGGGTATAGGACCCGCAACGATGGCAGGCTCCTCCGCTAACATGGGCTAGTCATCGGACGTGCTCTTCCTTCTTTTCGCTTCACAGGGGCTCTTGCCGTGTAGAGTGGCCTTCCGCTTGCGTGTCCTTTTATGATATAGCGTTATGTGATTTCATTACATAACGGTATGGCATGAATCGGTTACGTTTTGTATTCCTCATTTGAGTGAAAGAGTCATACAAAGTACATTTATATGAGTCTTTCACTCAAATGGGAAATACATGGCCACGTCTACGTTTGAATCTTGATCCGGTTGGGAGTGTGCGAGGGGGCGCCGCTTCCACCTGGATTTCCCACTCTTATTTTTGGCCATAAGTATCGTCGGTAACGACGAAGTCCCTCTAAGTCCATCCGTTTTCTCAAGGCCCTTATTTGTCCTATGAATCTTTTCTCGGCTCCGGTCGATACTCCTTTGACCCTGAAAAACGTGGATGCGAAAAATATTTTTGTAGTGGGTCTTGTGCCCGGGAAAAGAACCCGCCCCACGACACCGCAACGCTAGCCTGCCAACGCATTCAACCATCCCCAGACAAGGCCAATCTCGGCGGATCTTACCATTCTCTTTCGTCGAGGCAGCAGACCATCGTGGCAGTCCTTCACAGATATTTCTATATACCCAATTCACTACAGTGTCATCAGCATATAATGTGTGATAATCTGTTTTTCAATCCATTGATTACATTTAAGACTTCCCTTTGCTTTGTTTGATGAATGTGAAGAATGGAATTTATTGAGATAATAGTTTCTTTAGTGATTCTTCCACCAATTGTTGAAAAGAAGTTATTTAATGAGTCCGCCGCGTCACGTGGACACGCTGTGTTACAGGGCCCAGGATTCAGTTGAAAGTTTTGTGATATACCGCGGGGTGAAGAGTTATCCTTTGCCTCATTTATTATTTTCCATATTTCATGGGAGTTGTCAGCCGTTGTTTCGATTGTTCTTGAGAAATGTGAGAATTTAGCTGTTACATTCAATTCCCACGTACCCTCCACACATTCATCCATATATTCTTTGTATTAAAATCATCCATATATTCTTTGCATTAAAAAACTTACCTCATTTCCACTTAATCTAATATATCATTTTTCTAAAATTGCAATTTCCCACCGACAAAATTCTCACGAATTTTGTTTATTCAAATTATCATGCATACACGAGCATGCAAGCTATGGGAAAGCTAAGTGCATTCACCCAGGTGTCATATCCACACCTTTCGAGTTTCGCTGTTGCAAGAATTAACAAGAACTAATTCTTGCAACTAATCAGCATTTTTCTTCTATAAAAGTGGAAAGCCACTATCATTTGGGTTGGTCATTTTATTCAAGTAATTTCGCGTGAGCACGGTTAAGCCTCCTCACCTATCCACCCAATGTGAGGCTGCATTGGGGCGCTCGTTTTATCGTTCCACCATTTACGCACACTTTATTGAATCCGTGTTAGTTCAATAAAGTTATAATAAAAGCGGTAATAATAAAACAAAGTTGTTTTTTTTTAAAGAATCGGTAAAGGACAATTTAATTGGCGCAGTCGATAGGATGCGCTACGGAATAACCCGTGATTTTTTCTAAAATCGAAAAGCGTGGCAAAAACCGCGTCCGCGAAAAAAGTTTTAAGTGTATCCCCAAGAGGAGGAAATATTTTTGTGCTTTTCGACGACGACGCGAAAATCGTTTCAAGGGAAACATCGTCCGGGACCCGATTATCACCGCTAAGACCGCGCTCGCTTTGCAAGGAGTAAAAGTGTAATGTATCCTCAAAGTAGGAAAAAGTGTTAGAAGCTTGCCGCCAAAAGTGCAACATAGTGTGTCCTGAAGATAGGACCAAATACAAATTATCGCAAAGGTGCGAAAGTGCAACAGAAGTGTAACGTTTTATAGAATAGAAGCAAATTCTTCGCAACGATGCGAAATGTGGTGAAAAGTGCATCTTGAAAATAGGACATTGAAAAATTGAAGTGATTCAAACCCCTACATAGTGGATGTCCCGAAAATAGGACCACAATTTAATAATCCATGTGTAATAGAATAAATACAAAATATATTTGTGAATTAGAACAAGGACGCGTACCTGATTACGAGGAATTAATTTTATGGTGCCAATTGAAGTGAAATCATTATTAAAGTGTAATCATTACTGCAAATTTTTTTTTAAACAAAAAAGTGAAAAATACGAGCCTCTAAAATCAACTCATACGAGTCCCCCAAAGTGAAGAAGGAACTACCAAAGGAAAACTTAAAGAAAAAAGAAAACTCCCCAGAAAAACAGTGAACTAACCTAATAGTGAAAGAACTCGAGGAATACTCGACCGAAGGAAACCCCCCAAAAGCGAAAGAATAAGAATTCATATTAGCAAGTACCCAAGTTTTAGTATTGCTTTCTCATCATCAATATTACAGAGTTATTATATATATATATATATATATATATATATATATATATATATATATATAGCTATACAAACATTACTCATTGCTATTAATATCATTGATATTCAAATTTATGTTTATTATAAAATCTTCCCTTTTATTATTATAAATATTATCCATTATTATTATGAATATTATCCATTATTATTATGAATATTATCCATCATTATAAGTATTATCCGCCAAAGTATTATCATCGCATTTCTCGCATATTTGCTAGGTGTGTAAAGATTCATTGTAAGAGTGGTTCGGATTATTCCCTTTAAAGTTCATTTAAAAGTGTAACGATGGCACAAGCCGAAGCAGCCGATGCCGTTTCTATAAACCCCTTAAAATACCTCAGTTCTCTCCCCGAATTTGATGGCAGACCTGAGAATCTGCAAACCTTTATAAACCTCATTGAAAGGGTGAACCCCATGTTAATAGCTTTTAATGAAGCTTCTCAGCTTTTATTTGGGGATATAATAAAAAGCAAACTAAAAGGAAAGGCAAACGAGACAATTGAAATCAATTGTCATGCTCTCCTTTGGGCCGACATTAAACAGGTCCTCCAAAATAATTTTGGAGATTGTCTAAGCACTGACGAACTCTACGACAACTTAAGAGGTGTAACTTTTAAAACGAACACCCTTGAGTTTTACAACATTATAAAGAATAAGTTAAGGAGACTTAACAATTAAACATTAGTTGTCCTGGGTGTAGGAAATGAAACAAATGAATGTGCACGAAATAATAAAAGGACAGCCCTCAATATATTCAGAAATAAAATTCCGGAACCCATGAAGACCATATTATTTTGTAGAAATCCTGACACATTAGAATCTGCCATGGATATATTATTCACAGCAGGTTATGCCTATTACGGTTCAAACGGACAAATATACCAACTTAACAAAAACCAGACAAATGGACAGAACAATAATAGTAGGACGCAGAACAACAATAATAATCACTCGAACAGGACCAACAATAATAACAATAATAATAATAATAGTAATCAAAATAGAACACACAATAATAATAATAACTCTTATAACAATAACCAAAACAATAATAGGTTCCACACCAACAATCACAATAATAATAATCATAACAATAGTAATAATAATAATAGATCTAACAATAATAATTATAGGCCTTACAATAATAATAGTAATAATAATAGATTTAGCAATAATAGTAATAATAATAGATTTAACAACAATAGTAATAACAATAATCATAGATCCAACAATAACTATAACAATAGAAATAATGGCCAACCAAATGACGGACAAAACCTCTACAACTACAATCAGTTTGGAAACCCAAACTATCCCCGATTTTTCGAGCGACAACCAACACCAGAACTAGAATATAAAAACGAAGCAATAGAAAATCTTCCTCAACAGGCCTCGGACGAAGGCTACCTTTTATAAAAATTAAGACGAAAATAAGACCCCTTAAATTTATTTTAGATACTGGAGCCACTCACTCTATTATTAATCCCGGCATATGCCACCCAAAATGGAAAATCGATACCCCAAATATAAATTTAAAAACTTTACAGCACACAATTGAAATTCATGAGAAAGTCAGAATCCCTCTTTTCGAAGAATTGGGAGATACAACCCAAGAAATAGATTTCTTTGTATGCCAATTTCACGAAATTTACGATGGTATACTGGGAAATAATATTTTACGACAATTGAATGTAGTTATCGATTACAAAAATCAAACCCTCCATTCTGGAGATAAAATAGTCCCTATCTTCTTCGAACCAGAAGGAGAAAACCAATTTTGTCTATTTAACAAAGCCGGATACTACCAAATACCTGTTCCCTTTGATGTAGATAACGGTTTGGTATACTTCCCAGGAAGGACTTCCAAAGATGCGAAGATCCAACTTGAAGAAGGCATATATGATGTGGAAAATTCGAAAGCGCCCACTTTAGTAAGGGTAGATACTTAGCAATCGTCCAGTCAAGGTTCAATTTGCTACTCAAGCACTCCCGTGACTTTAGAAAATTTCAATATCATATTAAATAAGCCAAATGGGCCTTGTTCAATTTTCGACCAAATTAGAACAGACCATCTAAATGATGAAGAGAAGCAAAAGCTTTTACCAATGATAAGGAAATATTCAGATATTTTTTACAACGAAGAGTCTGACTTGACCTTCACAAACGTAATCAAGCACATACAGATACCCGTACATCCATAAGGAAGAAGTGCGGAAACAAATTAAGGAAATGTTAGACAAACAAATCATTAGACCTAGCAAATCCCCCTATTCAGCACCAGTTTGGATTGTTCCAAAAAAGATGGATGCAAGTGGACAACCTAAATGGAGATTTGTTATCGATTATCGAAAACTCAATGAGGTCACAATCGATGATAAGTATCCGATTCCAAACATTGAGGAAATTTTGGAAAAGCTGGGAAGAAGCCAGTATTTTACCACGTTAGATTTAGCAAAAGGTTTCTACCAAATAGAAATCGAAGAAAAAGATATACATAAAACTGCTTTTAGCGTTGAAGGTGGGCATTACGAATTCCTACGAATGCCTTTTGGGCTGAAAACAGCTCCTGCCACCTTTCAACGATTAATGAACCACACACTCGCTGACTACATAGATAAAATATGTCTTGTTTATTTGGACGACGTGATTATTTTCTCCACTTCCTTGCAAGAGCACATGGATTCTATAAATAAAATTTTCAACAGATTTAGAGAAACCAACTTGAAAGTCCAATTGGACAAATCCGAGTTTCTTAAGCACGAAACCACCTTTCTAGGACACGTAGTCACTAGAGAAGGAATAAAGCCTAACCCACAGAAAGTAGAATGCGTCCAAAATTTTCCATTACCGAAAACTCCGAAGCAAATCAAACAATTCCTTGGTCTCGCTGGATACTACCGGAAATTTATCAAAGACTACTCCTGTATTATAAAACCCATGACAAAATGTCTGAAAAAGGACGTCAAATTAAACATTCAGGACCCCGAATACATTCATGCTTTCGAAACAATAAAGAATCTCCTTATTAATGAACCCATTCTCGTTTACCCCGACTTCAATAAAACTTTAACGCTTACAACTGATGCAAGTACTCGGTGCTGTGTTGTCCCAAGAAGGACGCCCAATCAGTTACGCCAGCTATACATTAAACGAACACGAAATAAATTATAGTACCATCGAGAAAGAACTTCTCGCCATAATATGGGCTACGAAATATTACCGTCCCTACCTCTTCGGGAGGAAATTTATCATCGAAACAGATCACCGACCTCTTACCTGGCTTTTCTCAATAAAAGAATCGAATTCTAAACTTGTTAGATGGTGACTAAGGCTGTCTGAATTTGACTATACTATCAATTATAAAGAAGGCGCAAAAAACATCAATGCCGACGCACTTTCGAGAATTCCTAGGCCAGAAGTAAATTTTGTAGAAAATCCCTCCAATATTCCCACAACTAAATCTTGCATAAATATATTCAAAAACCAAATTATTATAACAAAATCAAATTCAGGCTCTTTAAGAATAAAAAAGGAAACAGTCTTTGACAAAAATCGAACCACAATACATGCTAAACAATTAGATGAACAGAATGCTGTTACCCTACTTAAAAACCACTTTAACCCAAAAGGCTTGAACGCAATCCTCATAGAAAATGAAGAATTTTTCCAAACATTACACACTGCTTTCATCAATAACTTTATAACCAATGGTAGATTTAAAATTCTTAGGTGTAACACCCTTTTAGAAGATGTAACCGATGAAGAAAACCTGGCAAAAATTATAGAAGCAGAACATTTAAAAAATAACCATCGTGGCATAGAAGAAGTATCAAAAGAACTTAAACTAAAATATTACTGCCCTAAACTCCTAGATAGAACCACAAGTTTTATTAATAACTGTGAAATCTGTATCTGCGAGAAATATGTCAGAAACCCACCTAAGTCCTTATTCAAAATCACAGAAACCCCTCAAAAACCCGGAGAAATAATCCACGTTGACGTATTTTATACTCTAGAGAAATTATTATTTCTAACTATTATAGATAAATTCTCGAAGCACGCTTGTGCAATCAAGATCCTCGGAAGAACTTGGAACGAGTTCAAAAGAGGACTAGCATACTATTTTAGCCAGTTTGGCTCAGTAAGCAAATTGATTGTTGATAATGAATTGGGATTTAAGGCAATCCCTTTGAAAGCTTTCCTTTCAAGCGAGAACGTCGAAATACACTATACCTCCAGCAGCAATCATACGTCCAATGCAGACATAGAAAGGCTGCATAACACGATAAACGAACATATCCGACTTCTTAAACACGATGACCTAAATAATCAATTGACTGTTGAAGAAAAGATCCTTAAAATTATATCCTTTTACAATAATACGATACACACCACCACAAATAAAAAACCAATAGATTTTGTTAATGTAAAAATTCATCAAGATGAATACAACTCCATACGAGAAACCATAATTCAGAAAAAACAAAAAACCATAGCCAAACTTAATAAAGAAAGATCAAATGAGGAAATAGACACCGGACCCAATTTCATTAAAGAGACTAGAGGCGGTAAAAACCACTCTAAATATAGGAAAATTAATGCCGAGAAAATAGATAATGACCATATAATAGATACCCAAAACCAAACCAAATATTTCCGTACCCATATTAAAACCAAAAAGAAATACCAGGATTTTAATAACCCAACAATACAATCCAAATATAAAAAGAAAACAAAAAATCGTCCCTCTACCTCCCAACAACACCAGAGATCCATAAACTAAATATCCATCTTCTTTCAGAAAAATGTCACCTCTACTGATAATAATCTTTTTGACCGGGATAAAAGCCCAGACCATGGATATCCTGGACTTAAACATCAACAATGGTTATATTCCTGTCAAGATAGGCGAAATAAAACCAATCGACTATAACAACAACGTTCTACATATAATCAACACGACCGAATACGAATATACTTTAGGACTCATTGGACAAAATATCAATACATTATCAGCATCTACAGCAGAATCAAAAAATATCCTAGAAACAGTCAATAGAAATTTTAAACTTGTGCAAACCAAAATAAATAATCTGATTCCCCATACAAGACGAAGACGCGGACTAGTAAATATTTTAGGCAAAGGACTCAAATACGTAGCTGGTACTATGGACGATGAGGATAGGACACATTTAGAAACCTCTATAAATGAAATCGTAGGAAATGACCGAAAACTCACAGAGAAAATAGAGAAAACTTTGATACATAATAATATTCTTTCAACTTAAATAAAGAACATAACCAATCATATTAATACTCAACAGAAAATAATAACTAACTACCTAAAAAAATTTAAAGACTTCGACCAAAACAATATAGTAACACTAAGAAACGAGGTTGACTTCCTTCAGCATGTATACAAAATTGACAACGACATTTCTCTATTGACAAATCATATAATGGACATTGAACAGACCCTACTATCTAGTAAACTAGGACTAGTAAATAAAAACATAATAGCTAAAACAGAGCTTGATCTTATAGACGATTTTGAAGAGTACTCAAGTATCAAAACGGCTGTTTCGTCAAACGATAACATTATAACAATAATTTTGGCAATACCTAGACTTTCTAAAGAAGCTTTATCAAAAATAATATTAGAACCAATCCCAACCATCCAAAATAGGTCATTATTGTTAAACATAGATGAAATCTTAGTAAGCTCTACAAATAAGATTTATTATCCAAATATTAAAAATGGACTTAAAGATAACTTAGAAGAAATAAGAGATAATTGTACAAAAAGCATTATCGAACCCGGGGAAAACTTATGTAAATCAAAGCTATTTGATCATCAAGAAATTAAACAAATCTCACCTGGAATTGTAATATTTAAACACCTTTACGAACAAATAGAGCATAATTGCAACGAAAGAACACTAACAATGCACGGAACGTTTATGATTAAATTTGAAAATTGCAAAATTAAAACCTTAAATAGAACATGTTCTAATTTATATTTCAAAACATACGATAAAATAGTATTACCTAAATTCATAAAATCTATTAAATTAAACAATACTATTCCTGATATAAAAATCGAAGAAATTTACCTGAAACAAGTTAATAACGAAAAAAGTATTGACACAATTTTATCCAAAACAAAAACTGACAACATTGTTAGCCTGGGTTCGGATATCTTAATCATTGTAACGATTTTAGTTTTAATATTATTGTACGTGTGCGTAAATCGTGGTCGTCGCAAATTAATAATTTCGTCGGAGCCTCAATTTAACGATGGGGGTGTTACATTCCATTCCCACGTACCCTCCACACATTCATCCATATATTCTTTGCATTAAAATCATCCATATATTCTTTGCATTAAAAAACTTACCTCATTTCCACTTAATCTAATATATCATTTTTCTAAAATTGCAATTTCCCACCGACAATTCTCACGAATTTTGTTTATTCAAATTATCATGCATACACGAGCATGCAAGCTATGGGAAAGCTAAGTGCATTTACCCAGGTGTCATATGCACACCTTTCAAGTTTCGCTGTTGCAAGAATTAACAAGAACTAATTCTTGCAACTAATCAGCATTTTTCTTCTATAAAAGTGGAAAGCCACTATCATTCGGGTTGGTCATTTTATTCAAGTAATTTCGCGTGAGCACGGTTAAGCCTCCCTCACCTATCCACCCAATGTGAGGCTGCATTGGGGCGCTCGTTTTATCGTTCCACCATTTACGCACACTTTATTGAATCCGTGTTAGTTCAATAAAGTTATAATAAAAGCGGTCATAATAAAACAAAGTTTTTTTTTTTTAAAGAATCGGTAAAGGACAATTTAATTTTTAGCCTCTTTCACCAATCGTTTCGATTCTTTTTTCGCTTGCATATATACAAACTTTCCATTGTTCGTCCTTTAGTCCACGTATGCCTTCCTTTTTTCAATACTTGGATCAATTAACCTTTTTGTTATCTAAGTCGTTGCCGTCTCAATTGTAGAACTGTGCTTAGCAGCTATGATGATATTTTTGAGTTCAATAATGCTATTTAGTTTTCGCTTCTTCAGTAATTCTCGTACAATATGTTTGATTTAAAAAGCTCCTTATCTAGATATCTGAAGGTTTTATATGTCGGCTTCTGTTTGTTCAGGGTTTTGTCTTGAATAGTTATTTTTAACACACGGTGATCCAGCTCCGGCCAGTCTTCAAACGTGTATGTCATGTTTTCAGCCACTTTTAGATCATTGGCTATTATATAATCCAGACAGGTATTTGAAACTGGGCGAGTAATTTTGTTGTTATTTATAATTAACACTCCATTCTTTTCTAGGGTATCCTTACAAATACTTGATTCTGGTGATTCAATTAGTACATAAATGTTTGTGTTCGCTACTATAAGTAAATATGTTTCAGTTGAGAATAATTTATCTAGCACTGTGCAAAAATCATGTGCATTGATAAGATTGGGGTTGTAGTACGTCTCTTATTTTGTTTTTCTTTTACCCTGCATGGCGTACTCCAATTATCATAACGTTATATTTATCAGGCGTTACTCTCTTGGTAATGAAATCGATAGTATTTTTTACGTATATTGCTGTGCCTCCACCTCTTCCAGGCCTCCAGTTGAATATCACATTATATCCTTCAATATTGTAAAATTGTGCTTCTTCTGGGTAAATCCAGATTTCATTGAGAATAATCAAATCTATGTCAGGATTTTGCTGCTGGTGATTTTGAACATCATTTAGGTTGTGTCTTAAGCTTCTTATATTAGCATACATGAGTATTACATTTGTTCCACTTGATTGATTTGAAAGATTAGTAATCATCAAAGTTGTAGTCGGTGCTCCTCCTAGTGATCAATATTCTGCGTTGAAACTCCAGACACTCTACCCAGTCGGTTCTGTGAGAATGATCAGGATTATTATTGTTACCAATACAGTTGGCGCCCTTCTCAGTCGTGCAGTCCTTTCGGTTATGCTTTCCTCCTCATTTCACACATATTTGCTCCCGTTCTCATTGTATTTTTGACATTTAAATACCTCCTTACGTTATGGTCTCCTTTCACAAAACATAATCCATAATCTTTAACGTATCTATTTGCTAGCCTCTTATACATGCTCCCATTTACCTGGATGATGTGTAACCATCTACCATTTCTAGTCCGCCTAGTATCTCGCTTCTCTATACTGGGACTCGTATCTCGCTTCTCTATACTGGGATTTAATGATCATTCCTTCATTCCACATTTGAATATTGATTTTCCAGACTATTGATGACAAGTCTAGGCTGTCGCAATATGGTCTCGGCAATATCATACTCATTTTTCATTGCCTCTGTTGCTTTATTAAAGAGCGATGTAGCATTTTCATTGATCGACGTTTTGATTATCGCCCCATCATTACGAATAGGCCGTATTAGCTGAAGAGGAATTTTACATTTTGATGTCCTGTTCTTCGACTTAGAATTAATCTGTGTTTTTTCTGAGGATGAGTGAGATCTAGGCTTAATTATAACCCCTTTTTGTGATATTGTATTTGACCAATGTTTCGATGGAGGTTAATTAGAATTTTTAATAATTTCAGCATATGAAAGCATCTCTTCAATCTGACTTTGCAAATTAATCATTTATTGGAAGAATTGGTCTTTTTTAGATTTTTGGTGCTGGGTTTTACATCCAGCACACATCCAAACCACATCATCAGATATACCCTCTATAGTCGGTATGTTTCTTCCGACATTTTGATGCACCTCATGTAGAATCACTTGAGGCAGAAGCCATAACATCCCATAGCCGAATGGATATCCTCCACCGGTTTTCTACACTTCCCACACTTATCCTTGGCTGGTTTAGTAGCCATTATAATTTCCCTATATTCCCTATCCACAAAAAAGGTGACAAGTTACAGTGCGAAAATTATGGAGGCATATCACTATTTGTACGGCGTTCAAAATATTTTCAAAGATCTGAGAAAATGAAATCTGTTCATATGCCAGCAGTATTATTGGGGAGTGTCAAGGTGGTTTGAGAGCAGGTAGATCGACGATAGACCAATTGGTCACTATCAAGCAGGTACTTGAGAAATGCTGGGAGCTCAACAACGTACGCCAAATTGTTGTTAACTTGAGGCAAGCATACGACAGTATTGATCGCAACGTACTGTATCAAATAATGCTTTGCATTGGCATCCCAGCCAAATCAATCCATCTTCCCAAAATGACAATGACGTCGACGAGCTCCCAGCTCTATATCGATAACCAACTCACCCATGCCTTTAATACAAATATCGGATTAAAACAGGGAGATGGGCTGGCCCCATTGCTATTCAATTTAGCTCTAGAGTACGTCATAAGGAAGCTACTTGTCGATACACATTACTATACTGATCGGGCCAAATAGTCGCCTATACAGACGGCATCAACATTTTGTCGCGGTCATTAACAACTGCCAAAGAACTCTTCCTGAAACTCGACAGCGAAGCAAAACTAGTAAGGCTTCAAATCAATGAAAATATAACAAGGCTCATGGCGCAGTCGAGGAAAAATACCTCAAATACACAAAATATCACACTTGGCGAATACAGTATAGAAAATGGTGGCGAATTCGAATTTATAGCCGCCAAAATAATGATAACAGGTAATGAAGCGACGATATACGCCGAAGAATACAGCTCGCAAATAAAGTATTTTATTCAGTTTTCACGATCTTGAAAACCAGCTGTATACACAGGAAATGGCGAAATCGATACAACTATGAGCAGTATGAAATTTTTGACGTGCCGGAGGTCTCAACGAATGTAATGCTGAGGAAGCTGCAATGGGTTGGCCATATAAATCATATAGACGAACAACGGATACCAAAGAAGGTATTCGTTGGGAGAACGGAAGGCCGAGGACCAGTGGGAAAACCGAGGAAACGCTGGTCTGACTCAGTCAACGAAGACAGATCATTGCTCCTCGGATTTCAGAATCGAAGGACGCGGTCAATGGACCCGAGGCCTGAGAGTGGCTTTAGTTCTAAGAAAAAGAAAATTATTAACACCTTTTTGTAGCTGTTTCTGTCTTTTCGTTTTGTTCTTCGTTTGTATTTATTACAGTGGAGCCCGGACAAATTTTTTGAATTCTATTTAGAGTTGATTTAGGTAAAGAAACAATACTTTTTCTTTTCTGCAAATGTTCTTCTATCAATTCTCTACCTAGGTTTTGCAGAAAGATCCTTTGAATCGCGACATCATTTCAATTTCCCAGATAAATTACTTGTGCGTAGATGCCTGCTATGTCGAGCAAAGAAAAAAATCACCACAAGTCACCTTCATGTACCTCTAGCCACATTAGAACTGGAGCACATTTTATCGAGAGTATCTACGCCAATTTTTGTTTTATTGCAAAATGTCAATATTTCTGGCTTTTTCTTCTCCTTGGTTGTTACATCAATTGTATCATCAAAATGCATACTGGAAATCAACAGCACATTTTTGTTACTACTCTTGATTTTACTTTTTAGCATATAAGACACGAGTGTTTCCTCCTTTCGAAAAGCAAAAGCATTTGAACAAACAGGTCGTTGCTTTATGCTTTTCAACTCCGGTTGAATTTGCCAATTTACTTTTTCTAACAGTGCCAACATATGACAGACAGATTTACTGCAAGACTTTCAAGAAGGGTAATGTCGCTGAACCAATTATCTGCTGTAAAATTGCGACCAGTATTGTGTATCGGCCTAATTATTCGTTTCACAACATCGGTGTTCTTATTGCTACACATAAAGGCCCCTTCAGGCTGTCGCCCAACGTAAACTTCTAAATTAAATGTGTAATACATTTTTGTTTCCACTAATGCAAAAACTTCTAACCCATACTTTGCAGGTTTTTATAGGATGTACTGCGAGAATGAACGGCGACCCCTAAATGCTTCTAGTTTTCCATCAATCGTCACATATGCTCCAGTTGAGTAGGATGGTTGGCTATTCACTAGGAACAAATCAAACCGTTCTCTGATAAGACCAAGTTTTTCTGCACTTTCCCTTTGTTCTCGGGTTTCTCGGTCATCACAACGTAGGCATTTAAATATAAATTGAAATCTCTTTAAACTCATAGTCAGGCAAAATATTTCAACACTGAAGCTATCTGCGTCCCATAACAACTCCAAATTTAGCCTCCTGCAAAGAACAAAAGGCCGATGAAGGCTTTCATTTCTGCGAAATCCATCTCTTCGCCGGGAATAATTATTTTGAATAGATTGGATGTATTGATTTGTATGAATTACAGTTGTGTTTATTGTATCATGGTTTAAAATGCAATTCCATGTTTTCAAGATTTTCTTGAGGTTTTTGGCGGGTCCTGTTACGCCTGGAAGCCTAGGCGGTAAATTTTGTTTCATGGGTTTCTCCTGAGAGAAAGGGGTTTTTTTTCATCTAAAATATTCAACGTTGCTCTTCCCTTTAGCTCTAGACCCACTGAAACATTTTCATCATCTTTATCGGAGCTGGCTTCACCATTACTCTGCTCGGTGTCAGAATTGTCCTGCATTCCTCGATTTCTTCTGCATCTGTGTCCGAGTCTTCATCAGCTACCAAAAAGTCTGATAGATCTCATTGATTGCTCGTCTCCTTCGATCACATATTCAATTCCACTAAGATTATATTGATAGAATGTCTCACTAATTCACTTTTTTAGGCTTTATGCGGTAAAAAAAAATCCGACAGCTTATAAACAAAAACACTAACCTTTATGGTCGCATTGAAGCTCGCAGATCGTTGAGATAAAAGCGGCGAGACATAAACAACCAGAATTTGGTTTTTTTGGGCAAAACCTGCACCGCTCCTGTTTCGAAAGAGTAGATGGCAAAGATTCACAAGCATCTGGTGTTTTCAAGATCTCATATATGAGTTGACGGATATTCGTGTGTAAAGTCAGTCAATTTGTTCGTTCTGTAAGCCAAGGTGTTATAAGTATTATGGCTAATTTTTTTAAGGTGAGTTCTTCTATATTCTCTTTATTTTTAGTTGAGCTAAGCTACAGAAGTATCATCAAATTTATACCCACTGTATTGAGTAAACTATAAAACAGGCATAATGACCAGCGTCGTTTTTTTGGGGCATTGTATACCTGCTGATCAAATGTATCAACTTCCGTCTTTGCTCTAAAACCCTACCATTTCTGGCAAAACAACTTTTTTGTCGTTATCAGGCAAAGTGTGCATTGTAGATAATATGTGTACGACTTACTGTTTACTACCTTTAGGTGGATAATATGATAGTTAAGCTAGCGGTCCACTAAAAACAAACATAGCAGAATTTTTCTCAAAATGTGCTTTGTCTTTGAATAACGGCGGTATTTGGTTTTCATTCTGTCTTAGAGTTCTCACAACAGCTATATTTTTTTCTTGTAGAAGGGTAGTTGCTGAGGGTATAGATGTAAACCAGTTATCAATAGTAAGGTTTGTTTTTAGATCCATAAATAGGTTGTGTCAAAGTCTGCAGATAATGATCAGCAATAGGTTGATTCCAAGGCGTTGATCCTTTACCCAAATATACTTCTCCGTTGATCATATAATTCGTTTTTGCGTCATAAAGTAGCACTATTTTCAGACCGTATTTGTGAAGCTTATTGGGGATATACATCCTGAAAAGACAGCGCCCGCAAAACTCCAGTAGTTGCTCATCCATGGCACAACAATCGGTCGGAACATATATTTCCTTGGATTTTTGAATTAAAAAGTTCCCCTATAGGTGCAAGACGATGATTTTTACGGAATCTTGAACCAGGCATTGTAGCTCGAAAGGAAGGCACTCCTGTATCTTTGTCACAAACCAAGCAAAGCTCGTAATTCACTTATGGCATCAAGTGGCCTATTCACAAATCCAACACTTAACTCCATCGATGCAGTGGAAGATTCTACATCCACACCACACCCTTACTAGCGGTGGCTGTAGCGGCTTTTCCGTCGCATGTGAAGGAAGGACTTGGCAGGACTACCTCAGCGTTACACATTATTGACGTCGGCGATGCTAAACCGGCCAAACAACGACACTTCGCAATATCACCGGCGAAAAAAAAGTCGCTATATGCCGAAGTTGATCAGATGCTACAACTAGGTGTCATCGAAGAATAACAATGACGCTGGGCGTCACCCGTGACCCTAGTAGTTCAACCCGAAAATATTCGTTTATGTTTGGATACAAGACGGCTGAATGCTGTGACCATAAAGGATGCATATCCGCTTCCTTTGATAGAAGGTA
The DNA here is from genome assembly GCA_963969285.1 of Odontomyia ornata. Classification (NCBI taxonomy): domain Eukaryota; kingdom Metazoa; phylum Arthropoda; class Insecta; order Diptera; family Stratiomyidae; genus Odontomyia; species Odontomyia ornata. Next base: position 53,383,692 of record OZ017740.1, on the reverse strand, counting down.
TTTTGAGTCGTCTTTCCAAAGCACAATTTATCACCAGCCTCGATCTTCTGGCAAATTCCGCTAGACCCCGCCTCTAAAGATAAGATAGCGTTTACTGTCCCCGGACGTCCGCTCTAAGATTTTGTCGCTATGCCTTTCGGACTTTGAATGCTCCTCAGGCAATGACTCGTCTTATTAATAAAGTGTTCGTTTACCTTGACGGCTTACTGCTGACTTCGGAGACCTTCCTTCCCTCCATTAACAATCAACTTGAAGAAAAGTCAGTTCGTCATGACATAGGTAAAGTAACTGGGCTACATTATTGGTCATGGAACCATTAGGACTGATCCACAGAAGACCCAAGCTATCGACACTTTTCCGTTGCCAAGTTCCACCAAGCAACTACGGCGCTTTTTAGGTCTATGTGGATGGTATCAACGCTTTGTGAAGAATTACGCAACCATCACCACGCCACTGACAGACATGCTTCGAAAGGGACGTAAGTTCGTCTGGTCGAGCCCGGCTTGTGAGCTTTCGAAGAGCTAAAGAAGAGCCTGACAACCGCTTCCATCCTCAACAGTCCGGACTTTGTCAATCCCTCAATCCATTGTGACGCAAGTCAACATGGAGTAGGAGCAGTCTTAGTCCAGCTGTCGGATAACGGAGAGGAAATGCCTATAGCCTTCATGTCTCGCAAGTTGAGCTCGTCGCAGAGGAACTATACGGTCTTGGAACAGAAATGTCTGGCAGCGGTGCTGGCGGTGAAGCCTTTCCGACCATACGTAGAAGGTCATCCATTCGAAATAATTGCGGATCATGCATCTCTAAAATAGTTGATGAATCAGTGTGATTTACACGAATGTCTGGCGAGGTGGGCATTGAAACTACAACCCTTCGATTTCGAGATTAAACACCGTAACGGAACACAACATGTGGTTCCGGATACTCTATCAAGGATGTTCTCCCCAGAAGGAGCCGAGTTGAGTCAGGATGTCCACAGTCCGATTCTAATTAACTTAGATCATCACGCCTTTAGGTCGACCGGCTACACGCAGCTGAAGCACAACATTGAAAGCCAACTCCCACAGCTGCCCGACTTGAAGGTCTCCGATGGTTATGTTTATAGGCGAGTGGGATACACTACCGGAAGTACCGTACTGGAAGGAGAGCAGTGGAAATTATGGGTACCCGAGGAAATGACGACTGAGTTAATGCGACGTGCCCATGACCATCCACTGAGTGCACATGGCGGTTATGGTAGGACGCTTAGGCGGTTAAGAACCTTTTCCTTTTGGGCCAAGATGGTCGAACAAGTGAAATCATACGTGGCCGTCTGCGAAACATGCAAGTGCACCAAAGCCCCGAACACTGTTCTCCGACCTCCCATGGGTAAACTCAACATACCCGAGCGTGTATAATCATAGACCTCATTGGCCCTTATCCAAGATCTAAGTCCAGTCACATTGGAACTGTTGTGGTCCTGGATCAGCTGTCAAAGCTCCCGATAATCGAACCCATCCGAAATATGAACACCAGTTCGATAACAGACTTTATTGAGAAGCGCGTCTTCCACGTATTCGGAGTCCCGGAGTACATCGTGTCCGACAACTGAGTCCAGTTCAAATCCGTTAAGTTTCGTGAACGCATGGCTAAATATGGAGTCTTACATCAAAGAACGGTGATTTTTTCCTAACAAGCAAACACTTCCAAATGATAAAATCGCACCCTAATAGCTATCCGAGCTTACACAGATCCGAACCAGAAAAACTGGGACCGAAAGTTATCCGACATCACGTGTGCTCAGCGGTCTTCACACCAGATATCTCCGTACGACATGTTGTGTTCGGACAGTTGGTGCTGAACCACGGAAAGTCATATCAGCTACTCCGACAGTTGGATTGTCTCGAAGATCGAGTAGAAGTCGAGCAATCACATGATAGACTCCGACTTCTACGCGACCTAATAAGATCCAAAATCGAAGACTCACGACTCGCAATCCCGAATACCAGAATTCAAAGAAGGAGAAGAGGTCAATGCACCCGCGCATTATAATGCCAAACTGGACCATAATTTTTTGAAATATCGAAACCAGAAGGTAATAAGTCCTGCGCGATATCTTATCGGGGATCTACGAGGTAAGGAAGTCGGAATTTATCATGCCAAGGACCTATGGTGTTAGCCCATTTTCTTTCCTTGCAGTTTTTTTGTCGAGGAAGTTACCCGAGAACTTAGTCCACACCACACACTACGTTTTATACCAGCGACAGCGCTTGATCCGAATGCAGTCATCTCATACGAGTTCTCCTTCATGTTCTTTTCGAATGTTCAAAAAGTATCGCGAATTTTGAATTTTCGCGCGTTATGTTGGTACTCATGTCTGTCACTTATGCCGACAAGCTCGGCCATTTTGAATGTTCACTTGATTGGTGATAGCTGCTTTACTTGTACGTGTTTTCAATCGTCTTCGATTTTTACTTATTCAAAAAAATGGATCAAAGAACGTGTATCAAATTTTGTGTGAAAAACGAAATTAAGTGCGCGGATGCATTCCGAATGTTGACTGTGGCATACGGAGAAGCTACCTTGGACCGAAGCAACGTTTATCGGTGGTACAAAATGTTTTTAGAAGGCCGAGAAGATGTGAACGACGAAGAGCGTGCCGGACGCCCGAGCACTTCAACAACAGACGAAAAAATTAATGAAGTGGAGAAAATGGTATTGGCCAATCGTCGAATCACCGTTAGAGAAGTTGCGGAGGACCTAAACATATCGATTGGCTCGTGCCATTCGATTTTTATCAACGATTTGGCATGAGACGGGTCGCCGCGAAATTCGTACCAAAATTGCTCAATTGCGACCAAAAACAGCAACGCATGAACATTGCTAATGAGATGTTAAACTCTGTCCGCGACGAACCAAATTTGCTCCAGAGGGTCATAACTGGTGACGAATCGTGGGTTTATGGTTATGACGTGGAAACCAAAGCTCAATCATCCCAATGGAAGCTGCCGCATGAACCAAGACCGAAAAAAGCGCGCCAAGTTCGGTCGAATGTGAAAGTTTTGCTGACAGTTTTCTTCGATTGCAGGGGCGTGGTGCATCATGAGTTCTTGCCACAGGGAAAAACGGTCAATAAGGAATATTACCTGCAAGTCATGCGCAATTTGCGCGAAGCAATCCGCCAGAAACGCCCGGATTTGTGGGAGAACAAAAATTGGCTTTTGCACCACGATAACGCCCCTGCTCACACATCGTTGCTTGTGCGCGACTTTTTGGCCAAAAACAACACACTAATGATGCCGCAGCCACCGTACTCCCCAGATCTGGCCCCCTGTGACTTTTTCTTGTTTCCTAAACTGAAGAGGTCCATGAAAGGACGACGTTACGCTACGCTTGACGAGATAAAGACGGCATCGAAGGAGGAGCTGAACAAGATTTAAAAAAAATGATTTTTTGAAGTGCTTCGAAGATTGGAAAAACCGTTAGCACAAGTGTAAATAATTTTTGAAAAAAAAAACAAAATTCGTGATATTTTTTGAACAAACCTCGTATATATATATATATATATATATATATATATATATATATATATATATATATATATATATATATATATATATATATATATATATATATATATATATATATATATGGGATATAACGAAATTTGTGACCACGCTAGAGGTTGCAATTTTGCTCCGATTTTCACCAAATTTGCAGGAAAGGTGTATTCGGTTAATATCTCGGTTAAGTTCGCGAACCAGCTACATCGGCTGGGCAAAAACAAAATGGCGGCCATTTTAGACGAAAAATCGTGATTTCTGTTCTGACCAAAGTATAGCTCCGATTTGGATGAAATTTGGTACAAAGGTTCACTGAAGTATGTGATGAATCTCACAATAAAAAATCCAAAGTCGGTACGGCAGAAACCGAATGGCGGCCGCTCAAAGGTCGAAAAACGTGTTGTTGTAATAGTGGTCAAAGCTTTCAACAGATTTTCATGAAATTCGATATTTAGATAGAAATTATGAGTATCTAAAGTATTGCGTGAAAAATTTGGAGGTCAGGTCACAAGAAACAAAATGGCGGCCAGTTGAAACTCAAAACTTCAAAGGCTTCTAAAAGTTGCAATTTTAATCTGCTATATATGAAACTTAGTATCGAGATAGGCATTACTTAGATCTACAATTTTTAATATTTTGGGTGATCATGCATTTGCAAATTTCAAAATGGCGGCGTTTTAAATATGCGTTTTTTCAGGTTTTTGTGGCCCTCTAGCGGTCACATTTTCCAGCGGATTTTGATGAAACTTAAGATTATGGATCTCTGTACTATGTTCTTGTATTATGCAGAAAATTATTAAAATTGAATGAAAAATAAGAAAGCCGAAAATTCAAAACCCAATATTTTTAAGCTGCCATTTTCAGTAAAAAATGAATTATTTTGCCCTGTCTAGAGTCAAACTCCGATTTGAACGAGATTTGGCACATTGATATATGAGGTCCTAGCCCACAGAGATTTAAAATTGTCCAAAATCAAGTGCATGCATTCAAAATGGCGGCCCCCAAAGGTCAGGAACAAGCGGAATTCACTATTTTAGTAGCAACTGAAATAATGAACTTTTTTCATGGAAACGTTTTAAATGACTTATCTTGAACGTATTTATAAATCAGAATATTTTTTAAATATTGTAAAATATTTTTAACAATACCCTAAAAAATTATAAAATCGCGACTTGTTTGTTTGTCCGTCCGTCTGTTTGTTCGTGTTTCACAAGTTTTCTCGCAAATCACATGAGCTAGAATGAGGAAATTTTCTACGTAGGTTAAAAGTGGTGCCTCTTGAAATTTGCAGCGTAAGAACATATTTCAAAGTGTTTAAGGGGGTCTCCCCATACAGGGGGGTGACATAAACATTTTTTTTATTTCTGTAGCCCTCTAGCAGCCAAGTTTTTCAACAGATTCCGATAAAACTTGAAATTATATGTTATTAAGGCAAGTTAATTTAATTTAATTATGCAAATCGGATGACAAATAAAAAATTCGAAAATTTACAGCTTAATAACTTTAGTAGCCGTTTTCAATAAAAATTCAAAATAACGGCCCCTGATGGTTCAGAAAAGAATCGAAAATGTATATATTAATGGCAATGCAAGTGCTGATTAAACTTTTATGGAAATCTTTTGAAACTAACTATTTGAGCTATTTCAGCCAAAAAGTTATCACCTTTGTTTGACAACCACTGTCAAATGTATAAACAGTAAATGTGAGAAGGGCGAAACGAGTCTAAATATGTTAATAACAATTTATTACCCGCCGATTTTCAATATGTGATCCATACGTGTGCAACTCAATTTAATTAGTAAAATATTTGCGCCTCTATGAAGGGTCTCCAAATACGAACGGCGGCAGATCCTTCCTGTTAATAAATACCCATGTAATGCTACAAAAATTGCAATAAGAAGTCCAGTAGTAGATAAGCCAATTTCTTTTTCGAAACCTTACGCTACATACGAGAAATTTACCTTTCCGGCTGGTGCTGCCAACGGGGATTTTTTTTTCTTCCGAGTGATAGAAACCTCCAAAAACAATCGTCCGCATTCCAATTATGCGTTGCACAGCCGAGGTTCCGATCAGAATTAATTCGATTTTGGGGGGGGGAATGATTAATGAACGAATTAATTACATGGGTAAACAATGGTCGCCGTCGAAGTTGCTTCGGTCACCTTTATATGTTTGTCTCTGTAGCATTATTTCTGCGTTGGTATACGATACAATACATTGTATTATCGTTCCACAAAAAACAGACCAAGCATCTATCGCTGTGGAAATATTCTTCGCAGATCAGTTACAGCTTGGTGAATGTTTTATTATGTTTCGGGCTGGAACCCAAGATGAATGTTGTTCCTTTTCGTCCCATTTGTATTTGTTTGTACCGTATAACCTTGATGGAACTTCCAAAACTTTTAGTAAACTTTGATTAGTATTCCGCAAATTCGATAAGGGATCGTCATCTTCGGAGTCTCATGATGTTTCACAAAAATTTTGAATAATTTGATCCAACTCGTTATCAGATGCATTACCTCCAACATAAAGTTCATTGTCGTCGTCATCGCCTTCCAACAATAACCTCAGAATATCTTCGTCATCAAGCGAAATACGTCTACTAGTTACTCGCTATTGTCATAAATGCACTGTCTAGCACAAACAATGATTTCAAATTAACGAGAGTAAAATTAACACTATAAATCACAATATGCACACATAAACAAATTATTTAGATTCTGACCTATTTTATTACCCAAGGGTGATAGAGCACCCTACGCTGTTTACTTACATTACTTACCGGCACAATATCCAATCGGCAACTAGCACAGGATAGTGGACACAAACCGACAAGAGAATAGAACAAATTACAAAACAGTGGTGCCAATAGTCAAAAAAAAAAAATACTACGAATAAAAGTTGTTACAGGGTACTACAGCACCCTGAGTAGGGTTTCAGGGTTAAAATATACTAGATAGAAAGTTGAGCACAAAGTTTTAAATAAAGTTATGGAAAACATGGTAGGTCAAAAAGAGCCACTTTATGAATGTCCATACTTTATGCATTATCCACAGCAACACAAGTCTTTTCTTTAATTTGCCCAGAAAACTTAAAATATTTAAAAATCGCCAGAGGTTGTTCATGCTGTTTTTAGATGGAAATTAATCAATTTGTTTAAAATGCAGAAAAAAAAAATTCAGGCAGCACGCATGTCTAACAGATAAAAATACTATATGCAAGGAAATTAAATCCCAAATGTTGGAAATAATCACATGAAGCTTATTTTCTTGTCATTTCTGCAGTCTAATAATAACTTTACTGGTTTCTTTTAAAGTTTTAATATCTAGAGGTGCGTTTCGTTGTCGATTGGTTCCATCACACGTGAGTAAACGCAACCATCGTGTAAACATTGATTACTCAGCAGATAAACAAAAAACTTTTTTAGATTCCCGCTATTGTTTACACATGCAAGAATATGTGTTTATTCTTTGGGAGATACGAAATGCCTACACATCGTATCATGCTGTCTCTGCGTTACCATATCATCATTCAACACAACAACCAATGTTCAGTTGATTGAACTCCCGATTTCGATTTAATAACTTCACTGTTAGATACATATATTTACCCGTTTTATTGCACGTCATATTTTATTATTAATTATTGTGGCTAAGATCTCCTTCATAACAATCCGCCTATCACATTACAAAATCATATCTTACAACACCACACGTTACCATGCATATCTTCTTGGAGTGTATCAACATCAACATAAAATCGCTCCTCCCGCGCTGCTCTATTGACAATCGCACGTATTTCATTACACATACAATTTCCACATACTCAAGCTGAATTGAGTTGAAATTTAATCACCCGTCGATAAATATACAAATTTATATCCAATTAATTAGTATACAGCGTGTAATTCGACACAATTTTCAGCGGTTGTGTATTGTGATATCCAAATGCACCAAAACACTACAAAATCTTCACATAATCATGAGTGTTGCATGTAGGACAAAAGATAAGCTAAAATGAACAAATGAAGTTCGACAAAAAAACTCTGAAAATCATTCTAAAGATACTTGTATCTGATAAATTATTGAAATTAATAGGCTGGAATGGCAGCGGGCAACAAGTCAATAGCGTATTAATTGATGGATAGATGGATACGGGAAAAGTGGTAATTTAACACGAAAAAAATGTAAATCCAAAGACTACTTAACCGTGTCGAATTTCCTCCAAACGACTCTCAATATGTTAACAACAAGAAATTGTTTCACATTCACTCATGTCATGGAGTTGAGTTCCGTTGTTGGTTGAACGTGTCAAAAGTTTTACAACATGTTTGTTTGCTTCGAACAAATGTTGTTTAGATGTAGATTGGATTTTAATATCTTACAGCAAACATTCATATTTTATTGTGTTGTCTTTGAAAGTGCCGTAAAATTGACAATAAAATTCTAAATTGAAAGATGAAGTAAAATCAATAGAATTAGAATTGTAGGGATAAGGATACATTTCATTGGGGCAACCTGGGGAAAGGACGGATACGAAACTGGTAATAATCAACAAGAAAAAACATAACGAAGAAAACTGCGCAGACGGTGAATGCAAGCTGCAAATAATAGCGGGCAATCAACAAATAATCAAACTTCAAAAATAAAATGATGAACTAATGCTAGAGATACAGTCCCTCAAAGATCTTTTTAAGAAGGGGATGAAACCTCAAAATTTGCAGTCGCAAAATCAAGTGCACCAGGCAACAAAGTCGAAGAAAAGTGCAATGCAAGCAATTCCCGAAGAACTTCTAAGTGTTGGTGGTACCAACGAAAGCCAAAACTACTGTTCATACCTGCAATAGCTTTTAATTTTGTATTCTAATTTCATATCATAAAGTTCACTTACCTACAATTCGATCATCACATTGCTATTAAATCATATGCTTACCTTGCATTTTTTTGTTCAGTTACCTTTTCGATATCGTGAAATTGACCTATACAAATGTAATTCACACTGATGATGCATTTCATGTTCACTCACCTTTAATTGTTTTGATTTCAAACGTTGACCTAAGCAGTTTACTTTTGATCGATGCACTGGCACATTTTGCATATTCTTGAATTCTTGTTATGTTGAAATTGATTTTAGAGTAAGCATTTTTATTATATATTTTATATTATGAATCATTGTTTTGTGACAATCCAACCAATTAAGTGTTTCATTTCGCGGAAGATATGGCAGTTCAAATGCTGCTGATATCCCTTGTGTATTTATATTGTGCATCGATAGTTACACGGATCAAGTGCCGTTGTGACTTAATTAAATTATACCTGTTTAAGTTTTTATACGGTTCAAGTGCCGTCGTTATGATAAGTGTTAAATTTGTGAGCATTTAACAACTACTTTGCAGCGCTGGAGGGATTAACCCAAGAAAAGATATGGTTCGGGTATTGGCAGCCGAAGATAAACTAATCAATTTCAAGATCAAAAGAGTTAATGATGAAAAATTAACCATTAGAACGTTTCAAGTCAATCAAAGATGCGCAGAATCCTGGGGAGGTTCCACACTTCACCCATACCCCAAACAGTGAAAAGCTCAGACCTTTTTTTGAAGGGTTTGGATTGCGGAGAGGATACCATCGATCTTCTTCAGGTGCTCAAAGCAGCTACACCAGAAATTGAATTTGTTTCAGTCAAAGCTTTTGCGCAATCAAAGGCACAGGACAACCGGAAGAAGGTACTCAAAACCACAGTGGCTACCGTTGCGGTTTCTTCACGTCTCATGTGCCAGCAGACTCATCCGCTCTTCTACTGTCCGGAGTTTTTGAATCTCAATACTACTCGATGATTGAAATTTATCTAGGCCAAAATATGTTGTGCCAATTGTTTTCGGGAAGGACACAAATCTGCCAGGTGATGCAAGATTGCACCAAGAAACATAGCAGCTTGCTGCATTCAGGTGGGGAGGCCGATTCTAAATCAGCTATGGTGACTCTTCCGAACAAATCAGCGCACAAACAGGACGGCAAGTGAAGGAGCCTGCGTTCTTTTTGACTACAGTGTCGAATCCGCGGTCAAAAGGATATGTACTTCTGAGCTCAGCTGTTGTCAAGCTGACTGACAGGAATGGGAAGGCAACGGAATGTCGAGCTGTGCTGGATCTATGTTCCCAGATAAATTTAAAAACAATGCATGCCGTTCAAGGGCTGGGGCTGAATCCTATACACAACTCAACCCTCATTGAAAGGGTCCAACGATCCTCATTGAAAGGCCACAAAAGAGACGCCTCAGGAAACAGTGAGTATTGGTCTGCGGTCTCGACTGACTGGATACCCCAGGGAATTGGAGGTGGTGCTGGACAAAATAATCTCACAAATATATCCCAGCTTTCACAAAACTGACAGGATCGGATTATTATTGAGCGCTAAACATTTCTGCGAGATTTTGGACATCGGGCAAATAAAATCGGAACCCGAAACTTGAGTGCTCCAGAATACACTGCTCGGTTGGATTGTAGCAGTAAAGGTCAGCACATCTCAAATTTCATCAGTAACATGTGGACTCCTGGCAGAAAATACCAAATCGTTTACGACCATTAAACGTTTTTGTGGGGGTACGGGAAGTGCCAGACTTAACACATAAATTTACAGCAACTGAAAGGGTTGTGAAGCACAGTTTACTCAGACAACGTAATTTGAGTGTGACGCTCGTTTCTTGGTTCGACTTCCTTTCAACGAGGATCTCGAAAGGCTGGGTGAATCGAAGGACGCGGCCATACGCAGGTTTCTTGCGATCTAACGCAGACTGGAAAAGAATCCCGAACTGAAGCTGCAGTACGCGGAATTCGCGGACGAGTATGAGTGGCTTAGGCACATGAGCAAGCAAAGAAGTACATTATTTTCTGCCGTGCCACTGCGTTCTGAAGCCGAATAGCAATACCACCGGATTGAGAGTGGTCCATTAAAACATCCACGAATGTTTCCTTGAATGACGTTTAAGGATGATCTATTTGCTTGTGCCGCATCCATATACCACGCTTCTTCACGGCCGACATTGAAAAAACGTATCGGCAAATAGTGCTTCATCCCGGCGATCATAAGTTTCATGTTGTAGTTTGCAGAACTGGTCCATCTTAGCCTTTGCGATATTATCATCTAAAGACCGTGACGTACGGGACAACAACTGCCCTGTGTCTAGCAACCAAGTGCCTTCAATTTATAACTCAAGCAGAGCGGCATCAAGCTCTTTTGGGCAGCAGGGCATTGTAGAGTTACTTCTACATTGATGACGTCATGACCAGGGCCGACACTTTGGCTGAGGCGACTCAAAAACAGGGCAAGTTGCGCAGGGTACTCGCGAGCGAAGGCATGCATTTACGCAAGTGGTGTGTGAATCATCGCAGCTTTCTGCAACCAATCAAGGCTAAGGACCAGCAGGTCTAACTGGACTTGTCCTACAACACCTTCTTTGCCTATCGTGTCTCGACTATTCAATTGCTATCGAGATCGAACCAATGGCGACACGTTGCTTCACGAGATAATCCTGCCGACATGTTATCACGTGGTTTGGCCCCAGTTGAGCTAGATGGTTGCGAGCTATGGTTACATTGGCTATCTTCCCTGAACAGAACTCAGGTGGACTGGCCGCCCGAGTACAGGAATGAAAGATCCTGTGTATTGGAGAAAAAGTGAATCAAGGCAATAACACGAACGATAGCCAAAGCGAACATTTATCTCGTGCGCGAGGCGAGGTACAACGCGGCAACTCACTCAGAAGCCTGCGGAGTCAACTACAATCCCAAGATCTTCCTGGAACAACCAGCTCGATGCTCATGATATATATCAATATACCGTAGGGTACTTGAGTCTCATTGCGCTTGCCGCGCTCGTCACCTGCCTCTGGTGCAGATCGAAAAATGGACGGTGTTGAACACGAGCCAGGAAACATATACCTCTTTCCAGACGTCACAGCTTACCACACCCTTGGCAGGAGTTAGAACTGACCTGTTGAAACCTGCATTGGAATTTTTTCCAATAAACCAACCAAAAATTGCCAATCATGTACTTAAAACAATCTTCTCTTCCCAGTATCTTACATGGAGAAATACATCAAATTGACCAAAAACACATTCGGAGAACCACGTTTCAAAATTCCAATTCCGGCATTTCATATTTTACTGGTGTTGGTTGTCATCAAAATATTTTTTTTCCTTTTCAACTTTACAATTTTTATGTGCTTTTTTTCTCATTATCGTTTTTATGTGTGTTTTTTATAATATATTTTGTTTTGCCGTGAGCGAGCAATGGAATACTCGTCTCAGTTTCATGGGCACACATCTGAAATGCAATATCATGTTATGATAATGCATGCGCATGTACACATGTGCATACGTTGTACATTGCAAATAATATTATGATCGTAGCATGATATGGTCTGCATATGATCAGGGCACATGCGTGCACGATCAGCCAGAATCGTGGGGCCGTCCGTGCGTGCGTGTTCACTTTTGGCATGAGTTGGAGATAAGGGAATGTTTTAGCGGTCAGTCGTTTGCTTTATTTTGAAAGGCATTGGCACAAGTTCCAGCAGAAGTGATGCAAAGTAAATTAATCTAATTGTATCTTTGAGTGCTGTCTCTCCTCGCGGGTAACCGTTTCTCTCGCTTCGACGCAAGTTAATAGCGTGGCGCTCTCTAGCAAGAAGGGCTACAGGTATCACCCCTGCAAAAAACTCTCACCGCTGAGTCAGAGACTCTCAGACATTAACATGCAATCCTCAGTGCTCCGCTTCTCGTTGGCTGTGCCAAGCGTTTTCGGTACAACTCCTTGCTGAGAATGCCGCCCTTTATTTCTGCTCGGTACAATACCTACAGCACTTATTAAGATGCGTCTTCTTAATGGTTTTGTTCCCCCTACGTTGGCCATAAGTAGACTCAGAGAGGATACTCTCAAAGCACCCACTCATCCTTTGCCCTGATTTGCTCAGAGAAACTCGTCTTCGAGTCGATCAGTAGGCGCCTCATTCTAGTTCTTGTTCTGTGAAGAGTAGTAATTGATTGTTGTGTCACCGCAGACAGCGTCAACATGGATAGGATGGGCGGAAAAAGTACCTACACCATCTCGTCCATCCTTTCCGCTTCATGTATGCAAAGCGCCTGTAGGGTACCAAGCTTCCGGAATACTAGTTTGTAGCCGAGGCCTCACAAATTCTTGTCCACATTGTCCACTAGACCTTACAAGTAGCAAACCTTGCTATTGTTAATCAGTTTGTCAAGGCATATCCTGGCCGGCTTATATGCTACTACACGGTTGCATACCTCATCTTGGGTCCATACTCGCTGAGCCTCACGCCGAATCTTGTAGCACTTTTCAGCGATTTTAGTCGACTATCAGTACACTGGTGGGTTACCTTCCTGGGGTTTTCAACGGGGCACAGAAGTGTTACAAGCAGTCGTAATGATGTTAAGTAGTTAAGTTAACCACGTCTTGAGCTAACAGTTCTGCTGTCCTCTGTGAATCCCCCTGTGGCAGAGCCCCTTTCGTGAGCACCTCAATGAACTTTTCGACGTTCATCCTTCTATAGTTCCACCAAATTGTAGAAGATCGAGAACAAGAACGGCTGCGTAGTCCTCTGATACTCTCCAACTGTGTCTACTCCGTACTAAGGACTCCGAGGCAAACGTTACTTTTGGTACGGTTGCTTTGCAGCCAATACGGTGAAAAGTCGGCGTATTTTCGGTGTTTAGCAGGAAGAGCGCCGTCCTGGCTGTCGTGTGGCAGTACCAGGCTCATCAGGATACCATGATGCAGAACTTTTACCGTTTTGCATGGTTGAACAGCGGTATAGGTTTACCTTTTTTGCCTTCGCTAAGGCTTCCCGGAAAACCTCACATTATCCTGATCCTAAGATGTTGGAAAGATCCGGTTTTGGGTGAGCATCCTTGGAAACGATAGTGTGCCTCCTATGTACATTCTTTTCTTTTATATCCCATTCGCCACATTTGTCGCATAGAGAACTCCTATCGAGTCCTTTGCAAACTTGTGCTATGGGACCATAGCCAAGGTATTTGAAGCGTTGTAGAGGTGCTGCACTTCGCCATATCCTGCAGATCACTCACCCTGTTCTTATTGTTTCCTTATTCAAAAATCGTTCGGCGTCCTTTTCGGTCAAGGCAATGATAGCTTTGCGTTGTCCCCTGTAGTTTTCTAGTGTCAGCCTCGCTTGGATCCTGCCCGGGCTAAGGAGCTGGCTCTTGATGCCCTCTTCTACCTCGGGCAGGACCATGATGCAGTCAATGTTTCTTATTTCGATTGTTACCATCGGCTGAAGCAAGCTGCTCCCAATTCGACCAGTATGTGGCCCAACTGGGTTAGTCGCACGGCTTTAGTAGCATTGATGGTGTCTTCGAGCCTTAAAGTACCCCTAGTACCCCATAACACTTCGGTCACCTTGTGGTTTTACGATTGGAGTAGACGCTATTCGTTTATTGTTGTTCGATGGTGGAGCTATCTGCGCGTCCCTTTTTGCCTTCTGCTCTTCTTCAGCTTTTTGGTCTTCTTCGGCCTTTAACCAGCTCCTTCAGTGTGTAGTGTTAGTTTAGAAGATCCTCTAGTTCATGGAGCCCGTTCTTTATAACTTGCTGATTTTTGGCGAGTCGCATAGTGATTTTATTCTTTTTAGAGCGTCTCCCACTTTTCGGACCAGTCTTTTCTCTTGGTGTTGCTGGACAGCAATTATATTTTGCGATCTCCTTCCTTGAGATAGGCGCTTGGCTTCCGTTTCTGAGTACAGTAGTTCAGTCACATACTCAACGGTGTCGATGAAATCTCACAACAGCGCTTCGTTTGCATGTTTACTTCTTGTTTTTTCTGCTGTTATCACTTTGTGGATCTCAGGGTGGTTCGTTATTTTCTCGGCAGTTAAGACCCTTGCTTCGGTCGCTTCTGTAGTGGTCGCAGCAATTCTCATTGTTCTTTATATTTTCTTCTACCGCTCTTCTGATTGTGGGTGCTCTGGCGTTCGCATAATTTTTTTCGCTGCGCCCGAAGGCAGCAGGAATTTCTGTTTGGACAAGACTGTCTTTTGTCATCCGTTTTTCGCCCGTCTTTACTGTCAATATATTCGTCTTCATTTTTGTCATCATTGGTACTATCGCACTGTGTTGTTGAAATCTTGGCTGTATTTGTCTGTTCTGTCGTCGTTTTTTGATGTTTTTACCTACATATATTTTTTGTAGATCTGTTTTTAAGTTTCTCAGTTGTTTGATTGGATTTGCCCTTACAGCCGCTATCTCTGTTCGTATGTCGCCTTTTTGATCCCATGATTATCTTTGCAGAGCAGGGAGGCTATGCTAGGGTTGCCACAAGCCCTTATGGGGACAAATACTCAGAGCCAGACCAGCGCTAATTGGGAGTCCATCTCAACCGAACCTACACCATCAACCCAACTGCGAACGTACCCCGAGGTTTTCCCGGGACGGAGACACTATGATAGTTAGATTGGAGCCATTCATGCACAAGTGTCACCTTGGCGTTACCGCGCAAAGCAACTAGGTCCAAACGATTATGCCCGCCAGCCCAAAACATCAATTCCAGTTCATTGTCCAAAGCTCAGTCTAGATTCAGTTCGGGTCGTTTCCTATCATTCAAGGCGGAAGTTGCTGTGAAAACTTCCCCGAAAAATTCTAGCTTGCTAGAGTATTCCTGTCTGCCGGCATGCCCCCTGCAGGAGAACATCTTTAAATATCGCGTAAATACATTTTTATTTGCATTATCGCTTGTAAAACTTCACTTTTGCAAAAGACCTCGTCTTCTTCTATTGACTCCATATTCATAATTATACTAGTTTCATTTGTTGTGTTTAGTTTTCAATTCGTCCATCATCTAGCATTGTCTCGATCGTTCGATTCTTAGTGATTGTTTGGGGGAAACGATTATGATAGCTCTTTAGAGTGTTTGGATTTTATATACTGTAATATTGACATAAGCCAAAAAAATTAAATAAAAATAGTAAACGCGTATTTAGGTGCACAAAAATTGAACATTTAACCTTCAAGCGGTCGCGTGGTTATTCGTAACGAAAGCGGTCGCACGTAACTCAAAAGACCTATAGGATATTTCAGGGATTTAAAGCACTAATGAATTAATGCGGTTTTATATTTTTGTGTATTATTATGTTAGGATAAAATTTTTGAAATAACAGCATTTTTATATCAGAAAAAAACCAAACTTTAAATTCAAATAGCAGCATAAATAAAGTATTCCTATATAATTTTTTTTCTTTAAAAGCCGCCGGGCCTTGCTTTGTTGTGTGGGCAGATGCTATTCGGTTACTTCGAGTCATCTTCAGTTTCTAAAGGATGTGTTGAAGGGAATGACTCCATATATTCGTAGGATCGGTTAAGCGGATGGCTAATTAGTGGATGGGTAATTACCGGATGGGTAATTAGGTCAGGTAGTAAATCACGTCAAGCTTACTAGCCGCTAATTACGCATCCGCAAATTACCAATCCGCTTAACTCATCCTACGACCATATAAAGTCATTCCCATGAACAAATCCTTTAGATACTGAAGATGACTCGAAGTAGTCGAAACGCGTCCGCTCTCACAACAAAGCGAGGCCCGACGGCTTTCTATTATTTTTCCTTGATGTCGAATACATCTTCACTTTTTTGACAACTTCATCGACGCCGCCTTTCGTTTGATTGTCAAAAGTTACAATCCTTGGTTTGCGCTTTTCATTTGTACTTTCATCAATTTCAGCAGCAAAATGAAGTGATGATATCAGTACCACAGATCTTTTTTTAGCGTTGCCTTTTCAGAAAATCCAAATTGACTTGGATATTCAGGGTTATTTTTGTCTGTAAAACAAGTTGGTATTTTTTTTTTTAGGGTTTTGTACTAAAATACAAAACCCTATTGCAATCACGACCTGTGTCCGTCCGTCTGTATGTCACAGCACTTTTTCTCCGAAACTATAGAGGCTACAGCCATGAAACTTTGTGGAAAGGTCAGAAGTGGTGACCTCTTGAAAGTTCAAGGGTAGAAAATTTTTTCGAAGGGGTTTAAGGGGGGTCTCCCCGTATAGGGAGTTGACCCCTCAAAAAAAAATTGTCACCAATGGTAGTCGAGTAGGGTGTCATTGGAAAGGTCTCAATGAGATCTTTTGAAAACAGGTCTTAAAATTGCCTGATGAGTACCGAGGGGGGCAGGGGAAGGGGAAATGTACGAACTTTTCGCGTACCCCCCCCTCGCGATTGGAAACCTTCCATCCGAAAATTCTGAAAAAAATTGTGGATGTAGACCCTAATGAGTACAACGACAACAAATACATGAGAAGTCAAAATTCGCTCAACTTTGTTAGTAATAGTATGATTTATCGATTTTATGTTTTCTTGAATAAAATCTAAACGGTACCCTTAAATTCAATAAAATTTAGCAAACAGATGACTTTTTATAAGATTGATCTTTTCTGAATGTTTCATAAAGATCCAATAGTATTTAACGAAGTTATAGCGATTTGAATTTTCGTGTATTACTATGGAACAATATGCCCTGTATTACTATGGAAACATATGGCTATGGAGCCATATGCGCTTTTTATCGATTTAGACACTACAGCTTTGCTAGGATTTGCATGAAAATTTCAGGAATGATAGGTATCATGAAAATGAGTACATACAATTGAAACAAGTCGAAGAGGCAGGAGAGAGCTCCTAGCAAAAGGGCTTTGTAACCATTCTAGGATTCGAAAAAATAGGCCATGAATCGATGATTACAGTACAGAGGAGTGGGCCCTGAAAAAAATTTCATGAAAGGTAGCCGATATGAATATCAACTAAAAGTTCTCTATGAGAGCTTTTCAAAACAGTTCTTAAACTGACAGTTTTTGCTTAAGTGGGGCCAATGGGGGGTGTAAAAACATGAAAAATGTGTTTCTAAAAAATCTGGAAAAATTATCAAGGGAGATATCTATGGGTATAACTAAAACAAATACCTCAGAAGTCAAAATTCTTTCAACTTTGTTAATAATAGTATGATCCTCGAATTTCACATTTTCTCCAATAAAATCGTCTTTGACATGTTTGTTGATTTTGTTCGTTGCTGGTTACTGCATTTTGTAAGTTGAGTACAAAACCCTTCTGACATGAGCATAGGTCTGTCTACCCAACTTGTTTGTTTTTGGGAATAGTACCTACAATAGAAATCTTATGATTTTTAGCTAAATCATCAACCAAAGGAACACTGGTGTACCAATTGTCAATTTTAAGGTTGGTTCCTGTTCCAGAAATTGGTGTAATTAGCCTCTTTACGACGTCTGCTGCAGCGTTGCTCAACTGGTACGGGCCTTCTGGCTTCTTGCCGGCATAAAGCTCAATATTGCGGACATAAAACGTAGCAGCGTCAACAAGCGGATATAATTTGATTCCGTATTTATCGGGTTTCGATTTGATATATTGTCTGAAGGGACATTTTCCTCGAAAACTTGCCATCATCTCATCAATAACGACGTTCTGTCCAACAGAATATGGTGCGAGGCAGTTTTGTGTGAACGTTTCCAAAATCTCTCTAATTGGTGCAGCCTTATCCAGAGTACGGCGAGATGTTCGTGTGGTTGCGTCATCGAATCTCAATGAATTCAGTAGAAATTTTGTTCTTTACAGTGCCATCGTAGTGTGAAATATAGGAACGCCTGTACCATCAGTTGAATATAGATCTCCTAAGTTTGCGAGTGATATCCGCAAGCTTCCTGTTATGTACAAAAATCCGAATAATGCTCGAATTTCAACTGCATCAGTCGATTTGCAATCACGGGGTCTGTCATACGATGGCACCTTTTTTCGGATGAATTCAGTAGTGTGTTTGACAATTTTTGTAATAATGTCATCAGAAATGAATAAATTCCAGGCTTGTACGAATGTGGTCACTCCGACGCCGTTTCCACGAGCACCCGAATCTTGCGTGAGAATATTTTGAGCTTGGTGTTTCACCCTGTAGTTGTTTGATTTTCGCCACTTTGCTGTCTTATCACGCCCAGTAAAAAATGCATTTATAACTGAAACCGGTAAATTCTCCTTATCTGAATCTGAGCTGCTTCTTCAGCAGATTGGATTTCCTCTGGAACTGGAATGTGATCGGAAACTTCTGAACCTTGGTCACTAAGCTCGGATTCACTCTCGTTATCATCTTCTTGTATTAACGCAAGGATTTCACTATCAGTTAGCGGTCGACGAGCCATTTTATAAAAAAAACACTATTGCAATGTTTACTCGGAACTATTAGTTGAATCTTAGCTAAACTTTTAAATGGATCATTTCACCCCTTTCACATCAATTTAATGTAAACCTATGCGATCATTTTTGCTCTACCTTGAAGCTTTCATTACGTCGTGCGGATATTCGAAATCGTTTTTCGGATGGCTCCGATAGCATTTTTAAATTACTTATGGAATTCTTTATGAGTTGCATATATTATTAATATTTTTTTCTGAAAAATTATTAGAGAAGAAAAATGTTAGAAGAAGGTGGTTTCGACGTGCGTACTAATTCTCATCAGGCCATCACTCTTAGATACACACCGGTGATGGGTACCACCATGCTTAGAGGTGAGAGGGTTATTTTTAATTTTCTTACTTGAGTGAATTCAATATGTTTTTGTAACTACGAATTATATTCAAGTTAAATTTCCTCTTGTAAGAAGTTGTCTTAGCTAAACTTTTAAATGAATCATTTCACCCTTTTCACAACCATTTAATGTAAATCTATACGATCATTTTTGCTCTACCTTGAGGCTTTCATTACGTCGTGCGGATATTCGATCTCGTTTTTCGGATGGCTCCGATAGCATTTTTAAATTTTTCAGAAAAAATTATTAATAAAAATATGCAACTCATTCATGTAGCTATAAAGAATTCCATAAGTAATTTATTAGTTGAATGTTAAATCAGTACTTCTCGCGTTGAGCGCCGCGCATAACGTTTTCGACGACAGGCGCGTGGCGAGCTTTCGACGTCTGGGATGCAACTAAAACAAATGCGATTTATGCGCTCCGGGGGAGGCTGGGAGTGGATGTAGTCTTTCTATCACGTGCACATTGAAAAAATGACAGGTCACTGGAGATGGGGAATGCATACGACAAGAAATAACGATATAGGAAACGAAAACATACTGAGTGCGGTCGATTCGATGCCGCGCCACCGCTTGAAGGTTAAAAAAATACTTATTCTTATTTGAAGGAATTTTTTAAAAGAAATTTTGTAGATCAAAATCAAGTTCACGATTTATGTTGTCCAATAAAGAAAATTATGATGGGCAGAAAGAAATAATCATGCCAAATTGATAAGCATAAACAATTATAAGGTAGGAAAACATTCTATCAAATGTTTTTAACCCACATTTATAAAGCTTAGTTGGCAAATATGATTCTACTGCGAGGTTCCAGGCATGTTCATTCATCAAAAAATAAATGTTCGTATGCTCTGAAACAAGTACTCATATACTACAATATATATTCTGTTCAAATCTTTTCATTCTAAATCCAAAAAAAAAACTGCCATAAAATCTCCATTCACGGTTGGTTTCCTTTTTCCGGAATTTATTTGACATTGTGACATTCATATCCATATTCCGAGTGGTAATAAAATATTATTCGTTAAAACATAAATCCACATCATGTTGACAAAAGTCCGATATGTGGTGTATGCCAACCATTGATAATCCATTGGCCTCAACTAAGAGCCTTTTGAAGTTTTTCATGTGTGTTTTAGATAGACAGATTGCAGTCCGCAATGGAATAAGTTGAATTGTCGTCTAAAAAATCATCAAGCTTTGTGTCATGCTCCGATTGCTTCATGCGTTATGGATTTGCATGAATTTGATGTATTTGAAAATGGTTACAGGTTTTTAGAAGGATCATCAGTGGAAAAGAATTCGATAAAATAGTGCTTATATTTTACAACATAAATTTTTGAATGCTCATGCATATCTTTAAGTATATCGTAAATTTAATACTTCTCTTAGAATTGTTAAACTCCCATAAAACAGATAAAACTATGAGTAATCCTTAAATCTAACCAAATATTTTGTTAGATCTCGGCCAGAAAACTACAAATAGACAACAAATCTCTAAATGTATCTCCCAAATGATTTTATCTTACTTTCTTGCAATCGTCTTTTTATTCTCCCCAATAAACCACACATCCTTGATATTTCCCGGGCAAAACAAACAAACAAACATTCCAACCTTGGCGAACAGAAGAAAATACAATAAAATCGAACAAAACCATCTGCCATACTCCATTAGGATTTCATTGGAAATGTTTAGTCGCAAAGTTTGATGGATTTCTCTCGCTTCTCGACCAAATACGCTTTATACCTACATACGTACACATATTCTATCTACCACCCACTTTAACTCTCACTACCAAATGTTAACACCTTTAGATGTTGCCGCGACCATGAAAGGATCCATTCGATGCCATTGCATGGTGTTGGGAGTTTTTCGAGGGTAACGAACATTTCATGACACCACACGCGAATCAAATAGGAAATTCGCGTGACTTGCCTGTGCAATCAATGCTTCCTGCAGTCACTTCGGTTGTATTGCAACAAGCATGCAAAGATGAGGATTGCTGCAAAGGATATGAATTGGTTTTCGCTGCAAGGTATAAAGTTCTTGCTCGAATTGCAGTTTTAATACAAAAGGATTTGATTGAGTAAAAGCATTTTGACGACAATGATGTGATCTTCCCACGGTGAATGCACGTCAATGTAATAAGGGAAGGAATGTTCCTTTGGAATTCGAAAAAGTTACTCCTTGGTATTTGCTTTTAAGTTTTGTGGGAGCTTGGCGTGGTTTTTAGGGAGTTATAGGTTGATAATGCATTACGTACCTCGGAGTCATCTGTCGACTCATTTTTTTGCGGGGCACATATTATTTTTAATTGATTTGCAGACACATTTTGTATGATTATAATAATTAGGAGACAGTTATAATTGCATTTTATTATGTAAGCAAGGACACAATTTCTAAGATATATATAATATCACTCATGCTCCATTCCAAGGTCCAAAATGTAACCACAGTATCTTCACTTCAACGAAATATTTTCTATTCTTACTTTCAAAGCTTTCTGAAATGCATATCACAGGAATTGAAGGATGAATTGGTAACTATGTATATATATCTTCAACAATTATTCCTCAGAATGATAATATTAGGGTTTTATACTAACTTACAAACTGTTAAATAATAACAAATATTACAAGGAAAATGAAACGCATCGTTAAATAAACGTCGAATTTATTATGTGGTCACATCTAAAACTAAAAACTTAAGTATAATTTACAACGATACCAAAAATGCATGTTATAGTATGTGTATGTAGTGAGTAGAGAAGGAAGAGTTTGCCGATATTTTCAACATCCTCCGCCCGCAGCTTGCCTTGCAACTCTAGTGGATAAATCATCTGTATCGGACGACGGATTGTTGAGCCATCAGCGAGTTTTAACGAACACGCGCGGATTCGTTTGTCCCGGCCCGGATAAACGCTTTCAATTCTAGCAAATTTCCAGTGGATTCGCGGTACGGCAGGATCGCATAAAAGGACAACTTCTCCTTCGTTAACAAATGATGCGAAGATTTGTTTGCAATGACGGTGTGCACGAAGTACCTTTAGTATTCATTTGCCCATCGCTTGGACAATGAAGACAATGATTTCAACCTAGACTTCCAAATTGCTTGTATCTCCTCATTCGTTGCATTTGTGATTTCACTGCTTACGTTGCTAGACCTAACTGGCGATGAATAGCATTTTAGGAATGAATTACATAGGTGTTAGTGGGGTCATATCCAGGGGGTCGTCGCTAACATGTGTTAATGGTCTTTAATTTACCACATCTTCCGTTTCAATAAGCAGTGTTTGTAATTTTTCATAGTTTAACTTAGCTCGACTTATAGATATCTTCAAAATGTCCTGAACCACATGAATTAATCGTTCCCAAAATCCTCCCCACAAAGAGGCTCGTTCAATAATAAACTGCCATTTTATGCGCCGCAAGCTAAAAAATGCTTGAAACTTTTCGTTTTTCAAAATTTCTTCGAGACCAGAGAGCTCAAGGGATGCTCTTTTAAAAGTCTTAGCGTTATCTGAGTAAATGATACGTGGGCTTCCTCTTCTTGCAACAAAATGCCTTACGGCGAAAGGGCAATTTTCGGTAGAGAGACTAAGCACACTTTCTAAATGAAATCATTATGTATATTTTTCTCACATCATCTCTCGATATATATAATGGGCCTGCAAAGTCCACCCCTGTGGCCTCAAAGGGCCTAGCAAGGCAGATCCTATCGCGGGGTAGTGGGGCAAAAAGTTGATCCATGCGCTTAGAGTACATTCTTCGACACAAAAGGCATTGGTGGATTATTCGTTTAACTAGCTGCCGTCCCTTTAAAATCCAAAATCCGTCTCATAGTTTTGTAAGCACGATATTTACACCTCGATGAAATGTTCGTTGATGTGCGTCCACCACAATCAATTTTGTAAGATAAGGTGAATTAGGTAGTATTATTGGATGTACAGCATCAGAAAATTCATCGGCCAATTGGAGACGACCGCCAACACGTGGCAATCCTTCGTTGTCTAGAAAGGGGCTTAGTGTCAACAAATTTGAAGCACGGTCAATTGGTTTGCCTCTCTGAAAAAGACTAATTTCGTTAGAAAAATACGTAAACTGTCTGAAACATAGCCAATATATTTCTGCTTCGAAAAGTTCCTCCGCGTCCGGATATTGATGATTAAATGACGAAACTCTTTCCAATTTTAATTTAATAAATCGAATGACATAGCATGTCATTCGCAATATTCTGTTCCAAGAACTAAATTTTTCATAATCTAATTTTGGTTTCTTGGATTCGCGGTCTTAAGCTGGTGGATGCGTATTAATCATGAATAGCGTTATCAAATTGATTATATTGCAATCATTTCCTGGCACATCCATCTGGTAAATAGGTCACTCCGAGATCAAACAGGTCCATGAAACCAAGCATGGCTGTTTAGAAGTTGCTTTGCAAAAATTCCCCTAGTGAGTAGATCAGCTGGATTTTCTCGACCTGCATAATGTCTCCAGTCGGTTTTATTCGTCAAACTTCTAATTTCTTGCAATCTTTTTGCCACAAAAGGTTGCCGCTTCTTTCCTTCACCAATTATCCAATATAAAGTTATTTTGGAATCGGCCCATAAGAATGTCTTATCAAACTTCACATTCACTGACCTTTTGATATTACTACAAAGCCTTGAAGCAACCAAAGCAGCGGTTAGTTCCAAACGCGCTACATTTAGCTCTTTTGTTGAATCAGCGTTATTAGATTCCGAAGAATTTGTCTTTATTTCCTTAAATGGGGCGAGTCGACCTTTTGCGCACATCAATTGAACATCAATGTGCTGATTACACTCGCTTCGAATATACGCTACTGCACCAAAAGCTTTCGAGCTAGCGTTGGCAAATATGTGAAGCTGCTTGTTAGTCGCATTTGCTATTCGCAAAGCGCATCGAGGAAGGCTCACTTCTACCAGGCAAGATATACTGTTGACGCATTTAACCCATTCGTTCAGAATAGTTTCAGTCAAATTGACATCCCAATCCAGCTTTTCGCTCCATGCTTTCTGGAAAATAAGTTTTAAGCGGACTATAATCAGGCTTAATATTCCAAAAGGATCAAAAATTCGAGATAGCAGTGTTACCTTTCCCTTGAGGGCGCTCCGGTGGAGGGTTCTGTGGGCCCCGGTTTCGCTCGTCAGAGACGGGCGTGGGTGCCACTCGCTTTAGCCCAAAACCCTTACGTTAACCACCAAGCATGCGGACGGTTTATCGGAGAAATTTCACCGCCGGAGCTAAACTGAAAATCTCTAACGCACGAATTGAATCTGCACCAGAAATCAACCGCTAAAGGAATCCCACCGACACAACCTATCCTCGAAGGCAATTCCCACTAAGCTGGGAGGCAGGAAAAATTATGAAGCGGTATCCCGAAATTTTGTAGGGGACCACCTGGAACCGATATTGCGAATTTTTCAGCGATATCCGTGAGCAAAGTTTACAACACCAGCCAAAACTAAAATTTTCCCGAAGTTCAATATGTAATTCACACAAATCTGAAACCTTTACCCAATTCACTACGAAAATCACTCTTAAATTTAAAGGAAAACGTATTTCTGCTTTGACAATACTTGAAATTGAATTACTTACTAATGAATCTACATACGTAAGGGGGCCGCTGGTATTTCCACCTCCAGTCAAAGACTATTCGTCGCTACCTACGGTGATTTTGCCACCCTTCCCAGTTACCGATTTAAAACTTCTTGTGGCTCTGATTCCACACACTGGCTTGCCGCCGCCGCTAACCTTAATACCGCCATTGTTGTTGCTGGGAACTCAATCAATCTTCCATATTCTGCTTTCGTCGCCACCAAAGGTCGTTCCGCTAAAGAGGGAGATTCCATTGTTCACAGGTCCCTCGTCAATTCATCTCCAGCGGAAACCCGTTACGTGTTTTTGGGGGAAATGAACCTTGTTCTAGCTGTGCGCAATCGAACAGTGGAACTCAAACTGTTTTGATACTGGGCAATTGAAATATAAATTTCCCTTCAACTAGCACATTCGTGAATGTTTAATAATTTAAATATTGAAGATTTATTTTTAAGCAAAATCGAAAAGCTTGTGGCATATTCCATCATACGCGGTTATATTCGTAAGTTTGTCATACTGGATCAGGATATTTTCGATTCATAAGTGTTAAATGGGTTTGATCGGTGAGTTGAACGAATGTATTTAACTCTTGAAGTCGTATTGATCCTAGCATCATTGCTAGTTGCAGTTGCTGTAGTTATCGTCGCCGTAGTCTGCGCTGGTACGCCGAAATTTGTCAATTTTGATGGATATCCTGTAAACTGCCACTACCACAATATCCCATCAGATCCAAAATTTCATGGCACTGCAAAGCGACCATATGACAGTTTCTGTGTCCTGATGTTCAAGGGTGCTATAAACTGAAGCTATAAATTCGGAAGAATCGCAGTCGATGGCCATTTGTTCTTGTTTTTCTGGCGTCCCATGAGAGGAAACTTTTCCTTGTCCGGTGTGGAAGTGGATTTATCTGGCAGACTTACGCACTAGTTACATACATGATTACTTTATTTTGCACAGTGTTTTTTTTTTAATTCGAACATCCATCTGAATAATTCCATCACAATAATCCCTCACTTTAAACCTTGGCTCGCGGTGGCTAATGTATCCCGGTGCTCAAAATAAGTTTTTCATTTTTTACGGTCTAACGTGAATAGTATACGCGAGATTTCCTTCCAGGTGGTCGGGTGGGGAACAAGGGTCACTCGTAATAGCAGCTGTAAGATACTTCGTTTAGTTGGCTGTGGTGATGTCTTGATGAAATCGTTGGCAGACTTTAAGCAAACAGAGATTTCGTTGGTCGAAGTATGCCGAATAATCCCCAAAACCTTTTGTTTGCTGGTAGTTATTTCTTCATTAAATGTATCTTGCAATTTAATAGCATTGGTAGCCCACTTACGAAGTTTCATTCCAGCATTCGCTAGAATCTTCTTTGAATCGTTGTAGATTTGTTGGGTGCTCGAAATACTGTTAAAATTTATAATAAGATCATCCATGTAAAATGAATTTTTCAGAATTTTCACTGCTTCATGATATGTTGACATCTCGTCATTCAAATGCTTCCTAATTGTCGCGGACAATAGAAATGGGCTGCAGGTGACTCCAAACGTTACTCGAGTAATGTGATAAACCTTAATACGCTCTGCAAGTAGAATCTGAAGAAAGGCCTTTTCTATATCTGCAACGAGCCCTATACTACCTACACGAAATTGCAATAGTATTTTCAGAATGTCTGGTAACAAGTTTGTTCCTGTATGCAATTGGTCGTTAAGAAACGGCATACCTGGTGCATTAGCCGACGCATCGAATACCACTCGAATTTTTGTGGTTTCTTTATCCAGACGATAGACTGGACGTTGAGGTAGATAAAATTGATTAGAACCTTGACATTCAACTTCAAACGGCTCAGCAAAGCCAGCGTTAATAAACTCCTTAACCGCCTTATGATACTGGAGAAGTTCGTTTGGATTCCTCGATAAGCAATGAACAAGCTTTCGTAGCCTTTTTAATAGACCTTCTCGATTAGACTCCATTGCTTGACCCGTAGTTTTCCAGGGCAAAAAAGCTTTATATTGGCAACCAACCTTTGTAATGCAGCTTTCTTGCAATAGATCTGTGACGTTTGTGGCTTCTTCCGGGTCAAACTTAATTCCTAAAAGCTCCAGATTCCACAAGTTAATGAATTTTTTTTCATCGATTGCATTAGAAGAGTAGATGGTTATTGTGCACATGTTCACTGATGCCGGAGCTTTAACAGGACCATGCAAGGTCCACCCAAATATGGTCTCCACAGCTGCCAGTTTTTGCCATCTTGTTGCTCAGCTCCATTCACGTTTGAATCTGCTAATATCATTTGCTTTAGCTTGACTTTCGCGTGGTTGAACTGACTTCTCAGCGTCACAAGAACCTTTTGCATTATTTTGAATTCGGAAATTTGGTCGTTCCCGAAAGTGATCAAACTCATTTTCTCCGTTCCGACAACTGATAATTTCAATTGATCTACTACTGCTTGACGTATATCCGTCCGTTGGCTACCACCATCAATTATCAATCGAATCAGAAGCTTTTCGTTACCATTTGAAAAAACAAAAGCTCGTGCTGTCTACAATAGAACATTGTTTCTTCTTATTCCACCAGCCGCAGTTGCATACAAAGTTGTGGACTCTTTGTTCAGAATACTAATGTCGTTGGTTGTTAGTCGCTTTGTCTCGTTTGTACGTGAATAGCCGGGGTCACACATAGTTATCGCATGTCGACGCGAGCAATTCTACACTTATGCGACACGTACCCTCTACCAGTACAGCGAAAGCAGCTACCGTTCCGTTGTAGAGTGGATTTTTTCTCTTGAATCGACAATTTAGCATCACAATTTCTTGTGATGTGGCTAGTCGATAGACAAATAAGGCACTTCATTGCATGGCTAACACTACCTAAACCAGCAGCAGTAGATACTGAAGACTTAGTTTTGTTCAGTGAAACATGTTTGACTGCTCTATTTGTTGATGCTCTTTTCAGTGACCGTACTTCACGTTTTAAATATTTAAGTAAATCCACTATCCAGAGAGAAAGATGATCAGCTTCCATTCACAGATTCGTAGTCATCGTTTTTGATATCTGCTGGGGCTGCATCCATACTAGCTCGGCAGTTCTCTATAGATTCGGAGTACTCGTGATGGAGAAAATAACCAGCTCTCAATTTATTCGTTAGTGCTTTTATTATTATCGATTTTAGCATTATAGAATAACTGTCAGTTAGGACCTTTGAGGAACGGAACAAGTGGAGAGGCTATGCTCATATAAACTCCATAGGAAATGATATGACCACGTTCCTGAGACTGATTGTCATTTCAATTTCAATAATTTCTCCTCTCGGGAGTACGATTGTCAATTTGAGGACTAAACATGGACGCGAAATTTACCTGGCACGTGAGATATGATTCAGAATTTAGTCATTTTTTCGGTTCAAGAACGTGTCCGAGGGTACATACTGACTGTAGCAAAAGTAATATTACACCTGGTTTAGAGATAACAACATTTTAAGGAATGACATTGTAAATTGGAGCGAGGAACTCAATTGAAGGTGTAATGTGCGTTATTGCTAGAAAACGATGGGTTATCGATACGAAAGTGTTTTAATCCCTAAGTAACCATATGTTTTACTCATACTCAATGCTATTTGAAGATTTTACTCCTGTTTCTCACGGTTAGCAATGCCGAGGTTATCATTCGCTGAAGTAAGACGTTGAAAAAAAGAATTAAGTTCCTCCTCGATGTCGTCATATTTGGAAGCGTTTTCTGTAGAGACTTTAGATTCGGAGGTAGCTAAATAATCGTGCACAGCGTTCGTTATCTTTTTTAATTGACCACGAAACGTTGTACGCGCCGTTATTTCCATCGTTACTTTAACTTATAACATTCACTATTCGAATGCTTCTTCAATTTGAAAATCCGGCACTTTCTAATTCCCGGGTTTCGGCACCAAAATGTTAAATAATAATGAGTATTACATGGAAAATGAAACGCATCGTTAAATAAACGTCTAATTTATTATGTGGTCACATCTAAAACTTAAAAACTTAAGTATAATTTACAACGATACCAAAAATGCATGTTATAGTATGTGTATGTAGTGAGTAGAGAAGGAAGAGTTAGCCTATATTTTCAACACAAACCCTATTAAAATCGCAACGTGTCTGTTCTTCTGTTCTTCCGTCCCTCCATGTGTGTGTTATGTAAGTTTTTCTCCGCACTATAGGAGTCACAATCACCAGACTTGGTAGGTGTACGTGTCGTGATTGCATCTTAAATATTTGGGGGTCAAAAAAGTTTTCTAAGGCTTTGAAGGGGGGCCTCCCTATATAAGAAGAAGAACTCTAGTAGTAATCGCCTCCAAGTCGCGGTCCAGCGGCCTCGTTCCACAATTGAATTGAATCTTCCCATCGTTTCCTTTGTTTCTCAACTGGACGTTTCCTTGCGCTCTACCCTTTTCCGTTCGTCTAGGCTAGGGAGCCTGTGCTGCTCCATTCTTTCCACATGTCTTCTTCTTTGTTTATTTGCCAAAATAAGGCAGATCATTTCTATGAAAATAATTATTACACTTCCTCTATATAAAAATAATTATGACATTAAGGTTGTAGGTTTAGTTGTTATGTTCTCCTACAATTTAAATTTATTTTAAAACAAGTTGGGTAGATAGACCTACGCTCATATCAGAAGGATTTTGTATTGTTACGGGAACCTCAGTGCAAATTTTACTCGGCCCGTGTTCCGTCATTCCTCTCTGTGTACTGTAAATGACAACATACATATACGAAAAGCTGCGAATTGTAATCAAAGCATCTGTGGGCGTGGCGTTGTATCATGGATTAGCAGAAGTGGGTGTGTATCCGTACTCGTATTAAGTATCAAACATATACACACATGACTTCGCAATCGAACGTACCGCCTCCGTGGAACGAATTGGTTACACGTATATACAATTAGGCAAATCGAGCGGAGGCTTAAGCTTTGTGGTTGCACCAGTCACAGAAAGATGGCATTAAAACACATTACATTATGGTGATCATAAAAACTATTTCCACCACTGAGTGGCGCTGACATCATCTCGAGGAAGTTCGACTTTACGCATCTGGCAACCAATCAGCTAGCAACAAGAAGACTTTTCATCAGCTGTTCTCTTTGGCTTTTGGTTACGAAGCAGACAAGTATGGCTTCATTTAACGAACTGTTATATATTTAGATTTTTGCAATAAATTGTTATTTACCACATTAAGTGAGTTTAACGATTGCATTGTGCACGTCTTAATCCACGGGATTCAAGGCGGCTACAACTGGTGACCCTATCATCGACGTGAGCCCCGGCTAGGGAGCACCCATTAAAATGTCGACTGAGGATGTGACAGCCGGCATGTCCACTCAACATATACCGCCGCCGGCAAGGCGCTACAACTACACGTCGCTCGGCACGCTATATGAACTAAGCAAGGACATGATATCTTCGCCCAAACTGTTGCCACCGGTTGATGCAGCAACAAACTTTCCACCGTCTGCGGAAGTTTCTTCTGTCAAAGATGTGAAATTGCCACTATTTTAGCACAACGACCCGACGCTTTGGTTTGTGCAGACGGAGGCGCATTTTTCACCAATAAAATAACGTCTGACAACGCTCGTTACTATGCGATTATCGCTGCTCTGGACATCGATATCCTGCAGCAAGTATCTGACATTATCCGTTTACCACCAGTCACGAACAAATACGGTACGCTGTAACGGCATCTTGTCACCAGATTCCCCGAATCTAAGGAGCGACAGCTAAACCGGTTTCTCACAGGAGCAGACTTCGACGGAAAACAACCGTCAAAACTACTTCGAGAAATGCGAAATTATGCACCTTTGGATTTGTCTGAAGATATCTTCAAAACATTGTGGATGAAACGACTACCAGTGAGCGTCAGGTGGGTTCTGGCTGCCAGCGAAGTTTCCAAACTCTACAAACTCGCAAAAATAGCAGACCGCATAGTGGAGAACAGTGTTCCGGCTTACGTATCGGCTACAGAGGTCACTCCTCCACAGGCATGCGCGTCTGATACGTCGGAACTCTACAAACGGCTTGAAAAAAATCGAGCATCAGCTTTATAACGTTGTCCTTTAGATGACAAAATCAATTAACAATTTCAACCCCTCTGATTTGCACGGTTCGACAGGCGCTGCAAGAGGCCACCGCACTTCAACTAACAACGGGGCTTGCTATTACCATAAAAGATTTGGCGTAAAAGCAAAGCAGTGCTCGGAGCCTTGCTCGTTTCAAGCAAATCAGCATCAGGGAAACTGAGACAGTTGACTTCCATCACCGGAGTGGTAGACAACATAGATAAGATTCCGGAATTCAGACTACACATAGCCAATCAGCAGTCACAATTAAATTTCCTAATCGACTCCGAATCGTCCGTCTCGATTCTGCCTAAACGCTTCGCTCAACTTCAACAGCCGCAAATGCTGACATTAAAATTACCGGGTATGGTAAACGACCCTTGAAGATACACTTAGGTTTCAAGCGTCTATTTTCGTGGAATTTTATTGTAGCAAATGTCCCTACACCAATTATTGGGGCGGACTTCTTGAAACATTACGGGCTTTTGATCGATTTAAAAAACAGAAGGCTATCAGATGACAATTCTATCTGCTCCAGCCCGGGACGGATCGCTCTGATTGATGTTTTTGGGGTGTCCACGACACATGCAAAGGCAACCACAACGGCAACTATCATTCAGCCTACGACTCACGACACGTCCTCAACAACAACAACAATACGCACATTAGCACGAGCTAACTAAGTGGCACATTTCATCGAAACAACTGCATCACCCGTTTTTCAACGGCCGCGACGTCTGACAGGCGAAAAACTGCAAGCAGCACGAGCAGAATTCAATCGGATGCTTAAAATGGGTATTTGCCGTACATCGAGTAGTCCTTGGGCCAGTCCCATCCATATGGTGGCCGAAAAATCCAGGGGCTGGAGAGTTTGTGGCGACTATTGCAAACTTAACGCTCAGACAGTACCGGATCGATATCCAATTGCACATATCCACGACGTGGCTGACCGGCTTCACGGTAAAACTGTATTTTCGAAGTTGGACCTAGAACGGGCTTACCATCAGATCCCGATGTCCGAAGCCGATATAAAAAAGACAGCCGTTCCAACACCATTGGGGTTGTTTGAATATTTGGTCATGCCTTCCGGTCTTAGAAATGCCACACAAACTTTTCAACGGCACATGGACAACTTCTTCTACGGACTGGAATTCGTCTTCTGCTATATAGACGATATCGTCATCATAGCAGACAATGCTGACCAACATCGAGAACACCTCAACATTGTCCGTCAACGACTTGAGCAACATAACTTGCACATTAACATTGATAAGTGTGCTTTTGGTCAAACGGAGAAAAGTATATGGGCTGCACGATCAACAAGAACGGGTTACAACCAACACAAGAGCGAATCAATACGCTGCTTAACTTCAAGGAACCTGAGACCATCTTCGAGCTGCGTCGATTTCTTGGGGCCTGCAACTTCTACAGACGTTATCTTAAACACTCAGCCCACCATCAGGCATCGTTGAACGCTTTCTTAAGCAAAATCAAGTTCCTTGGGCACCACAAACGGAATCAGATTTCCAAATGTGCAAAGGTGACCTTGCAACTGCAGCCTTACTCTTCCATCCGGATAACAAGGCAAAACTTCAACTCGTCACTGACGAATCTGACATTGCTATCGGAGCAGCCTTGGAACTCGGCTTCTTCTCTGGTAAGTTCAACCCAACGGAAGCTAGATGCAGCGCGTATGATCGTGAACTACTAGCTATTTATGCCGTAATAAAGTTTTATTTTGGGATATTCTGGAGGGACGGCATTTTATTATCAAAACCGACCACAAGCCTTTTATCTACGCATTCGCTCAAAGTCTTGACAAAGCCAACCTGACACAGTTGGACTTCATCTCTCAGTTTACGACGGAGATAGTCCACATCTCCGGCTCGGAGAATCTGGTAGCCGACGCCTTCTCCAGAATTAATACGATCAACATGCCATTCACCCTAGATCCAATTCAACTAGCCGAGGCTCAGCAAATAGACGATGAGCTGCGTGTGCTCCTAGACAACAGCAACAACACGGGATTACAACTACAAAAGCTGTCAATCGATACTGCAACAGTTTACTGCGATGCTTCAACGGGACATATTCGTCTTTACGTCCTGCTTCAGTTCACGGACTCGCTAACCCGAGTGGCCAGGCCACCCTTCACCAGCTGCGCCAAAAGTGCGTATGGCGCAGCATTCAGAAGGACACGACATGATGGACCCGCACTTGCATCTCCTGTCAACGCTCGAGGATCCAACGACACAACAGGAACCAGCCCATCTCAATAAATGTACCGAACGAAAGATTCGATCATGTACACATCGACATCTTCATTCTGCCATTGGTGAGTGGGTATCGATACTGTCTTACCATGGTAGACAGGTTTTCACGGTGGCCAGAAGTAGTCCCCATGCAAGACATAACGGTGGACACAGTCGCCAATGCTTTTTACAACACCTGGGTTGCGCGTTTTGGAACTCCCAAAACGTTGACAACCGACGAAGGCGCTCAATTTGAGAGCGCACTTTTTCGAGCCCTTACCAATCTGACCAAAACGAAATGAATTAGAACAACACCCTATCATCGTGCGTCCAATGGTGCTATTGAGCGATGGCACCGAAACTTCAAATCAGCTTTTATGTGCAGTCAACCAACATCCTGGATAGAACTACTTCAAACTGTCCTATTAGGATTGCGAACGTCGCTCAAGGAGGAATTGGGAGTTTCACCCGCCGAATTACTTTACGGCGAACAGCTACGTGTTCCGGGCGAATTTTTTAACAAACGAGGACATGCCAGCCGATCCTACCTTTTTTTTCGAGAAATTTCGTGAGCACATGCGACTCCTTCGACCGACACCAACAGCCCACCACATAAGAAAAAGACATTTTCAAAACAAGGATCTCTACACTTGCACTCATGTCTTCCTGCCAGTCGATGCAGTCAGACAGCTGTTGGAGCAAATCTACATAGGACCACACGAGGTGGTTAAACGAATCAACGATCACGTGTTCCTTATCAAGATAAAGGGACAAGATGCGGCCGTCTCAACCGAACGACTCAAACCAGCGTATACTACAAAAGATGACAACGACCAACATCATGACATTTCCCTCAGAACGTACAGTCGGTCATCAAAGCCAACATCAACTTGACGTCTATTCTGGAAAGGGGGTACTGTGGTGATCATAAAAACTATTTCCACCACTGAGTGGCGCTGACATCATCTCGAGGAAGTTTGACTTTACACATCTCTGGCAACCAATCAACTAGCAACAAGAAGACTTTTCATCAGCTGTTCTCTTTGGCCATTGGTCGCGAAGCAGACAAGTTTAGTTTAAATTGTTATTTGCCACATTAAGTGAGTTTAACGATTGCATTGTGCACGTCTTAATCCGCGGGATTCAAGGCGGCTACAACATTTTGCACTTTGATCATCGAAAATTTTAAATTGTCTTCATTATTTTAGTTGGTAAGCAATTAAGTCAGATAATTATAGTATAAAAGAAAATTATAGAAGCAAGAAAATCGAGAAGTATTTCTCCATTTACTGGCTCAAGGCGTGCGCCCGAGCTTATTCTATCCCAATGCACTTAGCCTGGGATAAGTGAATCTAGAATACGTTCAACTGCATACTCATGGCATCCGCCCGAGTATAAGCGCCCCAAGGCAGTTATGCCCAGGGCCTGCAGTTGAACTAATGATTGATTTACTTATTTATTTACTTATTCTATTTAACAGAAAAAAATTCCAATAACAAAATAGATAAAATAAAAGTAAAGCAAAATGAATTAAAAATTAGCACAGCACAGAAAAAAGGAATAAACAAGTTGAGTAAGCAGGAGGGTGCTCCTACCAGAAGGTCTTTGTAAACATCCTAAGGTTAGAAACAAGTTTTCTAATGGCGTGAATCGATAACTTGAATTATTCATCCAATACTTAGATATGAAATCGTTCAAATTTATACAAAAGATGCACAGTTTCTTTCATAAGCCAAGTGCAGCCGCCATTTTAATCTAGCTTAAATGATTTTTCTGAATGCTCGGCCGATTGAACATGTTCAAGTTAAACACTATTCCTTAAATTTTCATGAAAATTGAAAGAAAATAAAAGTGCCTAAGTCAATTTTAAATATATACTCGTATAGGGTTTTCCAATAAGAGGTGTTATTTTGAATAGATCTTCTGATTTAACACCTTGCGACTTCTTCCTTTGGAGCCACGTGATAGAGAAGGCCTATGCCAATAGCCCAGCGTCGATTCAAGATCTCAAAGATGAAATTCGTGAGGCTATTGAGGACATAGGGTAACCACTTTGCGATATGGTTATGGAAAATTTCATGAAGAGGATATGGTCCTGTAAGCGTGTCGTAGAGGTTATTTGCTCAATGTTAATTATTGCTATTAACGGCATATCTTCTTCTTTACAATGAAATAAACATTCGATCATTTGTATTAAAAGTGGCATTTTTCTTTTAATATCAAAATAACACCTCTTATTGGAAAACCCTATATCAACCATAAGCACGTGTTATTGTTGGTGTAATTCCATATAATTGAAATGGCTATAACTCACTTGATTATGATTCGATCTCAATTAAATTTTGTGAACGAATATATCTTATGTTAGTCTGTATAATTGCGAAATTTCAAGAAGTTTAAAGGTACCGTTTTGATTTTATGGGCAAAAATGTTAAAATCTACAAATCATACTATTATTAACAAAGTTGAGTGAATTTCGATTTCTAAGGTATTTGTTGCCCTTGTGCTCATAAAGGTCCACGTTCGTGATAATTTTCAGATTTTTCGGCTGAAAGGTGTCCAATCGCGAGGGGGGGGGGGGGACGCAAATTTTGGGTACATTTTGCCTTCCCCTGGACCCCCTAATTCATAAAATGATTTATTCATTTCAGATTCTGAAAGATCTAATCAAGACCTTTCATTTGATACCCCACTTGACTACCTTTGATGAAAAAAAATTTTTAAGGGCCAATTCGTTATTTGGGGGGACCCCACTTAAACATTTTTTAAATATTTGTTAAGGCCGTAACTTTTGAGAGATCATCACTTTTGACCTTTTCGCAAAGTTTGAGCATTCTAGCTTCTATAGTTTCTGAGGAAATTAGCTGTGACGCACGGACAGACGGATAGACGGACAGACGGACGGACGGACAGACGGACGGACCGACGGACAGACAGGTCGCGAAACTAGTAGGTCTTTGTAAAAAAAGTTTTTACAAAGACCTAAAAATGCAAAAATTATGAGAAAATAAATGAGAAAAATTACTGAGGGCTAAAAAGAAGACAGTTAACAAATCTGTTATAAACTAAATACGAAAGGGGGAACGGCCCAAGCTGAAGGTCATCATGGTTACGAGGTAATCTGAGCATGGTTGAGTGAAAATACACCAAACTATGTGCAAATGAAACATCAAAGATATTCGACGATCTTGTAGAACGCATAACGTGCCTCATAGGAACCTGGTTGACAAGGCGAGTGTTGCATGTCGTACGGTGGATTTATCTTCCCGAATCCTGATTTATACGTCTTGGTGATTCTAGTTCAAGCATTTTAAACACAACAACTTCCACCGATGAAGATAAACGTTGACCATCAGGTAGGATAACAGATGCTTGTATTCTCGCTTTTCCCGGATTCAATGCTTTTACACGAACCGAGATTAAATCCTGGTCGGTCTAT
Organism: Odontomyia ornata; assembly: GCA_963969285.1. Taxonomy (NCBI): domain Eukaryota; kingdom Metazoa; phylum Arthropoda; class Insecta; order Diptera; family Stratiomyidae; genus Odontomyia; species Odontomyia ornata. The sequence continues at coordinate 53,347,145 of OZ017740.1, read as the reverse complement.
TCAATACCAGCGTCAGAAAATATTCCGCAAATATTCACAACATCTGGTTGATTTGTTGACCAAATAATACGAATTGATTCCATCGTTCCTAGTATAACGGGAGAAATATCCGGAACACCCCATACAAATGCAGGCATGACAGCCCCAGCTTTGATACGTACTAATGGTGTACGCACTTGAATTCTCTCTAATGGAATCACCTGAACATCAACACTATCTTCTGAGAATATAATTTGGCTTCCATCTATGGGATTTTCACCAACGCATCGACCAGTAATTCGTGTAGTTCCAAGCTTTTTGCCCAAAACAATTGCCGAGTCCATGGAAACAATATTAGCATTTTCCACTGAGAACAGTATATTGATGTCTGGATGAGGACCACCATGTGAATAAATTTGCAAACTTGAACCGACAATAAGCGTTGAATTTCTCGGAAGTAAACGTAAAGGTGGAAAGACCTGTAAAAGAGGAAAAGGAAACACAAAGAATCAAATTGTTAATAGAAATGTATATTTATACTTATCTGACGAGAGCAGCATCAACCTAAGCTTTACGAGATCAAATGAACACTCACTTATGTCAAGAGCTGTCATACTTGTTTATTATTATTGTCAATCTGACAATTCTCGTTTAATGGGTTGCACCAATAGAAATGTAATAGCAAACATAATATGTAATTGTAATAGATTATTTTTTAGTTAAAATTGAATTGGAAACATAATGTGTAATTGTAATAGATTATTTTTAGTTACAATTGAATTGGAAATAGAAAATGTACCGGTTAGTTGCTAACTAAATATTAACTGCTAACTGAAATTCAGTCGTAGAGAAGCAGTCAACAAAGAAGTGTGAAAAATCTAGAATATATTAATTAAAGTACAAGTGAAGTGAACAAAGTGAAGTTTTAATTTGTTGAAAGTGGCAATAATATTCACGAAAGTGCGCAATTAAGGTAGGAGCCATAAGGCTTTCGATTCATTGATAAAAATATATAATTTCATTGCAAACGTTTTGACCCGGCAATAACTGTGTGTGATGTACCATCTCGTCGAACGAGATAGCACGTGCATCATACAGCGAGTATCGAGCAAACCACGGCAAAGCCTGTAAAGGACACATTCATCAACGTAGAGTCGACGCATCTCCAGCGAAGGAATATTGAGGATAGCTAAACGTGATTCATTAAAAAATGTAGGGAATCTGGAATTTCAAGAAGACGATCCTGGTAAATCTTTTTTGTACAGCTTCTAACGTGAACTTCAAACACTTCAAACTAGGTGACCAAACTGGCAAACAGTACTCGAGGATGGGACGAACCAAACTAGAATATAATTTAACACACGATAAAGGATTGGAAAAAATATAGGAATTTCTTAAGATTAAGCCGGAAATACGAGAGGCTTTAGCAGTAATTTCAGAAATATGAATGTCGAACTTTAATTTAGAGTCGCAAGTGACATCCAAGTCCCTGAAGTGTGTCACTGTACATAGGTGCGAATTATTTAGCGTAAATTGAAAGCTAATAGGGCAAGGGTTATTAGAAAATGAGAGATGGATGCACTTAGAAACATTTAGTGTAAGTTGTTTATAAGAACTGCAAGATAAAATGGCATTCAAATCATCTTGCAGCAAAGCACAGTCATCGATTGACGACACTTCTTTGAAAACCTTGACGTCATCTGCATAAACAAGGCAGGAGGAGTTGATGACAACGGATGGTAAATCATTAATAAACAGAGTGAACAATAGTGGGCCCAGAATGGATCCTTGAGGAACACCAGAAGACGGATGGAAGGAAGTAGACAGACAGCCTTGAAAAGATACCTGACTGACACGATTAGATAATTAAGAGTAAACCAGTGAAGCAAATTATCAATCTGCATACTCAAGATGTTAGCCCGAGTATTAGCGTCCCAAGGCTTTGCACCTGGGGCTAGCAGTTGGATTAAAAATCAATTGATTCGTTAATATAACTGCGTGCTCAAGGTGTCAGCCCGAGTAACAGTTAAAGCTTTAATAAATAGATTGATTTCTTCAAATTTCCTTTTCCCTCAATTAATACTCTAAATTCATCCATATGCCGACATTTAACCTCACTAACAAGTTCTTTAATGAATTAATCAGCTTAGAAAAATTCATTTTTGAAATATTGCATTAACCAGTAGCATGTAAGTACAGTACCGTGGGATCCCTCTCTGCAGCCGGGAGCCTGTGTATATAAGATGGACATCATATCAAGCTCCCAGTTCATGCCAGGGTATGTTCGTATTGCAACAGTATCCAATTTCGCAGAAATGCAGTCACCAGCAACGTATAAAGTCAAGGAATATGTCAAAGAGATTGTGCATTTTTAAAAGAAATTCCATAGTTTTTCTATTTTCAACCGTCGCCATTTTGTTGCATGCAAACAAAAATCACTTAAATCATGGATTCAAAAAAGATTAATGTTATTGATCTTATTTGAAAATTTCAAGAAGATCAAATCAAAACTGCAGTGAATGATTCGATGGAATGTTCATAACATACCAAAATCATGCTTTAAAGTTGTTTTAATGGGAGAAATTACAAATGGCTATAACCGTGAATATCATTCGATTTTCATCAAACTTGCAAAGTATAAGGACTTTTTGTAGGACTACTTAAATTTTCGTTCTGTTTAAGAGTACTTATAAGATTTTATTGGGGAAAATGTGAAATTCGAATATCGTACTATTATTAACATAGTTTACCGAATTTTGACTTCTAAGGTACTTGTTCTTGTTGTACTCATAAACACCTACCTCCATAATTCTTTCAGATTTTTCGCACAGCAGGTGTGCAATCGCGAGGGGAGGGCACACAAATTTTTCGTGTATTTCCCCTCCCAGTGCGACCCTCAAAGCAAAGAGCCTGCTACTTCAACTTGTTTCTCCCTAGTTTTAATTTTGAAATGTTTGATGAATGTATTATTAGGTTTAGTAAAGCAATTTTCACGATTTTTGTTAGTTTGAATTGTCTAGCTCAGTTAGCGCTGCATAACAATTTGTCTGACGTTTGCTCTTCCTGCGCTGAGGACATCTTCTTAATTAGGCTTTCTTTGGTTATTTTGTTGTTGTTTTTGGTTTTATTTCTTTTTCTTTCTTGATTGTTTGTTTTTCTTTGTTGAAAGTTAATTTGCCAGCTAGCTCTTCTAGCGATTGGATCCTAAGTCTGAGTTCCTCATTTTCTTTCTCATACTTCTCCATTTTGTCATTAGCTTGGACTAGTTGTTCGATTTTTACGACTGATAAAATTTTCAATTTGGCATTTTCTTCATTGTTCTCGAATTTCGCTTTAAATTTTTTCGCCCGTCACTGTTGATCTATTGTTGGCTGAAGCCATGGTTGTTCTATTTGTTGGCTGAAGCCATCGGGCTACTCCATCTCGTTGCTTTTGCGGCGAGATTTAAGGCAATGATCATAATCCGGGACTGCCCTTGAATTTCTTTCCGCGTCTGAAGACTTCTTCATAAGTGAAACTTCAGGTATTCGATGATTGTTCGAATAATTCGACGATGATGATTTTCAATTAAGAAATTAATTTCCAACTGACTTTTTTGAAAATTATTGACAGGAGCGATTAAAAACACGTCTGTTTGCAACGAATGCTAGACTTAGAATCGTGCCGACTTATTGTTACGCCACTGGAGGCACTCTAGTACTCACCGATTATCCAAACATTCTTTTGTAGCCACAATCCCAAACCAGCGAATCAACCAAATAAAATTTCCTCTGCTACTCCTATCATTTTCGAATGTTCCCTTCCAAAAATAAACCCTAAACAAGATCATTTAAATTCTAATTCATGATAATTTTCTCTTCAAAATGCATCAATATTTACAATAAAAGCAACCAAACTAATTCGCTTTGAAAATATACAAACCACATATGAGTATAGCATTCAAAAACATTCCATTTGATTTCACATATGAAATTAACTAGAACGATGTCCTAATTTCCATCAATGTAATCCAATCATCTCTAAACTGGCCCCAAGTGTTATTAATTAAATGCTTTAAATTGAGTTTAGACCAACACCCGAGCGTAATAAGTTTATATGTACATAATTTCAACCACAATTTTGGGGTCTGTTTAACCAAAACATCAACTAGCCCCTAAGCGGTCTCAATTCAAACTGTACTCGTATGTGGAACGAAACCATGAAAGTTCTAAGTGAAAAGATACATGAAGCTGTTAAATGGATCCCCACTTACGTAACCACTCGATAATTGAATAAATTTCATCGTTTCCAACTGATGCAATGCACCTATGTCCGAATTGTACTTCAGACACAGATGCTCATAAAATAGATACAATATTTGGGATGCAGGGAGCAATGTTGCTATTTTGAAAGGACTGCTAGGATTCTGGTTAGCTGAGATTCGTAAGTAAATTATGGTTTGGTAAGTACTGGAATATTGAACACCTTCAGCGTTTTAAATCAAAAGCATCCAGATGAAATCATGTTTGATGTTTGGTCTAGAATTGCTTATAAAACATTCTACAATCTAGCGATGATGACGATGCTATCGCGCTGTTGCCGATGCTTTATCTACTATATCCATTCGAAAATCCGTTCCAAGGCAATCCATATCCCGAATCTAGATCAGCTCTCCTGGCACGTCGAAGCTTTGCTATCGCAAGATATAAATCAGCCACCGAAATCGAAGATATCCTCATCCTCACGCTACATTGGATTCGACTCCAAACAGTATTTTCACCTATGGTCGATTTCGTCGATTGCGTCGCTAGGTGTAATGTGGATGGATGAGTGTGCGATGAAGTAACTGCAAGTAAAGGAGCCGACAATCCTCCAGCATCTGCACTCTTATGTGCATGAGCCCCCGCGAGACTGATCTGCAACTATCGCTTCCAGTGCTAACAGTGCTCCCCCTTTAACCCATCGACGACGGATCGACGGCGTGTTGAGTGCACGGTTCATCGAAAAAGCCAATAAAGAGTTAATTTATGCCCCGGATTGTGCATGTGTGTTGTCTTGCGATAAACAGCATGGCCTGGTGATTCCGGAATGCCGGCAGCATGACCAGACTTGGTTCTAAATTAAGAACTGACACAGGGAAGTTGAGCAGTTCGCCTATGACTCCACTCCACATATGTGGATGATGAACATCATTACTTGAAGCCACTACTGTCTGTTGTTTGGAGTGGTTGGAGCTCGAGAAACAACAAAACGCATTCTTTTGTTTCGACGGGAAAATGAAAAGACAAACCAAAAACCATATACGGGTGGAAATGAACAATGTTTTATGTTACCTTTATGACGGAAAGTAATCTTGGTCTTGCATTTTACAAGATTCAGTTGCAAATATGTGAGTAGGAGGATTATGTTTGCACATTTTTAAAAGAACTCAATCATAGCTTTTGTGGTTTCGGTTGTACGTTGCAAAATGGTTGTTTAACTAAAAAAAAAATCATTTAAATTTTTGAACAAACCAAACTGTATATTAGTTAAAAGGACTTTCTAGACTCAAATTTTGAATTGAAAAAAAAACAGCTTACTTATTTTGGAAGACAATACCGTTAAATACATGCTGCTTTTTTAGGGTTTTATTAAAAAATTGTTTAACAATACCCTATTCAAATAGGCACCTGTCCGTTCGTTTGCCTGTCCGTCAGCAAGATTTCTCAAGAACTATAGAAACTACAGTCGTCAAATTTTGTCAACAGCTCAGAAGTTTGTGATTAATAAAATTTCCTTTGTCAAAAAAATGTTAAAGGCTTTCAAGTGAGGTCACCCCATATAATGATTTGAACCCTTAAACAAATTTTTCACCAAAGGTAGTTGAGTAGGATATCAAATGAAAGGTCTTGATGAGTTCTCTTAATATCCGTTGTTAAAATTGCAATATAGATGATGGGGTTGGCAGGCAAAGCAGATGAACACGATAAAATGGTGTTCACCCTTGCAATTGAACACCTGTGGACCGAAAAATCATGGAGGTGGTTCTATATGAGTGCGATGACGGCAAATATCTGAGAAGTTGCAATTCGCTAAACTTTGTTTGGAATAGTATGATTTATCAATTTTACATTTCCTCGCACAAAATCGCAAAAGCACCGTTACTGTCCTCTAAAAATAAAAGAAATATTTTATTTTGCAAAAAAAACACTTCTTTTATTCAAACAATATCACTTATACGAGTAGTTTTATTTCTTACACTTATTAAAAGTTAAATTAAATAAGAATTTTTTCCCTCCATGTTGAGGATCCTTCGGCTTGGGACTTCGGTCGTAGGAGGCGCCACTCGCTTGTCCCTTGGTCCCAAGTAGTCGCCAAGCACCTTAAGCGCCTCACACAGCTGGAATCAAGATCTATTATCCTAACCTGGCGGACACTCCCAGATAGGATTTACGTAGAAAGAAAGAATTACCCAAGGCCCGGGCAACCACTTCGCTTTCTTTAGCCGGTATGTGTTCACCCGACGTAACACGAACTGTAAACCTCCTGAAAAATTTATTCCGGACACTGAAACACACCCAAGCCAGGTGTGCAATCCACTCAAGAATAATTTTGAAATAAATTTAAAGTCTGTGATTTGAAAAAAGAAAACCAATCGCAAAATATGATTTACCGTTTAGGTTAATACCAAATGTACTATATATTCACAATACCTGTCCTTACGTCTAATTCTCCTGTTTGGGGCCCCCCTAATTAAGCCATGTCGCGAAATTATCGCTCCAGCGCGCCATTCGGCAAAATTCCACAGCCAATAATCCCCGTCGCTAATGAAAATTCCACCGAACTATCTCCTATTCCTTCGTTGAGCTGCTGAATACACGGCCTTGATATTTGGTCGCACTGTCGATCCTCGTCTACCGAAGGAGAGTCGTCCTTTGTCTTCAGGTTCCTCATCAGCTCGGTTTCAACCGGCGAGCCGTTAATTTTTTTCGAGGCAATTCAACTTTCAATTGTGGTGCTGGCTTGCATCAGCGACCCACCAACTGGCGTTCATCGGGTACGCACCTACGTCCCAGGTTCGCTTCATCGGGTTTCACCGTCGTTGGTTGTCCGATGGATTGTCATCTACCTTCAAAACAAGCTCATTTAAAGAATCGTCTGTGCTGTCACTATGGAGATATTACGCTGGCATATCATTCGGTTTACCAATAATCGCAGCTTGGGCGCCATCGCAAAGGATTTCACCTTGCTTTTGATCATTTAGGTTGCTATTAACGTCAGACACTACCTCACGCACATTCTGTTCAACAGCAATCATCACACATCAACTGTAGCTTCAAGGTATGCTATACTTTTGATTATTTATTGACGCCATTGTATTAGCTTGAGCAGATCAAAAAATAGGAAACTCTATTTTTTGATCGCAGCTTTTACCTAAATCCTATATGGCAGGAAACTCTACCAATAGAATATATGCAGGAATGAACGAATGTAATTGAACGACAACAAATTGTTTTGTCTTTCCTTTGAGCTGTTAACAGGGTACTGATGTTGTGATAAATTGCTGATTGGAATGGGTTGGCACTGCTTGAGAACTCTGCAATTGAAACATTAATTGTTGGAAATAATGAAGCATTCATTGATGATTGTCGGGCGTCAAATGCCTTGAGGATAAATTTGTCGTTTGTTAACGTACAGCCAGGTTGAATTTTTAAGATACCCCTTCCTTGGAGGCGCTGCTGTAACAAGTGATTCTGGCAGACACAGTTAAGTCGCTTATGTTATTCATCGAAAAAAGCCAATAATTGGGTATTTTTAACTGTTGCCTCCTTAATCCTCCGCACAGCTCCAGAACATTGGAGTCTATAGATGTCTGTGAAGAGAGAACCTCCTTAATCCTCCGCACAGCTGCAGAACATCGGAGCCTATAGATATTTGCGGGGAGCTTCCATTGGCCCCACCAAATCTGGATGAAGCTTGTTCCATCATCAAAGCCCAAAAGAATAATAAAGCGCCCGGCATCGATGAGATTCCAGTGGAGCTCATTAAATATGGCGACCGTAGTGCTCATCAAGCTATTCACAAAGTCATCCAGTACATTTGGCAACAAGAACATATGCCGACAGAGTGGAGCCAATCAATGATATGCCCTATCCACAAAAATGTGACGAGCTACAGTGCAAAAATTATAGAGGCATATCACTACTTTGTAATGCGTACAAAATATTTTCTCAAATCTTGGAAATAAAATCGGATCATACGCCAACAGTATTATTGGGGAGTATCAAGGTGGGTAGATCAACAACAGACCAATTGTTCACAGTCAAGCAGGTACGGGAAGGTTAGCGAATTTGTGTACTTAGGCGCAAAAATAACGTAAACGTACAGCTCGCAAATTAAATATTTTATTCAGTATTGATGATTTTGAAGACCAGCTGCATACACAGGAAAACAAAGCTCCAAGTTTACAAATCTGTGATAAGACCTGTGTTATGCTATCGGTGTGAAATATGGACCCTAACCCAAGCATCTGCAAATATATTGAACGCCTTCAAGCGACGGGTCCTGAGGCGAATAACCGGAACGAAGCTAGACGGTGACCAATGGCAAATTCGATACAACCATGAGCTATATGAAATTTTTGACGAACTGGAGGTCTCAACCATCGTAAGACTGCGGAAGCAATAGGCTGGCCACATGAATGGTATAGATGAACAACGGATACCCAAGAAGGTATTCGTTGGGAGAACTGAAGGCAGAAGGCCAGTGTGGAAACCGAGTAAACGCTGGTCTGACTCGGTCGACGAAGACAGTTCATCGCTGCTTGGATTCCGGAATTGGAGGACGCGGTCAATGGTTGTAGGCGCTGTTTGCAGGAAGCGAAGGCCCGAGAGGTGCTGTAGTGCTAAGAAGAAGAAGAATCATTAATCATCATCAATCAGAATGTGGCGTGTAGATCGGAAGCGACCTAGCTACTTAAGTTTAATTAAATGGCGTGGCTTTCGTAATCTTATGAGTAGTCATTTTATGAATCAAAATGAACATATCTTGCTGTTGGCTACATTCCAAGACTATCACAAAAGTCAGTAAAGTGCGGCTCGGTATTGCGTCCGTTTAAATCTTACGAAATCAACCTACCCTACTAAAATTGCGTCCTGTCTGTCCGTCCGTCCATGTGTCACACCACTTTTTCTTGCAAACTGCATAAGCTAGAAACATAAGATTTTGTAAGTAGGTGCGAAGTGACGCCCTCTTCAATGTTTAAACACGAAAAAAAATGTATAAGGTCTCTAAGGGGGGTCTCCCCATATAGGGGAGTTGCCCCTGAAAAAAAGTTTCCATCGCATGTAGGCAATATGTGTATCAAATGAAAGGTCTTAATGAGACCTTTTCAAAACAGGTCTTAAAATGACAAATTTTGCTTCGAGGGATGCAGGGGAAGGAGAAATGTACGAAAATTTGACTATTCATAAGATTAATCTGTCTTATGACTATTCATAAGATTAATCTGTGAGATCGAATGGTATTTTATGAAGTTATAGCGATTTGAATTTTCCCGTATTACTATGGAACAATATGCGCTGTATTACTATGGAAACATATTGCTATGGAACAATATGCGCTTTTTACCGACTCAGATACTACAGCTTTGCTAGGATAGGCATGAAAATTTCAGGAATGATAGGTATCATTAATTTCTTTGAAAATTGGCTCAGCTAGCGGTATAAGTAATCGTAAAGCAAAATGGTTGCTGTTTTAAATGCAAAGATTGAATAATTTTGATGTATTTTGCCCCAACCAACGTTTAAGGCGCATGATTTTAACACTTGATTCAATTTAATGAATGCCTGAAGATGAGTACCAACAATTAATACTCATAGGTGAAACAAGTCAAGGAGGCAGGAGAGAGCTCCTAGCAAATGGGTATTGTAACCATTCTACGATTCGAAAAAAATTACCATGAATCGATGATTACAGTACGGGGGAGTGGCCGCTGAACAAAAAATTTCATCAAAGGTAGCCGATATGAGTATCAAATGAAATTTCTTTATAAGAGCTTCTCAAAACAGTACTTAAACTGACAATTTTTCCTTCAGAAGGGCAATAAATACCTTAGAAGTCGAAATTCGATCAACTTTGTTAATAATAGTACATTTTATAAATTTTGCTTTTTTGTCTATAGAATCAAGATGGGACCCTTAAATTTCCCAAAATCTAAAATCCAAGTTTTCTGAACAATAAACAGCTAGGTTACAGCCGATTGAATATCTAACAATCATAACAACATTAACACGTGATACTAGGGAGATACACGCATGCAACGGACCTAGACACTACAAATATGTAGGAATTTTGATAAAAATTTTAGAAATAGTTTGTAATGTTCATGCGTTATCATGACTAATCAAGCGACGGGGTCAAAACACTTGAAACATAACAGTGGCGAGTTTAAAATCATAATAACCATAATAATTTTTCGCACTCAATTTATGGAATCTGTATATTAGTCAAGTTTTGATATCCAGGATATATTGTTTGATTTACTAATTGTTTTACAATACCCTTCTGGCAGGAGCACACTCCTGCTGCTTCAACTTGTTTTTTCTAGAAACTATTCTGGGCGTCATTACATCTTTTAGCCTACTCTGTACTCGATCAATGAACGTTTGAAATTGGCACATGAACCTGCGTTGGTACATCTTTGTGGGAGTTAGATCAAGGTCTCGATTATGTCTATGATTTGTTATAAGATCAGATGCTCAATTGTAAACGTGTGCAAACCGTTAATCTGCGCCTATCATTTGTTGCGTAGCATGTTTCTAGAAGCTGCTGTCACTAATTTAAAAATTAATTAAAACGTTTTTTCAAACGTCAAATGGAATTATTATTTTATTGGGCAAATATTATTGCTTGTTATTATACCATTGAAGCTAAATACCATTGGCTTTCAGTACAGCGAGACGGAATACTAAAACAGCAAAGCTTAGAAATTCGAGGGTGCTGCTGGACCAGCGGCAGAGCTCGATGGCTCTCATCGTTGGGCCAAGCATCAAATACAGCTTTAAATCAAAAATCTTTTAAAAGAAAAATGGAAAGAGAAGTTATTGTCAAATGTGTTACGACGGCACTTGAACCGTGTAACTATCGAAGCACCAATTTGAACAATTGTACAACGAAAAAGTTACAACGGAATTTGAACAGTATAACTATCGAAGAAACTTTTACATGTCTAAACTATATATGCTATGACGATACTTGAATTATATAACTATCGAGAAGGGTAAAAAAAGGGATACCCACAGATTTTAATTTATCATTGTACATTGTTTTTATACTATAAAAATTTTTATTCCGAAAATCAATGGTCAATAAAAAGTGTAATTTACAATAATATAGGGCTTTCCAATAAAAATTGTTATTTTGAATAGATTTTGTGATTTAACACCTTGCAACTTCTTCCTTTGGGGCTGTACAAATACATCACCGGTGTAATCATTCATCATTCATCATATTTCATAATTTATTATTTGCCCTGTAAATCCAAAATTTATTTCTGTAAATTCTATTAGTCTAAATACAATGTATTAAAATCCAAGCATATTATTGCAATGTATTTTATTTCTGTTTCAAGTGTAATGCACTACTCTCACATTGAGACGCATCATCAGCAGTTTTGTCCACGATAAAGAATATCAAGTATCGCTTGATATTCGTCTTTGAGCCACAAGCGTCCGCAATTTTTTCTTTGCATGCACGTGCGTCTTAATGTGAGAGTTGTGCAATCAGCATTTTGTCACCATACCCAAATGAGAATTAAAAATTAAATCAGTCAGTCAGTTGTTGATCGTCAATCAAATAGTGCATTTTTAATTTTAACAGTGTGCCTTGTAGTTAGTGAGGATTATTTCAGACAGTGTGCCTTGTAGTTATTTTACCTAGTGAGGATTACTTCAGATAGTGCGGTTTGTGGGTATCGAGTGTGTGAAGACTGATTTATCAAGGGAGTGACGCGTGTCTCAATCAATCCAAGTTTTGATTGAGACTCACCTGTCCTGATTCACGTAAATACAATCAATTCAATATTGATTGGATCCAATAGCAACCTTGGGTTTCTCTTGGGCGTAAGACTGATTTATTCAAAGACCAATCAATCCCAACAGGTGAGTGACGCGTGTCTCAATCAATTCAAGTTTTGATTGAGACTCACCTAATCCTGATTCGCGTAAATCCAATCAATTGACTATTGATTGGAACCAATAGCAACCTTTGGTTCTGGTGGGCATTCCATTCACTTGGATTCAATGAGCTGTCGCATTTTCTCAATCAATTCAAGTTTTGATTGAGACTCACCTGATCCGATTCGCGACATTTTTGGTGACCCCGACTTGATATCCTTACGACCATCTTACCAGGAGTACACATATCGCATCTGCAAACATGGACCAGCTCGCCGCAGAGCAATGGAAAACAGGAGAGGAGTCCTCAAGGACAGCGACTATCGCAAAACCAGGACATATTTTGAAAGGCGCCTTCGAGAATTAACAGCTACCTGAGACAGATTTGAGGAGGGCGATAAAAGAATCCGTGCACTGGAAACAGTCCCCACTGACCATGCATATTTCCGCACTGAGTATTACAAGGAAAAGTTAGAATTAAAGTTGAATTATGAAGACTTGTTTGAGAATGAGCTCCGCCGAGTCTACCAAGTTAAAAGATGAAGATGCAAAGGGTAACGCCCAAAAACCAAAAAAGGCCCAATACACACTACCAGTTAACGTAACGACATTGATACGCCGCCAAAAGGCTATCATGGACACAATTCAGCGCCATTTAGCAAAACAACCAGTTTCCCAAGGAGTAAGTTTGATAAGTGAGATGATCAACAAGCTGTGGAGTCAAATTGAGGATCTCCATTATTCTATATTGGAGCTAACAGACCCTCCCGAAGGTTATGATATGGAGTTATTCATTGAGCTAGAGGACATGATCAGGCAACAGCTAACGATGTCCGAAACACCACAAGCAAGTGACCCCAATCAGATCACTGCAAGGATAGAGGCCTCTTCCATACGTCTGCTAAGAGTTACAATCCCAACTTTTGATGGTGATTACCTAAAATGGGGCCAATACCCAGATGGTATTGGCCCCATTTTAGGCAATCACTCAATCCATACCAGCGATCCAGAAGATGTGGTACTTGAAGAATCATGTTACTGGAGAGGCAGAAAAGCTCATCCGACATCTGCCATTGCCAGAGGCTAATTACAATTCAGCCTGGAATTTGATCCAAAGCCAATAAAACAAAAAAATGCTTCTAACGTCAGCAATCATATCCAAGATCATGAGCTCACCAGCCTTAACTACTGAAACACCAACATCATCAGTAGTTTAAAACCTCTATGATACCGTCCACTAAGGCCATTTGCTTTAACCAATCTGGGGGTAGATGTCTCAACTTGGGACCTATTACTTCTTCACTTCATTGTAAATAAATTGGATATGCAGAGCCATACGCTGTATGAACAATCCATACAAGGCCAAAGAAAAAGCAATCGGTGAGAGCGTTTTTGGAGTTTCTGGAGTTTCGGTTCCAGTCCCTTGAGTCCATCGGTCAGAAAGACAAACCAAGCTCATCGCGATCACTTACATCTACTGTCCCAGCGAAGCGGACCTCGTCCTGCATAGTGTGCAAGCAGTGAGCACATCCCTTGTTCTCATGCACTGGGTTCTTACAAATGTCAGTGCCAACCAGGCTTCAGTGCATCCAAGGGAATAAGCTATGTGTAAATTGCCTTCGTCAAGCCGAAGGTCCCAGGTTCAAATCTAGTTGGGAGAAGCGTGGTTTAGTTCAGGGGATTTTTTCGGACAGACTATGAGTGTTCACTCAGTAGTGATATGTACTGATTTAATCAGATCGTATCATAGCTGAGCAGGCACACGGGAGCATGGTACTGACCAAACCAATTTCCGAAAAAATCAATACGGTCATGAAAATGGGATACTCTAACTATGTCTAAGCGAAGGCCCGAGAGGGGCTGTAGTGCTACAAAGAAAAAGAAATCGCCTTCGAACTAGGCACAAGGCCAGTGCATGCACCCTTCGAGCCTGCACCAAATGCAATAAAAGACACAACACGCTTCCTCATCTGGATACCACTCCCCAAGATACAGCAAAACATAAGGGGTACTCTGCAAGAAAACCCACCATCTGGCTCATCGTCACTTGTAGCCTCATCTAACCATGACCAACATCACTATATTCTTCTTGGAACAGCAAGAGTCATTGCAGAGGCGCATAATGGACAAGCCGTGGTCTGCAGAGCACTACTGGACTCTGGGTCACTAATAAATCTGGTGACTGATAGGCTGATCAAACGATTGGGTTTGTCATGGCGACGAGCAGACTTAGACATCGAAGGAATTGGGGGAGCATCAAGTAATGCCAGGCGGAGAATCATCCTTGATATTCAGTCTCAAGTCGCAAGATATTCAGCTACACTCGAGGCTTATGTGCTTCCGGAGATTGTGTCCTCGCAGCCAACTTTATGTCAACACCACCTCATGGCCGACACCATCAACACTTTCACTTGCTGATCCAACGTTCAATCAACCTGACCACGTGGATATCCTACTGGGAGCAGAGTGTCACCATCAGCTGTTAAGGTCGGGCCAACTCAAGCTGGCGGAAAATTTACCCATCCTTCAGAATACAGCATTTGGTTGGATGGTTTCTGGAAGGGTTGACTCGACCCAGACGTCTCTTGCTACATGCGGTGTCCTCACTGCAGAGGAGCAAATGACTAATGAGCTACTGTAACGGTTTTGGAGAATCGACCACTTCACTGAGAGTCAACCATTGATGTCAGTGGCCGAGAAACAATGTGAAAATCATTTTGTGTAAAACACAAGGAGAACGCAGGACGGTGTCTTTATGGTCCGATTGCCCTTTGTAGACCAACCCACTACTTTGGGTAAATCCAAGAGGATAGCGTTCAATCGTCTCTGCGCACTGGAAAGACGACTTGCAAATGACGCTGCTAGCGTGAACAATATCACGAGTTTTTGAAGGAATACGAATCATTGGGACATATGTCCAAAATAAACTCAATTGATGTACCAGACAACCATTACGTCATTCAGCACCATTATGTGCTCAAACCAGAGAGCACATCTACGAAGCTTCGCGTGGTCTTTGACGCATCGTCTAAGACTAATTCAGGATTATCACTCAATGATATATTGTATACTGGCCCCAGGATACAACCTGAACTATTCACGATCTTACTGCGATTTCTCTCCCCACTTACGTGTTCACCGCTGGCATCCAAAAAATGAATCGACAGATACTCTTGCATCCAGAAGATAGAGTATACCAGTTCTTTCTGTGGCGTGACCATCCACTTCAGCCCACTCGCTATTACCAGCTCAACACCGTCACCTACGGGACTCGTGCTGCACCATACCTGGCAATTAAGTGTCTCCAAAGGCTCGCACAGGACAGTAAGTACAAATACCCATTAAGATCTTTGGCACTAAGTGAACATTTCTACGTGGATGACGGCTTGACTGGTTCCAATTCCTTGGTCGAAGCCATAGAAATGCAGAGACAATTGACCGAATTGCTAGGCATCTGCGCAAATGGTGTGTAAACAACCGGAGACTTTTGGACGGTATACCCACAGACCACCAGGTGGTCAACTTGGATCTAGAAGGAACACAGGCTGGTTCAATTAAAACACTGGGCCTGATGTGGCGGCCAAGTGAGGATCAGTTCTTCATAAAGGTCAGCCAATCATTGGAAACGAAGATTACTCGTCGAACAGTTGTCTCAGAACTAGCCAGAATATTTAACCCCCTGGGAATGTTGTCACCTATAGTCGTCACCGCAAAAATATTCATCCGAAAACTGTGCCAGTTAAATGGCTCTTGGGATGATCCATTACCCGCAGATCTGGAAAAGACTTGGAAATCATTTCGTCATGATCTTCAGAGCTTGCAGAATATACAGTTTCCATGGGACATCTTTTCATAACAGACGCCACGATCAGTCCAGGTCCATGTGTTCGCAGATGCATCCATGGAGGCATATGGTGCAGCCGTCTCTGTGCAATCCATTCCCCAGAATGGACAGGTGGTCGTCAGACTATTAGGTGTCAAGTCTCGGGTGGTTCCTATCACAAGCCCAACATTACCTCGGTTGGAGCTATGCGCAGCCCTTCTAGGCGTCCAGCTGGCCACCAGAGCCAGATGAGATCTGCGCTACGAAAATCATCCGACATACTTTTGGACCGACTCTGAAATTGTCCTGGCTTAGATTAATTCCTCAGCATCTTCATTTCACACATTCGTTGCCAATCGTGTAGCCAAAATTCAGGAAGGTTCACTAGCTTCCTAATGGCGCCATGTTCGATCCAACGACAATCCAGCCGACATCGTCTCTCGCGGAATACCACCACCGAAGTTTGCGTCATCAAGTCTTTTGTTCTATGCCCCGCGTTTCCTGCATGGGAATGAAACCTTATGGCCAAATCCGTTCAACAAAAACATCAACCAAATCAAGCCCAGCGAGTCATCAGAATTAAAACAAAGGGCTCCAGAAGCCACAGTTGGGCGCATCACCGAACCAGGTGACACAATATACCACATCAATCATCGCAATTCTTTCGCGACCTTACAAAGGATAGTTGCATACATGTTGCGTTTTGGCCGTCATACCAGACAACCTAAAACTAATACGACTCCTCATCTCGCACTAACACCAGAAGAGTTGCAGAGAGCACTGATGCCCATAATTCGATCGATCCAAGAGAATGATTTCAAAGATGACTTGCACAACTTGCAAAAATACGGGAAGGTCAAACCAGGAAGTTATCTTTGGGATATGACACCAATCCTCGTCAACGATGGAGTCATGAGAATTTCTGACCGCCGTGGAAATTCATCTGGTCCCTACGATGCCAAACACCCTATGATACTTCCGTACAATGACAAACTTATCACGCAAAACATTCATGATCGACATCTCCGCTGTGGTCCACAAGCACTTCTCAATTACCCCAAGCAGAGGTTCTGGCCCATCAACGGGAAGGTCATGGCGAGATCAGTTGTCCGACATTGTGTGACCTGCGCCAAGGCAAAGCCAACAATGCTGAGCCAACTCATGGAAAATCTGTCTGAAACTAGAGTGCAATCAGCACGACCATTCATAAATTCAGGAGTGGACTTCTGTGGTCCATTTTGGGTTCACTTTAAAACTAGAGAGAAATACCACAGAAGGCTTATATTGTGGTGTTCTGTTGCTTTGCCACGAAGGCAGTCCAATAAGAGCTGGCCACCGATCTGACCACGGATGTATTCATTGGCGCACTCATACGTTTCCTGGGCAGGAGAGGACATTGTAAAAAACAATACTGTGATAACGCAACTAACGTTGTTGGTGCAATGAACAAGTTGGCTGAACTCAAATCATCAATATATTCCCAGCCTGCCCAGGAGTCCATCATTGGCGCGTTTAGTTCAAGGGGAATTTAATTTAATTTCATTCCGCCAAGAGCACCTCATTTCGGTGAGCTATGGGAGGCGGCAGTTAAGTCAGCAAAGCATCATCTACTGTGCAGTGCTTCATCAGCCTCACTTACTTATGAAGAGCTGGAGACTGTGGTGATTGGAGTGGAAGCGGTTTTGAACTCTAGGCCGATTTGTCCCATGTCCTCCGATCCAAGGGATTTGGAATTTTCGGTACATTTTGCCTTCTCCTGGACCCCCTAATTCATAAAATGACTTTTTTATTCCAGATTCTAAAAGTTTTAATGAAGACCTTTCATTTGATACCCCACTCGACTACCTTTCATAAAAAAATTTTTAAGGTCTCTTTCGCTGTAAGAGGGACCCCCTTAAAAAAATTTTAAATTTTTGGTAAGACCCAAACTTTTGAGAGGCCACCACTTCTGACCTTTTCACAAA
Organism: Odontomyia ornata; assembly: GCA_963969285.1. NCBI lineage: Eukaryota > Metazoa > Arthropoda > Insecta > Diptera > Stratiomyidae > Odontomyia > Odontomyia ornata. The sequence goes on along the minus strand of OZ017740.1, from coordinate 53,329,245 downwards.
GTTTGAGCGTTCTAGCTTCTATAGTTTCATTAACCTTGCTATGACGGACGGACAGACAGGTCGCGAAACTAGTAGGTTTTTGTAAAAAAAATTTTTGCAAAGACCTAAAAATGCTAAGTATATAATTTAAATATCAACAAAGAAGTCAGATAAGTGAACTTGAATAGAATTAGTGAAAATAAGCAAAGCAGGGAAATTATTCTTAAATTAATTGTATAAGATATCCTCCCTCGTGTTGAATGTGTATTCAACTCCTTATTTGGGTTTATCTCCTATTAAGATGTCAACAGAATGTCTGACAGTTCTTTCATCTAATAATAGGCGGACTACCGCCATCTATTGAACTTTGGACACAGTTTTTCGTTGGATTTCCACAATGGAAATTACACAGCTAAAAAAAGAGTAGTTTTTCTTCACGTGACACTTCAAAATAGCAAGTGGCCATTCTTCAGTATATGAAAGCCGATATTTTATGCATAAATTGCCTATTTCTTTTCATTTTGCAGCTAAATCAAATACAACTTATAAATTCAAATGATTTAAGCACAATTTTACAAACGCTATCCGACTTAAAATTTCGATCAAAGCTCTCATTATGTGTTCGTACCAAAACTCACGTTAGATAGGAAGCCATATGGCCACTTGCGCTTACTACCACACACATGACCACTAGTAGGCCGACTTTGCTCGTAAGCTTACATGGCGGTATATGAAGAATTGTGGGGGTGCCAACGAAGATTCGAGGTTTTGTACGGTTTCGAGACTGGTTTCTACAGGAAAATCCAGATAGTCCGCGGAGAACACAATGGCGCTCCTAGTGAAATGAAAATTATTTCAGTTCTCCAGTGGCTGTCGGACGCTTTGTATAAGTTCAATGTAAATGGTCGTCAGATCTACATATGTCGCAACGGAGTAACTCAAGCCAGCGTTCATCGAGTTTCAAGCGAGCTTGCTACCGACGTTTAAAGCACCTGAAGCCACCGGCGTACCCGGATTTTTTAATGTCTCTCTCGATTTAGACTTCGTCATGTACGGACGTACATTAAGTACGTCGCTCATATTATTATTAATAAAGAGTATTGAGACCTATAGAGAGTAAAGAGACTTGGCCCGAAGTAATGTGTCAAACGATTCCAGGCTAGGTTCTCAGGTTGACACGGGAGGTGTTTAGTGGTTAGTTCAGTCACTCGTGAGCATTGGAGCCTCACACTCAGTGCGTTAATAACATTCACCTCCCAACCACAAAAAAACTCCCTGATAGATAACACTGTAAGACAGACTAACTGACAAAAGTACGGTTTTATTCATTGATTTGAAACTAAATGATAAATTCAAAAAAACTATTTTGCTTTCGATAATTTTAAAAGGTATTTAAAAAAGCGGATGGTATTCCGTCAGAAATGTAGTTCTTTTGACTCAGTTTTTACCATTAAAATTATATTGAAAAATTTATTCAATGAAATCCCTTTTTCATTCTTTAGAAAGCGATATGTGAAAGAATAACGCTTTTTACAACGGATGTAAAAACCGCATTTGTAAATCGCTCTTTTCAGGTACTCTTATGTATATTTATTTTGCTTCCAACTCATATTCTTGTTCCCTCCACCACCCTTACTCTCGTAAAGATATCTGCAGGAAAGTTCAGTTTATCTAGAGCTAGCGTGTGTAGCTCGCGTACGTATGAGCGCCGGGGGTGTCATAGGGGAGTCAGGGAAACATTAGTTTCCAACGAGCAGTTTTTCCGCTTGGCGGAAAATAAAAGTCAATAGCGCTCACGCCCAATCTTCGGCAGCCAACCGGTACCGAAAGCTCCCCGTTTGAGAACCCTTGCCGTAGAGCACCCTCGCTGTAGAGGGTAACACCCCTACCCGCACATTTTCCTTCATAATTTTGTTCATGAATAAATATTTCATATTTTAATCAATACAAGACCTAGCGCAAATAGCAAAAATTAAGATGTGAAAAAGTCAATCCAATCACTTCAATCATGGTTGCAAAAAATTCAATCGAAAATAGTCAATTTTCATTTAATATGCTGTTTGGTGCTCACGGCGCCTTAACGGTTAAATTTATTTCTTAATGCTACAATAATTTACAAAATTTTATTAATGTATGCCACCAAAATTCATCAATATTATTTAATATTACTTAGCTATCTGCAATTAGCAACCTACACACGGGATATTTATAATCCATTTCAATTAGCGTACAAACTCAAACACCTTATTACCATGAATTCGATTTACATATTTAATAAAAACAAAAATTCAAATAAAATAATCTTAGCTTGACTAATCGTATGTAATACCCGTATTAAAAGAACGAATAAATCACAATAATAAATTCAAAACAACTCAACACAGCGTCTAATCTTGCGATACTCTCTACAATATATTAACATACGTACAAACAAATGTAAGATGCATAGTAGACTAATAGAAGTCCACTGGAAAATTGATAGTAAACTTATCAAATTTTCCACTTAAGATCAAAACTGGTCTTTTATATGCACCGATGGTCATCGCGAACATGATGGTAAAGTGTTCGAGGAAAAATGAATGCGCAACAAATCCCATATGCACTTACTCAGTACAATTGAAAAGGCAAATTTTGCTACTTGATGACTTCTTGGTATCCGATGCGTGCATTAATTTTGAGTAGCCGCTGACTTTTCCTGGTGTTATGAGAAGTAGGTTAATTTTCATCTTAATATTATTCGCATCTAAGTGAATCATTCCTTTCGAAAGAACAACTTGATATAGTCTCCAAAGTACATATTATAGATTCATATGCTTCCATAGATAAATTTTGAAGATGAATTTTATCTTTTGAATTTTCTCATTTTAGATAAGTCAGTTTGAGGAACATCATGGATAAAAAGTCGATGTCTAAGCTAAACCGCAGGCGCCCACCAAATTTAAACTTAAAAGCTCAGCCAGTACGACTACCGGAACCACCCGATCCACATTCTACTCGGTGAGTATCTGAAATTGAGTGAAAAACTGAACGAAAGTTCATCAATGACACAAACCAAAAATAGTTAAGTTCCACATTTAGCAAACGAATTTTGTGTATCCTAGGGTAAAGCTGAGTTACTAATTATTGCAATTTTGGTTATAATTCTTATTAGAGATAACACAACTTTTTTAAATTTCTTTAAAGTTTAATTTAAAGAAATTTAAAAATGGAAAAATTTTTTGAGTGTATTTCTAAAATGCTTTTACAACACTGAGTTTCTTTCTGTTTTTCGTTTATACTCATCGTTTTCTAGATTTTGAGATTCCTGTGGACTTAGTGTCTCATTAACAAATGAAATTTGGAAAAAGGCGCATACGAGCATGATAACAAGCAAATCATAAATTTGAAGTTGAGTTCAGGTGAATGACAATGCCCAGGATACTTTGTGATATAATATACCGAAAACATAAAATTTTGAAAAGTGAAAACATGCGTTCAATCCTTTTATGTTATGCTTTTCATAACGGGAAAAAGGAGAATTAGCTTCTGGATATCAAATAAACAAAATGATTAACTAAAAAATGCTGGAAATCACCCTATGTAGGAAAATCACCCTATATACAGTATTTAGGGTATTGTAAAATATCTTTACAATACCCTACTAAAATCGCGACCTGTCTGTTCATCCGTCCGTAAGTCACAGCAAGTTTTTTCGGAAACTGCAAAGGCTAGAGTATTGAAATCTTGCATGTAGTGTCACGGAAACCATTTGCACTTTGTTGTTTTTTATTCTTTTCCCAGCGGTTGTTGAAATGCCACCCGAGCCAAGGTTAATATTAAAAAGGATTAAGGGTTAAAATAATAAAATTAAAAATGTTTAAAGATTAAAATAAAAATGTAAAGTAAAGATAGGCAAAAACGAAATGTTAAAAGATTAAAATAAAAATTTAAAGTAAAAATAGGCAAAAACAAGAAGAAAACAAATTCCGAATACCATCACTTACACGCAAAGTAGAGCTGGAAACAAATCCTGAATTTTTAATTCAAAAAGCGGAAAAGTTCACATTCCAAACCGAAGTCAATCGTATGATGGAACTTATCATCAACTTCCCCATTTGTATGTGGAAAAGTACAACGGATATTCTTTGATGGCAGCAATACCATCGCTAAGTGCATAACCAAAACTACCTTGCCGTAGATGTGCAAGACTCCGATTCGCATAGTATACCGCATTGTGTGGATTATAATAAAGAGCTTCCGAATAGCAGTCTATCGCTTTGTTAAATTCTCTTTTTTTTTGTATGCTAATTGCCCAAGTTTTTATAATATTCAGCCTTTTCCTCGTCAAACACCACGGCAGGCATTTCTGCTGTCTTATCGTCTTTATTCACGATTGTCGGCGACTCTAAAGACATTGTGTCTAGCAATAAATTTAACACCTAATTATTTACAACTGATCGCTTACTTATCCGGGGCCCGGTGTAATAATTTTCATGTCTAAATTCGTGCGAACGAAGTCGGAACTGACCTCTCATCGGTTCTAGACGTGAAGTCTGAGTCGTGCCAACGAACAGTATCAATCAGTCAACCAGTTCGTACACCCGTAATCCATTTCGCGGTGGCTGCTTGTCGGCCAGCTAGATCGGGGAGGATTTCGGTCGTAGGTCTTAAAATGGATTACGCTCAATAACGTATTTCAGCCACCATTAAATGCCCGTTTCAAACGCGTCGAAAACACAAACATACGGAAACAAAACCTTCTTTACTTTATTCCGTATTTGCTCATCAATTCAGTCAATTACAAAGATCTCTTTCAATTTCTCGTTCCCGAATTTTACCGACGCGGTACCGAAAAATACACAACGTTAACTCAATCCCGAAGAACTCTACGCTAAGAAAAAGACAAAAGTGAGATTCTACTGTGGAGAGTAAGTAGAACTTAAACGTACATTCCCACAACAATCGATTCATTCTCACGTACCATAACATTCCCCAACGATATGTTGAGCTCATTAATGTGCTTCCTGAATTGAAGATAATCCGATGCAGTTTTGACGTTTAGTTGTATCCTCAGGACCAGCACCTTCATGTGAGCGGATGATTATGCAAGATTTTGGTGCAATTTGTAATTTGGATCGGCCTGTAGTTAGTGTTGGGGGCTGTGGTGGTGACGTTGCTAAAACTGAGTTTGAGGTTAAATCAGCAAAATTAAGGCCAACTGGGAAAACAGCGTTACCTAATATCTTCGGTGAAGCACCTACTGCTGCTGCTTCCCTCCTTTATTCCCACTCCGATTGTGTGGGGGCAGTTGGAATGGGTCTAAGAAGAGCCGCGGAAGCCACACACTCAAACATCCACTCGTCGCACCTCTGCACAATTTAAATTTTCGAACCACGCGCGCTGTGTACGGTTATCTGCCGCCTGCGCCCGTTTGACATCACCGACTCCAACTGCCGTCAGCTTTGGGTGACATTCCTTGACTCAAACTGACGTAGGATGGGAATGTCATCCAAAGCTGTCGTTCGCTAGCGCCATATGGTAGCGATGGGCATGTGTGCGAGTGTACTAAAAAGGGGAATTTGGATTTCAATTACCCGATGCACACCAGTTAGGGGATCGTAATTGAACATTGAATCACCCAGGGAAAAAGTTAACGGCTCGCCGGTTGAAACCGAGCCGATGAAAAATTAGAAAAGAAAGAACGGCTCTTTCTCTTTTCTGGCGGGTACGAATCAACAACCAAGGGCTAAGTGAGGACAGCGAACTGAGACTTTTGGAAATCCATCGAGGGAAGAAATTGCGACAGGAAAAAAATTACAACAGCTGCAACGATCCAATTAAGGGAGATTGGCGACATCAACTCAACAATAAGCGCGCTGGCAGGAAAACTTTGCAACGCAGATTACTTCGGGGGGCCCCCACTTAGGTAAAGTAAGTGAAGTTTCACATTTCAATTCGTTAACGTTATATTTTTGAATTTCATTTGCACTTTACAATTAAATATATAGTTAAATAGTGGACTTTTTTTTTGTGTGATTATTTAAGAAAAAGTAGGATTGCCGCGCAGGTAAATTGTAAATCTGGCTCGGATGTGTTCGGGGGTAAATTTCCTTTGCGATTTATTCCAGGATTTCTTTTAGCGCAAGTGTTTTTAGGGTATTGTTAAAATCATTTTACAATACCCTACTAAAATCGCGTCCTGTCTGTCCGTCCGTCCGTCCGTGTGTCCAACCACTTTTTCTCGCAAACTACATAAGGTAGAAACATAAGATTTTGTAAGTAGGTACGAAGTGACACCCTCTTCAAAGTTTCAACACGAAAAGAAATTTATGAGGTCTTTAAGGGGGGTCTCCCCATATAGGGGAGTTGCCCCTGAAAAAAGTTTTCATCGCATGTAGGCTAAGTTACAGCCGATTGAATATTTAACAATTACAACAACATTAACACGTGTTCCTAAGGAGATACACGCTTGCAACGGACCTAGACACTACAAATATGTAGGAATTCTATTAAAAATTTTAGAAATGGTTTGTAATATTCATGTGTTATCATGACTAATCAATCGACGGGGTCAAAACACTTGAAACAAAATTGTGGCGAGATTATAATCATAATTACCATAATAATTTTTCGAACTCAATTTATGGAATCTGTATATTAGTCAACTTTTGATATGCAGAATATATTGTTTGATTCATAATTGTTTTACAATACCCTTCTGGCAGGAGCATCCTCCTGCTACTTCAACTTGTTTTCATTAGTTTTTCGCTCGGTGCGAATTACAGGTGCGATCGGGAGTAAATTACCAGGGCAAACTATTCCGGGATTATTTAGCCCGGGTGTTTACCTCAGATTTTTGCTCGGTGCGAGTTACGCCGGAGAATCTGAGCCCGGCAAGCTGTGCGAGTGGTCACCCGGTGAGTCTAATCCTCCCCTCTTAGGAAAGAAATTAGTGAGTGTTAGTCCGAGTTGTGTGAGGGGTGTTCGGCGGTCGCGTTCTCGCTTGGCGGCTTTTTAGGACCAGGGGATAAGCAAGTGGCGCCTCCTCCTAAGCCGGGTCCGAGGTCCTTAGCCGGAGGAACTCCCACGCGGAGGGTAACTGGAGGGTAACAGTAGATCAAAAGTGGTGCCCTCTCAATTGTTGCACTCGAAATAAAATATTTCAAGGTGCTTAAGGAGGTCTCCCCATATAGGGGGTGACCCTAGAAAAACAATTGTTTGCGAAAGGTAGCCAATATCGGTATCACTTGAAAGATATTGATGAAACCTTATCAAAAAAGGTCTTAACATAGAAGAATTTGCATGATGAGGTGCAGGGTGAGGAGAAACGTACGAAAAATTTGTGTGCGCTCCTCCCCTCGCGATTGGACATCTTTGGACAGCAAAATACGAACAAAATCTGGAAAGTAGGTCTTTGTTAGTACAAGGGCAATAAATACCTTACAAATCAAAACCCCAGCAAATTTTTAACAATAGTACATTTTACGAATTTTACGTTTTCATCTATAAAATCGAAAAGTGACCATTAAATTTTTGAAAAAAATTGAATGTAAATTTTTTTGACATAAACGGATGTTTTCTTTTCTACATTTTAAATATCGCCTAGTTTTACTTTGGTAACAATATAATATCCTACGAACCTTCGACTAAGTTTAGGACCCGGTCCCTCTTGACACCATTTAATTGCCACGAGTTGCCCCATTTGAAAACATTTAGATAGTCTGCGTGGTAAGTTGTGCGTTCTTCTCCCTTTGAGCTTCCAAATTATTTTGCTTCGCCGTATTTTGCAGCTCTGTTACGGGTGAACATTGAGGTTTCATAGTGTTGCTCACTCCAAACACTACCATACGTGATTTCGGAAGCTATACACCTACGGAAAACCGAGCCGCACTTTAATAACTTTTGCGATAATCTAAGAATGTAGCCAAGACCAAAAAATTTTAATTTTCATCCATAAAACGACTACTTGTGAGATTACAGAAAGCAAGCCAGATAATATTTTTTGCCTTTTAACATCATCTAATTAAACTTGAGTAGCTAGGTCGCTTCCGATTGACATGCCACTTTATGGACAACGCGACCAAAGACCAACGCGAGCTCGAAACGAAACGCAAAATTTCCGGCACTATGACTAGTTCACACGGATGCGGAAACTTTTGACATTCATTCAACATATGCGGTAGCACAAAATATATAACCCCCCGAAGCAATCGAAATCGCATCACAAATAAAATAACATGCAGCGATGGGAGGAAATCCGAAATTTGAATCGATATTCCCACCATGCGACCAGAGGTGTTCGTGATATTCGCCATAATCAAGTTTTCGTACTGCCTGTGTTGTTTTCGAATATTTACTTTCTGACATAGTCTTCCAATGAATTTTGATGCAGTATTTATTTTGATTAATTTAAATTCGAGCCTGAGTACTGTCGAAATTTACATGGAAACGATTTTGAGTACGGAACTAAACATAAGGCTGTCATTTTTCTTTTTTTTTGTGGTGGAGAGGTGAATGCCCGCTTACGCAACGAGTGTGGGACTGGACTATGCACTAAATACCTCCCCTGCCAACCAGAGAACCTAGCCTGGGACCGTTTGACACATTACTTCGGGCCAGGTCTTGTTTTGTTACGCCGTGAGGCGCCTTCAAGCTGGGGGATCCCTTTTCTAGCGAGAGGGGAGAGAGCAAGTGCCAGACAAGCAATCCCCCAGCCCCAATACCCCCGACTGCTGTGAGTCCCTTTTATCTTTTAGGACTACCCGAACATAATGTGCCACCTGGTTCCATTTGTCAACTGATTCGAGCATCACCGCGACTATATTATCCGGGGTGAGCTCTCCCGCCTCGCTGTTGAGGTCCCTTTGCAGCCTGACCCATTTTATGCACGCAAAAAATGTGTGGAAAGGATTGTCTTCCTCTCCTGGGCAAAACCGACAATCGAGGGATGTGACTTACCAATCTTGTGCAGGTAAGACTGCAAACACCCATGCCCACTGAAAAGCTAGGTCAGATAAAAGTCAGTCTCACCATGCCTTCTATTTAGCCACAGTCTCACATCCGGGATGATTCGCGCAGTCCACCTTACCTTCGTGCAATTCACCCAAGACTGCTGCCAATCGTTGAGTGAGCGCTGTCTCTCCTCGCGGACAACCATCTCCCTCGCATCCTCGTTTCGACGAAGATAAATAGAGTGGCGCTCTCTAGCAAGGAGGCCGACAGGTATCACGCCGGCAATGACTTTCACCGCCGAATCAGAGACTGTCGGATACGAAAACGCAATCCTCAGCGCTCCTCTTCTCTGTACCTGTGCCAGGCGTTTTCGGCAAACCTCCTTACTGAGAGCGTCGCCCCATATCTCTGCTCCGTACAGTAGCACTGACCCTACAGCATTCATCAAGAGGCGTCTTCTTTGTGGGCTGTGTTACCGCCGGGACTCTTTTGTCCCGAACTTTGATTTTATTATTTTTATTTAATACATTCAGCAAAAATCTCAAAAATTCGTTAAAAATCGTTTAATAAACGTTCAGCAGCTATGATGCAGACCAACCAATAATTGAACAATGAATAAACTTTTGAAAAACTAAAAAATTATTGAAAAATGGGTCACTCGATGGATAAAAATGAAAATGTGATATTCGAAACTTAAAATATTTTCGCTTTGTGGCGGATTGAATTTGAAATTGGTGAATTGAACTAAAATGATCAATCATTGATAAATCAATCAAATAAATCGAATTGATTACAAATGGGCTAATTATTACAGTGCTAATTAACCTGAAATAACTATGTAAATTGATTGAAGCGTTGATGTTGTCGGATCAGGCTATGATGGGTGCTCAGGGGTGTCAAGAACTCACCATACACCTCCCGTTGAACGGTCCGTGCAACCTCCTCCAAGGTGTGCGGTAGGCTGTGGCATCTAGGTAACGGCACTGGTGGTTGGACTTACAGGTTGGATTGTTGCTTCCAGGAACGCCAGCGGAGGTAGATCACTAGTATGACTAATCCGAGAATTCCCAGGTAGCCGATTGTGTACTGGTGGATGTCGTGGTCGGTCACTTGACCCGTCCATGAAAAATCTTATGCTTGTAGTTGTCGTCGCTGTTCTTCGATTTCAGATGCAGACTCAGTGTAATGAGTGGAGTCGTTGAAAGAGTCCACAAGGTTCATCCCGTTTCTGTAGAACAGCCAACTCTCGCCGGTACGGTCCCAAATCATAATAACTGAGCAACTTCCACTCGGTGGAAGATAAGTAGACTCGACTTAATGGTTGAAAATACAGACCCGTATGGGGTCTGATTGTTGAGACTTGTGTTGGAAAGGCGTGCGCTTTAGGAGCCAGCAGGCACATCAAGAGGAGCGCCACAATTGACTTGCCGGTTCGCATCGATCGCCACCTTGTCCTCGGGATGTCGTCGCATCTGGGACCCTTCCTTCGTCCAGTGGTGGAACTTGCTTGTGATGGTTCTTCGTTGGACTGTGCGGCGTCGAGTACTGGCAACGGGGCCAGTTTGTGTATTGGCCTTTTCAAAGTTCTGGAGTTGGTTTAAGCATCAGCGACTCGTACCGAATCATTGGTGCCTTCGTACGTTTTGATAATTCGCCTAAGTGACCTCTTCATCGATGGGGTGTTATCTTCGCTTATAATGACCACTATTCCCGGGATCGCATTTCGGTGTGACTATCTCCACTTGATACGATGCTGCAACTGCGCCAAGTACTCGTGCGACCATCTTCTCGAGAATTCGAATTTGAGGTGATTGATTAGCTTCCCCCGGGCTTAGAGACCTGTGGGGACTGGCTCTGCGGGACCACCTACCATGGCTGTGAAGAGTTCTCCGATAAGAAAGTGTGCTGAAGTTAAGGCTGCCAAATCATTGGGATCGTTTGACATCGGAGTCAGTGGTCTAGAATTGAGAAGAGCCTCCACCTCAACCACCAAGGTATGAAGCTCCTCGTATCTGAGAGCCGCCGACGAAATGCCTCGATGGATAAAATTTTTGGCTGATTTGACCGCCGCCTCCCACAAGTCGCCAAAATGAGGCGCGTGTGAAGCCAAGAAATGAAAATCAATTCCCCGGCTCGAGCACGCCGTTGTTACTTCTTGACGCGCTTCGTTGGAATATAATGAGTACGACAATTCTGACAGCTGGTTGTGAGCTCTCATAAAGTTGGTGGCGTTGTCGCAAAATAGGATTCGGCAGTGTCCTCGTCGTTTAACGAAACGTTTGAGAGCACAGAGGAATGCCTCTGTACTTAGATCGCTGACTAGCTCCAGATGGCCGGCATTTGTAGCGAAACAGCAAATAATGGCTAGGTACCCTTCTTGCGGTCGGGTACCTCTACCTCGGTAATAGATCATCACAGGCACACAGAAATCCACGCCAGAGTTGATGAACGGACGGGCTGGCTGAATACGTGCACTTGGCAGGTTTCCCATGACTTGTGAAAACAGCTTAGGCTTGACTCAGGTGCACCACACGCACCATTGAACGATCGATCTCGTGAGTTGCTTTCCTCGAATTAGCCAGAATTGCTGTTTAGTGGTAGCGAGAAGTGTTTGCGCACCTAGATGGCAGTAGTCGCGATGGATGTTCATCATCAACAGCCTGGTAAACGGGTGTTTGAACTGTAATAAAATGGGATTTTTGGCGTTGAACGTGATCTTGGCAGCCTCCCACCGACACGGACTATGCCCTCTGGATTCAGGAATGGCGCCAGTCCCACCAGCGGACTGTGTTTGGAGACTTGCCTCCCCGACCTGATGTCCAAAAGTTCGCAGTTAAAAGTTTGTGATTGTACATACCTCACGATGATCTCCAGTGATGTGGATAATTCATCACTCGTGGGCGCCTGACTTGTCAGTTGAGATTGCTTGACTGCCGGTTTAAGCCCACAGATAACCCGCGTCATGTAGGCCCCTATGCGCTGCAGCCTCTTGAAGGAGTTGCGGTGTTGGATCTGCTGAATAAAGTGTGCTTCAGGAGCCTCTGCCGCTACCATAGTGGTCTTGGTCCGTATCGTCTCCAAGTCGCAAGGTCCCCCACTCCAATACTCTGAAGGCCAAACTGATTCTGCCCTGTATAAAAATTGTGGTCCCTGCAACCACATACTACAGCGCCTCAATTCAGCCGGTGCCATTCAACGTGACAGGATGCGAGCTGGGTTGTCTTCAGACGCTACGTGTCGCCATCGGTCCGGCCTTGTGAGTGTTTGTATAGCCGATAATCTGTTCGCCACAAAGGCATTGTACGATGATGCAGTAGAGTTGATCCACGCCAAGACAATCTCAGGATCGGTCAATAATACCTGAAAAACCTCCTGCAGATTGAGCGCTGTCTTAACTCGTCTTGTGAGCTAAGCGCCTAGTTTCGCCGCACATATCTCCAGGCAGGGAACAGTAAGTGTTTAAATCGGGGCCACTCTTGACTTGGCGCACAGCAATCTACGACGACTTGACCGCCCCTCAGGGTTGACCGAATGTATATTTCTGCGCCATATGCCTTCTCGAAGGCATCACAAAAGGTGTGTAACGGTACTTGTATGGGTTTCTCGCCTGTACTGATGTGACGAGAAAATCGGGCCTGCTGTAATGATGGCAGACCACTGCAGAAATTGGACCACTGGGTATGGATCCCCACTGGTGATGCTGCATTCCAGTCAAATAGCTTGGTTACTACTATCACAGGAGCCAGAATGCCCAATGGATCGAATATTCTGGCGATATCAGATGCCATCGTTCTCTTGGAGAACTTTGCATCGGTTGGATCCAGTTTGATTTGGATCTGGAACTCGTCAGTCTTCGGACGCCAGATGATTCCTAACGTCTTAATATAGTCCTCGTGGAAATTACTGAAGTCCAGCTGGACCTGTTGGTCCTCAGGTTTAATCTACTTTAACAATAGAGGATGGCTGGCACACCATTTGCGCAAATGCATACCTGCGCTCGAGAGTATGATGCATAGCTCCGCTTGTTTGCGAAGTACCTCCTCTAAGCTGTCTGCCCCGGTCATGACGTCGTCGATATAGCCATCCTTCTCCAACGCGGTGCTACCCAAGGGGCCTTTCTGCTGGTTCTCTTGTGCTAGAACTTGCAGACATTTTGTAGCTACATACGGCGCACACGTTGTGCCGTAGGTTACTATTTTCACCTGAAAGTATCGCACTGGTTGCGTTGAACTATTTCTCCAAATTAAGCCATTGTACCGACGGTTTTCAGGATGGAGCATTATCTGCCGATAGATCTTCTTGATGTCGGCGGTGAATACGAAACCTGGCATTCTGAAACGCAGGAGTCTCTAAAAAAGGTCATCATGGACAGTAGGCCCTGTATGAAGGACATCATTTAACGAAACGTTTGTGGTCGTCTTACTGGATGCATCGAAAACAACCCGCAGCTTGGCTTTTCTGCTGTCAGGCTTCAGGACACAATGGTGTGGAAGGAAGTATTGTAATTCCTACCGCTGCTGCGACGTCACCTCCTCCATATGCCCAAGCCGAATATACTCCTCGTCCTCGTATGGAAGTCTTAGATCAGGGTTCCTCTCTAGTCGACGCTCCAAGGCAATGAATCTGCGGGTAGTCACCACTTTGAAATCCCCTATCGTCTCAAAATCCTTGCTGAATGGGAGTTTAACCAAGAAACGGCCGTCAGAATGTCTTGTCATTGTCTGATCGAAATGTGCTTCGCAAGCCCTTTCAGTTAACGTAAGCTTGTGCTGTACTTCCTCGACCTCCCAAAATCGCTTGATGAGCTGATTAAGCTGGTTATCTTCTGCCAGGATGCCGCAAGTCACGGAAGACACTTGAGGTGTGATCACTCTTCCGGCTACAATCCACCCTAGGAGCGTGTTCTGGAGCACTGGGAGCTGTGGGCTTAACTTTATTTCCCCAATGGCTAGGGCCTCGTAAAAGTGTTCGGAACTCAGTAACATGTCGATGCGCTCCGTTCGGTGGAAGTCTGGATCTGCCAGCCTTACGTTTTTAGGAATGTGCCATCCCTATGTATTTGTGTTCTGAGACGGTTGCGGTGATATAATTTTGTCCACGACATAGGCTTCCAACTGCGTGGCATATCCTGATAACCTGCATCTTAGGCCTTCTCAGTACTACCGCCTACTCTTTCAATGAGGGCAAGGTGTGGTGTCGATGATAAACCCAATTTTTTGATGATTCTTTTGGTGACTAGGTTTATTTGTGAGCCCGGATCCAGCACAGCTCGACAATCTGTCGTCTTCCTAATGCTGGTGAGCAGCCTGACGATGGCTGTGCCCAGAAGTACATGTCCTTGAGGTTGGGGCCCCATCAGAATCGTCAAAGCGAGCGATGGCGGTTCTGCACTAGTTTGCGGTTTCAAGTCTTGTTTTGGCGTTGTCGTGCTCGAGGATATCATCTTGGTCTGTTCGGGCTTGTTGTCTCCATATAGATGTAGCAGGGTGTTGTGATTCTTGGAAGACTGCTTGTAACTTCTGGCCACGCAGCTGGAAACCTGATGTCATTCTCAAAGGTAATTCACGCACAGCTTCTTAGTGCGCAGCAAATTTAGTCTCTTTGCAGCAGTGATCCTACGGAAATCCGGGCAGTAGTAAAGCGGGTGATCCTGCTCACACATTAAGTACCGAGAAGCTGTCATGCCGGCCACGGTTTTCCTACGGTTGATCATGAGTTCCTTTATTTTATGGCCGAGTGTCTCGAGGGCCTGGAAACGCGTTTCCATGAAGTCCAACAAACTTTTCAAGAGTGGTAGCTCGCGCGGGTTAGATAACGATTGTTCGTATGATGCGTGAGTCGCTGGATCCAATTTTCGGATTAGCACATGTAGCACCAACGGATCCCAGTCCCTTGTGAACACTTGCAGCCTCTTCAGGCCTCCGAGACACTCTTGTGTGGTATCATGTAGAGCCTTTATTGCTCCCACTGATGGCCTTTCATTAGTACGAGATGGCTGACTCATCAATTTGCTGATGAGCGTCGCTACCAATAGTCGCCGGTTGTTGTACCTTTCCTTCAACGTTGTCCAAGCCGACCCGCAGCTGTCATCCGACAATGTCAAATTTCGAATCAAAAGCTCGGCCTCTCCGATGAGACCGGCCTTGAGGTACCATAGCTTCTGGCACTTGGATATCGGTTAGCTATCCACCATTTGCAGGAACAAGTCGTGGAATTGTTGCCAATGTAAACAGTTCCCATTGAAGTTGGGGAGTCTTTTTTTCGGCAAAGGCATGGTAAGAGGACTCACAGGCACAGTCGTTGAGGCAGGTGTGGCGCTGAGATCATCCATTTTTGATTCCAGACGTATGACCCAATCTTGTCTAAGCTCTTCCAAATGAGTGTGCTGTTGCACGTTAAAAGTATACGTTTCAGGATCGTCATGGAGCTCGATGATCTGCAGGTGATATTCATCCAGCTGTTGCCAACTTCATTGGAGGGTCATGAGTTTACTCTTGCACCAGGTCCGAGTGACCTCCTTCTGGTTACGAGCCTGCCATGACTTTGTAGCGACACAGCATTCTGACCACACTGGCATCTCTTGGTGCTGAGGCTTCTGCAGTGCAGTCCTTGTCCTCGCTATCCTGAATTTTGGGCCCTTTTGTTGAATTTTCTCTGGTTGGCGTGTCCAAGTGTGTTTTGGCACATTCTGCTGCTGGTAACGGAGGTAGTTTCCTTTGGTAGTGTCGTATATATGCTGAGTAAAATATACGTGCGACGGAGCGACCTCCGGTAGGAATCAAAATTCTCCCACGCGGCCTCCAGTCGCCGCAGCCGCTCCGCATAATACCCGGCTTCCTGCTTCCTTGAGGGCGAATCCTTCTTGTAGTTTGAAATGGCGCCTTCAGCGATTCGAGCCGATCCTTTTAGGTCCTCGATCAGGCGATCCACATTCGCCATCGCGCAGAAAGTTGGAAAGCAGCCAGAAACAGAAAGCGCAAATACACCACGACACTACACAAAACAACACACAGCACTTCACGACCTGTTCACCGGGGAAAACACAATTTTTCAGTTATGTACGGCAAAATAAATACCAAGTGCATCTCGCCGGAGCTTCCAAATGTTTGCGCCGGAACTCTTTTGTCCCGAACTTTGATTTTATTATTTTCATTTAATACATTCAGCAAAAAGGCTCGAAAATTCGTTAAAATCTTTTAATGAACATTCAGCAGCTATGATACAGACCTACCAACAATTGAACAATGAATAAACTTTTGTTTCAAAGTTTTGACAAACTAAGAAATGAATGAAAAATGGGTTACTCGATTGATCAAAATGAAAATGTGGCATTCGAAACTTAAAGTATTTTCACTTTGTGGCGAATTGAATAAAAATGATCGATCAATTGATAAATCAATCAAATAAATCGAATTAATTACGAACGGGCTAATTATTACAGTGCTAATTAACCTTGAATAACTAAGTTAGTTGATTGAAGCGTTTATGATGCTGGATCAGGCCGTGATGGGCGCTCAAGGGTGCCGGAAACTCTACAGGCTGGGTCTCCTTACGTTGGCCATAAGTCGACTCAGAGCCGATACAACCGAAGCAGCCTTCTCAGCCGTTGCTGTGATTTTCTCAGAGAAACTCATACCTTGCCTAAGTTGTGCTTGTTCAACGGTGCGTCCAGCGACCAGAGGCTCAACATCATCCGCATAGCTGATCAAGCCCAACTCATCTGGCATCTCCAGTCTCAGTAGCCCGTCGTAAGATACGTTCCACAGGTCTGGACCAAGGATAAATCCCTGGGCAGCACCCGATGTAACTTCCATCCTTCGTTGGCCCTGTGTCGTGTCGTAGAGCAGGCGTTGGTTCCTTAGGTAGTCCCTCAGGCTGTCATTAAAGTCGACATTCCTATCAGCTGTGCAGCCACTGAGCTGCCGGCCGTGGACACAAACTTAATGCTCCACCGAAGCAAATACATATATTCACACTCACGTAGATCCAGTCGAGATGCATTTTCCTGTGAATGAACTATTCACCAGTTCCTGATAAGTTTCTCTCGGCAGATATACCCTTGTGAGTAGCTCCTCCGTGGCTTTTATGTTAGCGGAAAAGTTAAAGGAGATAAATTGATATGCTTTATGCTGGAGTCGAATTGGAAAGATCTACATGAAGACTACGCATTCCTGGGGGTCTAGGCACTGCTACATTTGTTTGCTGCAACCTATGAATGTTTATTGGTCCTGCACTATCGATGGACTGAAGGCGCCGGAGAACAGTGGGATCATCTGTGCCATCAATTTGGCTATTTTTTCGTAATCGGCCATTATGTTTATTTCTCGATCTGAATCTTCCCTGACCATAAAGAGCGAATGGGACAAGTTCAGTGAATTATTCTAAGAAGCACTGCTATCCAAAGCTAGTTCCCAGTCTTGGGAATTTATTAATTAGGGGAAAGATTGTGATAGGTCGAGATTGTTGGTTCGGTCCAACGAGAATCCACCAAAAACTTTAATTTCCTCCCTAAACAATTTCGTTTGTTCTTTAAATTCCTCGATATGCTTCAAACGGTCTTGATGAGCCCATTCGGTGCTAGGCAGAAGTCTCTTTGTGCCTTAAAGACTTGAGATCTGGTAGACTTACTTGTTAGTATGTACGCTTTTCCACTCCGTAAGATAATTCTTGGCATGCCCGGTAGTATTACTGCTTCGTTGCCCGTGTCTATTCATTCATCTGACATTCGAGGACGTAAGGACTACTATTCATCTTTTTCTCTGGAAGAATTGGTGTTTCCAAAGGTGCGATTCTTTCAAAGTGTCCGAGAGTTATGTCTTGTAGACGAGGGTGGGTAAGAATTCCGTTGGGTTTTCGAGAATATCCCAAGAATGCAATTTAACACATCCTAGTTGTATCTAGCTCGGAATCACGAACAAGTTGCGCCAATGTTTTAAAAAATAGCCGAATGATACCAGTGTTGATAATTGTGGTTTGCAATCGTACCTTACCTTAGAAATACCTGAAAGATGCTTCCCAATGGAAAAAAAGAAAAGACCTGGGCCATGTTTTTTTTCCTTAAAACGTTATATTTCGTATTTAAATTAGAAACACAACTACGAGGTTAATATATTCAAAATTGTGTAAGATCCCCTAAATGGATGCGATCTGGGCGGCGTTGGCGGTGCCTCTGCTGTTGCTTCTTGCAACGCTGTTTCTGAAGGGCCTACGCTTCTTCACAGAAGCGGGTTTTCTCCTCCGGTGTGATGCTGGTCCGAACTAAATGTAGCAGCTCCTACAGTTGGTGCCGCAACTTTGTCTTATGACCTCCTCTGCGTAACTTTGAGGAGGGTACTGGGAAGTTTGTCGCTTCTGCCCAGCTTTGGGCTATTATTTCTGCTACAGTCGAGCCCTATACTTTTCCAACATAATGGGCGTAGGCCCCAGTTAAATTTGAATGTGGCCAGGTGAAAGCCGAGGTGCCAATTCTGTGTTTTCCCAGCAAGCGAAGACGTAAACTGACCCCTCGGCTTTAGCCTGGCCACATTCAACTTCAACTAAATTGTCCCTCTTGACTTGCGCCTGGCCTATCTGCTGTGTTGCTGCATCCCATCATTACTTCAGCTCCTCGGGTTATGCCTGGCTGGGCCTCATTAGCCGCCGTTCACCCCCGGCCCCACCAACGAGGACTCCTTGGCTTACGCCTAGTCCTGGGCATCCTAGCATTGCTTTGGCTCCTTGGCTTAAGCCTGGCCGAACCTCATCAGTCGCCGTTCGCCGCCCCCACCTAATAGGACTACTCAGCTTACGCCTGGTCCTGGGCATCCTCTCGTTATATTGGCTCCTCGGCTTGCGCCTGGCCGAATCTCATCAGTCGCCGTTCGCGTCAGCCCCACCATCGAATAGGACCCCTTTGGCTTACGCCTGGTCCTGGCCATCCTCTCGTTACATCGGCTTCTCGGCACTTCCTAGGTCTGGTCAATGGTAAGTGGCTCAACGAGCCCATCCACCTCCATCCCCCCGATTCTTTTTGCTAACCACTATGTTTATTTGCAGGCTTTCGTTAGCCTAAGAGAAACAAAGAAGCGGCCCGGGGCTCCTAACGCTGTCCTCCCCCGCCCAAAAGCCCACCGAGCTACAGTTCCACCGTCAACAACCATCAAGCCTCTCTACGACGTCGTTCTCGCTGCGGAACTCCTATCAGCCCCATGGCCCATAACGTTGAAAGAGTATAGGGCTTGACAGTAGCAAAAACAATAGCCCACAGCAGGGCAGGTGCGACAAATCTTCCCAGCGCCTCCTCAAAGCTACGTAAAGGAGGTCAACAGACAAGGTTGCGGCGCCAACTATGGGAGCTACTGCGTTTAGTTCGGGCCAGCGTCACACCAGCGTCACAAGAAGCAACGAGAAAAGCACCACCAATGCCGTTCAGACCGGGGCCACTTAGGGGACCTCTCCAATATTTGATTCGTAGGGAATATGACTGAAAATAATTTACACTTTTAACATGCTGTTATGGAAAGAGGTTTGGAAATTGAATTGCTTTAATTGAAATGTGATCGAAGCAATTTGAATTTATTTTATCCCGGGAAGTCCCGGAAGCGAAGAAAATTTCCCGCGATTACAAAAGGGGGAAAATTAGGCCATTTCCCGGGATCCCAGGAAAGAACCCCTAGTCAGAACCTCGTCTCTCGTTGATGGTGAGACTGGGACCTCTTGTTCTGCTTCTGGTATGTTCGCAGCTTAAGTAGTATGCATTTATTTTTTTGACGATTCTCACTTTCCATCAGTGCAGAAACTACAGTTTTATCGGGATTTATATCAAACCTTTTAATAAGGCGCATACAGTCAATATCTTGCGGAACTAATCAATAACTAAAATAAAATGGTGAGGAATTTCGAAGGAGTTTGTTACAACCACGTAAGTTACCGCAGTTGCAGACATTATATTTCCGTAGAGGGGTGCGTAACCCGGGGTGGCATGCTGAAGCCGGCTAGCGCTTAGTCGTGTCGCGGGTCTTTCGGGACACCCTTCACTCATGCTGAGCCACCCTACACATAAAAACTAACATGAAGAGATAAGGACGAGAAAGGGGAGGACATTTTTTGAACTGAAAGATGATTGTTTTGACTACTTTATAATTTTGTATTTTTAATTGAATCTAATTACAAAACACCGATGTAACAAGTCAATTCAGAAAGGTAAAACAAATTCCGTGAAATAAGGCCCCTTTTCAAATTTCCAGTTGAAAAAACTAAAACCAAATTATCGCATAATAACAGTAAAAGTTAATCGAAACACAGAATATAAAAGAAAATATATAACATTGAAATATTAATAAAATAGAAAGAATGATAAGTAATTACTTACACCTTGCACGGCTGCGGAGCGCTCTGCAACTGGAAGGGGAACGCGGGAAATTATGAAATTTCTAAAATTAAATTTCCTTATTTTTCTTTTGTTAAAATCGGTACACGGCATTATTTATCAAGAGCGCTTTTCAAATTCCTGTGTGCCTTGTTTACTGTGTTCAGTAATCGAGAGTGTGCTGCCAACAAAAGTTGATTGACATTTGTGTGTGCGTAATTTAAAAAAAGTTTGAGTAGTGTTTTGCAAGATTATTGGACGGATTTGATTTGTGTGTCTTTGTTTCGAAGATAAAGGTAAGCTGAATATTTATTTTATGTAAAGATGCAGTATGAGATAATATCAAACGAGCATTGGTCAAAATCTGTATTGCATTGTGTTTTGAGGTTATTTGGTTTAATTATTTCTCATGCCTGTGTTTGGGGTAAAACCGTATGGAGTAATACCAGGTGGTACTCGGTTTTGTACAATTAGGAAGTGTTAATCCGTTCTTGCTCTAAATATGGTTTTGTTTGGTTTATTGTTACAGTCAACCACAAAATGCCTCGCAATTACCAAAGAGTAACGAATCGACAATAGTGGAGCAAACAACTAATGCAAAATGCCATTTTAGATGTGAAAGAGGGCAAGAGTGGATATCGTGTCGCATCTCGAAAATTTTCAGTACCACAATCTACACTGGAAGATAGGATTAAAAAGTATCGAAAAGTTCAAAACATTGTAGCTGCATCGAAAAAAGGTCTTGGTTAATATGTCAGCAAATAAAAGACCTTCCAGCTCAATTATTCGGGCTAACTTACAGAGATTTACGACATCTTGCTTTTCAAATGGCGGAAAAAATGGCATACATCATAATTTTAGCAAGGACAACGAATTGGCCGAAATGAACTGGCTGTACGGATTTTTACGTCGCCATCCAGAGCTATCTTTGCGCCTTCCGGAACATACTTCTGTAGCGAGAGCAATGGGATTCAACAAAGTAAACGTCACTAAATTTTTTTCTTTGTCAGAAAAGTTGCTCGACAAACATAAATTTGGGCCAACAAAGATTTTTAATGTTGATGAAACCGGCATTACGACTGTGCCTAGAAAAAAATCGAAAATTCTTCCCTTAAAAGGCAAGAAGCAAGTCGGTCTGATATCTTCTGCTTAAAGAGGACAATTGACTACGGCCGTCTTGTGTGTATCAGCTGCAGGTGCTTATGTTCAGCCCCTCTTAATTTTTCCCAGAGTCCGAATGAAGGCTGGATTGCTAGATGGGGCACCTCCTGGAAGTATTGCAGCATGCCATCCCAGTGTTTGGATACAAAGAGATATATTTGTGCAATGGTTAACTCACTTTATTGCAAACGTCAATCCCACTAAGACCGGCCCTGTGTTACTTTTATTAGACGTAACGCAACGCACACTAAAAATCTTCCCCTAATAGAGAAAGCACGAGAGAACGGAGTCATCATCGTCAGTTTCCCTCCTCACTGCATACATCGTTTACAACCCCTCGACGTGAGCATCATGGGCCCGTTAAGTACGTATTACAGTAAAGAAGTAATGGCATGGCTGCGAAATAATCCAGGTCGTATTGTAACCCAATTTCAACTTGGGAAGCTTTTTGGGATTGCGTACGCTAAAGCAGCAACACTGCAGAACGCTATGAGTGGCTTCATAAAAACTGGAATTTATCCGCTAAACCAAAATATTTTCTCTGATTTTGATTTCGCATCTGCGAGCACGACAGATAACGAAATTACGTTGACAGATCCTACAACAAACTTAGTTCATAATGAAACTCCAATGCTCGAATCGCAGCAGAAAATAGCAATAGCATCATCAATTAATTCAGAGCAAATCACTTCAGGCACACCAAGTAGCCCACTGCCAAGCACTTCACGACAATCAGCGTCGTTTCTTTTAGCATTCTCTCCGGCTGATATTATGCCTATACCTCATGTTTTAAGAAAATCAGCATCGAATTCTCGTCGATGAAAAAGTTCTGTCATTACTTCTTCGCCATATAACTTGAAACTTGAAGCAAATAACGAGAGAAAAATAAGGAAGGTGGGCGTCCCTAGAAGAATTGATAAAAAAGAAAGTTCTCGAAGTCAAACTACTTCCGATGATATGCGCATTTATTGCAATGAAACTCTAAACTCTTTTTTTTCTTTCTCTCCCTACCAACTCCCAATCCAAATCTTTTCCCCTAACACATCCCAACTCACTCAACCACACCACCATCCAATTCTTAAATTCCCACCCAGTAATCCAAATTAAAATCACTTTCAATTTCTAAATTAAACTCACTTTTCAGTTTCACGATTAAAATCACTTTACAACTTTCAAATTAAAGTCAGTTCTCAATTTCCAAATCAAAACCTCTTTTTAATTCCAAATTAAAAACACTTTTCAACTTTCAAACTACAATTCCTTCTCCAAGTTCAAATAAAAAAATCTTTTCCACACCGCCAAAGAACTTATTCCGCTTTTTTCAACCTGAAACCGAATCCCTCTTATTCCAAAGTCAAATACTGACTGCCTTCCCGAATCGAAAATTTCCTTCACTCAATCCCACAATCCTTTCATTCCCAATTACCGCTGCCGCATCTGGGCAACGTAATTGAAGTTCGATACACTTCGATTCTGCTACCCACACATCTTTTCCATATCGACAAACGCAACAATTTCCAGTTGGCATACATGGCGATTTGTATAATCATGACAGCGTTTGGTTAGATGCAAATCGTCATATATATATATATATATATATATATATATATATATATATATATATATATATATATATATATATATATATATATATATATATATATATATATATATATATATATGTAAATAAACAATTGCTTTTGCCGATATCCCAAAAAGAGTGCTTCCCTGCACATCCTTTCGATACCGGCAAACGCAACAATTTCCATTTTGTATATATGGCGATTTGCATAACCATGATAGCGTTTGGTTAGATGCAAATCGTCATATACAAGTATACGGAAACAATTGCTTTTGCCGATATCCCAAAATGAGTGTTTTTCTGCACTCGAGAGAACTTAAACCCAGGGTCCCAGCGGACCCCCGGTCGAGAATTCACGACGCTACTGACGGAGCCACCTTCTGTTCATTTCCCATTTATCGAATGAGCAGCTTCAACTATGCACCTTTCTTAATGGGTATGGAAATGAAATTTCTTAGTTTGGAAGTGTCGATGTATTTTATTAGTATTACAACAAATAAAATTTTGTTCGCTGGAGCTAATGAATAAAATTAGTTAGTATGAAGGAAGGAATTAGGTTTTGTTAGGGAAAAGGTATCAAATGAATTTTTTAAAATGGGAAATAATAAATGGAGTGTTGTTAGTGGGAAAGTTAAGATACTATTAAATTATTATTTTGTTTTTGTAATTGAAAATAGGGGAAAAAGGTAGGATTAAGATGATGGGGGAATCAAAATTATAGGGAAATTGTTAAATGTTAATAAAAATAAATAAATATTTCGAGGAAAAGGGTATACACATACTCGCTTGTTAGGATCAGGTGAGCTTAATTATGAATGTTTTGAGATATATTTATAAATCACATGAGATGGTTTCAAATCCCCTTTTAGGTGAGAGAACTCTCCCACGTACTCAACTTGTTACTTGTAATAAAGACATAAATTTCCGGAAGACGCTATTTCAATTTTGCAACATATATTTTTAGCAGAAAACAGAAGTATAATATCAAATTTCGTAATATTCGGTTACAAAACAAATTCTATAAAATCCATGTTTTATTTCATTACAGAGAAAACGGAGAAAATAGTGCGATCCAGCCATCTGTGCCTGTTTTTGTAAGTATTGAAAACCTTTTAAATGTGTTACACTCCCCCTTATTTTAATATTTAACATTTCCCTTTATGTTTTCTTTGAAAAGATGCACGTTGTGAAATCATTCTCATTAAAATTATTCTTGATCCCAAATATTCTGCTTCAAAAAAACCTACATTTATGAGTTTCGGTAAACTAGCAACCTGATTATATGATACCTAATTTCAACATCCACCAACAATTAACACTACATCAGACGAAATCATATCATTAAAACTAATTTCTAAATAAAAAGCCACCGAAATTGCTACATAGCTAATCATTTCATCTTTTCCTTTGACTTCTAAGCTCCTTAGAATGTATCTTAAATGTCTTCAACTATTCTTGCCTCACGTTTTGTTGAATGTTAGCAATTAAACGTGGAGGGTACTTAACCCAAAAACAATAACAGCACCAAGCTAAGAGGTCGTCACAGCTAATGCACAATTGGCCTTCTTTCATGTGGTTTCACCACGCTTAGAACTCATCTCCAATATCGCGGGTCATAAAAGCATCTTCAGAGGAGAATGCATTCGACACTCGAGCACGATAATCGCTTTTATAGATTCTCGCCTTGAGCATGATAGCAATATAATTGGCCTGTAAAACTCATATTCTTGTTTTATTTCCAAAATTGTATTTAGGCGTTAAGACGAGAATTTTATAGAGCCGGCTGCCCTTTGTTAATCAAAAGAGAGGGGTGGTTTGTAAAAATAATCTCAGCCTTTCGCTGTTTTGATTTGAATTAATGTAATGAGTTTCGTATCACTTCAGCTCTAACCCGCTTGGTCCTTGTATTTGAAGCTTAATCTTTCCCTATAATTGCAACTTCATCGCATTCATGCCGCTAGTAATACCTGCCCATCTGAAATTTCTGTTACAGGCTTCAGTACATCGTCCTCGGCACGCGAGTATTTCGGCAATAAAGCGAGACAATCATTCAAGCTCAAACGTACATCAACAATACCAGCACCAGCAACTTCATCAGACTCAAAGTCAAAGCCAACTTCGAGAATTACATCAACATCAAAATCAAGACCAACATGATCCAGGACATCAGGACCGGTTGGCATGTCACCCTAATGGAATCCATTCGAATATTGCAAACGGTTCTGAGACGCAAGGACTTGGTGGCTCGGCTGAAGCGAGAGACAATGGAAATTCCAATATGCCATCGACAAGAGTCGAAATGGTTCTGGCACCAGTTAAAGGTCCTTCGAGAAGTATGGATGGAGCAGTGGGCTACAGCAAGCAGCATTGGCAGGGAATACATCATCATCACAATGGCCATCAGTTCAATTATCAGCAGCAACATTTGCCTATAGCTGTCGCGATACCACAACCATTTCATCATCAAAATCAACAGACGAATGGTGTTGCGAACGGGGTTGGTGCGAGTAATGCTTGTGGCGTCACAGGACCTAGTGCTTCCCCGGCTCCTGCTCAGGGTCAAATTCAACCAGTTGGAGCGGCGACAGCCCATCAATTACAACCATCAACGGCCACCGAGACACGAAGCCGAATACCAATGTCAGCCGCCCAACAACAGAATTTTAATCAAATTTCGAAAACGGCTACCAATTTGCTAAATGATATTTACGAAAAACACTTGTTGAGTCAAACGACGTTTGAGAATGCTTCCATGCTGCATCATCGACCGGCAAAGTTGGCAAATGGTTTCGTCATACTTCCAACCGCTAATGTATCATTTGCAGCAGACGGAAGTCAGCCCGTGGTCCAAAGCGAAGAGCAGTTGAAAAGTTTGCTCCAAAGTCAACAAAGACTGCACCAACAACAGCAACAGAGAATTTATCAGTTGCAGCACGCACAAAGCTACGCTAATGCCAATGGCTTCAATGTTGTAACTTCGCTGATACCTGGCAAGAACTCTCCTCAACGCATTCTGGTCAGCTCAAACAGCGCGAATCATCCAAATCATCAGCAAATCCTTCATAATCATCACAGCCACCAGCATCAAAGTCAACATCACCAAAAGAGAGACGAGAACAATTCGTTTGAGGCATCTCAGCACTTGTATGAAACCGTGGACCCGCCAAGCCTTCCTCCTCCCACTCCGAACCGGGCCCCTAGAAAGCGCATCCCGGGAAAAATTCTAAGGAAATCATCCATGTCGGGTGGAGAAGAAGGTGGCAAACAAGCTGCACTGGTGCTAGCAGCCAGGAAGCATGCATTTGGCAGTGAAAGTTATACCAAGTTAGTTCATCATCCTGCTGTGCACTATCAGCAACAACCAAATAGACAACAACAACAGCAGCAAGTGAGCTCACGTCAGTTCTACAATCCTCAACAAAGGACTCGCGCTGATGGAGAGAACTATCCGGAAAGTACTTCAAGTACTCCCGGTAAACAGAAGAATCTGACGAACAGTAATAGCGGAAAAACGTTACAGCCATCGCAACATTCCATGGTGACGCATCAACCCTTCATTCTTCCTCCACCGCCACAGTTTAATACCAACCAAGTTCACGGTCCTGACGTCGTTGTCAGCGTGGAATGTCCAGCAACAAATTCTAATCCCGTGGGTGCTCTTGATACAAATAACACGGAAACATTAGCAGAAGTACCAGCGACCGTTGGACCTCATCCTTCATCCTTGTCATCAATTCGAGAGTCGTGTGGAGCTGCTGATGGTGATATTTCACCATCTGAATTCGAGGAATTTGACAGAAAAGGACCACGACGAAGTAGCAATGGCGATGGGATAATGGTGAAAGCTTCTATTGCCAAATACCACTATCGGAATAGTAAAATTGATTTAATGTACGAGACAGCGCAAGCTGTGGCTGCGGCAGAGTATTATGCCAGGTAAGTGGATCCTTGTTTAATTGGAAGAAGTAGTTGATACTCATTTGCATAGATGGTATTTGCTTTTATTTTGTTATTTTTGGTCACATAGAGTTTGCTATCGTTATTTTTATTTTAATCTATATAGTGTTGATTTAAAGAAGTTTAAATGAAATGCCAAACAAAATATAAGGGAAGCAGAAACTTTTTGCGTATGTTTTCCATTAAAGACATAAAAATTTTGTATCTTTATACGAACGCACCTTTAAACTATTTAAATGAACTATTAACGTCAAAACGTTAGTTAAAGTCAACATTTTCATCATAGTAAAGTTCACAAATCAGCAACCTTTGGATATTATTAAAAATTACTACCGAAATTCTGAGCATGTGGCCGCAACATGAACAGCGCTTACTCCAAATTTCAGCCGTACTAATCGTGCCACCCGACAGGCTGTGCGTGTTATGGTGGATAAGTTCCAGTCCATATTTTCACTATTGGATGTTCCGGTGCCAAAAAGACGTCGTATTGTTTAGTAATCGAGCAGCCCACCTAGGCAAACTGCACGAGGGACCTTTACGAAAAAAGACAATTTCATAATAATAACAACGCAGTAAGTTAATATTATTATTCCTAACCCCTTCCAGGAAGCCCTAGCCAAGGTAAAATCAGAACTTAAATGGTCTGCATCCTACAGGTAAGCTTGCACCGCAGTTCAACCGCACAAAATCTTTTGCTGCTTAGTGAGCAACGCCATGATAAAAGTTCAGCATGATGGTAACCCGATGAAACTGGTACTACCGCCATCTGGGTTCGAAATAGTGATTTCCAAGCGGAGAGCTGTGGACGTGGGGATGGTTTTGTGTAGGTTTGGTGCTTAGGGAGTGTTTACCTAACGCCAAACGAATCGATATAATCTTTCCAAGCCAAGCTTCAGGCTTTGGAGGGCGCTGTCTTGAACGCAGACAGGAACGTGCTGGTAGGCGGAGATTTCAAGGCTAAATCGATCGAATGGGGCATGCCTCAAACAGATCCGCGGGGAAAATGAATCCTAGAAATGGCGGCCAGGAGGCGCTTGTCATACTAAATACTGGAAATAACAGGCATATTGAAAAGTCCCTGGTCTGATACACAGATGTATTAAATCCATATGATTTTTAATTAGTACCAACCTTCAAACGATACGTATCAAAATTTGACAGCAGTCCGACCATTAGCTTCTGAGATATTGCGTTGTGAGTGTTGCTACTTTTGTTATTTGAAAAAATATAGAAAAAAAAAGAATTTTGTGTGCTGGTAAAATATTGCTTTTTGAAGGTAAAAAATCAGTTGAAGCATAATCTTGGCTTGACAAAGAATTTCCAGGGTCTGCACCAGGAAAATCAACCATCATTGATTAGTATGCTAACTTTAAACATAGTGAAATGAGCACCGAAGACGGCGAACGCAGTGGACGCCCAAAAGAGGCTTTCACCGACGAAAATATAAAAAAAGTTCACAAAATAATTTTGAATAACCGTAAAGTGAAGTTGATCGAGATAGCAGACATTGTGAAGATATCATCTGAACGTGTACATCATATCATTCACGAATATTTGTACATGAGAAAGCTGTGTGCATAATGGGTGCACAATCGATCAAAAACAACAACGTGTTTATGATTCTGGGCAATGTTTGAACCTGTTTAAGCGCAATAAACCTGAATTTTTGCATTGATTTGTGACAATGAGTGAAACCTGGCTCCATCATTTCACTCCGGAGTCCAATCGACAGTCAGCTGAGTGGACTGCCCACGATGAACCAAATCCAAAGCGAGGAAAAACACAACAGTCAGCTGGCAAGGTTATGGCATCAGTATTCTGGGATGCACAGGGTATAATATTCATTGATTACCTCCAAAAGGGCCAAACCACCAACAGCGATTATTATATAGCGTTATTGGATCGTTTAAAGGATGAAATCATTGAAAAACGGCCCCATTTGAAGAAAAGAAAGTGCTGTTTCATCAAGACAATGCACCGTGTCACAAATCAATGAAAACAATGGCAAAATCGTATGAATTTGGCTGCGAATTGTTTCTGCAGCCACCGTATTCGCCAGATCTGGCCCCCAGCGACTTTTTCCTGTTCGCAGACCTCAAAAGAATGCTCGCTGGAAAGAAATTTGCCGCCAATGAAGAAGTAATCGCCGAAACTGAGGCCTATTTTGAAGCGAAAGACAAATTGTTCTACAAAAATGGTATCGAAAAGTTGGAAGATCGCTATAATGGCTGTACCGCCCTCAAAGGCAACTATGTTGAATAATAAAATCGAATTTTGCAAAAAAATGTGTTTTACTATGGTAGACCGGGGACTTTTCAATTGGCCTATTATGCCGACTTTAGACCGTATTGGGTGTGAAGGAACCATACCGGACGTGACATTCACCTCGGAGTCCTTAGTACGAAGGATCCACAATTGGAGAGTATTAGATGCCAGTGATCATCAGTTCATTCTGCTTGAGATCAGTGATGTTGTCTTCCGAAGTCTGTGCTCTCGGCTTTCTACAACTACAACCCATTCCGTCCGCGTTGACGCTGTCCATAGTGAAACAGCAGTCGAGTGTCCACTCTCTACACTGCTGGAACTGGAAGAGGCAGTCCTTTCGCTGAAAGCGAGGAAGGCTCCAGGTCCAGATGGTGTTCGAGCTGAGGTGTTGCAACTTGTCTATCACCATTGTCGTGACTCGCTGCTCAGCACATTCAACGCCTGCTTAAGGGACGGGGTTTTAGCGGTACGATGGAAGGTGGCGAGGCTCGTGTTAATCAGCAAGGGGAAGGGAAATCTCGAATCGCCGTCTGCATACCGCCCAATAAGAGGTGATAATTTGAATAGCCCGCTTTTTCAGTAGATGTCACTTTTGAAGCTGTAATTTTTTGATATTTGACAAGTAACAACGACGCCATTAATAAAAATGGAACGATACACGCTTCAGCAATGCATTAAAACTATTAAAATTCACTATAAAAAGTGAAAATTTGGCAGAGAACATTTCGAACATTTTTGGGTCGTTGTTAAGCACCTTGTCGGACCGCAATACATAAATTTGTGGAAAAATTCGAGCTATTGGGACAACTTAATAATGTGAAAAATACAACCCTTGCACGTCACTCAAGAACAGCCGAGAATATTGCTGCTGTAGCCGAAAGTGTTGAAGAAAACCCAGGTTTGTCCATTCCTCGTCGTTCTTTGGAATTAGGCGTTCCACAAACGTCATTACACCGTATTTTGCATAAAGATTTGGGTCTGAAGGCTTATGAGATTCAGTTAACACAAGAACTCAAGCCGGTCAATCATCAACAACGTCGTGTCTTTGCTGATTGGGTCCTTGAAATCCATGCAAATGATCCGGAATTCCATCAAAAAATCATCTTGAGTGATGAAACCCATTTCCACCTCGGTGGCTTCGGCAACAAGCAAAATTGTTGCGTCTGGGGCTCGGAAAACCTAAGAGTTATTGTTTAAAAGCTTCTCTAATCTCAACATGTGACTGTTAGTGCGGTTTATGGTCCGGCGGAGTCATTGGACCTTACTTTTTCGAAAATGAGGCTGGAGCAACAGTTACGGTGAATGGATTGCGCTGTTGAAAGATGATTAGTGATTCTCTATGACCGGAATTGGATGGTATTGATCTGGAAATCGTTAGCTTTCAACAAGATGGCACTACGTGCCACACAAGCAACAAAATCATTGATCTTTTACGGGAAAAGTTTCCGGACCGTGTTATCTCTTGAAGAGGTGATCACAATTGGCCACCAAGATCTTGTAATTTAACACCTTGCGACTTCTTCCTTTGGAGCCACGTGAAAGAGAAGGTCTACGCCAGTAGCCCAGCGTCGATTTAAGACTTCAAAAATGGAATTCGTGAGGCTATCGAAGGCATAGGGCAGCCATTTTTTGATTTGGTTATGGAAAATTTCATGAAAAGGATATAGTCCTGTAAGCGTGGTCGTGGTAGTCATTTGACTGATTTTATTTTTCACTATTAACGGCATACCCTCCTCTTTATAACGAAATAAACATCCGGTCATTTATATTAAAAAGTGGCATTTTTCTTTTAATATCAAAATAACACCTCTTGTTGGAAAACCTTGTACTAGGGACACTCATCAAGGGAAGAATCACTGACGCGATTCGTGCTGCTGGGGCCTTATCTCCTCGGCAGTATGGCTTAAGAGCAGGACGTTTTACCGTTGATGCGATTGCAGAGGTGGTGAGCGCGGTCCAAAAGGCAGAGGCATATAGTCGCACCAAGCGACGGATCGTCCTGTTGGTGACACTCGAGGTTAAGAATGCCATCAACTCCGCTAGATGGGTGGATATTCTGGATACGCTGGAAAACCCTTTCCAAGATCCAGAACATCTAATGCGGCTTTTGAGGGACTACCTTAAAGGCCGGAGCCTGCTCTACGACACGACCAGGGCCAACGAAGGATGGAGGTTACATCGGGTGTTGCCCAGGGATCTGTCCGTAGTGCGGACCTGCGGAAAATGTCTTACGATGGGCTACTAAGACTGAAGATGCCAGATGAGTTGCGCTTGATCGGCTATGCGGATGATGTTGCGGCTCTCGTCGCTGGATGCACCCTTGAACAAGCGCAACTTAGGCTTGGAATGCTAATGAGCCGAGTGAGGGACTGGGTGACTGCTCGCGGGTTCACTTTAGCACTGGAGAAAACCGAAGTGGTCATCTTGACAAAAAAAGAATCCCTAGAGTAAGGATGATCAGTATTGGAGACATACGAATCGAATCGAAGCCATCGTTGAAAAACCTGGGGCTACTGATCGACTCGGAGATGAGTTTCTCTGAGCAAATCAGGGCAATGACTGAGAAGGCTGCTTCGGGAATGTCGGCTCTGAGTCGACTTACGGCCAACATAGGGGGATCCAGCCCATCAAGAAGACGCCTCTTGATGAGTGCTGTAACGTCAGTGCTGCAGTACGGAGCAGAGATATGGGTCGACGCTCTCAGTAAGGAGATATACCGAAAACGTTTGGTACAGGTACAGAGAAGAGGAGCACTGAGGATTGCATCTTCGTATCCGACAGTCTCTGATTTGGCGGTGAGAGTTATTGCAGGCGTGATATCTATCGCCCTCCTTGCTAGAGAGCGCCGCTCTGTTTACCTGCGCCAAAACGAGGATGCGAGCGACATGGTTGTTCGCGAGGATAGACAGTGCTCGCTCAACGATTGGCAGCAGTCTTGGGTAAAATGGATGAAGGGAAGGTGAACTGCGTGCCTCACCCTGAATGTGAGACCGTGGCTAAATAGAAGGCATGGTGAGACTGATTTCTATCCGATGCAGCTTTTGAGTGGGCATGGGTGTTATCAGTCTTACATGCACAAGATTGGTAAGTCACGGTCTTGAATAAATTGCATGAAGGGAAGGTGAACTGCGTGCCTCACCCTGAATGTGAGACCGTGGCGTAATAGAAGGCATGGTGAGACTGATTTCTATCCGATGCAGCTTTTGAGTGGGCATGGGTGTTCTCAGTCTTACATGCACAAGATTGGTAAGTCACGGTCTCCCGATTGTCGGTTTTGCCCAGCGGAGGAAGACAATGCCTGCCACACATTTTTTACGGGTAATGGAAAAGGCTGCGAAGGGCCCTCTACAGGAAGACATGAGAGCTCACCCCGGATAATATAGTCGCCGTGATGCTCGAATCGGTTGACAAATGGAACCAGGTGGTACATTCTGTTCGGGCAGTCCTAACATATCTAAGAGACTCACTTCAGCCAAGAGCGCTTTTCTGGCACTGTCTCTTCCCGGCTTCCTTCCCGCCAGAAGAGGACTCCTCTTGAAGGCTCGAAGGCTGCTACAACCGCGGAAGTCACCGCAGTTGCAGACATGTTTCAGTAGAGGGGTGGGTAACCTGGGGCGGCATACTGAGACTGGCTAGCGCTCAGTCGTGTCGGGGGTCTTCCGGATTACCCTCTGCTCCTGCTGAGCCACCCTACATATTAAAGCTAACACGAAGGCAAAGGACTACAACGGGGGAGGTCGTATTGAGAAATGAAAAATTTTTGTCTTAATATGTACGGGCCATTTTATTTCAAGAAACGAAACAAATCAATATAAAAAAAATTCAAATCAATTAAAATACCAAATTGATTACAACAAGAAAATTAAACCCCCTTTGTTAGCGAAAGGAAAGAAAATTTTTCAGACACTCATAGCCCAATTTTCTTTGATTAACGAAAAAATAGGGTAGTAAAAATTTATTTTAATATATAATATTAGAGGATAGTAAAAAAATTACTCACTCCTTCCAATGATGTGGAGCGTTTTGCAACTGGAGAAGAGGGGTCACTGAAAAAGTTGCTTTAAAATTTCTTTTTATGAATTAAATTTAATAAAATGAATAAAATGTCACCCACCTATGTGATTTAAACGTTTCTTGTAGATTTAGGTTGATAAAACACTGATTCCACCCTCCCGGATCGTCAATAATTTAAAACTCGAACTCAATATTGCAAAAATAAGCTATTTATTTTATTTTCTTGCCTGTTATTGATAGGTAAACGCTTAAAGATTCTGTTTTTCGAATGCCGTAATACAACAGATGTGCTACGGTATTTTTCACGTTATTATATAAAACATCTATAAGAATTATAAAAGCTGACGCGCTTGATAGTGTGTTATATCAATATAGTCTGAATGTTTAAAATATTCATAACCACTCCTTCCTCGTCTTTGACTTTTTTACCAAAAAAATCATGCACTTCACAATATAAAATCCATCTATCCCACAATTCAACCACTAAGTATTCCCCAATTATTAACTCCATTTTTTTTCTTTCACCATTTGATGTCGTCGTCGTCACTCCACTTTCTTCCGAATCTCAAAAACCAAATACTGAATGCCATCCACTGCCAGAAAACCAATCCCGCAATCCTTTCATTCCCAATTACCGCTGTCGCCTCCGAGTAACGTAATTGAAGTTCAATACACTTCGATTCCGCTACCCACACATCTTTTCTATACTGAGAAACGCAACAATTTCCATTTAACATGCATGGCGATTTGTATAACCATGACAGCGTTTGGTTCTATGCAAATGATCATATACGAGTATACGGAAACAATTGCTTTTGCCGATATCCCAAAAAGAGTGTTTTCCTGCGCTCGAGAGAATTTGAACCCAGGGTCCCAGCGGACCTCCGGTCGAGAATCCATGAGGTTACCATCGGAACCACCTTCTGTTGATTTCCCATTCATCGAATTAGCAACTTCAACTATGCACCTTTCTCAATGGGCATGGAAATGAAATTTGTTAATAGGGAAGCGTGGATGAATTTTGTTAGTATAACAAATAAAATTTTGTTAGAGGAAGCTAATGAATAAAATTAGTTAGTATGAAGGAAGGAATTGGGCTTGTTAGGGAAAAGGTATTGAATGAAATTTTGTTAATGGGAAGTAATGAATAGAGTCTTGTTAGTGGGAAAGTGAAAATTATTATTATATTATTATTTTTTTGTAATTAGAGATAGGGTAAGAGGGTAGAATTGAGATGATGGGGAAATAAGAATTATAATGAAATTGTTAAATGTTAATAAAAATAAATAAATATACCGAGGTAAAGGACTATGTGCCCAAAAGAATTGGGAGATGTAACGGCGGTAATTTGAAGCTGCCAATGGGGGAGTGCCTGTACGCCGGAATCCCCAACAAGGCGCCTCACGGCGTAACAAAAGGAGACCTGGCCCGAAGTAATGTGTCAAACAGTGCCAGGCCAGGCTCTCAGGTTGACAGTCCAGTCGCCTTCTTGCGCGCATGAGACTCCCACACTCTGTGCGTAAATGGCATTCACCTCCCAAGCACAAAAAAAAAACAAAAAGATCGTTGCCATACAAAACAGTGATTTATCTCTATGATTTTCGTACTGTAGTTTATCGCCTTTTATGATGACTTTGTGAATGCTTTCTGAACCCTACTGCCACCATATTTAATCAGCTCCACTGGAATTTCATCAATACTCGGCGCTTTATTATTCTTTTGAGATTGAGTTGTGGAACCAACTTCATCCAGAGTAAGTGGGGCTAATGGAAGCTCTCCGGAAACATTTATAGGCTTCAATGCTCTGGAGCTGTGTGGAGGTTTAAGGTGGTTCTGGAAAGATGATGCCCATCTTTCCTTAATCCTGTTTTCATCAGCGATGATACAGCCGATGTCATAAGGTAGGGCGTGGCCTTGGGCTGATATCCTCGTTTCATGCTTCTGACTAATTTTTTGCTTGTGTTGTTACTCGCTGAACTTGCATCGATGCGTCTCAATTGGTGTCGTAATATTTTCTTTTCGTAGTTCTAATTGTCTTATTCGCTATTCTTCTGAAATTTTTCATAATGTCCTCTCTTCGTCCTGGTTTTTCTACCTAAGTATTGTGTGTACGTGCGATTCTTTTTGCCTAAAACATTTTGGTGCTCATTATCGAACCAATCATTTCTCATGCGCCGGGCTTGATGTCCGATTATGCGTTTGCTATAGTCTTAATTGTCGCTTTCTCTTCCATCCAGAGCTCATTGCTTGTTTTCGGCCATGTGTCTGATAAGATGGGAGCCAGCTGGTTGTCGTGGAACTCCGTGAAATTTTTGGCCACAGATGCCGTTTCAAGCCTTTTAATGCTAAATTTTTGTAGCTGGCTGGTCTTCGCCGAATACGCCATTGATAGACGATATCGATACGTAAATTTAATCAAGCAATCATCCGAGTTACAATTGGGTCCTCGGTATATACGGATGTCAAGTATGCTTGAGGCCCAACGTTGTTGGATCAGAACATGGTCGATCTGGTTTTATATTATGTATTGCCATCTGGTTATACCCAGGTCATTTTATGTATGCGTCGATGTGGGAAGCAAGTCGAACATATGACTAGATATTTGCTCCCTGCAAAGTCAATCAGATGCTGGCCATTGTCATTTGTTTCATCACGGAGGCTTTATCCTCTAGTCGCTCTCCAATAAGATACCTCATTTCCGACGTTAGCGTTGAAATCACCCAGAATTATTTTTGTGTCGTTGGTAGACAGTGAGTTGACTAGTCTTTCTAGGTTTCCTTCGTCGGGGCTTAAACGTTTATCAGTCAAATTTTGAGGAATTCCGCTTTTAACGGATTACACACAACCGGTCAGTGACTGGGATGAAAGATTACCCTTATATGTTTTAAATCAGTAACACAGGTCTAGAAAACCTCCCTATTTTCAGTGGTGGAATATTATTCTGGTACGTTCTTGGCAAATTTGTCATTCTGACTGATATCTCATTGATTCGTAGCCCTACTAGTTTTACTTCCCTATTTAGGGCGAGTTTATCAGACTTCATCTGAAACCACACTTCATCTGAAACCAGTTCAGAACACGCGAATCGTTAAAGCTTGTGTTTTGTGAACTTTTAGCAGATAGCTTTGTCATTTAAAACTGAAATCGATATTGAAAATGTAGGAATGTAATGAGATATGAATTGACAAAATCATTCCAAAAACTTTGCCCTAAAAAAAATTTCCATATGTTGGTTGGTTACAAGGAAAATATTCAAAAAATGTTAGCTGACTCTGAAATATTGAGATTATAATTTAAAAATTTCCAGTGTCATCAACCCTTACTTCAAGGACATGTACATGGAACTCGCAATTAATTTCGCATTTTCAAATGAATGACGCTGAATCGACTTTACAAAATATGTCACTAGGATTAAATCAACACAAAACCATCCATACTGCACTTACCAAATCTTCTCAATTTACGCTTCATCAGAACCTACCATTTCTCCTAGAGTACTCTCTCGCCAAATTATATTTCACATTCGATATCAACCAGTCTTAATCATGATTACACACTTCCCGCAACAGCAAACTGTGCCAGACTTGGCCAAGAGGAATCCTCTCGAGATAGTCTAAGCAAGAAATTTGAATCTTCCCTACAAGTACTTCCTGTTGGTTGTTGGATGTCGTCTCCTGCTTCTTGTTGTGTTCTAGTTGTTTGTTTCTTGGCACCTTCGACGACGAAGA
The DNA here is from genome assembly GCA_963969285.1 of Odontomyia ornata. Taxonomy (NCBI): domain Eukaryota; kingdom Metazoa; phylum Arthropoda; class Insecta; order Diptera; family Stratiomyidae; genus Odontomyia; species Odontomyia ornata. The sequence goes on along the minus strand of OZ017740.1, from coordinate 53,292,281 downwards.
CGAGGACTCCTTCTCGACGCTCTTCACTTGTTTTGTGAGTATCATAGAAAGCGTTAAGGGATAGGGGTTGTAGCAACTGGTTGAAATTTAGGGTAGGGTAGATGGAGGTAGGTATCTACGGCCTAGACGAAAATCATCTTGGCGTTAAATTAAACATACTAAATTCGATCCGCCGTTGCGCTATGCCCGTAGGGGGACTTTCTAGCTAAACTAAGCGGAGTGCGAAATTAATAGGGCGAAATTTCAATAGCGGGTGAATTATGCAGATTTTGTGGTAGCAAAATGAAGATGATAGAGACGAGGTGAGAGATGGATGTGGTTGATGTAATGGACCATAGGGATTATTTAAATAAGTACGGAAAGGTGGAAAAAATAGAGAAGGAGATAATTAACCTGTGAATTAAATTATAGGGGGTAGATGAAACGTATTGGAATCTGATTATGCTGGAAGTGTATTTAAGGACGAAATATTCCAATACTCAAGACTAAACAAGTCGGATAGCTTCAGTATAGAAGAATATGTTGAAAAAATTTAAATTTAAATTAATGAAGCTTATTTCATCAAATGAACAATTTCATTTATTTCAAAAATTCATTCTTAAGTAAATAAATAAGAAAAACAAAATTAAAGGCGAAATTTTGTGTCACACCTTATTTGATGCAGTATACGAGGGCGTTCCGATAAGGACTAAGTCTACAAAAGAAAATTTTGGAAAACCCCCCATTTATTTCTCAACATAATTTCCTCTTAGGTCGATACACTTCAACCAGCGATGCTCCAACTTCTTTAACCCGTCTGGAAAATACGTTTTCTCGAGGTTTGCCAAGCAGGCCTCCGTTGCGGCGATGACCTCTTCATTCGACTCAAATTTCTGCCCGGCGAGTGACTTTTCCTAGTTTTGAAACAAAAAAAGTCGCCCAGGGTCAAATCTTGAGAATACGGTAGTTGGGGTAGCAGTTTGTAACCGAATTTGGTCATAGTGACGGTGGAGGTATGAGCAGGTGCGATGTCATGGTGGAAGAGCACTTTTTTCTTCGCCAAATGGGGCCTTTTTTCTGCAATTTTGGCCCTATAATTCGGCATAGTAGAGCCCTGTGACTATTTTGCCTTTCTCCAGGTAGTCGATGCAGATCACGTCTTGTGAATCCCAGAAAACGATGGCCTTCACACGTTTACCGGGTGAAGTCTACTGTTTGGATGCAAAAACTCCCCCGAATTGCGCTTACACAGCATCAAACATTGCTCTAAAGTGATCTCATGGATATCTTTGTTGTCCGGACTGAGCAAACCAGGAATCTATCGCGCCGACAGCTTTCTCATGCAGGATATAACCCACGCAGTCTTTTGAAATGTCTACTATCTCAGCTAAATCACGCACCTCAATCGGTGGTCTACCAAAATGAGCTCGTGAATGTTTGTCACGTTATCCTCCGTGGTAGTCGTTTTCGAGGTACTTTGGCATGGCTCATCAAAAAGCGACATGCGACCACGTTGAAACTCGTTAAATCAATTTTTTACGGCCGCTATCATAGAATCAGAGTCACCTTACACTACTCAATTAAACTTACACGTGGCAATCAGTGTCACGACGGCAGTTTAACAGAACGCAAGGTTATATGAAAATTGTAAACTTGTAGAGAAAATTGTAATCTTTTAAAATGAAGAAACAACATCGAATGTTGTGTCTTTGGTTAGTTCCAGGTAGGATTAATAATTAAGTCAAAAACAATGTTGTTAATGGCATAAATCGACAGTGTATGGTCTTGAGACTTCCTAGTGGTGGTGTTTCTAATTAAGAACGAGAGACGAACCAATACTTGGAGTGTAAACAAGAACTACTGGAGGAAGTTGTAATGAACATTTGTGCTGATTCTATCAGAGGAAACTTTGACAGATGGTCAAGAAAGTCTACAACTCTAAAGTGTCTATAAGTGGATCTTGGCTAGAAGTTTATCAGATTAAGGCACACGCGTTGGAATACGCGCTCGAATATGTCCAATTTACCCACTGGCAAACATTGCTTGGGATCTTGTTACACTTATACGTTTTGACAGTGGTTACGTTTTATCTGACATGCTGAGTCACCTGAGGCCAGTTTAAGTATCTCTTCAAGCATCGTAGTGTTTGCCCTCAACGGGTGGTCTTGCGTTTAAGAGACTAATTTACCGGTCATCCGTCTCTTTATTAGGAAGGGGTCTCTACTTATGGCTTCTACATAAATTCGTCTATGGCTTCAAATTAAGTAGCTGCATCTGCTGGGTTTCTTTTGCCTTAGCTCCATGTAGTTGATCGAATTGAAGTGAGGGCTATCTATGCCTATTTCAATCGTCTTTCTGCACAATAACCGCTCCCTTTGGCGAACACATCCGGCAAAGAGAATCCAGAACCATGTTATGGGATCACTTATAGTGTTTAATGACAAAATTCAAAACTTGTAATTTAGGAACCCATTAGACTAAACGATCATATTGGTTCGATTAGTTCATTTGCTATTTTAGTGAGGTATTTTCTGTGATTATTTCATAAGAATGGCATTCTATGTACGTCTGAAACTTCTCGATTGCCAGCACCACCTCCAGACATTCTTGCTCAGATAGGGCAGCTTACAAGATATAAAAGCGATCGAAGCTTCTTCCCCATTTTCAATTATTTTACTAGCATAGCATCCGCTCCATATATATCAGGATGAAAGTGAATAAAAAAGAGTCTGCTAAAATCACAGCATCCACCCCATATTGACTAGCATCACAATGACTAAGGAAGGGGCTGTGTAAGAAGGGAGCCATCGTTAGTGCTTGCTTCAACTCTTCGAACGCTTTTCGGCTGTCTTCAGTCTAGGCAAATGTATCATTTCCTAGCATTTCTGCAAGAGGCGCTAGCACCGTCGCATAGTTTCAGACAAACCTCCGGTACAATCTGCGTACTTCTTAGAAATTACGTAGCTGCATGACCGTTTTAGGTAAGAGAAACTCATCAATAGCCTCTATTTCGACTGGATTGGTTTTAATGGGGCTTTGTACTATAATATATATCCTCTATACCGAAATTCGATCATAAAGAACAGGCTCTTTCAAACATCGATGGTTAGGCCAGCCTTAGCCAGCTTGAATCTTATTAATTATTTTGTCAGCTATGAAGACTTGCGTTTCATATTTCGCAGGGTAAACAACAAGAAATCATGTGGTACTGATGGTATTCCAAATGTAGTTCTCTGACATTAGCCTGAGGTTGCTTTTAGGAATTATTGCATATTGTTCAACAACGTGTTGAGCAATTCATATTTCCGAAATGAGTGGAAAAAGGCTAAGGTATTTCCGATCTTGAAGAAAGGAAAAGAATCTTCATGCCCTAAAAGCTATCGCCCAATCAGTTGCTGCCTAACATCAGCAAGGTATTTGAAGTGATACTCAACAAAGCATGAAACGCCCAAATTGAGAAATATGAGTTGATGCCGAATTGCCAATTTGGTTTTCGTGCCAGGCATTCGAACATACATGCAATAACGGAAGTAACCTCAGACATCTGTTGGAAACTAAACCACAAAGAATGTGTTGGAGTGTGTCTCATTAATATGAAGAAAGCCCTCGATACGGTGTGGTTAGATGGACTAATTTTTAAACTCCTTCAGGACAGGTTCCCCAGACCCCTTGTCGCCATGATGTGCAATATGTTATACGGGTAATCGTTTGTTGTAACTGATGGAAATCTGACAACAATGCGCGAGTTCAAGGTCTTGAATGGTCTACAGCAGGGAACAGTTATCGCGCCTCAGCTTTTCTCAATATTCATTCCCAAGCTATTGAACGGCTTTGATTTTAACGTCTCGCTAACGCGATAACTAGTAGCGTTTGCTGATGATCTGATCATCTATACGGCAAACGGAAAAGCTACAATAGTTCAGAGCAATCTCCGAAACATGTTCAATGATGTGCAGCTGTACACTGACAATTGGCGAATGAAAATCAATGCGCAGAAGTGTGAAACAATTTTGTTTCGGACAACGCTGCAAGGGGCCAGTCAAGACTTGAAACGTAATTGGAAGGCTTTCCACGATCATGGCTAGCGAGGGTAGTTCAGAACGGGTTCCACATAAATCCTGTGTTCGATACCTCGGTGTTTATCTCGATCCGTATCTGTACTATACTGAACATGTCAAAATTATGTTCAGTAAGGCACAAAAATAGTCATGACCCTACGAAGACTCTTTCATTCCAGATATATTGATCAAAAGGTCCAAATTATCTGTTACAAGTCCCTGGTTGGACCAGTTTTGACTTATGGATATCAGATCTGGTAGAATCAGAGTGCTAGTACTATGAAAATATTAAGAGTTTTCGAAAGGAAATGTCTTCGCGCATGTACTGGTTTGTACAGAAAGCTTGAGACGGATTGGAAGCACAATATATTGAATAGAAGAATTTATCAAAGTGCTCAAGCAACGAGAGTCGATGTTTTCATATTGAGACTTTTTCGGAATCATACCGCCAGATTTGTAACTGTGAGTGAAAACCCCAGGATTTCACAGCCGTTCTATCATATAGACACCGGGCGGTATATTGAGGCTTGTCTCACTTCTGGCTTCATTCCTCCCGAAGCATTCCCCCGCAGGGGGAATCCTGGTCGACAGGAATACTTTTGGAGGCTAGCATTCTCTGGGGAGTTCCGCTTCCAAGTACCCGAGGAAATCCCTGCAGGGGGAATGCCGGTCGACAAGAGCACTGTTGGAGGCTAGCATTCTTTCGGGAGCGCGCCTACGGACCCGAGGATATCGGATCTGATTGGATCTGGACAAAGCTTTGGACAACGAACTGGAATTGATGCTTTGGGCTGGTGGATGTGATGGTTTGGACCTAGCTGCTTTGCACAGTAGTGCCGAGGTGAAATTCGTGTGTGAATGGCTCCAATTCAACTATCATGCCGTCTCCGTCTCGCTAAAACCTTGGTAGGCTTCGGAGTACGTTCGAAGTTCGCACCATTCGGTTGGTGGTGTAGGTTCGGTTGAGACGGACTCCCGATTAGCGCTGGTCTGGCTCTGAGCACATGTCCCCATAAGGGCTTGTGCAAACCCTCGCATCGCCTCCCTGCTCTGCAAAGATAACCATGGGACCAAAAAGGTGACTACACACACGAACGAAAATAGCGGCTCCGAGGGGGGGCCCAATAAAACTGGAGCAACCAAAAAATTACAAAAAAAAATCAAAATAATCCAAAAAAAGAAATGAAAAATAATAACAACGATGCAACCAGCGATTGCCGCCACGATGTTAACAGTACATCGAGAGCGGTACTAACCACGACAAAAACGACGAATAACACAATGAAAGTGAAGACAGACGAAAAACAGAGATTAGCAGACAGTCTGGTCCAGACTGAGATTCCTGCGGCGTTCGGGTGCAGCAAAAAAATGATCCGAACGCCAGAGCGTCCTATCAAAGAAAAGCGGGAACTCTGCAGGACGCTTCACGTGTTCGAGCGGTGGAAGATAATATAAAGAGCATCGAAAATTTGATGGTCACTGCTGCGATCGTTACCGAAGCATCCGATGCAAAGGTCGCAAATCCCGTCATGGTAAAGAAACATCCTGAAGCCAACGAGGGGATTACGGCACGAAAGGCAACGAGTGACTAGACAAATAAAGTGACGTTGTGCGATTGCACCGCCGATTTCGAAAATGTGGCGGAAGTTTAGCATTCGGAAACGGAATGTGATAACCTCTCCCAAGGATGGTTGCAAAGTACCATTAGCATCGCGCGATACGAAGAAGAAAGGCTATTCCGAAAAGCGGAAGATGTTCTGAAAAGAATACAATCTACACGCGACTCCACAAAAATCAGCAAAGCAGTAAAGGTTGGGCTCCTTGAACTAGAGGAGCTCCTAGATCGCATAGGGCACTATTGGAGGAGCTGGTTAGTGGCCGAAGACGAACAGAAGGCTAAAGAGGCGCTTGGGGGGAAATCTAAAGGTGACATGCAGATAGCTCCACCATTAAAAGTCAATAAATGAATGGCGTCTAGCCCAATGGAAAGATACCGGGATAAAAGGAGGCAGGAAGAGGCACTTGATGGGCGTGGAGCACCAGATCACGGGTTTCTGATAGTGTTTACAAAAGGAACGAAGAAAGCCGCAAAGAAACTCCTTCGAAAAGTGCCAGAAAGTAAAGTTCGCATGGACGCCCAATCAGAAAAAGGACCTGACGCAAAACAGGAGAGGCAGAAACCCCAACGAAGACCCCGGCAGCAGGCACTGCTCGTAAAGCCCCCAGATGGCCGATCCTACGCGGAGGTGCTGCGGGACATCAGGAGAAACGTTAGGCCCAAAGAAACCAATACTGCCATTTAAATAGTATGACCAACGCGGTCAGGCCACATACTGGTCGAATTCAGAGCAGAGGCCGGCAATAAGGAAGCATTTTGCGACGCAGTAAAGAAAGTCCTCGGCAAAAGCGCAACTATAGCCTCGCTTGAACCGATGGCAGCGATCGAAATAAGAGACATTGACTACGTCACGGATCTGGCCGAGGTGGAAAAGACCATCAAAAGGGAGTTCCTTAGCGTGGGAAGGATCAAAGCGAGACTGACACCAGAAAAAAACAGGGCACAACGCATGGCCATAATTGACTAAACCGAAAAGGACGCTGAACAATTCCTGAGCAAGAGCAAAGTACGAATAGGGTAGGTTGTCTGCAGGATACGGCGAAGAGCAACGCCTCTTCAATGTTTCAAATGCCTTGGTTATGGTCACACCGCTCAAGTATGCAAAGGACCCGATAGGAGTTTCCTATGTTACAAATGCGGCAAAATGGGACATAAAAGTAAAGAGTGTACGAAGGAGGCACACTGTATTCTTTGCAAGGATGCTGATCCAAAACCTGATTTTGGACACGTCTTGGGATCAGGAAAATGCCGGGTGTTCCAGGAAGCCCTAGCAAAGGCAAAATCAGAACTTCAATGACCCGCACCCTGCAGCCAAACCTACACCGCAGTTCAACCGCACAAAATCTGCTTGAGCAGTTTGCGAGGGACATGAAAGCCAACTTCTTGCTGCAGAGTGAGCAACACCATAATAAAAGTCCTGCATTATGGTATACTGATTAAACTGGTACTGCCGCCATCAGGGTTCGGAACAGTGACTTTCCAGCGAAGAGTTGTGGACGGGGGGATGGTTACGTGTGGGTTCGGTGCTCAGGGACCACCTTCTTTAGTGTGTATCTAACGCCGAACGAATCGATTTCATATTTCCAAGCCAAGGTTCAGGCCTTGGAGGACGCTGTCTCGAACGCAGAAGGCAAAGTGCTCGTTGGGCGCGACTTCAACGCTAAAGCAATCGAATGGGGCTTGCCTCAGACGGATCCGCGGGGAAAACGAATCTTGGAAATGACGGCTAGGACGGCGCTTGTCGTACTAAATACCGGAAAAAACGCCGTATTGACTGTGAAGTAACCATATCGGACGTGACATTCGCCTCGGAGTTTTGAGTACGGCGGATACACAACTGGAAAGTATTAGAGGACTACTCATCCAGTGATCATCAGTGCATTCTGCTTGGGATAAGCGATGTTGTCTCCCGACGTCCGTGCTCTCAAATTTCTACAATTAGATGGAACATCAGAAGGATGGATGTCGAGAGGTTCGTCGAGGTTCTTACAGCAGGTGCACCGCTAAAGGGAGATCCAGAGGGGACGAAAGAACTGGCAGCTCAAGACGTGGTGAACTCAGCTATAAGCATCATCGTGACTGCTTGCAATGCTTCTATGACCCGTCATAAACCCCGGCACGGCAAGCCCCCAGTGTATCGATGGTCAACTGAAACCGCTCAAAATGAAGGGAGTGTCACAAGCTTCGGCATGAGGCCCAACGAGTGCGGAACCGTGACAAGGCAAGCAACCGCGCAGCAGCATATAAGTCGGCCAGGAAATGCCTTCGCAAATTGATCAACAACATCAACGCTTGCTGCTGGTAAGATCTAGTGGACAATGTGAACAAGGATCCATGGGGCCTTGACTACAAGCTAGTTATTCGGAAGCTTGGTGCCCTACGGAAACCTTGTATACATGATGCAGAAAAGATGGACAAGATAGTGCGGGCGCTCTTCTCCGCCCATCCTGTTCGTGTTGAAGCTGTCCATAATGAAACAGCCATCGAGTGTCGACTCTTCACACAGCTGGAACTGGAAGAGGCAGTCCTTTCGTTGAAAGCGAGGAAGGCTCCAGTTCCAGACGGTGTTCCAGCTGAGGTGTTGCAGCTTGTTCATCACCATTGTCCTGCCTTGCTGTACAGCACATTCAATGCTTGCCTACGGGATGGGGTTTTCCCGGTACAATGGTAAGTGGCGAGGCTCATGCTGATCAGCAAGATGAAGGGGAAACTCGAATCGCCATCTGCATACCGCCCGTTATGCATGCTTGACACGGCTGTAAAAGTGCTAGAGAAACTCATCAAGGAAAGACTCACTGACGCTATTCGTGCTGCTAGGGACCTATCTCCTCGGCAGTACGGCTTTAGAGTAGGACGTTCTACCATTGATGCGGTTGCAGAGGTGGTGAGAGCGGTACAAAAGGCAGAGACATATGGTCGCACCAAACGACAGATCGTCCTCTTAGGGACACTAGACGTCAGGAACGCCTTCAACTCTGCTAGATGGGTGGATATTCTGGGTACGCTGGAAAACCGTTACTAAGTTCCAGAATATCTAATGCGGCTTTTGAGGAACTACTTAAAAGACCAACACGGCCAACAAAGGATGGAAATTACATTGGGATTTGCCCAGGGATCTATTCTTGGTCCAGAACTGTGGAACGTGTCTTGTGCCGGGCTACTGAGACTCGAGATGCCAGATGAGTCACGCTTGGTCGGCTATGCGGATGATGTTGCGGCTCTTGTCGCTGGACATAACGTTGAACAGGCGCAACTTAGGCTACGTATACTAATGCGCCGAGTTAGGGGCTGGATGACTGCCCAATGGTTCAGTTTAGCACTGGAGAAAACCAAAGCGGACATCTTGACAAACCAGAGAATCCCTAGAGTAAGGATGATCAGTATTGGAGGTATGCGAATCGAATCAAAGCCATGGGTGAAGTACCAGGGGCTACTGATCGAGTCGAAGATGAGTATCACTGAGCAAACAGGCCAACGACTGAGAAAGCTGCTTCAGGAGTATCGGCTCGGAGTCGACTTATGGCCAACGTAGGAGGACCCAGTCCATCAACAAGACGCCTCTTGATGGGTGCTGTAGGGTCAGTGCTACTGTACGGAGCAGAGGTCTGGGGTGACACTCTCAGTAAGGAGGTTTATCGAAAACGCCTGGCACAGGTACAGAGAAGAGGAGCAGTGGGGATCGCATCTTCGTGTCTGACAGTCTCTGATTCGGTGGTGATAGTTATTGCAGACGTGATACCTATCGCCCACCTTGCTAGAGAGCGCCACTCTAATTACCTGTGCCGAAACGAGAATGCATGGGAGATGGTTGTCCGCGAGGAGAGACAGCGCTCGCTCATTGATTGGCAGCAGTCTTGGGTCAATTGCATGAAGAGAAGGTGGAGTGCGTGCCTCACCCTGGATGTGAGACCGTGGCTAAATAGAAGGCATGGTGAGACTGACTTCAATCCGACCCAGCTTTTGAGCGGGCATGGGTGTTTTCAGTCTTACATGCACAAGATCGGTAAGTCATGGTCCCCCAATTGTTGGTTTCGCCCAGGAGAGGAGGACAATGCCTGCCACACATTTTTCGCGTGCACAAAATGGGCCTGGCTGCGAAGGGAACTCTACAGGGAGACGGGAGAGCTCACCCCGGATAATATAGTTGCGATGATGCTCGAATCGATTGACAAATGGAACCAGGTTGTACATTATGCTCGGGCAGTCCTAAAATGTAAAAGGGACTCACAGCAGCCGGAGGCGCTGTGGCTGGGGGATCGCTCTTCTGGCACTTCCTCTTCCCCCCTCCCCTCCCGCTAGGAAAGGACTCCCCAGCTTGAAGGAGCCCCACGGCGTAACAAAACGAGACCTAGCCCGAAGTAATGTGTCAAACGGTTCTAGGCTGGGTTCTCAGGCTGACAGGGCAGGTGTTTAGTAGGTAGTCCAGTCGCGTATAGGAGTCCCACACTCTGTGGCATTCACCTCCCTACCACCAAAAAAAGAGTGGAAAAAGGCTAAGGTTTTTCCAGTCCTGAAGAAAGGAAAAGAATCTTCGTGCCCCAAAAGCTATCGCCCAATCAGCTTGCTGCCTAACATCAGCAAGGCATTTAAAGTGATACTTAACATACATTAAATGCCCCTATTGAAAAATAAGAGTTGATGCCGAATTGCCAATTCGGTTTTCGTGCCAGGCATTCAATCATACATGCGATAACGAAAGTAACCACAGGCATCTGTTGGAAACTAAACAACAGAAAATGTGTTGGAGCGTGTCTCATTGATATGGAAAAAGCCTTTGATGCGGTGTGGTTAGATGGACTAGTTTAAAACTCCTTCAGGACAGGATCCCCAGACACCTTGTCGCCATGACGTGCAATATATTATACGGGAAATCGTTTGTTGTAACCGATGGAAATCTGCCAACAATGCCCGAATTCAAGGTCTTGAATGGTCTACAGCAGGGAACAGTTACTTCGCCTCAGCTTTTCTCAATATTCATTCGCAAGCTATTGAAAGGCTTTGATTTTAACGTCTTGCCAATGCAGTAGCGTTTGCTGATGATTTGATTAATTATACGGCAGACCGAAAAGCTACACTTGTTCAGAACAATCTTCAAAAAATGTTCAATGATGTGCAGCTGTACACTGACAATTGGCGAATGAAAATCAATGCGCAGAAGTGTGAAACAATCTTGTTTTGGATAACACTGCAGGGGGTCAGTCAAGACCTGAAACGTAAATGGCTGGCAAGGGTAGTTCAGAACGTGTTCCACATAAATCCTGTATTTGATACCTTGGTGCTCATCTCGTTCAGTATCTGTATTATACTGAACATGTCAAAATCATGCTCAGTAAGGCACAAAAATAGTCATGACCCTACGAAGACTCTTTCATTCCAAATACATTGATCAAAAGGTCCAAATTATCTGTTACAAGAGCCTGGTTAGACTAGCTTTGATATATGGATGTCAGATCTGGTAGAATCAGAGTGCTAGTACTATGGTAACACTAAGAGTTTTCGAAAGGAAATGTCTTCGCGCATGTACTGGTTTGTACAGAAAGTCTGAGACAGATTGGAAGCATTATATGTCGAATAGAAAAATTTATCAAACTCCTAAAGTGACGCGAGTCGATGTTTTCATATTGAGACTTTTTCGGAATCATAGCGCTAGATGCGTAACTGTGAATGAAAACCCTAGGATTTCACAGCCGTTCCACCCTACAAACGGGTATATTGAGACGTGTCTCACTACTGGCTTCATTGCTCCCAAAGCATTCGTGTATTTGGACATGAATTGATGTGTTTTTGATTCTCATTCTGAAATATATTCCAATATTTAGGAAAGGTATATGTTATGTTTATCATATAAGGTTTAGAGATGAGGTTTAACGTTTAGGTTACGAATATTGTGATGGCATTTTTTCAGTATAAGAAAAAGTTTTGATTGGTTTTATTAGAATTAAGTTATAGCATTTTAGGTATAAGATAAAGAATCACTGTCGTGTTAAAATTCTACATAATTTCCGAATAGTTTTGGTTGGTGGTGAAGTAAAGTGAACCGGTGATACTTATCCTGCACGCTTAATTCGGTTCTAGCTAGAACGAATCGATGGGATCAGAGTAACGTTACAATATTTTGATTTCAAAACTTTAAAAATAATCATAAATGATTTTCGAAATGTAGTTGGAATAGGTAGGCATACTTTTAAATAGTTTCTAACAATATCACCGTTCGATATACATCCCTCCAACAACAACAAAATCATGTGAAAAGTCATACACTAATAATAATTCGTCATATTACAAGGTAACAATCCTTAGCAAATGTTTTTCTATTTGTCACGTGCCGTCCCTAGCATTATATGAAATGCTTTTATCTAGAGACATGGTCGTGTACTGTAATAATAATCCTCTTCCATCCCTTACTCTCCTCGCCAGCTCCTATACGAAATAAAAACAATTCTATTCCATGATTTGAGCGAACAACATCGACGTCCCCGTAACACGGAGGAAAAACAAGACATCCAAAAAAAGAAGTCTTTACTTTGCTCCCTTATCGTTACAACACGAGACACGACTGGGAAATCTGTTCCACTTATTAAGTTGTCACACATTTATTTTTTTTTTATCCTTGCTTTGTAACATTTGTTGCCCAGCCTGGCCCGTTCTCAAATCGTGCCTTTTTGTGGCAAGTGTTAGCCCGAGAATGAGTTATGGCATCAAACAAATCTCGGAGAAAAAAGTGCTAAAAATATATGAGAAAAACACTTTGAGAAAGTGGCGGAGGGAGAATATGAATGGCCTTAGTTGAAGAAGTTAAAAGAAAATTTTAGGAGTACTTAGGAAGGTAGATGACGGTATTAAGAGGGTCCAGAAAGATGTGAAGATGCTCTGAGAAGAAAGTAGTTGCTGAAAAGTATTTTTTCATGCAAAAGGATATCTTTTAATTTAATTCCTAGCGATGTAAAGCTATCTTAAAGGATTCTCACTAACTAAAATAGTTTTTAATTATTATAAGAGCAAGAAATAAAGATTCTAATCTGAATGTCTTAATTCTGTTAAATGTCTTATTTTATTTCAATGCATCTTTTGCTTAACCATCTGCAATTGGAAGTCTGAAGACTGCCCTAAAGCAGTAGCACTAAAATTGTCTCCCCCAAAACTTACGGAAATTGAGAGGGAGATGATTGATTGTATCTTTGAGTTTTAATGCTTGTACCATTTTACGAGGATCTTTGCTCCAAAGTCCTCACGAACCAGCACATCTTGCGTCTGCCAGACACAAAACATTCCCGAATTCGAAAGAGCACTTAGCGCACCCTCCGCTTCATGCGAAAACCCCAAAGGGAATCCAAAATATCGAAAGGAAAAACAGACTAAATTGAATTGATTTTTTTCCAATCCCAGTTGACGACATTCAATTCTCCGACTCTCACACCAAGGACGGATGATATCACATCCGCACTCACTTTGCAGGACCAAAGCAGCATCAGCCACTGCCGCACCGTCGCCGCCTTCATTTCAAGTCCTTTAGTATCAATTCACTTCTGATAAGTGATTTCTTCCGTGATGCATTGAGTGCGGATATGTGACACATGTCCTTGAGTGTAGGATGCTTAGGAAGAGGAGATATGCAGGCTGTGGTGGTTGCAGCGGCCACAACAATCACTGGCACGGCTTCATCTGTCCCCAGATCGTTTACACACTTTTCACGGTCATAAAAGCAAGTGCTTCTCATTTCCGTCTACAAAAACGTCTTAATAGCGCAGGATATGGCCAAGGCGGCATTTCTTATGCGCTCGTCAAAAGAGGTCTTTAATGACAAAGTGAATATTCGGAATTGATTGAAGAGTCGGATGAAGTGTGATGCGGAAGATAGCAACAGTGGTGCGGCGCTAGATCCGTTGTTTAATTTTTGAAGAGTTTCAAGTTTGGAGGTAGTTGATCTTGGAAAAAGGATCTACTGTAGATCTAGCAGATTTTTCATCGAATTTTTATAAATAGTATATCGAGACTTCAGATTTAAATCAGTATCATCTAAATATACAGTGCGTACACATGCCATTACCCTTCACATATTCATAATACCTCAGCCATCTGCTTTTCTCATTGAATCCATATACAAATGAGCCCTCTCTTCCTCGTTTACGAAAATTGGCCTGATAAGTGGTAAATATTCCAGATAAAAACGATACACACAAGTTAATGACACATTAGTTGCGTACTTGTGTCATACCACACCATACTGGAGGGTGGTGGAATGCTTAGGCTACAAACTTTCAATTAGGAACATTCCCAATAATAATGAATAGGGTGTTGATGAATTATTTTTGGCTTGCGTTGACTAAACAAGGGGAGGGAATTCATTAATAAGTAGATTTCATGCTCTTGCAACAGGAGGTGGTGCCACAGCTAAATGCATTTCAAAATCATTCTGTGAAGAACAGATGCATCCTCGTTAATGAACAAATTTAGTTTTATGACTTTTTTTGACAATTGAACGCACGGCTTATTTGATAAGATCGAAATACAATAATGAAGAGCTAATGTCTTGCAGGCAGGGTGCCACGTGACGATTGATTTAATCTTTTCAATGTCAAGGGTAATCATGCATTTTGATGGATAGGGTCCCGGGGATGTTTCAATTAGTGCTATGTAGAACATTGCGTCTTGTCTTAAATTTTGGTATTTGCATGAATTAATTCTCTCTCAAAATTTAATGTTTAAACAGTATAGAGGGCCCTTGTAAAAATTTCTGTGTGTTTTCATCGGCAGAAAATCGCCTGATTGACTCAAAAGCATAGCGAATGTGCTTTGAGGGGGAAAAGATTTCCGATAGAAACTTTAAATTGTCTTCATAAAAAACCAAATTTTTAAGAGCTTTTTATAAAACTCAAACTTTCAAATATGCAGTGTCATAGTTCATGATACACTTTACTTTAAAATTCATTTCATTTTCCAAATTATTTCATTTTCTGTTTCATTAATTTTCCTTTATAATTGTTTTTTTTAGCTTGATTATTGAACTCATTACAATTCAAAAGCTTAATTTCAATCGAGTGCCCACTCTTCAGACAACCGGAACTGGAAAATGTAGCCCTATCATTGAAAGTGAAGAAGGCTCCAAACCCAAAAGGTGTTCAAGCTGAAGTGTTGCAAGTGGTATATCACCATTGTCCTGCCCAGCACATTCAACGCTTACCTACCTGATGGGGTTTTCCTGGTACAATGGACCGTGGTGAGGCTCGTGCTTAGCAAGAGGAAAGAAAATCCCGGGTCGGCGTCTGCACAATATTTCAGTATATTACTAAAATATAAGAGGGTTAAGGACCAAAATTGATAAGCTCTTTTTATCGTTACAACTCAGCGAAGATGAATTTATATGTCTTACGAAAACCTGGTTAAATAGTAACATCTTAAACTCGGAAATTTCCCTTGATTTTGATATGTATCGTTGTGATCGGGACTTGGCCTCTGCAAATAAAGTAGATGGAGGTGGTGTTCTTGTAGCTGTTAGTAATACAGTGGGTAGCTCTCTTTGTGCTGATTTTGCTTTTCCCGTGTTGTGTGATTGTCAAGTTTTGTGCTGATTTTTGCTTTCCTTCCATTAACGATAGGGATTGTCCAGTGAACAATCCTCCTGCACTCTCGCCAACTTCTGCAGCCAAGAGCTCTGATGTGTGTGCTGTGGTTGATGCCAGCAAGGGAGCCATTCCAAAGAAACCTCACCAGCAACTATCACCTGGTTCTCAAAAGCAACATCATGTACGACAACTACAGCAACAAGCACAACCGAAACATCTACAGTATACATCTAATCAGCAGCAACCTGAACTTCTGCGGCCGGCTTCTATAACACCGCAATGGCTAGTTGGTATCGGGACAAACCCAAAGTCTTCAAGCCCACCTGAAACCTCTGTTACAAGATTTGTAACTCAAGGTAATGCTGATACCGAATTGTTGATAAGAAATGTAGGCTCACCAGGATCTACATCTGCCAGCCGGGGGACCTCACTTGGAGGCGATATGACGACAAACATTACTGCGATGAAACCGGGCGCCTCCTGCGTGCTATTTCCCCACCGCCAAAAATATTTCTCTCGAGATTAGAATATAGCACGCCAGTCGAAGACATCATCGCTCATATAAAGTACAAACTGAACTTTAGTCCTGAGTTGCTCCAGTGCACCAAGCTTACGCCTAATGGAAAGATGAACAGATTGATTGCATCTTTTAAAATTACTGTTTCAGCTGACCTAGGTATCTTGCTCGATAAGGAATGTTGGCCACCTGGCGTATTCGTCAAAAAGTTCTCTCCGATTCGTAAGCGGAACCATCTTGTGTCCTTTCACTCCAGAGGAAATATCTCTGAGGCCTAGGAATTCATTCTTAACTTGCTATTACCAAAATGTTCGTGGCCTGAGGACTAAGACTACTGAATTTCGCAATATTTCCATCCTTTTTCCCTATAATATCATCTGTCTAACGGAAACATGGCTGACAGATGACATTAGTAATAGTGAGCTACTTCCGAACCATTTAGTCTTCCGAAGAGATAGACACCGTGATGCTACTGGTAAGTCTGACGGTGGGTGCGTTCTAGTGGGTATACATGTTTCCCTTGCCAGCAAATCCTGTGATGATTTCACTCCATCTTCACCTGTTGAGTGTACAATTGTGCTAGTCTCTCTATCTGACTCTCTTTCCTTCCTCGTATCATCTTTATATATCCCTTGTAACAGTTCTGCTATTGTTTATGAACTATTCTTTGCAGAATCCTCGAGCTACATTAATGCTCGTTTCTCTTCTACACCTATATTGGTCTGTGGTGACTTCAATTTGCCCTCTATTGTTCTGAATGATTTGTATGTCTCCATAGTTTCTGGCGTTACCGTGTATTTTGCTCTTTCTTCTTTTATTTCCCTCTGTTCTTTCACCCAATACAACACTTTTCCTAATGCTAATAACAAATTGCTGGATCTTGTTCTTTCCAACTTGTTACCTTTTTCTCTGTCCGCATCGGTGGCACTCTCATCCTTTGTCAAACCTGATCCTCACCATCCACCACTCTCTATTGAGCTTGCAATCTCATCTTCTCGTTCTTTGAAGAATTTCTCACCTTCCCGCTTTAATTTTTTTAAAGCCGATTTGTCGAGCATGGAAGCTAACCTTAATGCCGTGAATTGGTACTCCTTTTTCAGCAATCTCGCCATTGAAGATTGTGTTGATAAGCTCTATATGTTTCTTTCATCCTTAATCTCGCAATTTACTCCTATGTGTCCAGCAAGAAGACATAAAGATGCTCCTTGGTTTAATTCAGATGTTGCCACTGCAATTAAATCTAAAGATGCTGCCCGCAGAAAATTCTTATCCAGTGGTCTTCCAATTGACCTCGTTACATTTAAAGAGCGTCGCGCCGCGGCCAAGAAAATTGCCACTTCTGCACTTCATGCATATGTTAACCACGTTGAAACCTCGTTAATGTCGAATTAAACTCGTGCGTTCTGGTCGTACGTAAAATCTTTAAGGACCTCTCATCATGTCCCTGATAATTTCGGTCTAGATGGTGTGACATCGTCTTCTCCACAAGAATCTTGTGTACTCTTTGCTTCTTACTTTTCTTCCGTTTTTGGTAGGGCTAAACATTCCCCCTCCTTCAACCAATCTTCTTGCGCTTTTTCCTCTACTAATTTTCGTACCTTGCAGATCCAGTGTGGGCCCTGATGGCTTTCCAAATTTTCTAGCAAAACCTTTATCTTCTTCGCTTTGTGTTCCCCTTTCAATTATTTTTAACTTGAGTTTATCCTGTGGGGTTTTCCCCGCCCAATGGAAAATTGCCCACATTTTTCCTATTTTCAAATCTGGTGATCGTAATATCGTCTCAAACTATCGTCCTTTTTCCCTTCTTCCTTGTTTTAGTGAAATTCTTGAAAATATGGTTTTTGATTTGCTGTACCCACTAGTCCTCCCATCTTTAGCAGGTCAACAGCATGGTTTTGTCAGAGGCAGATTTACCCTTACAAATATACTTTCTTTTACCCATAATATTGCAGCTGCCCTCGATCAACAACAACAAGTGGACGTTATTTTTACGGATTTTTCTAAAGCCTTTGATTCAGTGGATCACTCTCTCTTATTTGAGAAATTTTTAGGGTTCAATGTCCCTAGTTGCCTCTGTTCCTGGCTTCTCTCTTATGTCCTGAATCGTCAATGTGTAGTCACTTTAAGCTCTTGCTTCTCTTCTTCATTTCACCCGAGCTCGGGAGTTCCGTAAGGTTCAATACTTGGCCCCATACTATTTTTACTTTTTATCAATGATCTACCTTCTGTTGTCACATCCCCCTGTCTCCTTTACGCTGATGACTTCAAGATTTTTCGAGTTATTGATTCCCTTTTAGATGTGGATATCCTTCAAATCGATCTTCAACGTCTTAGTGACTGGTGTGAATCAAACCATCTCTCCTTAAATGTTTCCAAATGCCATCAGATAAGATTCGCCTGTAAAAAATGTCCTCTTCTCTCAACGTATAGGCTTGTTGGTATCCCTTTGAGCAATGTAACCTCCTTCAAAGATCTTGGTGTGCTTTTCGATTGTAAACTGAAGTTTGATCTCCACATTGCTCTAATTATTAAGAAAGCCTCTCGCTTAACTGGATTTATTTTACGATCCGCTTCGTCATTTCAACATATTACATCCTGTATGTGTCTTTACTTTTCACTAGTACGTAGCCATTTGGAGTACTGCTCCCCAATTTGGAGTCCGTACCACAGGAAGCTCATCGATGCTGTTGAGTCAGTTTAACGCAGATTCACACGGTCTCTATTCTTCAAATTCAACCTTCCTTACTCCCCTTATGATGACTGACTTCATACTTTGAACCTTCCTACCCTTGAGTCCAGACGATCTTTCCTTGACGAATGTCTTTTGTTCAAGCTTCATTATTGCCTTTTAGCTCAAAATTTATGCAGGCAAATAAATACATTCAACGCGGCTCGCCCTAATATATCCTCGCTTCAATTTCAGGTTCCGTATGCACGTACTAACACCTTTTTCCACTCTCTTTTGCTACGCTTACCTCATATGCACAACCAGCAAAGTCTTGGTCCTCTACCACAATCTCTTGGCGTATTCAAAACTTCTTTGAAAAATCAAATTTTTAAATATTCCTATAAATCTTAATTTTTAATATCGTATTGTGATCTTTTTTCTTTTATTTCTGCCATATTTTGGATTCATATGTTGGTATCTAAATTTTGTATTAATTGACTTGTAATTGGACTACTAGTCTGTAAGTTAATTTCTGAAATAAATAAATAAATAAGATCCTCCTTCCTAACAATACATGTTAATTAGTTTCCTCTGTCTACATACCTAGTAACTCTCCTTTGCGTGTGTATAAGACATTCTTTGACGAGTTTTCCCTTATGGCTTATTGCATCATCCGCAATCTTTAATTCTAGTATGCGGTGATTTTAATTAGAGAACAGTGCAATGGACGAAGAACCTTCCTTTCTCTGTTTCATCAACCGATGCATCTTCTTTATCCCTCTCCTCGTTTCTATCACTCTGTTCACTATCGTAGTTCAATAATATCCCTAATGCTTATTTTCGGGCTCTTGACCTTGTTCTTTCTAACTTTCCCCTTAACTGTCTATCTGTTTCTGCTGCATTAAATCCCTAGTGAGTATTGATAGTCATCATTCGCAATTATTGCTCGATCTCTCCAATGCACCTTTGTCGAGTCGTACTTTTGCTTCTTCTCCAAAATTCAACTTCTTCAAAGCAAACTGCGAAGGTTTAGCCTCCGAGCTGAGTTTGGTTGACTGGCAGAAGTTTTTTGATAGCTTGGAGTGTGAGGAAGCTCTGAGTAAGTTTTATACTTAACTCTATGAGTTGATTAAACACTTCACACCTTTACAAGCCCTTCGCAAAGTAAAGTAGAAACCATGGCTAACTAAACAAGTACTTTGTGCCTTGAATGCTGAAAGTAAGGCACACCGCCGTTTCAAGCGTTGTGGTACTGAAGAATCCAGAGCCCGCTTTTGTGATTTGCGTCTTGTAGCAAAAAAGAACTACAGACTGCCATGAAAAACTACTTTAGTAGCTTCGAGAGTTCCCTCATGGTGAATAATGCGAAACCATTCTGGGTCATACATTAGATCCTTCAAATCCTCCTTTTCTGTCCCTCCTTCAGTCCACTGGAATAATGTAGTTAGCTCTTCTCCACAGGATATTTCCAGTTTGCGCTCTCAGTTCTTCTTGTCAACTTTTATTCCTTCTTTTCATGTCTCCGATACCGTTAATACACCCGTACTTCAGTTAATTAAGATTTCTTCACTTTTCACTGACCTTATCGAAATTGAATTCCTCATTAATTCACTTAATCCTAATATATCACCTTGTCCTGATGGCTTACCGAATATATTTGTCAAGTCATTAGCGTCTTCACTCAGTCTAAAGACTGGTACAGGGTTATCTATTTCGTAGTTGGGAAAGTATAACCCTGACATTTGACATCCGTCAGAATTAAATGTCATCCAAAGCGTGTTTTTTTTAGCTGAAGGTTTCCCATTTAGAAGTATGGATCGTTAAACTGTCGAAGAATGCGTTAAAATTATTCAAATTTATTATAAGAGTGATGATTCTGCTGTATCAACATTTAGGGCTTTACGAGCCGATTACGGTCGACATAATCAGCCTACACAGCAAACAATTTCGAACACAGTGAGAAAATTTGAAGAGACTTGATCGGTTATTGATAGACTTGATCAGTTATTGCATCATCGCAACATTCGTTCTGCTGAAAATATCGCTGTCGTTGCTCAAAATGTGGAGGAAGACCCGAATTTGTCGATCCCTCGTCGTTGGATTTGCATCTCCATCCATACGAAATCCAACTCATTCAAGAACTTAAGCCGCAAGACCATACACAACGCAGAATGTATGCAAATTGGGTGATTGAATAACAAGCCATTGATAACGATTTTTCGAACAAAATTTTGTTTAGTGATGAGGCTCATTTTTCGCTCAGTGGTCACGTAAATAAACAGAATTGCCGCATATGGGGCTCCCAAAATCTTCAGGTAATTGCAGAAAGGCCTTTGCATCCAAAAAAGTGACCGTTTGGTGTGCATTATGGTCTGGTGGTGTTATTGGCCCGTATTTTTTGAAAACGATCAAGGAAGAGCCATTACAGTCAATTCTGACCGCTATGGACGGATGTTAACCGATTATTTTTGGAGAGAAATTGAAGATTATGATCTGGAGAACATGTGGTTCCAATAGGACGGAGCCACACAACGCAGGCTAATCGAGCACTTTTGCAAGAGAAATTTTCAGGACGCGTTATTTTGAGATTGAGTGATGTCAATTGGCCTGCAAGATCCTGCTATACGAAAAATCGTGTTTACGTGAACAATCCTCGAAATCTTGAGCAATTGAAAACCAATATTCGTGAAGTAATGGCCGAGATATTGCCGGAAATGTGCCGAAAAGTCATTGAAAATTACCTCAAAAGCATGGACGCCTGTAAGAGGTCCCGTGGCGAACATTTGAACGATGTTGTATTTCACGTATAATGGCAAGATTCAATCTTTATATTGAATAAAAAATGTTGTTTCCATCTGAATATTTTATGTATTTTCTTAAGCTTTACGTAAAATGGATAACCCTATATTTTCCCTACTTATTGGAAAAGAGCAAACGTTGTTCCTATTCTTAAAAGTGGTGATCCTTCTTCCGGCTTTCAGTTTCATTGACCCCTATCTTGTCGAAGGAACAACATGGGTTTCTCAAAGGTCGCTCTACGACTTCAAATTTAATTGAATTCACCGATTTCATTGCTAAGGCCCTAGACAATCGATTGCAGGTTGATGTCATCTTCACTGACTTCTCGAAGGAGCTTATCATCAACTTCTCTGTTACAAACTGAAAAATTTTGGGGTTGCTGGTCCTCTCTTATCATGGATGGACTCCTACCTGTCTTCTCGTATATGTTATGTTAGTTACTGTGAAACTACCTCCATTCGATTCTATCCATCCTTTGGTGTTCCTCAAGGTTCCATTTTAGGTCCCCTCCTATTCCTATAGTTTATAAATGATCTTCCTTCGGTTATCGCCCCCAATTTCCTACTGTTTGCCGATGATTTTAAAGTATCAGGTCTGTACAAGATTGTCAATATCTTCAGCTGAACCTGGTTGCACTAAGTAACTGGTGTTTATCTAACTACCTCTGTCTTAATGTTGCCAAATGCTATAAAGTGACTTTTAATCTAAATCATTCTCCGCTGACTTTCACCTATATGTTGAATAAAGTCCCACTCGCTTGTGTGAGTTCTGCTAAGGACATTGGCGTTACTTTTGATCCTAAGCTCAATTTTGATGCGCACATTCTAATCGTGACTACTAGGACCTCGAAAATATTGGGACTTATTTTCAGGCATGCTCATAAATTTAATAGTATACCTACGACCGTGCGATTGTTTACCTGTCTTGTCCGTCCTATCCTCGAATAGTGCTCTGTAGTTTGGTCTCCCCGACACTCCTACCTCATTGTGTCGTTAGATAATGTCCAGCGTAAATTTACTTGTGTCTTGTTTTACAAATTTAAAATCCCATATTAACCCTATGACTGTCGTTTATCCTTCTTACGTTTGCCTACTCTGTCGTCTCGTCGGACGTATCTAGATCAGTGTTTTCTGTATCAACTCTGCCACAATCAAATTTCATTAACATTGTTTGCAGACTTACGTTTTCGTCAATCATCGCGTTCTTCTCGGGCAAACAATTTTTTCGTGCCACTGTATGCCCGTAAAAATTTATATTTTCATTCTCTTATTATACAAATGGTAAGGAATCATGATAAGCTTGAGCTTGGCCCTTTTTCCGACTCGTACCTAGTTTTTAAATTGAGATTAAGAAGCCTGATGCTTAAAACTCAACTGGAGTAAATATTAGGCTTTATTTTTTTTGTTTGCTTTAATTTGATTTTACATGCATATTTATTGTACCATTGAATTTCTTTTTCATATTAACTTTAACAATTTACTCTAATTTTCATTAATTTTCTTTTCTGTTTGTTTCGTTCCATTTTGTGATTGGGTTATGTTTTATCTGTTAAATGGAATTTAAATAAATAAATACCGCCCTTTATGCATACTATGAATAAAAAAAAATAAATAAAAGCTCATCAAGGGAAGATTCACTGATGGAATTCGTGCCGCTGGGGACCTTTCTTCTCGGCAGTACGATATTAGAGCAGGATGGAGGAGGTGGTGAACGCGGTTCAAAAGGCAGAGGCTTATAGCCACACCAAGCGATGGATCATTCGATTTGTGCCACTCGACGTTAGGAACGCCTTCAACTCCGCTAGATTGATGTTCTGGATACGCTGGAAACCTCTTCTCAAGTTCCAAAATATCTGATGTGGCTTCTTAGAGATTGCCTGAAAAAAAAGCCAGTGAAGGATGGAAGTTACATCAGGTGTATCCCAGGGATCTATTCTTAGCCCAGACCAGTGGAACGTGTCTTATGACGGGCTACTTAGACCGGGGATGCCAAAAGAGTCGTGGTTGATCGGCTATGTGGATGATGTTGCGGCTCTCGTCACTGGAGTGCACCGTTGAACAAGCGCAACTTAAGCTAGATATGCTCATGCGCTGAGTGAATCTAGCACTGGGAAAAAACGAAATGTATGAAGATCAAATCAAAACTGCAGGGGCTGATTCGATGGGAAGTCCATAAAATACGCTTGTTAACGACCATGGCACAGTGTTGATTTCATTTGCATAGGCTACCCCTTGGCTTGGCTTGTATACTCATGTACCTCTTTTATCGACAGGCAGCTTTCTTATGACGTCTTCCAGAGCCAAATTGAATAGTACTGGGGCCAGCCCATCTCCCTGCTATGGTCTGATAATTGTGTCAAAGGCATCCGTGAGTTGGTTATTGATTGCGGACTTGGGAGGTCGTCGACGTCACTTTTATTTTGATAAGACGGACTAACTTGGCTGGGATACTAAAGCAAAACATTATTTGGTACAGTACACATTATTTCGGGTCAGGTCTCGTTTTGTTACACCTTCAAGCTGGAAAAACCCTCCTCTAACGGGAGGGGAAAAGAGGGGCATAATTGCCGGACAAGCAATCCCCTAGCCCCAACTTCCCTGGCGGCTGTGAGTCTCTTTTATCTTTTACGACGGGCCGAACATAATGTGCCACATAGGCCTTCACTATCCAAGGTGAGCTCTCCCGTCTCTATGTAGAGGTCCCGTCGCAATCTGTCCTATTATTTACACGCAAGAAATAGGCGGCAGGCATTGTCTTCCCCTCCTGGACAAAACCGACAATCGGGGGACCGTGACTTACCAGTCTTGTGCAAGTAAGACTAAAAACACCTATGCTAGAAATACGTCTCACCATGCCTTCGATTCAGCCCCGGTTTCAGATCCAGGATGAGGCACGCGGTCCACCTTCCATTCGAGCAATTGGCCCAAGGCTGCTGCCAACCGTTGAGTGAGCGCTGACTCCCCGCGCGGGCATTTGCCTCCCTTGCGTCTTTGCTTCGACGCAAGTAAATAGCGCGGCGCTCTCTAGCAAGCAGGGCACAGGTATCACGCCTGTAATGACTCTCATTGCTGAATCAGAGACTTCCAAATATGGCGATGCAATCCTCAGTGCGCCTATTCTCTGTACCTGTGCCAAGCGTTCTCGGTATATCTCCTTACTGAGAGCGTCGCCCCATATTTCTGCTCCATGCAGTAGCACTAACCCTATAGTACTCATCAAGAGGCGTCTTCTTGATGGATTGGTTCTCCCTACGTTGGGCATAAGTTGACGCAGAGATGATGCTCCCGAAGCAGCCTTCGCAGCTGTTGCCCTGATTTGCTCAGAGAAACTATCTTCGATACGACCATTAGCCCCGAATACTTCACCGCTGGCTTCGGTTCGATTAGTATATCTCTAATACTGATCGTCCTTACTTTAGGGGTTCTCTTCTTTGTCATGATGACCATTTTGGGTTTCTCTAGAGCTAGATTGAACCCACGAGCAGTAATCCAGTCTCCACTCAGTGCATTAGCATACCTAGCCTAAGTTGCGCTTGTTCAACAGTGCGTCCAGCAACCAGAGCCATAGCATCATCTGCACAGCCAATCAAGCGCCACTCCTGTGGCATTTCCTGTCTCAGTACGCCGCCGTAAGACACGTTACACAGGTCTGGGCCAAGGACAGATCCTTGAACAACAACCAATGTATCTTCTATGCTGGGTTGTGTAATTTTTAGACTCGCTGAAGGTTCCTGACCGTTTGCTCATTCGTTAAATTTGCTTTATTTGGAGTAGTTTCGTCTACTTTAAAGAAGAATTCACCAGCAACTATAACTCACATGTTATCACGCCGATTTCATAAGTTTATTTATTTTTTCTATCGGTTTTTTCGGCTAATGCAAAACCTGAATCTATATTCATATTTTCTGAGGGAATGCACATTCTCTCCTCCTTTTCTGGTCCTATTTATGCGTATGAAACTATTGTACTTGCTTCTCGTTTCCGTTAAATTCTTTATTATATTTATTTCATTGAACAATACTATGATTACTGCTAACTCTTTCGATATAAATTTGAGATGAGCTGCAGGTTAAACGCGAATTGCGCGATTGTAACGTCTGAAATGAAACCCGTAAAGCAATTCAGTTCAATCGGTTGCCCATATATGAGAGTAGTTTTATTCCTAACACAGGGTGCGTAAGTAACTGATAATACAATGTTGTTTGAAATTTCATTAATTGTGACTGCTGGCTTTTTATCCAAGTTATTCCATGCAACTGCTGGACTCGTATTATAATAATTTACATTTTTTTGGAAGTTCCTCGAGCAGTTCGCGTGCATGGACTGCTTGATTGCTACATTATGAATGAGCATTGGTTCATTTATAATAAAATTCAACACGATGACTTTTTTTTATTAGATTTACTTTATTCAATCGATGACCAGGAGTGAAACACTAAAAATGAGCCTTCTCGAGGAAAATATTCATCCCACCCTCTCATTCGTAGAAACTTCAAATTTTATGAAACTAATATGACGCGAAGTTGCTGCGAATCAATATGTCAATAGATGGAGCTCTGGCTAATTATTGAATCATTACAAGGCGGCCAATCTGAAAATTCAATTGCCCCCGATTGAGCATACTATGTTCTAACTTTGAACAATATTAACTCATGGTACCATTCCTAAACTACTCTAATCGTACCTAAATATTCGTAATCAGTACATTCATCTTGGCTTATATCTAAATCATTTTCTTCAATTGTGTTGCCTTCACTGTCCATGTCATCTGTTTGTTCTTTTGGTTCCAACCATAATTTTAACCTTCTTGAATATATTACACCACAATACGGCATTTGTGTAATCTGACAATTTTCAACGTCAACAACTTCGTACCGGTCATGGCCTAACTGTTTTCGAATTACATAACCCTTATACTTTGGAATGAACTTCTCATTGGTGCCAATCATTGTATCGACATTCTTTACGACAACTAAATCACCCACATTAAATTTTTGGGCCGGTTTATGGTGTTTACTATGATATTGCTGATTGTACGACTGAGACTTTTGAATGACTCGATCCACGTCGGAACGTATGTCAACCAAATTTTCAATTTTTTTTTGGACATATGTCATGCAAATGCTCCGTTTGCTCATCAACTATTTTACCACGCTGTTCAACACCAAATAACAACTGTGCTGGTGAATACTTGTTGTCCTATGTGCCATGTTATTTATTGTAAACTCAACATGCGACACTTGCTTAACCCAATCTGCATGGTTCACTGGTTTCGTCAACTTTGCCAACATTTTTTTCACAACTCGATTCACCGTTTCTAAAGGATTTTTCAATAAGAGGTGTTATTTTGAATAGCCCGCTATTTCGGTAGATGCTAGTTTTGAAGCTGTCATTTTTTGACATTTGACATGTAAAAACTAGGCCATTTATAAAAATGGAACGATACACGCTTCAACAACGCATTGAAATTATTAAAATTGACTATAATAATGTTGGAAATTCGGCAGAGACGGTGTAAAACTCGAACATTTACAATATTGCTGCTGTAGCCCAAAGTGTTGAAGAAAACCCAGGATTGTCCATTCCTCGTCGTTCTTTGGAATTCGGCATTCCACAAACGTCATTACACCGTATTTTGCATAAAGATTTGGGTCTTAAGGCTTATAAAGTTCAGTTAACACAAGAACTCAAGCCAGTCGATCATCAACAACGTCGTGTTTTTGCTGATTTGGTCTTTGAAATGCATACAAATGATCGGGAATTCCCTTGAAAAATCATCTTGAGTGACGAGGCCCATTTCCAACTCGGTGGCTTCGTCAACAAGCAAAATTGTCGCATCTGGGGCTCGGAAAACCCAAGAGTTATTGTTGAAACGCCTCTACCCTCAGCGTGTGACTGTTCTTTGGGATACTATACAAAATTCGTTCATTAGATCGTGGCGGTGTCAAATAATATATGTACTTAAGACAGTTTTTAATAAACCGTTTCACTTTCTCGCGCGTTCTTGGAATCCAATAATGTTTCGAAATCTAATTCACACGCTTCTCAATACCCAAGTGGCCATATTTCTCATGCACTAATCTAATCACATTCTCTTCCATTTCCGCTGGCACATACAATTGCATTCTTTCATTCTCGTTCATACGAAAAATCCTTCCATTTTCAGGCACATACCCGGGCATATCATCAACTTCTAACTACCGTTTCAAAGCATCTATCGGTTCGTCACGCAACTGACAAATTTGCACATTCCACACCTACATCACTTCCATCAATTACACACACATACGATTGTCGACTCAAGGCATCCACATGAGCCATCTGATCTCCCTTACGATGTTGCACTTTATACTCATAATTTTCAAACTTTAATTGCCATCTGGCAATACGTGGATTCAGCTGTTTCTTACTGAATGTCAACGTAAACGAATTGCAATCAGTTACAATGGTGAAGGGAATGCTTTCCAAAAACATACGAAATCGTTTCAATGCATGCACAATGGCAAATTCTTCTAACTTAAATTGTGGTAATTGGCCTCTGCTGGTGATAATAAGCATAATAAGCCACCGGGTGAAACTTACTATCATCTTGTTTCTGTAACATCACAGCACCAAAACCTTTCGAACTTGCATCAGTATGCAACTCAGTCTCACGCTTCGGACTATACACACACAATACAGGCGCTTAAACCAATATGTCTCTCAACCACTCAAAAGCATTCTAACATTCATCCGTCCATTCAAACACAGTATTTTTCTTAACCAAATTCGACATTGGACGAGCCACACAGGAAAAGTTTGGCACAAAGCGCCGAAAATAAGAAAAGATACCCAAACATCGTTACATTGGTCGCAAAACTTTCTCACTCACACGATAACCTAAATAATCAATCTCTGTATGCCCGAATTTACACTTTTTTCCAATTTAATTCTAATCCTGCCCGAGCCAACAATCTCAAAACATCCGATAATATTGAAATGTGTTCTTCCATTGTTGTAGTTGCTATGTTTGTGTCATCCATGTACACTGAAATTTCCCTTCATCTAACAACGGCTTCAAAATAAATGAAATGAACCTTTGAAAGAATAACGGTGCATACGTTTATCCAAACGGCACGTAACAATACTCATATTGACCAAACGGAATTACAAAAGCAGCTAATGGAATCGACTCTTCATGTATGGGAATTTGGTTATATCCACTTTTCAAGTCAAGCGCACTGAAATATTTCTTGCCGTGCAAATACTCTAAACAATCTTCAATTAAAGGCAACGGAAAATGTTCTCCCACACCATTCATTCCACAATAATCAACACACATTCTTCTTGAACCATCTTTTTTTCTCGGCAATGTAATCGGAGCCGCAAATGGTGAACTACTCCTACTTGGTCTAATTATTCCCTGAGCTAACAAATCATCAATGGTTTTACGAACTTTGAATTTAACATAAAGTGATGATTTTAAGTATTATTTTTATATTTAAATAACATGATGACCTGAACATACTGCCGCCTGTTGAAGTACTATACTTCAAAAGAATATTGTAGATCCTGTAATGATTGACGTGGGGCAGGAACTGGTTTCTGGATGACTCTAGCGTTTCTTGCAGATCGCAGACGCGTGTATAAATGCGAACTAGCTATGATTAGGATGATTCCCAAGGCAATGTGGCTCACTGATATTGTATGTGTACTAAGAGATCATAGATGCTGCAAGTCAGATTGTTTCGTAGCGTTCGGGTTAACTTGTCGAAGTTCATAGTAGATCGGCTTATCCAAAGATGATTAAATGATCGTGATGCCTCGGTGAATTCTGTTACTCGTAAATCTGTAATAGATATATTAATAGTTGGGTGAAATGAAACATTTAGCGAGGTTTGTTGAGTGTTAAATGCTCGAAGACTGAGCTTGTCATCCTTCAAGGTATAGTCCGTTGCATTTTAAGGATTCCTTTGCGAGTTAGGTGTTGCTGGAAAACTTGGTTGTTACACACAAACGTGAAGTCGTACGACTTGTCTAGCGAAAAAAGCCACTGATTTTGTGAATTTAATTGCTGC
Organism: Odontomyia ornata; assembly: GCA_963969285.1. Lineage (NCBI taxonomy): Eukaryota > Metazoa > Arthropoda > Insecta > Diptera > Stratiomyidae > Odontomyia > Odontomyia ornata. Next base: position 53,263,023 of record OZ017740.1, on the reverse strand, counting down.
CAGAGTTTCCATCGATGGTCCTGACTGAAGACACAACTAGGTGACAGTCTGTTTTTCGAGATCAACTCTATAATATACTCAACGTTCGTATCACATTTTTGCACTATGGGTCGATATTCGCTGCATATGAACGAGTTGATTTCCAGATTTGGCATTGCATGAGTGCGGCCACCATCAGAGGGTAGAATTGATCCTTGAAAACGTTCACCATTATTATATCCGGTACAGATGACAACGACAGGAAAGTATTGTTGATCGTGGTCGGTAAGGGCAATGATCGAAGAATATGTAATCTTGTTGGAAACAACAGCGGCAGTGTCAAGGCGAATATCAGATAATCTCTTTCGTTAGCGCACTGTATTTTAACTATTTGATAGATGCGAGAAACTTCAATAGGATTTCCAAAAACTGGCAGTTCCAGATCTTGAGGTAAGTTGTCCTTGATGTATGTAATCTGTGATTTGATTTGTTGAGGTGATATGACATTCGGCTTTACAGACTCATGATGGGCGTCTACAATTACTTCCATCAATGAGTGTTGCATCTCTTGGCATTCAGTTATCAATGACATAACGAGTACTGCCAGGGTGTTAAATGCTTCAATTGTCTTTTGTTGTTTGACTTTCGAATTGAAGTGGTTCATGTTTTCGTATACATAATCAAAAGCAGTTTGAATTTCTTTCCTCTGGTTTGCTCTTTCCAATTCACACTTTGTGATAACATTGATCGTTGCATCTAAAATCGAGGTATGTTTATTAACCAGTTCGTTAAGGTTATTTTCGTTGGCTTGGAGGTTGGAGATAGTTTCACTCATTGTAGCGGCATATTCGTTGTCCAAAGCCGTAAAAAGCTTGTTTGCTCAGGAGCCGACTATATCAAAGCCTTAATTTGGTATGTTTTTGAAAAATGATGTTGTCCTGATTTAATAGCTGTAGTAGATAACGATATTGCATTACAATCGCTTCATGATGCGTATTGTTTATGATGGCGCTTTTTAACCTGTCTAATCGTTTATGCCAGCTTCAATAGTCTTGGATGTTTTCCTATATCCTTTCAAATCATGAAAGACTATGAGCTTCCAAGTGCTTGAGGAGATTCCGCCATTCCCAATGTTCTCAAAGTAAACGCCACTATTATTATCAACTTCGATTATTTCGATTGGCGGCTTGTCTGCAGGTGTCATGTGAGGCGTGACTAGCGGTAGAAGTAGTGACGTAAGTAGACATGTTTTAAGTGAGTTCAGTTTTGCGGGAGAGCCCATACGCTTTCTGGACTTCTGCTCTACGGCAGTTTTCTCCATTGGCTCGGCAGCTGGTTTCAAAGTTTCCTCGGGATTGATTGGCAATGGAGCTAATTGATGAATAGATCGTCGTATGATTCCAGTACTTGTCCGAACATCAGCAACGCGTCCGTCTGGGCGTTGGATGGTTTCCACTATTCGCCCAAATTTCCATTTAAATGGCGGCAAATTGTCCTCCTTAATGGTAACTAGGGTTCCAATTTTGATATTGTTTTGTTTGGCAGTCCATATTGTGCGATTTTGTAGCTCCCCCAAATATTCATTGTACCACCGCTTAATTAGTCGGCTGCCATATGGATGCTGAAGACATTTTTGTTATATCGTTAGCCGTATTCTAAGCGCCTACGAATGGCTCACCTCTCAAAAAATGTGCTGGTGTCAGTGGAGCCAAATCGTTCGGGGCAGACGATAGTGGTGTAAGGGGCCTAGGGTTGAGGATCACTTCGACTTCTGAGGCTACAGTGCATAATTCTTCATAGGTCAGCAATGCAGAGGCGACGGTTCGTTGTAACAAGTACTTGGTTGACTTCACAGCTACCTCCCAAAAATGAGGCGATCTGGGAGGGATGAAGTAAAACTGAGCGTTGGTGTTTGAGCAAGTGTTGACTATTTTCTCAATGCTCTGTTGGTGAGTCAAAATGGCTTCTAACTCCTTCAGCTGATTATTATCACCTACAAAGTTTCCTACATTGTCACAGTAGATGTTCTCACATTTGCCTCTTCTGGATTCAAATCGTTTAAGAGCTCCCTAGAAACCGTCAGTTGTTAAATCCGACACTACTTCTAAATGTATCACGTTTGTTGCAAAGCAACAGACACAGCCAGGTATGCCACAGTTCAAAAATGGCCGTGTCAATCAAACTCAATCTTTTGGAAGATTACCCATTTGTTGATTGGACAATCTTGGTCAAAATCTGGTGCATAATACGCAGTTCGCCACTATGGTTCTGGATATATTCCTTCCGTTCAAAATCCAATAATTTTGTCTTGCTATGACATGAAGCGCTTGCGGCCCAGCATGTAAGTTTTCTCGCTGAAGATTAGTTAAGAGTAACCGTGTGAGCAAATGGTCCCCAGGTAAAACGTGTCATAGCTTACTTCTGCCGCCTGTAGGCTTCCTCCAACTCTAATAGTGCCATCGGGAGCTATAAATGGTGCCAAAGTTGCAAGTTTACTTGTTTTTGTAACTTCTTCGTCCTTTGTTAATGAAGTAATTTCTTCATAAAAACTGCTGCGTTGCATTTCCTTGATGAGTGTTAAAAGTGCATCATCCAATTCGCGAGGCGACAGTAACTTCATCTTCATATTAGAGGCGCTGAATAGTTCTGCTGCTCGCTTGATATATGCCATTGAGCGTATCAATTTTCGGAGTGAGTTTCCGTGTTCAATCATATATAATGGATGTACGCTAGCTTCAGCTGTAGCAGTGGCAGCAAACTTAGTGATTTAGTTTCATTGTCCACAATGTTGTTTGTATTAGGTTCAACTGGCCAACTGTCTTTTGGAAGTTTAAGAAACAATCGACCATTGAACCATATTTGTGACTGCTTTAGTTCTTCAGGAAAAAGTCCGCGTGAAATAAGGTCAACAGGGTTGTGTTTTGTGTGCACATATCTCCAGTCCTTTGTTGACGTTAAATCTTGAATAGAAATAACTCTGTTAGCGACGAATGTTTCACGAATAGATGGATCACTGCGAATCCAGCTGAAAGCAATTAGCGAGTCGGACCAGTTGAACACAGCATCCGCCTTTATATTGGTTGTGAGTTTTATTTTTCCAACTAATTGGGCAGCTAAGTTTGCAGCACATAATTCTAATCTTGGAATGGTCGTGGGTTTGATTAGTGCTACTCTTGACTTGGAACAAAGTAATTTAACTGTCACATGACCTCGTTTGCCTTTTGATCTTATATAGACCGTGGTACCGTACGCCTTCTCACTAGCGTCAGCAAAGGCATGAATTTGTGTGTCGATGGTTTCATTCTCACTGAACATGTAACGTGGGATGCTGATCTTGTTCAAGCCTGGCAACTCTTACCTATATTTGTGCCATACCGATTGAAGTTCGTCATGTATTTGTTCATCCTAACCTACTTGTGATGCCCAGGGATCTATCCTTAGTCCGGACCTGTGGAACGTGTCTTACGACGGGCTACTGAGACTTGAGATGCCAGATGAGTCGCGCTTGGTCGGCTATGCGGATGATGTTGCGGCTCTGGTCGCCGGACGCACCGTTGAACAAGCGCAACTTAGGCTAGGTATGCTAATGCGCCGAGTGAGGGACTGGATGACTGCTCGTGGGCTCAGTTTAGCACTGGAGAAAACCGAAGTGGTCATCTTGACAAAAAAGAGAATCCCTAGAGTAAGGATGATCAGTATTGGAGATATACAAATCGAATCGAAGCCAGCGGTGAAGTAGCTGGTGCTACTGATCGACTCGAAGATGAGTTTCTCTGAGCAAATCAGGGCAACGGCTGAGAAGGCTGCTTCGGGAATATCGGCCCTGAGTCGACTTATGGCCAACGTAGGGGGACCCAGCCCATCAAGAAGACGCCTCTTGATGAATGCTGTAGGGTCAGTGCTACTGTACGGAGCAGAGGTATGGGGCGACGCTCTCAGCAAGGAGGTATACCGAAAACGATTGGCACAGGTACAGAGAAGAGGAGCACTCGGCGGTGAGAGTGATTGCAGGCGGGATACCTGTCGCCCTCCTTGCTAGAGAGCGCCGCGCTATTTACCTGCGCCGAAACGAGGATGCGAGGGAGATGGTTGTCCGCGAGGAGAGACAGCGCTCGCTCAACGATTGGCAGCAGTCTTGGGTCAATTGCACGAAGGGAAGGTGGACTGCGCGCCTCATCCCGGATGTGAGACCGTGGCTAAATCGAAGGCATGGTGAGATTGACTTCTATCTGACCCAGCTTTTTAGCGGGCACGGGTGTTTTCAGTCTTACCTGCACAAGATCGGTAAGTCACGGTCTCCCGATTGTCGGTTTTGCCCAGGAGAAGAGGACAATGCCTGTCAGACATTTTTTGCGTGTACAAAATGGGTCAGACTGCGAAGGGAACTCTACAGGGAGACGGAAGAGCTCACCCCGGATAATATAGTTGCGGTGATGCTCGAATCGGTTGACAAATGGAACCAGGTGGCACATTATGCTCGGGCAGTCCTAAAAGATAAAAGGGACTCACAGCAGCCGGAGGCGCTGGGGCTGGGGGATCGCTCTTCTGGCATTTCCTCTTCTCCTCTCCCCTCCCGCTAGGAAAGGCATTCCCCAGCTTGAAGGCGCTTCACGATGTAACAAAACGAGACCTGGCCCGAAGTAATGTGTCAAACGGTTCCAGGCTAGGTTCTCAGATTGACAGGGGAGGTGTTTAGTGGGTAGTCCAAGGGTATCCTCCATGGGAGTCCCACACTGCCAGGCTCGGCGGGCGTAAATGCCTTCACCTCCCTACCACAAAAAAACACCTACTTGTGATCTGCAAAGTTCCTTCCCCTTTACAATAACTGGACTGACTAGTCCTAATCGATGAAAAATCTGTGAAATGTCGGCCAAGATATTTCTCTTGGTTATTATTTGATGCTCCTTGAAATCCGTGATGATGGTTAGCATGTCCGTGATCGGCTGCGAATTACACCCAATGTTTTTATGGTATTGCTATGTATCTTAGTAAAGTCTAATTCAATATCGAGGTCCTTGCTCGTTATGCCTTGAATCAATTTTGGGTGATCAGCACACCATTTCTGGAAATCAAATCCTGCCGAGGCCAGTAACAGCCGTAGCTTCTTCCAAATTAAAAATACCAGTAAGGACATCGTCGATATAAAAGTCCTGAATTGCTGCAGCTCCCACTGGGTACAGGCTGGATCCTTCCTCGGCCAATTTTTTCAAGCACTTGATGCTAGATACGGTGCAGACTTGGTGCCATATGTGACTGTGGAGAGTTTATAATGCTTCAATTTGTCATTAGTATTTTTTCGCCACATGATTAATTAGAGATTTTGGTCCGCTTCTGCTACTAAAATTTGGCGATACATTTTTTTTATGTCTGCCGTGAACACGAAGCGCTTCAAACGAAATCTGGTAATGATAGCAGTAATACCCTCCTGAACTTTTTGGTCTTTCTGCAATTAATCATTGAGCGATAAGTTGTTCTTTGTTTTCGCCGGTGCATCAAAGACTACACATAATTTTATAGTGGTACTGTCAGGCTTGAGGTCATAATGGTGTGGCATAAAATAATGTGGGCCATTGAAGTCTGATATTGAAACTTCTTTCATGTGACCCAGATTCAAATATTCTTGTAAAAATGATTATACTTTGCTCGTTCTATTTCCGGGGCATGTTTAAATTGAAATTTAAGTCCTAAGAAGATGAAAATCAATCAGGCCATGTTTGGGGCAGAGTTTCTCATATTTATATGCAAATTTTTGATACTGTGTATTGAAAAAAGAGAATTATATATTTTTAGGCTAATTCCGGGGCAAGGTTAGGCTTGTTCGTTCGCAAAACTCCATTTATCTAATTTCAGGTCTTCGTTGAGCCCGAACTCGATTAGGTTAATTGAGTTTTCGGGCCATGTTCAACCTGTAATTAGCCAAAAAATAGAATTAATTAGGCCCTGTTAGGCTATATTTTGGCCATAACCATTTTTTCTTGGATTTGGTTAATATGTTGCTTATTGACCTAGAGCCAACAATTTCCTTCAGACTATTCAGAAAATATTAGGAATCTGCCTGCAAAATGTTACATTTTATTCTTAAATACTGTTATGGAAGGCTAAGCCCCCATGAATAATTTTCCATACTAAATTTGGACTCGCACTGTCTCTGCTGGTAGATAATTAAGCCTGAAAGTCTAGCAAAGAATTCCAAATAAATTTTGATTTCAGTGAATCCCACATAAACAACATTCATTTAACACTCAACAATTACCCCATCATGTGTTTTTGGATGAGATCATTCAATTGCTTCACTTTCCATTAATCATTAGCAGAAACTTTTTGGTCCTTTAATCCGATGATGTCAGCGATTCAAATGATCAATCTGTTTGATGTTTTGTTTACATTCCACGCATTATGTTTTCACTATACAATGCCAAATCCATCATGGATGCCATGCGTTGGTGAACGATAGATGTAAGAAGTTTCTCCCGTTCCGCGACATCCTCCCCAAAGACAGCAAAGCAGTCTAAATGCATCACACATTTGCTTGAAGAAATGTTTCTTGTAAACATTGAAGCCTGCGCCACCACATGGATCTGTTTACACCTCAACGTCACCAACGTGACTCGATTCTGATGCTTTCTCTGACACAAATAAACGACAACAAATCAAAATTTCAATATTTCATGCTTGCCAACTGAAACGAGCGAGCGCTGATGGCTCTCATCACCAAACACTCGTCGAACGGATATCGGTGATGGTTTTTGTGTTTTTCTAGTAATTTGTTAAGGACGCGTTGAAACGCTCAAAATGGAAAGTTTGTTGTTTCAACTTAGCACATACTTAAACATTACACCATCCTTGGATTTTCCATCAACAATAGTTCAAATTAGTAGATGCCTTGTTGTATCTAATCGTCTCGAACTTTCCATTCCTGATGGTACAATCAGACATTTCCCTCCGGAGGAATAACGAACTGACCCTGTTGCCAATTAGCAAAGTGGTAGGTTAGGAAGACTCCTATTCACTCACAAGTTTAATTCGAAACTTGGACTTCCAATTAAGGACTTTGATATGAGTTCACGTGTGGGCGAGTCGAAGGATAAATAATCTACATATACATAAGTGTATGTTGCAGATGATAGAGAGATACTTTGGTGGGATGTATCTGCGCGTATGGTAACAGATGGAAGATGCGGGTGATTTGTTCATTGAAAGTTTTCAGGGAAAGTTTATCCTGCAATTTAAGTCCAATCCGGATGTGACTTGATTGACTGGAAACCTGTCTAGTCAGACAGACATGAAGCAAAAGAAAAAAACTTTCCACGTCTATTTTTGGTTGACCAACAAATTGATTTCCAGTCAATTTGGAAATGTCAGAGTTTTCAAGCAAATTGAGGCAAAATTAGGAATGGTTCCAGGAAGGATTCAAATTGGTTTGATAATTTGTGTACTGTGATAAACATTTTAAGTTCCTTCAAATGCTTCTCCATGTCAGAGCTAAATATTGGCAGATAATTTAGGAGAATGATGTAAATGCCCAAGAAATACTTGAGAAGAAATTCGTCGTTTGCTGGTATAAAATATGATGCACCATTTTGTCTTTGAAAGGTGGCATCAACGTATCAGAGTTCCCGTAGGTAAGTAAATTAAGTGGCAGACTCTACCGAAAGTTTTGGTGAAGTCTCACGTAAATAGACGGTCAAAAGTCCATTGTTAAATCAAAATTTGACCACTATTACAAAGAGTAGACTTGCTTTTATGATGGCTCTAGTTCCCAGAATCCAGGCAGCACGCCTACTGTTGCGAATTCCGGCGTACCGACTTTCTCCCATTCGCAACTTCAAATTGCGCCGTAACACTTCCACCTTCCTTTGGGCAACTCTACCTTTTCCTCTATAAATTTATTTATTTTTTTTTCCATTTTTCCATTTTCCCTTTAATTTTTACCCCCCCATCATCACAATACTACCCTTTTTCCTTATTAACAACTACAAAAAAATAATACGTACTAATAATTTCAATTTTCCCACTAACAACGTTCCATTTATTAATTCCCACTAACAAAATTTCATTCTATTCATTTTCCCTAACAAAACCTAATTCCTTCCTTAATATTAACTAATTCTATTCCCACTAACAAATTTTATTTTTTTTTATACTAACAAAAATGAATTCAATCTCATGCCCAAATGCATCGTTGAAGTTGCTTATGAGATGAATGGGAGATCGACAATCCATGGCACCATTAGCTGCGTCGTGAGTCCTCGATCTTGGGTCTGCTGGAACCCTGAGTTCAAGTTCTCCCGGGCGCACGGAAGCACTCTTTTTGTGGTATCGGCAAACCCAATAGCTTCTGAAATGTGTATATGTGACACTTTGAATTCAACCAAGCGCTTCTTGGATTGGGCAAAGTGCCATATGTAAAACAATTGATACTATTGAGTTTGTCGATATGGAACAAAGGATGTGTGGGTAGCGGAATCGAAGTGGAATGAACTTCGATTACGTTACCCAGATGCGGCAGCGGTAATTGGGAAAAAGGGATTGCGGGATCGAATGGGATGAAGGTGGAAGGTGAAAATTAAGTTGTTGGAATTGGGGAGTCAGATTTTGATTTGGAGAAGAGAAGGGTGTTTCCGGTGCGCGGTAAAGTTGATTTTTGGAGGTGTTAAAATTGTGGAAAAAAGGAGTTAGTCTTTGACTAGGAGATAAGAGGAATTGTGTTTGGCGGTGCGGAATTGTGAATTCGAGGAGAAAAAAAGATTCGGTTTCGGAGTTTACAAAGAAGAAGAGGACTAAATTTTGATTTTGTGAAGACGTGTGATTTTGAATTTGAATTCAATTATAAACGTGGGAAATTCAAGATAAAAACTAATAAATTTTGCTTGTGGCGTATGCGAGTGGAGCTAAATGTGAATTTAAGAGGAAATAAAAACTTAGTTTGTGGAGTGAATCGGGAATAAAAATGGTCCAAAATGGCTCAAATCCGAAATTGTGTAGAAAATAAAAATCAAATAAAATAAGAAAGAAAAAACTTATACTGCGGATTAAAATTTTAACTGTAGTATTGGGCATTTAAAAGTAAAGTATAAAAGTGTCCTAATTTGATTTAATGAAAAAAACGAGAAGAAAAACGAAAAAAAACGAAGAGTAAAGTTTCCGTGAAGCACTTTGTGAAAAAACATACAATTTGTTGAATTCAAAAGTATCCTATTGGATGAAGGGTAGTGAACTGGTGAAGAAAGTGGAATCAGCGTCTTGCGAAAAGTGGCTGTTCAGTGCTTTAATTTCTGGACTTTGTTCACATTAATTCTTAAATTGAAGTATGAGTTTCAGGTGCCCCGAATTTCTTTCTTTTGTTCTTCGCCGAGCGCTCGGAGTTCAACAAGGAAAGTGTAAGTAACTATTTGAATTTTTTTTTGTATAAATATACTGTTAGTTTTTGTCTCAAATTAATAATTTTCTTTTTTTTCTTGTTAATAAATTGTATATAAATTGTATTATGCTTGCATAAATTTTAAAACGGGGAGTTAAAATTTGTAAATTTCACTTTTAGAATTTTTTTCTTTTGTTTTTGTTTGAATTAAATAAACGGCCATGTCATATTAAAAAAACCTTATTTTCATTTTTCAAAATGACCTCCCCCTTTCCCATCCTTTTCACTTTGTGCTAGTTTTTTATGTAAGGTGGCTCAGCACGAGCAGAGGGTGTCCCGGAAGACCCACGACACGACTGAGCGCTAGCCGGCCTCAGTATGCCACCCCGGGCTACACACCTCTCTGCTAATTACTTAATGTCTGCAACTGCGGTGACTTCCGTGGTTGCTACACTACTTTTTCTCTATTTGCCAGTGAAGCACGCTTTTCTACTCTACTCTTCACCTCCTCTGTTTGCCTTGCCAGTGAGACTTCTTGTTTCTCGATGTCTGGCAACCGTACCCTGGAATTATAACCAGGACTCTGTTAGGTGAACATTGCAACACTTCTCTAAACTAACTAACATTTAACTGTGTTATTTGGTCATACTCTGCCAACGTTGATTTTATTCATCAGTTATGTCATACGTGTGGATTGCTGGCACTTTATTGCAGCTACTGATGCAAAAATTTTTAGATCTTATTTTTATCCACTAGCTTTCTAGCTTTTAAGTTGATTACTAGGCCGTGATGCTGCAAAAAATCGGCTCCTAGGATTGCTTGTGTGACGTCAGCTACTACGAAATCCCAGGTAAATTTGCGCCTGAGTCCTTATTCCACTGTCATGATTTTTGATCCGTAGGTTTTTATAACTGAGCCGTTTGCGGCGTAGAGTTTCAAATCTGTGGTATGTTGCTTGTTGCACGAAGATCAGGGTATGACTGATATTTCCGCTCCGGTGTCAATCAAGAATTCATACCCAGATTTTTTGTCGTAAATGGAAAGACGGCTAGTTTTTAATTCATTCCGACATGCGTCCGCTGATTCGCATGCCATTGAAACTAGTTTTTTTGCTGCTCCGATTTAATGCAAGGTGCGCGACATTTTTTGCTCGCTCAACAAACCTAGGGTGGTTAAAAGACATACCGTTTTCTCGAAATTTTTGTTTCGTGAAGATGATCTAAATTTAGATCTTGACTGTGAACGTCCACCCCGTAGATGCTGAATTTTGCGAGGCAGCCTTTATAACGTTTCCATTTGTGTAGCCGTTTTTCCATTCGATGCGGTTTGATGTAGCCGATATCGATGAACGCGAAATTTCCATTATTTTATCGGCCTGCGCCGTTAATTTAGTAAAATCCGTTACCTCGCTACCCACTAGGGTCCCGCGAAACATACTCCGGCATTTGTTCAAGGAACATTGTCCTTAAAACCTAGTCGTTAAATTGGTCACCGGCTAAACTTCGTAGTTTTTATAAGAAAAGAGACGGTCTTTCTTCTCCAATGTCAACACCCTGCAACACGCGACGCAATTTCGCCTCACTTGATTCCGTGAAAGACTGTAAAATTCTCCTTATAATTGCGTCATATTTTCCATGCTCGGGCGGATTAATAGCAATATCCGAAATTGCATGCAAAAGCAAAGCGTCCAAATTCACTATGCCGTATCAAAATTTAGCTTTATCCGACACCACATGGGAAATTTCAAACGCCATTTCCACTTGAACGAACCACAAACCCGCTATCAAACATTCCATCTTGTCCGTCAACCAACAAAATACCAACAATGAAAATCCTCCGTAATGATGAGGCGTTCAGAACAAAGTATATTATACATTTCAGTTTTTCTATTGTGATTATTTTACCTGTAGACACAGTCACCTCATTAACCTGTTGGATTTGATGTGCATCTTCTAGAGATTCCGTGGCAACGATTTGTGTTTGTCCGAGGATTTGACTGTTTTCTGCAACAAGATTTTATGCTTGAACAATGTTGTTCTTGGTCATTGTTGTCCGCACCACCGTCATTGTGGATACGTTTATGATGGTTTAGGAGGGTCAAGTGCGTGAACATTAGAGCACAAACATTACATCTGAAACTTATGTTGGATATTGTGTTCGCCACTGGTATATTCACCACCTGTAAACGTCCCTGCCCATCGACAGTAACAATGCCAGCCACAGTTCCATTTTGAGCAAGTTGCATGAACGACCGATCGCAGTATGAGCATTTGTACTTCAAAACCGGATTATGTGATAGCATGTGATAATTCTAGCGTTTTAAATTTCTTATAATTTGGTAACAAATTGAACATTCATATTCTGTTACCTCGCGAACTGAGCGCTTATGCGTCGAAACATAAAGTTTACTTTTGAAGTGATGACCACATATGTATATCACAACTGAAACTTTTCTTATCGTTATGCGTTTGAAGATGATTGTTTCGATCAAATTTCCGACTGCATAGAGGGCACGGGTAGCGTGGAATTGTAATGGGTTTAGGCAAAGAATTGCTGGTATTGTCGCTAAGGGTAATTGCTGCACCACATTGGGAGTATACAGAAATGTCTGTTATGCATTCAACTTTTGCTACATTCATAATTGTATCGCCTTTGTTGCTTTCAGGTTTTGTTAGTAATTTAATTTCACCATCACGGCTCGACCTATTGATCAGTCGGTAAATTGTAGTGTGTCTTCCTCATTATTAGGATTATCAGGATTTTTGCTCTCAAACACATAATCTTTGCCAACATCCTCTTTCATCTGACTGTTAAATTCCATTCTCCGATTCGAGGACCTCATCGTCCGAGCTCATGAGCACGATTTCAAAGGAAATTATCTGTTCAAAATTTGATTGCGGGTTCGGATCAGTAACAGCACTTATTGGAGGGAAGATATCCCCTAACTGATTTTGGACTTCAGCACATTGTTTTTTGAATAGACTTATGGATGTAAATGCTTCAAGGCACTTGGGACATTTATGTTGAGGGAAACGATCATCTTTCTGCCATTGCAATTTTGCATACGAGGTAGGAAGGTATTCGAGCAGTGTGCTAGTGTGCCTGCTCGACTACTACATGCTTTTTACAGTTCCTTTTTGAAGTGAATTTCTTATCATTAAGGAATTTTTGCAGAAACCGAAACAAAAAGTAGTCTGATGGTGCAAGGCCTGGACTATACGGTGGATGTATCAAAACTTCCCAGCCAAGCTCTGTCAATTTTTGCCGGATCATCAAAGATGTGTGTGGTCAGGCATTGTCATGATGGAAGACAACGACCTTTCTATTGATCAATTCTGGCCGGTTTTTTGTATTGCTTGTTGCAATTTGGTTAATTACTGACAGTACAGGGCCGAATTGAGAGTTTGGCCAGGTTTTAGCTCCTCATGATCAAAAAATCCCTTCCAATCCCACCATACGCACAGCATAACCTTATTTGGTGTCAATCCTGGCCTTGGAGTCGTTTGTGATAATTCACGTTTTTTGACCATGATCTTTTTTGAACAAAATTCTCGTATTTTACCCATTTTTCATCACCCGTAATGATTTGCCTCCAAAATGGCTCGATTTCGTTGCGTTTTATTAGCATTTCGCAAATGGAAATTCGGTCGATCAAATTTTTTTGTGTTAATTCATGCGGCACCCAAACGTCGAGCTTCTTTGTGTATCCAGCCTTACGCAAATGATTCAAAACTGTTTGATGATAGATATTCAATTCCTTAGCAATGTCATGGCTGCTTCTGTGTCGGTCTTCTTCAATTTTTTGTAAGATTTCATCGACTTTTTCAGTGATTGGTCGACCTGGCTGGGATGCATCTTTGACATCAAAATTTCCAGAACGAAAGCGGGCGAACCATCTCTTGGCTGTGGCTTTTGATAAAGTATCTTGACCGTAGACAGCACAATTTTTTCACGAACCTGCGATGCATTCTCACCTTGATTATAGTGATATTGTAAAATATAACGAATTTTTTCAGAAATTTCACTCATTTTTAAATGAATACAACTTTTGACACGAATGATGAAATACAAAACTGTCCAGACGGAAATTGTAAGCTGGAATGTCACCTTTCAAACGCATGTCAGTTTGACTCAATCTGATTAGTATTGCCCGATATATGACAACGAACACCATCTAGTGACAAAAAAGGCTCAATACTTTTTAGAATATCCAATATTTTATCAACCACCACAATTGATTCACAACCTTGCAAAGAATAATTGCGTATATCTTCCGTTTAAGTCGTCATGCATGGCAACCAAAACTCAACAGAACTGAACCCCTCTTATTAGCACCAGAAGAATTGCAGAAGCCCCTGAAGTCCATCGTTCGGATTATGTAAGCAAATTACTTCAAAGATGATCTGATCCACCTCCAAAAACTCAACATGGTCAAAAAGGGAGGCCCTCTCTCGGATCTGACACCATTTATCGATGAGAACGGAATCATCGGAGTTTCCGGTCGCCTTCGAAATTCGTAAAGTTCGTACGATGCCAAGCATCCCATGCTACTTCTTTACAATGACCCACTGGTCTAATTGCTCATGCGAAGCATTTATGATCAAAGCTTCCACTGTGGTCCTCAGACGTTGCTCGACCAAACCCAGCAGAGATTCTGGCGCATTAAGGGAAATCAATGGCGAGATCAATTTTTCACCATTGTGTAGCTTACGCCAAAGTTAAACCCAAACTCATGAACCAAATCATGGGAAATTAACCAGGAACTAGAGTTCAGCCTCCTAGACCATTCATAAATACAGAAGTGGACTTTTGTGGCCCATTTTGGGTGCACTACAAGGACTGAGGTAAAAAATCCCACAAAGCCTATATTGCCATCAAGGCTGTCCACCTGGAGCTGGCCGCAGAAGTTTCTACACATGCGTTCATTGGTTCACTTATACAGGGTTTCCCAAGAAGAGGTGTTATTTTGATATTAAAAGAAAAATGCCATTTTTTAATATAAATGATCGGATGATTATTTCATTATAAAGAAGAAGGTATGCCGGTAATAGTGGAAAATAACATCAGGCAAATGACCACCACAACCATGCTACCGGACCATACCCTTTTCATGAAATTTTCCATAAACAAGTCGCAAAGTGACTGCCCTATGTCCTCGATAGCCTCACGAATTCCATCTTTGAGGTCTTGAATCGACGCTGGGCTGTTGGCGTAGACCTTCTCTTTCACGTAGCCCCAAAGGAAGAAGTTGCAAGGTGTTAAGTCACTAGATCTCGGTGGCCAATTGTGATCATCTCTTCGAGAGATAACACGGTCCGGAAACTTTTCCCGTAAAAGATCAATGGTTTCGTTGCTTGTGTGGCACGTAGCGCCGTCTTTTTGAAATTAAACGTTGTTCAGATCAATACCATCCGATTTCGGTCACAAAAAATCATGAATCATCTCTCGATAGAGCAACCCATTCACCGTAACTGTTGCTCCAGCTTCAACTTCGAAAAAGTAAGGTACAATGACTACGCCGGACCATAAACTGCACCAAACAGTCACACGTTGAGGATAGAGAGGGGTTTCAACAATAACTCTTGCGACAATTTTGCTTGTTGACGTAGCCACCGAGGTGGAAATGGGCCTCACCACTCAAAATGATTTCCCGATGGAGTTTTATAAACCTTAAGACCCAAACCTTTATGCAAAACACGGTGTAATGCGTTTGTGGAATGCCCAATTCCAAAGAAAGACAAGGAATGGACAAACCTGGGTTGTCTTCAACACTTTCGGCTGCAGCAGCAATATTCTCGGCTGTTCTTGAGTGACGTGCACGGGTTTTATTCTTCACATCACTAAGTTGTCCCAACAGCTCGAATTTTTCCACCAATTTCTGTATTGCAGTCCGGCAAGGTGCTTCACGACGACCTTTTTGGTCGTTGTGAAGCAGTTTTACGAACCGTCTCTGCCAAATTTTCACCATTTTTATAGTGAATTTAAATAATTTCAATGCGTTGTTGAAGCGTATATCGTTCCATTTTTATAAACGGCGTAGTTTTTACTTCTTAAATGTCAAAAAATGACAGCTTTAAATGTGACATCTACCGAAATAGCGGGCTATTCAAAATAACACCTTTTTTTTGAAAACCCTTTTCGTTTTTTAGGAAGAGGAGGACATTGTGAGAAGCTCTATCACGACATTCTGTCTACCCAACTTATTTCATTTTGTGAAACAATTGTGAGCAAAGAATGTGAAAATTAGAATACACCTACAGCGTAACTTTGTTGTTCAATCGAATTTTAAAACCAATGCTGCTTTTTCAAGGTCTATATAAAAATAGAGGTCTTATTGACATTGGCATCTAATTTTTATTAAAGATGGGAAAATTTCAATCCAGCTCATGTGCTTAGACCATCAATTAAAACCCCCATACACAAATTCTATTTAGATTCATAAAAATTGATCAATGATGTGTAAAAGCTTATCCTAGTTGCTTCCGTTGCAAACACAAAAAAAATGAACTCAGACTACTTAAAGACGTGGAAACTCGATGAAAGTGCAGCCATTGAATCTATCCTATCGAAACACTCTAAAAATAACGATGTCTTTTAAATTTTACGGATCGTGAAATTGTTTTATTGGCACAGCCATCCGGACCATTGAAAATTCTAGCATTTGATTTGGGGTGGCAGATTGCTCCCGCCTGACTGAAGATACAGTCCCAAAATTGGAAAATTCTCCGCCACAGCTCATAGCTTTTCAGTTTTCCAATAATTATTCATGACTTTCCGGCCGCTGCTGTTGCCACTGCTGCTGCCGTACCGTTTCTTGCCTTGGCCAATTCTCATCATCTTCACCATCAACGCCAACGACTTACCACTAGAAATTCCACGGAAATCCGATTTGTATTTTTCGAATTGCCATTTAGATGAAAAAATTGTTCCTTGTTCTTTAATTTCATTAGAGGGAAAATCTTTAAATTTATGGCTAAACAGATGGGATTTTCCTTGGGTGATATTTGGTTGGAGTGGATGGTTCGTTGGTTGCGTTTTAATTTTTCGCAACTGCATTTGGTTTGTAATCGAATTTCGAGTTGATTTTATTTATTGTAATTTTTGGGATTTTCCCGATGACTTGTGGGGACAAGTTTGAAATGAGAAATGTTCCAATGGGGGTTGTAAATTAATTCGAAATGAAATCATGTTCTGGGATCATAATGAGATCCGACATCCAAATGACTCGAGTCTATGAGAATGCTGATTTATAATTTCGTTACTCAAAGGAAGGACTAAAAATTAGAACCAGATTTAGCTGTTAAAGGTTACTCACAATTTCGGATAAAAACCAGCAAAATTCCTAAGAAAAAATACTTTTAAAAAAGTTTCAGCTGTACTTAATGTCAAACCTGCTTTCCATAGCTATAAATTCAATACAAAGTAACACCCCCGCTAAATGCATCACCCCAACAAATTTCAATATGTCCTAGCATCATAAGGCAATCGTTGAGTTACTTTGCGCACAATAAGTGAAACGTGTCTAATTGCTTTTTTGAAGAAACATATTTAGCAGGTGACAAATTGATGTAAATGATTCCCGGTGACAGCAAATAAGGAGACCAAGACAGCTTGCAGAAGAGAAGATAGGCAAGTTTGAGTTGGAGTGCGCCTTCAGGGTGACGTTGGAGGTCATGTCTTAAGATATGGTCGTGTGGTGGTGACAGAGTTGTTGGCAGAGTCTGATGAGCAGCGACAAATTATAAATAATGACTTTAGCGGATATTTTCTTGTTAGCGTTTTAATTATAGACAAGCTCAGCGCTAAGTGTCATTAATTAGAAGGCATTTCGATTAATTGCCGAGATGAGAGCTAGGAGGGATGAAAATGCTTCAAATAAGTAAACAACTAATTCGATATTCATTATGATTGATGGTACACAATATTTTGGTATGCCGATAAAAATATTTTCAAAGATTTTTCTAGCAAAAAGCGGAATAGAATTTAAAAAAAATAAAAATTGAAGCATTTATTGAATATGTACACTAAAAAAAATTGTTTTAAGAAAAATCATTGAAGTTCTGTAAACAAGAATTGTAAAAAATACACCTCGTGACACGTTTTGGGTGGACGAAATAGTTGTTTTGAGCTTAACTGCAAGTATACGATTCAAGAAAAGTCGCATGGTCCAGCTTCTTGAAATGAGGTTGGTGAAGAAGAGTATGGAAAGATTCTACGGAAAATTGGAAAAGATCACCCGGAAGGCGTATGAATCTCATTTGTGTCTGGCGAAAAAATACCCGCTAGGTTGCCCGCTGTTTCTAACGAAAGTGAAGGTTGCCAAAGACTGTGAAAGCAAGCGAAAGAAACGGATATCGAAAAAGAAGTTTCAACAATTACGTCGAGAACAATTGATGATTACTCAAAGTAACAAGGTTGCGTACCATCAAAAATTTCATGGTTAACCAATCGGCGCAGGAATTCACCCAAGCTCAAATGAATATCCTGAATATGGGATTGAAATACACCATCAACACATATGCTAAAGCGGAAGACATTAATCGAAATCGGAGCAGGAAGCAGACTCGTTCACAGGCACAGACTGTTGGGGGAGAAAAGGAAGTAATTAGAACCAGTAGAGAAGATGTATTGAGAAAAGGAGCCAGGGGGTTGAAAAGCAGATGAAAAACATTATGAATGAGCTCAAAAGTCTAGCGCTCTACTGTATGAAAGCGGACAAAGGAATTTTTTTTTAGGTTAGAGGTGAATATCATTTATGCACAGAGTTTGAGACTTCCATACTCGGAAGCGATTGGACTATCCACTAAACACCTTCTCTGTCAATCTGAGAACCCAGCCTGGAACCATTTGACACATTACTTTGGGCCAGGTCTCCTTTTGTTACGCCGTGAGGCGCCATGATGCTGGAAAATCCCTTTTCTAGCGGGAGAGAAAAGGGAAAGAGGAATTAGCAGACAAGCGGTCTCCCAGCCCCAATACCCCAGCTGCTGTGAGTTCCTTTCGAGCGTCACCGTGCCTCCAGCTCCCTTTCGTAGCCTCTTCGCTGCCTGCTCCATTTTGCGCACACAAAAACTGTGTGGCAAGCATCGTCTTCCTCTCCAGGGCAAAAAAAAAAACAATCAGAGGACCGTGACTTACCAATCTTGTGCAGGTAAGACTGGAAACACCCATGCTCGCTCAAAAGCTGCGTCTGATAGAAGTCAGTTTCACCACGCCTTCGATCTAGCCATGGTCTCACATACAGGATGAGGCGCGCAATCCACCTTCCCTTCGTATAATTCACCCAAGACTGCTGCCAATCGTTTAGCGAGCGCTGGCCTCTCCTCGTGGACAACCATCTTTCTCACATCTTCGTTTCGATATAGAGAAATAGCATGGCGCTCTCTAGGAAGGAGGATAATTGGTATCACGCCTGCATAACTCTCTGCGCCGAATAAGAGACTATCGGATACGAAGATGCAATCTTCAGTGTTCCTCTTCTCTGTACCTGTGCCAGGCGTTTTCAGTATACTTTCTACTGAGAGCCAATAAAGCGCGATTCACCTGGCATCTCCAGTCCCAGTAGCCCGTCGTAAGACACATTCCACAAGTCTGGACCAAGGATAAATCCCTGGGCAACACTCGATGTAACTTCCAATAGCCAAGGCGTTTGAAACATTAAAGAGGTGCCGCATTTTGCGGTATCCTGCAGATAACCCACCCTATTCTTACTTAACCCTTGTTCAGAAATTGCTCAGCGTCCTTTTCAGTCAAGTCAATGATAACCATGCGTTGTCTCCTTTGGTTTTCTGGTGTCCGCCTAGCTTTGATTCTGCTCACCACGCTAAGGAACTTTCTTTTGATGGCCTCTTCTACCTTAATGGCATTAGTCCTAACTAACAAAATCAGCAGGCACATCAAAAGAAGGGGCACCGTCGACATAACCCTATGAATCAACCGCTGTCCCCTCAACGGACAGCCCCCGCCAGCCACTTTTCGATTCTCGCCTTCGGATGATTGATTGATCGCCTGAGGTGTTGCTTCCTCAGACGGCGCGGTTTCGTGCGCTGATGGCAGCGCAAATCTCTGAGTCGGTCTCTTTTGTATTCCGGATTTGGTTTTTTCATCGGCAACTCACACAAAACCGTCGCAGTGATCACTTTATAGATGGTGTGCTGTCTTTGCTTATGATAAACAGTGTCCCGGGGATAGCATTGTGATGCATCTGTCTCCACTTTACACGGTGCAGCAGCTGAGTCAATTATTCTTGTGACCACCGTCACCAGAATTCGAGTTTGAGGTAGTTTATCAGTTTCTCCCGAGGGTAGATAGTGCCGATAACTGGCTCAGCGTGACCATCCACCATGGTCATGAGGGTTTGTGCTAGAGTTAGCGCTGCCAAGTCATTGGGGTCGTTTGACATCGGAATAAACGGTCCTGAATCAAACATGCCTCCATTTCAATTACGTATGCATACACTTCTTCATAAGTGAGAGTTGCCGCTAAAGCGCCTCAGTGGAGAAAATTTTTGGTCGATTGAACTGCCGACACCTACGGTCCACCAACGTGAGGTACGTAAGGTTAGATAAAATGGAAATCGATTCCAGAAGCGCTGCATGCGGTGGTTATTTTCTTTTGTAATGACGACAAATCACAGTTGATTGAGCGCTCCCATACAGTTGGTGATATTGCCGCAATAGAGATTTCTGTAATTGCCTCGTCTCCCAACGAATTTCTTCAATGAAATGGTGAATACTTTGGTGCTCAAATCATTCACTAACTCCAAATGGACGGCCTTGTTGGATAAGCAACAAAAGATGGCGATGTAGCTCTTCTGGCGCCGGGTACCTCTATTATGGTAATGGATAATCATATGCCATTCATGAATGGCCGAGCTAGTTGAACGCTTGTGCTCAGCAGGGTTCACATAATTTGAGAGACCAGTCTAGGTCCGGCTCGGACCAAATGCACTGCCGTACAATTGATCTTTTGAGTTGCTTTTCCCTGACTGGCCAGAACCATTATCTTGTAGTGTCGAGTAATGCTGGCATCCCGAGATGGCAGTTGTCGCAGTGAAGGTCCATCATCAGCAGCATGGTGAATGGGTGCTTGAACGGCATCAGTATCAGGTGTTTGGCTTCGAAGCTTTCATTCAACGCCTCCTAGTGAGGCATAGGATTCCCTCTGGATCCGGGAACGGAGCCAGTCCCACCAAATGCCGATGTCTGTTGACTTGTTTCTCCAACCTTATGTCTTGGGTTTCGTCTCGGAAGGCTTTTTGCTCGGCGTACCTGATAATGATTTCCAATACGCTGGATAGTTCGTGACTTATGAGTGCTTGGTTCCATAATTGAGGAGGCTGGGAAGCTGGTTTAAGATGATTGATGAAACGTATCATGTAGGCCACTATACGTTGCAGCCTCTTTACGGAGTTCCCAGGTTTAATTTCATGAACGAAATGAACATCGGCAGCATTCGCTGCAACCATTGCTGTTTTTAATTGCCTTCTTTCTGCGTCGCTGGCCCGCCCGCTACGGTTATCGGAAGGCCAGTCTGATACTGCTTCTCCTAAAATGGATGGTCCATACAACCACATGTTACAGCTGCTCAGTTCAGCCAGTGCCATAACACGTGGGAAATGTCGGCTGGATTGTCTCTGGAAGCAACGCGTTGCCATTGATTTTGCCTCGAAAGTATTTGAATGGCCAAAACCCGACTAGCAATGAAGATATTGTACGAAGATGCTTTAGAGTAGACCCAAGCTAGGACGATTTCAGCATCAGTCCAGAAGACATGGAAAACCTTTGGCAGGTTGAGTGCAGTTTTGGATTGCTTAATTTTCTCCGCTCCTAACTTTGCACAACAGATTTACAGACGTAGAACAGTTATCCTCTTGATCAAAGCCACTCGTGATTGGGCGCACAACGGCTTGACAAAAATTTGAGCCCTCCTCAGAATTGATGGGAAGTGCATTTCAGCTTCTCGGAAGCGTCACAAAAGGTATGTAACTGTACCTGCACTAACGTTTAGGCGAGGTTGTGACTGATGCAGTGACGTCAGGCTACTGCAGAAATCAGACCATCGAGTGTAGATTCCTGCGGGTAAGGCTTCATCCCAGTTCAACTCCAAACGCAATAACTTTTGTTAGTTCCGATGACTGGAGCCAGAATGCCCAATGGGGCGAACATCCTGGCAATATCGAATGGGATCGTCCCCTTGAACGACTGCGTATCGGTTGATTCCAGATTAATGTGTATCTGGAATTTGCCAACCTTTGGATGCCACATTGTTCCCTATGTTTTTATGTTGTCCTCGGAGAGACTAATGAAGCCTAGCTACACTTGCTGGTCCTTCGGTTTAATCCTCTGCAATAGTCAAGCATGGTCTTCTTATGACAGAACCTTCAGACATTTGGTTGCTAATTATGAGGCAAACCTCGTGCTGTAAGTTACGGTTTTTAGCTCAAAGTAACGCAAGGGTTGCGTTGAACTTTTTTTAAAGGCCAGACCATGGTATTGACGATCTTCGCGATCTGGTGTTATCTGCTGATACTTTTTTTTAATGTCGGGAGTAGAAACAACGTGGGGCACTAGTAACGTAGTAGGATCGCGAAAGGTCGCCCTGGACAGTGGGTCTCGTATGAAGGGTGTCGTTGAAAGAAACTTTCGTGGTGATCTTGCTGGATGCGTCGAAGATTACTCACAATTTGATGGTGCTATTGTCCAGCTTGAGTAGACAATGATGTGGTAGGTGATGTTGCAATTCCTCAAGCTGCTGCCGTGTAACTTCTTCCATATACCTAAACCCTC
The DNA here is from genome assembly GCA_963969285.1 of Odontomyia ornata. Classification (NCBI taxonomy): domain Eukaryota; kingdom Metazoa; phylum Arthropoda; class Insecta; order Diptera; family Stratiomyidae; genus Odontomyia; species Odontomyia ornata. Next base: position 53,240,895 of record OZ017740.1, on the reverse strand, counting down.
CAGGAACTCCTCGTTGTGAGGCCTCAAATCAGCGTTTTTCTCCAGGTGGCGTTCTATGGCGTAAAACCTTGCGTGTGGCAACTTCTTCTGAGTCAGCTAACCTCTAGGGGTCGGTATCTTACTCGGGAACAAACGTCGGGCTATCTTCGCACTGTCTGACTAAAGTGTGTTTCACGTGCCCTATCAGTCAGCCCAAACTTGTGTTTTGGATCTTGCGTTTCCTCGAATTCCCAAAATCACTTAATGGTCTCGCTCAACTTGGTGTCCTCTGCCAGAACTCCACATGTCACTGGTGAAGCGTGAGGTGTGACCACCTTTCCTGCAACTATCCATCCGAGGAGCATGTTTTAGAACACTGGTAACTCTGGGCCCAATTTTATCTGCCCAATAGCCAAAATTTTATTAAAGTGTTCGGCGCTCAGGAACAGGTAAATTCGCTCCATTCGGTAGAAGTTAGGATCCGTCAGTTTGATATTCTTCAGAATGTGCCGTCTTGAAATTTTTGAATACTGAGAAGGTTGAGTTGAAATGATCTTTCCCATGACATAGGCCTCCATCTGCATGGCGTAACCATTTAATCTGGAATGCAGACCAAGATTCACCTTGTAGTGTAACGCTGACCCTTGCGGTGAATTTGGTGTGCGGTGTCGAAGGTATTCCCACCCTACTGAATATTCGTTCCATGATCAAGTTAATTTGTAAGCCAGGATCCAGCACAGCTCAGCATTCCATCGTCTTACCATTGCTTTCAATCTATATAACTATGTATCCTTTCGATCGTGGGTCCATCAAAATAGTTAGAGCGAGTGATGGTGTATCTGCTTGCGGCCTTTCACGGCCCTGATCAAAACTCTAAGAATCCCTTTAAGGGTGGTAGTTACCGTAGACTGGACAAAGATTGCTCATAGAGTTTATTTGAAAGAAGAAAAATAAACACAACAACAGTTCATGAAAAATAATAATATTATAAAACAAGCTAACTCCTTTTTCCTTAAATAAACTAACGAATTGACTAAATGAATAAATGAACTTCGAAATCAATGCTATAAAAACCAGGAAATAGTCCTTCTCTTCGGACGCCTGTCACCATATTCATCCTTCACTGATCCGGTAATAATTAAATTCAGATTAAAGTTTGATTTTGTTTCACTTTTTCATTAATAAACTTTTGTTCTTAATTCAGACTTCCTCTTTTCATTATTTTTGAAATCCCGACACTGAATGATCCTTTTTTCAATTAACTTTTCACAGTATCCACCTCAACCTGCATCCACTGTTACTCGGCACCATTGAAAACTCGCTAAAACTCCATCTCAACACCAAATCTGGACAAACTGCCTCCTTTACCTTCCCCGATTCTCGCTGCCATACCAGGGTAACGTAATCGAAGTTCAATACACTTCGATTCCGTTACTCACAAATCTTTTCCATATCAACAAACGCGACAATCTCCATTTTGCATATATGGCGATTTACATAACCATGATAGCGTTTGGTTGTATGCAAATCGTCATACATACGGAAACAATTGCTTTTGCCAATATCCCAAAATGAGTGTTTTCCTGTGCTCGGGAGAACTTGAACCCAGGGTCCCAGTGGACCCCTTGATCGAGAGTCCACGACGCTACCACCTGTTGACCTCCCATTCATTTATTTAGCAGTTTCAACTACGAACCTTTCTTAATGGGTATGGAAATTAAATTTTGTTAGTATAGCCCAGTCATATTAGGTAAAAAAAAGGGGTCAACCTCGGAATGAAAGATAATAAGCTGCAAATTGGTATGAACCTTTGTTTTGTCATTCTAAATGTTGTCTCAAAAGTCACAATCGTTATCGTGTTCGCGTCTCAAGATATTCAAGGTCAAAGGTCACAAAAATCGGTTTTTCGCGAATATCTGGCTTCCTATCGGTTAAATGAGATTTGCATTTATTATAAAAGTTGTAGGCTATAAAATTCCCTACAACTTTTGTTTAAACTTTTTTTTTCATACGACCAACCGTTTTGAAGGTAGAGCGCGAAGAGTGCACATCGTACAGTCATATACGGCCTAATGCAAGGTCAAGCGTGAGTTATGGTTATCAGTACGTTATAAAGTCAATTATTTACTTGGAAATTATAATTATTAAACAATGCCTATTATTTATGTACTAACTATTAATTATTTATATTTAATTAAAGTAAGTAACTTGATTATTTATATATAATTATTCATATTTAACTATTTGACAAAACAAAGGTTCATACCAATTTGCAGCTTATTATCTTTCATTCCGAGGTGAAAGCCCTAATATGACTGGGCTAGTAGGGCAAGGTGGATGAATTTTTGTTAGTACAACAAATAAAATTTTGTAACTGGGAGATAATGCATAAAATTAGTCAGTATGAAAGAAGGAATTAGGTTTTGTTAGTGAAAAGGTATTGAATGAAATTTAGTTAGTGGGAAAGCTAAGATTATTATTATATGATTTTTTTTTGTAATTAAAAATAGGGTATGAAGGTAGGATTGAGATGATGGGGAGATAAAAATTATAGGGAAATTGTTAAATGTTAAAAAAAAATTAATAAAGGTACAGATAAAAAGGTATATGTGCCGAAAAAAAGGTGAAGATGTTACGGAGGCAATTTGAAGTTGGAAATGGGAGAATGCCGGTACGCCGAGATTCGCAACAGCACCTGCATGTTTTCCAGGCCTCTAAGACATTCCAAATAAGTATCGTGTAGAGTGTTTATTGCTACCACCGTCGGTTTCCCGCCCGTTGATCTAATAGCTCACTTATGAGTGCAGCAACGAGTGCCGTCAATATCATCAATTTTCGTAGCGTTCCTTCAAAGTCTTACAAGCAGCGTCGTAGATGTCCTCTGAAAGTGTAAAATTTACGGACAAGTCCCTCAGTTTCTCCTGTGAGGTTGGCCTTGAGATACCACAGCCTTTGGCAATTTAACATTGGCTGGCTGTGTACCATTTGGGCGAAAAAATCTTGGAACTGTCGCCAGTTTAGGTAGTTTGCACCAAAGGCTAGGAGTGCTATCTTCGCTAAGCGCAAACCGGGGGTAGTTACAGTCAGAACCAGTGGCGTGGATGCAGCGTCGAGTTCTTCTAGCTTTGTTTTCAGCCAGTCCTGCGGAACTTCCTTCAGTTTAATGCGTTGGTTGCGATCGAAACCAAGTCCTCCACGATCGTTGCTGACTTTGCAAAGCTGGTAATAATATTGTTCCAGTTGTGACCAGCACCGTTGCACTGACACGTTTCTGGACTTGCGCCACTATAGTTAGACCTCTGGATGATCCAGACGAGAAATCAGTCGAAACAAGGAATCCGCCATTACCTTATATCGCCGGAGAATTTTGGTGATGCTGGGATTAGTATGCCCCTGCATATCTGCCTGCCTCAACTCGCTGACCTCCTCCATCGAGGGCAACCTTGTCCGTTCCAATGAGCTGCCAGTCTTAGGAAGCCTCGAGGGCAACGTCCGATCCGAAAAGTACCTTTGTAAGTCCAAAAATTTACTTGAGCTATCTCGTACAACTTGCTGGTAAAATATTTGTTGGATACCAGTACATCTGGTAGCTCCCTTATTTGTGAATCCACCGTCTCGAAGTCAACCCAGACGGACTCAAGTCGCCAAAGTCTGTCCTGGCAATATTCGGACCTTTGCTTCCAAGCTGCTGGATCTTTCTTGTAATTGACGATCGGATTGTCTGGCAATACCAGATACAGAAAGGAAGAAGCTAGAGCATCCTTGTCGAAATTTAAAGCCGGTGTATCATGTGAAATTTATACTGCATACGGTCTCACCTGTAAAGAAGTTTGTCTCATCTAGGTGTCGATTGTAGGCTTTCCATTCATCTATGGATGTCCTTACACCTTCTCCCAATTAAAGATCTGGGAAGTACTTTGGTAAACACGTTAACTCCTGAGTTGTGGAGAAGAAGGGAATTATTTGAAAATATTGAAGTATGGCCAACCTTACGCAGAAACAACTCATCTTGAACGCCCATTCTACATCCCACATGTATCTCCGGGAACTTGTTCATCGGGAAATTGGGCCAGCGCTCAGCAAGCACCATTGCCGTGGACAGGCTTTTATGAGTTTGTTGACACAATCCAGATGGTAAGCGGCAAGCGATCGCAGCTGCGCTTTCAGATACTTCAAAAGGATTTTAAGGGATTAATAGAATCCAGTAGATTGAGTACCATAACTTGTAAATAGATTGACAGATAACTGGCAATGTCATATTTTAGGTGAGGTTTGTTTGGTTATATATGTAGATCAGATACGGAGGATAGAATTCTTGGTTGTGTCCACCCTTTCTATGGATTTTTTTGGCATAAACTTCGATGTGGAAATTCAAATGCAAAGTATGTTATTATTTGCAATTTCAATCTATTTAGTCGGAGAAGAAACGATTGAAGTATGTGATGGACTAGGAATTTACTAGCTTGGAAAATTCTTTAGAGCGCGTTAAAATGTCAAATTTAGCGTCCATCACGTAATAGATATACTGCCCTATATCACATACTTTACCAAAGCATATCAACGCTATAATAGATGAGATGTTAAAGAGGAATACGATGAAACTATCTTCCAGTGTGTGGTCCTTGGCGATTTCGATTCTTAAAAATAAAAACGTCTCCTTTCGTTTCTATATGGACCCTCGGAAAGGTAAATTCCGGGCTGCCATCATTCTCCTGTTTATTAATTTAAACACTCGATGATATCGTTTATATTTGGCGCAATATGTCCTCGTTTCCGTCTCCTTTAATCCCCTACTATTACTTATTTTGAATTTTTTCCTGTTATTATAAAAATATCCTATTTTCCCTTCCTTAATTAATCCTTAATTGTTATCTTCTTTACTTATCTAAATTTTTTTACTATCTTCACTAACAAATAATCTTGTCTTGTCTTTTCCACAACGAATATCATTGTTTTATCTTGTTGTTCGCATGCATTCATTGCAATGGGATAACAATATAAAATAATCATACCTTTAATCCCCGTACAAACTTGCTCATTTCGATAATATTGATGCAAGCTTTCTAATCTTCTCAATTGAAGTTGAATGCATGGGAGAATTTTGAAATCTAGTGTAGCTACTAGCGCATTAGACTCATTCGAGACTGTCGGCTTGGGTTCCCCGGGGCATAAGGAAATTTTTGTAGTTTCGTCAAATGTAATTTCTGAGTGTATGGCAATTTTCAATTAGCTAAGCATAATCATAGTTGATTGCAAATCACCATACATGCAATCAGAATAATTGTATTTGGCGGAAAATGAAAGATGAACAGAGGGGACGGGATTGAAGTGTAATAAATTTCAATCACACTAACTCTGAATGACAGTGGATTGCTGGAATGGAGAAAGGGTTGCGTGGTTGCGGCAGTCAAGTGTTAGCGAGGGTCTGGACGGGACATTTAAAATCGAGAATACGAGATGTGAAAGATTGGAGGCTGAAGAAAACGTCGAATCGGTGAAAAAGTAAAAGCTAAATTTGGAATTTGTGTGGAAATAGTGGATTTTTTTTACACTGGATGTGGTACATTTGGGAGATAAAAAATAAAGAATATTGTTAATAATATAAAAGATGTGTGTAAAAGGTTCACGATAAACAAATGCATGATGAACAATTTAAAAACGGGACAAGCAAATCGAGTGTTAAGAAAAAAACTCTAAAAGGTTTTGGGGACCAAGTGTCGGAGTTTGGACTGGAAAAGTGGCTGGCAAGTGCAAGTGATGTTTCTTTTAAATGTAAAGTTATGTGAATTTAAATCGCAAGCGGAGTTGTAATATGTAATTGAAAATAAAGAAAACAGTTTAATATGTGTTGTTAAGAAGTTGGATATGTAGAATTAGTGAAGCAAAAAAGAGACTAAATTCTAAGAGTGGCGAAGAGGAAAAGAATCAGTCTGAGAAATGGACGGACTGAGCAAGCCGCAAATAACTTCTATTCATATTTAGTACGCACGGTAAGCCGCGGTTTTTTTTTAATTATAGGAAGCAGAATTTATTCGGTATAATTTATTGTTCAGGAGTTTTCCGAGGCCCATGCCTTTGTTGTTAGGGACGCTCTATAACCTAACAAGGGGGTTAGTACATTGCAAATTATACATAATATATAATTACTTTACTTAAAATTAACTTACATATTTGGACCTGCTGCATAACCAGGAGAACAAAGCTCCAACTATACAAATCTGTGATAAGACCTGTGTTATGCTATGGGTGTGAAACATGGACCCTAACCCAAGCGTCCGCAAATATATTGAACGCCTTTGAGCGACGAGTCCTGAGACGAATAATCGGAGCGAAGCTAGACGGGGACCAATGTCGAATTCGATACAACCATGAGATCTATGAAATTTTTGACGATCCGGAGGTCTCAACGATTATAAGACCGCGGAAGCTGCAATGGGCTGGACACATCAATCGTATGGACGAACATCGGATACCCAAGAAGGTATTTGCTGGGAGAACTGAAGGCCGGCAGCCAGTGGGGAAAACGAGGAAACGCTGGTCTGACTCGGTCGACAAAGACAGTTCATCGCTGCTCGGATTTCGGAATTGGAGGACGCGGTCAATGGACCGAGACAGTTGGAAGTGCTGTTTGCAGGAAGCGTAGGCCCGAGAGGGGCTGTAGTGCTAAGAAGAAGAAGAAGATTTGGATATTATCAATTTAATTAGAATTTTTTAGTTTTGAACATTGAAGCGTCTACCAAGCGGTAAACATTATTATCGCATTGAATAATATTTGTTCGTTTTGGTTTTTATTATGAACAGTCATTTTCTTTTTATTGATAATAAACTGGCAATGAGTGAGTAATTTTTTTTTCTTTCATTTCTCGAAACGACCCCGCCCTTCCCTTCCTATTATATGGTAAAGTTTTAATGTAAGGTGGCCCAGCACGGACAGAGGATTTTCCGGAAAATTTCACAACATGACTGAGTCCTAGCCGGCCTCAGTATGCCATCTCGGGTTAGGTAATCCTCTTCCAATCTATGTCTGCAACTGCAGTGATATCCGTGGTTATAACAACGTCTTTCGATGGTTAAGTGAAGAGAATCTAAAGCACAACCTAAAAGAACCAGGACCAAATAGAATGATACTACGAGTAGTTAATGGTCATAACAGATTGTTATTCTAGGGGCTACTTGATTGACCGGGATGACTAAAACTCTTTTATTTCAATGTAATACGCAGGCAGCCATGTCGGTGGTCACAGTTAAGGCAATAAGGCACTATGAGATTAAACTGGGATGTTGGCGTATAGAGAATAGTGGAAAAGGATATCCGATCAATCTAAGTGGAAACATTTGAACCTACGTTGTGCTAGAACCAGATTGACAGGGAATCTCCCAGGTGTATCGTGATGGCATAATTCACAGAGTGGCGAAACGTGGTCTTTTTGCTTATGAAAGTATAGAAAAAATTGAGCTCTGGTCCTAAAACAACTTAGGTTGAATAGAAACCAGATGTTGTGTGTCGCTTTAACCATGCTCCATGTGAGGGCACAGCAACATTTAGATTGCTCTGGATTACTCCAGCAAAATGCCATGATTGTTCTTCATAAAAAGGCAATCGTTTCAGCAGTGATGCGAATCCTTGAAGACGGTATTTTCTTGTTGTATAAAGTTCTGGCAGTGATAGTCTTTGACATTGAAGTTCAGTTTAGGTCCAGAAAGTTTCAGAAATTGATGGCGTCATACAAATTATATTTATACACCACGTTTTATCATATCAGATCATAATCTAAAGCTATTCTTACGGTCATGAAATCATGTGCAAATCTAGCAAAGAACGGGCATCCATGTAGCTATGGTTGTTTTATGAAAAGGACTACGAACATCCACAAAAAATGGATTAAAAAACATCTTCTCTGATACAAGGGTTACAGATTATGCAATTTTATAGCCTAATTTGGAAAAATCTGATTTAGATCTTTCAACTATCTTATATGAATATTTTATAAAGGATCACCTTCATTAGTCTTTCATTTGGAATTGAATTTTGAATACATTTATTACCATTAATCTCATCCCGTAAAGTTATCAGCACAGACTTTCTAATTTCCCATAACTTTCACTTTCCTTACATTCTCAACAGTGTTCATTAATTATTTTCAGAATTTATCAATTAACCCACTCATATGGATTAACTTTCCCAAAAAAATATCTCCTTGAAAGTTTTCATTTTCACTTGAGCAACTTAAACCTCCAGCTGAGGAGCGGTTAAATATGTCAAGAATTTCTCTCACATAATTTCTCATTCAAATCATCCAGAAGAAGGCTGAAGAAGAATTTCGGGTAGTTTGTTCAAATATTCATTACATCCTTGTGGAAATCCAAAAATCCAAAAACGTAACATTAAATGAGTGCTGACAGTCAAACGTACACACCCAATCCCATTGGAATTAATGTCGCACAACTTTTCATGAGCCTTATTATACACTGAGAGATAGACAGACGACAAGCTATCGTTAGGGAATACTCGTGCTTAGTATCTAAAGTAAAGCGGGAGCCGTTGCAGTAGATGGAGCGTATGCGGATTGAAATGATGGAGTATGGCGTTGGGGAGATACATCTTGCCATCACAATCATCCATCAGAGTCAAGAGAATCATGGTCTGACGCTTGATACATCATATCGTATGCTAATCCTAATGTTGGCGCTAATCCATTACCATCTGCTTAGTACCCCAAAGTCAGCCTTGGGAGCCTCGCACCCGGTCGACTTACTGCAGAAATACTTCAAGGAATTGTTGGTTGTTTGAGGAGTTGTTATAGTTTAGATTGGTGACAAAAAGGATGATGATTTTATCAGGACTTAGCTAGTGATTAGAGAAACCACTCATGAGTGACTTTGATATGTGGTTAAGAAGACACTGGGTTAATGAATTGTGCTACGTCTGATGGCAGCATATAAAATAACCCTCAATTGAAGCTAAGTACTCCAAGAAAAGCGAAGGAATCCTCTGTTTTAAACTAGCTAATAAATAAACAGAATTCGGCAAAAAAAAAAACATTAGCACTCATTCAACGCAGTATATATTTTCAGAAGAAAATCTTGCGAAGTATACAAAATTTGAAAATAATTCGTCGTATACCTCTATCTTATGCGTTATTTTGTTTCGATATGAGAAAGAGTCACATATTATTCATGACCTTGACTGGTGAATACTGGAATCTCAGTTAATTGTAATCTCAACAAACACTTATATCAAAGCTAAGCAGAGTAGCGAAAATTCGAATGCAGATATCACTTGTTGTCCCTAAGCATCATGAGGCCAACTAGCAATTAGAGAGGCTCTTCGAGTGCTGAGCTACATGCATGTGTATAAAGATAAACTTTTCAGGAGCGTACGCCCAACAAAAGGGCTTTGCAACCGTAACCATAACCATCTGATGACATGAACCGATGGCTTGAATTATGAATTCATTGAACATATAAGAATCGTTCAATTATCTACGAGTACATATAAAATCGAGAAAACGCTGGTCTGACTCGGTCGATGAAGACAGTTCATTGCTGCTCGGATTTCGAAATTGGAGGACGCGGTCAATGGACCGAGACTGTTGGAGGTGCTATTTGCAGAAGAAGGACTGAGAGGGGCTGTAGTGCTAAGAATAAGAAGAAGACATATAAAACGAAGTATCAGTCAGTGAGTCGGCTTGTTTCCTTTTTGGCCAAGTGACTAACGCATCCGACCAACAAGCGGACAAGCTCTTTAACTTTTGAAGAGTTACAGGAAGCCAAATTCAAATGTATACGCGAATAGTGAAATCAGTTTTACACGAGGGTGGTCCAATAAGTACAACTACTTAGAATCATCGTCCTATAGCGTGATTATCTTAAAAGAGATTCACTTTCATCTAGTACATTCTTGTGTCAGTGTAAGCACACCGAACATCACACACACCACGATACTGTTTTTCGACATGAGTCAGTCGAAGTCCGCCATCCGCCGTGAATGGATTGCCGAATAAATTGCTTAATTAATATTTTCGTTCTTTTTGTTATTATTCACATCCATTGTTCCTCCCCACTGAATCATTCTGACGGTTCAGAAGTGGGATGATGGATTTGATAACCGAATTAAATGGATTGACGCTGAAAGTGCTGCGCGAGAAGTGCCGATATCATGGATTGGCGACCGCCCGGAACAAGTCCATGCTTGTTCAACGCCTCGCCGAATTTGGTGATAAAAGTGCGACAGGGATAGATAGTGATCTCTTGCCGAGAGCCCGCGAACTCGAAGAAACAGTCCGTCAGCTGCAAAATTTGAGTGTTGGTGTGCCACAAAGCGTTTCGACGCCAGTAACACAAATAGTTTCACGACGCGTGGACGAAAACGTTCAATCGTTCATAAGTGGAAGTGTAAACACGAACGCACACACACAACCGTCTTTGCCACCGCAGTTGCCGTCGTCGACCAATATGACTCAACCACTCGCATACACGATGCCTACGCATATACATGGACCGATGATGAGTAATGTTTCGTTTGCTTCACATCACCAGCCGCGCATGCAGGTCACAAATGCCTCCGCTACGACGGGTCCGCATCTCGCTCAACCGCCAACATGCATGTACTCGTATGTACATATATCAACCGACGAGCGAGATCGGGTCTGTGAATGTTCGCGACATTGCCGATGTGTTGCCGGAGTTTCACCCGTTTGCCGCCGATTCTTTAATGTCCGAACAGTTTGCGTGTCGTGTCACACAACTAAAGGAAGCCTACCGATGGAGTGACCGTCTTGTGCTGCTTTCAATGTTTTCGAAGTTGAAGGGTGCTGCTAAAACATGGATCGACATGTCGCCAGTTTTTAATTCTTGGACAGAGTTTGTCGGAAAATTTCTAACAGATTTTCAGTGTCTCATGAACATAGCCGATATTCATCTCCGTATGGCTGAAACGAAACGCAATTTTACCGAAACGATGGAGGAATATTATTATCGAGTTCTAGCGTTAGGCCGGAAAGGTGGATTGCCTGACGCAGAAATCATAAAATACGTGATAAATGGTTGCAACGATATCGATTTCGGGAAAATATCATCGGCACAACAATTGAATTTTTGCCACGAATTATTATCAGCAATTCGACGCTATTCCGACACTTGCCGTTCAAAGAAATCTTTTCAACCGAAACCCCGATCATACGACATGCGTCCGCCGAGTCCTACGAGTAAGCCTGAAACACCGTCATTACCGAGAAAACCGAAAGAACCCGTCTGCTATAATTGTTTCAAGCCCAGACATATCTCCGTCCGTTGTCCACAACCGCAACGCCGTGCAAGATGCGCAACATGCAATCGTACCACTCATCAAACCACCGATTGCCCACATATGAGATCTGCGCCGGATAGCGCGAAAACGTATGAAATCCAGACGAATGGAAATGGAAAGGAAATCATCAAAGTGGTGTCAATACGAGGTCGTGAGATTCGAGCATTCGTGGATCCGGGGAGCAATAGAACGTTGATGAGAGCGTCGTTGGCGAACACTGTGGGTGATATCGTTCCTTGCAATGTTGCTCTGTGCGGATTTCCGGGTGGTAAATATGAATGTACGAGCAAAGTAATCGTCTCAATGAACATTGATCACAGGACGTACGCCGTAGATGTGTTAGTTGTCGAGGATGATTGTATCGAATACGAAATGCTATTAGGTCGGGACGTGCTATGTAGAGATGGACAATCGCTGGTAATTCGAGGGAAAGAATGCTGGTTGGAAAATGACGAGGCATTAAAATTGGGAACATCCTTAAAAGCCAAGGAACAAAACCAAGTAAAAACGTTGTTGTCTGAGTTCCGTACACTTTTTGCAACAAATATACACGAATTAGGAAAATGTTCGGCTGTAAAGATGGCAATATCGTTGGACACACGCGAATCGGTTACACAACGACCATATCGACTCCCATATGCAAAACAACAAGCCGTCAAAAACATCATAGACGAACTACTCGCCGCCGATATTATACGTCCATCGGAATCCGCATATGCTTCGCCTATCGTTCTCATAGAGAAGAAAAACGGCGAAAATCGTTTATGCGTGGACTATCGCCAATTAAATGGAAAAACGATTAAGCAACCTTTCCCTATGCCGAATATCGAGGATCAGTTTGCTAAATTAGCAGGCAACAAATATTACACCACGCTTGATCTAAGGATGGGCTACGATCAAATCGAAGTGGACGAAACGTCGAAACCGTACACCGCTTTCGTTACTCATAATGGACATTATGAGTACAATCGCATGCCTTTTGGTCTGGTGAACGCGCCGGGAGTTTTTCAAAGCTTCATAAACAAGATCATTTCAAAAATGGGGCCCGGAGAAGCGATTGCGTATTTGGACGATATATTTCTACCGAGCAAAGACATAGAGACTGGTCTATCGTCGCTCCGAAAATTTTTAGAACTTTTGAAATCTTATGGATTAACAATGAGACTTGATAAGTGCAGTTTTCTTGCCGACGAAATCGAGTACTTGGGACATATTGTCAACGATGAAGGCAAAAACCGGGAGAACAAAAAGTTAGCACGATAAAGAACTTTGAAGCGCCGAGGAATGTAACCGAAGTGAGACGATTTCTCGGACTCACAGGATTTTTCCGAAAATTCGTACCTGATTTTGAAACCGATCACTCAACTGCTGAGAAAATACACGGAGGGATCGAAACACTTTCTATGGGGAAGTGACCAATCCGAATCGTTCCAGAAACTCAAGGAGATTCTATGCAACGAACCAGTGTTGGCGCTGTTTGATATCAACGCACGACACGAAATACACACTGACGCCAGTACAGTCGGACTTGCTGGTGTATTACTGCAGTCGATGGATGGAAAGAATTGGAAACCCGTCTTTTACTATAGCCGCCATTGCTCCGAAGCCGAAAGCCGCTATCACAGCTACGAGCTTGAGGTTCTCGCTGTGGTCGAGAGTCTAGACAGATTTCGTGTTTATGTTCTAGGCAGACCCATTCGTGTAGTTACTGACTGTTCAGCGATAACGCATATGAAGACGAAAACCGAAATGATCCCCCGTATTGCCAGGTGGATGTTACGATTGACTGAATACGATGCTGAGCTTGTGCGCCGACCCGGACGACGACTTGCACATGTCGATGCACTCAGTCGAGCTCCCGAGCTGCCGCCCGAAGATCCTGAAGTTGCAGGACTTGTCATGGCTATAACAAGTGGATCAGACGATTGGATTTATACTATCCAGTTGAAAGACGATCAACTCCGGCACATAGTGAACGTTATTCAAAATAAAATAAAAGATGAACGTGTTAAACAAATCAAAAGTGAATATGAACTAAAAGATTTCCGTTTGTATCGAAGGATTAACGAGCAGCTAAAATTAGTGATACCAAAATCCGTCAGACTACGCGTCGTGCAAAATTTTCACGATAATTACGGACATTTCGGGGTTGAAAAGACAATGGGGCGCATCCAACAAAATTATTGGTTTCCTAAAATGCGTAAAGTGATAAAAGACTATATAGACTCGTGTGTTAATTGCTGCTACAATAAATCACTTCAGGAAAGCCTGAAGGACGTTTATATACGGAATCGAAGTTACCGATACCATTCCGTCAATTGCATATCGACCACCTTGGACCGTTCAAACGTAGCAAAAGGGGCAATATGTATATAGTTGCGATTTCCGATCCTTTTTCGAAATATCTAGTGGCAAAACCCGTCCGGAATACCTCTACGCAACCCGTGATTAATATTTTAATTGATCTAACGAGCTATTTCGGTTTGCCTACGCGAATTATAACCGACCGTGGTTCCGCATTTCTGTCGCGAAAATTTGCTGCGTTCTGCAAGTCACATGAAATTACTCATATCAAAACTGCCGTCCGTACTCCGCGTGCAAACGGACAAGTGGAGCGTGCAAACCAAACCATATTGTCTTATCTACGTACGACCGCCGAAAATAAAAACGATTGGAACGATTTACTACCCGCGCTGCAATGGAGTATAAATACGCAGAGAAATAATACTACTGGATTCAGTCCAAATGAAATCATATTCGATCTTATCTCAGTTCTGCAAGACGAGTTTATTAACAAAAACGAATCAGAACCAGTACTCGTGGACCTAGCAACTAAACGAAATACAGCTTTGGAGAATATTGAAAATCAGCGGCTGCGTTGGAAGGAACGTTTCGACAAAAAGCATTCTTCGCCCAAAGAATATATGATTAACGATATTGTACTCATTGAGAACGAAGCTGTTTCGACTGGGGAGAGTCGAAAGTTGGAACCCAAATTTAAGGGACCCTATATAATCGCCCGCATTCTTGGCAAGGACCGGTACCTTATCGAGGATATACCAGGTTTACGAATTTCACAAAAGCCGTTTTGTTCAGTTTACGCCGTTGACAAGATCCGACCGTGGTGTTCAAAACCACCGGAAATCGAAACCGACGAAGAAACCAATGACGAAGACAGCAGTGACGAAATCGAGGACGATTCCGATGCAGGAATGGCCGAGTTGTCAGTGTAAGCACACCGAACATCTCACACACCACGATACTGTCTTTCGACATGAGTCAGTCGAAGTCCGTCATCCGCCGTGAATGGATTGCCGAATGAATTGCTTAATTAATATTTTTATTCTTTTTGTTATTATTCACGTCCATTGTTCCTCCCCACTGAATTATCCTGACACTTGTTGATGGCTACTGTCAAAATTTCACCAGAATCGGACTCGTAGTTTTATTTTGACAGCGTACGCTGTATATTGTGACCCTTCTCTTGCGATGGTGACTGTAAAAAATTGATTTAAAGAGTTTCAACGTGGTTGTGCGTCAGTTTTTGATGAGTCACACCCAGGTGCCCCGAAAAAAGCTACCACAATGGATAACGTAACAGAAATCCACGATTTTGGACACAAGATAGTTGTCGGCACAATGAGCGCCGCGTTTGCTCACTCCAGATAACAAATGCAACCGTGAGACTACTTCAGAGCAGTTATTGACGCTGTTTAAGGACAATCCGAAGGAGTTCATGCGTCGTTTTGTGACCGTCAACGAAATATGGCTCCAATGGTGTACACCAGAAACCAAGAAGCAGTCGAAACAGTGGACGAAGGCGATGACTGTGCGTTAGGCCGGAAATGTGATGGCCACCGTTTTCTGGGATTCACAAGGCTTGATCTGCATTGACTACCTGGAGAAATGCAAAACGGTCACAGGGCTCTACTATGCCGAGTTATTGAGCCGGTTCGATAACGAACTGCAGCAAAAAGGCCCCATTTGGCAAAGAAAAAAGTACTCTTCCACCATGACAACGTACCGACTCATTCCTTCGCCGTCGCCACGGCCAATTAGTGGAATCGGATTACGAACTGCTACCCCATCCACGGTATTCCTCAGATTTGGCCCTGTTCAACTTATTTTTGCTTCTCAACACGAAAAAATTACTCGGTGGGCAGAAATTTGAGTCAAATGAGAAGGTCATTGCCGCCACGGAGGCCTACCTTGCAGACCTCGAGAAAACCTATTTTTCAGACGGATTAAAGAATTTGAAGCATCGCTGGGTCAAGTTTATCGAACCAAGAGGAGATTATGTTGAGAAATAAAAGGCCAAATTTCCAAAATTTTCATTTTTTTTTGAACGTTAAGTACTTATTGCACCGCCTTCGTAAGTCTCTGAAAAAAAACTATTTTCTAATTTAAAAAGTGGTTAATAAATGAACTCCAAAGAAGGACGGATTAAAATTTCGTTGTTTTCTATTGATTTGACTATGATTTTGATCTGTAATCAGAAAAGTATTCAAACGTTCAAAGTCAAAATCGCTTTATTCAATACCAATCGTTATAAATTTTATAAAGAACATAAAGCAAGTTCTAATAATAAAACAATGAAAACTTAATGGCCCAGATGGTTATCAATGAAACACATTACATGAAAAACAAAAACACCAGCAAGTTTAAATTAATTAAGATCATCACATATTTTTTGATTCAATTGGAAAAAGGAGCAAAAACCAACCAGCACTATTGAAAAATTACTTATATTACTAACACAATAGTGAAGTTTTATCCTACACCTAATATGTTACACCTTAATTCTAAATAAATTAAATCAAAAACTTAAACTGAAATCTATCCCTGATTTATAAAACACATAAACAACAGCACTACATGTAGCAATAATGAGATGAAACTAAAAACTTAGTAACGAAAAACAAAACCCTAAAAAAGAAAATAAACACGAATAATTTCGACATTGTCATTCAGCCACCAACGCCTAGATTGCTGCGTCTGAGCTCGGCCAGCCTCAACGAATCTAGCAAATGAGTATCTCCATTAGAATTGTCGGTTTCGTGTACTCAAATTTGGAGAATATTTTATCTTCTTATCGGTGGCCCGCCTGTATATATATAAATGATATACTATATGATTGGGACACCGTCAGAATCAAAAACATATCGATTCATGTCCAAATACACGAATGCTTCTGGAGGAATGAAGCCAGTAGTGAGGTAAGTCACAATATACCCGTCTTTAGGGTAGAACGGCTGTAAAATCCAAGGGTTTTCACTCTCAGTTACAGATCTTGCAATATGATTCCGAAGAAGTTTCAATATGAAGATATCGACTCTTGTCGCTTTTGCGGCTTGATAAATTCTTCCATTCGATATACAGTGCTTCCAATCCATTTAAGGCTTTCTGTACAAACCAGTACATGCACGAAGACATTTGCTTTCGTAAACTCTTGATCTTTCCATTGCACTAGCACTCTGGTTGTACCAGATCTGACATCTTTATGTCAAAACTGGTCCAACCAGGGTCTTGTAACAAATAACTTTGACCTTTTGATCAATGTATCTGGAATCAGAGTCGTCGAAGGGCCACGACTACTTTTTGTGCTTTACTGAGCATGATTTTGAGATGTTCAGTGTAGAACAGATACTGATCGAGATGAACACCGAGGTATCGAATACAGGATTTATGTGACACCTGTATTGAGCTACCCTCACTAGCCATAATGGGGAAATCCTTCCAATTTTATTGCAGGTCTTGACTGGCCAACTGCAGCGTTGCCCGAAACAAAATTGTTTTGCATTTCTGCGCATTGGTTTTCATTCGCCAATTGTCAGTGGACAGATGCAAATCATTAAAAATTTTTTGAAGATTGCTCTGAACTATTTTAGCTTTTTGGTCTGCCGTATAGATGATCAGTTCATCGGAAAACGCTCATTGGTAGCGTAGGCGAAACGTTGGAATCAAAGCCGTTCAATAGCTTGCGAATGAATATTGAGAAGAGCAGAGGCGCAGTAATTGTTCCCTGCGGTAGACAATTCAAGACCTTGAAGTCGCGCATTGTTGTCAGATTTCCATCAGTGACAACAAATGATTTCCCGTATAACATATTTCACATTATGGCGACAAGGTGTCTGGAGAACCTGTCCGGAAGGAGTTTCAAAACTAGTCCATCTAACTACACCGTATCGAAAACTTTCTCCATATCAATGAGACACGCTCCAACAAATTCTCTATTATTAAGTTTCCAACAGATGTCTGAAGCTACTTTCGATAATGCATGTATAGTCTAATGCCTGGCACCAAATCCAAATTGGCAATTGGGCATCAACTCATATTTCTCAATCTGGGCGTTAAATGCATTGTTAAGTATCACTTCAAACACCTTGCTGATGTTCGGCAGCAAGCTAATTGGGCGGTAGCTTTTAGGGCTCGAAAATGCTTTTCCTTTCTTCAAGATCGGAAATACCTTAGCCTTTTTCCACTCATTTGGGAAATATGAATTGCTCAACATGTCGTTGAATATGCAATAATTCCTAATAGCAACCTCAGGCAAATGTCGGAGAACTGCGTTTGGAATACCGTCAGCACCACATGATTTCTTGTTGTTTATCCCGCGAAATATGAAACACAAGTCTTCATGGCTTACAAAATAATCAATAAGAATCAAGCTCGGTATGAGGTCAGATGTTAATGTTTCATTGAAATGAAGAATCAATTCACTGTTCAGGCTTGATTTGAAGTCCGAAACTTTTGTTTCAAAGGCCTCTGAAAATATTTCATTCCCTCTCTTAGGGTTTGGTAGATGTACCAATTTAAAATGTGTTCTAACTAGAGCAAGTTTCTCCAATCCTTCACATATAATCCTGTTTCCATTTCTATCCGGAGTTGTACTATCAATTTCGATACAAGTTCTATCGAGAAAATTTGTTTCATCACTAGTGACTTCAAGATTCGATACCTTCACTCGAGACTTCTTACGGAATATGCAATCCATTTTGAATGCCATCTGGGTCCTATGGGCTAACACCCCTCAGTTTTTCCGCCCATTGATTGCTGGCTTCACTCCTGAAGTATAAACGGATTCGGTTCCGGACATTCTTCAGGTGTAATTTCAACAAAGCCAACGAGGGATGGTTGTAGTCCAAAAATCGTCGATGAATATTGTTGACACGTGTGAAAAGAAGACTTTTCAATCTTTCCAGCCTTTCAATGTCCGGTGTTTCATATACTTCCATATTGTTTCGATGTTTAATCTTGGGAACTACTTTTTCAATCATTTCGACGTCAGCTTCTCTAACTTCGACAAATAGAGATCTATTTCATCGTCAGTTAGATTTCTGTTATTGGGAACCATTGAGCAAATGTTGCCATCATCAGAAGGACATTGGTTATAATATTCTCGATGAGACTTCTTTTGAAACTTTCCCCAGTGTGTTTTTTAAAATTCAACCGATCACGATTGCGTTATGGTCGCCATCGTAAGGTAGCACCTACAGTTTCCGTTGAGGACTATTAAAGCTGAATTCAAGTCTTGCGTTAGCAATGCAGAGGTCCAAATATGAATTTGTCCTAGAGTATGTTGGGAACTCCGACCCATATAGGTTGCGCCTGTTTTCAATTTGGTTCTCAGTTATCCATGATTTCAGGAAATCATCTCTTGAGTTATTGGTGGCATTTAGCCATGATGTATGCTTTACGTTCAGGTCACCAGCAAGAATATAATAACGATGCAGCCTGTTCAACTCGAGTATTTCAAACAAGGAATTGAGCTCCACCTTGAACTTGAGAACAGTTGCATAGGCAGAGATAACGAAGAGGTTATCCCCACCTGGCAGTGAGATTTTGATAACGGACACTGCAAGAGATTCAAAGCTTTTGAATTCGACTTTTTCAATATTTTGAAAACATTAGGGCCTTCAGACCATTATCCCGGTGCCACCTCCCCATCAACGTTTAGCCTATCGTTTCTTACATATTCAAAATCCTAACATATCCATGGGAATGTGGCTGGATGACAACTCATTTTGAGGGATTTGAAAGCCTTAAATGATGAGAAACAAGATTAATTTTCATATGTTGTTTATCGATTCTCTCCGATAAAGAATTTAATTGCTGGTAAATTTTGAGAAGCTGCTCATTATTGGCACTTACATTACTTACATTATTTACCGCATTTTCTGCTGGTGCTCTAGCGGCAAGTGCAACTGATATTCCGGGCTTGATGAAGTTTGAAACTAAGACACTACGGTGTAGTTGTGTTTGCTTTGCGACACATTTTACTCTCGCATCTTGATATCGGGAGCATCCTCGATATGATGCCGGGTGACCAAAAATACCGCAGTTAACACAGTATAATTTCTCTTTTGGCTCCGTCTGAGCCAATTTGTACTCACCGGGAGCATGAACGTCCTTGCATTTGACACATCGATAATGCATGACGCAATTGGCAGCCGAATGTCCAAATCGTTGACACCGATAGCACTGATTCACTTCTCTTTTCTGGAGGGGTATTACGGGATAACGCCATTCAGGTTCAATTCTCGTCGACCACGAAGGGATCTTGGCACGACTTTACGCAATCAGCCGCGAATGATTGCAAACCCCACAAGCAGAAAGCGTAAAGTAACGTACACCAAAAATGTCTTTGGTATTATGAATTGGTACTAGGTTAACTCAACAAATTCATCAAGTTGAACAACATGCACGACACCAAACCCAATCATCTCCACATCAACAAACGACAGCCACACGTCAAATAATAAACTTCGACCACATAATATCAGCATAAACTACGAAAGAAAGCAGCCAATAATAAGTAAAAGAAAAGAAACCTAACAACAGCATTAAGACTCGACAATTGAATAATAAACTGACACTGAAACGTTCAACTTGATTTGCATATAGACAGTTTTACAAACCCAAACAATCATTCATTCATCTCTAAAAATGACATTAATATATCAGCAAATTGCTTCAAATGAACATGATTAAAATAAATTTGAATACAATGAATAGTAAAGGAATAATCAACATAAATAAAAGTGAAAATTCAAAGTGACGAATATCATAGAGTATTCAAAATCGAGTGCGAATAGTAACTGGTGAAATTGAAACAATACTGAACAACTCCATACATCGTATCAGGAGGAAGAAACTGATCAAATTAAAAATTGCGGAAAAATTCCAACTCCTTCGCTGTACGACAAAGTCACATATTGTCGGTGAGGAGAGTAAACTTAAATGATTTCAGCGGAGGAGGAAAGGCTGAATGTGTATAAAATAGAATTCAAAATCCCTCTTACGGTTTAAATTTATTTAAAAAAAGAAAACATACCTTCATCGCGAAATCTTGCAGAATTGAATGACGGTGCGTCAGCAATCCACAAATTACAACGCGCGCGGGAGGTGAGTTTCAATAATGGGCAACTGCGCTCAGCGCAACATCCTCCACCCCTAGTCCATCCAACAACTCCAAATCGAAACCCATGTCGAATGCCGCAAATGTTGTTCTTCAGCGACAACATCAACAAACCTGAACTGTTAGTAAGTTGTCTTACTGATATTTCTCTAAACTCGTTTAGTAGGAGTGACATTCCATAAACACCCAAAGGCGCCGATTCTAGTGGTGGGAAACTACCTAGCCGACCACACGTAGTGGGATTTTTAAGGTCTTTGACCTCCTCGAATGAACCGTTGGCCGAGAATCTAATAAAAGAGGGCCGGAAGGGTGTCCCGTTCTTCTTTCTGGCAGGAAAAATCATCCGGTGAAAAACTGCGACTCGAGACAGGAATCTAGCGGAGAAAATAAATCAAGGAGAAATAAATAAAATATATCTAGGAAATTGGCAGTGCAGATCTGGCAAGTAAATCAATAAGATTGGCAGTGGAGATTTGGAAAAATCACAATCATCAAATAAACACCAAAAACCAACTATTCGGGGGTCCCCGGTTTTCCTTTTTAGGGTTTTGTAAAATAATTTTACAAAACCCTTCTAAAATCGCGTCCTGTCTGTCCGTCCGTCCGTCCGTCCGTCCGTGTGTCACAGCAGTTTTTCTCGGAAACTACTTAAGCTAGAAACATCAAATTTTGTATGTAGGTGTAAAGTGGTGTTCTCTTCAAAGTTCAACTACAAAAAAATTTTATAAGGTATTTAAGGGGGGTCTCCCCATGTCGGGGAGTGACCCCCCGAAAAAAAATTTCATTGAAGGTAGCCGATATGGGTATCAAATGAAAGGTCTTGATGAGAACTTTTCAAAACGGGTGCTTCGAGGGGCGCACAGGGAGGGGAAATACACGAAAAATTTGTGTCCCCCCCCTCGCGATTGGACACCTGTGATCCGAAAAATCTGAAAAAAATCAAGAATGTAGGCCTTGATGAGTACAACAACAACAAATACGTGAGAAGTCGCAGTTCACTCAACTTTGTTAGTAATAGTATGATTTATCGATTTTATGTTTTCTTGAATAAAATCTTAACGGTACCCTTAAATTCAAGGAAATTCAATACACAGATGCCAGATTATAAGATTGATTTACCCTGAAAGTTTCATAAAGATTGAATTATATTTAGCGAAGTTATAGCGGTTTGAATTTTCCTGTATTACTATGGAACAATATGCGCTGCATTTATTACTGTGGCAACATATGGCTATGTAACAACATGCGCTTTTTACCGACTCAGACACTACAGTTTTGCTAGGATTTGCATGGAAATTTCAGGAATGATAGGTGTCATGAATATCTTTGAAAATCGGTTCAGCTAGTGGTATCAGTAATCGTAAAACAAAATAGTGGCTGTTTTAAATGCGAAAATTGAATAATTTTGAGTTATTTTTTCCCAACTTCAACGTTCAAGGTGCATGCTTTGAACACTTGATTCAATTTAATGAATGACTGAAGATGAGTACCTACAATTAATACTCAGAAGTGAAACAAGTCAAGGAGGCGGGAGAGAGCTCCTAGCAAAAGGGCTTTGTAACAACTTTAGGATTCGAAAAAATTGGCCATTAATCGATGATAACAATACAGGAGAGTGGCCCCTGAAAAAAAAATTCATCAAACGTAGCCGATATTAGTATGAAATGAAAGTTTTCATGGGAGCTTTTCAAAACAGTTCTTAAACTGTCAGTTTTTGCTTCAGTGGGGCACAGGGGGGAAATATATGAAAAATGTGGTTTCCTCCCTCACGAATGGACATCTGAAATAATTATCAAGGGAGATATTTATGAGTATAACAATAACAAAAACCTCAGAAGCCTCAATTCGTTCAACTTTCTTAATAATAGTGTGATCTTCGAATTTCGTATTTTCTCCAACAAAATCATCATTGACATGCTTCTCGACTTTATTCAATCTGGTGACTGCATTTTGAAAATTGAATACAAAACCCTTCTGACATGCGCGTAGGTCTGTTTACCCAACTTGTTATAATATACTACTGTGTCCAGAAAATAAGGTGACATTTGAATTTAAACTGCGCGGTCGCAGGATTTGGAGAATTATTTTTTTAGGCTGGTAGTACTGTCAGTGACATCTTTATCAAATTTACATGTCAAAATATTCATTAGTGTTTGAGATACGCATCGTTTTGTGTGCTGCTAAAATTCAGTTTTTCGTTTTTTGCGATGTCGAAATTTGTTGAATGTGCATTAATTTTTGTTTGCGGAATCAATTTTCTGCTGCGGATACGTTGAGGGTGGTGCAGAAGGCCATGGGTGATGAGGCTTTGTCTAAAAAAAAATGTTTACAAGTGGTATAGTGAGTTCGAAACCGGCCGTGAACGTGTCGAATACGAAGAGCATCCTGGGCGACCATCAACCTCTTCTCTTCTTCGATTACCGTGGTGTTGTGCATTATGAATTCCTAACGCCGGGCCACACAGTCAACAAAGTATATTATTTGAACGTTATGCGTCGTTTGCGTAACGCTATCCACCTAAAAAGGCCGGAATCGTGGAAAGATAATTCGTGGTTTTTTACACTACGACAATGCACCATCCCATACTGCACTCGTAATTCGTGATGATTTCGCCAAAAACTTAACCCATATCGTTCCGCAACCACCGTATTTGGCGCCGTGCGACTTCTGGCTGTTCAGCAAGCTCAAAAGATTGCTCCGGGGACACCGTTATGATACGATAGAGGAGGTTCAAGCCGCAGCGAAGACGGAACTGAAGGCCATCCCGGAAACGACGCATATCTCAAACACTAATGAATATTTTGACATGTAAATTTGACATAGATGTCACTGACAGTACTACCAACCTTAAAAAAAAATCTCCAAATCCTTCGACGGGCGCAGTTTAAATTCAAATGTCACCTCATATTTTGGTCACAATAGTATATACTTTCTTGTGAAATTTTAAAGTTAAATTTTTTTGCGTGATTTTATTATATTTTCTTGCGAAATTTTAATGATATTTTCTTGCAAAATTTTAAAGTTAAAGATTAGTTGTAGTGAATTTATTTCGGTTGTTTCCCTAATTTTGAACTTTCTGCTCGTGACGAGAAGATATCTTTGTTTCCCAAGAAGGGAATTTACTGGCGTCGTTTTGGCGTAGCGGGGTTGCCAAGCGCCCGTCGTGGTCAGATCGCGATTAAAGTTACTTCCTGGCTTTTCCAAGGTTTTTTTTTTAGGTGTTGTAAGGGAGTACGGTTTGTTAGAATAGGATCTGAGATAGGTAGGATTCTATTCTTTGCTCTCCGGGGAGCCGCAACCGCGTGTGGCGGCTCCAATTGGGCTCCAAGGGCGGACGAGTGGCGCCTGCGCCGTCTTCGACGGAGCTATCTGGGGCCGAAAGGAGCCTGATAGGAGCACCCCTTGGTAAAACGGTAAAAGACGTTCTCACCTCACCGCTCGGAAGCTTAAGTACATATCTTATTAGCTGTTGAGCTGTTGAGTTCTTATTTGAAATCTGCACTAAATATAGTATTACATTTTTTTCTCTACCGCCAACCTTCTTGTTGCGAATGTTTTAACGGCCATAAATTCAATTTCTGGCGCTGATGCCTTGAGCACCTGAAGAAGATCGACGGTATCTTCACCGCAGTCCAAGCACTTCAACAAAATGGTCTGGTTCTTCTCACTTTTTGGGGTATAGGTGAAGTGTGGAACCTCCTCAGAATTTAGTGCATTTTTGACTGATTTGAGTGATTTCGTTCTGATTGTTAATGTTTTCGGCATTGATTCTTTTAATCTCGAAATTAGTTAATTTATTTTCGCCTGCCAATACCCGAACCATATCCTTTCCACTTTGACCGAACACATTAATTGGCGGAACTTTCTCTGTATTTTTCGCAACTTTTTGAGAAGGATCAGCAGAACTGCGAGCCGATTTCTTCTCCTTGTTTTTATTTATTAAGTAAAGGATAAAATTATCATTGTTATTTGGACTAACATTACTTTCAGTCATTCGTCAACGTCCATTTCTTGTTGGAGTCCGTCCAGCGCTGCATAGTAGTTCAGGCTGTCGTTAGCGCCTCCAGCACATAGTATTTCTTCTGGGCTGATTTGTTTGACAGCTTTCTTCGCCTTCGTTTCCGTATTTATTGGCCTCACCGGTTCTACATCGTAGTTTTGATTTCTGGATTTCAGCTTGAAGTCGACTCACTTCTTGTTTGTCTTCCACTACTTGAGTCTTACGCCCGCCATCTGTGGAGTCCTGGTAACTATTGACGCTTGCCGCCAATTTCGCATTGCTTCTCTCCCCGGGGCCCCCCAAAGGAGGGAAGCCGTCGGACTCCTCCATACAGCAGTCCCGAGTTAGTCTTTCGATATGATTTCGTGGGTCGATTCCTTCGACGACAAATTCTATTTCCAAGAAAATTGAAATTTGCTTTTGACTGACTTATAAAAAATAAATTTAATTTAATAAAACTGACTTTTGTGAAAAATTAATTAATTTTTAAAATTAATGACGGGAGCGATTTAAAACACGTTAAACGCCAAGATTGCTAGACGTAGAATAACTTTACACGGTCACACAACTTTAAATTTTTTAAATTTGTGCACCGGCTATGCCATGGTGACGTCTTGTTTAGAACAAATTTTTATTTTTGACAGCCAATTTATACAATTAATAATGGTTACTTAATTATACTAAAGGATGGTATTAGCGCTGTTGTCAATTGTTACACAATTAATTTTCATTTTAATAATATTAGTTATTATACAACAATCTGGTTGGGAAGGTTGCGGATACCCCACTCTTTTTGTGAGCTGTGAATATTCGCGTCAACGACGGATTTGGATCCAACATCGCGCGAGTTACAAAACCTTTAACGATATTATATAAAAAAAAACAAAGGTTTTGTCTAATTTCTTTATTGTTGCTCCTGTCGATACAAGTAATAATCACGGACTGAACTTTACTTTCTAATTTAGCTAACTTGTTAACAATTTTTATGCTGACTGAGCAGCGTGTGTAAGTAAGGTGAGAAAAGTGTATTTAATGGGAAAATAATTCTGCATTTGTCGGAAATGATGATGCTATGTCTGGAGTGTCAGGTAGGTTCTGTGAATGCGATACATAACTGTGTCAGGTAGTTCTGTGGAATGTGATACATAACTCCTCCCCCCTTAGAAGGGCGATGGTTACAGGAACATCGGTGACGTGGCCATCGCAGGATCGCGTCTTGGATTCACGATTAGTTTTATCTCCTTGCTGCGTTAGTATATGAAGATGATTGTTGCCAGGATGATGAGTGCGATGATAATTTGGAAGGTGTAGTTTTGTTTTGAGATCTCGAACAGGTTAATTTCGGTTGTATCAGGGAACTTGAAGCTGGTAAGTGTGTGAAAATCGATATTTGGGGGACCAGTCTCGTTTTTTCCAGGAGTGATCGGGAAGATGTTTATGGTGTCCCAAAACACGCTGTGGGTGCTGCTATACGTGATTCCGTTTAATTTGATGCTGCATCCTTCAAAGTGGATTAGTATACTTCCAGAGATTGATCTTTTTGTCAAATCACACGTCGTTTCTAGAGGCGTCTCGGGCATATTGGTGGCGAGGACATAGTTCGGTTCTGGTTGCGTGATATCTGGCATATTTGCATCAGGTTCGGATTGGCAGGATGCTGTTTTTCCATCCATGATATCAGCGATGCATCTAGAATTACTTGCCAATTTGTTAACAATATAGTTATGTTTGCAATAAAAGGTTCCCTAAATTTTAGGACACATTTCATCAAAGAATTGAACACTCTGGGGTTCCAGGACGATATAGGGTGTAGTTATAATCTTCGAGTGGTTTTGTAGAGGGAGTGGAACAATATGGAAGAAAGGAAGGGTTGTTTTGGAAAAAATGGGTATTTGGACATTGAATATAATATTGGTGTTATTATAGTATGCCTGAAGGTTTAGAAGTTCGTAGATATGTTCGTCGGATCGGATGTTGACTGATTGATTTTGTAGGGTTTTTGAGATTTCGTTCGATTTTGTTTAAAATTTGTTTCGAAATTATGTTAAGTCTGGCTAATATGATAGCTTCGGAAATGTCTGAAAGGTGATTATTTAGGAGGTCAATGTTATAATTAATTTGGTTCATGTATTTCATCTGCAACATGAAGTCGTGTTCTCTTCTTATTTCATTCCGTGATTGATTTAGGTATTTATTTATAGTTTCGGTTTGAATATTGATATGTTTGGTAATGTTATCGAATCTTTCCATCGTCAAGTAATTTAGCTTTGATTGAGTAATGATCTGAGATTTCATTAAGGATTGATTCGACATTAGCTTTTCGATGTTGTTATTAATTTCTACTGCGTCCTCTGCGTCCATGTTCCAAGTTATACCCTTGATTACGGAGCCAAGCCCGTTTATAAGTCCTCGTTTGGTTCTAAGTCTAGGTTTTAGTGTTTCAAGTTTGTGTGTAAGTTCTGTGATTTTAATTTTTGTAATAGCTAGAGTATCTGAAGTTGTCTGGCCTTGGTTGAATTTCGTAATAGAAGTCCTGATGTTGTCGATTGCTTTTTCGTAAGTCTCGAGTTGAACTACGTGGATTAAGTTGCTGTAAGAAATTATGTTTCTAGTCAGCCCCAGTCGGAGTGGTAGAAGTCCCTGGTTGTTGTTTAATACTTGTATCTCTATCTTTTGCCCTTTCGCCATCAGCATTACCCTGAAATTTACGTTTAGCTTTTATTTTGGATTTGTGTAACTTTTGGTTTTTTGTTGTTATTAATGTAACTTGTTTATTGGTTTTGATTTTGTGCTTACTGAAACTAGGTGTTATTTTGTTTCTTCTGCATTCTTTGCGAAACACTGTTTCATTTTCTTTCAGGCTTGGTGCTTCTATTCGGTTTTTATTTAATTTTCCTAAATTCTTGTTAACAATTCCGTCAACTTTTCTTTTGATTTTTGGATAAATTTGGGATCGAAACTCGTTTAACTTTTTCAAATAATCGTGTTCATGATTGAATTTGACTTGTTTATCGAAGGTATGAGTTCTACCAGAGAATACTTCATGAGGGGTTAGTTTGGTTGTCGAGTGTATAGCGTTATTGTAAGTTATGAGTGCTTCGTTTAATATGTCGTCATGGTCCGTGTCCAGTTTTTCCTTTTTTCGTTTTTCTAGGATTATTCTGTAAGTTTCTGTAAGGGTAGAGTGCCATCTTTCAATATAAGCGTTGCTGCTTGTTTGTTGGAAAGATGTAAAGTGAACTTTTATGTTGTATTGCCTACAGAAATCTTTGAATATTATTGATGTCATTTCTGTGCCCTGATCTGCTACTAATTTTTTGGTAATACCGTAAAGGCTTATGAAATGTCTTAATGATTTAACGATGTTTAGGCTATTCTTGGTTTCTAAGGTGTAAGCGACGGCAAATTTCGAGAAGCGATCTATAATTGTAAATATTGATTTGCCATTTATGGTGTAGATGTCTGCGTGTATATTGTCTAGGGGTTTTTGAGGGCTATCGGGGTTTTGGTATTTGATTTTCAATGGTTTTCTATCGTATTTCTGGATTTGGCATGTTTCACAGTTGTTAATGATTTTTGTTACTCTCCCTTTTAAGTGGGGGAAATAATAGTCTCTTTTAAGGTGTTGGAAACTTTCATTGATGCCTCGATGGTTACTACTTGTATTACTTTAAAGATTTCGTCGGATGTATATATGACGTTAAGTTTATTAGGTGCTAGAATTTTTTTGAATAGTTATAAGACATTATTTTCGTCGAATGAGTGCATCTGAATGGTTCGTTTTTGTCTGTTTTTGAAAGGCATTGCTAGTGTCGTTTTGGGTGTTTTGTCGGTTTTTCTTAAAACAATTTGTAGGGTAGACTCATTTAAGGGACGTTCTGAGATCGGGATGCCATCATCCAAGTTTTCGATTGCTGAGTGTATGGTGGAGCCATGTTCCGTTTGAAGTGAGGTGTTATTTTCGTTGTCAAGTGTTTCATTGGCATTGGCTTCGATAGGCTTGAAAGGACTAGTTTCGTTTAGCTTGATTCTGCTTAAGGCGTCAGCGTTGGAGTTAAGACTTCCTTTTTTGTATGCAATCTCATAATCAAATTCCTCAAGCCTTAAACGCCATCTGATTAATTTTGAGTTGGGTTCTTTTAAGTTCATTAAATAAGTTAAGGGTTTATGATCCGTTATTATCTGAAGTTTACGCCCAAATAAATATGGCCGGAAATATTTGACAGCCCATAAGATCGCCAATAACTCCTTCTCGATCGTCGAGTAGTTGACCTCAGAGTCTGTTAAGGTTCTGCTAGCGTAACAGATGGGTTTGTCGCTACCAATTGGTCCTTGGGATAAGATTGCGCCAATCGCATAATTGCTGGCGTCGGTGGTCAGAACAAACGGTCAGTTATCGTCTTTTCGTTTAGTTTTCGGTAGTCGATAACTAACCTCCACTTTTGCTTGCCACTTGCATCCTTCCTTTTAGGAACTATCCAGACCGGTGAGCTCCATGGTGAATAGCTCGGTTGAATAATTCTCTGGTCAAGCATATCTGAAATTTGCCTTTTCACTTCATTCCTATGAATATACGGGTATCGGTACGATTTAGTGTATATGGGTGCATCGTCTGTTGTTTTGATGCAGTGTTTGATTTTGTTCGGGAAACTTAACTTTTGGCCCTCCCGAAAGAATATATCGTCATAATTTTGACATAATTTTGTGATCAGTTTTTTCTCCTCTTCGTTTAAGTGAGAAGTGCGGATCAATTTAGTGATATATTCAGGTGAAGAGTTATCAGCATTGGTGATGGAATCGATATTAAAGTTGTTTATGTCTATGCATTTTGAAAGTTCCGAAACCTTGAGTGATTGTTCCAGGAAAAGAAGTTTTTCATCGTTGGATGTGTTGTTGATAGCTATCAAGCTGTACCAGTCCTTGGCTTTATAAATACCTTCCTCGATACGCAGGTTAGGTGCTACTTCGGTAGCCTTAATATATATATCGCCATCGCGAACATCAACAGGGAGTTTAACTATAAATTTTGATAATGCTGGTACAACGAATTTCCGGGAGATTATATTGGGTTTAAATTCTAAGGGAATTGAGGCATTATTGATGGACAGTACTTTGCTTGCTAAGTTGACCTTCGCTCGTAGCTTGGATAAAATATCCAAAACCAGTGGCTCATCAAAGTATTGGTAGAATCTAAAGATTAAGAATTTCACCTCGCCTGGTTGCCTAAATTCAACGAAATTTGGAAGTGTCACTTGTTTGTTTAACACATGCTTATTCAATACGGTATTAATTATAACGGGTTTAGTAATTTCGATTTGGCTAGGGTGTACAAATTCAGGGTTGATGAATGAAGTCGAAGCACCTGTGTCGATTAGAAATTTCAAGTCGCGTCCAAAAGGAGAAGATATTTTAATGTATGGTAAATTAGATCCGTGTGAATTTGTGTCTATGTATCCTGTTGGTTATGTGAGGCAGCTATAATAAAATTTTCGTCATCGATTTCGCTAATATTTGGTTCGCAAATCGTATAAGGTTGGTCTAGTCCTTGGACGTCTTGTTCGTAGTAGTCTGCACTAGGTTGGGCAATGTCCGTTGCGTCAGGGTCTTCGTAGTAATAAAAATTGTCGAGTTCTTGTCTGTAAGTCTCATTCGGAGCGGGTTGGAAATATATGGTATTGTTTGTGCCTTTGGTAGTTGGTTCAATTTTGTCTATGTTATGAAGTTCTTTAGAAGTTTGTCGAAAGAAATGATTATTAGAAAAAGTTGGTTGTTGCGTCTGTCTGGCTTGGTTATTGCGTAAATGTGTATTGCCGGAGCTTGTATCCATTGGCTCAGGCCTAGGTAACGCCGGTCGATTGTATTGTAATCCAAATTGTTGGTTATTCAGGTAACTTGAGTAACTACTTAAATTATTATTTGAGAAATTTCTTTGGGGGAAGAAGTTTTGTCCTGATTGTTGGGGTCTAAACATTGGTTGGGTAGGCCGGGAATATAGTTGAGATGAACGAACCATTGGTTGGTTTGCGAAAAAAGAAGGTTGATTAGACTTAAACTGTGGTTGAGAATTACTGCTATTGAAAGGATATGTGGGTAGCTTTAAATTTTGGAGAATTGGAGCTTTAGACAAAGTATTTTGATTCGTTGGGAATTTTCTTTGTGAAGTCGAGTGATCGTGTTTTGCGTAGAATATATTTTGCTCCTGATTGCAATAAGAAAATGCTGTTGCAAGTGAGTCTGGCTTCATGGCTCTGATCGTTGCACCGAGAGGTTCGCGAAGTCCAGTCAAGAAGCTGTTCAAACACATTTCTGAAAATAATTCTCTTTTGGCCTTGATCACGTTTCCATCTGTTTCATGGATGAGAACGTGATTAATCATCGTAAAAAGGAGTTCTTTTATCTCACTATAGAACTTTACAACAGTTTTTTCACTTTGGCGTGTGTTATGCAGATCACGAATCAAAGAGGTTTCATTCCGTTTATCGCTGTAATGTGGCGTGAGGTTTTTCATCATTTCCGTCCAATCCAAGGGTGTTCCGTACATATTAAGGACCTCATTGGCGGGACCCTCAATTTTATTGCGAATGGCTCGCAAGAGGACTCTGCCATAGGCAGGTGAAGTTGGAGATATAATCGTGAGAATTTCCTCGACATTGTCGATGAAATCTCGAATCAGTCTAGGATTACCGTTGAATTTCGGTAGGTCCTTGACCGCATCAGGAACTCTTAAGGAGTTAAAAACATCCGCTATGGTCGCCATTGCTGGATCAATCGTTAAGTTTAGTGAATGGGCGGAACGATCCGATAACTCGCTATTTTCGGGTAAATCAAGGTTCGCGTCAAACAAATTACCTAAATCAATTTCACTTCGACTATTTTGTTCAACAGATATATTTTCGAACGGCACTAATCTTAAAGTTCGTTGTCGCGGATAGGGATTATTACGACTCCTCCTATTGAAAAATGGCATAAGGGGTGGCGATTTGAGAATATGATTAAAACTTTTCAATTTTTCAAAGAAAATTCTGTAGTAGGACAAGGTGCAATTGGAATCAATTGGTTCGATTCACTTTGTAGTAGTTAGTTATAATTTTCTTTTAATTTGCACTACACTAAACCAACACTGGCACCATAACACTTTATAAAATGGAATTTATCAATATATAAAGGATTTATTGTTAAAAATATAGGAATGAATGGAAAGTGTTCAATTGCTTAGACTTACGTGACTAAAATTAAAATCCAGCCCTTCATTTCGATGATCCTTCGAGACGCTTATCCTTTGTTGTCTCGTGGCAGTTGTTCGATGTTCCTTCGAGGCTCACAGGTTCACAGGTTGCTGTTAATCACGGTTCGTTTTTCGCACTTTTCTTTTACTTCCCGCGTTTACTCCTGAGAAAATGTAAAAAAAAATTTTTTGCAAAAATTAAATCCGCACGACTGCGCCAGTTACAAAACATTTAACGATATTATATAAAAAAAACAAAGGTTTTGTCTAATTTCTTTATTGTTGCTCCTGTCGATACAAGTAATAATCACGGACTGAACTTTACTTTCTAATTTAGCTAACTTGTTAACAATTTTTATGCTGACTGAGCAGCGTGTGTAAGTAAGGTGCGAAAAGTGTTCTGTGAATGCGATACATAACTGTGTCAGGCAGTTCTGTGGAATGTGATACATAACTCGCGCGGGTAGTTCGGAAAAATTGTCGTGACTCATTATTGTTGTATCCTTCGGTTGGTTACCTCGGCCTTCGATACCTGTCAATTATATCCCATTGCCGCGTCACAAAAAAGTCGTAAGCGTGAAGTTTTTATATTGGGTCTTTGCGCTGGCGGAAAGAATCCGGCCCACGACAACGCAACATTAGCTGCCAGCAAGCTTACGCATCGCCGGGCAATTCCATTCCAGTTGAGCATTAATTTGTCGCTCGCTGAGCCAGCAATCCACCACTGCAGTCCTTATAACGTCACTTTTAAACATTACTGAGCGACTAATCATTTCGTTTTCTTTGAGCCACAGAAAAAACGTCTGTTGGAATACTGTATAGCGCAGTGGATAACCTATTGGATTGTGTATAATTTTTATATGGAGAAAAACCGTTCCTTTCGAGAGTGCAAAACGGACTGACTAGACAAGTAGCGATATAAGGAATGGTAGTGGTAGTCACATGAAGTTTGATGCATTTCAGCAGTATCCCTTGCAACGACTTCTAGCGGAGCTGTCAATGCGAGGAGGAGGAAACAGTGCTTCACCTCTTATGCGAATGCCCGGTCCCTGCAAGGAGAAGAATGCAGTTTTTGGCTTCCATCTCTTCATTGATGCAGCGGAAGTAAGATCAGTGAATTTTAGAAGAACCACTCAGTTTCTTAAGAGTGGAGGATGGTTCTCATAATAAAAAGTGATATTGCGGCATCAAAAGAGATATTGCGTCTAAGTGAGCTCTGACCGAATCGTATTGGCAGAAGCTGCCGTTAAACCCACCCACATACATATGTTATGCTCCCATATTTTCTTGCCATGCTTTTACATTTCAGCTGGAACGGAATTTAATAAATTTTCAATTCAGATTCAAGTCTTAGTTATTTTCTATTTTTTTTAAATATAAGCTTAAAATTATTCATAAAAATGTGTTTCTGTATTCAATTATGATTGTTTGATTTCATTATCCAATAACGTGATTATCTAAAATTTACTAAATTTAAATTCTTTTTACTCCTTTTTCAGGTAAGGGTGGCTCTTTGTGTAATGTTGACAATCGATTGAAAAACGGGAAAAGTGAGTAATTAGTTTCTAAGTTTTCAATTAAATATATTAATAAAGCAACATCTGATGCGAAAAAGGGTATATTAATTCATCAAGCAATACCATTTCTATATGTTTAGCTTCACCACGACCAAATGCAATTGATACCAAGTTAGTCATAATAATATGCAAATCTGATTGCAATCTTTTAAGTCTTAACAACAAAACCTACTTTTCACCATCCAACCGTATCCTTGATTACAATCAATTTTCACGCTACGAAACGTTAAATGCAAATATGAGCAATTCTCTTATTTTCACAAAGCATTTCATTTCTGGGATTATCATCTATTTGCATTAGTCATTGTGCATTCAAAACCAATAAGAACCCTCACACTATACGGCTCCCTTCTATTTTAGACAATTTGCCTGCATTGACAAAGGAACATACACGAAAAGTATCAATTTCATTCATTCTTCCACAAACAGTCACCACCACCCTAAGAACCGCAGATAATGTCAATGCAATGAAAATGGATGCGAAACAACGCGAGGGATGATAAACTCGTAAGTTCAAGCTTCATACAAGAAAACCAAATCAACGAGTGACCCTCAAATTAAGGTAATTTGCCTTTGCTAACCACCCATGAAAGATGATCACAAGGGAGATAGCAAGGATGAATCGACCACAACCAATCCACCCACTAACAACTCATACCCGTGGACATACTGTTTGATTTTCGGGGGAATCCCCTTATCGTAGGATATCTTTCTCTGCTTCGCCTACAAATACTCCAGAGTTCGATATTCCATTCCATTTACAATGCCAAACATTTCACTGCTCTTTTAAGTACTTCGACATTTCAACACTCAATCGGAATGTTGTCCTTTCCCCATTCCTTAACATCCTGCAACGAACACTCTGCAGCACCCACCCTCAAAATCCGCTGGCAAATATATCGGTTAACGTTTCAATTCATTCACGGCACATATCACAGCACAACACCCTCCATCATCCGTTTTCCGTTGTATTTGCTCGCTCCTATCGTCAGTTCCTCTACTCCTTTAATCCACCTCGCCGTATCCTTACCTTGATTTCGAGTTGAGCTGAAACTCAAGTTGATTGTCAAAATGTACTCTACTCGGTCGGTATAGTACTCCTCATACGTAGTAGGCAGTTTAAGTAGAGCAGGAAGATGCCAAGTGAAGACACGGAACTTTTCCTTTCGTCTCAACTGATTCTTCCTTATTCCTTGTCGTTGGTGGTGTATTTCGTAGAGAATTTCCGTTTTCCGGAAATGTGCACGATTGACAGTGAACCTGATGTAGATAAGGTGAGATGAAATATTAAAGGGGAGAATATTTGATATTGGAAGATTCATTTTGATCCATGGCAATTTTACTTGGGGGTGATGCAACTAGAATATCCCTTACTGGAAAAGTAAGGGGAACGATTGAGTTTCGTTATTTGTACTGAAATAAATTCAGGAATTGTACCAAACTATTCCTCGATACACTATCAGAGTCTAGTGAAAGTATTTGAGACAGGATGAAAGTGGCAGAGTAATTCTGGTGAAGTGGAAGTGCTTAGCGACAGTGAAGTAGTTTTTTCCAAATTTCTTGCCGAGAGGGAAAAGTTTTTAACTAGTGCCTGGGTTGTGCTGCTTTCTCTCGG
Organism: Odontomyia ornata; assembly: GCA_963969285.1. NCBI lineage: Eukaryota > Metazoa > Arthropoda > Insecta > Diptera > Stratiomyidae > Odontomyia > Odontomyia ornata. The sequence goes on along the minus strand of OZ017740.1, from coordinate 53,205,773 downwards.
TCCAAAATTTAGGAAAGATACATTATAAGAAATAGGAAAATGTGTCCTTCCTGTCTTTTATATTTTTTCTTCCTTCTTGAGTGCTAACAGTTCTCTTCAGAATGCAAAGTGAACTTCGAAAGGCAGTCTACTTGCTTAGCGGCTGAGCGAGCGAGCAAATTGGCACCCACAAAATGAGGCCTGGCCCGAAGTAATGTGTCAAGCGGTTCCAGGCTAGGTTCTAAGGTTAACAGGGGAGGTGTATAGTGGGTAGTCCGGTCACTTTCTTGTGAACATGGGAGTCCCACACTCTGTGAGTAAATGCGCATTCACCTCCCTACCACAAAAAAAATTGGCACCCATGCCCTTCTTCGACAAGCGAAACCGAAGCCTGCAGATCGTCAACCGGAGCGCCAGCATTGGGCTAACGTTATTCACTTAAATGAGGCCATCCTGTCAATTTTTTCTTAGGGGGCATCCATAAATTACGTGAGGTGTTTTTTTTAATTTTCTGTACCTCCCCCCCCCCCCCGTGTGAGATGTCGTGAGCTTTTATTCAACCCCCTCCCCCATCCCCACGTGAGATTTTTCAAAATGTGGGTTTCTTACGTAAATGCGTTGGATTGTTATTGTAAAAAGAAAAAAAAATTGCTTCGTGCTTTTATTTACGACTAGTTAAGACTAGTAATCAATATTGCTGAGAGTTATAAGTGTAATAAAAATCTAACAATAGAATACTTAAATCGTGACTACTGTGATTAAAAAAAAGAATATCTACTCTAATTCAGTCCATGGAAAATCATGCGCGGTCTCAAGAGAGACTATTGGAACCAACATGTCCATATGATTTTCAGTAAAATCATCTGCTCCTTCAACTTCGCTCTGATCTAGCCACCCTAAGCCGTTGGCGCTTGCGCACAGTAACTCATTAGCTTGTCTTGTGAGGGTCGCGCTTTGCGGAACATACGCGCTTGCTTAGCTGGTGCAATGTGGGCGACTCGCCTGTGCTCTGCAGCTCTTGTGATAGATGCAAAGTAAATACCGCATGTACTGCAGCATCTTTTCTCTAAATCATCACGTACACTTGGGCAATAGAGATCATAAGGCGTGCTGATGAAGGCATTCAGCGGTTGAATCTGAAGGCAGTGGCGTATTAGAAATGAAGCAAATGACTTTCCGTCATGCTCTCTAAAGTCCGGAATTGTCAAATGTCCATCAACCTGAGTGATAGGGTATGGAGGTGGCAGAAAACGGTCGTGAAGAATCATGTGCAGATCACTTCGGCGTGGGCTGCAGCACGTCTGGTCATCGCATATCACAACCAAAAAAATATTAAAAACAATATCCTTTTGTAACTTATAACAAAAATTTGTTGACATTCGCGCTCGTTAAAAAATAAAAAAAAAATTAAATAGGCCCGCATAAAAATTTGATATAAACCAACTGCAATATACCTGGAGTAAATATTGGCTCTCTCTCTAACGTGCTCAGTGTACCATTCTTCGGCTGGCAGGTCTGGAACGCTGAAAGTGTCATTATTAGGGTCTATATATTTAGCGACTACTTCGTGTTTGTCAATGCACACTGCAGACCATATTTCAGCCAAAATATCCCCTGCCTTATTGAAATTATCCTTTTCCAGACTTTCGTCTAATGTTCTGTCGCTGGAGTCAAGATGTGTCCCAAAAGAATCATGGGGAAGAACAACGCCTGTTAGTTCTCGACTGAGTGGAGCCATGCGTCTCTCTACTCTGTTGAATGCGCTCCTGCCAGGGGCATTAGACACAATAAATACTGCATCCAAATCATATCGTTTAAAATACTCTATAGTGTGTGCGATCACTTTGCGATATCGCGGATTCTCGTCAGGCCCACCGTCACTGGAAATTATAAGAACAGGTTTAACTTTGCTGTCTACATTCTTTTTAAATTTGGAAAAAGACTCAATTGTTAAAAGAGTGTCCAAGTCTTGAGCGTGACTAGTTGCAGTTGACGAAGAGTGCTTGCCACTTCGTATCGCTATGTAAGTTGGTCCACTATATGAAACAGCTTCTGGTCGTCCTATCTCATTGGGTTTCACTTCACACAAAGAATACACGCTTGGAATTAATTTGTGCCCCGAAGCAATCACAAAGTCGTGATCTGGTAACGACACTTTATATTCAACGTGCATTAATAATGGCGCCTGCTTGTTTGCCGCTGTCAGGCCGATGGGAACCCGGGCTTTGATAACTATTTTCAAAAGAATGTGTATGTCATGTTCTCAGCCACTTTTAGATCATTGGTTGTTATATGATCCAGTCAGGTACTCGTTTCTAGGGTATCCTTGTAAATCCTTGATTCTGGTGATTCTGTTAGTACATCAATGTTTCTGTTCGCTACTGCGATTACTTTTTTTTCAGTTGTGTATAATGTATCTAGTACTGTGCAAAAGTCTTGCGCATTCATACGATTGGGGTTGTAGTACAAGGTGTGACAATTAAGTAATTCCATGAAAGCCGTATATTTAAAAATTATTCTACAACTCTGCCATCCCCTTCAAAGTAATCCCTTTGGGCAGCTATACAACGATTCCAGCGCGTTCTTCATGCTTCGTAACATTTGTGGAACGCTTCGAATGGGATGTCCATGAGTAACCTGGTCATGGCCGCCTGGATGTCCGTAATCGACTCAAAATGGGTTCCTTTGGCCACCAATTTTGTTCTAGGGAACAGAAAAAAGTCACAAGGTGACATATCAGGCAAAAAAGGTGGCTGTTGCAACGCGGTCAAATACTGGGACACGCTGAGGGGGGTATAGTTCTATAGACGTATCTTTTGGCGTATGCGTTATAAAAATCTTCATAACTCATTTTAAATTAGTAAGAGCATGCACTGAGTCGAGTGAAACATTTACAAAAATAAACAAAGCAACCTGTCCGTGTGTCGCTGCCACTCAGCTCGTACGCTCTCGTTCATCGAGTCGCGCGTACGGCTGTCAGTAGCGCGAAAACAAAGAACGGGCTACACTGTACCATAAATTCAGATTAAATTGAGCTATTTAGTATAAAACAAATATGGTAGTTTGACAGTCAGTAGATGTATAACGTCGAAGTATGAATGAAATTATTTTCTTTCGAACAAATTAGTGAATGATCTTAATCGTATTACGATATACGCTTAAGATTAAATCTTAAGCATGTACAATTTGGATTAAATGGACCAAAATAGTAAATTTTTTTTTTGTTTCAATCAAAAAAAAAAATTGCGTGATATTTGCCGAGACCCCCTGTCTCTCCAACGTAAGATAAGATGAGATTTGACTCGACCCCCTCCTCCCCTCAAACATCTCACGTAATTTATGGACACCCCCTTATATACTATACTATTCTCTTATTCTAACATACATATATTCAAATCTAGCATTTGTTGCTTAGTTTTTATGTATATGGAACTAAAAGACTAAGTCATCTCCAATAAAAATTAATTTTCAAACCTTTAGCTGACAGCCCTAGCACCGATTCCAAAAAATCTATTTCCTTCTTTTTAGGGCATTTTGGAGCTGGTTTTCTTTTTTTTCGTAAACAAGAATCTAATTTTTGTCTCAATAGTAGAGCTTGATGAGATATTTTTGAGTTCAATAAGGTCATTTGGCTTCCGCTTCTTCAGTAATTCTTCTTGTTTATGCCGATTTCTGTTTGTTCAGGGTTTGGTATTGAATAACTGTTTTCAAAAGAATGTGTATGTCATGTTCTCAGCCACTTTTAGATCATTGGTTGTTATATGATCCAGTCAGGTATTCGTTTCTAGGGTATCCTTGTAAATCCTTGATTCTGGTGATTCTGTTAGTACATCAATGTTTCTGTTCGCTACTGCGATTACTTTTTTTTCAGTTGTGTATAATGTATCTAGTACTGTGCAAAAGTCTTGCGCATTCATACGATTGGGGTTGTAGTACAAGGTGTGACAATTAAGTAATTCCATGAAAGCCGTATATTTAAAAATTATTCTACAACTCTGCCATCCCCTTCAAAGTAATCCCTTTGGGCAGCTATGCAACGATTCCAGCGCGTTCTTCATGCTTCGTAACATTTGTGGAACGCTTCGAATAGGATGTCCATGAGTAACCTGGTCATGGCCGCCTGGATGTCCGTAATCGACTCAAAATGGGTTCCTTTGACCACCAATTTTGTTCTAGGGAACAGAAAAAAGTCACAAGGTGACATATCAGGCAAAAAAGGTGGCTGTTGCAACGCGGTCAAATACTGGGACACGCTGAGTGGTTCTTTGGAAGCAGCTTCGCGCACAACCTTTTCATCCCAAAATCGTCGGTTAAAATTTGTCTTACTGTTTCATGGTTCATAGCCAGTTCCGAGGCCAACAGTCGAACTGTTAAACGCCGATCTTTAGAGATTAGGGCGCGCACACGCTGCTCATTCGCGTCAGTCCGCACCTCGACTGGTCTCCCTCGTCTTCCACGCTCCTTCTTAAACTCTTTGTGCCATCGAAACACTTGAGCACGACTAAAAGCACTATCTCCATGCACTTTTACAATTTTAGCGTACGTTCCCGAAGCTGTTGCGCCCAATCTGGAACAAAATTTTATCGCGACGCGTTGCTCTTGATTTCGTTTCTCCATTTACGTGACGAGCACCACCAACACACGTCTACTCAACACGACAAAGCAGGCGAACTAAACAAGCTAGCGCGATGGTGAATAAATCACTGGAGAGGGGGAGGATGCCGCGGAAGGTGAAAAGAATTTTAAGGTCGCAGGTTTACTACAAGTTCGGCAATGAAATCAGTCTCATTACTTAATTGTCGTATATATGTTTCGAGGCAAGTGTTCCCTCTTCATCAGTGTCCTACTATGGCCTACTCCAAGATGTTAGAGGTAATTAGGGATAAGTAATATTTGTTAAGGGTAATAATAATTTTGGTAACTTTTATCAGGATAAATTCTCAAAAGGGACAGGTTTTGTAATTAGTTTAACTGAGTGAAAAGATGATCGTAGATTAAAGGATTTAGGCTACATGAGTGAAGATCAAGTGAGTACATTAAGCTAGGCATACTTATTACATGAGTTAAAAAGTTTTGATATTTAAGTGAAGTAATATTTTTACTAGGCCATAGTAGGACACTGATGAAGAGGGAACGCTTACCCTAGAAATCTATATATATAGATATATATATATATATATATATATATATATATATATATATATATATATATATATATATATATATTTATATATATATATATATATATATATATATATATATATATATATTTATATATATATATATATATATATATATATATATATATATATATATATATATATATTTATATATATATATATATATATATATATATAATACATATATGTACATATATACTAATATATATATATATATATATAATAAAATATATATATATATATGTATATATATATATATATATATATATATATATATATATATATATATATATATATATATATATATATGTATGTATATATCTATAAATAAATATATGTATATATGTCTTAAAACTGAAAATGTTTTTTGTTTGTTTCAATTTCCGTGATTGGAAAGGTTAATTCTGTGCTTTCTGTACCGAGGCTTCAAATAATTGTGTTTTTAAAGTCTGTACCAAAATACAAAACCCTGTTGCAATCACGACCTGCGTCCGTCTGTTCATCCGTCCGTCTGTATGTCGCAGCAATTTTTAACAAAACCCTCAAAAGCAGTTTCTTTGACTACAATAGTATTAATTTGCTGTATACGCGTTTCAAGAGCGACTTAGTACCTTCTTGAATAATTAACCACTAAATCATTGACAAACTACAACTAGACTTAATTAAAGGGTTTTTCAATGAGAGATGTTATTTTGAACAGCCCGCTGTTTCGGTAGATGTCACTTTTGAATTTATCATTTTTTGACATTTGACAAGTAGAAACTATGCCATTAATAAAAATGAAACGTTACACGCTTCAACAACGCATTGAAATTATTAAAATTCACTATCAATATGGTGAAAATTTGGCAGAGACGGTTAGTAAAATTCGAACATTTTTGGGTCGTTGTGAAGCATCTTGTCGGACCGCAATACAGAAATTGGTGGAAAAATTCAAGCTGTTGTGACAACTTAGTGATGTGAAGAAGAAAACCCGTGCATGTCACTAAAGAAAAGCCGAGAATATTGCTGCTGTAGCCAAAAGTGTCGATGAAAACCCCGGTTTGTCCATTCTTCGCGTTCTTTGGAATAAGGCATTGCACAAACGTCATGACACCATATTTTGCATAAAGATTTGGTTCTTAAGGCTTATAAAGTTCAGTTAACACAAGAATTCAAGCCGGTTGATCACCAACAACATCGTGTCTTTGCTGATTGGGTCCTTGAAATGCATGAAAATGATCCGGAATTCCGTCGAAAAATCATCTTGAGTGATGAGGCCCATTTTCACCTCGGTGGCTTTCTCAACAAGCAAAATTGTCGTATCTTGGGCTCGGAAAACCCAAGAGTTACTGTTCAAAACCCTCTCTATCCTCAACATGTGACAGTTTGGTGCGGTTTATGGTCTAGCGGAGTCGTTGGACCTAACTTTTTCGAAAAGGGGACTGGAACAACAGTTACGGTGAATGAATTGCCCTATTGAGAGATGATAAATGAATTTGAGGGCCAGAATTGGATGGTATTGATCTGGACAACGTTGACTTTCAACAAGCCGGCGCTACGTGCCACACAAGCAATGAAGCCATTGATCTTTTACGGGAAAAGTTTTCGGACCGTGTTACCTCTCGAAGAGGTGATCACAATTGGCCACCGAAATCGTGTGATTCAACACCTTGCGACTTGTTCCTTTGAGGCCACGAGAAAGAGAAGGTCTACTCTAACAGCGCAGCGTCAATTCAAGACCTTAAAGATGGTCTAGAATTTTAAGTTGGCAACACTTTTAAATGCTACGTACAGTGTGACAGCTGTCATGCGTTTTATGGTTAGTTTGGTTTGCCACTTGATCATGAATAGGATGGAATGGAAGACAACGTTCGCGGCGTTAGTGACGAGATATGGTCCCAATCAAGCTCAATTTGGAAATCGTTGAACATGTGTTGCCGTATGCTTTGCTGAATTAGGTTGTTTTACTAGGAAATTTTATAATTTGATTAATTTTTTTCTCATCCACTTCTGTTTGCTCTCTTTGATTTTCGTCGCAAGTATGGGTGTCAAAAGATATTTCCTGCATTTGATCTGCTTTTTCTCTTTGTGTAGTGAAAAAGTGAATTCAACTTTTCAGATAAGCGATTTCAACTTGTGGCAAAGTGGAAAAGTGATATTTAACTTAGCTTATTTTGTTAGTAAGTACTTGTGTCAATTAATGTCTCGCCTCTTGTTATGCGATTTGAGAATATTGTAATAATATGCAAGATCGCCATGTCATTAAATAAGTGGTGGAACGCTTTTGATTTTAGGAAACAAGCATAAGCGTTGGACGCCTTCCTGCTTGTTTCCTGCATCGAGGGTTTTTATATTTAATACTTTTATTAATTCGTAGAATGCAAACGCAAGCATAGAACGCCTTCTTGTTTTCATCTACCTTAACTAGATAATCCCATGTGAACGTTTGCATGCCCTTCTTAGCAAAGGAATATTCCCACGCAAGTAAAACCACCAGCGTATCGAGAATGAAAGAGACTTTTATTAAATTCGCTCCCATTCAAATACTATTTAAACCTAACTGTACATATAGAACTTAATATAACCTAATTGCTTACAAACTTTACTTAAAATTATATTGCTTATAAAAAGGCGTTGCCAGATGTTAAATGTACTAGAACTAAAAATAAACTAGAGTCGGCCATATTCAAATATTTGCTAACTTTACGTGATTGTTTTAATTCATAATGTTTCTACTATGGAGATCACTATACTCTTAAGCAAGATTTTTTCCGAGTTAAGCTTTAGCATAGGCAATTCTTTATACTGTAGAAACTTTTATGCTTTTGGTTGTTGTGTTAGTCCCTAAGATAAGCAATCCTTCATATCATGGACCGTTTTTGTAATTGGTTTTTGTATGGGCTATTGAATTACAATTGCAACTTTTAATCCCACAATTATAAGTCGTAATGCATAATTTTCCAAAAAAAGTAAAAACTAAAAACTGATGTAATGTGGATGTGAAAAACTCATACAAAAGCACTTTGTATGACTCTTTCCCACAAATGAGAAACACATGGCCACGTCTACGTGTGGATCTTGATCGGGTTGGGAGGGTGCGAGGGGGCACCACCTCCATCTGGATGCCCCACTCTTATTTCTGGGCCATAAGAATTGTCGGGTAACGAAGAACTCTCCACCAGTCCGTCCGTTTTTGCTCGTAGCAAATTGTTCTCTGAACAAGCAATTTCAACCCTTAGCTGTTTACCTTCTTTTTTTCGACTTCGGTTGACTTCTTTCTGTGACACAAGAATTCGTGAATGCGAAATTTTTTTGTAGTGGATCGTTGTGCTAGGGGGAAGAACCTGCCTCACGACACCACAACGTTAGCCTGCCAGCGCATTCACGCGTCCCCAGACAAGGCCAATCTCGGTGAATCCCAACATCCTCTTCGACCTAGGCAGCAGACCATCTTTGCGGTCCTATATAGACATTTACTCATACCACAATATCACTACAAAATGGCATCCAACGTGGGGCCCGAAAAGCCCGGCTGTATCAACAATCGTGAGCATGAGACAGACCATCGTCCTTAGGTGACCTTACAAGGTGTCCAGATTATTGGCGGGTAGGTGGCTACTTAGGGATATTGCACGAGTCGTGCCCTAGCAGCTTAATAAAATAACTTCCGGACGTGTGTTGTCCTCGGACATCAATATCGTTTGGATCTGCTTTTGACTTATACTTTGACGATTTACTGCCATTGCATGACTACTAAGGCCAAATGATATTAGAGTGCTTATGCGTATTCGGAAGTTGTTATCCTAACACCATATTTGCGGTGGATTCTGATATGCCTTCGTTTAGATGCCCGGGAAGTCAATGCAGTGACCATCAACGACGCTTACCCTCTTCCGCTCATCGATGGAATATTGGGGAGACTACCGAAAGCAAATTACATTACCAGTCTCGACCTCAAAAATGCCGTCTGGCAAATTCCACTCGATGAGGGGTCGAGGAATAAGACCGCCTACACAGTGCCCGGACGACCATTATACCAGTTCGTCACAATACCTTATGGCCTGTGTTAAGCTCCGCAAACGATGACCCGGCTGATGGGCAAAGTAATTCCACCTCATCTGAAACACCAAGTGTTCGTGTTCCTGGATGACCTTCTACTCATCACAGATACGTTCGACCAACACCTCCTACTCCTGCAAGAAGTAGCCCTGCACATCAGTAAGGCGGGGCTCACCATCAACATCCAAAAAAGTAAGTTTGTCATGAACGAAGCCCGATACCTAGGACATGTCATCGGACATAGTACCATCAAAACGGATCCGGACAAAACTCGGGCGAATGTCGAGCTCCCCTTACAAAAAACTGTTAGCAGCTACGACGTCTCCTTGACAATTTCAGCGCCCCTTTCGAACATGTTTCGGAAAGAGAAGTTCATTTGGGCCGAGCCCAGTCGAAAGACTTTTGAAGAGCTAAAACAAGCCTTAACATTAGCTCAGGTCTTGCACAGCCCCAATAAGAAGCCCTTCTCCATTTATTGTGACGCAAATCAACATGGAGTGGGAGCCGTACTTGTGCAATTGACCGAGGAGAGGGAGGAAGCTCTCACTGCCTTCATGCCCAATAAGCTGAACTCGGCCCAAAGGAACTATACCATGTCTGAGCAGAAATGTTTGGCAGCGGTGGTGGCTGTTAAAAAATTTCGAGCCTATATCGAAGGCCACCAGTTTAAAATCATCGCAGACCACGCTTCGCTACAATGGTTGATGAACCAAGCGGACTTATATGGACGCCTGGCCCGATGGTTTTCCATCAAACACCAGGAAGAGATCCAGAACATCGTATCCGATACTCTCTCGCGAATGTTTTTGCCCGAGGGAGCCGAATTGACAGGGAATGACGAAGACCTCATTGAGATAGATTAGGACGGCCAACATTTCGAATCAGACAGCTACAAAGAGTTTAGGCAAACCATCGTAACCCAACAACCCCAGCTGCCTGATTTGAAGGTGATAGACGGCATTTATAGACGAAACGAATACGCCACTGGTAATCTATGGCAGGAAGAAGAGTCCTGGAAACTTTGAGTACCGGAGGAAATGACTCACAATCTGATCCTCCGCGCATACAATCATCCTTTAAGTGCCCACGGTGGTTACGGTCGAAGGGTTCGGCGACTTAAAAAATACTTCTTCTGGCCTAAAATGTCTTCCCAGGTCAAAGACTACGTGAGCGCCTGTGATACCTGTAAAACTAGCCTCTTCGACCTCCTATGGGTCAACTCAACGTTCCAGAGCGCGTATTCCAACGTCTGTACATAGATCTACTCGGGCCATATCCTCGTCCTTCTATGGGGCACATCGGAGCTATCGTTGTATTATACCAGCTCTCGAAATTCCCACTGGTGGAACCTATTCGCAAGTTCACGACTCCACCCATCGTGAAATTTTTAAGAGAGTCGGGTATTCCACGTGTTCGGCATACCAGAAAGTGTGTACTTGGACAATGGAGTGCAGTTCCGATCTCGGCAGTTTAAGGGCCTACTCGAACAGTATGGCGTCGAACACCAACTGACGCCCATATACTCTCCTCAGTCTAACGCATCTGAACGTTTGACCCACCCTGTTATCCGCGATCCGTCCTTATGTTTATCCAACTCAGAAGGATTGGAACCGCAGATTATCCGCCATCAGTTGCGCTCTGCGGTCATCTTATCATTCCGTCTCCGGTATTTCACCTTATTTTGCCGCCTTCGGACAGCACATGATTTGCCATGGTAAATCATACAGGCTATTACGGCAATTGAAATGTTTGGGAGATCCCGTCCTTGCGCTGGAGCCCCATGAGCGTTTAGGAGACCTCCGCCAACAAATCGAACGGAAGATAAAGGCCGCAGGACGTGCAAATGAGGCGCAGTACACCCTCAGGTCACGACCTTCCAATTTTACATATTTATTGTGCCCTTTGCTTGGACCGAAATTTATTTTTATTCATTTTTAGTACGCGTACAATGAACTCCAGCTGGGTCTCCTGCTACATTCCTTAAAAGCTTTTAGAAGCATATTACATCATATTCTTCTTAGCTTCTAATAGTTTATATGTATTTTATATTCTTGTTCTTTTTCTATTCTAGTTGCTCACATTGTTTTTGTACCTTTTTTGTAATTGGATTTATGGATCCGTAAAATATCGTAAATAAATAAATAATTGTTTAGAGTAGTCGAAAAAAGGACCTCTTGTTTCCTCTGCGCCAGTCGTGGCACTCAAGTACCTGAAATCATATTCAAATAAAATGGCAGAGAATTATCTTTCCAATAAAACCAATTCAATACATTTTATTCGTATTAATATTAAATTCTGCACAAAAACCGGTAACTGGGAATTTGTATTTGTGTGTCATTATTTTTATGCAAGTTGAATTAAACTGTTTTTTTTTTATTTTGACATGACACTAATTTTAATGTACATAATAGAATATTAACCGCTACATTAAGCCCTTCGTGTCAAAGCTTCATCTAAGTTGCACTGGGCTAAGCAACACTGAGATAAGCAACTTTTGACCGGAATATGATTCCCTAGGCCAAACCTCATTTTAAATTGCAGTCAGGTGATTCAGACTTTAAAGATACGGAGAGGTCGACTAAGCCTTTTGACATTACCCTCTTTGTCAAATTACATCCCTAGAATCTGCTGATGACTTCTACACACAATTCAATTCCTTCCTTACTTACAAAATACTAATAATCTATCGCACAATAGCCCAAATCCGAACCTTGGCGTGAGATTTATTGTTAGGGTCAGGCCCGTGCGCAAGGGGGGGGGGGGGGGGTTTGGGGGTTCAACCCTCCCCCCCCAAAGACCCAAGTTAATTTTATTGCGGATTATTTTATGTTCATCCGTATAAAATCTCGAGAATAAATATATTGTAATAATAAATAAACCCCAATCGCACAGCTGGTTGAAAAGGCAAATATCTCAATTGCACTCAAATGATGTTTGGCATACACGCATTTTTATCCGACTTCTAAAAGTAAGAAGGTTATCAGTTCGTCGCGTATATTTTTTTTTGTTTTTGATAAAAGAGTCCTGTTTTCAGTAATGCGTAGGACTTACTTTCTATAGGGTCCCATTTTAAGGTCATACGAATCAAATAATGGTAAAGGACATTTACCGTTAAAATAAGAAAATTTCCGACTTACAGCTGGATTTTTCGGCATAACTGCTCGACGCATATCAGAATTTTCATTGTTAAGGTTTCAAAAGAGAGACAACATACTAGACTAAAATATATCGGCACAGAATTGTAATCTTTTCAAGGCGCTTGCAGATATTAACAGTTAAATATGTTTTATGGGTGCCGAAAAATTGAATTTGGTGCACTTTCGTACGGAACATTGTAAGTATTTTGGAACCTTTTGACCCTGAATGATAAAAAGAATCAGTATCCTTAATTTTCAAAGTTAACGGTACATTTGTGTCAATCATTTCTGTCGGAAATAACCAATAAATGAATTCGCATTGTAGTTTAATTGCTTCAAATTAAGATGAATAAGAGCAAATTTTTCGTGGAAAATTTCATGAGTCCTTTCCCATCAACATTTGTCATCGGGCTGACAATGAACGCATTACGAGATCCTTTTTACATCCTTAGATGAAGTTATACATAAAATTTGCATGGTTCCTATAAGAAATATTACGGATTGAATGACTACAAATTATAGAATTAATTCTATTTGAAACTTGATTCGTTACTTTCTAGGTAATGTTATACAAAATTCGCTCAGGAAGTTAAAATTAGTGATTTCAACATTAAAGATCGACAGGAACCGAGTCCTGAAACGACAGTATTTAACTTTGAAGTTGAATATGGAAATACATAGTTGAGTTTTCACTAAACTATCGCACAATTTTCATGAAAGCTTTTACCAAGGCAATGGATATCGAATAAACGTAAACGATTGTTACGGTTAAGAAGGACCATTTTATTACTTGGCGATTTCTTTGAAAAAATGATGTATGTATGGATTGGACTAATTTCGGTGAGAACGGAAATATGTAGGATAACATGTTATGTCAAAGTTCGTGATTTTCACAGCTTAGATGGAAAAATTTGAATACTTTGAGTCCATATCTTTCTCCACACCTTTTGAGGATAGATAATGGTGATTTTGGCCAGAATACTTTCTATAGATCGATAGTCACTAAAAAGCGTGAAATAAAATAAACTAATAGGAAAAAAAGAAAACCGACTACAAAATGCCCTAAAAAGATTGAAATAAATCTTTTGGAATCGGTGCCAAATCAGTTTCTCCGTTTTTGAAAGGGCAATGGCAATAAGTTATATACCAATTGAAACGGGGAACAACTGATTTGGCACCGATTCCAAAAGGTTTATTTCAATCTTTTTAGGGCATTTTGAAGTCGGTTTTCTTTTTTTTCCTAAAAGTTTATTTTTTAATAATTCATTGGCTTAGGGGCCCCAAAAATGCTATTTGGAATGCGATGTGTGGTGTATCGACGCATATCATCCGTGCTGCTCAATAAAGCTTGGGACACACGTGCATTTTTTAAAGTTGCGTAGCTGCATATGGGACACTTGGAAAGTACATTAGATATCCTTTAGTACATTCAGTGCTTCAACGTTTGCCTTGTTTGCCAAAGACAACTAAAGCAGCACTGCGCTGCGTATTTGTACATCCCCGCCAGCGGCACCCCTGTGGCGACTCAGTGTTCAAAAGTGCTTGTGCATTGGGCTTAAGAGTCACTATAAACAAAAGGGCTAATGCCATCCCATAGAAAATGCACGGAAAATCCCATAGAAAATGCACAACTTTAATTTTGACTCCAGTTGGCTCTTTTCTGTTCCAACACACAGATCTTCTATTGCAAGCGGTTTGTGATTGATATGAAATTTTAGTCGCGTGACAAAGGACAAAAAGCTAATCAAAACAAAATCAAATTCAACTGTGTAGTGTGTTTATGTGAAAGCAAGAAAAACTATAAATTTATTCGTGTTTGTTTCACAAGTGACTGTAAACAAATCTCCGAATTGCGTGAATAATTTGATTCAAAGGCATTCTCAACAAATCCAATACGGTTTGCTTTTCGCGGAAGTGGCAGCTGACAACTCTTTTAAAAATGGATATCCGTCAATTTTTCCATAAAAAACCTCGACTGGAAAATGATAATGTAAGTAAAAGCTACAGTTTATGGCCTGAAACGCACTGGATCGGTACCGCACGGCACGCACGGTACAGATGGTATTTAAAAAAAAACAAAAATGCACTAATTTTTTACGGTCGGGACAGGACAATCCACAGTTTTCCTTGTAATCAAAAAGTCCGTACCGTACCGACCCAGTGCTCGCGTAGCTTAAGCCATACATTATCCAAAATAAAAAAGGTCAAAGTTTAAACTCTACTTTTTCAGCTTTCGAGTATTTAAATTTGAAAAGTTAGTGGGCTTAGTTTAGTAACTGAAATGTATTTATTTCGGAGTTTAGAGGTTTGAAAATATGTCAATTAGTATTTTAGCATTTTATAATTTTCTTCATTTTTTCTATCATAAATTCATGATTTTATACAAGTAATGACACATGCTTGTCAGTCAAATCATTTCAATCCTTCGAGACTTTTGCGCAAAATTTTAACTAAAAACTAGCTACTCCAAAAAAAGTTAAAAACTTTTAAATATTTGTTTTTGACAAGATTTCATTCAAACTAATTGCAAAGTTGTATATAATGTAATTGTTTGTTGAATTTTATTTAGCAAATGGTGCAACTAACTTCCAACTCTCCGTTGAAGAAGCGTTTAGAAAAAGAAACCCCATCTTCATCAAAATTTACGCCGGTACGTATTTCAAACAAATGCTTCCCGGGATAAAATTCCACTCTCTGATAGCCTCTGCGAGTCTCCATGAGTCTCGCACAGTCTCTAGAAATGTCTCTGACGTGGCTTACAATCTCTCAATATAACTTTTGGTAATTTTAGAGTGTCTCAGAGTCTCTGAAAATATAATATATTATTCATCGGGAGACTCGAAGTCTCTTGAAGGGAGATTAGGTAAAGAATAAAATCGAATTTACATTACTTTTCAATAATTTTAATTTCAACGAGTGGCTGTAGTCTCTGTTTTAGAGATTCTGAGAGACTGGAATTTTTGTCCTGGTTCAAGATCAAAATTTTCAATACTGTGATTGACAATTGTTTCGATGTTTGTGTACGCGGAAACATGAATTCATAAAAAAAGTGAAAGCATAAAAACGAATACATAAGCGTACATACTGAATTCGTTACTTATACCAATTTATATGCAATACTTTCAGAAAAACGCTGAACATGAACCTACTGCAGTTGATAATATTCAAACAGCTGAAATTTCTTTGTCTGGATCAGACTCGCCACAATTAATACCTCAGGATATAGGACTTTATATCAAGAAGTCTGCATCCAGTTTGAAAGCTTTGGATCAAGACCTTATTTGGTTTCCTCCTGAAAATTATGAATTTCCACCGTCCGGTGATAGAAATCTTAAATTTCAAAGGAAGTGGCTTTTAAAATATTCATGGTTGGCATACTCTAAAATGATGGATGCAGGATTTTGCAAGTGTTGCGTGCTATTTTCAGTGCAATATGGTGGGGTTAACGATCGACCCCTCGGAAAGTTGGTAACACAACCATTTGACAACTGGAAAAAGGCATTAGAAACTTTTCAAAAACATCAACAACTTGAGTATCACAAAACATCAATTGAAAAATGGCAAACAAGATCGCAACATTACAACAAAACTGCTCAATCAATCGATTTACAACTAAGTCAACAAAAAGTTCACTTTATTGAAAACAGCAGAAAATTGCTGATTCCCATAGTCGAAACTGTGATTCTTTGTGGACGTCAGGGATTAGCACTTCGTGGTTCAAAAGACACTGGCAGAATTGCTTCCGAAGAACCTGAGTTCAACGACGGTAATTTTCGTGCCCTCTTGAGATATCGGGCAAAAAGTGATGCTGAGCTGAAGAATTTAATGAAAAGTTCTTCAAAAAATGCAATGTACATTAGTTATCGTATACAGAACGAGCTGATTGTCATATGTCATACTTTGATCCAAAAACAAATAATTGATCAAGTAAATGATTCAGAAGCATTTGCGATTTTACGAGACGAATGTGCAGACATCTCAGGCATCGAACAAGTTTCAATCTGTGTTCGATATTTAGTCACATCTGATGGAAAATTTCAGATTCGTGAAGATTTTCTATCCTTCATTCCAACTGTCGATTTTACTGGAGAAGGATTATCGAAAGTTATCTTAGATTTTCTCGGCTCTTCTGGTATTGATTGTACGTTTTTTTTCGGACAAGGTTATGACGGCGCAGCAACAATGAGTGGAGAGTTTCACGGAACTCAAGCATATATCAGAAAAATATATCCATTGGCACTGTATTCACATTGTGCGGCCCACAGTTTCAATCTAGCGGTCTGTTAAGCTTGTGACATTCCCGCGATTAAAAATTGTCTTGGCTGCATTCAAAGTATTTACAATTTTTTTAACACTCCTGAAAGACAGCTTGTTCTGCAAGATTCTTTGATAAAGAATGAGTATATGGGAGATGAGAGAAAAAAAAAAACTCTAAAAGTTTTGCGCAACTAGATGGGTGGAACGGCATGAGTGCATAGCGACATATTGTGATTTACAGCCGGCGATAATTGACGCTTTGGAAACTGTCTCAGCTTGGAAAGATGCAGCATCTTCATCTTCTGCTTTCCAATTGCTTTCTGCAATCAAAACAGGGAATTTTCAAGTTTCCACTATGGTACTCCATTCAGTGCACTCTTTAACTTGATCATTGAGCCGAACCTTGCAGACGGAAAATCAAGATTTAGCAGAAGCCATCACACTAGCTGACGCCGCGAGGCACGAACTCATCTGTAGTCGAAAACATGCAGTTGAAAGTTTCAACACAATTTTTCAAAAAGTTGAAACAATTTGTGAAAAATATGATATAACTATTCCGAAACCCAGAATCACATCTCGTCAAACCGCACGCTGCAATATTATTAGTGAGAACGTTGAAGATTACTATCGTGTGTCTATTTTTCTTCCATATCTTGATCTCTTCATAACCCACCTCGAAGATCGGTTTTTAAAACATCGTAACATTTTGTCGAACTTCTCATGTTTGTTTCCCGAGAAAATGAAGAGTTTAAATGAGGTTGCGTGTAAAAAATTATTTGAAACATACATTTCAATTCTGCACGACAACTCATCCGAAATTTGGATCAATGAAGTCAAGATTTGGCGACGCCGCATAGCAGATAAAGCAGTTTCTAATTTATTGGAAGCTCTCGACATTTGTAATAAGGATGCTTTTCCAAATGTATACCAACTTTTAAAAATTATGGCAGTATTGCCGGTCACCACATCATCAAACGAACGTTCATTTTCGACTTTACGTCGTCTCAAAACCTATTTGAGGTCAACAATGAGAGAAGATCGTTTAAACGGTTTGGCTTCTCTAAACATACACCGTGATATAAGCGTAAACGTTGATGTAGTTCTGAACGAATTCTTTTCTGTACCTCGGCGCATCAGCTTATTAAAAGAGTAAAAATTTAAAATTATTTTCCGTGAACGTTTGTCATATGCAGTAATGTATTTGATGAAGGCCCGAGAGGGGCTGTAGTGCTACGAAGAAGATTTTACTTTGCTTTGATCTACAATGATTTAAAAAAAAAATATTACTATTTTTGAACATATATTTCATTGTTTTTGTTTGAATTAAAGCAATTAAATTATTATTGAATCAATAACTCAAATTACAACATTTGATAGAAAAATCGACTCTAAATTTGAATGGGCTTTTTAAAATTTATGAGAAAGTTTTACTCTGTTTAAATCAAAATACTTGACATAAATTTAAATGATTTAGCAAAACCATAGATTACTTTAAAAAACAAAAAAGAGAAGTGAATTTATTTTGACGTTAACATAAATTAACCCGGATAAAGACGAATTAATTAAAATTAATAATGTTTAAAATATTTAAGGATCTTTATCATGACAATCGTCACATGTATATGTATTTGTATAGCATTTTAAAATGAATACACGCAGACTAAATGGGCATTATACATTATATGCTGATTAAACAGTACTTCTTTACTCGTTACGTGACAAGAATACGATTGGTATCACCATTAGTGAAGATCTGAATACATACAATCTATGGTTAATGATAATAAACTAGCGGTGAATATTTCAAAGACAAAATTTTATTATTAAACAAAACAACAAGGATGACATACGTATTGACATAACAATTAACGGTGAAAAGCTACAAAGCGTGCTTGAATTTGAATATCATGGGTCGGCGGTAACCATCGACCACCGTCTAACCTGGCTCCCGTATATAAACAACGTAAGGAGGCAATTAGCGCCTATCATTGACTTGGCACGAAAATATGAAGGCTTATGCAAGAATATCAAACTACTAGTACAAAATGCATTCCTACTGTCGAAATTACAGTGCGGAGTGGCAATCTGGAGTCATCCACCAAAGCAAAATACTAATACCTCCAGAATATTAACCACGGCATATAAAAATCTACATAATCTCCCAAGAGTCACGCCAACCAATTTAGTGTACCAATCATGGAATGCATTCAATTTTAACCAACTCATTGTAATGGAGAGAGCTAAGTTTATCTTCATGTGTTTAAATCTAAACCTGCATCATAAAAGAATCAATACAGTGCTAGGAATACAAACCAATTGGTAATACATTTTGCAACAATAGATCGCCTAAAGAACGACGCCACAAATCATGCCTTGCGTACACACAACAATCTGCCTGAATCAGTTAAAGAAGCAAGCTCACTTATGGTTTCCAAGAAATACAAAGGAACATTTAATGAATAACGATTGAATTACAGTTCAGGAAATTTCAACATAGTATGTTAGAGTGTTTTTTGACCCTATCGTCGAGATTCTTCAAGAAACAGCTACTCTTGCAATTTAATCTCAGTACAGTATATTTCAACCTAGCATCTTAAGGAGCATTTGACCCTAACTCAGATTTTTTTGACTGCGTCAAATTTATACCTTTTTTACCTCTGAGAGCTGACCACGAATTAGAAAAGACAGGATTAACAGGAAGACTTCACTTATTTTTGGTGTGCCCCCTCATACCGATGTTCTATACATTGTCTTGGTGGCACATCTGAAAAAACGACGAAATATGAAGAGCGGACCGCACGAGCATTGTGCGACGAAGAAGGTGTGATGGAGAGGGTGAAAGGGAATGGAGGTATGCATTAAAAAAAAATATTTTTCTATATATTTTTTATTTCTTCTAACCAAAAACCCCCCCAAACGAAAATCCTGCGCGCGGGCCTGGTTAGGGTATCCCATTTCATGACCGTAACGGAATTCGAGGTGACATGGTCAATATTACGCTCAACCATGTGATTATTACCTAATTTTCCAATAAGTACCCATCACAGCTGGGTGAGCTGATAGTCGGACAGCAGCATCCGAAGCTCAAACTCGATACCGCCATCGAGGTTTTAAGCTTGGGAGCTGCTTCGCAAGCGGAGTGAGCCCTAACCCACTGCTCCACACGGACTACATAACTAGCAATTATGTTATTATACACTATTAAAATTTGCCGCACCAACCTGGCAGTGATCATTCGTAATAAACGTTCGCGATAGTCAATTCTTGATAAATTGTACTTAAATTTCTACGAATGAGTACCAAAAATATTCCAATTGGATTTTTCTTTCCTGGACTACCCCTGACAAATTTTTCTTGTAACCAAATTAGCCACCCACTTACAGAACCAACGCATCACCCTGGAAACTTCCTTGCATTAAGCACTTAAAGTGAATTTCCCGAAATTTTTTCCATGGAAAACGGGGAACCACATTTCCAGCATCGTATCTCACTGCAATCCTACCGGGGTGTACGACACACAAAAATCCGGGAAGGAATCTTCATCGCGTATCCGTCGTCGTATCGTTCAGTGCGAAAATCCGGAATGAATGAAAAGCGACGGCCTGAGATGGATGTCGGCATTTTCAATTTTCCACCCGTTGTTTGAGTTGTTGCTGCATGCGAATGGTTGCCGGAGCGCCAACTTTGAACGTTTTCCTCAGTCGTACGAAAACTGTCGTCAGGTTCGGTGTCAATTTTCCTCCGAGTTTCCCGATAGTTTTCAGCTCTAGTCGCTAGCAAACTAGTGTAGTCAGAATTTGTTAGTCGAGTTTTATCCTTCATATGAATGTGATGTTGTGTGTTGTGTTATTTTTGTTTTGCATCCCTCAACCCTCGAGAACTTGAACAGTTTTAAAGTTCGGCGGGTTGCATTTCCCATCAGCCTACCACCGAGCGATGGTACTTAGAGTGAACACTTTAGGAGAAAGTGCTCGTAATTAGAAGTAGTTGTTGGTGACTTAGTGCGGATTTTTCCGCATAATAATTTTAGGAGTGCGTTCTCGTCGCTCATGTCAACGTTGCTCGTTGTGAAAAATTAAAAAAAAAAATGAAAATTTTCAAATAAAATATGTTATAAAAGAGAATATGAGAAAGAGAGATAAAAAGGAGTAATAATAAATATGTGAAACAAATAAGGTTGCAATTATTGTGCGGGGAATGCTTATTTTGTGCTCGAGTTAATGATAATTGAAGAGCATAATGAATGAAAAGTTAAAGAGAATGAGGAAGTAACGTGGAAAATGGGAAATGTGAAATGTTATAGTGAATATGCTAATGTATGAATAATAATTGTGATAATGAGACAGTGAGTGGATATTTTAGCTGAGTGACAACAACGAGAATGATGCCCGGTGGTTGGTTGGTTGCATTGAGGGTGGTTGTCGACCAGGCGGTGTAGTATGCATCCGTAGTATTTTTTCCAGGATGGTTTTTATAAATGTGTCAGCATGTAAAGTTTAGGGAATGATGTTAAGTGCGATTTGCTGTACTTTCATCGTTTTATCCTATTCGCAACTTTAGTTGAGATGAAAAGTTGAAATTTTATTCAAGCATCATTGAAAGTTTTAGATTTAGTTGGAACCGTATCAGGACACTTAAGGACCATATGGAAACATTTTAATTTTCTACTTTGTCTTTCAGAGCTGTAAAACTGTTAGTAGTAAATTATTTCACTGTTAAATCTTTGAATTAAAACTTATCACCTGAAGTAATCCGTCCATTGTCTTCTCTACTCTGTAACATATTGTCCTCAATTCCATTTGTGAGCAAGGAGTGGTGATGAATTCTTAATGGATCTGCTGCTGCAAATCCTTTCGGCTTATAACTTGTGCTGCTCCGGCAGTCGCTCCTGAATAAAATTATATTCAGTTACAATGAAATTAGTGGTTGTATCAATTTGCATTGCACAATGAATAATTAACAACATGTTGACCAAATCTGGTACCCGGTAAATGTCAGGACGAATAGTTGCAAATGAGGCTGGAAAATATAGCTTTTGATGAATTGTTTATCAGATAGGATTATATGTACCCGGAGCCGAATAAACATGATAGTTTGAGCACTTAATTATGACTATTTAATGCATGAATGTTCATTGATTAAAGCCTCTAGTGAATTACAAATAACATGATAATGATATTGAATATGATGCAATGAACTGTGCATCCCTCGAGGGTTGAGGAGGTCATTGGTAAATTGAAATCGACTATTACTCTTATGAGGCAATTTTAGTTTTTAGGTATGAATGGATGCATTTTGGGCTTATGTGGTTGATTTTAATTTATGTTGGCAGTAAAATGCATGGAAATTTTTCCTCGGATAAATTGATGATACTTGAGCAATTTCTTCTATCTCTGATAATAATATAATGCTACAATTGCATAATCTTCAGCCGAAAATACTAATCAATCCTTCAAAAGACCAAACGAGCATTTTGTTTCAACATTTTTGAATCAACTTCAATTTCTTCTTTTCCATAGCAATACAGTGCCTCTCAGGCCTTAGCTTCCTGCAAGTAGCGACTCCAACTGTTTCGCTCCATTGACCGCGTCCTCTAATTTTGAAATCCTAGCAGGGATGAATTGTCTTCGTTGACCAAGTCAAACCAGCGAAAAACATATTTTATTTGCGTGAAAAATATATTTTATTTGGCGTATTTTGTCGTCTTTTATTACTGGTTCTCGATATTTTGGCGTATTAATACACAAATTTGCTCACATTTTCAATACTGTTTTCGCCGAGTGAGATATTATGTATACTTGTGTAATTTTTCCTCGACTGCATCATGATTTGTAGCCCTACTAGTTTTATATTCGCTGTCGGGTTTCAGGAAGAGTTCTTTGGCAGTTGTTAATGACCGTGACAAAATGTTGATGTCTTTCGCATAGGCTACTACTTGTCTCGGCTTGTATAGTAATGTACCTCGTGTATCGACAGGTAGCTTCCTTATGACGTACTCAAGAGCCAAATTGAATAGCAATGGGGCCAGCCCATCTCCCTGTCTTAGTCCGATATTTGTGTCAAAGGCATCGGTGAGTTGGTTATTGATGCGGACTTGGGAGGTCGTCGACGTCATTTTCATTTTGGTAAGACGGACTAATTTGGCTGTGTTGCCAAGGCAAAGCATTATTCGGTACAGTACACAAAGATCAATACTGTCGTATGCTTGCTTAAAGTCAACGAAAGCTTAGTGTACGTCCACCACTGTAGCTTGTCACCTTTTTTGTGGATAGGGAATATAATTGATTGCCTCCACTCTTTTGGCATATGCTCTTCTTTCCAAATGTTCTGGATGACTTTGTGAATAGCTTGATGAACACTGCTCCCACCATATTTGATGAGCTCCACTGGAATCTCGTCGATACCCAGCGCTATATTATTCTTTTGGGCTTTGATGATGCAACAAACTTCATCCAGAGTTGGTGGGGCCAATGGACGCTCTCCGCAGACATCTATAGACTCCGATGTTCTGGAGCTGTGCGGAGGATTAAGGAGGCTCTTGAAATATGATGCCCATCTTTAATTAAGCTGGGTTTCATCAGCGATGATGTGGCCGATGTAATCACAACAGAGCGTGGTTTTGGACTGATAACCACGTTTCAGGCTTTTCACTACTTTGTATGCTTGTCTTGTGTGGTTGCTCGCTAAACTTACATCTATACTTCTCAATTGGTTGTCATAGTATTTTCTTTTCTTAATCCTAATTATCTTATTCGCTACTCTTCTGAGATTTTCACAGTATACACTCTTTGTCCTGGTTTTCCTACCTATTTATTCTATGCATGCCTGATGCTTTTTATCTAACGCATTCTGGCACTCATCATCGAACAAATCATTCCTCTTGCGCCGGGCTTGATGTCCGATCGTCTGTTCTGCCACTGTCCTGATAGCCGCTATCACTTCCATCCAGAGCTCGTTGCTCGTCTTTAACAGTGCGTCTGATAAGATGGGAGCCAGCTGGTTGTCGAGGGTCTCCGTGAATTGTTTGGCCACATACGCTGTTTTGAGCCTTACGATGTCAAATTTTTGTAGCCTGCTGGTCTTTGTCGAATATGCCTTTGACATACGACATCGATAGGTTAATCTGATCAAGTAATGATCTGAGTTACAATTGGCTTCTCGGTATGTACAGACGTCAAGTATGCTTTAAGCCCAACGTTGTTGGATCAGAACTCGATCGATCTGGTTTCGAGTGATGTCATCGGGTGATACCCAGGTAATTTTATGAGTGCGTTGATGAGGGAAGCAAGTTGAACGTATGACTGGGTGAACAAGGCGCTGGCCGTTGTCATTTGTTTCATTGTGGAGGCTACATTCTCCAATCATTCCCCGAGGAGATAGCTCATTGCCAACCTTAGCGTGGAAATCACCCAGAATGTTTTTTGTGTCGTTGGTAGACAATGAGCTGACTAGTCTCTCCAGGTGATTGTAAAACGTTTTCTTCATTTCTTCGCCCTTTCTTACGGCCAGGGCGTAAACATTAATCACCTAGATTTTTAAGAATTTCGCTTTTACATGGATCGCACACAACCGTTCATCGACTGCCTGAAAATCAATTATGTGCGGTTTTAACTCACTATCCACAATTAAGGAAACTTCGAATTCTCGTTATGCAGTAGGCTTCCCACTTTCGAATATTGTGTGCGATCTCGTATCTTGAAATCATTTCCAGGCCAGGTCGTTTCCGGGACTGCCAGTACTTTCAAATTTATATTGACTGACCTGTTGTAAAAGTTCCATAACAGCGCCAGGGTAGTTCAGTGATCTGACATTCCAGGATCCAATACCATAGTCCGTTAGTCCGTTTATCGTTCGCGAGGTCGTTGCCGTAAGTCCAAGCCATTCCGAGGCTTTTCTGCTGGTTTCGAAACAATTGAAGGTTATCCAGGAATGGGAAGCTAGCCCGTCGCCCAACTTTCATTCCGGCGTGGTTATTACATTTATTCTGTTATCAGGCGAGGAAGATTCGCCTTCATCCTCTTACGTCCCCACAAAGTTGACGTAAGTACGATTTAGTAGCAGAGCTGTATATGGTTTTGCAGTTGTTAGCATTTCTCTGCATTTAATGTTCCATTATAAGGGAGGCAGTAAACCCAATGTTTGACCCCAGAGAGCGTTTACTCCCATTTAATTGGGGGGTTTGGGATGACGAATCATGGAAGCTGTGGGTTGGGGACACTCAAACGGGCTTGAGACTATCTTTGGTGGAGTTATTTGTTTATTTATAACGCACTCTTCGTTTTGTGAAATAAAAAGTCACAATTATGGTTTCTTATTTAGATGTAGTTTGATTTTATGCTTGCGTGTACGTTCTAACTGCGAAACCTTAACCTTTTTTAGGGCTTTGTACTAAAATACAAAACCCTGTTGCAATCATGACCTGTGTCCGTCTGTCCGTCCGTCCGTCCGTCCGTCCGTCTGTATGTCACAGCACTTTTTTTCCGAAACTATAGAGGCTACAGCCATTGAACTTTGTAGACAGGTCAGAAGTGGTAACCTCTTGAAAGTTCAAGGGTGGAAAAATATTTCAAAGGGGTTTAAGGGGGGTTTCTCCATATAGGGAGGTGACCCCTCAAAAAAAAAAAATTTCACCATTGGTTGTCGAGTAGGGTGTCATTGGAAAGATCCCAATGAGGCCTTTTCAAAACAAGTCTTAAAATAGTTTTGTCTGTATCGAGAGGGGCAGGGGAAGGGGAAATTTCGCGTACCCCCCCCCCCCCCCTCCTCGCGATTGGACACCTTCAATCCGAAAAATCTGAAAAAAATCATGCATGTAGGCCCTTGTGAGTACACCAACAACAAAAACGTGAGAAGTCGAAATTCGCTCATCTTTGTTAGTAATAGTATGATTTATCGATTTTATGTTTTCTTCATTAAAATCTAAACGGTACCGTTAAACTCAATAAAATTTAGTAAACGGATGACTATATATAAGATTGATCTTTTCTGAAAGTTTCATAAAGATCAAATGGTGTTTGCTTAAGTTATAGCGATTTGAATTTCCCTGTATTACTATGGAACAATAATCCCTGTATTACTATGGAAACATATGGCTATGGAACCATATGCGCTTTTTACAGACTTAGACACTACAGCTTTGCTAGGATTTGTATGAAAATTTCAGGAATGATAGGTATCATGAAGATGAGTACATACAATTGAAACAAGTCGAAGAGGCAGGAGAGAGCTCCTAGCAAAAGGGCTTTATAATCATTCTAGGATTCGAAAAAATAGGCCATGAATCGATGGTTACAGTACAGAAGAGTGGCCCCTGAAAAAAATTTCATGAAAGGTAGCCGATATTAGTATCAACTGAAAGTTCTCTATGAGAGCTTTTCAAAACAGTTCTTAAACTGACAGTTTTTGCTTCAGTGGGGGCACAGGGGGGGAAACCCATGAAAAATGTGTTTCGTCCCTCGCGAATGGATATCCGTGATCTAAAAAATCTGAAAAAATTATCAAAGCAGATTTTATGGGTGTACCCCAAATACCTCAGAAGTCGAAATTCGCTCAACTTTGTTAAAAATAGTATGATCCTCGAATTTCACATTTTCTCCAATAAAATCGTCTTTGACATGTTTCTTGATTTTATTCGTTGCTGGTTACTGCATATTGTAAGTTGAGTACAAAACCCTTCTGACATGAGCACAGGTCTGTCTACCCAACTTGTTGTCATTGCTGTTAGTGGAGTGGTTTGGTCATTATTGCTTTTAGCTCAGTGGAATGGACTGTACTATTTAGTAAAGTGTCCTAGTAAAATGAGGGGTAGTGTTGTACCAATTATTAGATAATTTGGGTCTAAAATATGATTTTAACGACCTGTTCCATCTCTCGATAATGCCATTTGACTGCGGGTGGTAGCTTTTTGTAGGCAAATGTAATACTCCTACGATTCTGTTTAGCTATCGAAACGATCCCGATCCGAATTGTCGTCCTTGATCCGTGGTTATTCTTGCGGGGATGCCGTAACGAGATATCCAGCCAAATATTAGTGCAGATGCGACACTATCTGCGGTTATACTGCTAATTGGAATTACCTCTGGCCATATTAAGAAACGGTCAATGTTTGACAAACCTTCTGATGATGGAAGCGGGCCATTTAAATCAATATTTATGTGTGTGTGCAAATCGCTCTGGGATTTCCTTATAAGCGTGTATGGGTGATTTAGTATGGCGGTGCACTTTGGTCCTTTGGCAAGAGATGCAATTTTGTACGAAGATTTTGCTATCGGGGTATAGATTCGGCCAAACAAAACGCACTTTTACGAGGCGTGTAGTTGCTCTTATCCCGGGATGGGATAAATTGTGAATTTTGGCTAAAACCTTTTAAACGAAAGCTTTTGGATGTGAAAGGTCTAGTTTTCATACTTTTTAAATCTTTAGGGCTTAATGTCTGAATAAGGGAGTGTGATGCGTTTAAGCTGCAAAGAAGTTATGTTTGAACGCAAGATATTTAGTAGTTCATCATCAGTTTCTTGACCTCTAGCTATCGCTTCGAATTGAACTTCGGCGAAGTTGATAGAATTAATCCGTGGTAAAAGATAGGGGATGATATTTTGACGGCCGGAAATGTAGCAAATATCGGATGAAAACTGACTTATGTAGTCGAATTGCCGAGCATGTCGAGGTGATGCTTTATCACCTTTTTGACGATCGGCAAAAGTAAGTGGCTTATGGTCAGTATATATGGCAAACTCTTTTCCTCCAACATGTGCCGGAAATATTTAATTGCTTCATAGACTGCTAGCAGCTCTCGATCGTATGTGCTGTATTTTTTCTAAGCATTATTTAATTTCCTCGAGAAAAAGCCCAAAGGTCTACATCCTTCTTCTTCAATTTGGTGCAGAATGGCACCAATTGCTGCATCTGATGCATCAGTTTCTAATGCAATGGGTGCTGATTTGGATGGATGAAGTAGCAGTGTTGCATTGGCTAGCGTTTTCTTGTATTGTTTGAATGCATTAGATGCGTCTTCAGTCCAAGCGATAACAAAATTGTAATTTTTAACGTTGCCTTTGATAATACATTACAGTTTGCCTTGGATAGTTGCGGCGTTTAGAATGAAACACCTATAGAAATTTATTATTGCTATATACCTATGGAGTTGTTTTGCAACAAGAGGCTTTTTGAAATGGATTTTGGCTTCTACTTTACCAGGTAATGGTTCAATACCTTGGGGTGTGACTAAGTGACCCAAGAACTCCAGTTAATTTTGTGCGAATTTGCACTTGTCCGGATTTATTCTTAGTCCATGCCGTGACAGTCGATCCAAAACGATCCTAACATGCTCTTGATGTTGCGCGATATTCTGACTTGCGATGAAAATATTATCTATGTATGCTATGACAAAATCAAGTCCATGAAGCATCGATTAGCGTTTGAAATGTCTGCGCAACATTTCTGAGACCAAATATCATAAATGCAAACTCAAATAGGCCAAAGGGCGTAATAATAGCAGTTTTTGGTATATCGCACGGTTCAACCGGAACCTGATTAAAAGCCTTTTTAAAATCAATCTTGCTAAAAATATTTTTGCCGTGTAAAATGCTTACAAAAACTTGTATGTGCGATATCGGGTACTTCTCTGGTACCGTAATAGAATTGAGTTTGCGATAATCGCCACATGGTCCTCAAGTACCATCAGGTTTTTTGACCATATGAAGAGGTGTTGCTCAATTGCTCTTTGATGGACGGCATATGCCCGTCGATAGCATGTCATTAAACTCTGGTTTAGCCGCGGCAAGTTTGTCGGGAGACAATCTTCTTGCTCTTAATGCGACTGGTGGACCTTTGGTAACAATGCAATGTGTGATCATTGGTTTAATTTTTTTCATGGGCACCACACGTTCATGCAACATTTGCTTATAGCATCTTAATATTTTTACGAATGGATCCTTAGAATAAGTAAGCATTAGTTGAGGTGTTGAAGATTTGATGACGATGCTTATGCTGTTAAGTTTAGTTTGTGCTCATTTTTGTTAGACTACTCCAAGGCCGTGATACTTCAAAAAAAACCTGCCCCTATTAGCGATGTGTTAACATCAGCGACAATAAAAGTCCAGTCAAAAGTGCGGCGTAAGTTGAGTGAAACGGCAAGTTTTCCCTGGCCATATGTATTTCTCACTATTCCATTAGCAGCATACAGTCGTTCATAATGAAGGCGTTCTATCACCCAATTGCATTTGTGACAATAATTTCCATAGCATAGTCTGTTCGCTATCAGCGAATTCTTCAACGATTCTTGCTCTCAAGACGACAAATTTATCATCTGTTGCCGGATTTTTAATGATATCGGACGCTTTGCATACGATGTTCGCCGGCAGTTGACTGACTACATGATAAAATTTGAGCCGATCCAATGTAATTTTACCTAATGTGAATTGTGATTCAATTTGATAAAACCACAGCTTGGGATTAGCCGTGGGAAATTCCGGGAGCTTTAAATGCAAAGTGTTACATACAGACTGATGGGACTCCGCTAGTGTATCATTCTTTAGATCGTTGGGATGATTTTCTGACATTTCATCTGCCTCGTTGTGTATTTTTGTTAGCATACCTAATTATACGGTACTACCCGAGTGTTTTTATTACAGTTTTTCTTTTTTATTACGAAATTTGATATTCAGGTGTCATCACTAAGTAGCGCACTCTTCGTTTTGTAAAATAAAAACTCACACTAATGTTTTCTAATTTTATTGTAATTTGATTTAATTCTCGCGCGGACGTTCTTACTGTGCACATTAACTTCTTTTCTTTTATTCAACCCGGATTTTTTGTTACTGCTGTTAGTGCAGTGGTTTGGTTATTATTGCTTTCAGTGCAGTGGAATAAACTGTACTATTTAATAAAGTGTACTAATAACCTTTCTGGCAAATATTGACATGCAGAAATGAAAATGTATGAAATGAATTAAAATGTAAAACTGAAATTAATTTGTAGTCGCTACATATTTTATATTTATCTATTAATAATTAACCAATTTCTGAATTGGTCCTCAAAAGGTTGAGATGCTTTAGATTGATTGAGAATAATAGGTGTTATTTTGAATAGCCCGTTACTTCGGTAGATGTCACTATTGAGCTGTCATTTTTTGACATTGGACAAGTAGAAGCTACGTCATTAATAAAAATGGAACGATACACGCTTCAACAATGCATTGAAATTTTTAAAATTCACTATAAAACTGGTGAAAATTTGGCAGAGACGACTCGTAAAGCTCGAACATTTCTGGGTCGTCGTGAAGCAACTTGTCGGACCAATGCAGAAATCGATGGCAAAATCCGAGCTGTCGGGACAACTTAGTGATGTGAAGAATTAAACCCGTGCACGTCACTCAAGAACAGCCGATAATATTGCTGCTGTAGCCGAAAGTGTTGAAGGAAACCCAGGTTTGTCCATTCCTCGTCGTTCTTTGGAATTAGGCACTCCAAAACGCCATTACATCGTGTTTTGCATTAAGATTTGGGTTTTAAAGCCGGTTGATCATCAACAACGTCGTATCTTTGCTGATTGGGTCCTTGAAATGCATGAAAATGATCCGAAATTCCATCGAAAAATCATCCTGAGTGATAAGGCTCATTTCCACCCCGAAGATTTCGTAAACAAGCAAAATTGTCGCATTTGGGCCTAACTCAAGAATTATTGCTGCAAAGCCTCTCTCTCCTCAACGCGTGACTGTTTAGTGCGGTTTATGGTCCGGCGGAGTCATTGGACCTTACTTTTTCGAAAATGAGGCTGGAGCAACAGTTACGGTGAATGGATTGCGCTATCGAGAGATGATTAATGATTTTTTATAGCCGAGATACGATGGTATTGATCTGGACAACGTTTACTTTCAACAAGACGGCGCTACGTGCCACACAAGCAACGAAACCATTGATCTTTTACGGGAAAAGTTTCCGGGCCGTGTTATCTCTCGAAGAGGTGATCACAATTGGCAACCGAGATCTTGTGATTCAACACCTTGCGACTTCTTCCTTTGGAACCAAGTGAAAGAGAAGGTCTACGCCAACAGCCCAGCGCCGATTCAAGATCTCAAAGATGGAATTCGTGAGGCTATCGAGGACAAAGGGAAGCCACTTTACGATTTGGTTATGGAAAATTTCATGAAAAGGATATGGTCCTGTAAGCGTGGTCGTGGTGGTCATTTGCCTGATGTTAGTGTCCACTATTAACGGCATACCTTCCTCTTTATAATGAAGTAAACATACGAGCATTTATATTAAAAATAGGCATTTTTCTTTTAATATCAAAATAACACCTCTTATTAGAAAACCCTGTATAATGAGAAGATACACATGCCAATTTCGCAACGAGCAACTCGTCATTTGAGCCCAGACGAGTCCGGAGGCATTCGACCTTTTTATTTGTTTTTTTCCTTTGTCTTGTCTCTCTTCTTTTGACCGCCATCGAAGACGCACCTTGTTATTTACTTATGCACAGTATTTTTATTAGTAAAAAGTTTGTTGTACATTGTTGTTGAACTGCTCAAGGACCGTGGTCATCGCATAATCAGATGCGTCCGTTTTAATGGCCAGGATGTCGAAATAATGCTGCATTTGCAATTTACTCCCTTCGTTCTCGGAAAGCAGCTTCCGCTCGAGATTTCCAAATGAATCACTTGTCCTTTCTCTTGGCGCCAACTAGGTATTCATGGGGGGTGTGTCAAAGATTTCCTCCTAGGAATCGATGCGATTCCACTATTGTTGATGGTTTTTCCATATACACTCTTACAGATTGAGGTTTGATTTCTTGTTCGCTGACTAAATATCTGAGTTTATTCAACTGATGGTGTCCCAAAAATGTATTTTGCAACATTAATTGGAAAGCCATAACCATAAAGTCGTTCAAAAATTCGTTGCAGATGCCTAAGGTGTTCGTTGTGCGATTTAAATGCTATTAAAATGTCATCAATGTAAGCTTAGCAAAAGTCCAATCCTCGAAAAATTTGGTCGATATACCATTGAAAAGTTTGCGCAGCATTGCAAAGGCTGGATTGCATTACTTTTAACTAAAAGAGCCCAAAGGGAGCTATGACGGCTGTCTTCCGGTGCAGTTGGAATTTTATGGTAGGCTTTTGTAAAATCTACGGTTGAAAACACTTTGCTATCACTCAGTTTATGGATATCTGCCAGAAATGGTGATGGAATTCAAGCCACGATAATCACCAAATGGTCTCCATTGGCTGGCCTTTTTCGCACCAGGTGTAATGGGCTTGCCCATGGGCTGCTTTGTAACAGTACCGGCTGCGCCAATGTAACGCTAAATGTATTTTAGTTTTCGTTGACACAAACATATTGTCACTCTAGACGCAATAACTGCGCTTCTACTGAACCGAATGTCACCAAACTTTCACTAGAAGTCAGGGAGGGATGTAACTCTCCAACGCACTATCTCATTCATGGATGGCGCCGCCAAAAAATTTTTATGACAAAAGTCTCGGTTATTTTAGAAAACACATTGTATGCTTCCAATTGACTCAGACACTATGCGCTTTTTAAGATTTGCATGAGAATTTCAGGAAGGATGTATATCATGCACATCTCTGAGAATCTGCTCAATGCGTGATATAAGTTATTGTAGAACAAAATGGCGACCGTTTCAAACGAGAATATTGCGTAAAATTATGTTATTTTTCCCCAATTTCAGCATTGAAAGTACAGGCTATTAACTCTTGATTATTGCATACGAGTACATCTTAAAGGTTAAACAATAGCAAATACCTTAGAAGTTGAAATTCACTCAACTTTGTTAATAATAGTAGAATTTGTGAATATGACAGTTTTCGGTGTGAATATATCGCATACAGGAACACCGTAAGCTGAGAGCCAAAATGAAAATCGTGCAGCTGGACCGTCTTGCCCCATATTACATCCTGGGAGACTTGACTACAACTGGAACTGAGGTGGGGGCAATGCTACATTTGCAAATAACTCTGCGAGCTACTGTCGCAATTCTTTTCGCAACTAGTAAGAACATGATGATCAATAAACGAATCCACTCGAAAGCACAAGAACCCACCAAGCATGATCAATATCTGAAAGTGACGTCACTGCGGCCATTCAGGATTGCTTCATTATTTCAGGTAGTTAGCCAATGTACGAGGAATGATTTGAATAACTAGAGACCCTATATAAAGCCGAGCTGAATGAATGGGGGGATATAGTAAAACCGCGATAGTAAGAACTGCGATAAGTGTGGAGTGCGAATTAAAGGCGATATTAGTTGATAGTTAAGACAGTTGAGTTAAAAATTTATAGACAAGTGAAAAGTAAAAAGATTTACCGAGATCTGGACGCCCAAAGCGACTTAGTGGTACTGAAGTTAGAGCTGTAGTAAGAGAAGTAAGGGCATATCCAGCCTCAAGTGCAGTTAAATTGTCTGAAGACATAACGCAGGCATCAGGCAAACCAGTAAGTGTGAGTGCAGTCAGGAGAGCCCTTCATAAAAATGAACTACATTGAAGAATACCACGGAAAAAGCCATACATATCCAAGGCGAATCAGATCAAGCGTATGGACTTCGCTAAAAAATACAAAAACGAGGCTCCATCTTTTTGGGAAAACGTACAGATGAGAGCAAATTTGAAATTTTTGATGGGAAAAGGCCCCCAAAAATATGGCGTGCTAAGAATGAAGCCTTCAAAGAAAAGTGTGTTACCAACACTCTTAAGAACGGTGGCGGTTCAGTTATGGTATGGGGGTGTATGGCGGCACTGGTGTTGGTAATCTTGTTTTTATTGACTCCACAATGGATAAAATGGATTATTTAGCCATTTTGAGGGACAATTTTGCCCTTAGCGTCGAAAAATCAGGCTTGTCTGGAAATTGGATCTTTCAACAGGACAACGATCCAAAGCATACGTCCAAAATTATGATAGAGTGACTACTGTACTGGACTCCTAAGACACTTGATCATACGCCGCAGTCCCCAGATCTGAACCCGATCGAGCATCTGTGGGAACACCTGGACAGAAAAGTGAGACAAAGGGTAGTTTCAAGCAAAGCCGACTTAAAGAAAGTTATAAAGGAAGAATGGAGCCGAATCCCTCCCGATGTTACAAAAAAACTTGTCGCGTCGATGCCTAGAAGACTAAATGAGGTGCTTAGGTCCAAAGGAAAATAAACGAAATATTGAAAAATTAAAAAAAAATCGACTTTTTCTATTGAAGTTCTGTTATGTTTTGTTTGCTGTTTACTTTTTTTTGACGCGTGAAATTTGGTCTTTTTTTTGATTAAAGTGAATTTATCTTTGTTTTGTATTACTTTTGTTTAATGTTTACGTTGTGTTCAGTTTTTATTAAATTCTTTAATCCCTTATACTTATTTTTGATTTTGTGTTAATTACTTTGTTTTAATAAAATTCTTAATGCAAGTATCTAAGGTGTTTACTTTCTTTTGACGCTCACAGTATACTTATATCTGCCCAACTTATTTTATAAATAGACCAGCAAGCTCATTGACGACAGCCAGATTTACATGAACGCTCCATAATTCTTTTGGCTATTATTCCTGAAAACCGATTTCTTATCTTTATCCAAAATTAAGGCAAGTGCAGCACCACATCAAAGGAAAATGCTTAAATTAAATACTTCATCAGCAAGGAAATACGCCTGACTCCAAACATTCTCATACCTCTTCCTTAGCTCTAAGCTCTTTATTTCAGGAGGCCCATGAAGTCATTTTCCCACATCAACTTTCCATTCCTTTTCTTTCTATTTAGATTCGATTTTCACTTTTATTATTTTCATTTTCGGGATAGGTATCAAAATGTTGGGGACTTAAACGAACTAAACGGAAGCGAGGCAAAGAGGATTCGATGTCAAGGTATACCTATTCACCTTGTTGTTATTGTTGTTCGGTTTTTGCGTGCCTTGATTGGACTTGTGATTTCAAAACCCGGAGACATTTTTGCCGTCACACAACGACTTTTTTCCTTTTTACAATTGCCACTGAACGATACTAAGCAGGAAGTGGAAGAGCCTCAGGCACTAACGGAAAATGTGCCATACGATTTTCGCTGGCAAAAGGACTGATTGGGATGGGTGGAATGTAAACGTTATAATCATGGCAACAGAAACGAATTCCTCTCTATCAGTCCCCAGCAATCAAATATAAATCCACCTGACGAGGAAGAAAAAAAAGTTGTACGCCTCCCCTATTATGCTTCTAAAGATTACGGGATTGTTAGCCTTCCTTTTTTTTCGACCCGACATTTATTCCCTTCTGATGGGTCTTTAAGAAACGGAAAAAATCTGTGTGACCTAATTTCCAAAAAATCGGTAAAACCTGAAGACGAAGAAGTATGGTCTCCGCTCCCCCGTTTGTTCGATGGATTCTTTTTTTTTTTATCGGTCGCTAGTCGTCCTATATTGACTGAAGCCTTTATTCCTTGTTGGCCGTTTTGCCATCTGCAATGCGTGGAACGAGATGGTATCGGAATTTTTTCCGTTATATATTTTTTTTCAGAAGCAAACCGGGAAAAAGAGTATTAAGATCTTTTTGATTGTCGAGCAAAAGGTCGTTGTGTGGAGAGGGCGTCGTATCAAGAATATAATGGGGTTATAAGTGGGCGAATCATTTGTTTCCGAGAACGTATGGCGTTTTGTGGCCATCGAAGGAGTGAAGTTAATATTCAATCGACAACAGCAGCGGCCGGTAGCGCCAAGGGAAGAAATGAATGAAAGAATTGAATGAGTGAGTAGAAACGGGGGCACGTGAGGTCTTGGTTAAATAGAAGACGACTGTTAGGTTTTATAATAAATTGATGTAAACAAGTCCTTTTTGAAGGGAAATGTTGAAGAGGGTGGAGATTATTAGCATGTGATGTCTATATCAAGATTTTTATGTTGAAAGGAAGATGGTATTTGTACAGGGATTCTTGTTACTAAGAATGTTATTAATTTGATCTTTTCACCGATATGGCTTCAATTCAAGGATTTAATATTGAGTAGGCATGCAATTATGAGCATATTGGATATTATTTTCGGTATGTTAGAAAGTTATTTATTTGTTCCTTATACTTTCGAATGGATAGCATCAAATAGAGGTAAGGTCAGCGCTCAAAAAAAAATCACAGAACAAGTTGGGTAGACAGAGCTAGGCTCATGTCAGTACGATTTTGCACTCAGCCTATGATATGTTGACACCAATAATGACCAAACTCAAGAAAAATTTTGACTAATTCGTTTTAAAAGGGAAACCATTATTATACCACTTCTACTTGCTGCCATTTTGTTGCAATATCACGTCACTGGATGAAATTTTGAAGATATTCTTAATTATTCTATTCATTTGGAAATTAAAAGATCTAATTAAAAGTGTGCTGTCTAGTTCAATGGAAAACTCGAATGGTAGAAAAACCGTACATTGTTTTTGTTGTAGGTACTCAGAGAGCTTTCAAATTGCTATTGCTTCCGTGAGTGCGATTTAACTTTATTGAAATTTCCGGACTGTAAGGACCCTTCCTTAAACTACTTTAATTTTGATTTAAATGTACCCGTTCACAGGGAAAGCGGTTATATTCACAAATTCTACTATCATTAACATAGTTGAGTGAATTTCAACTTCTAAAGTATTTGCCATTGTTTAACCTTTAAGATGTATGTTCTAAAGAGTTAATAGCCTGTACTTTCAATGCTGGAATTGTGGAAAAATAACTTAATTTTTCGCAATATTCTCGTTTGAAACGGCCGCCATTTTGTTCTACAATAACTCGTATTACGCATTGAGCAGATTCTCAAATTCGTTGGAGAGTTACATCCCTCCCTGACTTCTAGTGGAAGTTTGGTGACATTCGGTTCAGTGGAAGCGAAGTTATTGCGTCTAGAGTGACAGTATGTTTGTGTCATCGGTACAAAAATTAGTTTCGAACAAAAAGCTAACCTCAAATTTCGTTTTAGAATCGGTAAAACGTTTGCCGAAACATTTGAATTGATGAAAACAATTTTGGCGATGATTGTCTATCTTGTGCCAGAGTTCATGAGTGGTTTACATGTTTCAGAGATAGTCATGAGGACATAAATGACGATGAATATACGGGCCACCCAAAATCAGTGATCACCGAAAACTCCATCGAAATTGTGCGTGAATTTATCAAAAATGAGCCGAAATCATCGTTGAAATTCATGGAATCTGGGTTGAATATCTCCAAAACATCGCTTTATCGCATTTTAACCGATGATTTGGGCTTACGAAAGGTCTGTGCACGTTTTGTTCCGCACAAGTTAACTGATGCCGAAAAATTGCTCCACTCTTGTGACTGATTTTTTGACTAGAAATCGCATTTTAGCCATCAATCACTCACCGTATGCGTCTGATATGACTCCCTGTGAATTCTACCTATTCGGGAAATTGCATTAGGCCATGAAAGGAAAACACTGCGTCCGTAGAGGGCATCCAAAAGGCTTGTACCGACATCCTGCAGGACATTCCGGTCAATGACCTGAAACACTCTTTCGGAAAGCTTTTGAATCACGCAAAACAGTGTATTGAGGCCGGAGGAATAAATGAATAAATAAACTCGAAAAGAGCAAAGCTTCAGCTTAGTCTTGTTTATTTTGGAACACACCTTGTATATAGGTCAATAGCCACGTATTGTTGTTTTTGTAACACCGAAAATTTAAGCTACTATAACTTCGTTAAATACTATTCAATTCTTCTGAAATTTTTAACAGTTAATTAGCCTTAAAAGTCACTATGTCGTGATAAAATTTCATTGAATTTTGTGGGTATCCCCATGATGAAATCAAGTAGAATTTTTAAATCATACTATTGCTAACCAAGTTTCGTGAATTTCAACTTTGCAGGTATTTGTCGCTGTTGTACTGATAGCAATCCACCTCCGTAATTTTTTTCAGATTCCACGGTCCACAGGTGTCCAATAAAACGAGGGGGGGTGGATGGCACAATTTGTTCGTGTTCTTCCGCTTTCCCTGTATACAAAATTGCAGTTTCTCGTCAAGCTCTTTCAGTTGATACCTTACTCGACTATCTTTGGTGAAAATCTTTAAGGGTTCAAATCTTGATATGGGGAGACCCCCCTGATCACTTTAGCTTCCATTATTCCTGAAAAAACTTGTTGTGAGGCACTGACGGACGGACAGGTACCAATATTAGTAGGGTATTGTGAAAATTTTATACGAAACCCTGAAAATTGTAAGACTTGTTTTAGTCAATCAATTCCTACCGCGTACGTTTTAAAAATGAATACGAATGCTGGGCACGAGAAAATATGAAAGAGAGCATTTTGAACAACTTCTTCAAGCTTTTTGGCTGGGCCTGGATTGGAGTATCTAAATTTTAAATGGTGTAACATCGAATATTACCTACAAAACAATTAACATTGTCATCGCTCTCAGGTTTACCTGACAACTAGTTAATTAAACTAATAAAACAGAAAACAAGCAAAAAAGAAAACATCATCATGACCAAACGAAGCTACCTTGAAATCTTCATTTGTTTACTACTACCTGAACTTGAAAACAAGCAATGAGTCACACACCTGGCGAACGACTCTGCGCGTTAAAAAATAAACAACAACAAACAGTAGCCTCAATCTACATTGTGAACCCGAAAACGAGGACACAAACGAGTGTCTTTGCGTTAAAAAAAATGAAAAAAACAACAAGACGTTAGCGTCACAGGTGGAAATCATTAACTTTTCGAGCATAGCTTGCAAAAATTGCCCAATGCAAAAGAACTTACAGTTTTCTGCTGAGTAGAATTTACCTGGGCAGCGTACAAACTTGCAATAACAAAATATTACGCTTCGGGTGGAAATAATTGAACTCAAATAAACCATACCTTGTAAAAATATCTGAATAGAATTTGCTAAGGAGGCAGTGCTCACCATGGATTTCTGCTAGTTGGAAAATTGCACATCATCAATTTCCTGGATGGAAAATTAACAATAAAAGCTAATGCAGATTTTGGGATGGGTGCCTTTCCGTACTGCTGTTCAACGCGTACACTTCCAAAAAAACGCTTCTTCGTCCTTAGCCTGGGCATTCCACAAGTATCCAGCTAAAATGCTTTTTCGGCCTCAGCCTGGGCGTCCCACAAGTATCCAGCCAAAACGCTTCTTCGGCCTTAGCCTGGGCGTTTCACAAGTATCCAGCGAAAACGCTTTCTCGGCCTTAGCCTGGGCGTCCCACCAGTCTCCAGCCAAAACACTTCTTCGGCGTTAGCCTGAGCATTCCACCAGTATCCAGCCAAAACGCTTCTTTGGCCTTAGCCTGGGCGTACCACCAGTATCCTGCCAAAGCGCTTCTTTGGCCGTAGTCTGGGCGTTCCACCAGTATCCAGCCAAAACGCTTCTTTGGTCTCAGCCTGGGCGTACCACCAGTAACCTGCCAAAATGCTTCTTCAGCTTAGCCTTGGCGTTCTATTATTTTACTCGCAAGTTGAATGCATCGATTTGAGCATTCACAAAAAAGTCTCCTTTCGTCAACCATATCTCGCTTTGTAGTACATACAATATTAAATGCAAAATCTCTTTGTTTTTTATTAGCTACTATTAAGTTTCTAACGCTTTAGATAATTATGTTTCTAACACTTATCCGCATAGTTTTTGAGTTATTCGTTAAAAACTGTTCAAAAATCTGTCATTTTTAAATGAAAATAGCAAGTTTCCAATCTTGAATACCTCAAACAGTATTGAGTTTTCGGAAAAAAAAAACTTTATGGAACATTTTTTGCTTAGAATAAAGTCCTTTATCGACACCCGGGGTTATTTTGATCGAAAAATGTTCCACACTCGAGAAAGGGTGGGAATAAAATTCTCGTACGTTACCCCATCCTCTGCACCCCTCAAAGCAAAACTTGTCATTTAAAGACCTGTTTTGATGAGCATCATTACGACTGCTTGCTGCGCTTCTCCGCCCCGTCGAAAACCCCGGCACGACAAGCCCCCAGTGTACCGATGGTCAACTGAAACCGCTGAAAAGCAAAGGGAGTGTCACAAGCTTCGACGTGAGGCTTAACGGGTGCGGAACAGTGACGAGGCATGCAACCGTGTGGCAGCGTGTAAGTCGGCCAGGAAATGCCTTCGCAAATTGATCAACAATAGCAAGGCTCGCTGCCGGGAAGAACTAGTGGACAATGTGAACAAGGATCCGTGGGGCCTTGGCTACAAGCTAGTTATGCGGAAGCTTGACGCCCTACGGAAACCTTGCATACATGATGCGGAAAAGATTGACGGGATAGTGCGGGGACTCTTCCCGTCCATCTCGTCCGTATTGACGTTGTCAATGGTGAAACAGCAGTCGAGTTTCCATTCTTCACACAGCCGGAACTGGAGGAGGCAGTCATTTCATTGAAACTGAGGAAGGGTCCAGGGCCAGATGGTGTTCTGACTGAGGTGTTACGGCTTGTCCATCACCATTGTCTTGACTTGTTGCTTAACCGTTCAGCGCTTGTCTCTGGGACGGGGTTTTCCCGGTACGATGGGACGTGGTGAGGCTCGCGCTGCTCAGCAAAGGAAGGGAAATCCCAAATCGCCGTCTGCATACTGCCCGTTATGCATGCTAGACACGGCTGGGAAAGTGCTAGAGAAACTCATCAAGGGAAGACTTGCTGACGCGATTCGTGCTGCTGGGGACATATCTCCTCGGCAGTACGGCTTTAGAGCTGGATGTTTTACTATCGATGCGATTGCAGAGGTGGTGAGCTTGGTCCAAAAAGCAGACGCATATAGTCGCACCAAACGACGGATCGTCTTGTTGGTGACACTCGACGGCAAAAACGCGTTCAATTCTGCTAGATGGGTGGATGTTTTGGATACGCTGGAAAATTTTTTGCAAGTTCCAGAATATCTAATGCGGCTTTTGAGGAACTACCTAAGGAACCGAAGACTGCTCTACGACACGACACAAGGCCAAGGAATGATGGAAATTACTTTGGGTGTGGCCGTGGGATCTATCTTTGGGTCGGGCCTGTGGAACGTGTCTTACGACGCGCAACTGAGACAGGAGATGCCAGATGAGTCGCGCTTGATCGGCTATGCGGATGATGTTGCGGCTCTGGTCGCTAGACGCACCGTTAAACAAGCGCAATTTAGGCTAGGTATGCTTATGCGCCGAGTGAGGGACTGGATGACTGCTCGCGGGCTCAGTTTAGCTTAGAGTAAGGATGATTAGTATTGGAGACTTACAAATCCAATCGCAGCCAGCGATGAAGTATCTGGGGCTACTGGTCGACTTGAATATGAGTTTCTCTGAGCAAATCAGGGCAACAGCTGAGAATGTTGCTTCGGGAATGTCGACTCTGAGTCGAGTTATGGTCAACATAGGGGGACCCAGCCCATCAAGAAGACGCCTCTTGATGAGTGCTGTAGGGTCAGCGCTACTGTATGGAGCAGAAGTATGGGGCGACACTCTCAGTAAGGAGGTTTACCGAAAATGCCTGGCACAGGTACTGAGAAGAAGAGCGCTGAGGATTGCATCTTGGTATCCCACAGGCTCTGATTCGGCGGCGAGAGTTATTGCAGGCGTGATACCTGTCGACCTCCTTGCTAGAGAGCGCCGTGCTGTTTACCTGCGTCGAACGACGATGCGAGGGAGATAGCTGTCCGCGAGGAGAGACAGCGCTCGCTCAACGATTGGCAGCAGTCTTGGGTGAATTGCACGAAGAGAATGTGAACGGTGCGCCTCTTCTTGGGTGATATACCGTGGCCAAATCGAAGGCATGGTGAGACTGACTCATACCCGATCCAGCTTTTGAGCGGGCATGGGTGTTTTCAGTCTTACCTGCACAAGATTGGTAAGTCACGGTCCTCCGATTGTCGGTTTTGCCCAGGAGAGGAGGACAATGCCTGCCACACATTTTTTGCGTGTACAAAATGGTTCAGGTT
Organism: Odontomyia ornata; assembly: GCA_963969285.1. Classification (NCBI taxonomy): domain Eukaryota; kingdom Metazoa; phylum Arthropoda; class Insecta; order Diptera; family Stratiomyidae; genus Odontomyia; species Odontomyia ornata. Next base: position 53,164,291 of record OZ017740.1, on the reverse strand, counting down.
GCGAAGGGAACTCTTCAGAGAGACGGAAGAGCTCACCCCGGATAACATAGTTGCGATGATGCTCGAATCGGTTGACAAATGGAACCAGGTGGCACATTATGTTCGGGCAGTCCTAAAATATAGAAAGGACTCACAGCAGCCGGGACCGCTGGGGCTAGGGAATCGCTTTTCTGGCACTTCCTCTTCCCCTCTCCCCTCCCGCTAGGAAAGGGATCCACCAGCTTGAAGGCGCCTCACGACGTAACAAAACGAGACCTGGCCTGAGGTAATGTGTTAAACTGTTCCATGCTAGGTTCTCAGGTTGACAGGGGGGTGTTTAGTGGATAGTCATGTCGCCTTCTTGCGAGAATGGGAGTCCCACTCTCTGTGCGTCACTAGGCTTTCGCCTCCCAACCATAAAAAAATACACAAATTTTGCTCACATTTTCGATGTTGTATTCGCCAAATGTGATATTTTGGGCGTTTAAGATATTTTCCCTCGACTGCACTATGAGCTTTGTTGTGTTTGATTTGTAGCCCTTCTAGTTTTGCTTTGCTGCCGAGTTTCAGAAAACTTCTCTGGCAGTTGTCAATGACCGTGACAAAATATTGATGTCGTCGACATAAGCTACCACTTAGCTCGACTTGTATAATAGCGTGCTTCATGTGTAGACTGGTAGCTTTCTGATGACGTATTCCAGAGCCAATTTGAATAGCAATGGGACCAGCCCATCTCTCTGTTTTACTCCGATATTTGCATCAAAGACGTCGGTGAGTAGGTTATTGATGCAGACTTGGAAGGTTGTCGACGTCATTTTCGTTGTAGTAAGACGGACTAATTTGGCTGGGATACCAGAACAAAGCATTATTTCCTACTGCAAGCTATGATCAATACCGTTGTATGCTTGTTGAAAGACAACGAATATATGGTGTTTGTCTATGTTGAACTCCCAGCATTTCTCAAGGAGCTGCTTGACTGTGAACAATTGGTCCGTTTTCGATCTCTCTGCCCAGAAGACACCTTGATACTCTCCAATAATACTGTTGGCGTGTGATCTTTTGAAAATATTTTGTACGCCGTGCAGGGCTGTGATATGCCTCTATAGTTTTCGCATTGCAGTTTGTCACTTTTTTGTGGATAGGGAATGTAATTGATTGGCTCCACTCGTTCAGCATATGTTCTTGTTGCCAAATGTGCTGGATTAATTTGTGAATGGCTCCCAACATATTTGATGAGCTCCACTGGAATTACATCGATGCACGGCGCTTTATTATTCTTTTGAGTTTTCATGATGGAACAAACTTCATACAGAGTTGCTAAGGCCAATAGAAGCTCTCCGCAAACATTTATAGTCTCCGATGCTCTGGAGCTGTGTGGAGGATTAAGGAGGTTTTTGAAATATGATACCCAACTTTCCCTAATCTTGGTTACATCAGCGATAATGTGGGCAATGTTATTACGGCAGAGTCTGGTCTTGGGCTGATGACGACGTTTTAGGCTTACAACTACTTTGTATGCTTGACTAGTGGTGTTGCTCACTAGACTTACATCGATACTTCTCAATTGGTGGTCATAGTATTTTCTTTTCTTAGTTCTAATTATCTCATTCGCTACTCTTCAGAGATTTTCAAAACGCTCTCTCTTCGTCCTAGTCTCCCTATCTATACATTCTTTGTACGCCTGATTATTTTTGTCTAAAACATTCTGGCACCCATCATTAATCCAATCATTTCTTTTTCGCCGGGCATGATGTCCGATCGTCTGTTCTACTGCAGTCTTAATTGTTGCTTACACTTCCATTCAGACCTCGTTGCTTGTTTTGAGCTATGTGTGTGATAGGAGCTAGCTTGTTGTCGAGGGTTTCTGCGAAATTTTCGGCCACAGACACCATTTGATGCCTTACGACGTCTAATGTCTGTAGCGAGCTGGTCTTCGGTGAATACGTCTCTAACGTACCTTGTAGGATCAGAACATGGTCGGTCTGGTTTCGTGTGCTACCATACGGTAATACCCAGGTCATTTTATGTATGCGTCGATATGGGAAGCAAGTCGAACGTATGACTAGATTTCTGCTACATGCCAAGTCAATCAGGTGTTGAACTGGCCTTCGTTCCCCGATGAGATAGCTCATTGCCAACCTTAGCGTTGAAATCATCCAGAATTATTTTTGTGTCGTTTGTAGGCAATGAGTCGACTAGACTTTCTAGGTGATTGTAGAACGTTTCCTTAGTTTCTTAGGATAGGGTGAGTATATTTATCAATCAACTTTGAAAGAATTTCGCTTTTATACGGATCGCACACAACCGTTCATCGACTGCTTTAAAATCAATAACGTGCGATTTGAACTCCCTTCCCCAAATATGTAAAGACCGCTATGTCGGATGTGCAGAGGTCTTAATTGGGAGATCGCACGATGACCGCGACGTTCAAAAAGTAAGGAGGAAACTAATATACAGTCAGTTTTGCTAAATTAGTGAATTAATAATAAAAAAAAAACGGTTGAATCCTAGCACCTTGAAATGTTTCAGTTTTTCGAAATCATGCCGTCTCAATCAACCGATGCACATTAATTTTGACGATATTTTTTCTTGAAATATCCTTTTGACCAAATAACGCAATTCGCGTACTAACTCTATGAACTATTATATTCACCCTAACATTTGCTCAGGCATCGTAATTGCAGAGGTGAGAAAAACTCCCGCTCTTGTCAAGTATTGAAAATCGCACTTTGGTCTTGAACGTTTAGGTGAAGAATGAAGTCTCAGGGCTTGTTAGTCAAATGTGAAGAGTGGTTTGGAAGTTCAAAGAAGTATTCTCTCTATTAAGTTGAAATTAGGCACAACTCTGGATCCCGATGCAAATGCATTTCAGCAATAAAACACAAAAATTTAGGCCAGAAAACAAGCAATTTAATAACAATTGTCAACTCTTTCGCTCACCGTAGATTAAAGCGTTAAAAAAAAATTTTAAAAAAGTGTTGTTGTTCGAAAGCTTCGGAATACCACTTGACACAACTGCGCTGTAAATTTTGACGCTGCCCCAAAATTTATTTGGACAATGGGAATCTCAGATCTCTACATTGTTGCTGCTAAAACGAATTGACTGCATTTATTCTGTATGCATCCCGTTGGTCAGGTATAGCAATTTCGATGCACAGTCTTGGAAATGTTTGCAAATTTTATTCGATTTGAAATAACAAATTGGATGTTGACGTGTGGCATTAGAAGTGTAAAAATTCTTGTTTATAGTTATAATAATTGCAGATCTAGTGCGTTTATGTTTTCATTAATGTGCATGTGCTTCTGGGCCTTCGAAACTAGGTATTGAGAGTGTTTTAAAGGATTTTAATGGCGGTATGAGGAGATCCCTTAAACAACGTTTTTCATCAAAACAGCTGAGTATAGTATCAACCCGAGTAGAAATCAATTGAGGCATGCCTAAGTGAGCATTAGGGCATAATGCCAAAACAGTGAGGCTTGCCTAAGTTAGGCATGCCTAATGTAGGCTTAATGGGGCCCTTCGGGATAAGCCTAAGTTAGGCATGCCTGATGTGAGCCTAATTATGCGTATTACACTTGCTCAGCTAAGGATTTTTTTTAGGAAAACCCCAGTAAACAAAACGTCTTTAGGCACTGATGAGACTTTGTTCATAAGGGTTTAATGGGATTTTCCTAAACAATTCCTTAACGTAAATATCTTTGTTGTGAAAAATGTTAACAACACTGAAATTTTTTAGTAAGAACTGAGCATTCTACGAATATTCGTCAAAGACGATATTTCGTCAAAAACAATAGTTTTTCGAACATTCGTCAAAATTGAAAGTCTTACGAACATTCGTAAAAAATTATAATTTTACGAACATTCATCAAAAACGATAGTTTCACGAACAATCATCAAAAACGAAAGTTCTACGATCCTTCGTCAAACACGATAGTTTTATGAACATTCGTCCAAAACGATAGTTTTATGGACATTCGTCAAAAACGATAGTTTTACGAACATTTGTCGAAAACGCTGGTTTTCAGAACATTCATCAGAAACGAGAGTTTTAACCGACTTTCGTTTAAAATGATAGTTTTGCGATAGTTTGGTAAACGTTTTACGATAGTTGTAAGATAGTTTGATAATAGCCTAAAGACAGAATTGCATTACTTCTCTCTTCCAGCAGGCTTCCCAGTTTTGAATATTATGTGTGATCTTATATCTTGACTATTATTTCCAGTCCAGTGTGTTTCCTGGATTGCCAGTATGTTTAATTTATATTTGCTGGCCTGTTGTGAAAGGTCGCTTACAGTGCCAGGGGTTTTCAGAGGTCTGACATTCCAGGATCCAATACCATTGTCCTTTTTTCGGTTGCGAAGTCGCTGTTGTAGGTGCAATCCAATACAAAGTTCTTTTGCAGGTTTTAAAATAATGTAGTGTTTTCTAGGCATGAGGAGTAAGCCCGTCAATCAATCTCCACTCCGGCAGCATAGTTATTACTTTCGATTCCGTTATCAGGCGCGGAAGACTTGCTTTTACCCCCTTACGTCCCCAAACAGGACGTGTAGGTAGGATTTAGTAGCAGAACTTTAAGTTTATTTACAGTTATTGCCATTTCTCGGCATATGATGCTCCATCATTGGAAAACCAGTGAACCTGATGTGTGACCCTGATATCCTTTCTACCATCTGGTAGACTTGGGATGAGAAATCATGGAAGCTGTTGATTGGGGCAACAAGGGCTGCGCTTTCCTCAAATGGGCTGTTTTCGGCAGAGTTTTGCTACGATATCATTTAAAACGAAACTACTCGTAAATATTATAAACTAGGGCCACCAAAAAAACCCCTGTTGTAAATCGTTATAAGATGGAAATCAGATGCGAGGTACTCGTATACAGGTATTTGAATGAAAGGAAACTGAACAAAATTCAATATTTGGCTATTGAAACGATAAACGGAAGGTGAAAAGAATAGTGGTCGGATGTTTTGAAGATCACCATCACAAATGTAGTTTTGGAATCGCCGGATTTACATGCCGTTAGGAAGCTTCCATTATAAAATAGGAACTGATCACCGCATTTTTTGAAGTATGAAATGCTTGTTTATTTAAGAATCTATGAATCTTCGTTCTAAGGCTCAGTTTTCTTTAGGCCATTTCATTCAGAAGTTAGTTGAAAGAACTGCATTCTTTATAAAGATGAATATTGTAAATTTTGAAGAGACAGACTTGTTGATAAGGGGAAGTCAAGGATTAGTTATCCAACTTGACTGGAAAAATCATTAATCTTTGAATGATTTTTTTCTTGATTAGTTTATCCCTTGTTGTATACAAATTATATATGCTGTATGCTGACTTTCGGCTTTTAGGTCACTAATTTCCTTGTAGATATCTACCAATGGTTTGAATTCGCCTAATGTCTTTCTGTAGCATTCATCTGCTGTCTTACATGTTCTTCATTTTACTCGAGATTTTAAAAAATTGTATTCTTAGTTTAAATGTCGATCGAAAATTTGTTTCTGCTTATAAATTTGACTTTTTTAAGATTACAAGTAATTTTATACTCATAATTTGTTTCGTGGTTTATGCTCCGGGCATTAAAAATCATACATGCCTTAATTGAATTCGTTAATTTGAGCATCTTCTTCTTTGTAGCCCTACAGCCCCTTTCGGGCCTTCGCCTAGAGATAGTTAGAGTATCTCATTGTCATGATCGAATGTATCGGCACTCCACAAGGTGATATGATCATTATCACGCTTTGGCCGTGTGTCCGTCCACCCAGCTGTGATACGTTCTGATTTTAAACCATCACGTATCATAACTGAACAGGCTTATAGTCTGTCCAAAGGACTACACGAACTAAATCTCATTGATGCCAACGAGACTTGAACCAGATACCTTCGGCTTATGGGCTTAGTGCTCTAACCGCCAAGCTACGCAGACTACTACTACTACTGAGCATACTGAGCTCCATTTCATGATTTATGTGGCGAGGTTAGATTTTCGGCTATTCGGCGTGGTAAATAACTTTGGAGATCGTCCTTGAACTCTGGTGAGTCTCCAGGAGTATAGTGTCTGGGAATAGCATAGTATGGGTATATGGATTTTAATTCTAGTGGTGAGGATTTCGCCGATAAGATCTGACATTACTTAACACACTCTGATTTCATATGAATTTATTTGTTAAGAACATACATACATACATATACCATGTAAAACTGAAACATAAGCTTTGACGTTATTTTTGAAATTTTCATCCACTGTCAGAATGTTTGTTGGGTCTTTTTGTAATAGTTCCAAAGAAATATTGACATCGCACAAATTAGTGTGCTTAATTCAATTCATATCACTACAACTTACGATAATTATACACATCAATTAGCGCCACTTTAACAGCAAACTACGAGGTACTTGAACGGCATAATGGCAACTAAAAGCATTACCTCCAGACGAAATATCCAACATATCCACTCGGAAACAGTCCGATAGTGTAGCGTCCATTGCAACTGCAATTGCATTTGGATTTCTCCAATCTGTGCTGCCAGAGTTATCGTTTTGTAAATGCGGTTTCGCTCGTTGTCTGCTTATACAACATGTAATATAAAAACTACACACTATGCTGCCATTCAAATAATTATCTTAATGCCAATTTGCACTTGGAAATTTATATTGTTACTCGCGGATTATAAAATTTATAAAATTACCGTGGAAATACGAGAAGCCAACTAACTGACCCGATACATCGGTGTACGATGCTCGACAGGAGCAGCAGCACCAAAGGCTGAAGTAAAAGATACTCACACAAGACCATGGACAGCAAACCAGCCGGAAGGTAGCCTGAGTCTGATGTCGCTCATGTCATTGCAAATGGAGGGAAAATGCGCTCGGCTAAGTGTGAAATGGTGCGATTAATGCGCGAAAATCAAGTTAAAATGCGAGAAATATACATAAATGTAATCATGTTAAAAATGTTGCAATTGTCGACAGAGTACTCGACCCTTGGCTCGCAGGGTTTCTATTTAATTCGTTTGTGAATGGGACCGAAAGTTAAAAAGTTAAATATTGTGGCTTTAGAGATGGTTTGCATAGTGGCTAGCATAGAGTAAAGTTGAATTCAAATGAAGCTTTTGTGCGCAAAAAAATACTCGTATTTTTCAAAATTGCGACCACCGCACTATGGTGTGGATTTGAAACGCTTTGTTAAAAAATATGAGAACGGCAGACTATGTGAAATTTATTTTGTAATTATATTAGGAAGTTAATTTAGCTAAAAAAATTTTAGAAAAAAATATAAAAACTACTTTTAAATTGCTCTAAAAAGGATGAAGTAAATTTCATGGAATCGGCGCCAAGTAAGTTTTCCTTCGGTTATTCATTTTGTTGAACATCCTGCAAATTATTATGTCCAAACGGGCGTATTGATTTGGCACTGATTTCATGAAATTTTTTCACCCTTATTACTGCATTTCGAAGTCGGTTTTTTTTTCTAAAAGTTTCATTTTTCATGCTTTTCAAAGACATAAAAACTATACCAAGGAGAATCTGTAAAAACGAGAGGGGACTTCCTAATTTTTTTGAGGAAAATGTGCGGAATGACTTCTAAGACAATAATTGAGCTTTCCCCGCTCTCAAAAGAATTAAAAATATGAATAAAACTATCGAAATGTCAAAAATGGGTTTCAAAATGTTTTTTTTTACTTTTCTTTCTTGTAATTTGCAAACGATGCTTTTTGAAGCAAAGTTGTAAGTAGTTGAAAGTTGTGTGATTAGATTTTCTACAAGATATGATTGCTTAACATTTTAAAATGCATGAATTTTGCTGCAAAATAGCAATAAATACAAACAAAGGAAAAAAACATTTTTCTATTTAACTTTTTAACCACTTTGATTGCAGTTTAGATCTGAATAGTTTACCAAAAAAAACTTCATCATATAATAAAATAGTGCAACAAATTTCATCAAAATCCATTGAATAGATTTCGCATAATAATTTTGCAACCTACATTAAAAACTAAATCCAAAATTTTTATAATCTTGCAGGAAATAAACTAAACCAAATAGAAGTTTGAAAATGTTTCACAAATGAAAAAGCACCCCAGCTAGCAAACGCACTTATAAAATTAATTATGTATACTTAGTCGTGCCATAAGTTCTGTCACACGTATATGGGCAATTTTTGGATAAATGAAAAAGAGTTTTTGACAAAGGAAAATATATTTTATTTTGGCATACTAATGGAAGTAAAATAAGCAACAAATTATTCAAAGTGGCCGCCTTCAGCCTTTACACAGCTCTTTAATCTGTTGGGCCAGTCATCGATAGCAGTACGCACTGTTTCTAGCGGAAAATTAGCTACTGCTTCTGTCAAAGATCGGTTAAGGCTTTCGATATTTGGGTGTCGTCTCGTGCACACCATGGACTCTAACTCCGCCCACAGTTTGTAGTCCAGGGGATTCAAATCTGGGCTCCCAGAAGGCCATTCCGTAGCCCTTATAAACTCTGGAATATTGGTTTCCAACCACGCTTGTGTGGTTCGAGCTTTGTGGGCTGGCGTAGAATCTTGCTGGAAAACCCAATGTCGGTTGTTGAATAGCGTAGAGTTCAGCGGCTTCACACATCCCTCCAGGATGTCCGTTTGATAATTTTTCGCTGCAGTTTTTACGCCTTTTTCGCAAAAATGAAGCTCGGTGACCCCTTCGTAGCTGACACCCCACCATACCATGACTGATGCTGGATGATGTCCTCGCTGTACCCTAGTGGCAACTTCTCGGGCTTCTCTGGAGCTGGAAATGTTCCTCCACCGTAAAAATTTTTTCGTCGGTAAATAAAATTTCTCGATGTTTGTTGTTGCCGCACCGCCGAATCTGGTGCTCCTAATTTGCTTCACCTGCTCAGTCAGCAAATGTCCCGCTGATCGTCGAAAGGCACTCATCCCGAGGTCCGATTTTATGATGCGAGACATACTTCGGGTGGAGATGTTCATCTCTCGAGCCATGATTCGTTGTTTACGAAGCGGATTTCGACGAATTCAACTCTCGACCGCTTTCATGGCAGCAGAGGAACGTACATCACACGGACGTCCAGAACGAGGTCGATCGTCAATAGTCTGGATCTCGTTATATCTCTGGATCGCACGATACACAAATCTTTGCGTTATTTTTAACGGGCACAACAACTTGAAAATTTCACTCGCGGATTTTCCACACTTATGTGATGCAATCACTGCAATTCGGTTTTCATTTACACCCCATTCCATCTTCACACGTTAACGAACAAACTTTAAATGACCATCAACTGTAAACAACATTATGACGTTTATAAAACTGGCCGATATTGAAATGTCACTCATAAAGTAAAGGTGTTGCCAATGTGAGAAATTATGTGACAGAACTTATGGTAGGACTATGTATAGACGAAGTCAGAAACTTTTTAAACTACGAATAAAAAATTTGAATGTCTCTGTAACTTTATATTAGTTTGAATTTAATTCAATAAATTCTTCAAAAAATTCTCCAAAAAGTATTCCAAAAGACAGTTCATTAAAAAAAAGTTGAACTATGTGCATTAGTTCCTGAGATATAACCGGTCAAAATTGACCAGAATTTATCACGAATTTATAAATAATAGGATAGTAATCTTTGAACCAGTAGCTCTCTCTTTTAGAGCTCTTCCTCGGTAAAAGTTTTCGAATATTCACGATATTACTAATATTTGTAAAAAGAATTAAAAAAATCTGTATCGTGCGTGAAAATCACAAAAAAAAAAATGGATTACATGCGAAAAAATCGCAGTGGCTCCGGTTCTGATCGATAGATTTTCATTCGTTTTTTCTAACTAATGCAACTCGAAAAGAGAAATCTTAATGTCATATTACTCAATTCCATTTATGCTTTTGTTTTGTTAAAAATAAATTAATTCAATTCGAACAAAATAAAATAATATATCTATAAAGTTACTTTAAGCTATGAAAGATGTTAAACCTTGAGAAATTTTTTTTGAATTTCAGATTGCAAAATTACTAAACGAAATCTATTCAATCGATTTTGATGAAACTTGGTTTATTGTTCGATTATATAATGGAGCTAAATGCAAAAAAAAAAATTAAATAAAAAACGTGTTTACTTTTCTTTTTGTTTGCTTTGTAAACGTTTTTTTTAATGTCTCCTTATTTCGTGTCCTGTCTTTCCGTCTGTTCAAGCGTCACAGCAAGTTTTTCAGATACTATAGAAGCTACAAATCTTAAACTTTGTGGAAAACTCGGAATTGACAGCTCCTAAAAAATTTAGGTCTTTTCAAACATTTCAAAAATTTTTACGGGGCCTTTAAATATTTTTTTGACCAAATGTAGTCAAGTGAGATAACAAATGATAGTCATTGATTAGTACTTTCAGAATCTGAAAGCAAAGAGTCATTATATGCACCAAGGGTATAGGGGGGTGCGGGCGGTTGGATGTATTTAAAAAGTGTGTGTGTGTGTCCCTCTCCTCTTAATTAGATACCTTTAAGAAGAAAAGTCTGGCGAAAATCGGGGAAGTAGGTGTTTATAAGTACAAGAGGAATAAATGCCTCGAAATCAAATTCACCCAATTTCGTTGAAAATAGTACAATTAATTCCAGCACGTGCTGATGGCTAATGCATATTTCAAATAATCTTTCTTCTTCTTCATAGCGCCACAGCCAGTCTCCAGCCTACGCTTCCTGCAACAATCACTTCTAATGATTTCGGTCCATTGACCGCATCCTCTAACGTTGAAATTCAAGCAGCGATGAACTGTCTTCGTCGACAAAGTAGGACCAGCATTTCCTGGGTTTCCCCACTCGCCTCCGCCTTTCAGTTCTCCCAACGAATACCTTTTGGGTACACGTTGTTCGGCCTTACGGTTCACATGGTCAGCCCATTGCAGATTCCACCGTCTTACGATCATTAAGGCTCGTCAAAAAGTTCATACAGCTCATATTTGTATTGAATTCGCCATTGGTCGCAGTCTAGCTTCAATTATTTGCCTCAGGACCCGTCTTTCGAAGGCGTTTAATACTTTTGCGGATGCTTGAGTTAGGGTCCATTTTCACATCCATAACCTAGAACGAAACTTATCATAGATTTGTATACTTGGAGCTTTGTTTCACTGTGTATGCAGCTGGTTTTAAAGATCGTCAAAGCTGAATAAAACATTTTATTATATCTCTTTTACTACCGCTTCTCGCTATTTTGGCGTCTAATTCAAAATGTTACTCACATTTTCGATATTATATTCGCCAAGTGTGATATTTTGTGTATTTAAGGTATTTTTACTCGACTACGTCATGATTTGTAGCCCTCCTAGTTTTGCTTTGCTGTCGAGTTTCAGGGAAATTTCTTTGGCGGTCGTTAACGACCATGACAAAATGTTGCTGTCGTCCACATAGGGTAGCACTTGGCTCGACTTGTCTAATTCTTTCCGTATTATATCGACAGGGAGTTTTCTGATAACATATTTCAGAGTCGAATTGAATAGCAATGGTGTCTCGTTGTGCTGCATCGGTGGAACATGCGTTTTGTTGAAGCGTAGCTTAGCTTTCACTCGTTCGATGTTAATAGATTGTGCTGCTTTCTGTCTGATTACCTTGACGTCAGGCTCGGTGAGGTTGTCATCTTGTAAAGCCAGCATGATTTTATTCTTTAGTACGTTTGTTGGCTTGAAACCGTATAGAAGCTCGCATAATGTACGTCCAATAGTTTTGTTCTGGATTGTATTGAACGCCCACTGAATCACCTTCAAGTGTACATCCTAACGTTGCTCTTGGTCTATCGTTGTCTGCAACATGGTCAGCAAAGCTCTGTTAGCACGTTCTACTTAACCGTTGGCCCGCGAAGCCTTCACTGTCGTAAGATTATGCTTTAATACGGTTTCGTCACAATGTTTTTGAAATCCTTTTGACGTATACGCTGTACCCGTACCTGTTACCAGCCGCTTCGGAGCACCGACGTTTACACTCATCTCTTTTAATACGATTATGACGTGTGTAGTTGCTGTAGATTTTTCCGCCCGTAGAAACTTAAACTTAAATTCTTTAAACGCGTTTACGAGTACTAGCACGTACTTGTTCTGTCAATTGCTGCACGGAAAGCGTCCGATATGGTCGCCGTGTAGGGTTTGAAAGGGCACTGCATCAATTTGGTTGAAGTGGTAATCGCCTTGTTTCTGCCCGCCGGGAATCTGGTTAAATCCGCATTCTGGGCACGATTTAACTATCACTTAATAAAACTTAGGATTCTCGGGAACTACATAAGCTCCTGTATGCGCTTGAGTGTTTTTTACAAACCATGATGCCCTACTTTTTTGGTTTTCGAACGTGATTTTCTGTCGTAGCACCTTCGGTACGACCCACAGTTGTCGACCGTTTATTTCGTGGCATAACCCTCCCTGCTTCTTCAGATATCTGACTGTCATTGGCGTGCCTTCGCGTTGAAGAGAGTCGACTATTTTTTTGAATAGCAGATCCTGCAATTGCATGCTGAACAACCAATCGTCCGTGCTCACGTTGACCTTGGAGATTTTTAAAGACGCCTTGTAGGCTTTTTCGGTGGTTCACTCGGAGCCCTTCATAAAGCGTCGACGTGTTCAATTTGAGTGGCTGAGCGGTGCGTTATGTCGACATCGAATCTTAGATTCTTAGCCGCAATCTGGCTATTCGTGGAATCAGTTCGCGTTTTTTTATTGCCATCTGTATTGCACTACAATCGGTGACGACTCTTATTCACTTGCCTTGATTATGATAGCGTAGGCATTCAAGCGACTCCACTACCACCATCGTCTTCAGTTCGTAGCTAAAGTACCGCTATTCCACCACTGTCGTTGCTCGACTGAAATGATTTACAGGCTTCCATCCGTCATCGTCTGGTTCCATCAAAACGCCCGCTAGACCAACGCTGCTTGCGTCCGAATGAACCACGTGTTCCGTATCCACCCGGTAGTCATCACGGATCCTAATGTCAGACCTTCTTCGAGTTTTTTAAAGGACTCCTCTTGGGTTGTGCCCTAAATGAAGGGTGCACTTTTGCGCAATGTCTTTCCTAAAGCTTCCGAAATTAGCGAGTACTCCGGGACAAATTTTTGAAAATATCTACTTTAACCGCACTTTGCACGTTTTTTGCGGTGTCCTTCGCTTCTGCGGGACAGATGTCGGTCGGAGTCAATTTATGTCCCGAAAATTCTATTGAATCCACGAAGAACTCGCGTTTAGTCATATATAGAGTCAATCTCAGCTTACGAAGGGCCCTGAACATGCGTTGAAGCTTCTCGTACATTTCGGTGATAGAGTTACTGCCCAATAGGATGTCGTCCATTTAATGAACCATATCATAGGGTCGTGTTTTGCCTTTGGCCTTTAGCTCAGGCGCTAGAAAACAGCCAGAGCGTTTTACAGGCCAAACAGCGGGCGCAGGAACTGGTAAAGGCCGTCGATCGTGACAAGCGCCGTATTTTTGGCAAGCACGGAGAAATATTTGAAACGCTTCGCGATCAGCAACCATTCTTCAACGTTTGGAGTAGGGAAAATTTCCTTTGACGTACGCTGATTTAAACGCCGATAGTCAACGCACAACCTCTCTTGACCATTTTTCTTTTATGCAAAAATCACCGGTCTTGCGTAATTAAAACGTGATTTGTTTATAATGTAATTTTTAAACACACTATGTTAAGGCTCTTGTACACGGTACGGTGTTTGAGCTAATGGTGTCAATGTGCTCAATCCAATTAGCATTTGCACAGAATTGGTTAGCCTGATTTCTCCTACTTCATCCGTAAACACATCGCGGAATTCGTTCAGGATATGCCTCAATTTGTTTTTTTCGAAACTGTCACTGAGCCCGCATTTGAAGTTTTCGATTCTTTCGACGTTTCGGCAAAAAGAGTTTTCCCGCCTCGAATGACGGCCGTTGCGCCTTTGAAAAAATTTTGTCCGACCAAGGAATCCGTGAACAAGAAGTTGTCGAGCACCACGTACGCATGAATCGTCTTCTGAATACCGTCAATTAGGATTTTTAGCACCACTACTTCTATCACAATATGTTCGCTACCGCGGATGCCCTTAATTTTCATGTGGCACAATTTTACTTCAGACGGTATTAACAGGCCCACTTTAGATTTTTGAAGCAAACTACACTCACCACCAGTATCAACGAAAAGTGTCAAGTCACTCCCGTTAAAATTTGCCATTTTAGTGAAACGGTCATCACCTTCGCAAAATTTTGCTTTGGGTACAACGTTTGTTGCGCTACAGTTTTCTGGACGCCCTTTCGGATGCACTTTATTGCTCTCTGGGACATCGTCGATGTCGTGACGGCTTCGGGCAATCTTTCGAGAAATTACCAGTTTCAGAGCATAGTCGATACTGATTAACGTGAGTAGCTGCCATGAATAGGTCTAGCCTCACGCTCACCATTAGACTGCGATTGGTTGAAGCGCCAATCAACGCCCCCAAGATCGGTTCCTGTTTACATTGAGGGAACTCTCAACTTTCATACTGGTCGATACGAGATCCAGCTGTATCCGACGCTATAAGGTCAACGGCAACCTTTGTTTTTATTCTACAGCCGCCACGATACTCCTCGAAGGGCCGGAACCAATCAGCTAAGCATCCGAAGATGGAGGCTAATCAGCTGCCGTTGGTACCTGAGTATACCGCCAGGGTTGAGGTTCGCAGCAATGATTATCGAACAATCACAAAGCCACTATGTTTCGGTATCCCGAGAACGCCAGTCCCCCTAGGTTTCACTGGAATTGCAGGCGACAAGCTAACAATAGCACCCTTTGAATAACCAGATCAGTCCTGCCCTGGGGGGTAGTTTCGGAACAGTTAAACACTTAAACTTCCTATCGTTTTGATCGTTGTTCAACGTTTTACCATTTTCATCGTCTGACGCTTTCGGTTCGATGCTACTATGAGCATTAGAATCACGTAAATACTCCCATAGCCACTGTGGCCGCTTGCAACTCACGATGGTTTATTCCGTCTCACGTGTATTTTATGACTGCTTTGACACTTAATTTAAAATTCCGACCGAGCATACAAGTTATAAAAAAATCAAAGAAATGTTAAAAAAAAAAAAAATACAATTAAGGTTATTTTCTCTATGACAGGTATTTGCTTTCCATTGATGAGGTTGCATTTTGAATCGCGCCTCTTAAGGATATTAGGTATACAGGATGAGGTACTTAAATCTAGCAAATCTTTCTGATCACAAATTGTTAAATTTCCAAAATTCAAACAATTACTTTTGATGGCATAAATTGTTTCATGATTTCCAATGATTTGCTCGTATGGAATTTCTACAATAGTATTTTTCGGTGTACAGGTTTTACAATCAGGTATTCGTATGTATCTAAGGTGGTGACTGCGATGTTTACATTGTATAGTAGTGTCATGTTATTCAGTAATATTTTTACATTTGAAAATTCTAATGCTTCCTCTGAAATCCTTTACTTGAAAATAAAAGGGAATCAACAATGTTGTCCTTTGCAATCTGTACCGCGTATTTTATGTTAAACAATTCCTCTTTTATTAGTTTTATTTTATATACTTAGAATATATTTATTTTTAAAATTATAATTATTTTGTGCCAAAGATATGATTTTGTTAGTCACCTATGTTACATTTTTGATTCGATCCATTATCGATTTATTGATTACTACTGGCCTTTTGTTGTTTTCTAAAATGTTGTTTATTTTTTCCTTAATTGTCAGAAAATCCTCATGATCTGGGTTTCCCGCTACCCATTTCCATGCCGATCCGATAAAGTTAAGAGATCTCTTTGATAATTTTGATTTCAGGGTATGCAGGAGCTCTTGAATTTGTAGCAATTCATGGGGAAGGTAGGGGTATAAGGAACTGTTATAAGGAATGTCGTGTTCGAGGATTATTGCAAGATCCGATGTCGCCTGAACATATTGTTGAATGTTAATGTTATGTATGATTTTGAACGTTCCGGTCTTTATTCTGGCGTATCCTAAGTTGAATGTAATGATCTGTGAGTTGGTTTATTCCAGGATTTGTACTCCGCATGACCTCAAGGGAATAATGCTGTAATAAAGGGACAATTAGTTTTTAATGCTGCTCTTGTGGACAGTTTTGCCTGATATGGTTATAACAGCAGTATTTTTATATTCCTTGAAAACTTCCTGCCGATGTCTCCGGGTTAGCTTAGTACCTACTCTCTTATGTATTTGAACGTAGATGACCTCGCCAACTTGGTAATTTTACAAAGGTTTACGACTTTTGTTGTGAAGTTTAAGGTCTACTTCTTGTTTTACGTTTTATTTTTTCAATATTATTTTGGCGGGATTTTTTGAGCTCTTCTAGGCTTAATCTAGGACTGCGTCATGGTAAAGTTCCACAGGGGTTT
Source organism: Odontomyia ornata (assembly GCA_963969285.1). Classification (NCBI taxonomy): domain Eukaryota; kingdom Metazoa; phylum Arthropoda; class Insecta; order Diptera; family Stratiomyidae; genus Odontomyia; species Odontomyia ornata. The sequence continues at coordinate 53,147,947 of OZ017740.1, read as the reverse complement.
TCCCTGTGGTGGAATGCACAGTGAAGTTATACTCCTTCACTGCTCTTTCGAGAAGTTCTTAGAAGGGGCAGGAGGAATTTTTTTTTTGAGACAACGCATTATCTCCATGAGTGTGGAATGGAGTCTCTCTATTTGCCCATTTACTTTGCTTTTGTAGGGTGGTGTCGTGTAGACTTAATCATTAATTCGTCTTCCATCATGGATCTTAAGGATAACGACTTTAAGGCTCCTTCGTTGTCCAGGACTACGTGCTCTGGAACACAAACAAGTTGGGTAGACAGACCTATGCTCATGTCAGAAGGGTTTTGTACTCAACTTACAAAATGCCGTAACCAGCAACGAATAAAATTAAGAAACACGTCATGTTCGAGGATCATACTATTATTAACTAAGTTGAAAGAATTTTTCAATTCTGAGGTATTTGTTAAAATTATACCCATAAATATTTCGCTTGATAATTTTTTTAGATTTTTTTAGATCGCGGGTGTCCATTCGCGAGGGAGAAAACACATTTTTCATGTATTTCCCCCCCCCTCTCTGTGCCCCCACTGAAGCAAAAACTGTCAGTTTAAGAACTGTTTTGAAAAGCTCTCATAGAGAACTTTCATTTGATACTCATATCGGCTACCTTACATGAAATTTTTTTCAGGGGCCACTCCTTTGTACTGTAAGCATCGATTCATGCCCTATTTTTTCGAATCCTAGAATGGCTACAAAGCTACAAAGTATGCTGTGACATACAGACGGACGGACGGACGGACGGACGGACGGACAGACGGACACAGGTCGTGATTGCAATAGGGTTTTGTATTTTAGTACAAAACCCTAAAAAAGAAGAGTATATCCCGTAGTGGTCTTTTAAGGTCCTCAACTGATTTGGAGGGTACTATTTTTGCAACTAAAAATTTAGTTAACTAGTCGATTGCAGTCAGAACGAGCTTTTTTTCCATTGAGAAGATGTCAATGTTGACTATATGTCCTGGATAGCTGGGTATAGGGGTTTCGTTGATGAAGGGTTTATTTGGATGGCGGCCGTATTTGTTTTTCTTGCAAGTAACACATCGATTGACAATTTTCTTAATGTTCGCCGCCATTTTCGGAAAATAGAAATTTCCCAGAAGTTGAAGTCGATTTTCTTGCGCATTTCTATGAGCTCTCCTATACATTTGGAGAATTTTCTCCTCTTGTTCGACTTCGCTTGTAATATCTTCCACCATTTGTTGGGTAAATCTAATTTTGTAATCCCTAAAGCGCCAAACATAAATATCTTGGATTTTGCCCATAACTTCTTCGTTGGTAAGCAAGCCATTAATCGTATGGGGATTGAGATATCTTTTGAAAATACCGATCAAGTTGGCTTCGGAATTTTCGGGTTTTGTGAAAACTTACCTAGTTTACCCCTCAAAAGGATTTATAATTTGGCAACTGTCTTCTTCACCGATTTTCAATCTCAATTGGGTTCGGAAGACATTTACGGGGGATTCTGCGGTAGAAATTAGACCATGAGCTGAGCTTCCATGACTGTGTTGTGTTGGTGTTAAAGAGTTAGCAGCGGAATTTTGAGGAGGTTGTTATAATGTATCGGCCACGATGTAGGCTTTTCCAGGCTTGTACCTTAACTAGTAATGATACCTTGAGTATTGCTTTCCATTTTGGGGTTGGTATTTTTGCTGAAAAGCGCATAGGTCAGCGGCTGGTGATCTGTAAATATTTTTACTTTACGCGAACAGTATAAGGAACCCTCGAAGACTATGGAGTGCCCATATATAGCCAGCATCTCCTTTACATTTGCGGCATAACACTCTTCGGTTTTTGTTAGTGTTCTTGAAAGGAATGTGATGGGCTTTTCATTTTGCGACAAAACGGCTCCTATTGCAAATTCGGAGGCGTCTGTCATCAACTCGAATTCTTTTTCGAAGTTAGGGTGGACTAGTAGGACTCAACGTGTTTTTGATTTTATCAAATGCCTCGAGTGCTTCTCGGTTTAAGGTAATTACCTTATGCTTTGAGGCGTTTTCGGACACACGTCCATCTTCCTCTCTTAAGAGGAATGTCAAAAGCTTTGCAAGCTTCGCATAGTCTTTAATGAAGGCGCCGATAGTAGCCCGACATTCCTAAAAAGGACCGTAGGTCTTTTAGGCGGTTGAAAGTTTACAATTGCCTTGACCTTGTCCGGGTTAGTGCGGATACCGTCTTTTCCCGCAATATAGCCCAAAAACTCAATGTTTTGTTGGAAAAACTCACATTTGTTTAATTGGATTTTCATATTTGCCGCTTCAAGGGTGTGGAATACTTTCTCAAGGCTCGTGAAATGTTCAGCCTCATTTTTCCCGAAAATAATGATATCGTCTATATATAAACGTAGCATCTTTTACCAATGTGATCCCTCAAGATGTTGTCGAGGGCCCTTTGAAAAATAGATGGCGCGTTTTTGAGTCCAAATGGGAGCCGAGTGAACTCAAACTCGCCATTATTCACTGAAAAGGCTTTCTTCTCAATGTCAGCTTCCTTTTGCGGTATTTGATGGAATCCGCTTTTTTGATCAGCTATCGTAAAATATTGGTTTCCACCTAAATTAGCCAAGACTTCATTAATTTCGGGTATTGGGTATCTATCGGAAATGGTTATCGAGTTAAGTTTTCGGTAATCGACCACCATCCGATACTTTTTCTCTTTAGAGGCATCCAACTTTTTGGGCACTATCCACACAGGGGAATTGTACGGGGATCTAGAAGGTCGAATGATGCCATCCTCTAATGATTTTGTTAGCTCTTTCTCTACTTCGTGTTTTAGTGATATGGGATATGGGTATGATTTTGAATATACTATAATATATCGTTCGAATTTCGCCTACAACGCGAGTTGTATAGGTCAGTCTATCGTCCGGATTTGAGAAAAAGTGTGGGCATCTGTCAATAATTTGTCTTAATTTGGCTGAATGTACTTTATTCCTTTGTAAGATTTGAAGATCGATGTTGTTTATGGATTCAGAATGGTGTTGCTTCAGAGGTATTTTCAGATTAGGGTTGATTAGCATATAGTTTTCCTTTGTATAGATAATTGCATTAAGTTCCTTGAGCGTGAGAAAATACCGTCAAAGGATATCAAAGTGGGCAGGGTAAAAAATTTTATTTTACCTATTCCGGGTACGAGGACTTGAACAAAAGAGTGGTGTGTTATCTTTACATTTCCTGCTACAGAATTGACAAAAAACAGCCTTCGTTTAGTAAATGGTGCCTTATATGCTTAGGCTGAATATAATTTTTATTTGATCCTGTGTCAACCAGGAATTTTAACACCTCTCCGCTTCGAAGAACGAGTTCAAAATATGGGAGCGAAGAGCGGCTTAGCCTATAAAATAGACATCATCTACGTATTCTATAGTGTCGTACGAGTTATCTTCAGGGGGGATCAATATATTCCTGTAGTGTTTCGTCATATTGTTGGTCCTCATAAGAAATGATCTGTTTGCATTCCTCCTGCTCTGTTTCGTCAGTCGGTGATTCTTCCAAATGATAAGTACGCTGCAGTTTGTATGGTGGATAATTTGTTGGAAGATTTGGTGCTGGTTGTAAACGCTTTTGGACAAAGTGTTGATTATTTTTGGGTCGATTTTGGTAATTTAGAGCTCTTGATTGAATCGTTTGATCAATATTCATTGGCTCCGGCCGGGGTAAAGGCTTGGGTGGTAATGGTCTACGATTTGGGAATGGTTGGTTAAAGAACATTGGCCGCTGCGGTTGCTGGGGTTTATGTAGCAGATCGGGGAAAAACTTTGTTGTAGGAGCCGGTGAAGGCGCAACTCGTTGCGGTTGCGATTGATTTCTCCTCGGGGGGGATCGGAGGTGCTCTATGAATATTATTTTGCGAACTGTTCGCGTGTTGCGTGTGATAGTCGACATTTTGCATCTTCAGGCAGAGATGCAGGGCCTGGGGTAGGTCCGCCGGTTCTTTGATACTCAATAATCGTAGGAGGTCCCCACAAAGCCCTCTTACGAACGTATCGAGAGCTTTATCTCGATATGCTTGACTCATGGCGTTGAGTGTTTCCTGGCTCAAATACATACACGAAAGCTTGCTAAGGATGAGGGAAGGGTGGTGATAAACTATTTGGTAAGATTCGAGGACCGTTGAATGACCCTGTATGATCATTGGATATACCAAGGTTCCCAAATCGCGTTTGTCCGCGTAATGAAGCGTTAGACATCTGGAGATTTTAGCCCAGTTTAATGGGGTATTATATAATTCTAACGCAATATCTGCATGGCCCGTGATTTTGTTTCTGACCACTGATAGAATAGCATAATATTTTAGTGTGCTCCTTATTTGCTCATAAATTTTCGGAATCCAGCCAACGCTTGTTTTCCAGGAAGAGCATTCTCCTGGCTGTCCAGAGGATTCCCTCAAAGATTTGACAGCGTCAGGCACGTGATCCATGTCCATCAAATTCACATCACTACCGGCGGCAATAGGTTCGTCGATATCATTGTTTATGTCAGAACCGGGATTCAGAATGGAATTTAGAACCTCTGGATTCTGAGATTTTGTGTGAGATATTGTGAGATATAATCGGTTATTTCTGCCGTGTTTATATGATTTCGGTTTTTTTTTTGTTTTTTTTTTTGTGGTAGGGAGATGAGTGCTATTTATGCACAGAGTGTGGGACTCCCATGCACGACTGGGCTACCCACTAAACACCTCCCCTGTCAACCTGAGACCCAGCCTGGAACCGTTTGACACATTACTTCGGGCCAGGTCTCGTTTTGTTACGCCGTGGGGCGCCTTCAAGCTGGGGAGTCCCTTTACTAGTGGGAGGGGAGAGGGGAAGAGGAAATGCTAGAAGAGCGATCCCCCAGCCCCAGCGCCCCCGGCTGCTGTGAGTCCCTTTTATATTTTAGGACTGCCCGAACATAATGTGCCACCTGGTTCCATTTGTCAACTGATTCGAGCATCACCGCAACTTCGGTTAGGATTTACTTGAGGTGCAGGGGCCGGAGGTGCAGGAGGACTCACTACATCATTCAGAATTACCCCCTAATATCGCTGGGCGAATTAAACTATTCGGACTCGACATGGCAATGCGTAGCCGACGCTAGTTAACGAGGGCTTAGATATTCTTTCAAGTGCGAATATTTCAAAAAATTTCAAAAACCAGAACAAGTTGATTTAACGTAAAATCCAGAAGCTTCTAAAACACTTACAAACGTAAGGCAATTTTTTCGAGTTTCGAAATACGAAAAGTGAGAGGATTCTGAAAAACTTTTATTCCGGCGTAGCAATCAACACGATTTACAATTTGCAAATAAAACACAACATTTATGATGCGAATTTCCAACACTTTTTCCACAATATTCACACTTGCCTTTACACTAATATAAATTTTCACCAGAGAATTTTCGTTTTTAAAATTCAGAATCAAATATATGTTTGTATTAAAATAAATTGTCTCGTCCTCACAAGAAGTCGGAAAGAAAAATTGTCCCGACGCTAGAGAGCAGCCCCACGTTGGGCACCAGTTATTAAAAAACAAAGAAATGTTTAAAAAAAAAATACAATTGAGGGCTGCTGCCCGAATCTTTATTCGTCAACGTCTAATTACAAACTAGGTCTAATATTAAGTGCATTAAGGTAAAATGTATATTCGCGATTCCGGGAAACTGCATACGTTCGCTGTTCTCACGATACTTGCGTTGGACGGTCAGACATGTGGTCAGCATTTTAATTTTAATGTTATCTGAGATAACTTACACATACGAAAACAATATTCCGAAACAGATTCCTCTTGTTTCCGAGTAGCTTGAGACATACGCATACGATTCATCGTAGGTACGCCCAAACTCTTTTGACAACTCAGCTGGAAAATCAGACCATTTAACCGCGGTTATGTGCGTTGGGTCATACTGTCGTTCCTTTAAGGCGCGTAAATACAGCTAACATAAGACATTTTTCGTCCCAACCAAAAGCCATTTGTGTGCCATTCACGCGATCAACAAACTGTTTAGCCGCGATTGACCCTTAAAATAAACGATTTCTCCAAAAGTACCCGATATGGGTATCAAATGAAAGGTCCTGATGAGAACTTTTCCGCTGAAAATTTTTTGCTGCAAGGGTGCAGGGAAGGAGAAATATACCAAAAGTTGTGTCATCACCATCGTACACATTTGACCTTAAAAACATGAAAAAAAAATAAGGGAGTAGGTCTTTGTGACTTCGAGACCAACGAATACATCTGAAGTTAAAATTTGATCAAGGTTGTTAATAAAAGATCGTATTAACATTTTAAATTTTTTGCTAATAAAATCGAAGGAGGACCCTTAAGTTTCCTGGTAGTAGTTATATCTGTGCTGAAAATTTCGCGAAAATCGAGCCACAAATAGCTATGTTATAGCCAATTGAATATTTAGCACACATGATACTGAAGAGAGACATGTTTGCTCTGAAGCCAGACATTACAGATGTGTAAGAATTTTGATGACAATTTTAAAAACGGTTTGTAACACTGATTTATCATTACTACTCGTAAAGGGTTATCCATTTCGGGGTTGGGAAAGTATAACCCTGTTATTCGACATCTATTAAAACTAAATGTCATTCAAAGCATGTTTTTCTAAGTTGAATCTTTGCCATTTAGAAATATGGATCGTTGACAGTCGAGAAACGCGTTAAAATCATTAAATTCAATTATAAAAATGGTGATTCTGCTGTATCAACATTTAGGGCTTTACGAGCTGATTACGGTCGACATAATCGACCTACACAGCAAACAATTTCGAACACAGTGAGAAAATTTGAAAAAAACTGGATCGGTTATTGATATTGCAAGGCCGGTGCATCAGCGCAACATTCGTTCTGCTGAAAATATCGCTGTCGTTGCTCAAAGTGTGGAGGAAGACCCGACGTGTTCAACATTTGGGCTTGTCTTACGGCTCATTGTGGCGGATTTTGCATTTAGATTTGCATCTCCGTCTGTACAAAATCCAACTCACTCAAGAACTTAAGCCTCAAGACCATACACAACGCAGAATGTATGCGAATTGGGTGATTGAACAACAAGTCATTGATAACGATTTTTTGAACAAAATTTTCTTTAGTGATGAGGCTCATTTTTCGCTCAGTGGTTACGTAAATAAACAGAATCGCCGCATATGGGGTTCTCAAAATTCTCAGATGATCGCAGAAAGGCCTTTGCATCCGGAAAAAGTCACCGTTTGGTGTGCATTATGGTCTGGTGGTGTTATTGGCCCGAATATTTTTGAAAACGATCAAGGAAGAGCCATTACAGTCGATTCTGACCGCTATGGTTGGATGTTAACCGATTATTTTTGGAGAAAAATTGAAGATTATGGCCTGGAGAACATGTGGTTCCAACAGGACGGAACCACACGCCACATAATACAGGCTAATCGAGCACTTTTGCAAGAGAAATTTCCAGGACGCGTAGTTTCGAGATTGAGTGATGTAAATTGGCCCGCAAGACACTGCTACCTAACACCTTTAGGTTTCTTTTTATGTGGCTATGCGAAAGATCCTCAAAATCTTGAGCAATTGAAAACCAATATTAGTGAAGTTATGGCCGAGATATTGCCTGAAATGTGCCGAAAAGTTATTGAAAACTGCCTCAAAAAGATTGAGGCCTGTAAGAGGTCCCGTAGAGGACATTTGAATGATGTTGTATTTCACGTATAATGGCAAAGTTCAATCTTCATATTGAATAAAAACGTAAAACAAAATAGCGGCAAATTGAAATCCACAATAATCAAGTGCTAGTAAGGTTTCGATATTCAGAAGATGGTGCTTGAGTTAATAACTGGTTTCAAAAATCCTTCTGTCAGGAGCAATCTCCTACTGCTCCGATATGTTTTTTATGGGAAACTTAGCGAAGTTATAAAGTTCATATTTCGGACCAAATTCCGCTATCGTTTCGACATTTTTTCACTTCTCAGTCTATAAAAATGAGCCGACTTTACGACTATACATTACGTTTTGCGCAAATTGCAATTTAATACTCGTGTGGTCGCGTCCGTTGTAGTAATATCGTCAGAGAACAGACCCATGTCGACTTCTGCACTACACTCACAAGCATTCATATGTCCTAGATTGCTTCCTCTCCTATACTGGTGCATCTATTCGTATTGAAAACGTTTTATAACTAGTTGTACACGCTTTGCGAGTGAAAATCTAATGTGCACTTACAATTAGCCGCAATCTAGCCCTCGGCTGAGCACGCGAGTGCAACTGCAACTGCATCAACAATGCGAGTAGTAGCTATTGCTCTGCAAATTTCCAAATGGGATTATTATTCTTGCGGTAATGGGACAGATGATAGGCCGTAAAAACAATTTAATAATGCTCTCCAACTGTCTTGGCTAGAAGCGAATGATATGGTATCAGATACATGCTACGCTAAGATACTCAAGTATCTGTGGAGATGCGAATAGATGCAGTTGCAGATGCAATCGCCTCACCATAGAGTACTTCAGTGGTTAAACTGAAACAAGGTGCTAGTTTATGGGCTAATTCCATTAGTAATTACTCTAATTTCTGTAAAGTAAGAATAGAGAAATCTTTGTGGAATGTTCGAGTGATTTCTATAGACTTGATTAAGTAAATTTCATGCATGGTAAAATTGCCATAAATTTTAGGAGAATCCAATTTATAGTTATTATACTGAAAACCCTCTCCAAGAGGATATCAGCTTAATTTCGAGGCAGAACTACATTTTTGTGTATCTATTCCTGAATAAATCTTATCCCGGAAATTTATGGTGGCATTAATTTGTTGGAATATCTTTTTGATTTAGATGCGTGTTCAGAGTACAATTTAAGAATTTTGATTTATACCTTTGCTCAATGCCTTGGCTACAATTCACGGCTGAGTTTTGAGTTGAGAATGTATCTGGTTTTATTACAAGCAGATATATGTAAAGCAGCGATGCATCATTGGTGTGTTGTTTAGTAGAACTAAAAATTCTAAGTTTAGAAATCATTGAATAATTGGAATTAGTAAGATCCCAACACCTGCACTGTAAAACTCATAGAATTGTCAACTCCGTTTGAATATCAAAATCGATTAATCACAAAACCCGAAACCTCTCAAACTTTCCCATTTATTTAAATCCTTCATTCATCAATCGGCAAAATATCAGTCAAGCGTATCTTATCGATTTCAATATAGTTACAAACTTTTCATTCTTTCTGGTGTTTATTTCCAACTACCCCTCGAAAAAGGACTCCCTAAATTTCAAAGTACGACCCATATTGGGAAAAAAATTATCCTTGCAGACTACCCAGCTGAGAACGCTATAAACAACAATAACAACAAAAGTCACTCTTCTCTCTCTCCCCCCCCATTGCGAAAAAATACATTTTTCAATGCGAATTCGAATAAGTTTTCAACTTTTAACTTTTTACCAAAGTTTGGTGAAAAGAATGATGAATACTGTCCCGGTCAAGACCCGGTCACACCAACGCCCATCATCGCCAACCATTTGTCCATTGCATCATATTCCACAATATAAGGGTTAACTAATGTCTTTTCATAGGCAACCGGGTGAATAGCGGAAAAACAAACCACCCCAATGCTCCTTCGATTGCTGCTTTTTGCAGCCGTAACCCTTAACAATTGGAGTTCGAAGTATTCGGAGAAAAACATTTGAAAAAAAAGAAAAGAAAAAAAAACCAACACTAAACAAGAATGGAAGAAAGAGTTGCTAAAAAGTAAGTGGTGCGGGTGTTGATGGTGTTTCGTGTCAATGAGTGAAAAATGAAAGTAAAAATTAAGTGAAGGCCAGTGAATGGGAAAAAGGGTTCCAAATCTAAAAAAGAGTGTCATAGAAAAATAGCTTGAATAAGTTCGAGTAGTGTTTCTTCGTTTTTTTTTTGTGATTTGCTAAAACTTCCAATCAATGAAATATTTTAAGGAGTGAAAAAGGAAACAAAATGAGTTATGAGATTACGTGGTAATAGTTCGAGAGAAGAAATGACCGTTATTAATACATGTACAAAGTGTTTGAAATCAGTGATTTAAATAATATGTTGTGAAGCGGCTTAATTAACAAGTTGCCTAAAGCACAAGGTGTAAACAAGTGTTTTTTTTTCAAGGAATCTATATTCAAAGTGTGACCTCGAATTCTCGCCACAATGTCGACAAATCCTGGAAAAAGGTAAGAGAAATAAACATATTAAATATTTTTTAGATACTAGCTTTAAATCTGTAGAGTTTGCTGAAATTCATAAAAATTTTAGTTTAAACCAGGCTTTTAAAGCTCCGAAACAATTATATCTAACCTTTAAATCTATACTGCAGAATGTCTGCTTACAATATGGCCCCTTTGCCAGAGCGCGTCAGTCTTGTTCAATATCCACAGCCCTTGAACCGGGATATTGCGTTGAATAGTGTAATCGCAAAAAACGACGACACTTGAAAACCGCGTTATCGTTGGTGTTTATACGAGGCGAATTTGTTAATATCAAACGGCACTTGTTACCGAGATATTACCTTGGAGTCCTTTACCTTAGTTAATTATCAACGGCACTTGTCACCGAGATAATTTCGTAGAGCTTTCTTTTAAGCAAAACACCGATGAATGGGGTTAAATGACTAACTAATTTATTTTCATTTAAATTCTTTATATACAAAAATAATTTTACTTACTTGCTAGCATAAACATAAGCATCAAACAAAATTCCCACGTCGTCAGCGAAATGCATAGTCACCTTGACTTTCTGGCAGTCTATGTGTCGCATAGCTAGACGTAATATTTTAATAGTACAGGTACTATATTTCAGCTCGATGTACTAGTGTACTATTTTATTTTTAAAACAACGCGAATGTACTATTTTTTTGACCACGTACGAAATGCCGCAATTTCCCGAAAATTTCTGCGAAATGCAACATTTTTTTCCACGTTTTTTATCATTATCTACAAACTAAGAAAAGTCAGCAATTCTGGGGGACGTATTTACTGATGCAAACGATTTGAAATTGGCGCGTTTCAGTCGACGTAAGCGTACGCAACTTGGTCAGCGAATTCCGGATCACAAATCACAATTCACAAGCCTTGTCTCTTCATTGCTCGCGCGCGTGTGGGTGTAAGTGCGTGTACTGTCCGTGCAACTCTGTGTCAGTGAGAAGGGCGTTTGTTTTGCTTACGTTCCGGCAAAAACATTCAGAATGTCGCGACGAAAATGTCACGTTCCTGATTTATTAGGAAAACAAGAAGGAAAATACTCCTGCTACCGTAAGACCGACAACGATACAGTTGCAGAGTGTGTTGTTTGTAGAAAGAATGTTTCTGTTGCTAACAGTGGTAAGTGGTAACTTATTTTCTTTTTTCTTCTTTTTTCTGATGCGTATGGAACCTACTGCTTCTCTTTTTCTTTGTTTTTCGGTTTTGGACTTTGGTCTTTGTTAAATAAAAATTAAAAGTTTCTAACTAATGCCTCTCAGATCCGATACTTTTCATATTGAAATATAATGGGTTCGTAGTCCACAACAGAATTTTTTTGCGATTGTCAGGGACGACTCAGTTGGACCAACATCTCAATACCAAAAAGCATAAGGAAAATGTCCAACAGAATTCAACGACAAGATCGGCAGCCAATTTCATGATACCTCGATTCACCCGTTTAGAAGAGAAAATACATGCATGCGAAGGAGCCCTCGCATTTCATGTCACCGTGCATCATCAATCCTTCCGTTCCCAAGACTGCACATCGGTTTTGCTTCGTGAAATTTTCGGGGATTCGGAAATCGCGCAAAAAATGACATGTGCCCGAACCAAAACTGAGGCCATTTTGTGCAATGTGATTGCACCTCACGTGATTGAAAACGTCGATAATCAACTGGCGAGAGCTTTATATGTCAGTATATCTGCGGACGCAAGCAACCACGGCCATATAAAGTTGTTTCCAATCGTTGCCCAATTTTTCGATTACACCCAAAAAGGAATCTAAGTTCGAATGTTGGACCTCATCGAAATGACAAACGAAAAAGCGGACACTGTCGCAAAAGCTCTCGAAAATGTTGCTAATGGCAATTTTATCAAACCAAAACTGACATGCTACACTGCTGACAACACGAATTCTAATTTTGGTGGTCTCAATCGTGGAGGCAGCAACAACATCCACGCCATCATAAAGAAGGATATCAATCCTAATATCCTGGGTATCGGCTGCTCAGTGCACATCCTTCACAATTCGGCCCAGCATGGCTTAAGTCGATATGGATTGTTCGATATCGATTCGCTTGCCTTCAAGATTTATCGATTTTTCTCGATTTACACTGTTCGGACTGAGACACTCAAAGATTTTTGTGATTTCGTCAACATAGCATATAGAGATCTTCTTTATCACAGCAAAACTCGGTGGCTGAGTCTTTTGCCAGTTGTCGAACGATTATTGTCTATGTTCCCGTCACTGAAATCGTATTTCTTGTCTGAAGAAAAACCCCCGAAGATGCTTGAGAACTTTTTTCGTCATGATTTCGCGGAATGTTATCTTTTTTTCGTACATTCCTTGATGTCCGTTTTCCACGACAAAATTAGAAAATTGGAGCAAGAAAATAACAGTGTCGTTGAGATTCTCAATATTGTTGATGATGTGGCTCAATCGATGCGTGACAGAATTGTACACAAATTTCTTCCAATTCCTGTCAGAAAAACTCTGTCGGACCTGAGAGCCGAAGGGAAAGATAGGGAATGCGATGACTTCATTCAAAATACGATGACTGTCTACGAAGAAGCTGAGAATTATTTGTTGAAATGGACTGCATCTCTGTCAGAATTTCGGGTAAATTCACTATTGATTTCATGAACTTATGCATGTTGGAAGATATGATTTTGAAATTTAGGTATAATATAGTATAGCTCATCCAAGTATCATTCCAGATTTTCCAATGGCTGGATTTCAAAATGGAATGCCTATTGACCTACGAATGCATTGAGGACACCGTTGACTATCTGGCGGGAAAAGGAGTTCAGATTGATGATACTAAAATTTTCGATCAAACCATGAACTTGATCAGGTTCATAGAGAAAAAACAGTCTACTGCCGATCTCTAATTTTTTAGAAAAAATTGTAATGATAAAATCTGTGAATTCTTCGCGTCGAATTCATGCACTGACTGTTTTACTGAAATTTTGAGGATAGCATCATTTTTTTTCTCAATACCAGGTCACAATGCGAACTGTGAAAGAATTTTTTCTATGATAGAGGCTCAATGGACAAAAGAAAGGAATAGACTCAGCGTCAAAACTGTGCGAGATATTGTGTCCGTGAAGTTCAATTTCAAACAATTTTCTTGTTCCGAGTTTTACAAGTATTTGTTGCGACCAGAAAATTCCAAACTTCTCAGACAAATTGGTGACTCGCGAAAATACTGACTTTTTCATATTCGCAAACTGTCATCTTTTTCTATAACTGTGCAGTACTTTTTTCGATTTTTGTGAATAACTAACGATCTAACATTCGAATTAGAAAACCTTAAATGTCGAATGTGTGTTACGACGATACCTGCGATCGGTACAACATCACAATAAAATAACGAAACAATTTATTAGGCTTATTATTTGTACCCTTCACTTTGAAAATACTTCATTTCCATTTTTCTCGACCTTTTTTTTTTTAAAGATCAAAATGTCCTATATTTTAAGTGATGTCATTTGGTCACCCTACGCATAGCCAAAAAGCAATCCGAGAAAAGATGTGCACGAATACAAGTGGGCTTTTTCGTACGGGAATGGTACTCACCCATAATCAAACAGGCTTCGCGCTTACGCCTTTATCTTTACACGTTGCATAGTGCGAGTGCATGTGTCAAAAGAATCAGTTGATCGTTAAACATCGTGCGGACAACATGAAAGCGAAGACAGAGAGATAAGCGATCGAAAATTGTTGTTTAAGCATTGAATTGTGCACGAGGTAATAAAAACTGGAATGAAAAATGTATTTTATGATTGTTAAAGTTTGTCGATTTAAACTTCTATGGGATTTGTTTGAATCCTCCGTGTTTTTCCGCTTTCTGAAAAATATATTTCAAATTTGAATATCTTATTAAGTCGCATATTTTTCTTGATGTGTTGTAAACTGTGTGACCTATTAAGATCATGCGTACTGTTAATTTTCTATGGATTCACAATAGGCAATTTAACTTTATTGAAATCGTGATATTCGTCGTGTTGTTTCCTGTAATTGAACATGGCCTCCGCTTTTATAAATTTATTAAATAACGCGTAGCTTCTCGCGACTACGCATACATTTTTGCACGCAAATTAAAGAAAGGCATTCGTTTCATGACGACTACCTTTTTCACCGAATGCTAAAATCGGAATGATTACCGGCGTTTATAGAAAAAAAACAAAATGCGTTTGTGTATGTGCATTACACTCGTTCACCCTAGAAAATTTTGGCGTGTTTGCACCATGAGGTCCCCTCAATGCCTCTCTCTCTTCTTGCCCATATAACCTGTTTAACGCTCACTTTTCACGCTGCGTTTGAAAAAGCCCAGTAATAGTAAACATTTGACTTACAATTAGTGCATCTTGCTGCCGATGCGTCTGGTTGCTTGAAAATTCTCATTTAGAAAAATTCAGCATGTGAATATCAAATTACTCGCAACTATAAAATTACTCGTTAGTATGTAGGATGAATTTGATTGATGACGATGATGTTGAGGGTGATGATGAACATTCTTCATGCGTTGAACGTCTTTCAATATTATGGTAGTATTTCAATTGAAAAATCTGGTTTCTTGTACGCCCGGGGTGCCGGAATAGGCTCCTGCTTGTGGCTGCTGTTTCGGCACTTCCAGAATGCTCCACTCATAATGACCAGGATCAGCATGATTGATACGTAACCGGGGATGGCGTGATACGACACGGATTGGTAGTTCGTATGAGTTGGAAACACGTAGGTCTCCTTACGAAGGGTCTGTTGTAGGTTATTCAACAAATTTCGTTGTGGTTGATACTCCTCGTCGTCTCCAGGAAGTAAAATAGTTGGAATCGGTGATGGGATCTCAACCACAATATTTCTGCCTTTGAATGAGTGGTTGACTTGACTGGAGATGACGTTGTGCGCTGAAATGGTAACTGAATCGTGCTTCATCACGCAACCTGGGTCCAGGTTGAGTATTCCGACTAGGGTTTGTAATCACGCAATGTGGGATCCCGCAAGTCTGCGGGATCCCGCACTATTCTACGACCTGCTGGATCCCACAACAAAGTGCGGATCCGCAGCATCGAATCCCGCAAATTCTTTGAAATATGTTATCTGCAATGCTTTGCGCGATGCATCGTCACCGCCAATCAGTAAGCATTTGAGTCGGTATTTGTTCGTGTGGCTGCAGATGATTTTGTTTTAGTTCCGCCGGTTATTTTTCAAAGTTTTCATTGGCAGTGGAAGTTAAATCATAGTAAGATTAGTCTGCGCAATCATTACCCCTGTGTCAGTGATTTGGTTTCAAATTAATTTATTACTCTTCAATATTTGATTCACTTTTACATGTAAGTATTGTGTTTGTTTGTTGTCTCATGACTTTGAGTTTTATTCTATTGTTATTCTTCTAATATTGAATACTTCTTAAGCTGAGTAATTTATAGAAAATTATTTTGCTAAAGTTCAACTTCTGACTTATATTGCGTGTCTTCAGGTATTTATAGGGTATCAAATTATTGCTTTACAGATTCTATTTCATGATGTCTATATCGAAATCAACACAAGATATCGTAAATAATTAAATAGTCCGAAAAAATATTTGGAAATATTTTCAAAAGTCAGATGATGCAGCAAGTGCAAAATGTGTTTTATGTTCTAATTCGTTGAAAATCAGCCAACGATCAGTCACTGGTTTGAAAATCCATCTTAGAGCAAAACATCATATAATATTAGATCAGAAGAGTACAGAGCTCATTGCACAACCATCCTCTTTGTCAGGAAATGTTATTGAGGAAGAACTTCCAATAAAAAAATCCAAAAAAACTATTGATGGATATTTTAAAAGGGAGAATTCTTTAGAAAAAATGGTTTCCAGAATGATTTGTAAGGATGGGGTCAGTATAAACTCATTTTGCACATCTTCCGATTTGAGATATTTATTTTCGAAGAGTGGGTTTCAAATTCCGAGCTCGTCAAATACAATTCGCTCTATAGTAATTAATTATTCAAACATAGTTAAAGCAGATATGATGACTGAAATCTCACGTCAGAAAAAAGATTTGGCAAGATTTTCACTCAGTTTTGACGAGTGGACATCTCAGAAAAACCGTCGTTTTTTAAATATAAATATATATTCCAAAGATACACTTCTAAATCTTGGTTTAGTTCGGATCCATGGCTCATGTACTGCTGAACATTGTGTCGGGTTAGTTAAAGAACGCTTGGCAAGTTTTGACTTTGATCTTGAAACTGATATTATCGGCATTACAACAGACGGTGCAAGTGTCATGAAAAAAGTTGGCAAACTACTATCTTGCCATCAACAGCTTTGTTTTGCACACGGAATACAATTAGCCGTGGCAAATATTCTTTATAAAAAACGGTTGACGGATGAACAGCTTAACTCAAAAACCTTACTTGATGTTGAAAATTTCAACAATCAAATTGATTGCGATGAAGATTTAGAAGAAATTCATGATGAACAAGGTTTGAACCTTACTATAGAGCGACAACCTGCTGAATTGATCTCTAGCTATAGTAATGTTATAGATAAAGTTAGAAAAGTGGTCAAAATTTTCCGAGGGTCTCCTACAAAATATGATATGTATTTACAAAACAACGTCAGAGAAAGGACCGGGAAAGAATTAGCTCTGATTTTAGATTGCCTTACCCGGTGGAATAGTATGTTCGACATGTAAGAGCGGTTTTACAACTTAAAAATGTGCATTGAGAAAGCCCTTATCGACATTGGATCTGAAATAAAATTTACCGACGAAGAATGGTTCAAAATCAAAAGCGTAGTTGACAGCTTGCAACCATTAAAATTGGGCGTCGAAGTATTGTGCAGACGAGAATCAACACTTCTTACTGCAGATACCACATTTCGTTTTATTATAGAGAAGCTGGAGAAGCAGATAAATTTTTTAAGCGATGAACTCGCCGAGGCTCTAAGAGTGATAGTTAAGGAAAGGCGCAATGAAATCGCAGCAACATTAACTTATTTGCAGCATCCAAAAAAATATGAGCAAGAGCTGAAAACACCCAATACGATATTTGTAATGCCGAAAAAAAACAAACTACGACAAGACATGAAAAATATTCTATCCCGAGTCATTACTGTTGAATTTGAAAATTTTGAATTGTTAGATGATGTGCGTGCCGATGATTGCCAACCACCATTGCCACATAATTTGACTTTGCTGGAGGAATTAGAAATGCAACTAGAACAAGATAATGTAGATTACATTGAACACATTGCAAATAAAAAAGAGAAAGATTTCGATCAAATCCTCAGAAAAGAAATGACGACTTTTGAAACCGATGGAATTAAAGGGAAATGTCTGACTTTGTTACACGATTATTTACTAACCATCAAGCCAACAAGTGTAGAAGCAGAAAGAGCATTTTCGGCTGCTGGCTATATATGTAGCTCCATAAGAAGCAGGTTTAAACGATCGATGCTATATGCTTTTAAAGATCATATTTTCAAAGGGAGGAATGAATAGTTGCTTGATACTTTTAAGATAAATGTAACACATTATTTGCTTTCTTTTAATGAGTGAAAATAAAAATGTTAAATATGCATATATAGTTCATATGATTGATTGATTCTATAATTAGTGCATATAATAATTTGAATTAAAATTTGTTAAATTAAAATGCAAGGACAGCTTTGCGTTAATGAATATTGTGGCTAAATATTGTGTTTAGCAGTTCATATATAAAGTCATTCTCAGATAAGCTACTGATATGTACAATAATTAGTTATTTAGGTACAAGGAGATGCTTTAAATTGATATTTTTAAATAAATTTATAATTTTCACTACAAAAATGTTTAATTTTTTGAGTTTCATAGAAAATCAAATTCCTGCGGGATCCCGCTAGATTTAATACGATCCAGCGATAATCCCGCGGGATTGAAAACAGCGCGGGATTGCAATCCCGAATTCCGACTCCGTCTAGTTGGAGCTTAACATTTTGGTTTCCGCATACCACTTGTAATCGCATCTGTTTTGGTAAACCAAAAATCCACTTATTTTTGTCAGCAATGTGGATCCAGGTGTGTTTCAGTGAAATGACTTCGGTTTGACAAGTTTGCGTAGACTCAGCTGTCAACAGGCTCATTGACAAGGTGAAAATTGTGCGCCAGTGTGATATACAGAACCTGCTTTGTCGCACAGAAAGGACTGATTCTCTATCTTTAAGCATGTGTTAAGCTCGGCTTCAGTCATTGTGAAGTAGGTGTCTTGGTGAGCATTAACGACGAGTAGTTTGGTAGACAATTTTATTGAAACCAGCGTTTTATTTACTATTACGGGTATAGTTGTCAAGTTGAATAATTGGTAGTTGCGTTTGGCGTTGTTTGACGTAGTTATCCCTGATTCTTCCAGCAGTCCTCATCAATCGGTATAATGTCAAAACACCATCGTCGTAGCGAGGTAGATGCGATCCTGTAGGCAATGTACCCTTTATATTTTTCAGCTCTTCATGTGGTGGTAATAATAGAGGACTTAGAGTTCCGTGATGAGAATCGGTCAACACATTAATGATAGTTGATTGAATACGGTGCAAATTGGCGCTCGTTGCTACAAACTAAAGACAGAGAGTGGCCATTGTTTGGAAATTCCTTTGTTAGGTATCTTCCATATCATTCGCGTTTATCTTTTGTAGTATCAAGTTGATTTTTTGTTCAATTCTGCTGAATTTTTGTTGAGCGCTTGTTTGGTCGATCTTTATCAGGTTGATGGTTTGAATCTACAACTGATGTTTGATTTCTTAGTAACTTCTTTAAATGGTGTTGATTGGCTTTAATTTTGCTGATAGTGGCAGACATTACCTCCGCATACTTCGAGTCCAGCACTCCAAACAATGAGCTCGCGAGATTCCCCACTACGTTGAGTGCAACTCGTTTTATATTCTTGGTCGTGAGTAAGCTATTATCGAGTTTAAGTTCGCGTTGGTCTTGCTCAAATTGAAGCAGCAGGTGTTCATAATTTGATTTATGTATCGTTAGGTCGCATAAGCGCTGTAGGACCGTTGTTGTATTCGAAAAGGACGTCATTTCATCCCAGTACGGAGATAAGTCATAGAACACTATGATTTTCCATTCATCTGTGACATGGAAATTGTCCTAATGTTCTCAAAATTGACTCCAAATGTGTTGTTGAATCGTTGTGCTTCAAATTTAGCTGGATTGGCGTAACTAGTAGGCATTATTGTAATAGGCAAGCGAATAACGTTGTGAGTAATACTCCTTTTGCTGAGTGCTCCTTTACTTTGAGGATTTGTATTGCTAGAACAGTGTTGTTTTCGAAGAGGTGGAGGATCCTTCACAGCGGAGGTTATAGCCTGGTTTCGCGTCTCTTTATCAATTTCCGCGCGAGAATTCGAAATTTCTGGGAAGTTTGTGGATTCTATGGGTAATGGTGCTAGCCTATGTATGGGCCTGGTCAAAATGTTGTTTTCAGTTTCCAGGTCAACAACTCAAACATATCCATAATTGCCCTTGTACATGCGGATTATTGAGCCAAGAGGCCATTTCATTACGAGTCTGTTATCATCTTTGATAATAACAATCGTATCAATAGGAACGTTTCTGATTACCTTTTTCCATCCGTAACGGTTTTGTTGAAGATGCAGATATTCCTTGGACCATCATTGCCAAAACTCACGTTTGATGCTGTTTATTTCTCGCCAGGCTGATAGCAGTCCGTCTTTCTTGCTCTCTGCACCACAGTCAATTTGAGAAGTTAGTGGTTCGCCGATCAGAAAATGCCCCGGTGTTAATGTTGTTAGGTCATTGGTGTCAGATGAAAGTGGCGTCAAGGGCCTCGAATTAAGGATTGCCTCGATCTCCACTAGAACGGTTAATAACGTCTCGTGCGTTAGTGATGCTGGTTCAATTGTTTTCTTCATCAATTCCTTGGCCGATCTCACAGCAGCTTCCCAGAGCCCTCCAAAATGCGGGGCTCTTGGAGGTATGAAATGAAAGTTGATGCCTTTCTCACTGCATTGGTTGGTAATGGTGTTTTGAGCTGAGTCCGCGCCAACAAAGTTTGTTGCATTATCGCAATAAATTCTTCGACAGTCCCCGCGCCTTCCAATGAACCTTTTGAGAGCTCCTAAAAAGGCTTCGGTGGACAAATTGGACACCAACCCCAAATGCACAGCCTTCCTTGCAAAACAAGAAAAAACTGCAATGTAAGTCTTTTGTGGCACTTTTCCTCTGATTTGAAAATGATAGTACATGGGGCCGCAAAAATCAACGCCGGTGTTAATGAATGGTCATCCAGATTGTATCCTTGGCGCTGGTAAATTACCCATTATTTGGGAGAGTACCTTGGGATTGGCTCGAGTGCATTTTACACATTTGTGTACAATTGAGCTTGCTAATGTTTTACATTTGATGGGCCAAATTTTCGTTTCGTAATGGCTTCAAGACCTTGGGCCCTATTATGATTTCGTACGATTCTTAAGATTGGTAAATAGAAATATAAATCAGTTCTAGCATATGGTGTAACGAAAAAAGAATTCATCCGAGATGAACGAGATGTTTGTCGGAAACGCAGCTCAGAGAAAATATTTAACGGGACTTGATGGTAGCAGAGTTTGTACAAAAAACATTGGTCTAAATAAGTTCGTCGGGATAATAAGGATGGAAGAGATAGGAAAAATAAACGACTTTCATAGGGCTGATACGGCAAATTAAACTTAAGGAAAAGAAAACGCGTGAACTTTCTTTGGACAGTTTCTAAAGAAGTCACGAGATAGGAATATCGGAATAATATTGTCCAAGTATGGCAGCAATATAAGGTGTTTTGCCTCATAAGGTAAACTCCCTGCATCTAACCTTCCTCCAACTCTTAAAATGCCGCGTTCGTCTAAGAATGGGTGAGGTTGCCCAGTGGACTCGAGGTATGCAAATAGCTGACGCCGTTGCAAATAGCTGATTTCTGTCTTGAAATCTTCTGATTGGATTGCAATGACGATGATGCGTAGAGCTTGCTGCCTCTCCGACTGGGTTAATGCTAGAGTTTGACTTGAGTTCTCTGAGGTTTGCTTCTTGCAACGGCTTATAGACCGTAGAATATAACCAGTTATCCGTAACAATCTGCCAAACGATTTTTTGTGTCCGATTTCGAAAACAAGTTGGTTGAATTCGTAGCTGCTAAAGATGTTATTTTCCGTTCCACGACATTTTCTGAGGTTGCGTGTGCCTTGCAAGCCGCTGGCCACTCTTTTTCGCTGCCGTGTAGGAAAATCGGACCGAAGAACCATAAATCGCAGGTTTTGAGTTTGCTCGGTGCTATGGGTCGCGTTAAAACGTCAGCTGGATTTCTTTTTGTTTCTACGTGCCGCCACTGCTCCAGATTTGAAAGCTCATGAATTGTGCCAATGCCGTTGGCAACAAATGTGTGAAAGTCTGAGGATTGCGATTGTATCCAGGATAAAACTATTTGAGAATCAGTCCAGTAATAAATTGGAACGTCAGTCATGTTGAGAATCTGTTTGATTCGATCTGCCAGTTCTGCAGCCAATTTTACTGCACAAAGCTCTAACCTAGGAAGGATGATCGTCTTGATTGGTGCTACATGTGATTCAGTACATAGTAGTCGAACAACGATAGTGTTATCCTGTTTGACCGAGCTTCAGTTGAGGCATCCACACAAATCGAGACGCTATCGTCAAACGTCGAAGCAAAGAAGCCACCTATTACTCAAGAGAGTGGTCACGCCTCGGTGATCATCTTGATGGGCGCTACATGTGATTTAGCACATAGTAATCGAACAACGATAGTGTTATCCTGCTTGACAGAGCGTTTATATGCGGCTGCAAGAAAAGCTACAGTTGAGGCATCGGCAAATATGTGAAGCTGTCTTGACTTTGGTAGGTCGTGGGAGTACATGTGTCGTGGTATAACAATATCTTCAATGGTTTTTAATTCTTCGCAAAAGATTGTCCATCGCATGTGCATTTCCATAGGCTAAGCAGCATCCCAGTCTAGCTTTAGTTTTCAAATCGCTTGAAGTTATATTTTTGCGGCCATTAAAATTGGAGCTAAGAATCCTAGAGGGTCAAATATGCTGAATATATCCAACGCGACGGTGCGTTTTGTATATCTGGTCGTAGCCAACTTCATTTTGAAGACATCAGGTGCTGGTGACCAAGTCAAACCTAGGGTTTTGATGTAATCATCATTGCTTTCATTGAAGTCGAGGCACAGCTGAATATCTTGAGGCGGAATTTAATCTAGTACGCAATTTATCATTCGCTCACCATTTCCTTGCGTTGAATCCGGCTTGAAAAAGTAGGGCTTTGAGCTCTGATTGGGTTTTCAATAATTTCGGCAAGCTGTTGCTTCCAGTCATGATGTCGTCGACGTAACAATCTTGAAGTAGTGCCTGCGATGCCTACGGAAATTCTGACTGATTTTTCGCGCTAGATCCACTAAATATTTTGTTGCTTTTGTCCCATATGTTACGGTGTTCAATTGATACTGTTTCATTGATTCTTCAGGGGAGCGTCTCCAAAAGATTAGCTGGAAGCTTCTTTGGTCTGGGTTGATACTGACCTGTCGATACATTTTCTCAATATCTGCTGTTAGGACGTATTGATATTGTCTGAACCGTAGTAATATCGAAAAAAGATCTTCTTGAACTGTACGACCAGCACGCAGGATATTATTGAGCGCTACATTGGATGTTGTTTTCGCTGATGCAACGAAAACTACTCGCACTTTGGTTGTGACACTGCCTGGCTCGGTGATGCAGTGATGAGGAAGGTAGTAATGTATGCTGGGAACTTCAGTGATTTCTTCCATGTGACCCAGAGCTAAATACTCATCCATGAATTTAGCATGTTCTCGCTGTGAGTCCGGCTGACGTGCTAGTTTGTGTTCTAAACTATAAAGCCTTCGCAAGGCCATGCCCTTTGATTCATTCGCCCAAAGAAGATGGATCAGTAGTGAAGGGTAAGGAAACTTCATATCTACTGTCTGCGTTGAGCTTGGTCCATTGAGCGAAATGAGCTTCACATTGCTTCTTACTTGGAGACAAGTGTTGCTTCCTTTGCGGCAAATTGTCCAGGTTCCCAAATCGTTCGACTTGTTGTGAGGTTGCATCATCTTGAACGCCAACTCCACAGGTAATATTATCGCTGCTTGTTCTACCTATGCATCCGCCAATGATCCAACAAAATACAGTGTTTTGAAGAGTGGGAAGGTTCTCTCCCAATTTCATCTAGCCTATTGATAAGAGTTGCTAGTAAAATTCTACTCCGAACAACAAGTCTACCTTGTCTAGCCGATAGAATTGAGTATCAGCCGGTTTTATGCTGTCAGGAATGCTCCAATCAATCACGTTGATCTCTCTCAATGGCTGTTGGGATATTATACGAGGAAGTACATGAGCCTCCACTCTTGTCGTGAATGCGGTGATCTGTGATTTTAGCAGAAAATTAACTCTTGCTGTTGAGTGATGACGCCCATTTCCAATGCCAAACATTTCAGGATTGCTCGAATCTTTGGTCAATTTACGAGTAAGCTTCTGGCATACTCGTTCTGATAGAAAATTTACTTGAGACCCTGAATCCAAAACAGCTCTACACGTTGTATTGGTGCCATCATTTCCTTGAATGGTAACTGTCACTGTACTCAGCATCATATATTTCGCTTGTGGTTTTATTATACCTGTAGCTAAGGACGATGCTTCGCCTTCCTGCCTAACCGAAATACCTTGTTTCGTGGTGGACGATGAGGTTTCGAATTTCGGCCGTTGAGCTGCTTTCTTTCCTGCTGCATCTTGCTTCTTGTCGAGGTGTAGCTGCATCCCCAATCTGATGGAATGGTCGAACGTTTCAACGGTACGCTCAATAAACATCTGGTCAAGATGGTTGACGAGAACCAAAAGGACTGGGACCGACATATCCCGCTATTTTTGATGGCGTACAGAGCTGCCGAACCTGCATCGACGGGTCAAGCACCAGCCAAAGTCATTACATGCACAAATAATTCTGCGAGCTACTGTTGCAGTTGGTTTCACAACCGTTAAGAACTTCACAATCAACGAAAATCACTTTTCTATTACTCGATCAATATCGCTTTTTCTATTCGCTCTACACTTTTGCAGCTTTTATTATCGTGGTTCTAATGAATAATCCCCCCATTCATTCAGCTCGCCTTTATATAGGGTCTCTACCTATTCAACCCATTTCTCGCACATTGTCGAATGTTCTGCCGAGAGGTACCTGGTATATTCGAGCAGCTTACTGAATGGAGTGGCGTCACTTTCAGATGTTGATCATGCTTGGTGAGTTCTCGTGGTTACGAGTAAATTCACTTTGTTGATCATAAGGTTCTTAATGGTTGTGAAAACAATTGCAACAGTAGCTCGCAGAATTATTCGTGTATGTAACAATATTATGTTTTTGGGAACAATGTTTGCAAGTTCCCCTCGTACAATTCTTCGACGCATGGTTTGTTTGTAGGCAGTTGACGCATTTCGAGTGCTTTTGAATAGGCTTGAGTCAATTTTCGGGGGTTAAGGTCAGGAAAGTTTTGCATGCAAAAAGTGGAAGTGATGCGATGCAAGCAATACAGTTATTGGTGGTCACTGCAGTTAAAGACTTTGCGGATGCTGAGCTTTTTTCGTCCTCTGCCTTGAGCTTGGAGCCGAGCGCTTCCCGGGATTGGAATCTATTTTCTAAGAAGCTCAAGAGCCTTTTTATGGTTTGAAGTTATCTTTCGCTATTAAAAGTCTAACTTTTCGCTATTAAAAGTCTAACTTCCACTTATCCATAAATTTCGATCGCAATTGTCTTCTAAAATCACTTCACAATCAACGAAAATCGCTTTTCTATTACTCGATCAATATCGCTTTTTCTATTTGCTCCACACTTTCGCAGTTTTTACTATCGCGGTTCTAATGAATAATCTCCCCATTCATTCAGCCCGCCTTTATATAGAGTCTCTACCAATTCAACCCATTTCTCGCACATTGGCGAATCTTCTGCCGAGAGGTACCTGGTATATTCGAGCAGCTTAATGAATGGAGTGACGTCACTTTCAGATATTGATCATGCTTGGTGGGTTCTCGTGGTTTCGAGTAAATTCACTTTGTTGATCATGAGGTTCTTAATGGTTGTGAAAACAATTGCAACAGTAGCTCGCAGAATTATTCGTGCATGTAACAGTATTATGTTTTTGGGAACAATGTTTGCAAGTTCCCCTCGTACAATTCTTCGACGCATGGTTTGTTTGTAGGCAGTTGACGCATTTCGAGTGCTTTTGAATAGGCTTGAGTCAATTTTCGGGGGTTAAGGTCAGGAAAGTTTTGCACGCAAAAAGTGGATGTGATGCGATGCAAGCAATACAGTTATTGGTGGTCACTGCAGTTAAAGACTTTGCGGATGCTGAGCTTTTTTCGTCTACTGGAATCTACTTGTTAAGAAACTCAAGAGCCCTTTGATGGGTTGAAGTTGTCTTGGATGAGCTAATGACTGCTCATACATCACATATGTAGTTTTGTTCAACTTGCGTATAAGTATAAACAACAACAAAGGATCTCATCCTGTGTTTGAGATTCTGACGTTCTCCAATCTTTTTAAAATATCACGTGTCATATCGTGGAGTGATTTGATATTTGCAGCTGACTCAATCGTGTGAGATGATTGACCAAATAAATTCGACAATAGCGCATTTGCTGTTAATCTCGGATTTTCGTTGCATTCCTTGAGGATCTTTCATGCTGCAGAATAATTTTCATTAGATAATGGCAAGTGCTTTATTAAATTTGCAGCTTCTTCTGATAGGTTGGCTCGAAGATACCACAATTTTTCACATGGTGAAATATCCTGTTTTGAACCACTTCGGAAAACAGGTCGTAGTACTGACGCCAATTTAAATAGTTTCCGTCGAATTCGGAATTTCTATTTTAGGTAGCTGAATTTTCATGCTACTATCGGATCTTAAAGTTTGGTCGTTTATGTGCATCTGCTGTGGTCCACTTGGCTGGAGATGGCCAGTCAGTGAAACGTTGGCACTAAGAACTTGGGCCTGTCGATTAAAAAATCCCTTGACGTCATAACCAAGTGATTCAGGATCATCTACTGTTTTGCAGATCTGATGGTGTAAAGCTTCGAGTTGCTGCCAGTACTCGGAAACGGCTTGCTTTTGCACTTGATACAAGGCTGTTGATTGTCCAGAACCATTTACATAACTCAATTGACTAGATTTAAATCCATGCTGGTGTAACCCATATTAATAACCTCGCACATGAACTTAGAACTAATTCAAATCAGGTGCATAACCCCTACAACAATAGTTGCTGATGGTCGTATATATTCGACAGATGCCTATAATAGCGAATGGACAAGTGTTGGCCGTCACTCTCTTCTTTCAAAGGTTTGTCATTACAGAGTTGAATGTTTGCTTTCAAGTACCCTGTGATTGAGTATGAATATGAACCCTTAAATGCACAATTTGAACAATTTTTCCAGGCAATAATAAATTACGATATTTAACGACACCGTGGTCGCAACAGTACTACTTCTTTTTATCTCAACTTTATGTTCTCCGAATTAATTATAATTAGTTAATGGAACCCACTTTTGCTCTAAACGAGACTTGATTTTTTCAACAGTAAAACACTGGGTGGGTAAGTTTTTCGTTTTTCAAAGTAATCAAAATATTTACACTTATTTTATGATTTCCGCCAAGCACATTCTCATTAACTAGCACGTTCCCAACAATTTTCACTCAATTCGAAAACTTTCACACAAACTTGACAACAGTCCAATGTTCTTGTAATCAACAAAATTCTAAAAGTGATAGAACAAATCCTTCTAACATTCATCCTATTATAAGCTAAGTCTAAGGGAGCGTCTCAATTCCACCACTTTCCATTATGGTTGCGAGCAATGTTTTTTTGAAACTTTTCCCTTTTATTTTTCATATTCCCATACAAGAGCGATAGAAGTTTCGTCTTAAATTGTTGTTGCTACTGTTTCTGTCGTTGGTACTGTCGTAATCGTTATCGTTATTGTGCTTGACACACACCCTCCTATTCACCCCACCTATAGAAACTTCTAGCCGATCTCCGCCAAAGCTTTGACGATGCCAATACGTCCAACATTTATTCTGCGTTCTTTGTACTAAGACGTTTTTCCAAAGTCAACATCAATAGCGTGAGACGTGCATGAAATTTGTAAGAGCATTCGTTTATCCTGTCACATCTTGTCCACGTCTTTCACTTCTACTTTTCTTATCCTTTATTTTTCCGTTGAACCCGCCCAACTCACTTTTATTTCATACGCACGTGAATTTCATTCAACTTCTTTTCCAGTCGCTATCCCGGAATATCCTGGGATAAAGTAGTCTCCTCTGTGAATTCGTTTCTCCATTTTTCTTTGCAGTCCTTTGCCTTATAGGGTTTGAAGCTTGCAGCTCATCCCACTCGGTGGTGGCAAGAGGCGCCTATTTCAAGCTCTAGAGCCTAAGGGGACTGGGATGGCTGTATGTCAAGAGTACCTGGTCTGAATATTTAATAAGCTACCTACAAGCTGTATATCAGACGATATGTCATTTTTCATATGTCAAAGGAAATATTATAATGATTATTATATATGATGATTGTTCTCTCACGTTCAGCCCAAAGCCGCGAGGCATCTCGGCTTGGTGGAGAAAGTGTAACGACAGCAAGAGGCGCTGGTGATCAGGTGTTGATGAAAATGATTATTAAACATGTTGGAAACATTGCGACAAGATTTTGACTTGTTAAGGATGGTTTTCATTCCGCAAATTAAGTGCAAATGGGAAACGTTGAATGGATTCCTAAATAAACAAATGAGTTCTGAGCATTCACCTTGAGTTTTCAATCATTAGAGTCCCTGCAATACAAGTTTCTATGGTTTTAATTTTATATGCAGGAGTTTCTTTAAAAACCACCATTTCTGAAAAAATGTTGCATTCCTAATTGACTTGATTCTTTCAACCATTCGACACTACTTTCAGAGCTCAGTTGAAAGGGACCAAATTTACACATTCTAGACACGACAACAATATTCTTCACTTCCAGGTCTATGCCCGCGAGTTTTTTCGCGCTCTACTCCGAAAAAGACATTGGCCGGATAATCTAACCATCATAAATTACACTCTTCTACTGTCAAGCCCTCTATTCCTCTCTCAGTCAACCCCAAACCATAGCCGATGGCATAACGTGCAGTGGTTGTTGGTTCGCTGCAAGCTATATTCCAACTTTCAAGTCCTGCGGAATCCTTTCTTTGATGTGAAATTCAAATTAGGGGCATCCTCTGTGAATTGGAATCTAGAAAACTGCTACCAAGCTCAATGACTGACTAGCAAGCTGCACCGCTGACTACTTGCGTTGCAGCTACACTACCGATGCCATTTGTTCTGTTTGACTAGCGCCTTTCGTGCAAGGATACGTTCAGGATCTGGTTGCTTGACTGACGGAATAGCTCGACAGAAGTTAAACAAAACAGGCAAAAGCATACATTTTTCACGGTGGTTTTCCAATACACATGTACAAAAGCCGAGTGGACTTTTTGCCACCAAAAAAGAGACCGATGTTGAGTTTGGCGAATGGAAGAAAAAAAGGAAGTTTTTTAATTAAAAGCATGGTTCCTAAATATTTCGCAGTACTTGCGCGTTCTTTTTTGATGTTTTTACATTGTGTTCTCCTGTTTTAAGAGTTTTCTTGTACGTACACTAGAACGACAACGGATCATTGCAATGTCATTGTTCAGTGCAAACAATTGTTTTATTCTCTTTTCATCAGTGCAAATTGATGGAAGGATGATGTCGGTCTTGTAACGATTTACTTGTACGATCTTTCTTTTCATGAATATGAATACGATTATTTGATGTAATGGAGTTGAAAAGTCTATTTCATTCAGGTGAATTAAGTTCGACTTAATTGAATTTTGCATGTGTTTTATAACATAAAATTTAGCTTGTTTTTACGTTTTCTAGTTGTACGCAAAAATTATAGAGTGCTGTAGACAGAAGTGGGCCACGTTTTTATTTTGGTTGTAAAATGGTGAAAAATGAAAATTTTGTGTATAAATTTTTTTTTAATCGCAAGGGTATTCCAAAACACTACTTGCCATCATAGCAGATGCTTGCAATTAAGTTTGGAAGTATTTCTTCTTTTAAATGGAAAAAAGTGGATTTTCCGTGTTTTCCGAAAATGTAGGGAGATGTGGGCCACCCAAATTTTTATCTGAAAAATGCTCCTAAATGCTACAAATTCTTGTCCTGGAGGTTTTCATAGGCGTTGATTACGAATACGTTGTCAAGTTTGCGAAATTCAAAATAGTTTACACAAAATGAGGGTTAAAAATTGAAAAAACAGTAACTTCACTAATAATGTTCATTTAATGTTTTGAAAGAAGGAGTAATAAAGTTGGAATGACAAAGATGTTGCAAAAAAAAAACATTTTCAGTGTTCAAGCATAGATTTTAAGTGCAATTGGCTTACGTGAAGTCGGTGCAGTTGGTCGTATCGACGCACTTTAAGTGGAAGGGTCTGTCGCAGTTATCGCACTCGATGGAGTTTTTTCTTAACAGCTTTCCTGGCATCAATTTATTGCAAACCATGCAAAAATTGATGTCTTCATCTGAAGAAACCGAAGACTATCTTTTTTTGTTTTTTTTCACAGCTGATTGTGAAGAATTGGCCTTTTTGGAAACTTTCGTTAGTATCTGCGATTTTTGACGCCGTGGAGCTTTTTCAACGACCTCTCTATTTTCAGGGGATGTAATGATGCTTTTCCGGGGTTCGCGGCCACGATTGGATTTCTGCTTCGGACTGACATAATTCAGCGGTCCAATACAGTCCAATATTGGATGTGTCGCTGATGTAGACGCGGTTGAAGTGAATGTGGTTGACTCTTCACGCGCCTCAGGCTCTACTTCAACTCTAACAATAAGTTGTTGGAGTTCGGCTTCCTTCTGAACAACTTGTATTTCAACAACTTGGTGCTCTTCGCTAAGGGTTGCAGCCACAAAATCGTCCTCGTCAAATATTTCTGGATTAAATGGGAAAACTCCGGTTTTCTCAAAACCTACAGCGATATTTTGAGTGTTGAGACTGTTACGCATGGCCACGGTAACAATTTCAGGCATATGCTGGATTTCCAGTGGCAAACCAATATAATTCTTTGACCATGCATTGCATTGAATGCAGTAGGGTCTTTTGACCGGTTCAAACACACCAACGTCTAAAGGCTGAAGCCGGATGGCTGCAATGAGGCGGCAATGTCAGAATGGTGATACCATGTTCAAGGGCGAGATAGATAACATCAATAGTGACGTGCGATCGCTGATTGTCCATTGACAATAATAACAGATTCTCTTTTGACGCATGTGCAAATTTGACGAAGTGTCGCGTGAACTGGACAAAGTCAACGGCAGTCATCCACCCTGAGCCATTCGCGAAGCCAACGGTGCTTGCTGTGGCATTGTACATGAATGATGTTTTCATATTTTTGCGTGGGATCAAGTAAAAAGGAGGAATGAAATCTCCACCAGCACTAACAGCCGTCGCCATCGTCACATTTGTACCACGTTCTGTAGGTGAGTGCAAACCAACCCTCAAACCTTTTGCAGCAACGACTTTGACGGTTTTCGTCGGAGCCGTAAGGAATCCGGTTTCATCTGCATTCCAAATGCGGGCTTGAGGGAACGGATGTTCATCCAACGCAGCACGAAGCAGACGAAAAAAAACGTTGACAGTTTCTTTATTGAATGCTTTTGCTCTATTCTCGCTGGTTGATATTGGCGTGCGCAAAGAGAGGCGTGGGTGGCGTTTCATAAAGGCCTAGTACCAATCTCTGCTGGCTATATCCGTTTCATCCCATCCGTCCGGGTAATCGATTCCCATTTTCCCGGCATACTGAAAAACTACCTTGCGTATGTTGTTTATGGTGAGACCATAACATAGTGTAGTTCAGAGCACTCGATGATGTATTCATTCAATTCTTTTTCCTGGGCTGCAGTGAAAATCTGTCAATAAACGAAATAAAAACGTTCGTTAAAAAAACAGAAAATTCAAAAATTTATAGAAAGCATGAGCCACATAAAAATTCAACGATTAAAAAATTGAACAATTATTGAAAAACAATTTGTTAACTAATGATAAGTAAATATTCAGTTAACATGAGATAGAAAAATGTTAAAAAATATCTACCGTTTTTCCACCGTGTGCAGTTCGTTCTTGTAGGATATCTAACAATTGTGCGAAGGTAACAGCGGCAATATTCGGATATCGGTCAGTCGCAAGTTTCAAGAACCGTTCAAAAGACGATCTGCTATCATCGGTAGCAGCAAAAGCAACAGAAGCAACATGCTCCGATATTTTATTTATTTTCACTTGTTTTATAGCAGCAATTAATTTTTCATAATTCACCTCTTTTTTGGGAGTTTCCTTATTTTTGGGAGGCATGATGGCTGAAATGATAAAAATAAGTAAATAAGACATTTCCCCATGTCTGTCCAAAAATGTGGCCCACTTCTATCTACAAGCTCCTTTTTTTGCATATGCATCCCAAAAAAAAAACACAATGTCAATAATAGGCAAAAAACACTTTGCGTTTCCAAGATTATATGTTCAAATAACATATTGCATATGTACTTGAGTTTTTCTCGTAAAACTGAGATGGCAAATCGCGTGAAAGCGTACGAGGGTAAAAGCTTGCTCAGCGAAATTCTTAGCGCGTTTCTCTGTACAGTGCGAGAGTAGGTTTATAACTTCCAAATGCTTCCAAAAAGTGAACCCGCGTCAAAATACGCTCAATAATATGCGCGGTTTGACATAGATGCCACTAGTCTTACAGTTATTCGGGTGGCTCACTCCAACCTGTGGCCCACTTCTGTCTACAGCACTCTACTAATCCTTTCTTCTGTTAGATCTAGTGCATAAAGTAATTTGAATTGACCTCTCCTTTTCACTTCTATTCTGAACAAAATAAACTATTGTGTTTTATTTTATTTCTTTACAAAGCTCAAACAAGGCAAGAACAAAAAACGTACTTATATCTAAAAAAAATGCAAAAGTAGATTTGTATTTAACAATAACAACTTATTTTAACGCGTAAGTTATCTTTTTTTTGAAGCTTAGTTTTGAGATAGAAGGAGAGTAATGTTTACTCAAATAACAATAGACCAATTGTTCACCGTCAAGCAGGTACTTAAAAAATGGTGGTAGTTCAACATAGACTTACACCAAATTTTCGTTGACTTTAAGCGGACATACGACAGTATTCATTATAACGTACTCTACCAAATAATGCTTTGCTTTGGCATTCCAGCCAAACCAGCCCGTCTCACCAAAATGACAATGACGTCGACGACCTCCCAAGTCCTCATCAATAACCAACTCACCGATGCGTTTTGACACAAATATCGGACTAAAACACGAAGATGGGCTGGCGCCATTACCATTCAATTTTCTCTAGAGTACGTCATAAGGAAGTTACCTGTCGATACACGAGGTACATTACCATACAAGTCGAGCCAAGTAGTAGCCTATGCGGCCGACATCAACATTTTGTCACGGTCATTAACAACTGCCAAAGAACTCTTCCTGAAACTCAATAGCGAAGCAAAACTAGTAGGGGTGTAAATCAATGAGGCGAAGAAAAATACCTCAAGCACACAAAATATCACACTTGGCGAATACGGTATCGAAACTGTGGGCGAATTTGTGTATTTAGGCGCCAAAATAACAAGAACCGATACTGAAAGAGACGAAATACGCCGAAGAATACAGCTCGCAAATAAAATATTTTTTTCAGTTGTAGCGATCTTGAAGACCAGCTGCATACACAGGAAAAAAAAGCTCCGAGTATACAAATCTGTGATATGACCTATATTATGCTATGGGTGTGAAACATGCACCGTAACCCAAGCATCCACAAATATATTGAGCGCCTTTGAGTAACGGGCGCTGAGGGGAATAATCGGAGCGAAGCTAGACGGAGACCAACGGCAAATTCGATACAATTATGAGCTGTTTGAAATTTTTGACGAGCCTGAGGTTCAACGATCGTCAGGCTGCGGAAGCTGCAATGGGCTGGCCCCATGAATCGTATAGATGAACAACGAACCCAACAAGTATTCGTTGGGAGAACTGAAGGCCGGAAAACAGTGGGGAAACCTAGGAAGTGCTGGTCTGACTTGGTCGACGAAGACAGCTCGTCGATGCTCGAGTTCCAAAATTGGAGGACGAGATCAATGGACCGAGACAGTTGGTGGCGCTACTTGCAGAAAGTTAAGGCCCGAGAGGGGCTATAGTACTACAAAGAAGAAGAAGAAAAGGAATTTTTACTCATAGAATTGATAATCTTGCAACACCTGTTAATTGGCTCGTTGCCTGCGTAGATAGTTTTATGTTGCTCTTCATAAAGCAAATGCCTATTTCTTGTACGTTTAAAAGTTTCTTTGAACATGAATCTGCTTGATAGTGATTGACATTTACTACCTTTTTGATTACATTAAAAAACAAAGCAGGAGCATAAGATAGTTCCTCGAGAGGAGAGCAAGGAAAGATTCAAAATATTAAGTCTTTGCTGATGAGACGGAAAGTTTGTGAAATCTCTTGGGTCATAAATTCTCGCAATGCAAAAAGAATATATTGTTTCTGGATAGATTCTATGCGAATGCTGTAAGTCCCAAAGCATGGATTCCAAATAATTTTCATTTTCAAAGAGACGGCGTGCAAATGAGATGTATAGAGTCTTGGTAATCCATAGGTTTTTAAATTCTTTGGCACGACGTTTTATGAAACCAAACTGCTTACATGACCGAGCAAGCATCGTGTCGTATTGGGATTTGCAATTCAATACTCTGGCCAAAAGAATACCAAGGTCTGAAAACTGGTCAACTTTTTGAAGTGGGGAATTGGTCAGGTTGTAAGTGTGCTCGGATACTGAACTCTTTCTCATGAAGATTATAACATAACACTTTCCAACATTTAGATGAAGTCTGTTATCATTAAACCATTTCACTAACAAATTCACTTCAGTTTACAGAAAAATAATTTCGGAATCAGAATTGACGTTATTTATTTATTTAAATCCATTAAACAGCCAAAAATCCAATTATAAAATAGACTTAGACAATTAAATATAGTTTAAAGTAAGACACATTTGCGCAACAAAATTAAGCGGAAAGAAGTTAATTAAAACATGTAAGAAATGAAATTAGAGTCTAGATGAAAGTTTGAAAAAATTGAGTGATAAGGAACATTAAAAGTAACGTCTTTAGTTTATTTTTAAAAGTAACGTCTTTAGTTTATTTTTAAAAACAAAGTAGGACGTGATAGAGAACCAAACTCGATGTTGTTATGCTTTCTGATGCGTAGTGAACCTCGAGACCCTTCAAGAATCCATGTTGTTGTGGTGTGGCAAATGAACTCAATGACTCAAGAAGCCTGTTATGTACAAGTCGTTCCAGCAGCTTAGAGAAACAGGAGAGGAGTGATATGGGACGATAGTTTGAGGCAGATGATGGGTCACTGTTTTTAAAGATAGGACAACATTTGCATCTTTCCAGTACGTTAGAAAGGCGCCAGTACCAAGACTGAGATTGAATATAAAGGATAGAGGAATACACAAAGAGGAACAAAGTGGCTTTACAAATATATAAGGCAATCCATCGGGACCAGGACTAACATTCGGATTGAGCAAGTTAAAAAGGGATTCAACTTCAGAAGGATCAGTGGAGTAGGATGTACTTGATGCTGGAGAAGTTTGAATTGAGTTTATGAGGGAGTGTAGTAAATCAGAAGAGGAAAAAGTAGAGGAAAAATATTCGGCAAACAGGTTAGAAATATCCTGAGGGGAGGAGACTTCAGTGTTATTCCATTTAATAGTATGCAGGAGGGAAGAGGAAGATTTAAAGGATCGGATGTAGGGCCAAAAGGGTTAAGTTTTATTTGTCAGGAAGGAACTCTCTAAACTGCTAAAGAAGTTTTTCATGGCCTTTTTGAGCTCTTTTTTAGCCAAAGAACGCAGTCTGCAAATATACTGTTTAGCATCATCATTTCCGGTCAATTTATAGTGCTTATGCCCCTTGTTTTTGGCTTTTAAGGCACAAAGAACTCTTCGAGTAAGCCAAGGCTTCATTTTCGCTTTGCGAAGAGATTGCAGTGGAGTATAAAGAGCAATCAGATTATTAATGTAGCCGTAAAATTTGTTCAAAGCACTATCACAGTCAAGACGAGTGAAGATGTGGCACCAGTTGACCGAGTCCAGATTGGTTTTAATTGCCTCATAGTTTGCTCTAAAGAAGTTATAACGATAAACTGAGGCAGTTCTCTGGGATTTTAGGGTATCAACGGTTAGTGCTAGAGACAAAGGTGGATGATGGAGATCAGTTTGAATATAAGGATGTAAACAAGAAGCTATTGATAGACACCCAGTTTGAACATTTTACATGACAAGGTTCAGAAGGCGACCATTAGAGTTATGGATATGATTAAACTGTGAAAAAGAACAAAGGAAAAGAAAGGAAGAAAGTAACAAAGAAGGATTATTTGTTGAGGAAATGCCAGGTGTTGTTAAGGGGTCCCATTCAACTTCCCGTAGATTGAAGTCCCCACAAATAATAATTTTAGAATGTGGATGACGAGCAAGAAGATAGGCGAGAGTTCATCGAAGAAGGCTTCGTACACTGGCAAGGGGCAATTACAGGGCATATACACAGAGGAAATTAATAATGAGGAGTTATGAGGAAGAGGGAGTTTCATAATTACCCACTCAACAGCACGAGCGAATTTGAAGTCAGCGCAAAGTAAACTATTAAGGGTTTCGCAGACTGCAACCAAGACTGCCCCACCATCAGATTTATTAGTGATGTTAAGGTCACGGTCGCATCGGTAGACTAAATAATCTGGTAATATTTCCGCATTTGAAATATTTTCGTTCAAGCACGTTTCAGTTAAACAGATAACAGGATCGTTAGTTTATTGAGGCACGAGTAATAAGTCCTCAAGTTTCGTTCTTAAGCCACAAACATTCTGGTAATATATAGAAATAGTTAAACGATTAGGAAGGGAAGAATTTCTTTCAGTGTTAGATGATCCTTGAAGGTTGTTGAAGTTGTTTGTAACCTGTATCGGGGCGAAATCGCCGCTTAGATTGCCTTGTATCGAATGCTTTAACGAGTGTCCCCTTTAACCGAAAATCGGGACGAAGAAGGATAGCAAGTTCGGCCGGAATTGTCAACTTGAATGAACTTATAACCTGGTCAGGAAGGTTGTCTTTTGTTAATTTTACGCACCTGAAAATACTAGGGATATAACAAGCTTCGATGTTACGTAGTTGGCAAGTGTATCCTGGGTTGTGTTGTAAGCGAGCCTTGATATGAACAATTGTAGAGGCGGAGAGACTGCTCACAATACTCCGTTATCAGCTAATACACTTTCTATATAGTTTTGTGGTGCTGAAGACATAACGATATTTTGCTGACGATTATAAGTTGTTGATTGTGTTTGGCACAGCTCGGATTGCGGCTGAATTTTTCGTTGCTGTTGAATAGGCAAGATAGACTGCTGCATGCGCCTATTATATCATAGTTTAAGGTCGTCAGCATACAGAAGATGAGATATGTCACTTAAACTTTCGGAAAAGTCGGAGATAAAAATGTTGAACAAAAGGGGCTCCAAGTGGCTACCTTGTGGTATGCCGGAAGAGGCAATAAGTTCTCTTGAGAAAGTGCCCTGAAATTTTACAAACTTTACTCGATCCAGAGATGCCAAACTTCAGAAAATCGGAGATCAAAATTCCATAATTGACTGTTTCAAAAGCCTTAGTGAAATCCGTATAAACAGCATCAATCTGGTTACCTTAATCCATTTCGCAAAGGATGGTTGAGGTAAGAAGCATTAGATTGGTGGTTGTTGATCGACCTTTGCGAAAACCATTGTAGCAACCATGAAAGTCGCTGCAGTTGCAGAGATTAAGTTTTCGCAGAGGGGTGCGTAGTCCGGGGTGGTATTCTGAGGCCAGCTAGCGCTCAGTCGTGAGGCGAGTTTTTCAGGACACCCTCTGCTCATGCTGAGCCATCCTACGCATAAAAACTAACACAAAAAGAAACGAACGGGAAAGTAGGAGGGTATCTTGAGAAATGAAAAATTATTCGTTTCAGTATTTCATGTCTTATATTTTACAAAAAAAACTTAAATTCCACACATCAATTTACGGAGGATAAGTAAGTTACAAAAATTAAAATTTTACAAATCCCTCTTTTGTAACCAAATTTTAATCAAATTCACGAAAAAAATGATATTATTAAGTGAAATAATTGACAAAAAAAAATTAATTCATAGGTTCAGGTAGAGGTAGAAGGAGAAAAAAAGAAAGAAATATGGAAAGAGAAAAGAAAACAATTCAAAATTACTCACCCTTTGTACGGGTGTGGAGTGCTCTGCAACTGGCAGGGGAACGGGGCAACTGCTAAAATTTATATATCTTTTTTCAAACTGTAACTGCTTATTTAATTCATTTTTAATCCGGAACCGATGATAAATTTAAGTGCTTAAAAATTAAATATTTTTAAAACAGTAAATAGTTATCTAATTTATTTTTAGTCCAGAATCGATGATAAATTAAACTGCTACAAAAATGTTGCTTACTGTTTGTCCACTGCTGCTTGTTATAGTTGTAGATTCATATAACTATGCATCCAGATTTCAGTTTATCCATCCTTCACTGCATCCAACACAATAAAATTTTTGCCTCTTGACAACCTATTCAGTATAAGCAAGGGAGCTTGATTTTCAGTGTTCACCTTAAATTTCTTAGACCCCATTTATTCAGCAATACCCTCCAATTCTCACATGGTGCACAAAATTTCAACAAATGAACTTTTCTTCACTAAGCCGTTATATCGTCCGTTTATAATTTCCCCTAACGTTCACAAGACATCAATCGTTATTAATGTCGGCCCTGAGTTTCCGACCACAATTTTAGTCACAATTAACTTTTTCTCAATTAATTTTTTTATTGAAATTCACAAGCATTAGGTCATTTGCTTCTCTTTCACACTGTTTTACGTGGCTTCATTCTTTCAGAAAATAACTGATAACTATCTTTTCCCTTTAATAACAACCCACAATCTCGCTTTCTAATAACTATCTAATCCACCTTAATTACACCCCACAATCTCACTTTCTAATAACTATCTTTTCCACTTATATTACACCCCACTTTGATTCCGCTACCCACTCACCTTTTCATATCGACAAATGCAACAATTTCCATTTTGCATATATGGCGATTAGCATAACCATGAGAGCATTTGGTTACATGCAAATCGTCATACACATAGAAATAATAGCTTTTAGCGATATTAAAAAGAGTGTTCCTGCGCTCGGGTGAACTTGAACCCGGGGTCCTAGTGGACCCTTCCGGTTGGGAGTCCATGACACTACCACCGAAGCTACCTTCTGCTGATCTCCCATTTATCCAATTCGCAACTTCAACTCTGCATCTTTCTCAAAGGGCATTGGTATGTAATTTGTTAGTGGGAAATAATGAATAGAATTAGTTACTATGAAGGAAGGCGTTAAGTTTTGTTAGGGAAAAGGTGAAGAATGAAATTTCGTTAATGGGAAGGAATGAATGAAATGTTATTAGTGAGAAAGAAAATATTATTAAATATATTTTTTTGTAGTTAAAAATAGAGTAAGAAAGGTAGAATGAAGATGACAGTGAAATAAAAATTAAAGGTAAATGGTTAAGTGTAAAGAAAAAAAAAAAAATAAATAAATACACAAACAAAAAGGTATGTGTGCCCAAAAGAAAGGTGCGATGACACGGAGGCAATTCACAGTTGTGAATGAGAGAATGGCGGTACGGCCAGAATTTGCAACACCATGTTGCTTTTCATTTAATCGTGGCTAAAGCAACGTGGTAAATTTGTCACAAATAATTTTTTCTAACAACTTCTTAAATAGCTGAAAGTATGGCAATATCTCTATATCATAGTTAGTGAAAGATCTCTTATTGCCTCATTTGAAAATAGGAGTCAAATGAGAAGGCTTCCAAAAAGATGGAAAAGCCCGTTGTGATACAGACGCGTTGAACAGAAAAACCAGAGGGGAAGCTCTCTGATATATACACTCAACAATAAGTTTTGGTGGAAGAGAATCAGGTCCAGGTCCTTTGTTAATATCTAGTTCTTTAAAAGGAATTACGATATCTTCGCTTGACAAACTCATTTCATCAATGAATGGTGTTGTCGTTGAATGACAATTTGGTTTTGCTGGAAGAACTGGTGGCCAGGCGGAAAACCTCTTGGAAGTCCTCGGCAAAAACGCCGCGTATAATTTGAGGGCAAGCTGAATAACTTTCACCGTAGTACATTGATGTTGGAAATTTTGTGGCTTTCTGCTTGATTTTTACGAAATTGAAGAATTCTTTAGGATTACGAATAATATTTTCCCTGGTTAAATTGATGGAATGATCATATGCTTCGCGAGATCTTATAGAAAATTCAGTAGCCAACTCATCATATTTACTCTTGAGGTTTATATAGAAGATGTTATCTCTCATGCATTTATAGAGGTTATTCCACTGATTGTAAAGCTATCGAAGATCGCGGTCAAGCTAGGGCTTGGAAACTTTAGATTTTTGTTTTTTTTTTAGGAACATGAGTTTCAATGCATTCGAAGAGTGTTTTATAGAATGAAGAGTGCTTCTTCTAAATCTAAACTTGATGGATAGTTTCAATCAATAGTGGCAAGATAAAATTTAATCTGCTTCTAAGAAATCAAAAACAATACAGTCATTGTACGTTCGACAGAAATTTAAATCAGAAATGCGCAGTTCAACCGAAGAATCGAGATGGCTTCGTGTGTTCGAGAAAAGGTTCTCCTTGGTATTCGTTGGACTAACCACAACATTGTCATAAGCATTGGTTAAAAATAAGATCCAACGAATTTCCGTTTTGGTTGGGAGTCAGTGCTACTTGTTGTAAGTCATTGCCATAAAATGCATTGATTAGGTTGAGATCGATAGTGTTTGAGAGGTTTGCTGGTAGAAGATAGTTATCAGTTTCATTAAGAGTAAAAGATAAATTAGGGCGGTTAAAGTGTCCCAACATTATTATTTGATCATGTTTCTCTAGAGATGCAGGAGTAGAATTTATAATGTCATATATCTTCTCGTAGGAAGTTCCGTCCGATTTTGGTGAATATAAAATACTCTTATGTATAAAAAATACTTGCCTTAGTGTATTCAAACCAACTTATGTTCAAAAGTTTATTGGAGGCAGTATCAACGTTGTCAGAGGCCATGGAACTTTGAATCGCAATCAACACTCCGCCAGCTCTGGTCAGACCTGTGAGTGGATAGATAGACACAATCAGCTCTTTAAATGGTCCAGCTACTGTCTAGAATTTTTACGTTAATGTAACCATCATGAAGCCAGGTTTTGGTGAACGTTAAAACATTCAAATGACAAAGTCCTGTCATTTAAATGCTTTAACGTTCACCAAAACCTGGCTTCATGTAGCGGTATGAGAGAAAAAATTAATAAATTATACTTTGAAGCTAATTTATTTATTTATTTATTTATTTATTCCATCTTACAGACTAAACATTCCAATCACAAAATGGAACGCAAAGAACAATAACAGCAAAATTTAAATGAAAAAGAATACTAAAACGTCGATAATTAAAAGTTAAACTAGTAGTAAGTCTCTTAGTTTTTTCTTAAATGCTATGTAAGAAGAGGGGAAAGGACCAAGCTCGAGATTATTATGATTACGTCCGATTCTTAAGATTGGTGAATAGAAATATAAATCAGTTCTAGCATATGGTATAACGAAATAAGAATTCATCCGAGATGAACGAGAACGTTTGTCGGAAACGCAGCTCAGAAAAATATTTAACGGGACTTGATGGTAGCAGAGTTTGTACAAAAAACATTGGTCTAAATAAGTTCGTCGGGATATTAGGGATGGAAGAGATAGGAAAGATAAACGACTTTCATAAGGCTGATACCGCAAATTAAACTTAAGGAAAAGAAAATGCGTGAACTTTCTTTGGACAGTTTCTAAAGAAGTCACGAGATAGGAATATCGGGGGGACCAGATAACAGAACAGTATTCAAGCAAAGGGCGAACAAGACAAACAAATAGGCGGACAGGAGAAGAGATGCTATTGAATTTATGTACATGTCTAAGGATAAACCCGGAAACTCTAGACGCTTTAGTAATCACATTTAAAATATGTGCATCAAATTTGAGTTTTGGATCAAAAGTTACTCCAAGGTCTTTATGACTGAACACTTCAGAGAGCAAAGCATCATTTAATATATAATTAAAATCAATAGGAGAGTCCTTAAGAGAAAAAGTCATTTTATGACATTTAGTAGTGTTAAGACATAAATAGTTTGAAGCACACCATTCATTTAGAGCATTCAAATCATTTTGGAGGAGCTGACAGTCTAAATGGGATTTGCCAGCTCGAAATACTTTGAAGTCATCTGCATACAAAAGGCACGAGGAATTAATTACCAAGGGAAGATCATTTATGAACAACAGAAAGAGAAGAGGCCCAAGAATTGAACCTTGTGGAACGCCAGATGAAGGACAAAAAGGACTAGACGTAGTACCAGAGAGATTTACTCGACAGGGACGACACGATAGATAAGATGACATCCAAGATAGAAGAGCACCCGAGATGTCAAGACCTTCAAGCTTACGACAAAGAAGTAAATGATTCACAGTGTCAAAGGCCTTGGAGAAATCTGTGTAGATCACATCAACTTGCAGTTGGTTATCCAAAGCTCTTGCAATACTGTTTGTGAACTCCATTAAATTAGAGGTAGTGGAGTATCCTTTGAGAAAGCCATGCTGCTCTGGAGCAATAATAGGAGCTAATAAGTTTGAGAGTCGATTATGAACCAACCGTTCAAATAACTTTGGAAAGCAGGAAAGTAAGGTAATAGGGCGATAATTGGAAACTGACGTAGAACCACCACTGCTTTCCAAGGGTTTGGGAATGTACCAGTACTCAAACTTAGATTGAAGAGGAGAGATAAAGGAAAACTAAGCGATGAGGCTAACGACTTTACAAATAAGTTTGGCAAACCATCCGGCCCAGGGCTAATATTAGGATCAAGAGCATTGATCAAAGCTTCGACTTCAGATGCATCTGTACAAATAAAGGAAATTGAGAAGGGAAGATGATTAGGTTAGACAACAGGATGCACAGCTGCAGCGGGAGAAGAGAAAGTTGAAGAGAAAAATTGGGCAAATGAGTCAGTAACTTCTTGAGGAGAAGAAACCTCTGCACCATTCCAACGGACCTTACTAGGAATGGAAGAAGAGGATTTCAGCGACAATACCAAAAAGGCTTTGTATTATTAGCCACAAGAGAACTAAGCCCAGCTTCAAGGTATAATTTATTAATTTTTCCTCTCATATCGCTACAGTTATAGTAAAGGTGTTTAACACCATTCAATGGTAAATTACTGTTACGAATGGTATTTTTTAGACTCTTTCTTTTGCTTTTTGCATGGTTCGCCAATCATTATTTACGATTTACATTGTTGATATTCTCTTATTTCTGTGCAGAACACTCTTGTCTTTTATAGTAGTCCAATTACATAAGAATACCTACTATAAAGCCATCCTTAAAATATTCCCCAATAATTGGATTTTATTTTCTATATTTGGAAATAGTTTGTGCACTGTAAAAAGTAGTGGTATGCGTCTACAAGGCGCGTTAGTGAAATCCGGAAGGAACACGCAGTTTATAATAATAATTATTTATTACTTATAAACTAAGATTTACCAAAAAAGTTACTTTATCCTAATTCTTGGTATTCTCCTGAAGTTTATAACTCCCTGTACCCCCGCTTGCTTCAATCACTACTTCAATTTTTCGGATGAATTGCGAGCATATACTTGAACTGCCCTTTGTTGTAAATTGATGAATGATGCTTCAACAGCGGCCTATAGGGATGCCACATTAGGATCCCTAGACTTGTTAGCAAGTCGCTCAACAACGCTCCAACCGTAATAGTCCAGGGGGTTTAAATCTGAGCTGTTGGGAGGCCAGAATCCCAAAAGATCTGCAGCTTCAATCTTCAGTAAAGACAGAAGCAAGTGACAGTGGGCAATTCTTTTAGATTCAACAGCCTCCCTTCCCTTCTTCTCCTTCGCATGAGTTTTCCTTGCTGGAAGCGGCCGCATACTTCTCAGCAATATTGTAAACTGTAGACGTCGGATACCCAAAAAACCTTATAATTTCTTTTGGCGACCGTCCAGCGTGAAGACTTTCAATAACCGCCACTTTTTCTGAACTCGATTGCACTTACTCCGCCATTTAGAATCGACGCACTAATGCGAACACGTCTACTCAGTTGAAATGACAACAAATGACTGCTGTCGTTGAGATTCACTATAGCGGCAAATTAATGTGAAGTTTCTCTGGATTTCGCTGGGACACCCTGTATTGTTTTGGCACTGCAGATTGTCACCTTTTTTGTGAATAAGAGATATAATTGATTGGCCTTACTTGCTCGGCATTTGTTCTTGTTGCCAAATCTTCTAATAGATGACTTTCTGGACATGCCCGGCGCTTTACTATACTTTTCTGCTTTGATGGCGGAACAAATTTCACCCAAAAGTTTGTGGGGCCAATTGAAGCTCTCCGGTGAAATCTATAGACTCCCATGCTCTGAAGATATGCGGAAGATTTATAAGATTCTTGAAATATGCTGTTTTCATCAACAATGATGTTTTTGATGTCATTACAACAGGGCGTGGTTTTGGGTTGATACCTTCATTTAAAGTTTTTCGTTCCTTTGTATGCTTGTCTTGTGTTGCTGCTCGTTAGACTTACATCAATGCTTTTCAAGTGGAGTTTTGTTTCTAATAGTTTTTTTTTCATCAAGTTTTTAGGC
This sequence comes from Odontomyia ornata, assembly GCA_963969285.1. NCBI lineage: Eukaryota > Metazoa > Arthropoda > Insecta > Diptera > Stratiomyidae > Odontomyia > Odontomyia ornata. Next base: position 53,103,855 of record OZ017740.1, on the reverse strand, counting down.
CGTGTTTAGAGTTCTTGTAGCTTTATTTCGTTAGCCCAAAGACCTCAAAACTTCGACCGCAGTTTCAGCCGAGTCTGAAGATCTCTTTTCTCATTTCGATGCTTCGCCTCTTATCTATCCCTTCTTGTTTACACTCGTTTGGGACACTCATGATAGATATGCTGAACAGGCATCAGATGTCTCGAATGTACATCAGTTACGTAGACGTACTGTAGTACAGAAAAGCAGTCCAGTATATTAAACTGTAAATTTTAGCTTAAATTTAAATAAGAAAAACCTCGCATGAAAGGACAAAATCAATCACCGGTATCACCCCATAAGTTTCAAACCTAGGTACTTTAAATTTAACCACACCATCGAAATGTAATCAACGATTCTGCTATCTAATCGAAATTACATTTACGCCAAAGGTCTCATGGCCATAAATAAGCACCAGGGGGTATCCCACAAAACCAGGATGATGAAATACTCCTTAAAATCATCGTCGTCATGCACATCAGCTCAATGATGCAATTGGACTATTTGTGACAGATTAAATTGTCGAAGAGGTCGTAAAACGTTTGTCGTATCTTTTAAGATACCATAGTTATAAAACAGTTTAAGAATCGTCAAAGATTCTACAAGAAGTAACAGAATGTACTCAAAAAAGCTACTAAATACGAAATGAGGACGTAATTTCGACCTTCAAATTAAGTATCCTTCGGTTTCAATTATTAAAATAACAGCTTGGCTATAAAAGATGAATATTCTGAAATTTCTTGGAAAATATCACACTTCTACAGCTTTCCTTATTTAAAGGTGTCCGTTCAAAATATCTCAAACCACAAACTGTCGTGTTTAAGGTAGATAAGCATGTCCTTGGTACGTCTTCTTCTTCCTGAAAGGTACTAAACAAATAAGTACAACATAAAATTTACTCCAACCCACAACCAAAGTGTTAATGAAGATGCCGTAAAACTCGTGGCTTCCATGACAATTTTACTACCAGCAAGGATCACAATATCCGTTCGCCGTTCACCGAACAATCGTGCAAAAGTTTGTTGCTCCCTGGACGCTATTGTTCAACGAGTAATACCTTTTCCTTGCAACAACAAAAAATTCCTGTGAAATCCTTAAGATAAAAGCGTCACGAGAAATTATATAAAATGTAAAACATTTAACTCAGGACATGGCTCAATGTGACGTTGAAAACAGGACAAAAGAAATATGTAATCAAATTGGAATATTACGACAAGACAAGAAAGTATCCGGATGTAGAAGAAAGATGACATGATGGTATGGTAAGGTGTTGGCGGTGAATGTCTTAAGCTTTTATGGGATTTTATAAGGATATTTTCTAGTAATTTCCACGATAATAATTTCTTGTCCTTGCCAAGATGAAAGACCGGTATACTAGTAGTGCAACATGATGTGAAAGTGGGAATAAGTATGGATGGTATACCTGCGCTGGATATTGCTCCATTCCGTTCGAGGATTCCCCAGAGGATTCCCAACATGTACGGATGACATTTATGAAATTATAAAAGCTTCCAACCATTTTTCTGTTGCCATTAGACTCTGGCCGGGGATAAGGATAGGTATCTGTGGGTTTTTGCTGAAACTTGAAACGAAAAACCTTCCGACAACAAGACAAGTTGAGTAATATGATCCCTTGGCAGCTATGTGTCCATTTTGAATGGCATTCCGTGTATATCAAGGATGAGACGGGCAGACATGTTATCTGGCAAGTGATGAACTAGACGCTCGAGGGGTAGTAAGAGGCTAACAAATACCTGTATGTACGTTTTAGGAAGCAGTCAGCAGCTGGAGATGATGTAAAACAACGTACGAGTATACTATTCCATAGAGAATATTTACAATGCCATGTGTGAGCTAACATCTATTGTTCCAGGAACTAAAAAAAAAAACTTTTCAAAAGGGTTCCGTTTTGTTTGTGTTTTCCAACATCAATCTTTCATTCACGCAAAACTGAATATCAAAAAGCGAATAATCGCTCCACTCAACCCATGACGCCAGTACCAACGATTCTTAGGAGCTCAGTCAGATAAGTCCAAGGTTCTTCTGCCACGAAGAAGCTGTCGGCAAACTACAAAGCACCACGGACAGGATATGTAAAACCAAGGATTTCAATGATGTTGACTTTTTACAAAGCCAAAACGTATTCCTTGTCGACCTCAGATTGACTTGACTCGAATTAGTGGGGAGGAAAAGTTCATCAGCGTCACGTCAGAGTGGATGCGAAAACTGAACCCTTTTACCGCATCATTGGGCCTATACAAAACCCCATCATTGTCCTGTTATAAGCATACTGAGATTGCTTGAAATCCAAAATGAGGGTGTAGAAGGACATTCACTCGTTTCGCCATTCATTTTTTGTACTACGTGCGACGCGAAATGAACCTGGAAGATGATGGCGATGATGTATAAAAAGAAATGATGGTGGTGACGATTTAAAGGATTCACATAATCCTTGCTTGTGTATTTCTAAGTACTTTGTGTGAAATGAATGGAAAAGGTTCAATATCTTGCGCGTACAATAGTCGGTGCGCTTGAATTTGCACACGGAAGAGCATCACACATGATTGGAGATTGAGATTGTGATTCCTTTCGCATGAACTGCTTTGCAAACACTTTGAGGTTTAAGGTTAGCAGGTCGGAAGTTCATTAAAAAGGATTTAGATAGGTCGTAGTCGAGGATACTCAGACGTTTGATCATTGTTGGTGGATATTAAATGATTTCTGGTTGAAAATGAGAATTTCAATTTTCATGGATGACGGTGAAAGTATTGAAAATCACTTGACTTGAAGCTTTAATAATGTGAGTTGACAATTTTTTAACATAGAGTCAAACAGTTGACTTCAATTGCATTTTTCCTCTTGAAACCCGTTAAAGCCATCATGGAGATAGAAGAATAATCAAACATAAACGGGAATTTATTAAAAAAATATTTAATGAAATTTAAAACCCAATTTTATTTTTCCGCAAAGTTTCCCGCTTTAGAAATAAATTTTTCCAAGTGTGGTGGAAGATATTTTTATCGTGAAAAGAGCCCAAATGCCTTCAAAACAACGTCATTTTCAAATCAGCCATCTTCTTCTTCTCTTTAGTAGCACTACAGTCCCTCTCGGGTCTTCGCAAATAGCAAATAGCGCCTCCAACTGTCTCGGTCCATTGACCGCGTCCTCCAATTTTGAAATCTGACCAGTGATGAACTGTCTTCGTCGACCGGATCAGACCAGCGTTTCCTTGGTTTCCCTACCGGTCTTTGGCCTTCAGTTCTCCCAATACCTTTTCGGGTATCCGTTGTTCGTCCATACGATTTATATGGCCAGTCCATTACAGCTTTCGTAATATTACAATCGTTGAGACCTCAGGCTTGTCAAAAATTTCATACAGCTCACGTTGTATCGAATTGGCCGTTGTTCCCCGTCTAGTTTCGCTCCGATTATTTGCCTCAGGACCCATCGCTCAAAGACGTTCAATATATTTGCGGATGCATGGTTTAGGATCCATTATTCACATCCATAGCACAACAAAGGTCATATTATAGATTTGTATATTTGGAGCTTTGTTTTCCTGTGTATGCACCTGGTCTTCAAGATCACCAAAACTGAGAAAAATATTTTATTTGCGAGCAATTTCCTTCGGCATATTTCGTCTCTTTCATTATTGGCTTTCGTTATTCTGGCGCCTAAATACACAAATTTGTTAACATTTTCTATACTGTATTCGCCAAGTGTGATATTTTGTGTATTTGAGGTACTTTTCCACGGCAGCGTCATAAGTATTGTTTTAGTCTCATTGATTTATAGCCCTCCAGTTTTGCTTCGCTGTCGAGTTTCAGGAAGAGTTATTTGGCGGTTGTTAATGAGAATGTTGATGTCGACTGCAAAGGCTTGGGTTGTATAGTAATATACCTCGTGTATCGACATGGTAAGCCTTTTTCCAATGCCTAACTACCTGGGGCAAATTTTGTTGGGTGAGGTACCAATATACACACTTGTCTATTTCCGGTGCGTACGCGGACCCACTCTTTTAGCCTGGGATACCTAAACAAACTCCACTCTAAAACTTCCCTAGTAAAACGTACGAATTTTTAGTTCGATACATTTATTTGTTCTACAGAATACAGCCAGTTATTTGGATTTTACGATGATTATGGGTCCATGTGTAGCCTCCCGTTTATGGCGCCACTCAGCCTTAAATTCCACCTCTAGTGCTCTAATCTGCTTTTTGAACGAGTCCTTGATGCCCACCGAAAGGAGAATTATGAAATTCGGCGAGTGCCGCATTTATTTCATCCGGCGTGCTGAGAGTTATGATCCCCGGTAATCTGCTCTCTTGTGGGGATTCAATGCTTAAATTCGTTACTGTGTTGCTTACAGTTTCCCCGCTGTCTGGCCGAGTAACACTCGGTATTTTGCATTCAATATGATAATCGAATTTGGATAATTTATGGTGAAATTTTACCAACCTTGTAGTGGAATCCTTCACATTGAATACGCCTTTAAGGGGTTAAGGGGTTTATGATCCGTGTAGATCGTAAATTGCCTCCGCTGTAAATAACATCGAAAGGTTTTTACTGCCCACACCATAGCAAGTAACTCCCTTTCAATAGTAGAGTAGTTGCGCTCGGCCTTGTTCAGGGTTCGACTAGCATGAGCTATTGGCTGGTCTTTGCCAATTCCATCTTGGGACAAAACAGCTCCCAAAGCTTCACTAATCGTGTCAGTAGTTTAGAGAAATCCAGATTGGCTAGCAAAGGAGGTTCTACAAAAGAATTTTTTAACGACTGAAATGCTTCCATGCATTTGTCGGTCCAGGTAAACCGAACATCTTTCCGTAACAGGTTCGTGAGAAGCTAAGCCGCCTTAGAGAAGTTAGGTATGAACTTACGAAAGTAATTTACTAAACCTTAAAAACGACTGAAGCCTACAGACAGTTGTGGGTACAGGAAAATTGCGCACGCAGCTAGTTTTACTCGGGTCGGCCGTGCACCAGTTTGAGAACATATGTATGTGTCCCAAATATACTACTTCAGGACGGAGGAATTAGCACTTCTCTGGCTGAAGCTTTAAATTGTTCAGCCTTAGTCTTTCAAAAATCTTTCTCAGGTTACAGATGTGGTCCTGTAAGTTTTTACCATAGACAACGATGTCATCTCAATACACAAGGCAATCGAAACCTTGTAAACCCGTTAGGATGTAGTTCATCAGTCTCTGAAATGTGGCGGGTGCTCCGTTTGAACCAAAAAGCATCCGCTTGAACTCATAGTGTCCATAGTTCGTGCTGAATGCTGTTTTTTGTCGATTCTTGGGTTCGATCAGAACTTGATGATAACCACTAGCTAAATCCAGTGTGCTAAAATACCTTGAGTGACCCAGCTGATCAAGTATATCTTCTATGCGAGGTAATGGGAAAGCGTCACCTATTGTTTTTTCGTTCAGTTCTTGAAATCAACAACTACTCGCCCCTTCTTTACTCCATCGGTTCCTGCCTTCTTGAATACGCCCAAGAGGGGGGAGTTCCAGGAACTCTTACTTGGTTGGACGATGTCATTCTCCAACAGGACTACTATGTTCGAATAATGTGAGCTCCTGCTTCAACAACGCATTGCGCATCACATTACCCGGAGAGTCGGAGTATAAGAACTTAGAAGATTTTCTCTCCAAGTGATTGTTTGGTGGACCCGCTATTGTCCCCGATGCTACATAGCCTACATGTTTAACTACAGAGTCTAAACTGGATTTAGACTGATGTTCTAAACTATACTTCTAACATACTAACAGAGTATCTATTTAACTTTTCTAGCTTGAAACTAAGTTGGTTTATGTGAACGGAGTCTCACCTGAATTCAGTATACCCACCACAAGCCTCATTGGGTCAAGCAGAGCGTTTTTCAGGAATATGCCATCAGCTAACGAATCTAGTGTACATAGCATTTCCTGACCTTGCTCAATAGGAACTACCACTACGTTTTGTGTTCGTGGAGGTAATGTAACAGCTTCTTTAAAAACGATTTCATAGGTTTCATCAGCGGCTTTTGTAACCCTTGAAACCTCTTTGGCAGGATTAAGAGTCACCATATGATTCTGATCTGTTAAGAATGTCCCATTTTGCATCGCTCCAAACGACAACGCGTCGACGTTATCAGACACCTCATCCAAAACCTGTACGTGATGTGAAACTTCCGCCTCTACTTGGCTCTCAATAGGGACCGAGAAATCATTACTATTTACTTTCGTGCGAGGAAACATAAGTGATTTACTTGGACTTTCGAAATTATAGTTCCTTGAGAGGAAGTCGTTTACAAAAGACCATCATTAAATAGTCCCTGAATATTCTCGACCACTTGGAAAGTACATGGAAGCCTAGTAGGGAGTTCAAAATTGACTTCCGTTGTACCAAGGGTTTCACTTTCCCCAAACGCGCTTTGCAAAGTGAGCTTACGCTGAACATTTGTTGGGCTCGTGTCCCTAATAGCAGACTTATTAATAATACTGACTTCAGCCCCGTATCTAAATGTGGTCTTCTCTTGTATTCCTATATCTAAAGGCAGTGCAGCTGTTGCCAGACTAGTACCGCGATACGCGTTTCCCTTGTTTTTTTGATTGTCCATGCACTCGTCCGTGACCCTAGCTTCAATCTTCTTTCCCGATGTTTGATTATTTGACTGTTTAATTAAAGTCGAGCCGGAGATTTCCGACTTGACTGCCCCTCGTTTCCCTGGAGCTTGGAATCCCACCGTTTCTTTTGGAAACAAGCTTCTAAATCATGTTCTCTGCGACCACAAAAATCACACTTCAACAGGGTACTGTATACTCTTGGATTCCCCTTACTGGCCCAATGTCTAGTGGCGGATTTTTCCTGATAATCCTTTTGATCGTGACCATATTCCTTACAGGTGAGACAATAGGGAGTATTCTTTCTAGAATAACAATCGGAGTATGTGTGGTCCCGTTTATGACAAAAATTACTAGTTATTCTCGGATCCTTGCTGGATTTTGATGATTTCGATTGAGGATCCTTCTCTGGTGCTACCACCGCTTGTGGTCCAACTTGTGACTGAAAAGGTAACGCATAGCGGTTAGGCGAGTACATTGTCTGCTGAGGAGCCATCACTTGCTGGTTCATCATCCAATTATTGAATGGGGGTTGAACTTGCGTAATTTGTGGAACTGCTTGTGATGCACTGTTCTGCAAAACGAAAACTTCCTGTTGAAGTTTCTCCATGTTCAGCCCCTTAGTTACAAATTCCTCAAAGGTGCATTTCTCTAACGTCCAAATGTACTGGCAAAGTTGAGGATTAACTATTCCACTTCTTAAAGCATTCATCGCACAGTCCTCTAATTGTGCATTCGCAATCTTACGCGCCTCCGATCTATATTTAACTGTTGCTGCCTCCTGGCAACGCTTAAGAATTTGCCTGAGACGAGATGTGTAGGCTAGAATGAACTTCGAAAGACTTTGCTTTGCTGTTATTAGACTATTTACCAGCTCCTGATAAGTTTCTCTTGGTAAGTATACCCGGTTCAGTAATTCTTCCGCAACCTCAAAAGGGGACGGGAAGTTAGAGCATATCAGCAGATAAGCTTCACCTCGCAGACGGGTAGGAAGAATCTGCATAAACGCAGCGCGCTCCTGATTGCTAAGGCGTTTCCATACCTGCTTACTGTGTTCGCCACAACTGCAACCAATGAATGTTTGCAGATCAAGCACCATGGTGGAACTGGATGCCCAAGAAAATAAGGGAATCATCTGTCCCATTAACTTTGCAGCCTCTCCGTAATCTGCCATAGTGTTCGTAAAATCCTTAACTTCGGCTTCCTCATCCGTCATAGGAGGTGATTTCTGGTCAACATTAACTGATTTGACATCCACGGACACACTTGAGGACGAGTTCGCTCCCAATGTCAGTTTTCGGTCATATGACGTAATTAAAGTTTTTAATGACTCTAAAATCCAATAAACTGGTATGCCCAAACACACTCCCACTAAAATGTTTGATCTCTTCCCTAAACTGCGCTGTCTGTTCACGGAATTGATTGATCTGCTTCAAACGGCTAAAATATAACTAATCAACAGTGTCAGTGAATTCAAGAACTGACTCTATACTCGTAGATGTAGGTTCTCGCTTAACCTGTGAGTCGGAATCAGGAGGAAAAGTTTCCGAATTATTTTTAGGGGTAAAAAGAGTTCTTCCACTTCGGAGCACGAGCCCGCTGTTTTTTCCGGAGTTGATTGATGTACCTCCCTAGTTCTCTGACGTTCGTCGTTCATTCGTTCAAGTAACTACGAATTCTTTTTTTCTGGTTTCTTTTTCTTTCTGCACCTACATCTTCCTTCACGGCTCGGATATTTCAAGGTGACTTCCCAGTACAATCTTAATCTAAAGGACGACCTCCTGGGTATCAAATCGTGTGAATGAGTTTTATAACCTCAAGAGTGGTAAGGAAAGGTTCTAATTCCGTCTGAAACACCAATTATTCTATGCAATAACTGGTCGCTCCACAACATGTTTATTGTACTAGAGCTGTTCGGAATCAAAAAAACCGGCTGCGCTTTTGTTACAGCGAGACGCGCCAATCGGCGCAGGTTACTACTTTTGTGGTGATATTCCACAATGCGCCTGCCTCATTGCCGCTTCTCTTCCGGCTTGACCACAGACGTTGCAAGCGGCTTGGCCAAGCGTGCACGGTATTCTTCAAAAGTGGTTGGCTTCGGACCTGCTCTGGGCGTCGCAGCGATTGTTTCCTCGAGTGACGGACGGGGTTGAGATGACATCACAGGCCGCCGGTGGTTAGTTTGTGGCAGTCGAGTCGCCGTTCACGTATGTCGGCCGTGGTGGTTGCTGGCAGAGCGTGCCGGTCGCTTGGTTCTTCTTCTTCTTCTTAGCACTACAGCCCCCCTCGGGCCTTCACTTCCTGCAAACAGCGCCTTGAACTGTCTCGGTTCATTGACCACGTCCTTCAATTTCGAAATCCGAGCAGCGATGAACGGTCTTCGCCGACCGAGTCAGACCAGCGTTTCCTCGGTTTCCCCACTGGTTTCCGGCCTCCAGTTCTTGCAACGAATACCTTTTTGGGTATCCATTGTTCCTCTGTACGATACATATGGCCAGCCCATTGCAACTTCCGCAGTCTTACAATTGTCGAGACCACCGGTTTGTCAAAAATTTCACACGGCTCATGGTTGTATCGAATTCGCCACTGGTCGCTGTCTAGCTTTGCTCCGATTATTCGCCTTAGGACCCATCGCTATGGGTTTGAAACATGGGCGCTTGGTTGCTGGTGGCGATATTGCACAAATTGTGATGTCTCGCTCAAATTGACTGACTCTTGCCTGGTTTTCTGCTCGTGGTCTACCCGTTACACGTTTGCTGATGTTGCATGGCGCTTGCAAGGTCGCTCTTGATACGTGTTGGTTGCACAGCCGCCGGTGGCTAAATTGGAATCGCATTGACTTGCTCGTTCCTGGGCAAAATACACTAGGAAGACTACTGCTCAGGCAACGCGTACGCGCTGTTCTAAAATGCTTGGAACCAGCCTGATTGTGCTAGTCGTCTAGCTGACTGATGTGCGTCACAAGTTATCATTATAGCTGCTTGGATCTGGGCTGGTTGTCGGGCTGGCTGATGTGCGTAACAAGCTATCAGTATGGCTGCTTGGATCCGGTCTGGTTGTCTAGCTGGCTGATGTGCGTAACAGGTTACCAGTACGGTTGCTTGGATCCAGGCTTGAACACTCTTGAGGTCTGTCAGTCTCGGGCTAAATGCTTTGATACGGTTCTACTCTGGAAAAGGCCTTAAGCAGGACAAGCGTGGTATCAAGAGTGATCCGCTTGTTGATGGCCATGGACATTTATACAAAAATAATGCTATCCTCAACTTTACCTTCATTGCCAATCAATCGCATTTCTTATTGGGTGCATTTATCTCTTTGTTTCGGCAACTAAAATAACGATTAATATTAATAATAAATGAGGCCAGTGGATTGCTTGGGTAGTTTTTACGTGGCCATCTATCGGTGACTAGCAATAATGCTGAAGCTTTTCGAGAAGTAATTTTACGCACCGGTGTAGACTTCATGACGATCTTTATTGTCATACAAACACAACGCTTCCTCGTTGCAAATTTTCTCCTTAAGGGTATTGAAAGTGGCACATTGTGTCAAGTCAAGTCCAAAGCGATAGGAATATCTTTCTTCGGCAGATTTGATATTGGTCGTGCTATTTAAGCAAAACTTCTCAATGTATTTGCGGAAAAAACCCACCATCCCCAAGAATCGTCGAACTTCTATTACCTTCCCTGGTGTAGGGAAGTCTTTGATAGCTACCACCTTAATTTCTCCTGGTGAAATGCTGCTGCCATTAATTTGATGCCCCAAAAACTCATTTCAGCTCTTAAAAATCGGCGTTTTGATTGATGGAGCGTAATTCAAACCTAGTTTTTGGAGCACTTCATTAAAATCTTTGCTTCGTATCAACAAATCGTCAAAGAATACAATTAAAGTACCAAATCGGAACATGCGCGCAACTTTTGATATTGCTTGTTGGAAAATCGCTGGTCCATTTACTACTTAAAATGGCATCCGCAAAAATTCAAATCTGAAGTGGGATTTTAAATAACGCTCTTTTCTCGTATTTTTAGAGAAATTAAATGGTACTTCATTAATACTAATAAATTTATTCGCGAACAGAAACTACAATTTACATTTCACAAGATACAAGTTAGGCTAGGAATGTAGAATGAAAGGCGCGTCTTGCTGCTCCTGCTATAAAAACTACCTGCCGCGACACATGTATCGCAGCTCTCTTTCACTCAATGCACGCTGCAAAGAATCCAAGCGTCGCCAAGGAACGAATGACGATCAAAAGGAAAACGCGTCTATAATGCCTGAAACGACGTGTCCACACTCTGCATGTGCGTGTGTTTGCATCTCAACCAAGGCATGCGAAAATCTCTCTTGGTAAAATTCTTTGTTTACGCCAAGAGTGTGGAAGCAGAGTTGCTACAGTTTCATGTAGTTTAGATTGAACCGTCCGACTCATTCAATAATCAAGCACCAAGTGCTCTCGTAACCCCTTTATGGGTCTCCATCATGTGAATCGTGCGGTGCTGCACGATTCTAGGCTGACACAATATACATATTTATAATTTAATAATACTTGATATAAGATTTTATTACAATCTATAAAACTATCGAAGACGTCATTCATCAAGATTAATTAAATATTCTTGAAACCTTGTTTAAGTCCTATTTGGAACTTGTCTGGAGTTCTTTAAGGTCATTATTAGCCTGTTTTATAGTAAATTTGTCTTTTTTATACCACTTCCATTGTAAATTGGATCTAGCTTAGGCCCAGTTTACGCTTAGTTTGAGCCATATGTTTGCCCAAAAGGGACCATTGGAATCTTGGCGCATGCATTTTAAAAGTAATTTTTTTACTCGAGGATGCAAAAAGAGGACCAAATTGAATATACGGTTTTAAAAATTATCTCAAATAATTGTTTAAAACGTTAAATAAACCACATCTGTTCGCAGCCAAATCTTTGAATGATAAACGCTATGAACGTATTTTGGCCTTTTTCCAATCTACAATATTACGCCCCTTAGCATTCAAAAAAAGCGTCATAATTCAAAAGCTTGACATTTCGCAGAATTTGGCAAAGAAATCCCTTCAGAAGCACAAAATGAATGGCTTTACCACTTCCGATTACACATCTGACCATTATCATAATGAATTGCACCATTTACTACAAACATCCCCATATAAGAGACGAAGGACGAAAAATCAGAATTGATGAAAAACTGATTCCCAATTTCTACTTCCAAACAGTTAGTCATTGTTGTCGTGAAAACAATATCGATATTTGATTAGATGCAATTACTTAGCAATAAACCTTCATCAATTGATCCAGACTACTTTCCGACATTATCCAGCCGCGTTTGCCGTCAATTCAATAAGGGATAATGCATTGAGTGGATCGACGTTAGCTGTGAGCTGAACTGATTCAAGGACTATCCAATCGGGATGATGTAGACATGGGAGCGATTGTATCTTTTGCTTGTCTTCTGCTGAAGTTCATGGTGGCTAGCAGGACCAGACTCAGGCATGCAGTTCACGACTGGTACCTTGAACTTTATCCTGTGTTCTCGCCGACCGCTGCTGAAGTGTGTAGTTCAAGGCATCACATTATTGTCTCATAGTGGCTTGAAACCTGTGGTTAGTGGGTTTGGGCTTGAGGAGGAACTACGAATAAATCTCTAAAATGTATAGTCTAGCCAAGTTATCCATTTAATTTGGCAGACTTCATAGTTAACCACCACTGTGTGTACTCTTAAATATCCTCGCAATAAAGTAAAATTTCACTACGGCCAGTTTATAATCCTAGACACGCAGAGCGTTCGAGACAGAACAAAATACCGCCTGAGGAATTATCCATTGAGTTGACATGGGCATGGTGAGATCCTGCCCGCCACGATGTCCTTAAACAACTACCAACCGCCCAAGTTATTGAGGAACTTAAGAAAATCGTCTGATTCGGAAGAGAAAATCTTCCAGCAAGAAAAATACTACGCAAGGCTGGAATCCTCCTGTCGATGGAGTTTCCTCCACTTAAGTCGCTCCTTTCCCGGACGGAATTGTGGATGTTGAAGTTTTTCCTATTTTGCCTTCGGCAGCAAATTCGATTTCAAACTTTGGTACGTGATCTGAGCCTCAAGGAACGTGATTAGGCCTCTCTAACGAACCAGACTGCCAGTGCCTTGCTCCCTTGAACCTTCTGGCTAGAGATATTTGACCCAGCCTTGCTTGCCGACTGAAGGAGCACATTCCTGTGTCGGTGGCAAAGTAAAAGATGTAAATATTCGAATTTTCTGAATACACTCAAAATTGCTTTTCTAAATAAAGAGTTATTTCTTGCTCGAATATTATGCAGAATATATGCCATTGCTGCTGGCGATGGTATTTAGGACAAGGAAATGTATGTCACGTTCATATCCATGAAAGCAGTCTTTTAATTTTTTTTTGTTTTTGAGGTGTATAAATATTTTTTTCATGTATTATAAATCTTTTGAAGAGTTTGCTTTTGTTATCTTTGGGAATATTTCTAAAGAAAGTAAGAAAGGAAAATGATTTCCCGCATAATTGCCGATGGTACTTTGAACGTGTAAATTCTATTGTTTGAAAGACATTTCGCTTTTGTTTCGAGTCTCATTGCCAACCAGAATGTGAGCATCATGGTAATGAGCACAAATTAGATTATCTTACCATAGGGATAGAGAATAAGATTAATTTTAATTAATACTATCACAATTTCGTTATGCTCAGGAGTCAATGACACTGCGGATAGAGTTGAAATGTGGTAAAAGGAAGCGATTTGTTCAAAAGTTTGTAAGATAGTATCCCTGAATGTGGTACTGTTTATTGAACACACAGCTAGTCAATATTAGCAATTTTTTTTCCAATCACCTCCTGACGTCCGGTTGAGCTGAAAGGACACTGTTCACTTTGAGCTACTTATGAGTAACGCTAATTAAAGATAATAAACTTACCAATGATGTTTGTAAACTATAAAAAAAAATAAGAGCCTACTTGGTATTGTCATACTTCGTGTATTTAAAAAAACCAACGTAGGTATGTATTAACCACTTCAGTACATCGCTTGTCGCCCAAAAAATCATGCCTACAGCCGGTAATTTTAGCTCGTACGATAGGTTCTGTAGTCTATTGATGGCTTTGTGCAATCGTTTTTGCCTGTCGACATTCGACTGTGCGTATCATTTTTGACTGCTGTCTATTGTCAATGCCCGTACGGATGTTGTTAAACTGTATTCCTTCTTATATTCATTAACTTTCTATGCACAATTGCTTCATAGTGTAACCGAAAAATTTGCACAAGGATGAAAGAAAATCTTTCCGTCAACTATTGGGGGCTCTTTCGCTGGGCTTTTGGGCTCCGGTAAGCTCGTCAAAACAGGTATGGGGTCCCACTGAATTCCTATGAAGTCCCGTGCGTAAAATAGACTGACTGGTGATTCCCTTACTGAAGAACACATTATACCAAGGCATAAACCAAGACGAAAAAAAACACTCATGAATAAAAATTACACCTCCTGACTCCTTTCTTTACAATCCCTGAACAAAAAATTTCACTGAATTCAGTATCGAGAGATCCGACAAATAAACCATGTACTGCCTCTTGACCACCATGCCGTACCAACTTGCGATCTTCTGGATTAACAAGGAAAGCCATCGCACCATGCGCAACCATATATGGATGCTTTATCCCGAAATATTGATCCTGCAATATCTTCCGCGTAATTGTATAACGCAAAAAAGTAAAATCAATCCTTATAACGAGAGTCGCCCACGGTAACACTATCAACAAATAACTTATTACAAATTCCGACACCATTTTCTTAGTACTAGATCACACTCTCCGACGGAAACGAGATGAACCACAAGTTGATATGCAACAATCCAAAAAACAGAAACCTAATAACCCTCTACCTTACCTAATTTAGTACCTACCTGTTTAACCCATCCTACGCCTGTGTATATAATCATTTTCTTCTACACATTCTTTTTTAGGGTTTTGTAAAATAATTAATTTGGTGAAATCGCGACCTGTCTGTCCGTCTGTCCGTCCGTGTGTCACAGCACTTTTTCTCGCAAACTACTTAAGCTAGAAACACCAAATTTTGTATGCAGGTGTAAAATGGTGCTCTCTTCAAAGTTCAATTACAAAAAAATTTATAAGGTATTTAAGGGGGGTCTCCCCATCTAGGGGAGTGGTCCCCAAAAAAAAATGTCATCCGAGGTAGCTGATATGGATATCAAATGAAAGGTCTTGATAATTTGATACTTTTTGCTTCGAGGGACGCGCAGAGAGGGGAAATACACGAAAAATTTGTGTCCCCACCCTCGCGATTGGACACCTGTGATCCGAAAAATCTGAAAAAAACTAAGTTGGTAGGCGTTTATGAGTACAACAACAGCAAATACTTTAGAAGTCGAAATTCGCTCAGCTTTGTTAAAAATAGTATGATATTCGAATTTCACATTTTCCCCAATAAAATCGTATGGGTACTCTTAAACTGAACGAAATTCGGTATTTACGTAGTCCTGCTGAGGTTCCTTGAACTTTGTAAGTTTGATGAAAATCGAATCATATACACGGAAGTTATAGCCGTTTGAAATTTCTCCAATTACAACAACAATAACACATGATTTTTGTATTTTATGGACTTTCCATCCAATCAGTCACTGCAGTCTTGACTTGATCTTCTTGAAATTTTCCAAAAAGGTCAATAACATTACTATTTTTGAAAATTCATGATTTGAGTGATTTTTGTTGGTTTGCAACAAAATGGCGACCGTTGAAAGTAGAAAAACAATGGATTTTCTTTTAAACGTGCACATCTCTTTGACATATTTCTTGACGTTATTCATTGCTGGTGACTGCATTTCTGAGAAATTGCGTACAAAACCCTTCTGACATGAGCGTAGGCCTATTTAACCAACTTGTTTTATTATTATTTTGTGGTAGGGAGGTGAATACCCATTTCCGCACAGAGTGTGAAACTCCCATGTTCGACCGGACTACCCACTAGACACCTTCCCTGTCAACCTGAGAACCTAGCCTGGAACCATTACCATTACCATTACTTCTGGCCAGGTTTCATTTTGTTACATCGTAAGGCGCCTTCAAGCTGGCGGATCGCTCTTCTAGCGGAAGGGGAGAGGGGAAGAGGAAGTGGCAGACAAGCAATCCCCCCAGCCCAGACGCCCCCGGCTGCTGAGTCCGTTTTATCTTTTAGGAGTGCCCGAACATAATGTGCCACCTGGTTCCATTTGTCAACCGACTTGAGCATCACCGCGACTTTATCTTCGCAGCCTGTCCCATTTTATGCACGCAAAAAATCTGTGGCAGGCATTGTCTTCTTCTCCTGGGCAATACCGACAATCAGGCGACCGTGACTTACCATTCTTGTGAAGGTAAGACTGAAAACACCCATGCCCGCTCAAAAGCTTGGTAAGATAGAAGCCAGTCTCACCATGCCTTCGATTTAGCTACGGTCTTACATCTGGAATGAGACGCCCAGTCCACCTTCCCTTCGTGCGATTCACCCAAGACTACTGCCAATTGTTGAGTGAGCGCGGTTTCTCTCCGCGGACAACCATCTCCCTCGCATCCTCATTTCGACGTAGATAAATTGATCGGCACTATCTAGCAAGGAGGCTGACAGATATCACGCCTGCAATGACTTTCACCGCAGAATCGGAGACAATCCTCAGTGCTCCTTTTCTCTGTACCTGTGTCAGGCGTTTTCGGTAAACCTCCTTACTGAGAGCGTCACCCCTTACTTCTGCTCCGTACAGTAGCACTGACCCTACAGCACTCATTAAGAGCCGTCTTCTTGATGGGCTGGGTCCCCCTTAGTTGGTCATAAGTCGACTCAGAGCCGATACTCCTGAAGCAGCCTTCTCAGCCGTTGCCTTGATTTGCTCAGAGAAACTCATCTTCGAGTCGAGCGGTGGCCCCAGGTACTTCACCGATGGCTTCGATTCGCAAGTCTTCAATACTGATCATCCTTACTCTAGGGATTCTCTTTTTTATCAAAATAACCATTACGGTTTTCTCCAGTGCTAAAGTGAACCCGCGAGCAGTCATTCAGTCTCTCACTCGGCGCATTAGTGTACCTAGCCTAAGTTGCGCCTGTTCAACGGTTCGTCCAGCGACCAGAGCCGCAACATCATCCGCATAGCCCGTCAGTAGCCCGTCGTAAGACACGTTCCACAGGTCTGGACCAAGGACGGATCCATGGGCAACACCCAATGTAACCGCCATCTTTCGTAGGCCCTGTGTCGTGTCGTAGAGCAGGATTCGGTCTTTTAAGGTAGTCCCCCAAATGCCGCATTAGATATTCTTGAACTTGAAAAGGATTTTTAAGCTTATCCAAAACAACCCATTTAGCGAAGTTGAAGGCGTTCCTGATGTCGAGTGTCACCAACAGGACGATCCGTCGCTTGGTGCGACTATGTGCGCCTCAGCCGGAACTCCTTCTGGACCTGGAGCCTGCCTCACTTTCAATGAAAGGAACGCCTCCTCCAGTTCCGGCTGTGTGAAGAGTGGCCACTCGACTGCTGTTTCACCATGGACAGTGTCAACATGGACGGGATGGGCGGGGAAGAGTCCCCGCACTATCTCATCCATCTTTTTCGCATTATGTATGCAAGGTTTCCGTAGTAGAGATGGGCATTATCGAGAGATTCGGATAATCGAATGATCAGTAATCGAGTGATTGTAATAATCGAATGATTTCATAATCGAATGATCATTCGAACGCTTCAATTTTTCTACTTCTACTTCTTATATTGCAGCTTTTAATTTCTGTTTTTTTTTAGATACAGGGTGCGTACGGTATTTGAGGAGAACTTGAGAGCTTGTATATTTAACAAAATTTAATGAAATTTCTGAAATTTTTGATGCAACGTTAAATTAATATATGGATATAAAGTTATTCAATAAAATCGCCATTAGCAGCAATAACCTCTTCGATCTGGGTCCGGAAACGGTTACATGCCCGAATCAAATGCTCCTTGTTCATATTGACCATAACGGCATTAATAGCAGTCTTCAGCGAAGAAGTGGTATTATGAGGACACTTATTGGTCTCACGCTCAACTACGCCCCATACGGAGCTGGGCGCCATAGGTTCGGTGTTATGTGGTCATGAAAATTTTCGGCCATCCAATCTTGTGTCGCCATCGCTTTATGTGAAGGACCAGAGTCTTGTTGAAACCAGGGTTTCACTACTGTCTCCTAAACCTCGATGTATGCAGCAGAGTTCACTCGAAGTCCTTGAGTAAAAAAGTGTGGTGGCATAACATGTCCTTCGTTGCTGACAACACCTTAAACCATAACAGTGGCTGGAAATTTTATGTGCATAACAACAGGAACCTCCGTAGGATTTGAACATAGCCATCTGTCATTTCTGCGACTGGTCTTTTGATCTTGGTCAACATTTTATTCGTTGGAAAAAACCATAATATTTTGGTCGCCTCAGGTTTTTTGATTTTGTTTTAAAGACGTTTTGACGTGTTCGTTAGGACATGAACTGTCCTCTACGTATCACGTATACCGAAGGCCTTCATAGACAACTCTACCAATAAGGCGCTCAGAAACATGAAGCTCACTCGCAAGGACCCTCATTGATTTTGAAGGGTCCTCGTCTATGATCGCTTGCACTTGCTCTAAAAATTCTGCAGATTGGACAGTGTCAGAACGTGCTTTTCGTGTTTTGCAACCGATTCTGTATCGCCTCCCGATGCTTCCAATTCACGGCGAACCTTATGCACGAATGAACGGGCGCAATTAAGAAAACTAGAGATCTCTAAGTCTGTATGATTCGCACATATAGCGACGATGGCAGCATGTCTCTTCATTTCTTGAGTGATGTTGTAGTCCACCATTATTTATCTGAAAAGGAAAAAAATAAAAAAAATCGCGAAGTTAGTCACATTTATGCACATCCTCAAATAACGTACGCACCCTGTATATTTCTTTATGAGAGCCTTGAAAGAAACTGTATTGAGCAATGTTTTATTAGTTGATTTTTTTACCGCACTAAAGTATAAACTAATAAAACATCTGAAAATAAGACCATCTTTACTATTTTTTGAACAAGGTAAGTAAAGTGCGTATTCTTGGGCGAGACTACCCTACACATGGTCGTCGCTTTTTCTCTGGAAGTCAATCATTTCCGTTTTTTCTTTGAAATTTGACGTGTTAGTTTCAGTCGCAGTTCAAGTGTTAGCTGTTGCATAATTGCATTGTGTGTGTGTGTAGTAGTTTATTCCCAGTGTTAACTTTTGAATTGTGATCAATTTTCCGATGTCGAAGCGAGGTGTAAAGCGGTCTTTAGTTTGGGACTTTTTCCAAAAAAGAGACGATGGCACAGTTATATGCAACCAGTGTAAGAAAATTTTAAAATTTTTTGTCAATCCAACCAGTCTGAGTGAACATCTGAAAAGACTGCATCCTTCGTTGTTGACAAAGCCTGCAGAGCTTCACGAAAGGCAGACCATTCCACCTTCACGTGAAGCAATTCATGTGTCTTTATCATTGCCATCAACATCTACGTCATCTACCGGAAATAATGCTTGTGCTCCTTCAGAAATGCCACCGGCAATAAAACGAAAACGCCAGCTTAAATTGTATGGAAGTACGAAAGGTAGCAGTATTTCCGAAGCAGAACAGGCTGAACTTGATGAACTTTTAATCGAAATGATTGTAAGTGATTTTCAGCCAATATCTATTGTTGAGAACAAAGGATTTCTAAAATATTCAAAAAAATTAAACCCGCTTTACGAACCCCCAAGCCGCCGGAAAATCATGAATTCATTAATTCCAACAATGTACAATAACATATTGGCTAAAGTTCAAGTCGAATTAAGTGAACCTGCACACTTGGCGATAACAACAGACATATGGACATCTTGTTGCACTAAATCATTTTTAGCTGTCACTGGCCATTATATAAAAGGATGTGAAATGAAAAGCACGTTGTTGGAAACCAAACAACTAACTGATCGGCATTCAGGGGGAAATGTTGCCAGTGCACTACGTGCAATTTTGGAAAAATGGGGCATATTCGACAGAGTAGTGACTGTCGTCACCAATAACGCTTCGAATATGAAAAATGTGGTTAACGACCATCTTAAAAAGCATCATAACCCATGTGTGGCACATACACTTAATCTGAGTGTCATGGACTTAAAGGGCGATAAGGGGAAGGACAGCGAAAGAAGTAACCAACCTAACATCCTAGAATTGGTCGAAAAATGTAAAACTATCGTGGCTCACTTTAAACGCAGCACACTAGCGTCGGATGAATTGACGAGAATGCAGCAGCAAATGAACCTTTCGTTGCTGAAAGTTAAGCCAGAAATACCGACTAGATGGATTTCTTGCCTTATAATGATGGAAAGATTGCAAGACATTAAGCTTCCTTTATCAGCAGCAATGACTGATTTGTCAGCTACACTACCCCTCTTGTCGTCTGATGATTGGGCTGTGCTTCAAGAATGCATAACCATTCTCAAACCTATGGAAGAACTGACGACTGAGTTATCCGGTGAAGCGTACATAACAATATCGATGATCATTCCTTTAATTCGTGGTCTCCAACACGCCCTCAACAACATAAACCCCATAACAGCAATAGGACAACAAGTAAAAAAAGACCTTAAAAATATCATCGCAAAGAGATTCGATTTGTTGGAAACATCCAAAATTAACGCCAAAGCTACATTTTTGGACCCTAGGTTTAAGAAACTGGCCTTTGGCCAAGAAACAAATGCCGACCAAGTACAACAGTGGATCATTCAGGATATTGAGAGGCTGATGGCTACAAAAGCAAATGGGCAGACGCAGATTCCTCAGAATGTAGATCTTGGAGTATCTACGGGTAATACATCCGTCTAATTAAAAAAGCATGTAATGAAAATTTTGTAGAGCATTTGTGCATGTTCTTTTTTTACTATTTTCAGATTCAAATGATAAAGATACACCATGCAGTTAACTATGGGAGCATTTTGAAGCTAAAGCAAAGTGCAGTCAACACGCTTCGACCACCTCTACGTCAGCGATAATTCAGGTCAAACAGTATTTAGAGCTACCACTGCTAGAGAGGAAAATGAATCCCTTACAATTTTGGGAGTCGAAAAAAGAAATTTTCCCAGAATTACATGAACTTTCCAACAAAGTTTTGTGTGTGCCAGCGACGTCAGTACCTTCTGAACGGGTGTTTTCAAAAGCGGGAGAGTTGACAAACGACCGAAGGAGCAGATTACCCAGCAAAAATATCAATCAAATAATGTTTTTAAATAAAAATATTTCATTTTAGTCATTTCATTCAATTCGAGAGTTTTCTTTGCTCTCCACAATTCTTTCTTCTCCTCCTTCATAAAGAAATAAAGAATAAATCTATTAATTTATCCCCGCCGCTACTTTAAAATATATTTACACGGTAGTTTTAAGCATACTTTTATTTTAAAATCCAGTTCACAATCCCCACAACTTACAAATTTTGCTATCTATATACACTACTGATCTAAAAAAATACCCGTTGACACAACCAGCCGGAAAGGAAAATTCTTCGGAGGTGGTTAGATTTCGATGAACATATAGGTTTGCACGTTACTAGATTTACGTAAAAAGAGGAGATTCAGGATTGAAAATTCAGGCTTTGATGTTCGTTTTTAAAGTCCAATTTAGAATATTTTTCCATTTACATTTACATTTAAATTTAATTAATATTGGATGCGAGATATGGCCGCCAAACTGGAGCCTAAAAACCTAACAGTCCTCAGTACTTGAAGCCTTATTCTGATACAAACAAAAAATTTGAACAGATTTATTACTTAAAAACTCGATCTTGATATCAAATTTAGTTCAAATCGAACGAAAATTATGACTTCTGAAGGCCTTGAAACTTCGGTACTTTTATCAGTCGCCATTTTGAAATTGGAGAACAAACCTTTAAAAAACATTGTCCACTTTATGAACACCTATAATGCCAACCGTTTTAAAAAATTTCATGGATATCTAGTGAGCACTTCGTTTGCTATTGCAAAGCAATCAAACTTTGCTCGTTGTTTTGTTTCGAAATGAAGAGCATCCATTTTGAAGGTGTGCATTTTATTTTTCTTGGTTTTTGCATGGACCCATCGTTTAGTCTAATCTACCAGTGCAGCAAATAGTGTTCGTATCAGAGTTATACTTTGAGAGAACGAAAATCGCAAATTTTTGATGCAAACCAGTAGCTAATAAAATTACGATAAAAATTTACGACTTTCTTATTTATCATCCGATTTTCACAATTTTTGGTACGATTAAAGGACTTGACCCAAGAACGCAAAATACTGAAGTTCATCAAAATCGGTTAAGTAGCTTGGCCACTAGAGGGTGACAAAAATCTCAAAAAAATCGTATTTTTACACCCCCGCCATTTTGTAATCCACTGTCTTATAACTACCAAAACTACAGCGTCGCTAGAGCTTGATAATATCTACCTCGATTCAAAGTTTGGTTAAAATCCCATAGAAATTGTGACTTTTATAGGCACTCAAAATTTCGAACTTTGACCAGCCGCCATTTTGAAATTAGAGACCTGACTTTAAAAATGTTCGATTTGTTGTCTAGATATCTTTGGTTTCTACCATACTACAAAGTTTCATCAACATTGGTTAAACGGTGTGGTCACAGCTATAATAACATTTTTTTACGAGTTTTTACCTTTGAACGGCCGCCATTTTGAATCTGCTCGTATGACATTGAATTTTTTATTGTCAGTTTCATTATACACCTTAATGAACCTTTGTGCCAAATTTCGTCTAAATCGGAGCTACATTTTGGCCAAACTAGAAATCACGAATATTCGTCGAAAATGACCGCCATTTTGTTTTTGATCGGTCGATTTTGCTGAATAACGAATGTAGCCGAGATTTTGACTAAATGCACCTTTCCTGAAAATTTGGTGCAAATCGAAGCGAAATTGAGACCTGCAGTGTGTCTACGAATTTCTTTATATCTCATGTATATGTATATATATATATATATATATATATATATATATATATATATATATATATATACATGTAGGTGAATTTCTCTCGAGACATTTATCTAAAAATCCCTGTTGGCACGACCAGTCGGAAAGGTAAATTCCTCGCAGGTGACATAAACCAAAATCAAGGCGAGAAATCACTCGATTACTTTCATTCGAGATACTCTCTAATCAAGAGTCAATGCAACTTTCATATCCATTCATTCGATCATTTGAGTCCGAATGATCATTCATTACCATAAGAGTAAGTCGATCACTCGAATGCATTCATTCGATTATTTGGGTCCGAGTGATCATTCATCACCACAAGAGTAAGTTGATCATTCGAATGATCGGGTATAATCCAATGATTCGATTATTGCCTGTCGATTATGCCCACAATAGAACTGCCGAGACGAGCATTCGACCAAGCCCAAAACTCCAAGCTATGTTGAGAGTGCGAAGGAAGGAAATAAGATAAAAAACATTTGAGGCGAGAAATCATTCGGATATTTTCATTCGAGCGATTCTTCTACTGAATGATTGGTTGTGCATTCGATTATTTTGAGTCCGAGTGATTATTCATCACTCGAAGAGTAATAATCGATCACTCGAATGATCTGGTATAATCGAATGATTCGATTATTGTCACTCGATTATGCCCATCTTTATTCCGTAGGGCACCAAGCTTCCGCATAACTAGCTTGTAGCCAAGGCCCCTCGGATCCTTGTTCACATGTCCACAAGGTTTTACCAGCAGCGAGCCTTGCTATTGTTGATCAATTTGCGAAGGCATTTCCTGGCCGACTTATATGCTGCCACCCGGTTGCATGCCTCGTCACGGTTCAACGCCCGTTGAGCCTCACGTCGAAGCTTGTGACACTCCCTTCGCTTTTCAGTGATTTCAATTGACCACCAGTACACTGAGGGCTTGCTGTGCCGGGGTTTTCGATGAAGCCTAAAAGCTTTGCAAGCAGTCGTAATGATGCTCATAGTTGAGTTCACCACGTCTTGAGTTGCCAATTCTTTCGTCCCCTCCGAAACTCTCTGCAGCGGCCCACCTACTTTGAGCACCTCGACGAACCTCTCGACGTCCATCCTTCCGATGTTCCATCCAGTTGTAAAAAGACGAGAGCGTGGACGTCAAGAGACAACATTGCATGTCTCAAGCAGTATGCACTGATGATCCCTGGCTGAGTAGTTCTCTAATACTTTCCAATAGTGTTTCCTCCATACTAAGGACTCCGAGGCGAATGTCATGTCCGGTATGGTTGCTTCACAGCCAATACGACGGAAAACCGGCGTATTTTGCGGTGTTTAGTACGACGAGTGCTCTCCTGACCGCCATTTCCATAATTCGTTTTCCCCGCGGATCTGTTTGAGGCATGCCCCGTTCGATTGCTTTAGCGTTGAAGTCTCCTCCAACGAGCACGTTGCCCTCTGCGTTCGAGACAGCGCCCTCCAGGGCATTAAGCTTGGCTTGGAAAGATGATATCGATTCGTTTGGTGTCAGGTACACACTAAAGAAAGTGGTCTCTGAGCACCGAACCCACACGAAACCACCCCCCCATCCTCAACTCTCCGCTGGGAAATCACTGTTCCTAACCCAGATGGCGGCAGTACCAGTTTCGTCAGGGTACCATAATGCAGGACTTTTATCATGGTGTTGCTCACTCAGCAGCATAACGCCAGCTTTCATGTCCCTCGCAAACTGCTCAAGCAGATTTTGGGCGGTTGAACTGGGGTGTAGGTTTAGCTGCAGGATGCGGGTCATCGAAGTTCTGATTTTGCCTTGGCTAGGGCTTCTTGAAACACCCGGCATTTTCCTGATCCGAAGACGTGTCCAAAATCAGATGTTGGATCAGCATCCTTGCAAAGAATACAGTGTGCCCCCTTCGGACACGCTTTTCTTTGATGTCCCATTTCACCACACTTGTACCATAGGGAACTCCTATCGGGTCTTTTGCATACTTGTGTGGTGTGGCCATAGTCAAAGCATTCGAAACATTGGAGAGGCATTGCCCTTCACTGTATCCTACAGACAACCCACCCTATTCGTACTTTGCCCTTGTTCAGGAATTGTTCGGCGTCCTTTTCGGTCAATTAAACGATGGCCATGCGTTGTCCCCTGTTGTTTTCTGGTGTCAGTCTCGCTTTGATTCTTTCCACGCTAGGGAAATTCCTTTCGATGGCCTCTTCTACCTCCGTCAAATCCGTGATGCTCCAGCGGGGCTATAGTTTCGCTTTTCCCGAGGACTTTCTTCATTGCGTCACAGAATGCTTCCCTATCGTAGGCCTCTGCTCCGAATTGGACCAGTATGTGGCCCGACTGCTTTGGTCGTACTGCTTTAATGTTGTAGTGTTGGTGTCTTCGGGCCTTACGTTTCCCCTGATGTCCCGCAGCACCTTCGCGTAGGATCGACCATCTTGAGAATTTATGAGCAATGCCTGCTGCCGGCGTCTTCGTCGGGGCTTCTGTTTCTCCTGTTTTGAATCAGATACTTTTTCTTGGTTGGCGTTCATGTGGACTTTACTTTCTGGATTTTTTGAAGGAGTTTCTTTGCGGCTTTCTTCGCTACTTTTGTAAGCACTGTCTGGAACCTGTTGCCTGGTGCTCCATGCCCATCAAGTGCCTCTTCCTTCCCTCTTTTATCCCGATCTCGTTCGATTGAGGTAGACGCCATTCTTTTATTGATTTTTACTGGTGGAGCAATCTGTATGTGGCCCTTACATTTCGCCCCCAGCGCTTCTTTAGCCTTCTGCTTGTCTTCGGCCTTTAACCAGCTCCTCCGATAATGCGCTATGTGGCCTAGGAGCTCCTCTAGTTCAAGGAGCCGAATCTTTACTGCTTTGCTAATTTTCGGGAAGTCGCATGCAGATTGTATTCTTTTCAGAACATTTCCCGCTTTTCACAATAGCCTTTTCCCTCCGTGACGCTGGGCGGCAATCGTACTGTGAGACCATCTTTGTGGAGGTTTTTGCTTTCCTCTTCCAAATTCAGTACTTCGGCCGCATCTTCGACGTTGGCTATGTAATCACAAAACGTCGCTTTATTTGTCTGGTCGCTCGTTTCTTTTCCTGCCGTAATCTCCTTGTTGGCTTTAGGGTGATTCTTTATTATGTCGGGATCTACGACCCTTGCATCGGTCGCTTCGGTAAGGATCGTAGCATTGACCATCGAATTCTCAATGTTCTTTATATTTTCTCCCAGCGGTCGAACATCAGAAGCGTCCTGCAGAGTTTCCCGCTCTTCCTTCATAGGACGCGCTGGCGTTCGCATAATTTTTTTGCTGCGCCCGAACGCGGCAGCAATCTCAGTCTAGACTAGACTATCTGCTAATCTCAGTTTTTCGTCCGTCTTCACTGTCATTGTATTATTCGTCGTTTTTGTCACCGTTAGTACCGCTCTCGATGTACTGTTAACATCGTGGCAGCAACCGCTGGTTGCATCGTCGTTATTTTTTTTTATTTCTTTTTTTGGGTTTTAATCTTTTTTATATGTTTTTGGTTGCTCCAGTTTTATTGGGTCCCCCTCGGAGTTGCTATCTCCGTTCGTGTGTGTAGTCACCTTTTTGGTCCCATGGTTATCTTTGCAGAGCAGGGAGGCCATGCGAGGGTTGGCACAAGCTCTTATGGGAACAAGTACTCAGAGCCAGACCAGCGCTAATCGGGAGTCCGTCTAAGCCGAACCTACACCACCAACCCAATGGTGCGAACTTCAAACGTACTCCGAGGCATACCAAGATTTTACCGGGACAGAGACGGTATGATAGTTGAATTGGAGCCGTTCACACACGAGTGTTACCTCGGCGCTACCGTGCAAAGCAACTAGGTCCAAACCATCATATCCACCAGCCCCAAGTATCAATTCCAGTATGTTGTCCAAAGCGTAGTCCAGATCCAATCAGGGTCGTTACCTTTCATCCCAGGAGGAAACCTCACGGCGCCCCCCATATCCTCGGGTCCGTGGGGGCGGCGCTCCCCAAAGAATGTTAGCCTCCAAGAGTGCTCTTGTCGACCGGCATTCCCCCTGCGGGAATTTCCTTGGGTACGTGGGAGCGGAACTCCCCAAAGAATGCTAGCCTCCAAGAGTATTCTTGTCGGCCAGGATTTCCTCTGCATTACTAGCCTCCAAGAGTATTCCTGTCGGCCAATAAATGCCAGACGTAGAGCCACTTTTATGAAGTCATCACTTTTAAACTTTTCACGAAATTTATTTACTTTAATTACTTTAAAGGTAAAAGTATAAATATTGTTACAATGAATCAGTAAATAAATCGATGTATGTTAAAGCACATAAAATGCTTGCTTATATATTCGATTCCGCTTATATCCCTCATTTTTGGATATATGTTAATTATGAAATGAAAGAATTGAATGATTCCAAAATTAACCTTTTATGGCATCGATCCATCAAAAAATGATCTCTCTGAAGCCGAAAGCAATCTTCGAAACTTAATGAATGCTTATATTCAAAGACTCGTGGCCGCAACATTACCTGTCAATATAAAAAGTTAATTATATCTCACCTCTGTCAGAAAAACAGGAAGCAAGATCAAGGGAGTCTTAATAATCGTAAAGGTGAAACCAGAGTGCAGTAGACCTGAAAGCAATGATGATCAATGAACTGGAGATGATGGCCCGAAAGAGAAGTGATATTAGACGAAAAGCGAATGTTTAGTAGAAAAGAGAAATAAAGGACTGAGGGGTCTAAAGGTGTGGCACAAGTGAATCTTGTTGAAATGGGAAAGTCTCATAGACGATGAAGCGATGCACATAAAAGTGAGAAGGTAATATGTGTGAGGAAGTCATGTAGGTCGTGAATTTCATTCGATTTTTCGGCATCCAACCGCTGTTACATACAAAAGGGGTCAGGAATTGCCGTCCACGACTGCTTTCGTCGAGCCATATAACAAGAACCAGAGGGATTTCTTATACCCGAGAAGAAATCCTCAAATACTAATACTCTTTGTGGAGAGCCTTTTCCCGGTAACTAAAGTGTGCTACCTATGTATTTCCGTACAGAAATCAAATAAGAAGTGGTGCTCAGGCAGAGTGCCCCGAAAATTCGAACAGAGATTTGATCTCTTCATGATAGAACGGCAACCAATGAGAGTTAGTTGTGCCCCCTACATGACGCGGCAGATAACGGCTAGAGCGTGACTATGGTCTGAAATGTAGTTTTTGAGCGCACAAAGTTACGTTGCACTTATTCTGAATGGAGGAAACTTAGATTCTATCCATTGTCTTATATAATTATGTGTTTTGCCTTCAATTGATGGAAACTCAGTCCTTTTTTACCTTACTAGTGCTCATGTTTCACGTAGAAAATTCTTTTCGGCATAGGTCGTTCCCGAAGTTGGTTTGACAATGACAGAATCCAATTTTTCTCCCGTTGTATGCGTCGGCTACGTTCCCAACTTCATTTTTCTACTCTAAACCCACAAGCATTTTTAATGAATGTTTTAAGACTCAAAAATTTCCCTGGTACATTTGTTTTTTTTTCAGAAGCCTTGATTTCACCCTTAGCCAAAATTTCCTGATTATCGAAGTTTTGATTCAGCCACGCACTTTTTGTATTATGGCTGGTACTCTCCTGCAACCTCTGCAAGAACGGAAGCATTAATCATGTTTTCATGGAATGATAGCCGACATTCATCTTCTAGCGTCTCTCATTTCCAAGTATATTATGTGTCCATGTAATTCAAAAAAATGATTATATCAACACTTTCTTCCCATTAACACTAATTAACTCCCATATCTTTTGATCCTTCTCTTTTTCAAGTGAATAATTTGAATTGCATGTATTGTGAGTATCCTTTTTATTATCAACTTGCTTACCTAATACCGACAAAACATTTGCAAGCTTAACAACCACATCAGTCTCCATAAAATTGACTGGAATTTACCTAGCAGCAACAGACTTTATCGCAAATACCAACATAATGCACCTGTCCTTACAAGGGTAATGAACTTAACACGAAACTGCATACCGAAGCATAATCAAAAGTTAAGAAGTGCTCTCATGCCCTATTGTGCACGCTCAAGTAGCCTAGGTCTCGCTCATTTGCAATGATAACTAGCCGTCTACCATTTCAAACTACCCCCACCTACCTGCTCTCTCTCTCTCTCTCTCTCCACTGAAGCAATCGAATGACATGAGTTTTCGCTCGAATGCACTAAAACACTTCAATGCAGCAGTAAAACGTAAACGTACCAAACCCAAAACAGGAAAAACTTTTTCACCTTACCTTCATCGCTCGGCCTTGGTTTGTGGAGTACAGGAAAAGACTGGTTTTAAATCACTTGAAAATGCACAACTTTTCCCCGTGAGAGATTTAGTGGAAGACACGAGAATTTATGCAAGGCAGCGAAGTTTTTCCACGCCAGGACTAAAACAACAGCTGACTTTCATCTGAACTAGAATCACAACACTTTTCAGTTGGAATTCATTGGCTTCTTGTATCCTGTTTATCCTGAGAAGAGCTGTGAGAGATTTTGTCGGAAATTCCACTCATTTCATCCTTTCATGGGCTGCTTTATGTTTTGTACAAATTTCCTGTTTACCTGAAAAGCTCAAAAGATGGGGGGAAATGTCCTGTTTGTAAGAATATTTCAACTTTTCACTATTTTGAAATCCTTTAGATTTTAAATGGCATCATAGCTGAAGAGAAGTGAAAATTTGAAAAGAGCAAAAGGGAAAGTTGACACCTTCAGTGAGCAAATTGTTTTGTGCTACAACTGTCTGAAAAATTTATTGAGGGAGTTTTCGCTGTTTTCAGAATTTTCGTCAGTGTTTTCGAAAAGAGCAAACAAACATTGAATATTTGTTCCTTTGTGGATGCAAAATGTTGGCGGAATACGACACTTTGACGGGGTTTGGTTGTTTAGTCAAAAAAACTTTGCGAGTTGTTTTCAATTAACTTTGAAATGAGACGGCAGAGAAAGTGATGAGCAATGTACCAGATGGGATGCAATGATGGTTTTATAGTTGATTTCGGTGAAAGTGAAAATGACTTGCAAGAGGAAAAATTCTTAGGTTACTTGGCAGTGTGCCAAAACTTTACAATAAATTAAGACAATGATTTGGCCTTAAAGATTCGAAGACGCTAACTGAGGAATAGTGGAAGACTACATCGCGAATAATCACTGCATCACCTTTCAAATAATAGGGAGTAAGCAAAGGTTTGTTACGTAACCAGTATACTCTATGTATACTGGTATGAACTGGGAGCTCGATTTGATGTGTATCCTATATCCACCATCAAGGCTCCCGGGGAGAGATCTCACCGTACCACATTTACCTGCTTCTCTTTCCATTTTATTACACTGTCCATTTTTTAAACATTTAGATTACAACTGAATTTATAAGTTACATTTTCACTTATTTTATTATTGAAAACCTCTATCAGCCAGCCTGAGGAGGGAAACAACTGGACGAGCCTATGGAACGGGGTGACCACATGGCGTGAAACGCCAAAAGGCCGATCGAGGACCGCGGCACAAGCCAACGCCCCACTCCTCACCATTTCTTTGAACACTGGACAACACTTCTACTCGAACGTTGTTAAAGGTACTATTAATTGGGTAGCAGCATGCTCCCTACTGGGCTTGAACAAGACTGCTTCGCAACAGTTCGTCCACGACTATAAATATTAACTCAACTCGAGCTTTTGTTCTACTTCACCGTTAAAATCGCTGAGGCGATGAGAACGTGTCTTCTCATTTACTAGGAACTTCTCCTCCCAGCTTCGCCTTATTAATTTGTAAATGATGAAAGCCATTTTACGATATTATCGTAGCCAGCATGGGGGGAATATGTTGTATATGAGCGAGGAAAGCTTTCACGCGTCATCTATATGCTGTAGCATAACAGCGGCATATCGGCCGCAACGTTCTTTACATAGTTATCATTTGCTAGCGCTTATCAGTTTAATAAACATTGCCGTTTTCTTGGCAAATGCATGTGAACGAGGTACAACGGAGAGCTTTCACACGATACGCCAAATACATGAAATTGACTCACGCACACGAAGTGAACACGTTTACCGGACAGGAATGTGTGCACGAGAGACAACGAAAAGTGGGCACGTAGCAAGCCAAGGGACTTGCGGTGACATCGACGATAAGAAGCGCAACAATCAACGTTCGAACGAGACACTTTGGGAGCTAATTACGAATTTCAGATCAGTTCACTCTATACGGAAAATCCTCGACGCGTTACTAACATTCGATCCCGTAGACGAAACACCCTTGTCACCGGAGCAATTTGTGACGCGCATTCGATGCCTGTGGCAAGTGTACCGATAACCCAAAAAATCACAGATGTGTGCGTTACCGGCTAAATTGAGTGGCTTCGCAAAAGTGTGGGCTAATGGGTCCGATGTTGTTCAGTGGGCGGTTTGAGAAATTTGTGGTGAGATCTGTAAAAGAATTTTCTCATGAAGAAATGGAAACAGATGTGCATCTGAGGATGACAACAATTATGTGAAAGCACAATGAAAGTATCGAGGAATATGTCTACAGAATCATAGCTATGGGAAGGAGAGGCAATTTATCAGACGCGTACATTATTCAGTATTTCCGAAGAGTTGTCAAGTGCAATGACATGTGGACAGCATTTAGTGGAATGCACTTCAATGGAATAGCTGAATTATTAGCAGTAGTGCGGCGATTTACCAGCAATACGACACTTGACGGTACCGAGGAACAGATAATTTCTAGCAACCACGTTGATTGGAATCCTATTCGGCCACCGTATCGATCAGAGGAGCGCGTGATTGTCTATTATAATTGCAATAGACCCGGACATTTTTCGATTAATTGCCCGATTACGCAAAAACGTAATCACTGTAAAAAGTGCAACTACAGGTATAACACATCCCTAACCCTAGATGGTGCTAGTAGTACCAAACTGGACACGTTTCCATAGAGTGTGAACCTTTATAAGAAACGAAAGTGCGAACCTTTACATAAAAAATCGGTCTGTGAGATTGCAGAAATGACACGGATATCATCTGGAAGCGTATTTACAATCCTTCATGATAAATTGAGCATGAAAAAGGTTTTTTCCAAGTGGGTGCCGTGATTGCTTTCAGTGAAACAAAAACAAGTCCATGAGAACAATGGCAAAGTTGAACGAATTAGTCTTTGATTTGCTTCCCCACCCCCCGTATTTGCCAGATTTAGCCCCCAGCGACTGCTGGATTTTTGCTAATATCAAAAAAATGCTCCAGGGAAAAAAATTTGGCTCGAATGAGGAGGTCATTGCCGAAACTGAAGCCTATTTTGAAGTAACGAATAAATCCTTCTATAAACATGGTATAGAAATGTTGGAAAGGCGTTGGAAAGATTGTATCACCCTAAAAAGAGATTTGATTGATGAATAAAAATGATTTAAAAAAAAATGTTGTTTTCGTTGTTAGTCTCGGGACTTATTGAACGATGTGTTATGTCACATGCCACAAACGTAGAAGAGTAAACCATTGCTAGGTACAAGAGTAAACCAATTATCTACCGGTTCGCGAGATTCACTCATTCACCCATGTTGAGCATGACGGTCAGTATCAATGGTATCGAAATGACAGCCGTAGTAGACCCTGGAAGCGAAAAATCCCTGGTTCGAGAATGCGCGCCTACGCAGGCCAATTTATGTGCAGAATAAGATGGCCAAACATTTGCAGGATTCATCGGCGACACTATCCATAGCGTAGGTAAACCTGCTGAAGCGGGAATCAAAATTGCAGTGGAGTTTCATGTTGTTCAGATGTTAGAGGCCGAAATGCTATTAGTAGTCAACGTTCTCAAACGGGACGATGTCACCATGACAATTCAAAGTACGTGATGCGAGATGAAGCCACAAATTGATATAGAGGAAGTCAAATGTGGCCACATCACGGATGAGGAGAATATACAGTTGTTTGAGATAGTTGACGATCGACCTCGTCCGCGCTTATAGCAGAAAGGACATAGAAAAGACTGCGGTAATTACTCCTTTCGGGGTATTAAAATTTCTGAAAATGCCTTTCGGACTGAGGTATGCTGCTCAGATCTTCTAAAGGTTTATTGACATTATTCTTTCTGGTTTCGACTTATGCTTCCGATTTTTAGACGATTATTGTTTCTAAATCAGACGAAGAACAAAAACGGCAAATTTGAAAGATATTCCAGCGATTTCAGGAATATGGAATTAAAATCAATCCTTCGAAATGTG
This sequence comes from Odontomyia ornata, assembly GCA_963969285.1. Taxonomy (NCBI): domain Eukaryota; kingdom Metazoa; phylum Arthropoda; class Insecta; order Diptera; family Stratiomyidae; genus Odontomyia; species Odontomyia ornata. The sequence goes on along the minus strand of OZ017740.1, from coordinate 53,071,025 downwards.
AATTTGTACATTCTGAAGTCCAGCATATAGCATAAATCGTCAATTAGGATGAAATTACACCGTTAACTAAAAAAGTGGAAATCATCCTGCAATGCGAAAAGCCACGTACAATTCAAAGTTTGAGGGAAATATCTAGGTATGCTGAACTTTTATCGGAAGTTTCGGAAAAACGCTGCTGAAATCTTAACACTACTCAACGATTATCTGCATGAATCTCGGAAAAATGACAAGCAATCCGTAGATTGGACCCTTGAAGCTATTGATGCTTTTGAAAAAAAGCAAGCAATTATTAGTAAACGCAACAACACTAACGCATCCTGTAGAAAACGCACCACCGTGATTAAGTGGAAGGACGTCAATTCGTAATAAGAACTGATCACAAGCCACTATGTTTCGCGTTTGATCAAATTTCAGCAAGGTCGTCTCCGCGACAAATGTGGCAGTTGACTCAGACTCCAATACTGTTGCTGGTGCTCTTTGACAACAACGAGGGGTGACATTTAAGTAATGAGACTGATTTTATTGCTGCGCTTGTGGTAAACCTGTGACCTTGAAATTCCCTTCTCCTTCTCCGGCATCCTTCCCTTCTCCATTGATAGATTTACCATCGCTCTAGCCTGTTCAGTTCACCTGCTGTGTCATGTTGAGTAGACGTGTGCTGGTGCTGCTCGTCACGAAAATAGAGAAACGAAATCAAGAGCAACACGTCACGATAAAATTTTCCTCCAGATTACGCGAAACAGCTTCGGAAACGTACGCTAAAATTGTAAAAGTGCATGGTGATAGTGTTCTTAGTCGTGCCCAGGTGTTTCAATGGCATAAAGCGTTTAAGGAGGGGCGTGACAGCATGGAAGACGAGGCGTGGACCGGGAGATCAGTCAGGTGCGGACTGAGGCAAATGCGCAGCGTATAAGCGCCCTAATCCGTGAAGATCGGTGTTTACCAGTTCAAATGTTGGCCTCAAAACTGGGTATGAACCGTGAAACAGCCAGGCAAATTTTAACCAACGGTTTTCGGATGAAAAAATTGTGCGCGAAGATGGTTCCAAAGAACCTTTCTGAGGAGCCCTCAGCGTATCCCAGTATTTGGCCTCTAAAGGGATTGCCGTGTTGCAACAGCTGCCTTATTCGCCCGAAATATCATCCTGTGACTTTTTTTGTTCCCTAGGTCAAAATCGGCGGTCAAAGCAATGCATTTTGAGTCAATTACGGACATCCTGGCGGTCGTGACGAAGGTACTCGTGGACATCCCAGTCGAAGCGTTCCAGAAATGTTACGGAGCATGGAAAACGCGCTGGAATCGTTGTATAGCTACCCCAGGGGACTAATTCGAAGGAGATGACAGTTTTGTAGAATCTTTTTTAAATATACGGTTTTCATGGAATCAGTCTCATAACTTAATTGTCACACCTCATAAACGCAATTGCAGAGAATGACTCGATTGACTTATCCGTAGTGGCTAATGAACAAGAAAAAGATTGATAAACGTACAAATGAGCTCTTGGATTTTTTGCTCCCAAAATTATTTAAATCAAAATGAACTGAAGGATATTTCATTTTTGTGGTAAAACTAAGAGTTTAAAGAATTGAAATCCACGCCGACAGTATACCATAACAGTGTGATGAAAGATCCTTCAGTTTAGTCCACAAACATTTTGCATTTATTGTGTATCATGTGCTGTCCTCACTTTGCACTCCGAGTGAAGTCTTCCGCATTGAAACGAAGCAAGCAACTAATACCAAGAACCAATCAAACCTAGGAATTTGCTTTGCTCTGGTGAATGCATTCATTAATCCTGCCTAGGTAAAGTTGGCAAAAAAACTGTTTTCCGGTTTTTTTATTCGGATTTTTATCCAGCTCTTGAATTTGAAAGAAAAAACGGCTTAAACCGGGATGAAATACCTCCGGAAAAAACTGATTTTTCAAACCAAAAAAACCGGTTTTCAGCTAAACCGGTACAGTTTTTCCCATCTCAACTCTCCAGCTAACGAAAGGCATTATGAACCATAGATATAGAGAGTACTGGAACCGCAACCCGTCGCGAGAGCCAAAGCAATTAGCAACCTTCGCTTAAGTTGTGTGAAGTTGAGGTTTGAAATGATATGCTTTTGTTTTTACACTTAACTTCCCTCTGAAATACGTTCATGTTTATAAAGTTTTTAATTTTGAAGATTGCGTGTGCAAAATTGGTAGTTTAGCTCTCTTTTTTTATTCAAAACTTACGAATTTTCCGTCAGCTTTGACACATGAGTTTTCTAACCTTCACATTTGCTGGGTGCCAGTGGGGAAAGTGATTTTTCTGAAGAGGGAAAGAAAAACCTCTCGAGAAACAAAGTGGTAGGAGAAGCAGAAGGAATCATATAGTTTCGAGAGCGTAAGGTATTTATGTGTAAAAATTGCTTCCCACATGGACGAGTACACCGATTTTCGTTGCTTGTCCATTTATTAATATGTCTTTGGTATAAACTCAATGTCATGCCCTTCGGAATGGTTAACACTCAGCGATGTTCAACAGAATTATGTCCACGATAATCAAACGCATGAAGCGAAAGGTGATAAGGTATATTGACGAAATCATTATAGCAACTGACACTGTAATCAAAACGCTCAAAACACTCAAGGAGTTTCTTCAAGTTTTATGTAATGCCAGCACGACTCCACGTTCAAACAGGTACACATTTCTGTCAAACTAACTTACGATTCTCGCACATGAGATACATAGTAAAGAAATCGCTCCAAGCGACGTAAAAACCTCAAGCATTAGGAAGCATCCGGTACCGACTAATCGAAGTGAAGTAAGACGATTCCTCGAATTGGCCGGCTACTTCAGAAAATTCGTGAAGGACTTAAATGTTATCGCCGAATCTATAACACAATTGCTGACGACTGTTCCAGCGTAAGAGTTCAAATGGACGTACCGAAACAGAAAGCATTTGAGAAGCTCAGAGATGCCCCAGTCAGCAAGCCGATCCTCGATGTATACGATGTTACACGCAATCATGAGGTGCACAGTAACGCAAGTGGCCATAGTTTGTGTCGAGTGCTATTTCAAGAATCTGTTACTGGTCAGTAGAAACCGATCGCGTACGATAGAAGGAAGTATTCTGATAGCGAGGCGACATACCACAGCCGCAAATCGGAGGTATTGGCGATTATCGAGACAGTCGTATGTTTCTGGCTTGACTTACTCGGATTTTTAAATTTTCCTTGTTTGTGTATCAAGTGTAATTTATTCCTTCGCACCTCTGGAAGGAAGATCACTTTTGATTTTTCTTCCGGAAGTGCGAAGGGATGAGTTGCACTTAATGCAGAGACAAGGAAAACTTCAGCAGCCTTGTAGCATAAAGTAATTGCATCATGACATAAATTTAGAGTGAGTGGAGTTAGAGTTTAAGGGAGAAATCAAAAATTTCGCTTTCTAACCAGAAAGAAAGCTCACGTGGAATCGATAAACTGAAGTAGCAGGACCAAAGGCACTGATGATGTGTAGGGACACTTAAGGCAAATCTCGGAGTTACAGCCTAACGAAAGTATGCTGGATCTAACCATAATAGTGGGACCAATTATCATTTGAGTCTATTGTATTGTCTGGCAAGGAAAATCCACTGCAAGGTAAGCACTGAAGCGGGTTCAACGTTTCGTCTGCATCTCCATTATGGGAACAATGGGGTCGTGCTCAATTGCGGTACTCACTAAATTTATTATTTCTCTATGTAGCGCTAACGTACGGATCCAGGTGTACAATGATAAGAATCTTCTATCATGAAAGGGCGAAAGGCTTTTGGATTGGGCTAACAACAAAGTTAAATTAGATAAGCTGTAGCCAATCAGTACATTATCTTATTTGATGGCATGGTGACTCAGTTCAGCTTTGACAAAAACTTTTTGACAAAGTTCAGCAACGAGAAGGTTTAGACCTTTGAATGCAATGTACAGCTCATTAAGCGAGATGCAATCTGACAATGAATGGTAAATTTAAGGCTGCAGAGAGAACTGGAATTAAAATATTTGATCCAGGAACACTGCAGATGATATCAAGCATCCTCCCGGCAGATGTCTATGCAATCGCAGTAAGTGTACACCATTGAATAGGGAAATGTCAGGATGAATGGAAGATAGTAGAAATGAAAGATTGAAATTGAGTAATTACGTTTATTCACTCTGAGTATTCACATGCATCAATCGATCTCTCTGAGGTCTCGTCGCTAACCGCCCACTCTACTTGAATGTCCTCTCTTCGCTTGTTGAGTGTTGCCATCCAAGCTTGACAGCTCAGCCATCGTATTTGTGCTTGCCCTCAAGCTCTGCTGTTGATCGTTCCATATCGTCGTGATCGTCTCTGGCATCATCTTCGTCGCTTTATGAAAATTGGATCCAACTCTAGGTTTACCGAACACCACACCTTCATATTGTCAGTCACAAAGACCCCGAAATAATGCTACATTCGCCTTGCAGTCACGTTATTTCTCATGCTCTTCACTAGGTACCGATCATTTGGCTGAACTCTGGCAGCTAGATAGGGGCCCTTATATTTAGGCTCCAACTTGCGTAGTTTCCCAGTGTCGGAGGACGGCTTCAAAATCATTACCAAGTCCCCTTTTCTGTAAAGCATTCGTGTTTTCCGTTTGGCGTTGAATCAGTTTTCGTTTATTACTACTCGACGCTCTTAAAAACTCTACTTTGTTCCTTGTAGCTCATCAGAAACTGCTTGAATGATTCAATTCCTTCCAGTGTCTCTCAAAGAAAATTCGAATACCAATTCACGCACAGAGAATCCAGTTGTTGTGTTCTTCATGCTAGTTAATGTGAACAGCATTCGGTGAATATCGTCATCCAAACCCTTCGCGTCATTTCTTTGTGTCCTTAAATTCTGGAGTATTGATTGGTAGACCCTCTCAACCTGGCCATTACGTCGAGGTGTTCTCACTGCCGTTTGAATGTGTCAAATCTGGTTTTCCATACAATATCGTTCGAACTCGTTTTTTGAAACATTGTTGCTCTGGCCGAAACCACCCATTCGGGAAGTCCACAGAAAGATGTCATTACGTTAAGCATCTTAAGAATGAGTCCCGCCTTAGAAGTCCAAACCACTTGGAGGAATATCAACTTTGTGATTAGGTTGCCGATCGCTATTACATATACAAATTTCCATTTTAGCTTCGCGGGAATAGTCCTAAATTGGCAACATGTACCGATCGGAATGGAATTGAATTTACTTGATCCAAATGAAACTCTCCTTCAGGTTTTTCCCGGACCTGCTTAAAGTAGCAACATTCCGGCCATGCTCGGCTATATTCTTATACTAACTTCCGTTGTGCGAACCAAAACATTTCTTGAACTCGCTGCAGTCTTCTGTTCACCAAAGTGCCCCACTTCATTGTGAAAGGTTCGAATGACTTGACAATTTATTGCAATTTTTTTTTATTTTTCCTTTGCCGGATCAGTTTTTTCTCTCTACTTGCAGCCTTCTTGGCCGCTTGCAAGGTGGAAAACACCCCCCGAAATATTCGTTGCTTTTTATAATGTAGGGACATCCGCTTTGTGTCTCTTTTTGGATTACTTTATAGCATGCCATTTTCTCACTTGAAAAGCATGGAAAATAACTAATGAAATCCGTTTTCAATAGCCTATGTGTCTAACATTTCCCAGCCATGGCTTGGCATTACCGTAACAATGATGGTATGATACTTAGATTGGCTGTAATACCTCGTCTCACAATATACATAATACTCGCCAGCCTATAACGTCAATTCAAATTTATTTACCTAATGTTGGCTTAGAGCACAATATAGAAACATACGGAAGTCAAGCTTCGAACATTAATAAAATTCTGCCGTGAGCCTTCAGCCATCATCAATCCACTTGCTTCTTAATATTAATTTTCGTTCAAAACAAGTTTTTGTATGGGACCATGTGCTCTCACGTCCTTCAAGGTCCTCAGGTTAATCGAGTAAATTTTGTTTCAACCTTTTCTTCTGTTTGCATTTATTATGTGGTCCAGATATCTTATCATGGTCAAAGCTCGCTACGCTGTGTAGAGTTATCGTGGATACACCACAAGGAGGTGATCTAGATAGCACCCCAATCTCGATTAATAACTTCAACCAGTTAAAAAGAAACATTTTGATACCATCGGCCTTGGTGTCTTCCCAAATCGGTTACAATTTTTTTTTTCACCAATTTCAGTTCCACTAACTAGAAATTCAATTTTCCCTCTCAGCAATTGTCATAAAATCTCTCTTCAGTAACAGCTCATTCTCATAATTTTCACGCTATTTCTGAAATACCATTTTCTGTACTTAAACACGATTTCCATCGATGCGTGTGAAGGGAAAACAATTACGTTTTATCGAATAAATTCCACTCTCAACTTTTTCATGCCATACATTTTTCATTCACAATTTTCACTTTTGTTTTCTTTTTTTGCTTTTTCCAGGGCGGCTCAAAAACTGGCGCAAAACGGTGGAACATCAAAAAGTCGTTCGACCGAAATGTCGAGTGCAAGTCGCAACGGTGGCTTCTGTGGTGCCTTACAACGTGCTCCGCCACCAATACCCGCCGGACTTGCCAGGCGATTTGCAAACAAAGAAAATTATGGTATTGGAAGGGTAAGTGGTCATACTTGATTTTCCTTTTATATCTTTTTCCCGTATAACTATTCCACTAGAGAATTCGTAGCTATAGGAATGTTGAGTAGAAACGTAGCGTAGAGTCGAAACTGTAGCATTAGGTTTCGCGTAGAAAAACTTGTCATAAAGTTCTCGACTCCTAGAGTATGACCCGACAAGTCGTGTCGTCTAAAATTCAATTTATCGCGGCCATTTTGTGCTGGTATGCATAGATTATAGGCTGCAGATTCATAGGTTAATATAAGGTTGGTATGCTACCATATTTTCACGCCTTGTCGCATGCACCATGCACGCAACCAACGTGCAATTTACTATTGAATTTCGTTCGTGTCCTTTTTTGGTAGTTGGTTGTTAAACTGACTAGTGTTGTGTTACCAAATTATTTGAAATTGTTTCTGTAAACAAGAAGGAAAATGTTGCTTCGAAATAAACCAATGATAAAGCTCGGACTGAATTTTATTATATATAGAGTCGAAAAATCTTTATTCTCAGGCTAATTTAAAAAAAATCATTTTCTTTTGATACTTAATTGATTCCTTGAAAATGTTCAGTAAATATTAAATTTGCAAAACGCTGGGGGTCTACAAATCAATACAGGTTCGTTTATAGTATCCACAGGCTCTCTCAATGCAGCAAACGGAAGTAATCGAATCTCTTATTGTAGGTCTTCTGAGTTTAGTAGATGAAATATACTACTATGACAATTTCAAAGAAGCTTCTCAAAAAATGGATAAAGCAGAAACATAGAATGAGAATAGACAAGCCAATGCATTACTTGTTTTCGTTCCTCAAGAAGGCTGAAAACTGTTTAGAAGAGGGTGGTCTGGGATAATCTATTTAAAGGCTTTTACAAATAAATCTTCGATTAAAATCAGACTGCTTGTTTTTTTAAATAATAGTTAAAGCTTCAAAAGATTGCCATTCAACCGTTTATGATCATCGAAGAAAGATAGATAATTTAAAATAAAGATGAAATTATTTCTTGCTATTATTTAAGCTACAGTGATTCGTCCAAAAACCATTTATGTTCAAGAGAAACGACAAGTGGTGTAATTCTGAGGCTCTTTACCTTATGTCTTGGGTTCAAGAAGAGTTCTGGAAGCTGTGACTGCATAGAACGGAACTTATACCGAAAAAGAGGTCTGTATCGTCATGCCTTGGATTGAGCCACGGGCTCAGATCAGGAATCAGGCACGCGGTCCATATCCCCCTTGCGTCTTTCACGCAAAGTTGCTGCCGATCGCTGTAAGAGAGCATTATCTCTCTACATCAAAAGCTGCCTCTATATGACTTTCGTGTTTGTGCAGGTACTTTTTACAGCGCATTCTAGCAAGGAAAGCCATGGATATTAGGGTTGCGATGACCCGCACAGTAACTTAGAGATGCCCGATATGCCGATGCAATCCTCAGCGTTCCTCGTCGCTACACCTATGCTAAGCGTTTTCGGTATAGCTCCTTGGTGAGAGCGGGAGCGTGAGAGCGACTTTACGGCACTTTTCAGAAGTTGCCTTCTTGATGAGGTAGTTCCACGTTGACCACCAGCCGCCCTATCTACCACCACCTTGATTTTCTAAAAAAAAAACTCACCGTCAACTCACAGCGAGCTTTGACTCAACTTGCACTTCCTCAATGCTGACCTTTCTTACTCTGAAAATTCATTTTTTGTCCCAATTACTACTTCAGTTTTCTACATCGCCAGGCTGAAACTGCAAGCAATCATCCAGTCGCTCAGTTGGTGTGATCAAGAACGAATCAGTTGTGACTCATCTGGCAGTTCTAATCTCAGTAACCTATCGCACGAGATCTTCCACTCGTCATGGTCGACGCTGAAGCCTTGAACTATGGAACTTGCATCTTACGCCGATTTTCCTTCTTGTCATAGAGCAGGCTCTAGTCTGTCAGTAATATGCATCAAAAATTCTGGATCATGTGAAGGGACTGCCAGCGCCTCTAGAATATCCACCCATCTAATGGAATTGAAGGCGTTCTTGCATTAAGCGTCACCAGCAGTACAATCCATCTAAGAGTGGCTGCAAGCCTCCAGTTTTCGGATCGTTCTCACCATTTCCAACATCACGTTGCTGGTAGAGCACTCTGCTTTAAAACCATACTACCGAGGAGGCTCTTTATTGCATTACTGAGTCTTTCCTTGATGAGCTTCTCGAGAAATTTCTCGTCCGTAACTAGCAAACATATCAGGAGGAATGCAGAGTCCGACTCCTAATCGCTATTCCATTCCCCTGGCTGATCATTACGAACCACGCCTCTTTTCAACGCTTCAAAAAGACGCCAATACATAGGCAGACGTTCAACGCCATTAGCTGCAAGTCAAGGCAAAGGTCGTGAACCAGCTGCAATAACTCATCGTTTGGTCCGGGTACCTTCTTTGCCTTCATGGATAGAACTGCCCCTTCAAGATTCATCCTTGTAAAAGGCAAGCAACCCACTGCTGTTTTGCTGTGGATAGCATCAGCAAAGACACGATAATAAAGCAGAAGAAAAGAATTAATATGGTAAGACTATTGCGAATTTCGACCGTACTGGCATTCTCTTATTCACAAATTTACCTTACATTTTACTTTGGGCACTCCTCCCTTCTTTTTCTTTTTTTACATATTAAAATAAATCAGCATTGTACTCCCCATCCTCATTAATATTTTATTTCCCTACCTATTCTTTCAAATACAAAAATTTAACACTCCTATCTTTCCCACCAACAAATTGCATTCTTTATTTACTATATTATACTAACAAAAATGCATTCTTCCCTTTCTACTAACAAAATGTTATACCCTTGCCCATTACAAAAAATATTAATACAAGTGGTCAAATGACTTGCAATCTGGGACAATAGATGTTCCGTCTAACAGTGATCCAGCCGTCACGAGGATACTACGAAGATGCAAAGTGATGGCAGATGCCTTGCTCCGATTGACCTCGCGTTTGGATACCCCGAAGCGTTCACGACAATGGTGCGAGACCAGAATCCTGTTGCTTCAAAGAAATTGGGCTCAATTAGAAGGGCAATATTACCAGCTGTGTGAGTTGGCAGACGACTCAGAATAACTTGGATTCAGCCACGAACGACACACCAATTTGGTGGAAGTGGTTCAGGACTGTCTGATCCATCTGGAAGTTTTGGTGGAGGATTTAGACGCCATAACTCCTACACCCACTATAACCACAGCGAACCCCAGTCTACGCCTACCCAAAGCCACCCTACCTAAGTTTGAGGGTGATTACCTATGGTGACAGCATTTTCGAGATTTATTTGAACAGATGGTACATAACCAGTCCATCTCGAAATACCAGAAGTTGTGGTACCTCAAGTCCAGTCTCATTGGAGAAGCGGAGCGACTAGTCATCAACTTCCCCGTCTCGGAGGAGAATTACGAGGCGGTGTGGACTACATTGAAAGAACGGTACAATAACCGACGGCTCTTGGTCGCTGCACTCATTGACAGACTGCTTCTCCCTATCGGAGGAGAATTACAAAGCGGTGTGGACTACATGGCAAGAACGGTACGATAACCGACGACTTTTGGTCGCTGCACTCATTGAAAGACTGCTGAGACAGCCCTCCCATGCTAACGACAAGCCTTCAGCCGCAGCCATAAAATCCCTGCTCGACGTGACTCAGGAGTGCATTAGGGGCCTGGGGAACCGCAAGCGAGTGGGATCTATTGTTCTTGCACTTATGGCTAAAAAAATTGGATGCTATCACACGCGAATTGTATGAGCAAGGTTTCTTCCAGGTCCTTGAAACACTTGGACACCCGCCAAAGGGACAGGAGAACCACCGAACAGGGAGGAACAAAATTACAATGGCTACAGTTGCGACATCTTCATGCCTCATGTGCCAGCAGCCGCATCCGCTATACTATAACCCAGCTTTCCTACAGCTCACGGCCGCCAAACGGCTCAGTTTTGTTGGGTCCAAGAGACTATATGTCAAGTACCTACGAGATGGCTACAAAGCCGCTGAGTGCCCTTCTAGGAAGTGCAAAGAATGTGCCAAGGTTCACAATAGCCCGCTGCATTTGAGCGGAGTGACCAATCCGAAGCCGGCCAGCCTGACAACTCCGTACTTGTATCCAAGCAGAATGAGGAACGGCCGAGGGAAGCATCAGCGCTTTCTCTGACTACAGTATCCAAGCCACTCCAAAAAGGGATTTGTACTCCTGAGCACAGCCGTTGTCAGGTTGACCAGCAGCAAATGGAAGACCACGGAGTGCTGAGCTGTGCTAGATCCAGATTCCCAAACCAACTTGATAGCTACACATACAGTACGTAAACTGGGGCTGGATCCTACGCCTGCGTCAACCTTTATTGAAAAGTCAGGGGAACAACATCGAGAGCGCAAGGAAAAGTGAACATTGGTCTACAATCCCGAATAACTGGATACACCACGCAAATGGAAGCACACGTGTTGGATAAGATAATTTCACTGCAACCCGCTCAAAAACCAGGCGTGCTCAAATGGCGCATCCCGAAAAACATTAAGTTAGCAGATCCCAACTTTCACAAAACCAATCGAATCGATCTTCTATTGAGCGCCGCACATGTTTATGCGATTTTGGCCATTGGGCAGATAAAGTTGGATCCAGAACTTTCGGTGCTCCAGAACACGCTACTTGGATGGATTGTAGCAGAAAAGGTGGGCACTCTGCAACCAGCCCCAGTGGCCTGTGGGATCGCGGCGGAGGAGTCTAATTTGTGTGAGACCAACAGGCATTTTTGGAAGGTGGAGGGGGTTCCAGACTCAACATCCACCTTGAAATCGACGGGAAGAGCGTGCGAAGAACAGTTCATCTAGACAGCGCAGTGACTGTGCGGTGGTCGCTTCGTAGTTTGACTTCCCTTCAGCGATGATCCTGGTTGAATCGAAGGATATTGCCATACGTAGATTCTTCGCAATCAAACACAGGCTGGAGGGGAATCCCAAACTGAAGCTCGAGCACACGGATTTCATGGACGAGTACGACAGCCTGGGGCACATGCGGGAGATCAACTGGCAACCGAACGAGAAAGCACATTATTTTCTACCGCATCATTGCGTGCTGAAGCCGGACAGTAGTACCACCAGGTTGAGAGTGGTCTTCGATGCCTCCAGCAAGACCTCCACGAAGATTATGGCAAAAGAAGAACAACACCAAGCACCCCTTGGCAGCAGCGCATTACAGCATGATTTTTCACATGGATGACGTCATGACCGTGGTAAACAACTTGGCTGAGGTCATCCAAAGCAGGAAGATCTACGCAGGATTCTCGCTGGCGTGGGCATGAGTTCGTGAAAATGGTGTGCAAATCATTCTCGCCTTCTGCAGGAGATCAATGTCGATGACCAGGAGGTCTACTTGGACTTAGCAGTCTATCAGAGGACTATATTAAAAACTCTGGGAGAGATTTGGCTCTCGAAGGCTGACGAGCTCCAGGTCCACATTAATTTGGATCCCACCGAGTCCAAGCTAACCAAAAGGACGATCGCCTTGTCGATGACCAGGAGGTCCACTTAGACTTCAGCTGTCCATCGGAGGACTATGTTAAAACTCTGGGAGTGATTTGGCTCCCGAAGGCTGACGAGTTCCAGATCCACATTAATTTGGATCCCACCACGTCCAAGCTAACCAAAAGGACGATCGCGTCAGAATTGCCCGGAGTTTTGACCCATTGGGCGTTTTGACCCCGGTTGTTGTGACGGCCAAGCTGCTCCTGCAGGAGTTATGGCGCATAAAGCTGGAATGGGATGCAGCCTTGCCGACCAGAATACACACTCAATGGTGCGAGGTCTGCAATGGGCTGCGATCGTTGCTGAGGTTACATTTTCCAAGACACGTCCGTGTTCACGAGAAGCCTGTGCAGATGCAATTGCACACATTTTGTGGTGCATATGGTGCAGCAGTCTACGTTCGGTCTACGTCAAAGAGCGGTCAAGTTGGAGTCAGGCTGCTGTGCGCTAAGTCACAGGTAGCACCAATCAAAACAGTTCCGCGCCTGGCACTGTGCGATGTCAAGTTAGGAGCGGAGCTCTCCATGCGGGTGAAAATTGCGCTGAATCTGCCAGATGTCTTCAACGTCTTGCGGTCTGATGCTGAAGTCGTGTTGGCTTGGGTCAATTCTATCACCTCGTCCTACAATACCTTTGTGATCAATCGAGTTTCAACTATTCAAATGCTGTCGAGGCCAAGGCTATGATGACATGTTGCTTCACGGGACAATTCTGCCGATGTTCCTTCACGTGGTTTGGCGCCAGCTGAGCTGGGTGGCTGTGAGCTGTGGCAGCAGGGGCCTCGTTTTTGTGCAGATTTGAAACGGACTGGCTGCCCAAGTACGAATTGGAGGACCCTGGAGCTTAGAAAAAAGACGAACCAAGGCAACAATAATACAGGCGGACCGCCATTTTATGCATGAGGCTCAGAACGGGAGTTCTTTCGGAAGGTTGCAGCGAATAGTCGCATATATGCTACGTTTTGTTGAACGTTGCCGGCCAAGCTCCCAGCCTCCCCGAATGCGCACTAGAGCAGTCACTCACCACGAGGTATCCAGAGTACTGGAGGTCGTCGTGAGAGACATGCAGCAAGACGACTTCCACGAAGAGTTGCAGAATATTCAGCTCAACGAGCACATCTACAAGACAAGCCCTCTGGTAGGGCTGGCTCCTATCCTGACACCAGGACACTTTCTCATTGGGGAACCCCTCATAGCCACTGTGGACGGACGGGAGCCTGTCTCTGGTGGGCTTCACATTCGCTGGAAACTGGTAAACTAACTGAAAAGCTGTAGTGAAAGTATATATAAAAATGTCCGTAAAGGACTGCAGCGATAGTCCGCTGCCTCAGCGGAAGAAGATGGTAATATCCGCCGAGATTGGCCTTGTCTGGGGACGCGTGAATGCGCTGGCAGGCTAGCGTTGCAGTGTCGTGGGGCGGGTTCTTTCCCCCTAGCACAAGGACCCACTACAAAAATATTTCGAATTCACGATTTAGAAAAGGGTCGAATGCTGATCGACTGAAGTCGAGGCCGAGGTCACCTACTAAGGTTTGCTAAGTTTTTCAAAAAAAAACAAATTGTGCCGAGCAAAACGGACTTCGTCGTTACCCAACGATTCTTATGGCCCACAAATAAGATTTAGGCGTCAATGGTCACGCGAACATCTGACCCAGTTGCAACACTGCGTCAAGTGGCGACAGATGCAACTATATGTGACTCCCGGGACAATCGTCATCATCAAGGAGGACAACATGCCGACCCTAGAATGGTCCCTGGGACGAATCTTACAAACGCACAAGGATGCTGATGGCTTTGTTAGAGTCCCCGACGTGAAGACTGCCACGGGAATGGTGTGATGCTTATCGATGGGCTTGCTCCACTACTAGTGCAAGAGAGTACTACACCCGAAGCAACTGTGCCCGAACAGGATGCCACTGGTTGTCACATCAACTTTCGAGCTGAATCGAATCCTGCCAATACCGACGGAAAGACGCAACCATCTCATCGTCATACTGCCTATCTCTCCATATTTCATCATCAGCCCACATCGCGACGTGTACTACCCGCTATATGATATGGAATACGCTGCCTGTAACTGGATGGAGCCAAACATTCACCTCTGCCGACAGTCCCAGCCGTTGTACCACAAGGACACCAACATGAGCACGTGTGAGGTGACGCTACTGAATGGGATGCCATCTGCGGCCGATTGTCATCTGATCGAGCTGCCTACATCCTCCACATGGACCGACATTCCACAATCAAATGAGTGGATCTACGCCTTCAAAAGTCTGGCGGTAGCCCATCTTGTTTGCAGCGGTAACATATCCACCCTGACACTGCAGGGCTCCGGAATTCTACAGCTGGCACCAGATTGCACGCTCAAATCCGATGCAGTGACGATTCGAGGCCACCGCATGTATGAGAGCTACCATCAACCCGGAGTATGCCATACCACCCAACATCCCCACTTACTTTAGGACGTACTCCGCTGAGATCGACAAACTACGAAGGCAGCTCAAGGCGCAGGACCTCTCCTGGAATGACCAGCTAGATGTACACGATGTTCACAAGTACGCTCTGCGATATTTGAGCCTCAACGCACTAGTGACACTTGTCGTTCTTCTCTGGTGTAAGACTAAGGATGTGAGCTGCCAACCACTACCGAGATGACCTATTCCCACTCCGAGGAAACACAGCCTTCCCCGCACTATGGACGCGGTTGAAGAGATTGTTCAACGGGGGAATGGATGTTGATATCCACAGCAGGAGACTCCGGATCTAATTACTCCTAAATTGTATTGCACAGGCCCATTTTCTATTTTCCATACTTGTTCATCCATTGTAATATGAACGTGCTTACACACATGAGACATAAGTACATTCCATACACATCATGTGTCTTTTCTAACATAAGAAAACTAGATTGTAATCGAGCTGGTCTCATGTGTGTAAGCACACTCCACACATATCATGTATTTGATATTCATAAAGATAACTCGGTCGCATGACGTTCTAGCGTAAGCAGTTTTCGATGGTCATAAAGCATTATCAAGATGCAGACGCGCCATCATCATTTTTCGGTGGACGTTTGCTTGTCCGCGAAGTGGACGCGCTTATCTCAGCGAAGATTCGTTTCATGGAGACGCAAGCTTCAGTATTTTGGTTTTATGCGATCCAGAAAGTGTTGCAAGACCAGTGTGTCGTTCAGTTGTGCGCTAGCAGCATCAAGTCTAAATTCTAGAACAGATTTACGAATTTATTGTAGACTTATTAATTTGATGCTTTTCTTAAAACCGTACTTTGCACAATATACTTAACTTGTCTTAAATGCATCGCAAATTTTGACTCACTTGTGATTGTTTTTATTACTATTCCAACTTAAGTAGTTTGCAAATAAATAAAGGGGGTACCGGTTAATTCATGCAGTTTTCTAACAGATGGCGTATCTTGATTTTTATTCCAGTGATTCACCTTTCCAAATATGTGTTGGAAAGCTACTGTCATATAGTTTCAGAATCAGTATGTGTCATTTAGCCGAAGCGTAAACAACAATACTTTTTTTTACTCTGAAAACGTCGAATTTTGTGCCGAATAAAGTGTTTTTGCGGGGAGTACTTCTTCAATACTTCAATATGAAGAAAAAGGCTGCCGGAAGTCATCGTATTTTGGTGGAAGTGTATGGTGTGCATGCTCTAGCTGGGCGTATGTGCCAGAAGTGGTTTGCACGGTTTAAAAGTGACAATTTTGACTTGGAAGATAATGATCGGCCCGGATAGCCAAAAAAGTTTGAAGATCACGAATTGGAGACATTGCTCGACCAAGATCCATCCCAAACGCAAGAAGAACTTGCAAAATCACTTGGCGTCGCTCAACTAACCATTTCCGATCGTCTAAAAGCAATGGTAATGATCCGGAAGGTAGGCCATTGGGTGCCGTATGAATTGATGCCAAGAGACGTCGAACGCCGATTTTTCACGTGTGAACAACTGCTTCAACGGCACAAAAGAAAAAGTTTTTTTGCATCGAATTGTCACTGGCGATGAAAAGTGGGTCTATTACGATAGTCCAAAATTTCGGGCAACGTATGGATACCCCGGCCATGCATCATCATCAACGGCCGTTCAGAATATTCATGGCCTGAAGGTTATGCTGTGTATTTGGTGGGACCAGCTGGATGTGATCTATTATGAGCTGTTGCAACTGAATGAAACAATCACACGACAATTGATGCGTTTGAGCCGAGCACTGCGCGAGAAACGGCCGGAATATGAACAAAGGCACGGCAAGGTAATTTTGCAATGTGACAATGCTCGGCCACATGTTGCACAGGTCATCAAAACCTACCTTGAAACGCTCAAATGGGATGTCCTGCCCCACCCGCCATATAGTCCAGACCTTGCGCCATCTGGTTACTATCTCTCCCGAGCAATGCAACATGGCCTGGCTGACCAGCACTTCTCAAATTATGAAGAAGTCAAAAATTGGATCGATTCCTGGATAGCGGAGAAGCCGGCCGAATTTTTCAGAGAGAGGATTCGTGAATTGCCAGAAAAATGGGAAAAAGTCATAGCTAGCGATGGACAATACTTTGAATACTAAATTTGTAATCATTTTTCACAATAAAGCTTCAATTTTCGAAAAAAACCGCGAACCGGTACCCCTATTACAATACGAAATCAGGTGAGCCGGGAGTTCAACTGAGAAATTGTTGTTGAGTGAACAGTTAAGAAGATAAGAAAGCTCACTCTCTGACGTCAGATAAACTTGTACATTCAAAGGGGAAAAGGGAGGGGTATCGGGGCCGGAACAAAGGATTTTCGGCGCATAACAGTCAAAACAAAAGCGCTTTATTCAAGACCAATGGCTATAAATTTGAAAAAAAATTTAAAACAAATTCAAGCTAATTAAAAATATTACATATTTTTTGATTCAATCGAAAAAAGGAGAAAAAACCAACTAACTAACATAACAGTGAATTTTTATCTTACACCTTAATTCTAAACAGATCATCTTATGATGAAATCGATCCCTAATTTCTAATACAAATAAGGAATAATGAAAATAAACACGAATTATTTAGACATTGTCATTCAATCACCAATACCTTGATTGCTCCGTCTCAACTCGATCAGCTTCAATGAATCCAGCAGATGAGTATCTCCATTGGAATTGTTGGTCTCGTGAGGATATTTTTTTTTCTTATCGGTGGCCCGTCGATATATGTGATATATGGCTGGGACACCGGCATAATAAAAAAAAAATATCGATTCATGTCCAAATACACGAATCCTTCTGGAGGAACGAAGCCAGTAGAGAGTCAAGTTGCAATATACCCGTCTGTAGGGTGGAACGGCTGTGAAATCCAAAAGGTTTTCACTCACAGTTACAGATCTTGTGATATGATTCCGAAGGAGTTTCAGCATGAAGATATCTACTCTTGTCACTTTAGCAGTTTGATAATTTTTTCTATTCAATATATAGTGTTTCCAGTCTGTGTCAGGCTTGCTGTACAAACCAGTACATGTTATCATACGAAGTGGTAGTGTGCGAGGGAATCTAAAGTTTAGCTTCTCCCATTGAAAGTGGTGAGGTAATCTAAACTTTTTTCTTCTCCCCCTGAAAGTGGCTGTGCGAGTTTTATGTGGATCAATGTGGTGGTGGAACCATATGGCAGGGGCGCAGGTGATACCATACAGGTGTCCATATGTGTTGTTAGGTGTCCCAAAGTGCCAAAAAAAATCGGGGTGCTAATATTACTGTCGTCGATCGCTTTCTTGTTTTGAAGGCTTGGTGAATCAAAAGAGTGGCGCCCACGCCCGTCTTCGGATGAGCTCGTCGGAACTGGAGAGCCTCAGCCAGAGTAGCCCCATTGAAACGGGGGGTGGTAACGTAGAGTTGAATGTTATAACCTTACCATAGGGTAATAAATAATTTTATATGAAACACCGGTAGAATTTATATGAAACACCAGTAGAATTTGTAAGCACAAAGGTGATTATTTGTTTCTATTCGAAGTATTTCTTCTTTGCATAATACTGGCAACATTGAATAGTTTATATCTCTTGCGCTAGTTATCTACTCACTTACACCATGTAAATAATTGTTGACGTGAAACATGAACTTTGCAGTTCCTCCATGACACATATCCTGCTGTTAATGCGTGCATTTAATCATAATTTGCCTCATGAAATCTGATGTACACCTATAAACTCTTTAATGCCATCAAACTTTACTCGAATACTGCATGCACACAACATACTCATTACTATATATGTCCTTCCACATATGCTCACATTATGCTGTTATCGTTTTTCAGGTGAAAGTTATGTTGCGTGTCTCCGATAATCCTAGCGTAACTGATGACGAGACACGACCTCACTTTATGACTGTCGATAAGAAGAAGCGACAAGTGACTTTATCGGATCCCACAACTTGTACCACAGCGGCCTCAACGTCGCAGGAGCGTGGTCCAATGGTTGCCGCACCGAAAATGTTCGCTTTTGATGGTTTATTCACGAGCGAGGATGCACAGGTATGTACTAGTAAGCTGGCAGGATGATTGGCATGAACTTATGATAATGAGTTTGAATTTGTTCAGCAGGAGATGAGCATAGTATATAAATTTCTGTTGGGGTAGTTTGCATGGATTTCAACTTTTCCAAGGTATGGTTTCAGATTGGTGGATTGGTTCTCAATTTTATATCCTTTAATTTCTGAATAAATACGATATATGTTTCGTAACAATAGTAATTTAATCCATGCGGTTGGTTAAATTGTTCGTTTTCAGTAAGAGCTTGAAACACCCCAAAATATTTTCATCTCCTTTTCCAAAATGAAATCAAATTCATCATCCCTAACTCATCTCTTTCGACGAATCCATCACGTAACTAATTGAATTTGTTTCGGTTATTTAGAACGATGTGTGCGCCTCAGCCCTATCCGAAGTGATTCCAGCAGTTTTGGAAGGATCCGATGGATGCCTGCTAACAATAGGATATCCTAATACGGGTAAGGTCACAAAAATTCCATTGCGTGCTTGAATTTTCTCTTTTCCCTCGGCGAGTTGGGCAATTCAGTTCAGCTCAGTTACCAATCAATATTGACCGACCTATTTCGCAAATTTCATTAAAACTTTCTATTCGCCGGAAAAAGGTCAATCACGAACCATCCTGGGAACCGTAACCACGCCAAATGATTTGGGAGCAATCCCATGTGCGATATCGTGGCTATACAAGGGAATCAATGAACGAAGGCAAAAATCTGGTGCTCGATTTTCAGTTCGTGTTAGTGCTTTAGGAGTTAGTCCAACGAAACCCGATTCATCGTCAAAGGATTTGCTCGCGGCACATGCAACAGGTGAGTAAAACCTTAAAACATTATAATTTTTATTTTCACATAGTGGAACATATTCATGAAACTAAATGTTTTTGTCTAACGTCCTTTTTTGGGAAAATTAACGATTTGTTCAAAATAGGGATGACTTATTTTTTTAAACACAGTCTAATTCACTCCCCAAAACCATTCTTCAGTACCTTAAAAAAATCACCATGACACATTGAACTGTTTTGGGTACCATTATGGATGACCATAAAATCAATTACTACCCCACTTAAGATAAGTTGTCGTGAAATCAACCCCCAGCATTAGTGAAGTCAGCAAGTGACGTTGCAAGGACACAAGCATGCACGCCATGTGCCCTACCCCCATTGAATAAAAAGGAAGCCGTACAGTAGGAGCGAGTACTATCACCGATAGTTGCTTAGAGAATTGCTGTCATCGACGAAGTCCTTTAATTAATTATCGTACAATCACTTTAATGAGGAAGGGTGTGCACTTTTCATTTTTCTTTTCGTGAACTCTCCCAGAGTGAGTGCCTGAGCTTTGCCACTGTTTATGGTCTGATGATGTTAGTGGTATGGAAATGTTTCTATTCTAAGTTAAAACTCGGTTGAGTGGATGATATTTTGCGCGAAAAAGGGGAGCAAACTGCAGTACGAAGCGGCAATAAAATTAAGGGTAGCTTCCTTTTAGAAATTGCTTCTGGGATTGATAATTTCCGGGAAATTTTTATTATTAGATGTCCAGGTTTGTTCAAAAGGACTCTTATTAAACGGTTTTCTGCTTTACTTAGTATATTCTTTATTGCTTCTTGAAAATCAAGCGTAACATATTCATCCTACAGCAACAAAACCATCAACAAAATTTCTACGCAATAACTACCCTTAAATCCTCACAAGCTTTTCCCAACCCAACCCTGAATGAAGCCATAAATTTTCAGCTTGAGGAATTGATTTGTTGATGGTGGCAATGAATGGTGAGAATTAATTTGTTCCAAGAAATTGTTGTTTACTCAATAGAGAATAGAAAGGATCTTAAGTCACTGCTCAACACTGAATCAAAGAACTACTAGTGGACAGATGAAAAGACTCACTGTCGACAAAAGCTGATTTGTAATGCTATAAATATAATGGGTGAATTAGGAAGGGCTGAAGCTGCGCTTGAAAAGAACCAAATAAGATTTTTTCCAAGGGTAAGCTATCAATGAATTTGAAGTCGAGAAGACGTTAATGAGTTAACGATTCAATGAAGTTTTTCTTAGGGAGAAAACATTATATTGACAGAAAATTTGGGGGTGTAAATAGAGGACAAGTTCAATAGTTGGTGAATTAAGTGGTTATCATTTATTTAACTAAATAAGACTTTTGCAAACAAAATAAGAAAACCGACCAATAAGCTGCTAGGAGCAATAATAAGTTTCCCTATACATGTTTTCCGCTAGGTGGAGGATACTTTCTGAGCAATCAGACGAAAAAGACAGGTGCTCCCGATTTAAAATATCAAGAGTTACCCTTGAACGGCTTATTAGCGAGCTAAGTTGGAATAAAAGGAAAACACCAATATCAGGAAGGACGAGGAAGACGACAAAATGCGACTGGAGCAGGTGCCAAACCCTGCAATAGGAGCCTACCAAGCATCATCTGAATTAAAATATATCGTATAAAAACTTAGAAGCTTCTCCCTCCAAGTGATTGTTTGACGGACCCGCTATTGTCCCCGATGCTACATAGCCTACATGTTTAACTATAGAGTATAAACTGGATTTAGGCTGATGTTCTACCCCGCGCAAAACTTCTAACCTACTAACAGAGTATCTATTCAACTTTTTTAGATTCAAACTAAGTTGGTTTAGTGTGAACGGAGTCTCACCTGAACTCAGTATACCCACCACAGGCCTCATTGGGTCAAGAAGAGCGTTTGCCAGGAATATGCCATCAGCTAATGAATCCACTGTACACAGCATTTCCTGACCTAGCTCAATAGGAACTACCACTACATTTTGTGGTCGTGGAGGTTATGTAACAGCTTCTTTAAAAACGACCTCATAGGTTCCATCAATGGCCTTTGTAACACTTGAATCTTCTTTGGCAGGATTATGAGTCACCACATGATTCTGATCTGTTAAAAATGTCCCGTCCTGCATCGCTCCAAACGACAACGCGTCGACGTTATCAGACACCTCAGCCAAAACCTGTACGTGATGTGAACCTTCCGCCTCTACTTGGCTCTCAATAGGAACCGAGAAATCATTACTATTTACTTCCGTGCGAGGAAACGTGAGTGATTTACTTGGACCTTCGACATTACAGTTCCTTGAGAGGAAGTCGTTTCCCAAAAGACCATCATTAAAAAGTCCCTGAATATTCTCGACCACTTGAAA
The DNA here is from genome assembly GCA_963969285.1 of Odontomyia ornata. Taxonomy (NCBI): domain Eukaryota; kingdom Metazoa; phylum Arthropoda; class Insecta; order Diptera; family Stratiomyidae; genus Odontomyia; species Odontomyia ornata. Next base: position 53,049,185 of record OZ017740.1, on the reverse strand, counting down.
AGTACATGGAAGCCTAGTAAGGAGTTCGGAATTGCCTTCCGTTGTACCAAAGGTTTCACCCTCTCCAAATGGACTTTGCAAAGTGAGCTTACGCTGAACATTTATTGGGCACGTGTCCTTAATAGCTAACTTATTTATAATACTGACTTGAGCCCCCGTATCTATAGTAAATGTGGTCTTCTCTTGTATTCCTATATCTAAAGGCAGTGCAGCTGTTGCCAGACTAGTACCGCGATACGTGTTTCCCTTGTTTTTTTGATTGTCCATGCACTCGTCCGTGACCCTAGCTTCCATCTTCGTTCCCGATGTTTGATTATTTGACAGTTTAATTAAAGTCGAGCCGGAGATTTCTGACTCGACTGCCCCTCGTTTCCCTGAAGCTTGTAATCCCACCGTTTCTTTTGGGAACAAGCTTCCAAATCATGTCCTCCGTGACCACAAAAATCACCCTTCACCAGGACACTGTATACTCTTGGGTTCTCCTTACTGGCCCGATAGCTAGTGGCGGATTTTACCTGACAATCCTTTGTCTATCGTGACCACCATATTCCTTACAGGTGGGACAGTAGGGAGTATTCTTCCGAGAATAACAATCGGAGTATGTGTGGCCCCGTTTATGACAAAAATTACAAGTTTTTCTCGGTCCCTTGCTGAATTTTGATGATTTCGATTGAGGATCCTTCTCTGGTGCTACCACCGCTTGTGGTCCAACCTGTGACTGAAAAGGTATCGCATATGGATTAGGCGAGTAAATTGTCTGCCGAGGAGCCATCACGTGCTGGTTCATCATCCAATTATTGAATGGGGGTTGAACTTGCGTCATTTGTGGAATTGCTTGTGATCCACTCTTCTGCAAAAAGAAAACTCCCTGTTGAAGTTTCTCCATGTTCAGCCCCTTAGTTACAAGCTCCTCAAAGGAGCATTTCTCTAACGTCAAAAGGTACTGGCAAGGCTGAGGATCAACTACTCCACTTCTAAAAGCATTCATCGCAAAGTCCTCTAACGGTGCATTTGCAATCTTACTCGCTTCCGATCCATATTTAGCACTTGAGGACGAACTCGCTCCCAATATCAGATTGAGCCGTGTGACGTAATCAAAGTTTTTAAAGACTGCGAAAAATCCAATAAACTGGTATGGCCAAACGCACTCCCACTAAAATGTTTGATCTCTTCCCTAAACTGCGCTGTCTGTTCACGGAATTGATTGATCTGCTCCAAACGGCCAAAATATAACTGATCAACAGTGTCAGTGAATTCAAGAACTGACCTGGCAATTACTGTTGATGGCGACCATCGTACCATAGTTCGCATACAATGGTGCTCGTGGATAAAGGCTAGAACCAGAGTTTCGCCGGCTTGGGCCCAAAGAAACGCTGAACACTTCGTCGCCCGTGGATGCCTTCACTATACGTAAAAACAGAATTGTAGAGTAAATCGGAAATTGTCAGAAAGGTCATTACGTTAAAGATTATTTTTTGAACACTATTTAATCGTAAATTGGCTTAAACTAGAGTTTCGCCGGCTTAGGCCTAAAGAAACTCAGTTTTAGCTCGTTATACTTACGTTCTATTGATGGCGGGAAATAACACTTCTTTGCGGCGAACTTCTTGATAAAGTAATCGACTTCGGCAGTCTCTCCTCGAGACTTGCGTTAATGCTGGCTCTCTCGTCCGATTCGCCAGTAGCTTAAATACAAATAAATTGCTTGCATGGCTAATGGGAGTCGTCGACCTTCGATCCAGTTAACCGCAAAACGCTGAGTTTGTTAGTGTGCTAGTTCCCCTTAACCTGCTTCACGAATTCATTCCTCTCTTGTTTTTCGAGCAATGAGTATTCGCATACGCTAATGATTGTTGTCGTAACGTGTCGTAAGCGAGGCATGGGGGCGTGATTAACTGTCATAGAATTTCGAGCAATTAGTATTTGCATACGCTAATGATTATTGTCGTAACGTGTCGTAAACGAGACATGGGGGCGTGATCAACTGTTATAGAATTCCGAGCAAATAGTACTCGCATATGCTAATGATTGTTGTCGTAACAGACTACTCAAATGAAGGCATGACGACTCAACCAAAAACGAAGGCAGCGAGGAAGGAAATACCTGAGATAAAAAACATGGAGACCGACGCAGAGTGCTCAACGGTGGTACAACAAGAACAAGTTAGTTTAATAAACGAAAATGTAAATTTTTTAGTTGCTAAGGCCCGTTTGGTTGCTAAACGAAAAACCCCGGTTAAGAAAATCCTTAACATTATTCCGTGTATCAACCCATTCAACCTACTCTCATTCGAGAAAAACGTAAATACGAATTGCTCCGTTAGCGGTGAAATCGTCCCGAAAAATACATGGTACCCCCCAATCTTTACAGAAAACCTACAAGCCATGCTCCTAAAACAAACGATGGACAAATACAACACGGAAAGTAACAGTAACGTATCGTATCGAATAATGAGACTGTCAGCCACAAGACTAAAAGTAATTGTAGACAGATTATCGGCCCATGACTATCTGATGAACGTAATAAAAGCTTCAAACGCGTCGGGGTACTCAATTACGCCCGAAGAACGTTAAAGAATTCGGTGTGATCCTAAAAGGCATTAGCTCTAAATGTGGGGCAGACGAGGTCCTAAAATGCATTAAAGAAACTATTCCGGAAGTACACATAGAGTCGTAAATCATCTAACGACATCATGGCCGAGGGAAAACGAAATAGATTTAGACCTGAAGAAAGCCGGAATGCAATTATAAAAATCAGATATGTGCTCAATCTAAGAGCAATATGGGACCCGCTCAAGGCGGAGCGAATTCCTTCAATGCTACCAGTGCCAAAGATTCGGCCACGTATCAATCATCCTATTGCGGATTCAATGCTCCCTATGTCACATGCAGAGAGACTCACGCCTCTAAAGACTGCCCGCGTAAAAACCCAGAAGGCGCTGATGTGGACCCGTTCTGCATCCTATGCCAAACAAAAGGTCACCCAGCAAATTTTTCTGGATTTCCAGAAAGGAAAAGGCTTTTAGAAAGAGCAGTAGAGAAGAGGTGCAAAAGGTCTGCCATCCCAGTCTGTTTGCCAAAACGCCAAATTTTTCCTGTAATCAAGCAGAGCTGAACATACCGAATCATTTTCCACCCCTCTACTAACCTAGGAAGATATGAAATATCACACGGTAAAACAGCCGAAATACTTCACGTACGCCCACCGCCAATAACCCCTTCGCAATGTGGTGAACAAGCCACGTCTCAATGGCTCGCAATGACAATGACAGACGTGCAGCATAAAATAGAAAATTTCCTCCCCACCTTACATACCATTCCAGACTCAAACAAAGGATTCGCAATTGTGAAATTCTACTTTAATACTTTTGGTTGCAAATAAAATAACAATAATATCACTCAATGTAAAAAGAGACTTTTCTTCGCAAACATGGTAAAACATTGGAATCCTGACATAGTACTGCTTAATGAGACCATCCTGAAACCTTTTCACAAAATACGAATAGATAATTACAACTTGCTCAGAAACGATTACGGCCGGAGCACTGCCATTCTATATCGGGATAACTTAGACCTCAGCCAAATTTCCCTAGAAGTAAATAACTCCACATGCACGTTAGCAATTCTTAGGACTAAACGCCTAAACCATCCTCTTCCCTTGCTATTAAATCCATACTCTTTTCTACTAGGAGTTGACTTAAATGCCAGACACGATGCATGGGGAGACTCTGCAAGAAACACCAACGGAAACGCTCTATACCAATGGCCTAACTCTGCAAACTTACGCCAAACCAGAAGTTGAAAGTTTCTGTTCCTTTCATCAACCAATGTTTGTCTATACATTTTAGTAATATTGGCTGCAAAAATATATTTTTGCAGTTGAAAATGGAGTAAGATAACAAATAGGTCGTCTTAGATTGTTGGAGCTACCATCAGTATGTCATTCAAAGATAGGTTACTTGATGTTTTGCAAGATCCATCAAACACTACTCTTAACTTTGTGCTAGTGCTTCCTGGTGTGAGCACGCTGTGATGAGGCAAAAAATAGTTTTGTGTTGGTATTTGGGACATCAAGTCCTTGTGATTCAAAAAGAGTAGTTCTCTCATGAATGCAATGCAATGTTGCTTCAACTCTGGGTTCTTATTAAAACGGGACAGAAGAACCTTCGTTCTGCAATCTCTTGAGACTTTCCTGATGTGCTTGGGGGTTGTATGAAAGGGAGACGCACTATGAAACGGTCTTCAACGTTGGGTTTTGTATGTGTCCTAAAATGATCTTCACACATTTTTTCAGCCTTTGTCATTTGTTTGGTATCTGAATCGTATTGTTCCAATTGCCAAAATTCTTTGAGTTATGCCTCTAATGATAAGCTGGCTACTCCACTATAAGTTACAAGATTTGTGGTCGGTCGACGAGCTGTTTCCAAGACAATCTACACAAGTATTGAATTCTGTAAGGTAGGCAATTCGGCAGATATTCTGATTGGACCAACTGACATCAGATTAGCATATATGTCAGCTCCCAAAAGTAAATCGATCTTTCTAGGCTTACTAAAATCCGGATCTGCTAATCATATATTTTTCGGAATTGGCCAATCATTTGTATTTAAAGCAACCCTATGTTGATCGGAAGTTATGTCCGACAAAATATACGCTTTAACGTAAGCTTTAAATCCATTGAGCCTTGATTTGACTGCAATATCAATCTGACCCTTAGTTTATTTATGTCGATTTTCCTTCGATTAACTTGCATTTCTAGGCGCCTTGCTAAAGCCTCCGTTACCAAATTTAATTGCGATTCAGAATCCAATAATGCTCTACAGGTTACGTCTTGTCCCAGACAATTTTCAATATTTAGCAGTGCCGTTCCCAGGAATGTTGATCGTAGATGATTATTTACAAAGACAGGGTGAACCGAGACCTGCGTTTTATTATTTTTATTTTTATTCGTGGTGTGATATACTGATGATACTCTTATTCACTTATCTAAAATTATCCAAATTGAACAATCAAGTATCATCAGTACATCAACAATGAAAATTCATTAATTGCCTAAATTGTTACCCGCGAGAAAATCTTAAAAGAAATTCTCAAGTGGTTAGCACTCTGACCTACGTACATGGCCACACGTGATATGTGTGCATGTATCTATCCACGCGACTCAATGAGCATTTAAAGAAAGCGATCAAATTTCGTAGCGCATGAACCATAATAAATTATGAGTAGGTCATTTGTATTGACATTTTTTTTCTATGGTGTAAAGTTTTGGTTTCATGTCGCGTGGATGAATAATGCAAGTATTGGGTAGGTCAAGTATATTGATATTTTTTTTCTTTCATGAGCAATATATTATTAGGTCAGTTCAACGACGTTCCCGTATCGTGGGAAAGATATTATTTTTAAGTAGGGATAAGAAAAATTACTATATAAGAGTTGTAGCAAATAAAGAAATGATTATTGTTAATCCAGAAACGGGTTGTTTCACTTCGGCCGAATTGTGGCATTCGTGGTTGCCGTGTTTGTGGCAACAAATTCAAATATTCATCGGACTTGCCGAATTGTGGCATTTGCAGTTGCCGTATTAGTGGCAACAGTTTTCGGGTGCTAAACAGACTTGCCGAGTGGTGGCAAGGGAACTTAGTGTATTGCCGTATAGAGGCAGAACTAAGACAAGCTTGCTTTTTCTAGCGGCAAGCAATTCCTCCTCCAAAACAATAGAGGCTGCAAGGAACCGCAAGGTGACTGCGCCAGAAATGCAGCAACTCGGAAGTTGCTTTAGGTATCTCCACTCTTAGCGATTCTTCCCTTTTGAAGTTATATATCCTTCTTTGTTTAACAGCAAGAAGAGGATCACCCTGGAGGAGTACCGCACCAGGAACCTCCAACATCCAACTTCACTACAGTGGTGTGAGTTTTTTGTCAAGTTGCTTCTGCAGGAGTATTACCGGGCTTTTCAATATTAAGTAAGGTATTGTGTCCGCCATTGCATTTTAGGCAACTTCTGGAAAGACAAGTGAACGTTTTATGATCCTTCTTCAAACAATTGATACTCATTTGCAGTTTTTTTTGCTACGTTGATTCGTTCTGGAGTAGAGAACTACAAAAATATTGAACAAAATTTCAACTGGTCGGTTTAGTTCTTGCATAACTCGCAAGAAATTGTTTGGTTTGTTGTCAAAGACGTATTTGATTTCTTAGTATCTTTTTCCTTATACTGATTCTTTTCCCGTTTATTTCCAAGAGTTTCTAATAATTGAAATCTAGCTTCAATAAAGTTTAAGAATGAAAGTAGGGTCGGAATTTCTTTGGGAGATTTAAAGCTTTCTTCAAAGAGTCTGTGAGTTTTACGGCTGACTTTCTTTAAAAGTAGCTGAACGATTAATGGATCCCAGTGGGATGTGTTAATTCCTTGGCTTTCAATACCCAATAGTGGTTCATTAACTTTGTCGTCAAGCTGTTTGATTCTTATTGAAGATTCAGCCGACATACTATCGTCAATACTCTATCAGTGAAGCCCGGTACAATTAGATGAAATTTTTAGATGTTGAATGAGTCTACATGGCACACCAGAGAGAGTAGATTTAAGGTAGAACATTTTTTTAGAGTTAGACATCGGTTGTTGATGAATCAAACGATGAATCAAAAGATCATAAAACTGTTACCACTTGGCATAATCCCCCATGAAAGTGGGGATTGTTATTTTCGGAAGTCAGACCATACATTGGGAGGGCGGAATCCCTTGTGGCTTCCTTCCTGGTGCTCACTTAAACGTCGTCGCAAGGTGAAGTTCCTCGTGGATGAAGCGAGACAGCATTACCCATGGCTTCCTTCCTGGTGCTCACCTGAGTGTTGTTGGAAGTTGCAATCCCTCGCGGTTGAAGTGAAACGACAATATCGCTGGCTCCCTTCCTGGTGCTCACCTGAGCGTCGTGGGAAGGTACAATCCCTCGTGGATGAAGCGAAACGACAATATCGCTGGGTTCATTCCTGGTGTGCTCACCTAAGCGTCGTCGGAAGGTACAATCCCTCGTGAACGAAGCGAAATGACAATTTCGCTGGCTTCCTTTCTGGTGCTCACTTGAACGTCGTCGCAAGGTGAAGTTCCTCGTGGATGAAGCGAGACAGCATTACCGATGGCTTCCTTCCTGGTGCTCACCTGAGCGTTGTTGGAAGTTGCAATCCCTCGCGGTTGAAGTGAAACGACAATATCGCTGGCTCCCTTCCTGGTGCTCACCTGAGCGTCTTTAGAAGGCGCAATCCCTCGTGGATGAAGCTAAACGACAATATCGATGGTTTCCTTCCTGCTGCTCACCTGAAGGTCGTCGGAAGGCGCAATCCATCGTGGATGAAGCGAAATGACATTGTCGCTGGCTTCCTTTCTGGTATCACCTGAGCTTCGTTGGAAGGTGTAATCCCTCGTGGTTGAAGCGAAATGAAAATATCGCTAGCTTCCTTCCTGGTGCTGATCTGAGCGTCGTTTTGGGTTATATAGCCAGACCAAGTCATCTTGCTGGAAGCCAGTAAAATTTGCCTTTAGATCATACCTGGTCTTCATGCAGTCAGTAGTCGATTCGAGGTGTTTTCGCACTGTCCGATGTATCTTGTTCAACCGTTCTCTTAGCTCACTTCTGTACTCCGAGATCATTTGGGGTTTCTCAGGGGATGTCCCGAACTTTATATCAGCTGGCAGACGAATAGCCTTTCCAAAAATGACTTTGGCTGGAGATTGGCCCATCGATGCATGTTCAGCAGCTCTGTACGCCATCAAAAATAGTGGCATATGTCGGTCCCAGTCCCTTTGGTTTTCGTCAACCATCTTGGCGAGGTGCTTATTGAGCGTGCCGTTGAAACGTTCGACCATTCCATCGGATTGTGGATGCAGCGGTGTGGTCCTCGTTTTCTGTATTCCCAGTAGTTCGCACATTTCGCCAAAAACTATTGACTCAAAGTTTCGGCCTTGATCCGAATGTAGCTCACAACGTACGCCGTACCTACTGACCCAATATAACACTAGCTGTTCGGCTACGGTAGTTGCTTCCTGGTTGGGAATGGGGTAGACCTCGGGCCACTTGCTGAAATAATCGGCTACAACCAGTGTGTATTGATTTCCCCATTCGGATTCAGGAAAGGGTCCTGCAATGTCAACAGCATTCCTTTCAAACGGTACACTTACGTTGTATGTTTGCATTTGTCCCCTCAATCGTCGCTTTGGACCTTTGACGGAAGCGCAAATGGTGCATCTGCGACACCAGTCCCCTGCGTCTTCTCGAGCTTGGAGCCAGTAAAACCTTTCCCGCGATTTCGCTAAGGTCTTGTTAACACCAAGGTGGCCTCCCGACGATCCTTCATGCATTTCCTTAACCAGATCGTGGATTGGGCTTTTGGGAAGTATAGTTTGCATCCTATAGGAGCTGCCGTTATCAATCGCAGATCAACGGGCGGCTCCTTTTCTTCAATCCGTCGGCAATGCTTACAATTTGCTGGACATGGACGACGAGATAGGGCGTCAGCATTTCCATGAACTCCACCCTTCCGATGAACAATTTCGTAGTCGTATGACTGCAATCTTTCGATCCATCTCGCAACTTGTCCCTCGGGGTTTTCGAAGTTAAGTAGCCATCTCAGCGATGCATGGTCCGTTCGAAGAACAAATTTCTGGCCATATAGGTACTTGTGGAACTGCTTGGTGGCCTCTAGCTCCTTCCTGGTCACGCCAATAGCTCCTTCCTGGTCACGCAGTAGTACCTCTCACTTTTTGAGAGAACTCGACTGTAATACGAGAGGACTCTTTTTTCACCATCGTTCTGCTGGGAAAGTACAGCTCCAATACCGCCGTCGCTCGCATCGGTGTCAACTACAAACATGTTTCCGGGTTTCGGATATGCCAGCACGGGTGATTCACACAGCTTCTCCTTCAAGGTCTCAAAGGCTACCTGACATTGTTCATTCCAGACATACGGACGATTTTTCTCGGTTAGTTGATGGAGACACTTAGCTATTTTGGCAAAGTGTTTAACGAATCTTCGATAGTAGGTTGCCAAACCCAGAAAACTTCATAGTTGGCCCTTGTTGTTTGGTGTTGGCCAACATTTCACGCCCTCAATTTTCTCAGGGTCTGTTTTGACCCCTTTTGCTGATACGACGTGTCCCAGGTATTTTATTTCAGCTGCGAAAAAGGTACACTTGTCGGGACTAAGTTTCGCCAGTCGCAATCGGGAGAAAACCTCTTCTAAGTTCCGCAAATGCTCTTCGAACGTTTTGTCGATAACAATGATGTCATCTATGTACACCAAGCAGATTTTCTAGGTTAGGCCTCGTAGCACGTATTCCATCAGGCGTTCGAAAGTGGCTGGAGCATTGCAAAGCCCAAATGACATCACCACAAATTGCCACAATCCGGTCCTAACTAAAAATGCGGTTTTCTCTCAGTCCTTCTTGTCGATTTCTACCTGCCAGTAGCCACTCTTGAGATCGAGTGTAGAAAACCATTTTGCGTCTGCTACAGTATCCATGATGCCATCGATGCGTGGGAGCGGGTAACTATCTTTCTTGGTGACATCGTTAAGCTGCCTATAGTCGACATAAAAACGAGTGCTACCATCCCTTTTCTTTGCTAGAACTACAGGCGCGGCCCATGAACTGACAGAAGGTTCGATAACGCCTTGTTTTTCCATGTCCGAGATCAGTGCGCTCACTTCTCCTTGTTTGGCTATAGCAAGACGTCTTGGCGCTTGTAGAATTGGCTTGGCTCCCTGTGTATCGATGACGTGAGCTACCATACTCGTTCGGCCTTGGTCATTCCGGGCTTTTTGAGAAGATGTCACTGTACTTGGTGACCAGATCAGAGGCTCGCTTGAATAGCTGCACTGGCAATTTGACCTGCTTCAATATTGCAGACGTGGACTCCCGGGCTTTGTCTGCGTCTTGCCTCCTTTTCCAATGATGGTCGTGAGTAGCTTCCAAAGAGGTGATGGTGGAAACAGGCTGGCAGCTGCCGATGACTTCTCCCGCTTTGATGCTCGTGGTTGAGTCTGCGGTGTTAAGGACTCTTACCGGCCCGTATCCGTTCCTTATAGATCTTACAAGGCTTCGTCGCACAATCAAACTGCGCAATGCGAACGTCTTGGTTGGCTCTAACAGATAAGATCGCTGGTCTCCAAAATCACCATCAAGCTGGCCCATACAATGTTCTTGGAAGAATACGGTACATCAGTGTCGGCACATACTACAACATTTATCTTGGGAATTTAGACGCTGGACGCTCCATCAAAACTTCGACATTCCACCATTTCAATACCCGTTTGCCCAAATCCAACGTGATTCCATGTGGTCGCAGAAAATCCATTCCGAGAATGCAGTCATCCATAATGTTCGCGACCAGAAAATTATGTCGGAACACAAGGTCTCCCAACTGTATCTGGAGATTAATCTCTCCATAGACAGGTGCAGTTTCTCCGGTAGCTGTCCGTAGTGAGTAAATTCTGCCCTTGTGAAGTAGTTGTTGCCTCACATGGTCTGGTCGGATAATCGATCGGATTGCACCGGTGTCGATTGTTATGGTGCAATGTCCTCCGTCAACTTGACCCGGAAGGCATAAGTCGGCTTCTCCACGATGTAGTCTTGAAACAGTGATGGTGGTGCTGGGGACGTCGATCCTCCTAGCCAACCTCTGCTCTTACATGTTTCCCGACCCCTCAGTTTGAAGGGCTTCTATTCTGGGCTCCTGACTCGGTCTGGATCTCCTCCTTGCTGCACACGCTGGACAATAGCTCGGTTTTCTTCGCTTCTTGCAGTCTCTTTGCTGGTGGCTCTTACATGTTTCCCGACCCCTCAGTTTGAAGGGCTTCTATTCTGGGCTCCTGACTCGGTCTGGATCTCCTCCTTGCTGCACACGCTGGACAATAGCTCGGTTTTCTTCGCTTCTTGCAGTCTCTTTGCTGGTGCCCCTTCTCTCCGCAATTCCAGCATCTAGGCGCACCATTTACATGCGGGTCTCGCTCGATTACCACGCGCTCACACCTGCACTCGTCTGTCACTACGTCGCGAACCCGGGCAGTGGTCCGAGTTACATTTTTCGCTGCCTCAAAGTTCAAACTATAAGCCAATGCATCCTTAACCGTTTGCTTTTGGGCTAAACGCACGGTTTGTTGCAGTTCCTGGTCCTTCAGTGCGCTGATAAATGCTTCTGTCGCTACGTCATCTCGATGTTCGGGGTCGTACGCTAGGTCAGCCAAAAGTGCCAGTCGCTCAATGTATTGGGCTAGCTGCTGTAAAGCTTCACCAGACTTCTGCATCCGATGTCGTAGCTGTGACCGATAAATCTGCTTTAGATGATCGTCTCCGTAACGTATGTCGAGTGCATTCATTATAGCAGCCGGGTTTGAGTGCACTCAACAGGGATCGTCTGCAAAAGCTCGGCAGCTGGGCCTCTTAGAGCAAGAATTAGTGCAGTTGCTCGTTCGTGTTCATTCCAGTGATTTGCCCTTGCGGCAGCTTCAAACTGGGTTTTTTAAATACTCCAGACCGTTTGCCCATCGAATATTGGTGCTTCCACATTTCTGGATGTGCTTTGCGCTGCGGTTGTAAGCGGGGCTGGTGAGGTGGTTACTACTGCCTTCGCTGCTCCCGATTCTTTTTTCACTTTCTCCATGTCATGGTTCATTCTCTCTTCGACCTGGCTGATCTCATAGTTGATTTTCTCCTCAACCTGGCTGACTTTCTCCTCGACCTGGTAAACCTTTTCCTCGACGCATTTAATTTGTTTGTTCAGGCTACCGAGCTCCGCTTTTATTTCGGTTGACTGTTTTTGCACTTCCTTGATTTCGATCGCTTATTGGTCCAGCTTCGCTGATTGTTCATCTAGCTTCGCGGTTAAACTGGATGACTATTCACTTACCTTCGCAGTTAAATCGGATGACTGTTGTCGCTGCAGCATTAACATTTGCATCAGCGCATTTTCTGGTTCCTTTGGTTTTGGTGTTTCCGCTTCACCACCTTCTGCGCCTTTTTCTGCATCTGAAGGCTCACCCGAACCCAGATACGCACCTTCCGATTCAATCGCGTCACGCAAGCGTGCAATCAGTATGGCTTGTGTACCTTGCGTGGCCAGATTTCGCTGTTCCAACTCCTCTTTGAGCTCCGATATGCTCAATTGGTTAATTTTTAGATGTAAGTTCCCTGGCATTTTTATTGTTTCGGCTATTTTTCCACCAGTTTCCACGTTAATTTTCACTATTGTGCAATTCCAAAATGTTTGAACGTTTTCACTTCCAAAATTTTCTTTCTCACTTCTTGACACCACTGTCGCGTGTTATGGTTCGCGGCCAATAATTGTCATTTTCATGAATAAAAACAACCCTAAACAAGTTGGGTAAACAGACCTACGCTCATGTCAGAAGGGTTTTGTATTCAATTTACAAAATGCAGTCACCAGATCGAATCAAATCAAGAAACATGTCAAAGACGATTTTATTGGACAAAATATGAAATGCGAAGATCATACTATTTTTAACAAAGTTCAATGAATTTCGGCTTTTGAGGTTTTTGGTATTGTTATACTCATAAATATCTCCCTTGATAATTATTTCAGATGTCCATCCGCGACGGAGGAAACACGTTATTCATGTATTTCCCCCCTGTGCCCCCACTGAAGCAAAAACTGACAGTTTAAGAACTGTTTTGAAAAGCTCCCATGAAAACTTTCATTTTATACTCATACCGGCTACGTTTGATGAATTTTTTTTCAGGGGCCACTCTCCTGTGCTGAAATCATCGATTCATGGCCAATTCTTTCGAATCCTAGAATGGTTACAAAACCCTTTTGCTAGGAGCTCTCTCCCACCTCCTTGACTTATTTCACTTATGAGCATTAATTGTAGGTACTCATCTTCAGTCATTCATTGAATTGAATCAAGTGTTCAAAGCATGCACCTTAAACGTTGAAGTTGGGAAAAAATAACTCCAAATCATTCAATCTTCGCATTTAAAACAGCCACTATCTTGTTTTACGATTACTGATACTACTAGCTGAACCGATTCTCAAAGATATACATGGCACCTATCATTCCTGAAATTTTCATGCAAATCCTAGCAAAACTGTAGTGTCTGAGTCTGTAAAAAGCGCATGTTGTTCCATAGCCATATGTTGCCATAGTAATACATGCAGCGCATATTGTTCCATAGTAATATATGAAAATTCAAACCGCTGTAACTTCGCTAAAAATGCTTCAATCTTTATGAAACTTTCAGGATAGATCAATCTTATAAATAGACATCTACGTACTGAATTTCATTGAATTTAAGGGTACCGTTAAGATTTTATTCAAGAAAACATAAAATCGATAAATCATACTATTACTAACAAAGTTGAGCGAATTGCGACTTCTCACGTATTTGTTGTTGTTGTACGCACCAAGGCCTACATCCCTGATTTTTTTCAGATTTTTCGGATCACAGGTGTCCAATCGCGAGGGGGGGGGACACAAATTTTTCGTGTATTTCCCCTCCCTGTGCGCCCCTTGAAGCAAATTTTGCCAAACTGAGACCAGTTTTGAAAAGTTCTCATCAAGACCTTTCATTTGATACCCATATCGGCTACCTTCAATGAAATTTTTTTTTCGGGGGGTCACTCTCCTATATGGGGAGACCCCCCTTAAATACCTTATAAAATTTTTTTGTAGTTGAACTTTGAAGAGATCACCACTTTACACCTCTATACAAAATTTGATGTTTCTAGCTTAAGTAGTTTCCGAGAAAAACTGCTGTGACACACGGACGGACGGACGGACGGACGGACGGACGGACGGACGGACGGACGGACAGACGGACAGACGGACAGACTGGTCGCGAAACTAGTAGGGTTTTGTAAAATTATTTTACAAAACCCTAAAAATGAACTTTATTCTAAAATCCAAAAATAGTTCGGTTAGACTTTTCCCTCAACCTTGCAAATCTATACTTAGTTCAATTAAATATTGGAGAAAGAAAGCTGCAGGTGCTTAAAAGTTAGACGTTGCTTTTTCGCAACGTTAGCCGGAAATGGGTTTAATTGTTACACAAATAAAAACCTTAGAGAAAATTCAAACCCAATTCTGGATATATACTTACATATATTATTATTCTATTATGCTTATTTACTCATACTTACTCCATCTGAAAACCTTATTACATCGTCGCAGACAATTATCGAATTTTTTCTCAATTTACTCATTTATATGTTATAAATTCCGGTGAAACCTTTTAATTGCGACCTCAACCCACACCCATCTAACCCTGCTGTGCATATCAATTTCGTAAATTGTTTTAACCGCTCATAAAATCTTTTCACAGATTCCGACGATTCGCCCGGCGTCTACTTGCGTGAGGATTTCCTCGGTGGCCCCACGGAATTACGAGCCCCAACCGCAGAGCGTGCTGCCTTGTTTTTAGACGCAGCCCTCGCAGGACGACCGCATAGTGGGCTCGAGCCTGCCATGATATTCACATTGCATGTCTATCAGTACAGCTTATCACGGAAAGGTGGAGGTAAGTTTTAAACGCGCGATGGATGCCGCGACAAATCGTAAATGAAAGAAGTTGAAAGCAAGCGAGTGGATGAATAATGTCCTGGTTCTTATATCAATAATTAATTAATTTTCACATTAACAGTTGCGGGAGGACGAAGCCGGTTACATCTAATCGATTTGGGTGGCTGTGCGAATCGAAATGGTGGCATACCACTGTCAGGAATTGGAAATATCTTGTTAGCGATATTGAGTGGGCAAAGACATCCTCCCAACAAGGATCATCCATTAACGCCTCTGCTGAAAGACTGTTTAGCTCCTTTAGATTGTCACGTAACGATTTTAGCTCATGTTTCACACTCGCAGGTGAGTATGAGAATGATTTACTTTGAAGTCATTTATTTTTGAAAATGATGTGGGATTTTCTAGACTGTTATCCTTGCTTCAATTCCCGACTAAAACAGCAATTCCAATAAACAACTTCAGAAGGGAAATTCAAATTTGAATCTCTCATCCTGACTTGCCATTATTCGGTTACAATCCATTCTCTAGAAAAACTGTCTCTTCATTGGAAAACATTTTTCTGTTCTATTTAAATTTTCAACAACACTTAGTCTGTAAAATCCTGCATATAAATTTCGTGTGATTTATGCAAACGATATCGACCCTGTCTCATGTATCCTCCCTTCTCTGTCTTTTCGGTCTCATGCTATTGCAGACACACGCCGATGCTCTTACCACCATCCAACTAGCTTCCCGAATCCACAGGATGCGACGGCGAAAGCATCGATTTCCCATTTCATCGGATAAAGCGCTTGGCATGGCCTCAGGTAAGGAGTTAATTCGCTACCATCTATTCAATTTAATGGCACTGAATATATGCATGCCAAGCAGTTGCCATTTGAATGTTTTCGTTATTGCCAAGGACCATTTAAGAATTTCACCAATCCCGACAAATTCCAGCACATCAATCTGGCGGTTCATCGGAAGGACCAGATCCATCAAGTTCTGATTTATCGGCCGACACCGTTATTTATATGGGGCCTTGTGACGATGCAACGGACGGGGAGCATCCGCCGGTCTATTTGCCGTCCCTGAGCTCGGGCGATAATCGATGTGCCATGAATAAAGTTCTCAAGGGTGCATGTGTAGATGGGAAACCGTCGTCGTCATCATCCTCAGCGACGGGCTCGTCGAAAATACCGGCCAAAAAGGGTAGTGTGGCGAAACGTGAGTACTTTACCGGATGGTTATTGCATGTGTATGATGTTTTATGGAGTAGTTTGATAGTACAAAATGAGTGTCCTTAAATGCCGTTTGGCACTAAGAATCTCTTAAGTTTTGTACGTGAGTGGTAAAAACACTTTAAACTGAAAATCAGAAAGCGTTAGCTTAAGTCGTAAAAGATTTGGGTCAATATCCAGAAAACGTGTCTTTTTTCATCCTATTCAGGCACGTAGAATGATTAAAATTGTTTTTTTTTACTTTCCATTGCAGCCCAAAGTCCAATTGTAGTGCAACGAACCGATAGCTTAAAGCGTTCCAATGTTCCTAATTCTAGTTCAGTACCCGTCCCGTCCACAGATCTCCAATCAGCAATTTTCACGCCTGCCCTCGTATCCGGTCACAGTTCCCAAAAGAGTGTGTCAGCCAACTCATCGCCAAAGATGGTGTCCGGAGTGATGCGACATCCTGGTATAAATAAAGGTTCTAATGTTCCTACGCCCAAAGGCTCTCCATTGCGTAGGCCTACCGCAGCCTGTGGCTCCAACCCGGAAAGTCCGATGAGGCAAATTAGCGAGGAGCAATGGATTGATGGTCCTAGAGTATCTCGTTCGAAAGTGGCGGAAGCCAGGCATCTCATGAGAGAGATCAATCACGTCAAACAGTGTGAGACCTGGGTTGATGGACCCAAGTCAGGCAGTCAAAAATCTCTCACGGTAGCGAACCTACCGAAAGGGCAATCGACAAACGGGTATGGATTCATGGACAACCATAAGAAGAGTATGATCCGGCAATGGGTTGAGAATCAGTCAAGCCACGTAATGCAGTCGCTGACGACATCCCCCTCGCACCAAACGCAACCAATGACACAGCAACAAATGCAACAGCAGCAACAACAATTACAGCAACAATTACGCACAATGACATATCAATTAACGCAATTCAGCAAACAAAAGTCTGATGAGGATCAACATTCGGTGGGCAGCCACGTCGAGATGATCAACCCGATTGGACCAGGTTTACTCAATAATGCTTACAATTCAAGTAACGCAGTAGAGTCAGCTGTTCGTAGTGGTCTTTTAAACTTAAGTAATAGTAATAAACTCGAGACTGATATGCATTCGGAAAAATCAGGGTTATCCGCACAAATAACTCAACATTGCCAAGATGGGCTTGACATGCCTGAAGAAGAAGATCAAGATAGTGGACCGTCAGAAGTCCCGCCAGCGCTTCCACTAATTGAACCTCTAGGTTCGAGAGAAATTTCACATGAGAGCCTGCATCGGATTATTTCGAGGCATGTTTCCAGAGAAAGCCTGTCTTTGAGTCATCATAACGCTCCGACGATAGACTGTGGCCTACAAGTGACGGAGGAAGAAATTGCCAAAACAATGGGCTGGTGAGTGTTTTGTGTTTGTAATGCGTAGCTGTGAAAAAAAAAATTATAAATTTTTTTCTTTGAACAGTGAGCATCCTTTAGCTGCTTTGAGCCATGGAGATGTATCGATAGTTTCCAGCTTCAACATAGGCGACGCGTTTAGCGATTGCGCGCTCGGTGAAAGAACAAGGTAAATTTATTTTTATTTTTTCAAAAAAAAAAAACAATTCTGTAGCCCTCCTTCTCCGTCATCTAGGAACCAGTTTGACCAGCTAGCGCGACTCCGTGAAATTTTCACCTCCCAGCTTGCCATGGCCGAAGTGACGCCAGCTTTCCGAATAAATGATGCAGGCAGTGTCTATAGTGAACCCGCCTTTCGTTTCAATGCAGGTCCTGGAAGTGTTTGCAGTGAACCCGCATACCGTCCGCCCAGCCCAAGGTATTTGAATCATCTCCCAGTACATTCATCCATCTTCCAAAAAAATACAGATATTATTTCACCAAAAAGGTGCAGTGGTTGCCGACAATCACTAAATCCATCCCGAACGCCGAGCCAAACTTCTCTGCCGAGTCTGAATGGAATCATGCAAATTGCTGGAATGGAGCAGTATGCATCACTCCGACATCCGGACGGAGCTTCGGATCCGAATCTACAAAAAATGGAGAAACAGGGGGTCAATAATGCTGAACATGAGGATGAGGAGACGACTGAGAAAACTGAACTGCTGGCAAAATTAGCCAGTGAAGGGGCGCCAATAGTTTCACAAAGTCAAATTTCTCAGCTCCCCATGTTACCTCTCACTACCTCAGAAGCGGCTTATGATAGTGGTCACGACTCATCAACACCTCGAACTTCGAAACACTCTGGAATTTCAAGACGTGCCGAGAGCGGGTATCATAGTGTTGCAACAGCTCGCGATAGTGATGAGTCGAGCTTCATGTCAGGCATTTCCAAGGATCATCATAATCGCATCACAATGAAGAAAAAACGCCAGGACAAATCACTTTGCAATTGGCTGAGGAACCCCTTCACATGCACATATCCTGAGACGGAGGGCGAGATTAGCGATTTTTGAGGTAGGTTCAAAGTTATTCCTGATATTCTTCCATTAGTTCAGTATGCTGAGAAGACTGCTATTAGCCGAGGAGGATTGTGTAGAGGGATTTCAATATTTGAAATCCAAAACCCACCGAGATATGATGAGTTGATAGAAAGGATTAGGAAGGAACACATAGTTATGTTATTGTCTGCTATATACTTATATAAGTTATATATAATGTGCCAGTGCTTTATCGGTTTTATGTCTGTTAATGAAAACAAAAAATAACGAAAAAAGGTTCTATGGAATTTGTTAGTTGTTACAGACTCTGTTACTTAATTATTGTGTTTATGAGTTATTTGCTAGTTCAAACAGTTAAAAACTTAGTGGACATATAATAGTATGTCAATAGACCAAAACATAATTAAAAGAAATAGACGATATATCTTCAAGAAAACATTCATGATGAAATAATTCGTCAATTTGTCTATTTCAGCAAATTTTGTATTAATTTAAATGTTTAAAGATACCAAACAATAATTTGATATAGTTTACATCATGGTTTAAGGTTTGCTCGATGGATATTTATTTTATTGTTATGATTTTGATTCACTTTCACAGCTCTTCAGCTCTGCTCACGGAATTTTCAGATTGGCCCCATTAGATTGCGCCAATTATACAACTACCACCTTATATGTACAACTAAGCTTTAATAAATTGAGGAGACAAGTGAGCTGATTAGTTAAACTTATGTGACCAGATATTTTCCGAGCAAAATCGGACCTCTAAATCAGTCATCAGTTTTTTCGGTTGAAGTCGGATCTCCATACAAACATTTCATTAGAAATCGGATCTACAAATAATGAAAATTCAAACTGTTTACACGCTAGCTTCGAGTTTCTATTATTTCGATTAGGAAGTAATAGATGTTAATAAAGAACTTTGTGTTTCAACAATTATATATTCTGACAGTTTGATTTCAAAATTTAGCCAAAGAAACATTTTCGTCCAAACACTTGAACTTCTTCAGAATACACTGAAGAAGTCCAAGTGTTACGGACGGAACACGTGTCTGTAGATATTAAATAAATCACGGTTACCGGAAAAAAAATAAAAAAAGGTTTGTTTGTCTAAATATTTAATAGTGTCAGAATGGCAGAATGGGTAATGAATAAAACCAATCGAGTTCAACCAATTTAGCCTTTTTATTTAATTAATTTCTCTCCGTAAGCAACACACGTCTACTCGACTTTGCTGGCGTGCTCGACTAACTGCATTTCACGAATGGCATCCGTTGTTGCCAGTTGTCCAGTTTCTCCAGTGTTGACAGTTAAGCCATCCTGGAGTGACGCGTCCCGAGACACGTCTTCAACCATGGCGGGATCGGAACTAACTTCTGATCCGTTGATTTATCGTCGCTGTTCGCTTCTGGTCCCAAGGAACACCAGGGTTTCAACCGCTCCGTATGGAATACAGATTGGAACGATCGTTGATTCCGATCGCAATCTTCTCAATCTCCAATGAAGTTTCGGTCGCAATCCAATACCCGATTAATTAGATACGGTCCCTTGTAGCGTGGCTGTAATTTTCGAGATTCTCTGGTCGCAGAAGGCACGCTATCGACTACAACCAGACCGTTAACCGCAAACTGTTTTGGTTGCCCGAGTTCTTTTTTTAAACGTTCTTTCCATTTTTGCTTTTCGATGTTAATTCTATTTCGTCATAGCAAATTTCCGTGGATTTAGTCCCATCCAACTCGTGTAGTGCTTCGAGCAGCTTATTCGGAAGAATGTCACGTAGCTGGTATTGGAATACAATCGCATTCGGCGTGTGACCGGTAGTCGAGTTTGCTTGGTAATTTAAAACGAATTGTAGCCTTTTAAAATTTCGGTCCCATTTGCGTTCGTTATCTGTTGAAGTTTGCAAATATAGAAGAACAGATTAATACGCTCTTTCGATTTGGCCATTTGCCCTAGGGTCCTAACCGCATTTAAAACATGGCTGATATCGTTATCAGCACAATAAATTTCAAACTTTTTGGGAGTGAAGGCTGCGCCTCGGTCTGGTATGATTCGTCGCGGAAGCCCAAAAAGGTAGTTAGATCATTTGGCGCATGAATTACTGGGAGCGTACCCGCCGACTTTACAGCTTTTACCACAATATATTTCGAAAATGAGTCAGTTATTCCTAGCACGTATTGGTTTCCAGCGGTACTTTTAGAAAAAGGTCCCAAGTGGTCTACGTGTATCATTTCGAACGGGATAGGGGCAACCGGGCTAACATAGAGTTTCCCAACTGACTTCCCAATATCCCTTTTAAAATAACAGCATTCGATACAGGCAGCGATATATCCCTTCACGTAATATCTTTCGCTTGAACCAATAATAGGGCCGTATCTGTTCTAACGTTTTGACCACCACAAAATGTCCTCGGCCATCATGAGCTTCCTTTACAACTCTCCAGCGTACAGCTTTTAGCACGACCCATCGAAGCTCTCCCCGCACTTTCCTCCCCTTATCCGCGTGATATTTCGTAGTGCCTCGGCTTGTTGTTGAATTGTAACCAGCCAGTATTCGTCAGTAATATTGACTGTTAAAATCCTCTCAACAACTTCAGTGATATTTTCGGTAGGTGCACGACTTAAGGCATCCACATGCTGCATCCTGCGGCTGTCCCGGTGAATTAGTTTAAAATCATACTCAGACATCTTCAGCCACCATCGTGCTATCCTTGGAGGTAGGGGCTTCTTTAGTCGCACCATGTTAACTGCAGAGCAATCTGTTACAATCATGAAAGGTTTCCCTAACACATAGATTCGGAACCTTTTCAACGATTCTACGATAGCGAGTACTTTCAGCTCATACGAATGGTAATTTTTCTCTGCCTCGCTACAACAACGGCTATAGTAGCAAACCGGTTTAATCTCACCAGAAGATTCTTCCTGGAAAAACACCCCGGCCAACCCTTTGGAACTCGCATCTGTATGGATGTCATAGCGTTTTGTCTGATCGTACAAGCACAGAATAGGCTCGTTGAATAACATCTCCTTCAGACGGCTAAATGCGGCTTCTTGATCAGCATCCCATAGGAAAGTTGCATTTTTCTTCAGTAGGTGGGTGATTGGTCGTGCTATTTCGGCAAAATTTTAAACGTATTTCCGAAAAAAACTGGTTAACCCTAAAAATCTTCGAACGTCGTTAACATTTTCGGGTGTTGGAAACTATTTTATCGCTACTACTTTTATCTCCCTAGGTGCTATACTGCTGGCGTTCACTCGGTGGCCCAAAAAGTTAATCTCACTTTCCAAAAATCTGCATTTTGAGCGACGGAGAGTAATTCCGACTGCTCGAATCACTTCGAGTACCTTCCGCACCTTTTCCATGCCTTTGACAAAATTTTATCTCCGTTTTGATTTTTCCCGTAGAGCGATATTTTCCTCCACCGAAGCCAGAAAATTCGATTTCAGTCGGTTTGACTGGCCCAATGGCGTCAGCAGCGGATCGAGCTAAAAATGAACGTGAGCTTCCTGAGTCTACTATTGCGAATATACTTTTTCCCTTGACATTTTTTTTTTTCGGCGGCAATAGCGGTCCAGAAACAATCGATAAATTTTCCTCCTCCTGTTTTTGCAATACGACATCTGACTGCCGTAGTGTAGATCCTCTCGATTGTTGAGCTCTGTCGAGGCATTCGCTCGTTCTTTATTCCGTACGACGGCAATGATCGCAACGCGGACGTCGTTGTGGATGCGGA
The DNA here is from genome assembly GCA_963969285.1 of Odontomyia ornata. NCBI lineage: Eukaryota > Metazoa > Arthropoda > Insecta > Diptera > Stratiomyidae > Odontomyia > Odontomyia ornata. Next base: position 53,027,290 of record OZ017740.1, on the reverse strand, counting down.
CATTGGACTGCCAAATGACCTCGCTGACGGCAATTGAAAAATGTCGGTCCAGTTTCGCGCATTTCGACTGGCCTAGTACTCGACACTCGAACCGACTGGTCGCGTAGCGGCACAAATTCACTACGTGATGCACGCATCTGATGTGGATCTATAGCCGGCACAACATTCTCCTCGAAGCGGCTAATCGCCATGTGAAATTCTTGTAGTTCAGCGATTTCACTTCCCGAAAGAGCATTCTGCAGTACTGGATGACTGAGACCTCGTCGGATATATTGTACTTTATGATTGCTGCGTCTGACACTTCTCTCCGTCGCCCAATTGCCGTCATTTTAAAAAGTATTCGTCCAAAATTTCCAAATATGCACGAATCGTTCTCATCAACTTTAAATGCACATCGGCTTCGTCACTTCGAGTAGGGAAGTCGATCACTAGTTTGTTCGCATACTTTGGGAAACTATTAAATACTTACATTTGTCCGTCGTTCCATATTTTTGCATATCCGCACAGTTTTAATTGTGCTGCAAACAATACCGATTTATCGTCCTAAGCGTAGACCTCCTTCAACTCGCATATGTGCTTAGTAAACTGTTCTACCGTCCAATATCGCTTGTTCAAGTCGAAACTTAGCAACATCTCCGCAATGTCGCGGACGGAGAAAAACGTTCTCGTTTGTCGATATGTTGATTCTAGGAATGCCTGCTCCCTTTCCAGCAAAGTGCGTTCACGCTGTTGAAGATTTATTGGCCGTGACGCCTCATGCTCATGCATCACCTCCTCGGCTTCTCGGGGTGCGCCCTTCTCCTCCGTTGGGGTGATTTCGTCGTCATGACCACTCGCGTTGCCAATTAAATTTCGTACAATTTGAACTTCGTTCATCTGCCTTGGAGTGCTGCTTGCTTCTGGGAAATCTGTGTACTAACCTTTTGATTAATTCGGGTTTATATCCCGACGTCGGCAGCCCACGCTCGCGGCATAAGTCTTGTAACTCTTTTTTCGTTTTAATCACGTACATGACTGAATCCACTTCTAAACTGTCAGAATGGGTAATGAATAAAACCAATCGAGTTGAACAAATTTAGCTTTTTTCTTTAATTAATTTGTCTCCGTAAGCAACACACGTCTACTCGGCTTCGCTGGCGTGCTCGACTGACTGCATTTCACGACTGGCATCCATTGTTGCCAGTTGTCCAGTTTTTCCAGTGTTGACACGATAATAAAATCGATCTCTATAAAAAGCACTTGTTTCCAGCAAATCATGACTTAGGATGTTGACATTGAATTTATAATTCCAAAAATAAATGAATGCAAACAACGTATATGCATAATGTTGAAAATTCGAAATCCCCAAAAATGTCATCGTGTCAGCTTGGTTCACGAGGTACTGCATCGACTTTCAACGGTTGCTCGGTTTCCACAGGTAAAGGACCCAGTTACGGGTGACTCCATCTTGCCCAGGATACAATTCTATGATGCGACCCGTACCCCACTGAAGAGGCGTCAAATTATCGTCTTGAATGATAACAACGGATCCAATCTGGATATTGCACCCGGGGCTAGACCATTTTGTAAGCATGTTAAGCTCACTCACATACTCTTTACTCCACCTGACCCAAAAGTCCCGTTTGATTTTCTGAATATGCTGCCAGGTAGATAGTCGATTGGTTGAAATATCTGAATGAACGTACTCAGGCAAGTCAGACAATGTCGCCGATAAGAAAATGGGCAGGAGTTAGGACAGAGAGATCGTTCGGATAAGAGGAAATAGAAGTTAAAGGTCTCGAATTTACAACAGCTTCAATTTCTATGATGAGAGTATTTAATTGCTCAAAAGTGAATAACTGATTTCCGAGAACTCGTCGGAGATTATGCTTGAATGATTTCACGGCCGCTTCCCATATACGGCCGGCATGTGGAAATTGTTCAGGTATGAACTTCTACTTGATTTCTTTATTTGTAACGAAATGATGTACTGACTTATCCTTAATCGCGGCAACTATGGCGTCCTAAATTTCTTTAATTTCGTTCCTAGCCCCGACAAAATTGGTGCCGTTGTCTGAGAAAATAGTACTGCAAACTCCTTAACAAGCCACAAACCGCTTGAGGTCTGCAAGAAAGGAGATCACCGACAACTTCTAGATGACCGGCTTTTGTAGCTATACAAATGAATACTGCTATATATGCCTTGATATTAGTTTTATTGCGAAATTTCTTTTCTTTGATAGAAATAGTTCCGCAATAATTGATACCGCTATTTGTGAATGTTTTAACTGTAGCTGTTCGTTCTTTTGGACACTTCCTATTATGTATTCTATCGGTTTCAGCTTTGCTCTAGGACAGCAAACGAAATCTCTGATTATCTAGCGCACCTGATTGCGCCCATTTATGAGCCAATAAGCATGACGGAGATAACTAAGAGTGTCTTGAATGCCTCCATGTAGACATCGTTCGTGCTTCTGCTTAATAATCAAGTTAATAATGTAAGATTTTGGCAAAAGTATCGGATGCTTGTGTTGATATGATAAGGAAGATTGTTGCAATCGCCCACCGACGCGTATTACTCCTTGATCAGCCAAAAATGGAGACAGCGATAACAATTTACTTTTTGAGGATACGGTCAATCCTTTTTTAAGGTCTTTCAATTCTGAGGCGAAATTAAATTTCTGTACCAACAACAATATAAAAATTTTAGCAGCGCGTAATTATTCCACGGTGAGGTTTAAAGGTTTTGTAGTCGCTTGACGTATTCGATAACACCAGGATGTAATTCGTAACAATTTTTAGAACGACGCAAATAGATGGAAAAAGTCGCTGTCTGCTATATTTAACCACGGTTTTACATCCGGAATGAGGCGTGGAGTACATCTTCCCTTCGTGCAATTCACTCAAGACTGCTCGTTCTCCTTGAGTGAGCGCTGTCTCTCTTCGCGGACAACCATCTCCCTTGCATCCTCGTTTCGACGCAGATACATAGAGCGGCGCTTTCTAGCAAGGAGGTTGACAGGTATCACGCCTGCAATGACTCTCACCACCGAATGAGAGACTGTCGGATACGAAGATGCAATCCTCAGCGCTCCTCTTCTCTGTACCTGTGCCAGGCGTTTTCAGTAAACCCCCTTACTGAGAGCGTCGCCCAATACCTCTGCTCCGTATAGTAGCACTGGCCCTACAGCACTCATCAAGAGGCGTCTTCTTGATAGGCTGGGTCCCCCTACGTTGGCCATAAGTCGACTCAGAGCCGATACTCCTGAAGCAGCCCTCTCAGCCGTTGCCCTCATTTGCTCAGAGAAATTCATCTTCGAGTCGATCAATAACCCCAGGTACTTCACCGCTGACTTCAATTCGTTTAGTATGTCTCCAATACTGATCATCCTTACTCTAGGGATTCTCTTTTTTGTCAAGATGACCACTTTCTTTCCAGTGCTAAACTGAGCCCGCGAGCCGTCATCCAGTCTCTCACTCATCGCATTAGCATAACCAGCCTAAGTTGCGCTTGTTCAGCGGTGCGTCCAGCGACCAGAGCCCCAACATCACCCGCATAGCCGATGAAGCGTGACTCATCTGACCTTTCCAGTCCCAGTAGCCCATCGTAAGACACGTTCCGCAGGTCTGGACCAAGGATAGATCCCTTGGCAACACCCGATGTAACCGTCATCTTTCGTTGGCCCTTTGTCGCGTCGGAGAGCAGGCTTCGGTTTTTTAAGGTAGTCCCTCAAAAGCTGCATTAGATATTTTGGAACTTGAAAAGGGTTTTCCAATGTATCCAGAATATTCACCCATCTAGTGGAGTTGAAGGCGTTCCTGACATCGAGTGTCACCAACAGCACGATTTGTCGCTTGGTGCGACTATGTGCCTCTGCCTTTTGGCCCACGCTCACCACCTCTGCAGTCGCATTGATAATAGAACGTCCTGCTGTAAAGCCATACTGCCGAGGAAATAGGATCCCAACAGAACGAATCGTGTCAGTAAGTCTTCCCTTGATGAGTCTCTAGAACTTTCCAAGCCGTGTCTAGCATGCATAACGGTATGCAGACGGCGATTCGAGATTTCTCTTCCCCTTGCTGATCAGCACGAGCCTCGCCACCTTGCATCGTACCGGGAAAACCCTGTCCCGTAGGCAAGCGTTAAATGTGGTGAACAGCAAGTCAGGAAAATGGTGATAAACAAGCCGCAACACTTCAGCCAGAACACCACCTGGATTTGGAGCCTTCATCGATTTCAATGAAAGGACTGTCTCCTGCAGTTCCGCCTGTGTGAAGAGTGGACACTGGACTGCTGTTTTACTATGGACAGCTTCAACACGGAAGACTCCTCGGCGGGGAAGACTCCTCGCACTATCCCATCCATCTTTTCCGCATTATGTATGCACGGCTTCCGTAGGGCTTTGCGCTGGTAGCCAAGGCCCCATGGATCTTTGTTCACATTTTCCACTAGGTCTTGCTATTGTTAATCAATTTGCGAAGGCATTTCCTGGCCGACTTATATGCTGCCACCCGGTTGCTGCCTCGTCACGGCTCCGCGCCCATTGAGCCTCACTCCGAAGCTTGTGACACTTCCTGTGCTTTTCAGCGATTTCAGTTGACCACTAGTACACGGGAGGTTTGCTGTGCCGGAGTTTTCGACGGGGCATAGAAGTGCAGCAAGCAGTCGTAATGATGCTTATAGTTGAGTTCACCACGTCTCGAGCTGCCAATTCTTCTGTCCCCTCGGAAGCTCCTGCTCCTGCTGTGAGCACCTCGACGAACCTCTCGACGTCCATTTTTTTGATGTTCCATCCAGTTGTAGAAAGCCGAGAGAACGCAATGATAATCACTGGCTGAGTAGTCCTCTAATACTTTCCAGTTGTGTATCCTCCGTACTGAGGACTCCGAGGGGAATGTCACGTCCGGTGTGGTTCCCTCACAGCCAATACAGTTCCATCCAGTTGTAGAAAGCCGAGAGAATGCAATGATAATCACTGGTTGAGTAGTCCTCTAATACTTTCCAGTTGTGTATCCTCCGTACTGAGGACTCCGAGGGGAATGTCACGTCCGGTGTGGTTCCCTCACAGCCAATACAGTGGAAAGTTGGCGTAATTCCGGTGTTTCGTACGAGAGCGCCGTTCTGGCCACCATTTCCAGGATTTGTTTTCCCCATGGATCTGTTTGAAGCATGCCCCATTCGATTGCTCTAGCATTGAAGTCTCCCCCAACGAGCACGTTGCCCTCAGCGTTCGAGACAGCGTCCTCCAGAGCATTAAGCATGGCTTGGAAAGATGATATCGATTCGTTTTACGTTAATTACACACTAAAAAAGGTGGTCCCTGAGCATCGAATCGCCACGAAATCATCCCCCCGTCCACAACTCTGCGCTTGGAAATTAATGTTTCAAACCCAGATGGCGGCAGTACCAGTTTCGTCAGGATACCATAATGCAGGACTTTTATCATGGTGTTGCTCACTCAGCAGCAAGAAGTCGGCTTTCATATCCCTCGGAATACAGTCTGCCTCCCTCATACACTCTTTTCTTTTATGTCCCATTACACCGCAATTCTAAAATAAGGAACTCCTATTGGATTCTTTGTATACTTGTGTGGTATGACCATAGCCAAGGCATTTGAAACATTGGACAGGCGTTGGTCTTCGCCGTAATTTACATACAACCCACCCTATTCGTACTTTGCCCTTGTTCAGAAATTGTTCATCGTCCTTGTCGGTCAAGTCAACTATGGCCATGCGTTGTCACCTACTGTTTTCTGGTGTCAGTCGCGCTTTGATCCTTCCCACGCTAAGGTACTCCCTTTTGATGGCCTCTTCTACCTCGGCCAGATCCGTGACGCAGTCACTGTCTCTTATTTCGATCGTTGCCATCGGCTCTAGCGAAGCTATAGCTGCGATTACGCCGAGGACTTTCTTTACTGCATCGCAAAATGTTTCCTTATTGTCGGCCTCTGCTCCGAATCCGACTAGTATGCGGCCCGTCCGAGTTAGTCGTACTGCTTTAATGGTAGTGTTGGTGTTTTCGGGCCTTACGTTTCCCCTGGTGTCCCGCAGTACCTCTGCATAGGACCGGCCATCTTGGGGCTTTACGAGCAGTGCCTGCGGCCGGGGTCTTCGTCAGGGCTTCTGTTTCTCCTGTTTTGCATCAGGTCTTTTTTCGTGTTGGGCGTCCATCCGAACTTTACTTTCTGGCATTTTTTGAAGGAGTTTCATAGCGACTTTCTTCACTCCTTTTGTAAGCACGGTCTGAAACCCTTGATCTCATTTTCCCCGCCCATCAAGTGCTTCTTCCTTTCTGCTTTTGTCCCAATCTCCTTCGATTGGGCTAGACACCATTCTTTTATTGATTTTTAATGGTGGAGCCTTCTGCACGTGACCTTTAGATTCCACCCCTAGCGCTTCTTTAGCTTTCTGCTCGTCTTCGGCCGTAACCAGCTCCTCCTATAATGCCCCATGCGGTCTAGGGCTCCTCTAGTTCAAGGAGCCCAATCTTTATTGCTTTGCCGACTTTTGGGGAGTCGCATGCAGATTGTATTCTTTTCAGAACATCCCGCTTTTCGGAATAGCCTTTCTTCTTCGAGCCGCTGGACGACAATTGTACTTTGCGACCATCCTTGGGAGAGGTTATCGCTTTCTGTTTCCGAATACAGTACTTCCGTCACATTTTCGAAATTGGCGATGCCATCACACAACGTCGCGTTATGTGTCTGGTAACTCGTTTCTTCTCCTGCCATAGTCTCCTCGTCGGCTTCAGGATTTCTTTATTATGTTGGCATTTACGACCCTTGCATCGGTCGCTTCGGTAACGATCGGAGCAGTGACCATTGAATTCTCGATGTTCTTTATATTTCCTCCCACCGCATGAACACCTGCAGTAACCTGCCTTTATTCAAGAAAGCGTAAAATTCATAAATCATACTATTTCTAACATTGTTGAATAAATTTTGATTTCTGACGTAGTTTTGTTGTAGTGCTCATAGTAGTCTACACTCATTATTTTTTCAGATTTTTCGGAAGAAAGGTTTCCAATCGCCAAGGAGGGTTACGCCTAAATCTCTTAGATTTCCCCTTCTCCTGCCTCCCTCGATACTGATAAAGTCATGTTCAGGCCTATTTTGAAAAGATTTCATTAAGACCGTTCATATGACGCCCCACTTGACCACCTTTGATGAAAAAAAATTTTTTGAGGGTCACTCCTCTATATGGGGGGATCCCCTTAAAACTCTTTGAAAATTTTTTTCACCCCAATAATTTTCGGAATCATAACTTCTAACTTTTCCACCGAGCCTCCAACTGTCTCGGTCCATTGAACGCATCCTCCCATTTCGAAATCCGAGCAGCGATGAACTGTCTTCGTCGACCGAGTCAGACCAGCATTCCCTCAGTTTCCCCACTGGCCGCCGGCGTTCAGTTCTCCCAACGAATACCTTCTTCCACTTCCATCCAGAGCTCGTTGCTCGTCTTTAACGATGCGTCTGATAAGAAGGGAGCCAACTTGCTGTCGAGGGTCGCCGTGAAATTTTCAGCCACAGACGCTGTTTGGAGCCTTTCGATGTCAAATTTCTGTAGCGGGCTAGTCTTTGCTGAATATGCCTTTGACATACGACATCGATAGGTTAATTTGATCAAGTAATGATCCTTTATGCTTTGTTAGGCAGTATTTGCAAAAAAAAAAAATATTCTTCACTTTCGTTATCCGCCTTTAACCACTCTTTAAATTGTTCTCCCGAAATCAAATCTTGGGTTGTCTTATGCGTTGATTTTGAACTGGTGGACTCTCTCCTTCACTAGATGACATTATTTTCAGTTTTAATCATTGCACGGAAAATCAGAAACAAAAAATTCGTTAACAGAAATTGACAGATGATTGTGTGCAAAGCTAAACAACTTGTAGATTTTAAAAATAGTGCTGCCAAGTGCGAGTTCCGTGGCCGTTTAACTTTACAGAAATTTTAAATTCATTTTTTCCCTCAATTCATAAAAAATCCCTTTATCCCGTACCACCTAGAGAAATTCCGCAAAATGGGATAAATCCCGTAACTTGACAACACTGATGACAAGTGATGAGTAGATTCGTCGACGGTGGCAGCATTTGAGTCTCGATTTTCGTGTAGCTCACAAAAGAAAAAGACCTATTAAATTATTATCATATGGAAATTTCACGTTCAATTTCGTTCAACCAACCAATCCTTATTTAATTTTGAATTTGTTTCCAATATAAGAATTGTCTAGAATATCGCTCGATATATATCCAAACGTTGAGCCTAAAATTTACTCTTTATATTCAGTTGCATTTTCGAATAAATATTTATCAAAATCAATTTTTTTTATTTCACAACCTTATGTTTGATTTTAGGTGCCATTGTAAAAATTATTGCAGTCTAACACACTATAAATGATTTATTGACCTATAAAATGTAACCATCGAGCAATACCTCACTATTAGCCAATGACACTGTTAAAGCATTTCAATGCAAAAATAATATACTATAATAACATGTTCAGCATAGCTTAGCAAATTATTTTACGTTTAACGCATAAAATGAAAATAAAAACAAAATTCAAAACACTTTGATTTTATAATTAATACTAAAAAATAATCAGTAAATAATTAAATGGAAAAACTTTAAAATAAACTCAATAAAAAAATGCTACAATAGCTTCAATTGCCGATTAAAAGCTATAAAATAAATTAAATTAATGAATTATTGCCTGTTTGCTATGTTTGTGTTAAAATAATCGAAGTAATAAACATTTATTGTATTCAATATGCAAATAAAATTGGAACAAAGCTATAAATAAATGCAATTAATATTTATTGGAATGTTACTTGTATAAAGTTTACTGAAAAGTTTACCAAGTTGATTAAAAAATAATAATAAAAGGTGAGAACCATCCCAAAAGGTAGGTGTTGTGCTATGCAAGTAAAAGAGAATGATGGCGTTAGAGTGGTACAGTTCGATAGATTTAATATAAAAAAGCGTTAAAAATATATTAATATAAAAGGCTTCTATGCTTTACACCTTTAAATGAGTCAACCCAATTTTATATGTACTATATGTTTAGTGCTGAAAAAAATGCATTAACTCATTAAATCGCAATCAATATATTTATTTGTATCTATAGTAAGATATAATAAAATAAAACTTCTTAAGACTTGAAATGTCTTGAGATTCTTATGTACTGTAGCATTTATATGTAATAATATTTAATATTTAAGAAACGAGAGTTACATTCTGTAATTTTATTTCAAACACCGAAAACGCTACGTGCTATTCGGTTCTGCAAATTACAGTTTTGCAGGTTCTCTATGTAATTTATCTTTGTAATATCTTTGAATGAAACTGATTTACAACTCGAAACAGATCTTAAGTCTTTACTGTATCGTACTATTATAATTATAATAATTGCTAAAATTATATACACATTCTTATACAAATTCAATTTAGAATTAATGTACATTGCTATTTGTATTATATTTTATTCTTGATGATGAAGATGAAAAGATATGAATGAAAAATGCAAGAGGAAGGAAATGAATAAAAATATTTTTTAAAAAAGATGCATAAATTTTGTTTGATGTGAACAAATACGTGCGAAATGGCATGATAATTGAATCGACAGGTTTAGAGATGAACATTCTTTGAAGGGGCTTTTCAGAATCAAGTAAGTATGCCTTCTAAATAATTGCAATATCTAGAAAAATACAAAAAAATGAATATTTTTTAATTGATTATATCGTAGTAAATTATTATTTTTATATGGTATCCCAAGGCCAATTCCCTTTTTTCTTTAAACGCCGTCTGCTCATACAACAAAATAAGGCCCTTTATGCTATTGTTCATCGATATTGAGTAGAGCTTGACAACTTTATAGCTAGAAAGCTCGACAATAATCATCGTTGATTTTATTGGCGGAAATGTAAATTCTACAAATCATACTATTATTGACAAAGTTGAACGAATTTTGATTTCTGAGGCATTTGTTGCCCTTGCACTCACCTCCATGATTATTTTCAAATTTTTCGGCTCAAAGGTTTCCACTCGCGAGGGGTGGGGGATACAAAATAATTTTGGTACACTTTGGCGCCCCCTGAAGCATAAAATGACCTTTTCATTTCAGATTCGAATAGTTCTAATCAATACCTTTCATTTGATACCCAATTCGACTACCTATGATAAGAAAATTGCAAGGACTACTTCGTTATTAAGGGGGACATCCCTTAAAAAAATTTTAAATTTTTGTCAAGACCTAAATTTTGAGAGACCATCATTTCTGACCTTTCCACAAACTTTGAGCATTATAGCTTTTAAAGTTTCTGAGGAAACTTGCTGTGACGCACGGACAGACAAACGGACGGTCGTGAAACTAGTACGTCTTTATAAAAAATATTTTACAAAGACCTAAAAATTATTTGGTGTTATGGAAAAATTTGTGAAGGTCCAGATAAAGAATACTATCACTTAAAATCATTTCTTTTTATTTAGGGAAAAAGTTATTAAAAAAAAATTGGATGATTAATTTTGCACCAGGTGATTAATTTTGCACCACCCTCTATATGTATATATATTTATATATATATATATATATATATATATATATATATATATATATATATATATATATATATATATATATATATATATATATATATATATATATATATATATATATATATATAAAGTCGCGTGTTATGGTTCGCGGCCAATAATTTTAATGTTCCGGGAAAATGAAAACGCAATGTCTTTTAAATTAAATTAAAAGAGTTTACTTAATTACTTAAAAATGCACAATCAATTATTTCACTATTTCACAATTTTAATTTTCACTATTAAAAGTCAAACTTCCACTTGTCCGTAAATTTCTATCGCAATTCTATTCTAAAATCACTCGATCAATATCGCTTTTCTTTTCGCTCCACACTTTCGCAGTTTTTACTATCGCGGTTCTAATGAATGATCCCCCCATTCATTCAGCTCACTTCTATATAGGGTCTCAAGTTATTTCATCCAATTCTCGTACATTGCCGATCTAGCGGGAATATTCGAGCGGCGTCATGAATGGAGCAGTGATTCACTTTCAGATGTTGATGCTTGGCGGGTTTTCGAGTACGTTCGTTTTGTTGATCATATCTTCTTAACGATTGTGAAAATAATTGCGACAGTAGCTCGCAAAATTATTCGTGCATGTAACACTGCCCCCACCTCAGTTCTTTTCGCCCCGAAAAGATGTGTCGCCATTTGTAGTCAATTCTCCCTGGATGTAATATGGGGCAAGGCGGTCCAGGTGCACGATTTTTATTTTGGCTCTTGGCTTACGATGTTCCTGTATGCGGTATACGACGTCATTGATTCGTTTTATAACTCGGTATGTTCCCTCCCAATTATGTTGCAACTTTGGAGACCTACCCTTTCGCCGTTGTGCCACACTTAGTCATCTTGCTGGAAGCCAGTAGAATTTGCCTTTGGATCATACCTGGTCTTCATGCGGATAGTAGCCGATTCGAGGTGTTTTCGCACTGTCCGATGTATCTGGTTCAACCGTTGCCTTAGCTCACTTGCGTGCTCCGAGATCGTTTGGGTTTTCTCAGGGGGTGTTCCGAACTTTATATCAGCTGGCAAACGAATAATCTTTCCAAAAACGACTTGGGCTGGAGCTTGGCCCGTCAACGCATGTTCGGCAGCTCTGTACGCCGTCAAAAATAGTGGAATGCATCGGTCCCAATCCCTTTGGTTCTCGTCAACCATCTTGGCCAGGTCTTTATTGAGCGTGCCGTTGAAACGTTCGACCATTCCATCGGATTGGGGATGCAGCGGTGTCGTCCTCGTTTTCCGTATTCCCAGCAGCTCGCACATTTAGCTAAAAACCAGTGACTCAAAGTTTCGGCCTTGATCCGAATGTAGTTCGCAAGGTATGCCGTACCCACTGACCCAATTTAACACTAGCTGTTCGGCTGTAGTAGTTGCTTTCTGGTTGAGAATGGGGTAGACCTCGGGCCACTTGCTGGAATAATCGGCCACAACAAGCGTGTATCGATTTCCCCATTCGGAGTCAGGAAAGTCTCCTGCGATGTCAACAGCAATCCTTTCAAACGGTACACCCGCGTTGTAGGTTTGCATTTGTCCTCTCAGTCGTCGCTTTGAACCTTTGACGGAAGTGCAAATTGTGCATCTGCGACATCAGTCCCCTGCGTCTTCTCGAGCGTGGAGCCAGTAAAGCCTTTCCCGCGATTTCGCTAAGGTGGCCTCCCGACGATCCTTCATGCATTTCCTTAACCACATCGTGGATTCGGCTTTTGGGAAGTATAGTTTGCATCCTATAGGAGCTGCCATCCGCCGTTTCCCATTTCCGCTTGAGTACGCCACCCTCCACCTGAAGGGAGTTCCATTGTGCCCAATAGCTTTTCAGGGTTGCGCCATGCATTGAAACATCTTTCCACTCAGGTCGCCCAGTCGTCTCCTTCCATACGAGCAATGGTCCGATGTCTTCATCGGCTGACTGGGCGTTTCGAATCTCCTCCGATGACCAACCTTCATCGAATTCGGCCGTTACCAATCGCAGATCAACGAGCGGTTCCTTTTCCTCAATCCGTCGGCAATGCTGGCAGTTAGCTGGACATGGACGGTGGGATAGGGCGTCAGTATTTCCGCGAACTCCGCCCTTCCGATGAACAATTTCGTAGTCGTATGACTGCAATCTTTCGATCCATCTCGCAACTTGCCCCTCGGGGTTTTTGAAGTTGAGCAGCCATCTCAGTGATGCATGGTTCGTTCGAAGAACAAATTTCTGGCCATATTGGTACTGCTTGGTGGCCTCTATTATAGCCAATAGCTCCTTCCTGGTCACGCAGTAGTTCCTCTCACTTTTTGAAAGAACTCGACTGTTATACGAGAGGACTCTTTCTTCGCCATCGATCTGCTGGGAGAGTACAGCTCCAATACCGCCGTTGCTCGCATCGGTGTCAAATACAAACATTTTTCCGCGTTTCGGATACGCCAGCACGGGTGATTCACAAAGCTGCTCCTTCAGGGTCTCAAAGGCTGTCTAGCATTGTTCATTCCAGACATACGGATGACTTTTCTCGGTTAGCTGATGGAGACACTTAGCTATTTTGGCAAAATCTTTGACGAATCTTCGACAGTAGGTTGCCAGACCCAGAAAACTCCGTAGTTGGCACTTGTTGTTTGGTTTGGCCAGCTTTTCACGGCTTCAATTTTCTCAGGGTCTGTTTTGACCCCTTCTGCTGATACGACGTGTCCCAGGTATTTTACTTCAGCTGCTCAAAGGGTACACTTGTCGGGACTAAGTTTCAAATTTGCCAATCGCAATCGGGAGAAAACCTCTTCTAAGTTCCGCACATGCGCTTCGAACGTTCTCCCGATGACGATGATGTCATCTAGGTACACCAAGCAGGTTTTCCAGGTAGCACGTATTCCATCAAGCATTCGAAAGAGGCTGGGGCATTGCAAAGCCCAAACGGCATCTCCACGAATTGCCACAATCCGGTCCCAACTGAAAATGCGGTCTTCTCTCGGTCCTTCTTTTCAATTTCTACCTGCCAGTAGCCACTCTTGAGATCGAGTGTAGAAAACCATTTTGCGTCGGCTAAAGTGTCCATGATGTCATCGATGCGTGGGAGTGGGTAACTATCTTTCTTAGTGACGTCGTTAAGCTGCCTATAGTCGACACAAAATTGATTCACATTCTTTTTCTTTACTAGAACTGAAGGCGCGGCCCATGGACTGACAGAAGGTTCAATAACGCCTTGTTCTTCCATGTCCGAGATCAGTGCGCTCACTTCTCCTTGTTTGGCTATAGAGAGACGTCTCGGTGCTTGTCGAATCGGCTTGGCTCCCTGTGTATCTATGACGTAAGTTACCAGACTCGTTCGGTCTTGGTCATCCGGGCTTGTTGAGAAGATGTCACTGTACTTGGTGACCAGATCAGAGGCTCGTTTGAATAGCTGCACTAGCAATTTGACCTGCTTCAATATTGCAGACGTGGATTCCCGGGCTTTGTCTGTGTCTTGCCTCCTTTTCCAACGATGGTCGTGAGTAGCTTCCAAAGAGGTGATGGTGGAAACAGGCTGGCAGCTGCCGATGACTTCTCCCGCTTTGATGCTCGTGGTTGAGTCTGCGGTGTTAAGGACTCTAACCGGAACGTATCCGTTCCTTAAAGATCTTACAAGGCTTCGTCCTACAATCAAACTGCGCAATGCGGACGTCTTCGTTGGCTCTATCAGATAAGATCGCTGGTCTCCAGAATCACCACCAAGCTTGGCTCATACAATGCTTTTGGAAGAATTCGGTACATCAGTGTCAGTACATACCACTACATTCATCTTGGGAATTTGATCGCTGGAATTCTCCATCATTACTTCGACATTCTGCCATTTCAATACACGTTTGCCCAAATCCAACGTGATTCCATGTGGTCGCAGAAAATCCATTCCGAGAATGCAGTCATCCATAATGTTCGCGACCAGAAAATTATGTCGGAACACAAGGTCTCCCAACTGTATCTGGAGGTTGACCTCTCCATGAACAGGTGCAGTTTCTCCCGTAGCTGTCCGTAGTGAGAAAATTCTGCCCTTGTGAAGTTGCACCAGTGTCGATTGTTATGGTGCAGTGTTTTCCGTGAACTTGACCCGGAAGGCATAAGTCCGCTTCTCCACCATGTAGTCTTGACACGGTGATGGTGGTGCTGGGGACGTCGATCCTCCTAGGCAACCTCTGCCCCATGAAGTTGGCTCTTACATGTTTCCCGACCCCTCTGTTTGAAGGGCTTCCATTCTGGGCTCTTGACTCGGTCTGGATCTCCTTCTAACTGCACACCCTGGACTTTAGCTCGGTTTTCTTCGCTTCTTGCAGTCTCTTTGCAGGTGCCCCTTCTCTCCCCAATTCCAGCATCTAGGCGCACTATTTACATGCGGGTCTCGCTCAATTTCCACGCGCTCACACCTGCACTCGTCTGTCACTACCTCACGAACCCGGGCAGTGGAACGAGTCACATTTTTTGCTGCTTCAAAGTTCAGGCTGTAAGCCAATGCGTCCTTAACCGTTTGCTTTTGAGCTAAACGCACGACTTGTTGTAATTTTGGGTCCTTTAGTGCGCTGATAAATGCTTCTGTCGCTGTATCATCTCGATGTTCTGGGTCGTAGGCTGGGTAAGCCAAAAGTGCTAGTCACTCAATGTCTTGGGCTAGCTGCTGTAGGGTTTCACCAGACTTTTGCACCCGATGCCTTAGCTGTGACCGCTAAATCTGCTTTAGATGATCGTCTCCATAACGCATGTCGAGCGCATTCATTATAGCATTCGGGTTTGAGTGCAATTCAACGGGGATCGTCTGCAACAGCTCGGCAGCTGAGCAAGAATCAGTGCAGTTGCTCATTCCTGCTCATTCCATTCCAACTGGGTCTTGTAAATACTCTAGACCATTTGCCCATCGAATATTGGTACTTGCACATTTCTGGATGTGCTTTGCGCTGCGGTTATAAGCGGGGCTGGTGAGGTGGTTACTATTGCCTTCGCTGCTTCCAATTCTTTTCTCATGTTTTCCATCTCATGGTCGATTCTCTCCTCGACCTGGCTGATCTCATGGTTGACTCTCTCCTCGACCTTGTATGCCTTTTCCTCTACGCATTTAATTTGGTTGTTGAGACTACTGAGCTCTGCTTTTATTTCGGTAGACTGTTTTTCCACATCTGCCTTCAAATCAGTTGACTGTTTCTCCAGCTTCTGTGCAATGTCTGCCTTGATGTCTGCCTAGATTTCGAACGTTTGTTGGTCTAGCTTCGCTGATTGTTCACTAAGCTTCGTGGATTGTTCATCTAGCTTCGCAGTGAGACTAGATGACTGTTCATTAAGCTTCGCTGATTGTTCATCTAGCTTCGCAGTTAGACTGGATGACATCAGCATTAACATTTGCATTAGCGCAGTTTCTGGCTCCTTTGATTTTGGTGTTTCTACTTCTCCACCTTCTGCGCCTTTTTCCGCATCAGAGAGCTCATCCGAATCCAGATTCACGCCTTCCGACTCGATTGCGTCACGCAAGCGTGCAATCAATATGGCCTTTGTACCATGTGTGGCCAGATTTCGCTGTTCCAAGTCCTCCTTGAGCTCCGATATGGTCAATTGATCAATTTTCAGATGAAAATTTCCTGGCATTTTTATTTATTTTTTTTGGCTATTTTTCCACCAGTTTCCACGTTAATTTACACTATTGTGCACTTCAAAAATGTTTAATCGTTTTCACTTCCAAAATTTTCTTTCTTACTTCTTGACACCACTGTCGCGTGTTTCTGGTTCGCGGCCAATAATTTTAATGTTCCGGGAAAGTGAAAACGCAATGTCTTTTAAATTAAATTAAAAGAGTTTATTAATTACAAAAATGCTCAATAATCAGTTTAACACTTTCACTGATTTTAATTTTCACTATTAAAAATCTAACACTTGTCCATAAATTTCTTATCGCAATTGTCTTCTAAATCACTTCGCTATCACGAAAATCACTTTTCTATTACTCGAACAATATCGCCTCCCACACACTATCGCAGTTCTTATCGCGGTCAAATGAATGAATCCCCCATTCATTCAGCTCGCCTTTATATAGGGTCTCTAATCATTCAACTCAGTTCTCGTACATTGGTGAATTAGCGGGAACATTCCAGCAGTGAATGAATGGAGCAGTGACTCACTTTCAGATGTTGTTGTTCATGCTTGGTACGTTCTCGTGGTTTCGAGTAGATTCGTTTTGTTGATGTTCTTAATTGTTGTGAAAACAATTGCGACAGTAGCTCGCAGAATTATTTGTACATGTAACAGTATATATATATATATATATATATGTATGTATTTATATACATACAAAATTAATCACATAGCGCAAAAGTAATTAACCATTTTTTTTCAGAATAACTTTTTCCTAAAAAAAGAATGATTTTGAATGGTGGAAAAAATTGTAGAGGTCCAAATAAAGATTTCCATCACTTAAACCATTTTTAGGGTTTTGTACTAAAATAAAAAACCCTATTGCAATCACGACCTGTGTCCGTCTGTCCGTCCGTCCGTCTGTATGTCACAGCACTTTTTCTCCGAAACTATAGAGGCTACAGCCATGTAACTTTGTAGAAAGGTCAGAAGTGGTGACCTCTTGAAAGTTTAAGGGTGGAAAAATTTTTCAAAGGGGTTTAAGGGGGTCTCCCCATACAGGGAGGTGACCCCTCAAAAAAAATTGTTCACCATTGGTAGTCGAATAGGGTGTCATTGGAAAGGTCTCAATGGGATCTTTTCAAAACAAGTCTTAAAATTGACCTATAAGTAACGAGGGGAGCAGGGGAAGGGGAAATGTACGAACTTTTCGCGTACCCCCCCCCCCCTCGCGATTGGACACCTTTCATTCGAAAAATCTGAAAAAAATCATGAATGTAGGCCTTAATGAGTACAACAACAACAAATACATGAGAAGTTGAAATTCACTCAAGTTTGTTAGTAATAGTATGATTTATTGATTCTATGTTTTCTTGAATAAAATCCAAACGGAACCTTTAAACTCAATAAAATGTAGCAAACAGATGACTACTTATAAGATTGATCATTTCTGAAAGTTTCATAAAGATTGAATAGTATTTACCGAAGTTATAACGATTTGAGTTTTCCTGTATTACTATGGAGCAATATGCCCTGTATTACTATGGAAACATATGGCTATGGAGCCATATGTGCTTTTTACCGACTTAGACACTACAGCTTTGCTAGAATTTGCATGAAAATTTCAGGAGTGATAGGTATCATGAAGATGAGTATATACAATTGAAGCAAGTCGAAGAGGCAGGAGAGAGCTCCTAGCAAAAGGGTTTGTAACCATTCTAGGATTCGAAAAAACAGGCTATGAATCGAAGATTACAGTACAGAGGAGTGGCCCCTGAAAATAAATTTCATGAAAGGTAGCTTTTCAAAACAATTCTTAAACTGACAGTTTTTGCTTCAGTGGGAGCACAGGGGGGGGGGGGGGAATACATGAATAATGTGTTTCCTCCCTCGCGAATTGATCGTGATCTAAAAAGGCTGAAAAGATGATCAAAGGAGATATTTATGGGTATAACTATAACAAACACCTCAGAAGTCAATATTCGTTTAACTTTGTTAATAATAGTATGATCCTAAAATTGCACATTTTCTCCGATAAAATCGTCTTTGACATGGTTCTTGATTTTATTCGTTGCTGGTTACTGCATTTTGTAAGTTGAGTACAAAACCCTTCTGACATGAGCATAGGTCTGTCTACCCAACTTGTTTTTATTTAACAAAAAATTGTTCAAAAAAAATTGTATGATTAATTTTGCGCCAGGTGATTAACTTTACACCACCCTGTATATTTGTGTGCATATGTTTATATATATATATATATGTATATATATATATATATATATATATATATATATATATATTGATATATATATATATATATATATATATATATATATATATATATATATATATATATATAGATATATATATATATATATATATATATATATATATATATATATATATATATATATATATATATATATATATTGATATATATATATATATATATATATATATATATATATATATATATATATATATATATATACATATCTATATATATAGGATATAGCGTAATTTATGGATGGAGGTCGCAATTTTGCTTCGATTTTCGCCAAATCTTCAGAAATGGTGTATTATGTAAATAGTTAGGTCTGTTTTGTTAATCATTTAAATTGACTGAGTGGAAACAAAATGGCCGCTGTTTTGGATGAAAATCCACGATTTGTGTTCTGACCAAAGTATGGCTTCGATTTGCACCAAAATTGGTACAAAGGTTCATTCAAGAGTATGGTTAAACTCATAAAAAATCCAACCATCTAAAACAAAATGGCGGCCGCTCAAAACGCGAAAAAGTGCAAAATGTTGTTACTGTAATTTTTAACAAACCTTTGAATCACTTTTGATTAAATTTGGCAATGTGGTAGAGACCGTAAACGTCTAGTGAACAATAAAAAAAAACTCCAGGGTTAGGTCAGAATATCAAAATGGCGGCTAGGCAAAGTTTGAATTCCAAAAGCTTCTCAATGCTACAATTTATATCGGATTTTTATGAAACCTAAAATCACTCAGAAGAAGATCAGAACCAAATTCGATTTCTATGGACGCTGTTGATTTAAGCAGTACTGAGTTTTGAATTGTAGTTAAGAAATTAAATTTTAATATGCATGGTACAATGTGTTCAAGAAACTGAATTTTAATACGTTTGAAATGAAAAAATTGCCACTATAAAGGGTGAAATAAAAAAACTTTTGGAGAAAACAAAAAAGGTCTCAAAATGCCCTAAAGAGGATGAAATAAATTTAATGGAAGTGGTGCCAAATCAATTGTCCCGTTTCAACATAAAAACTTCCAATATATGCACTATCATAAAAGAAATAGGGAAAAGCTGATATAGCACGGCTTCCATTAAAACTTAATTCGTCCTGTTTAGAGCATTTTGAAGTTGGTTTTGTTGTTTTTCCAAAAGTTTTTGATGCAAAGTTTGAAAGTTTTGGACATTTTTTCATTTCCGCGTCTGACAACAAGAGTAGTAACAATATGCGATCTTCTATCCCCTATTGTTGGAAGCGACTTTTAAATTATGATTTAATTAAATGGGGCATTGTCTCATGATTAGTTTTTTCTTGAGCTTATAATGCCAAAAAATGGGTAATGGTATTGAGTTAAGCTAGCTGCAGATATGTCTGGACAATAGATAATTATTGAAGTTTTTGTCTACAATGAGGCTGATCTGAGACTTTTGATTTGATTTGTGCACAGGTATTTCTATACTAAACCAGACCGGTTGAACATGGAAAGTTTTGACTACTTTTAGACTTTTTTATTCCTTAATATTCTAAAGTAGTAAGAATCTTTGGTTATGAGCAACTAATTTTTTAGATAAATTTCGCTGTCTTTAGGCAAAACCAAATTCATCAAACGTAAATTCCAAATCCTATTTATTATTAAGTTCTACGATAGCTACCCCGAAAAAAGTATACTCGTATATTCTATTTAAGTTCTCATTCCATATATTATCTTTTCATCGCCATTTCTGCTACCAAAAGATCCCACTAAGGATTCATACCATCAAACACCAACCAAAAGTATCCAATTTCACTATCAGTGGAACACACCATGTATCGATTACCACAAGAAAACACATTTTTCCAATTAGGTCTCATTAATTCCGACATGAACTTCCATGTAAAGTTGGTGATTTGACATGATTGTCATGTATTCAATTTCATTGAGCGGAAATTTTATACAAAGGACGCCCCAAAAAGGCACCCAAGATGAGACCAACTGTTCTGAATGCCACATATCCCGACCTACGACTCAAACCATTTCTGAAAACTGAAAAGAAATAAAACAACAAACACTGAAGGAGCCAAATGGTCTGGCGTGGTTTGGAATGTTCTTTTCATTGTTGCAGTTTTCCCTCAGCAAGGATGGTGTCAAATAACGAATCGTGGTTTAATTAGGACAAATTGATAGTTTAAGATTTCACAACCGCCGTTCACGTGGCACTAAAAATTTAATCAACGTATATGAGTCTAAAAATAGATGGAAATTAGTACAGATTAATAATTATTTTTTGATTGCTTAATGGGCGTATGGAGGTATGGCATACGAACCTCATATGATGACTAGGAAAGACTTTTTGTAATTTAATACTTTTTCAAAGTGTTACAGGTTCCTTTGAGATTGAGAACAGACATCTTGAGGGATCAAAAGTGTCTGATGACTAATAACAGTCGATAGAATTAGTATATTGAGCATTTTGATATGTGAAATTCTTTCTCTTAATTTTGTGTTGATAAGTTTAAGGGAAAGATATGCACATAATCAAAAAAGTCTGCGTACAGGTCATTAGTAAGTGCTGAATGATGCTGGAATCTTATGAGTCGATAATGTGACTTGATTTGATTATTTTGATAAACAAGTCAAAGTTGCAGGAGAGTGATTCTGCCAGAAGGGTACTGTAAAATAATCCGAAAATCAAACAGAGTCTTCTGAATATCAAAACTTGTCCCATACATATACGAGTATTCCATGAATTGAGCTCGGAAAACTAATATATGTTTGTGATGTATTTGGGTAGTCACGGTAACATATTATTGTTACAAAATATTTCTAAAATTTTATTCAAAATCCTTACACAACTGTAGTGTTTGGGTCCTTCGCAAACGTCTATTTAAAGAGCATCACGTCTAATTATTGTTGTAATCGTCTATAACTCAGCTGTTTACGACTCGGTTTTTATGAAACTTTCAGAAAGCGTGTATTTTAGATTAGCAACTTTAGATGCAAATTTATGGGACATCTTTCGAATTTATATATGAAAACGTAAAATTCGTAAAATGTACTATTGTTAACAAATTTGACGCCTTCTGAGGTACTTGCTGCCCTCGAACTCTTGAAGACCTATTTTCGTGATTTTTTTCAGATGTTCCAGTCCAAAGATATTCAATCGCAAGAGGGGGGGGGGGGATACATAAATTTTCCGTATATTTCCCCTCACCCTAGAAACAAATGCTTCTTGTTTGAAACATGTTTTGAAAAGTTCTCATCAAAACCATTTATTGTGAATTGGCTCAGTCCATCACCGCAGTCGCTTGAACCCTGCAAGAGACGAATACAAAGAATTATAACTTTTGGATTAATGACACTGAAAAAATAAAAAAACTATAAAATTTCCTTTAAAAGCGCTATTTATTCTTAATGTTCTTAACCAGATACCGGTATTTCGAGGACAAGTTATCCTCTTCATCAGTAGCGGTATTGAATACCGCCACTGATGAAGAGGATAACTTGTCCTCGAAATACCGGTATCTGGTTAAGAATATTAAGAATAAATAGCGCTTTTAAAGGAAATTTTATAATATTTTTATTTTTTCAGTATCATTACAGGTGCTATTACTGCCGAAATGCAAATCGTTTTGGATTAATATTATTATACTGTTACATGTACAAATAATTCTGCGAGCTACTGTCGCAATCGTTTCCACAATCATTAAGAACACCAAAAAATGAATTTACTCGAAACCACGAGAACCCAACAAGCATTATCAACATCTGAAAGTGAGTCACTGCCCATTAATAACGCTGCTGGAATGTTCCCGCTTATTCATCAATGTACGAGAACTGAGTTGAATGATTAGAGGCCCTATATAAAGGCGAGCTGAATGAATGGGGGGATCATTCATTACAACCGCGATAGAAAACTGCGATATAGTGGAACGCGAAGTAAAGGCGATTGATTGTTTGAGTGCGAAGTGATTTTAAGTGGACAGTTGAATGATAAATTTATAGACTAAGTGCAAATTAAAATTGTGAAATACTAAAATAAGTGATTGTCCATTTTTTGATTAGTTGAATAAACTCTTTTAATTTAATTTAAAAGACATTGCGTTTTCACTTCCCCGGAATATTAAAATTATTGGCCGCGAACCAAAAACACGCGACAGTGGTGTCGAGAAGTGAGATTAAAATTTTGGAAGTGAAAACGTTTAAACAATTTTAAAGTGCACAATTGTGAAAATTAACGTGGAAAAATAGCCGAAACAATCAAAATGCCAGGAAATTTAGATCTAAAAATTAATCGATTGAGCATATCGGAGCTCAAAGAGGAGTTGGAACAACGAAATCTGGCTACACAAGGTACAAAGGCTATACTGATTGCACGCTTGCGTGATGCGATCGAGTCGGAAGGCGTGAATCTGGATTCGGGTGAGCTGTCAGCTGCAGAAAGAGGCGCAGAAGGTGGTGAAGCCGAAACACCAAAACCAAAGGAACCAGAAAATGCGCTGATGCAAATGTTGATGCTGATGCAGCAAGAGCAGCGACAACAATCATCCAATTTAACTGCGAAGCTAAATGAACAATCAGCCCAGCTAAATGTACAATCAGCGCAGCTAAATGAACAATCAGCGCAGCTAAATGAACAGACATCCAGTTTAGCTGTGAAGCTAAATGAACAATCAGCGAAGCTAAGTGAACAATCAGCGCAGCTAAATGAACAGACATCCAGTTTAGCTGCGAAGCTAAATGAACAATCAGCGAAGCTAGACCAACAAGCGTTCGAAATCAAGGCAGACATCACACAGAAGCTGGAGAAACAGTCAACTGAAATAAAAGCGGAGCTCAGTAGTCTCAACAGCCAAATTAAATGCGTCGAGGAGAAGGTATACCAGGTCGAGGAGAGAATCAACCTTGAGATCAGTCAGGCCAACCATGAGATGGAAAAAGTGAAAAAGGACTTGGAAGCAGCGAAGGCAGTAGTAACCGCCTCACCAGCCCCACTTATAACCGCAGCGCAAAGCTCATCTAGAAATGTGCAAACACCAATATTCGATGGGCAAACGGTCTGGACTATTTACAAAATCCAGTTTGAAGCAGCCGCTAGGATAAATCACTGGAATGAGCAGGAACGAGCAACTGCATTGATTCTTGCTCTAAGAGGCCCAGCTGCCGAGCTGTTGCAGACGATCCCCGTTGAATTGCACTCAAACTCGAATGCTATAATGAATGCGCTCGACATGCGTTATGGAGATGATCATCTAAAGCAGATTTATCGGTCACAGCTACGGCATCGGATGCAGAAGCCTGGTGAAACCCTACAGCAGCTAGGCCAAGATATTGAGCAACTAGCACTTTTGGCTTACCCGGCCTACGACCCAGAACATCGAGATGATGCAGCGACAGAAGCATTCATCAGCGCACTAAAGGACCCGGAATTGTAACAAGTCGTGCGTTTAGCCCAAAAGCAAACGGTTAAGGACGCATTGGCTTACAGTCTGAACTTTGAGGCAGCGAAAAATGCGACGCGTACCACTGCCCGGGTCCGTGAGGTAGTGGCAGACGAGTGCAGGTGTGAGCGCGTGGAAATTGAGCGAGACCCGCATGTAAATGGTGCGCCTAGATGCTGGAATTGCGGAGAGAAGGGGCACCTGCAAAGAGACTGCAAGAAGCGAAGAAAACCGAGCTATTGTCCAGGGTGTGCAGCTAGGAGGAGATCCAGACCGAGTCAGGAGCCCAGAATGGAAGCCCCTCAAACAGAGGGGTCGGGAAACATGTAAGAGCCAACTTCGTGGGGCAGAGGTTGGCTAGGAGGATCGACGTCCCCAGCACCACCATCATCGTGTCAAGACTACATCGTGGAGAAGCGGACTTATGCCTTCCGGGTCAAGTTGACGGAGAACACTGCACCATAACAATCGACACTGGTGCACCCGATCAATTATCTGACCAGACCTAGTTAGACAGCAACAACTTCACAAGGGCAGAATTTACTCACTACGGACTGCTACGGGAGAAACTGCACCTGTTCATGGAGAGGTCAACCTCCAGATACAGTTGGGAGACCTTGTGTTCCGACATAATTTTCTGGTCGCGAACATTATGGATGACTGCATTCTCGGAATGGATTTTCTGCGACCACATGGAATCACGTTGGATTTGGGCAAACGTGTATTGAAATGGCAGAATGTAGAAGTACTGATGGAGGATCCCGGCGTCCAAATTCCCAAGATGAATGTTGTGGTATGTTCTGACACTGATGTACCGAATTCTTCCGAAAGCATTGTATGGGCCAAGCTTGGTGGTGATTCTGGAGACCAGCGATCTTATCTGATAGAGCCAACGAAGACATCGGCATTGCGCAGTTTGATTGTAGGACGAAGCCTTGTAAGATCTTTAAGGAATGGTTATGTGCCAGTTAGAGTCTTTAACACCGCAGACTCAACCACGAGCATCAAAGCGGGAGAAGTCATCGGCAGCTGCCAGCCTGTTTCCACCATCACCTCTTTGGAAGCCACTCACGACCATCATTGGAAAAGGAGGCAAGACACAGACAAAGCCCGGGAATCCACGTCAGCCATATTGAAGCAAGTCAAATTACCAGTGCAGCTATTCAAACGAGCCTCTGATCTGGTCACCAAGTACAGTGACATCTTCTCAACAAGCCCGGATGACCAAGGCCGAACGAGTCTGGTAACTCACGTCATAGATACACAGGGAGCCAAGCCAATTCGGCAAGCACCGAGACGTCTCCCTATAGCCAAACAAGGAGAAGTGAGCGTGTTGATCTCGAACATGGAAAAACAAGGCGTTATTGAACCTTCTGTCAGTCCATGGGCCGCGCCTGTAGTTCTAGCAAAGAAAAAGGATGGTAGCACTCGTTTTCGTGTCGACTATAGGCAGCTTAACGACGTCACTAAGAAAGATCGTTACCTGCTCCCACGCATCGATGACATCATGGATACTGTAGCCGACGCAAAATGGTTTTCTACACTCGATCTCAAGAGTGGCTACTGGCAGGTAGAAATCGACAAGAAAAACCGAGAGAAGACCGCATTTTCAGTTGGGACTGGATCGTGACAATTTGTGGTGATGCCGTTTGGGCTTTGCCATGCTCCAGCCACCTTCGAACGCTTGATGGAATACGTGCTACGTGGTTCAACCTGGAAAACCTGCTTGGTGTACCTAGATGACATCATCGTCATCGGTAGAACGTTCGAAGAGCATGTGCGGAACTTAGAAAAGGTTTTCTCCCGATTGCGACTGGCAAATTTGAAACTCAGTCCCGACAAGTGTACCCTTTTCGCAGCTGAAGTAAAATACCTGGGACACATCGTATCAGCAGAAGGGGTCAAAACAGACCCTGAGAAAATTGAAGCAGTGAAAAGCTGGCCAACACCAAACAACAAGCGCCAACTACGAAGTTTTCTGGGTCTGGCGACCTACTATCGAAGATTCGTCAAAGACTTTGCCAAAATAGCTAAGTGTCTCCATCAGCTAACCGAGCAAAATCGTCCGTATGTCTGGAATGAACAATGCCAGACAGCCTTGAGACCTTCGAGAGCTGTGTGAATCACCCGTGCTGGCGTATCCGAAACCCGGAAAAATGCAAGCAACGGCGGTATTAGAGCTGAACTCTCCCAGCAGATCAATGGCGAAGAAAGAGTCCTCTCGCATTACAGTCGAGTTCTCTCAAAAAGTGAGAGGAACTACTGCGTGACCAGGAAGGAGCTATTGGCTATAATAGAGGCCACCAAGCAGTTCCACAAGTATCTATATGGCCAAAAATTTGTTCTTCGAACGGATCATGCATCAGTGAGATCGTTGCTCAACTTCAAAAACCCCGAGGGACAAGTTGCGAGATGGATCGCAAGATTGCAGTCATACGACTACGAAATTGTTCATCGGAAGGGCGGAGTTCATGGAAATGCTGACGCCCTATCCCGCCGTCCATGTCCAGCTAACTGCAAGCATTGCCAACGGATTGAGGAAAAGGAACCGCTCGTTGATCTGCGATTGATAACGGCGGAATTCGATGAAGGTTAGTCATCTGTGGAGATTCGAAGCGCCCAGTTAGCCGATGAAGACATCGGACCATTGCTCGTATGGAAGGAGACGACTGGGCGACCTGAGTGGAAAGACGTTTCAATGCATGGAGCAACCCTGAAAAGCTATTGGGC
Source organism: Odontomyia ornata (assembly GCA_963969285.1). Classification (NCBI taxonomy): domain Eukaryota; kingdom Metazoa; phylum Arthropoda; class Insecta; order Diptera; family Stratiomyidae; genus Odontomyia; species Odontomyia ornata. Next base: position 53,000,759 of record OZ017740.1, on the reverse strand, counting down.
ACAATGGAACTCCCTTCAGGTGGAGGGTGGCGTACTCAAGCGGAAATGGGAAACGGCGGATGGTAGCTCCTATAGGATGCAAACTATACTACCCAAAAGCCGAATCTACGATGTGATTAATGAAATGCATGAAGGATCCTCGGGAGGCCACCTTGGTGTTAACAAGACCTTAGCGAAATAGCGGGAAAGGTTCTACTGGCACCACGCTCGAGAAGACGTAGAGGACTGGTGTCGCAGATGCACAATTTGCGCTTCCGTCAAGGGCCCAAAGCGACGACTGAGAGGACAAATGCAAACCTATAACGTAGGCGTGCCATTCGAAAGGATTGCTGTTGACATCGCAGGAGACTTTCCTGAATCCGATTGGGGAAATCGATATACGCTGGTTGTAGTCGATTATTTCAGCAAGTGGCCTGAGGTCTACCCCATTCCCAACCAGGAAGCAATTACCGTAGCTGAACAGCTAGTGTTAAATTGGGTCAGTAGGTACGGCGTACCTTGTGAACTACATTCAGATCAAGGCCGAAACTTCGAGTCACTAGTTTTTGGCGGAATGTGCGAGCTGCTGGGAATACGGAAAACGAGGACAACACCGCTTCATCCCCAATCCGATGGAATGGTCGAACGATTCAACGGCACGCACAATAAACATCTGGCCAAGATGGTCGACGGGAACCAAAGGGACTGGGACCGACATATACCACTATTTTTGATGGCGTACCGAGCTGCCGAACATGCATCGACGGGCCAAGTCCCAGCCAAAGTCCTTTTTGGGAAGACTATTCGTCTGCCAGCCGATATAAAGTTCGGAACACCCCCTGAGAAACCCCTCAACGATCTTGGAGTACGCAATTGATCTAAGGCAACGGTTGAATCAGATACATCGGACAGTGCGAAATCACCTCGAATCGGCTACTGACCGCATGAAGACCAGCTATGATCTCAAGGCAAATTCTACTGGCTTCCAGCAAGATGACTTGGTGTGGCTATATAACCCGCAACGGCGAAAGGGTAGGTCTCCAAAGTTGCAACATGATTGGGAGGGACCATACCGGGTCACAAAGCGAATTAACGACGTCGTATATCGCATACAGGAACACCGTAAACCGAGAGCCAAAATGAAAATCGTGCATCTTGACCATCTTGCCCCATATTACACCCAGGGCAGGGAGAATTTACTACCACTGGCGACACATCTTTTCGGGGCGAAAAGAACTGAGGTGGGGGCAGTGTTACATGTACAAATAATTCTGCAAGCTACTGTCGCAATTGTTTCCACAATTATTAAGAACACCAACAAATGAATTTACTCGAAACCACGAGAACCCATGGAGCATTATCAACATCTGAAAGTGTTGTCGCTGCCCATTAATTACGCTGCTGGAATGTTCCCGCTTATTCATCAATGTACGAGAACTGAGTTGAATGATTAGAGGCCCTATATAAAGGCGAGCTGAATGAATGGGGGGATCATTCATTACAACCGCGATAGAAAACTGCGATATAGTGGAACGCGAAGTAAAGGCGATTGATTGTTTGAGTGCGAAGTGATTTTAAGTGGACAGTTGAATGACAAATTTATAGACTAAGTGAAAATTAAAATTGTGAAATACTAAAATAAGTGATTGTGCATTTTTTGATTAATTGAATAAACTCTTTTAATTTAATTTAAAAGACATTGCGTTTTCACTTCCCCGGAACATTAAAATTATTGGCCGCCAACCAAAAACACGCGACAATACTTATCTGACTGCGGCTGGATTCAATTTGTTGTTCTTGGAGGAGTGGACTGCACTCTTTGGGTCCAGTAACAGAAAATAGTAAAAGTTCACCATAGAAATACCCTGCTTAGAATGACAACACTGATGGTAAATAAATCCGCAACTGACTGGATTAAAACGATTCGTGACAATGTCTGTTGACAATTATCATTTAATAGCTAGCATCAACATAGAATTAACGTACATTCACAATGCTAAATTGCAATGACGCGGTGGTTTTAGTAGATATATTACATGGATTTATTACTTTGAATAGGGGAACTAGGATTATAGACATTCATTAGAAGCCACCACATTCCATGATTCTCGGGGCAGCTCAACTGCATGATACCAAGGTAGGTAATGGAACCTTTATATACATATGGGAAATTTATTTATTTTTATTTATTCAGTCGCCAAACAAGGCCCATTTTAAATTAAAATACAAATCAAATTTAACTAAAGTAAAATACCAATACAATAATACAATGTTAATTATGTAGTCGATGAATTGACGACTTTTAATATTTTGGAGTTAAAACAGGACTTGGAAGTGGTTGGGGAATACAGATCGCGAAACTTATTGAATGCCTTACAGCATCTGTTAACCGGCTCATTGTCTGCATAATTGGTGTGGTGTGTACTCGTGGTCAACATGGGAATGTGTCTCGTGACTCTAATAGGATCGTGAAAGTGCATCTTGTTTGAAAAAACAGTAACTTGAATATTGTACCTTATTACGTCGAAAGGTAGACATGCAGACAAAGCGACTCTTCTGGAAGCGAGTGATGTTAGGTTTAATGTTCGAAGTCGATCCTCATAAGATGGTATATTGTGAAAAGAAGTCGGGTCGTACAGAGATCTTAAGGCAAAGAGTAAAAATTGTTTTTGTACAGACTCAAGCCTACGGCTATAGATGTCGTATATAGGGTCCCAGACTATGCAGCCGTATTCGAGAATAGGACGGACTAGAAAGGCGAACAAGGATTTTGTGGCCCAAATATTCATGAATTCTTTCGCCCTCCGTTTAATAAAACCCAGCATCTTATAAGCTTTGCACAAAATTTCATCGTAGTGAAGGTTGAATCTGAATTTGGCGTCTAATACTACGCCAAGGTCTACAGCTTTATCAACTCTTCGCAGTTGTGTGTTGTTAATTTCATAGTTATATGTGTCGACATTCCTTTTTCTTGAAAAGCTTATCACGTAACATTTTTCCAGATTTAGTTCAAGATGTTTCATATCGCACCATCGGTGGAGGGCGGTTAGTTTGGATTGAAGAAAAGATACATCAGTTAACGATTGTATACTGTGATATAGTTTGAGGTCGTCAGCATAAAAAAGGTGCGAAATATCAGACAGCGCTTCCGAAAGATCTGAGATGAAAATATTGAAGAGAAGTGGACCAAGATGACTGCCCTGAGGAACACCAGAGCGACATTGATCTCACACGACAACTGCCCTTGAAACTTGACAAATTGTGTGCGGCCTTTCAAATAAGACTCAATCCAGCTTAGTATTGAACCTGATATGCCGAAGCACCGGAGTTTTTTCAACAAAATTCCATGGTTCATTCTATCAAATGCTTTGCTGAAATCTGTGCATATGACATCAATCTGATTTCCTTGCTCCATTCTACAAAGAATATCTGACGTCAAAGTGGTTAGATTAGTGGTCGTAGATCTGTTTTTACGGAAAACATGTTGCTCTTCATTAAGAAATGGTTCGATAATGTGAGAAATTTTACTATAAATGATTTTTTCAAACAGTTTTGGCATAGCAGATAAGATAGCAATGCCTCTGTAGTTCACCACAAGCCATTTTTTACCTTTTTTATGTATTGGTGTTATAAAGGATGGCTTGCAAATTGTAGGAAAGATACCACTAGATAGGGATTTATTGAAAATAATGAAGACGGGTCTAGTCAGTTCACTTTTGCAGAGGGCCAAAAAACAGGGTGAAATCAGATCTAGCCCAGGTCCTTTATTTAAATCGAGATCCTCGATAGCTTGGAGAATTTCATCTTCTGAAATCGACATGTTCTCTATAAGGGTCCCAGACGATTGTTCCGGAGGCTCTAGGTTTAGTGGAGTAGCAGACTTCGAGTAAACATGCTGGAAGTGGTCTGCGAAATACTAGCAGATCTGTTCTACACAAGATGACGTCGAGTCTTTGTATGTCATAATTGAAGGATAGCCATGAGTTTTACGCTTAACGTTTACGAAGTCAAAAAACTTTTTTGGATTGGAAATAGTTTTCTCCGCTACAACGTTAACGTACGATTGATATGCCTCTTGGGATTTTAGTTTGAATTCGAGAGCAATCTCGTTATACTTACTCTTGATCTCATCGCTGGCATCATCATTGCGTTTAAGGAGCTTGTAAAGTTTATTTCTCTCGTTGCTTAAATGCCGGAGATCTCTGCCTAGCCATGGCTCTGAAGTCTTGTTTTTTTTTGTTTTAGGTATGATTGATTCAACGTCGTCAAAGATGATGCTATAAAAGGTGGATAATGTTGTATCCAAGTCTAACGTTGACAAATTGTCATTCCAATTTACTCGGGATAAAAGACAATTGATTTGATCTTAATATTGCCATTACGAAAGTCATATACAATAGTGGAATTGTACGATATAGAATTAGAAGTATCAGAAGTGGACAATTCAACGGTAAAAGCGGAGTGATGAACTGAATTAGAAAACAGATGTTCGTTGTCATCAGTTGAACTGACCACTACTTCGTGTAAGAGTTAGAGAAAATAAGATCTAGCCATCTGCCACTTTTGTTGGGTATAGGAGCTACTTGCTGCAAATTGTTACTATAAAAGGTGCTCATGAGATTGAAATCATTACTATTTAGGAGATTGATAGGAAGAAGGAGGCCGTCTTGTTCATCGACCATAAACTTTGAGTTTGGACGATTAAAGTCACCAGTAATTATAATCTTATCTTCTTCATTTGTAATTGCACCAATTTCAGCAACAATTTGATAAACGTCGTCGTAGACAGTATCGCTAGAATTTGGGGGGACATAAAAAACGCCAATATATAAATAAGATCTTCCCAACTTTATTTTAACCAATTTATGCTGGAATAATTTGTATTGCTGGAATTCTAGCTCACTCATAAAGGAGTTGTGTACTGCAATTAAAACACCACCTCCTCGTAATTGTCCTATGCTGTGACGATCTCTATCGTCTCTGTATATATTCCAGTCACTATCAAGGATCTCTTCGTTAATGTGAGAATCATTCAACCATGTTTCGGAAAGGGTTAGGATATTAAAATGGCACGACTTTGCGTCAAGAAAAAGTTTGTTTAACTTACTACGAATATCACCACAGTTATGGTAAAATAATTTTAAAATCTTCTGTTTATTGGGGACGAAAAAATTTATGGTGCTGTTCCCTTGCCCTTTGCAATGACGAGGTATAATTTGAACTAACATGTGATGCGTAGGTTTCGAGATCTTTTTTTGCCTGGTTAACGGTGATACCTAGTTCTTCATGGTAGGAAAAATACAGAAGCCGGAGAGCGTCCAGATCAATTGGAAGACCTTCTCTCTGAATCACGATTTTCAGACTGAATCACGATTTTCATACTTGTTTCCGTTTTCCCATCTATGCAAGTGGTTTCTGATACCTTGTGCATATATGACAGGTAGAGCCGAACCGATTCGTATATTTTATTATCTCTAAGTCGAGATATGAAATTTTTTTTTTCGAGGTTAGCACCCGAAACTATAGTGGCCTTGACTGTAGGCGGCAACAGCGGATCTAAAAAGCATTGGTTGTTATTAGTAGGAGCAAGTGATATAGGCTGTAAAATTGATCCGGACGAATTTGGAATTAAATCTTCTCCGCGCACAAAGTTATTATAAGTGCCCTTATAGTAGAAGATTTATAGTTTAAAGAGGAAGCTGCTTCTAGGTTTTATGCAGTAGACGCCTCTGCGTCTATGACTGTTTCCAGTTGACCAGCACTAACGTTAATAGAGTGAAGTTTTGGGTCGACAAACGAAGTGCTACAGTTATCCGAAGCGTTGAAGGCATTCAAGCGTTTCGAAGGAGAAAATAGGGATTGAGGTTTAGGATTAATGTTAGAAGTTGCTATTGGACTATTAGTAACGGTAATGGGCTTACATACATACTTAGTGCTACTTATTTCTTTACTGTCCTTGGATCCAGGGCTCGCGATTTGATCAATCCATTTCCTGAAAACCATGCCGCACAAGGAACAAATACCATTCTTCTTCTTGAAACTCGTGAAAAGCCAGGCATATCACGTTGGAATCAAAACTTTGAAGCCATGTCTTTGCTGATTGCGGGAAGGTAGCTCCTCAACTCTGCATCCACTGATTAGAAGGTCATTTTCAATTGTTTTTCGAATTATGGCCTTATTACAAATCCGTCTACTTCCTTTTACATAGAAAGTGCAGAGGTTTGCCTCTTGGTTTAAATCCGCAAGTCTTTTGATGCGATTGTCCCACTCTTCTGTTGACCAGAAGGTTCCAAGCTTGTAGATGAACTTGGGGCTTTTTGGACTTGGTGATAGTGGACTAATGGGCTGTAAATCAATATTGCGGTTTTTTGAGTTACCGAAAAGCCTTGCACTGTTTCTTCCAAAGAGGCGAATCGTTTATCTAGAACTTCGATTTTCGCTAATACGTCAGAGAGGAGTGTGCTATTTTGTTGTTGCGCTGGTATCTTCATCAATGGATTTTCCAGTAACTCTTTCATGCTGTCTTTGTTCAATTTTTCAGTGCTCGGAAAATGAAGATTGGAAATTAGGTTTCTCATAGAAGTGAGGCGTTTGTCAACTGATTCAAGAGCTCTTGTGATGTTGTTATTGCTACTTGATAGCGTCAAACAAGATCATCAAAGCAAGTAGCCATTTCCACAAAGCTTTCATCGTTTGCTCGGGACTTTGAGCTCTGGCGCGCAATCAATTGATCTTTTTCATTGATGAGGACATCAATTCGATCAGTTATTTGATCATAAACCGCTTTAAATTTCTCCTCAACGTTTTGGCAGTCCGAGCAGATGAAATGCGACTCAAAATAGGGATGGAACCAATCCCTTGGAGTATCCATACATGCACCATGCAATTTTCTCTTGCAAAAACTTTTACATATCACATATTTAAAAGTGTGATCGAATGCGACACAATTGGCGAGATCACATTTGAAATTCATTTTCTTTATTAAATAATAGATGAGTTCGGGCAATTCAAAGTCAAGGTTGTATGATTGTTTATTTAATTGCTCAATACTAAAACCAACACTCAATTATCAATAATTGCAAATTCAGCACAAATCAGTAGAATCAATAAATTAATCAAAAGCAGATTCGTCACGAAATTAAAAAGCGGTAAAATGTGCTTACGGTTCAAATATAAATATAACTTTCATTAAAAGCACTATGGTCAGTCGATCACAGAAATGAGGTCACTGGTACAAAACGTCGATGTTGAGTTTATGGCACAATTGGATGACGATTGCTATAACTTTAAAATATAAATACTTGGATTTATTTATAAATAAAGACATAAATTTAGCACTATCTTATTTTATACTTAGCACTATTTAGATTTAATTAATGAAAATGTTCAGAATTGGTTGCGGACCAAATATATAAAAACACGTCCACGCACCACGACGTTTACTTTCTACATGCCGAGCATAAAAGTTATACTCGAGTATAAGTTTCCACACAGACTGTGGTTGCCTACTCAAGGTATTTAGAGTAATGGTGCCAGTCTCTTTAAGTAAAAGAAAACTCTCTCTTCACCCGGACCATCTTGACTATCAACGTGATAGCACGTTTGTTGGCCCAATAGAGATCGGTTTTTCAGCAAAACGAGCTGATAAGTGTCCGTTATCCTTGACGAAACTACAGTTTTAGCAGACACCAGGCAGTTTTGGTGGAAACACAGGTCTTCATTGGGCTAACAAATGTGCTATTATGTTGATAGCCAAAATGGACCAAGTGAAGAACAAGTTTTCTTTTACTTAAAGAGACTGGCACCATTACTCTAAATACCTTCAGTAGACCACCACAGTCTGTGCGGAAACTTTAGCTCGACTATAACTTTTACGTTCTATATGTTCCCATATGTACATTAAGGGTTCATTCTCTACGTTGGGATCATGCGGTCGGGCTGCCGCGAGGATCATAGACTGTGGTAGCTTCTGATGAATGTCCATAATCCTCATCGAAACTGCAAAGCCAAAAGAATTTTAGAAATTTGACCTTTTTTCGGACTTAAGTACGTTTTGTATATTTCAGATAAAAGAATTCAAATGAGTATGGAGAAAACCCCTGACAGAACTCAATAACGCAAATTTTATTCCCATTGTAAAGAATGTTGGTGGCAGTGTGACGATTTCGGGACGCATGGCAGACAGTAGAGTGGGGCGACTAGCTTTTCCAAAATCCAAACATACTGCTGAAATAAATAGGCTTTGGTTGGCCTACAACGTCCCAAAACTCTTACATACACCTCCTCAAGCACGATTCTGAAACCCAATTGATCGTTTGCGGGATTCACTTGAAAGAAAAATTCAACAGCATGAAACAACAAGAAAATTCATTGTACAATGGTCTTTTGAACCAGTGGCTGTTTCCAGCAAAACAAAGCTTGTTCACTTCATTCAAAATAAGCTAAAACAAGTCATTTTTTTTGAAAGGCTTTGCTACAAGTTATTCAGGTTCCTAATTTGATAAGCTAATATAGTATATTTCAAATAAAATGTATGAATTTTTTCAGCTTTACGCAGTCCTTGGAAGCATTTTGATGAATTCTTCGAAGAAACTTATTTTTTCGCTAGTTATTCTGAGCAGCTAACGAATTAAACATGTATCTACCATTATAGATTGTAAAACCGATAATGTGATATTGATTTGATAATTTTGATAAACATGTAAAAGTTGCTGGAGAGTGCTCTTGCCAGAAGCGAACTGTAAAATACTCCGAAGATCAAATAATGTCCTCTGAATATCAAAACTTGACTCATACATCTACGAGTATTCCATGAATTGAGCTCGGAAAACTAATATATGTTTATGATGTTTTTTGATTCGCCCCCATGATATTTGATGATGAACACTATTATAAATTGACCGCTCATTCAAACTCAAAGCTGTTTAATGACCACTGTACCACTGCGTCAACAAAAACAACGTTCTTCTACGCTTTTCTATAGTGCTTAGCCACGATATTTTAAGACTGATGGTGTTACACTACATTATACGCTTAAATAGAGGCAATAATTACCTATGTATCATATATACATTCTTAGTAAGACAAAATACTGGTTTTGTGTGTTGCCAGCCGGTGATACCCAGGACATTTTATGAATGCGTCACCGTGGGAAGCAAGTCGAACGTATGACTAGATTTCTGCTACATGCAAAGTCGATTAGGCGCTAGTCGTTGTCATTTGTTCCATCGTGGAGGCTATATCCTCCAGTTGTTCCGCGATGAGATAGCTCATTGCCAAACTTAGCGTTGAAATCAAACAGAATTATTTTTGTGTCGTTTCTAGGCAATGAGTCAACCAGTCTTTCCAGGTGATTGTAAAGCGTTTTCTTCATTTCTTCGTCCTTTTCTTCGGTCAGGGCGTGAACATTAATCAGCCAGATTTTAAAGAATTTCGCTTTTGTACGGATCGAACATAATCGTTCATTGACTGCCTTAAAATCAATAACGTGCGATTTGAACTCCCTATCCACAATGAAGGCCACTCCGAATTCTCGTTTTCCGGTAGGCTTCCCACTTTTGAATATTGTGTGCGATCTCATGTCTTGAATATCGTTTCCAGTCCAATTCGTTGCCTGGGCTGCCAGTATTTTTAATTTATATTGACTGGCCTGTAATAAAAGATCCTTAATAGCGCCAGGGTAATTGAGTGATCTGACATTCCAGGATCCAATGCCATAGTCTTTATCCGTTTGCGAGGTCGTTGCGGTGAGTCCAATCCATTCCGAAGCCCCTCTGCAGGTTTCGAAACAATCAAAGATTTTCCAGGGACGGGGAGTTAGCCCGTCACCCAACCTCCATTCCGGCAGCATGGTTATTACGCCGATTCCGTTATCAGGCACGGAAGATTCACCTTCACCCTCTTACACCTTCATAAAGGTGTTGTAAGTAGGATTTAGTAGCAGGGCTGTAGATGTTTTTATAGTTATTCGCATTTCTCGGCATTTAATGCCACATTATTGGGGAACCAGTAAACCCAATGTGCGACCCCGACAGCATTTACTACCATTTGATTGGGGGGTTTGGGATGAGGAATCATGGAAGCTATGGGTTGGGGGAGCAAGGGGGAGTTTAGGAGGGACCTGTAAATGAACGAGCAGTTTTTTCTGTTTGGGAAACCCGAATGGGAAGGACATATCAACGGAAAAATAGGAAAAGTCGATTGGAATCATACTCGGTAAGCGAGGAGCATCATTACAGGGTTGGCAGTAAAGGAAAGAAACGTGGCCGAGTTTCTGGGTTCATTTCTTCATGGGTTCTCCAAGAATTTCGGTTTGACAATGCACGCCTGGAGGAGTTGCCGGTAATTTGCTCAGAGATTCACGCTGTGTACGAAGGTTAATCAAACGGGACATACAACCATAGTGGAAAATTTACCGGGGGTCCCTGTCGACGAGAGCTCTAAGTGAGGTTAATTAAATATATTTGTAGATTTAAGAAATAATTTCATTGGTTATAAAATTATATAGGGTTACATCGAATCATTCGCAGCAAATCATGGTTTCTCCGTACAGAGCCATGATCCACAGGATGCTCGACTTGCCGCTAAGCAAGGAAGCTAAGGAAAAGGAGATGAGGTACATTGTTGAGACAGCTGGACTAAACGGCTTCAAGGGCTCGATGATTAGGATAATGGCACAGAAGGTCCAGATAAATAGACAGCAACAGGGGCAATCAACATTATCAAATGCGAATACCGAAAGAACGCACTGAAAGGCCTTAACTTATCACGAAGGCATCAGCAATCAGATCAAGAGGCAAATAAATCAGCTCAATTCAGTACGGTTAATCGAATCAAGCAGCAAGAACCAGCCCAAAAACGTTCTCGGATCAACGAAATACAAGTGTGAACCACACGAAAAATCTGGTATCTATCGCATCGAATGTCCCACTTGTGAAGAAGTGTACATAAGTCAAACGAGGAGACTCATCGGCACGCGAATCAGGGAGCATCTAGGCGAAGCAGTAACAGCAAGAAAGAAAGAAAGAACTTCGAATTTCAAGTCGGCGGTAGCGGAACATATTATCACGAAGGGACACGAGATAACAATGGAGGACGCTGTAGTTATCAAGGAAGCTACAGATATACGTGAATTGGATGTGATGGAAAGCCTGGCAATTACCCAGACAAGGAAAAAGTTGATGAATCAGGATGACGGAAACTGCAGGTCATGGCTATTTGAATTAATTAAATAATAATATCTTTTCTGAATCTTGTGAAAACTATATTTTTATAACTACCCCTTTTGTAAATTACCTTTCCGATCTTTTATTAGCTTGAGCAAATTTCCGTAATTGCCTTTTAAGGATGTAAAGTAAATTTCCTTAAACAAAGCTAGTATATAAGCAGGAACGTGAGTGAAAATAAATTAATCGCTGAAGAAGACCGAATGATTACGGTCGAAAATCGATTTCGAGAAGAAAAATAAAAAATAAAATACACAAAATTAAAAGGAGGCTGTCTTTTTCTTTTTTCAGTTGGAGTGTTTTGTGAAGGCGAAAATGAATTTGATTACAAATATCTATTCCTAGTCCAAACCTGCGGAACATATCTGACGACTGGCTACTGAGACTAAGGTGTTTCAGAAGTCATAGAATTCGTTGTAACAAGCATCCAAGCCAAGACCACAAGGGAAGGAGGACCAATCAACGGAGTGAATTGTTTCGGAAAGTTACTCATAATTAGTTCTATAAAAGTTACAGCACTGACACCTTTTTTTATGATAACGGACAGAGGCAATATATGAAATTTCAACACATGGAGAGAGATGATGAGGACCAGTAGAAAAATAAGGAAAATGAACTGAAGATGAGCATAGCAATCATTGTTCCATACTTAAAAAGAATAAGTATTAAATTGAGCAAGCAAGCATATAGACATCTAAGAAGGATATGAAGACCAAATTGGAGATGAGTCAGAATCAATCTGGTTGTCATCCCACGAGAGTTTAGGCAGGCTAAAATCTCAACATAATACAAGATGACAATTTGAGAATAAAAAAACACTAGCAATTTCGATGAAAAAGATATTGCAGATCGAAAAAGAAGACTCACTAGGTATGTAAACGCAAAAGCCAAGAAGAGAAATGGTAGACGGAATAACTGTTTTTAACCACACATTTTCTACAGGAGGAGTGAAAAGTAGATTTGTTGGAGAGAAATTAGTAATGGTATTCTTATGAGTGACTAGGACACCTCTTCTAAATTGTTGGAGATAGACCTATCAAGATCACGTTTAACAATTGTATGGTTCAGAAAAATTTTAGAGTCTAAAATATTATGTCAACCAGGATTCAGAAATACAGATTATATCATCGTTAGAAAGGGAAAAGGATAAAGCCAGATCCTACAGCTTGGATCTTACAGGTATACCCCGAATATGTTGATGATAAATGGTTAATTTATTGTTGAGTGGTGCTATTGTAAGTGTTCTCAGGAAGAACCGACGCTTTGGCACGGAGCTCAGTATGACTTGACAAGCAATCCACGTGGCCAGCAATCAGGTTGTAAGATGAAATCATACGATGCCGGAACGGTCAGTATAAAAGATGCTATTACGCTGCTGTCAAGTTACCTTTCATCAGCTTCTGGCATGTTTGTACTCAACCTATGATCAACAATGCGAATAATCAATAATTCCAGAAAAACATCACTACAATATACATGAAATACTCCATTTAAAAAAAAATCAATAATGACTCGATTTTAAGTGGCCACATTTTTGTTGCAGTGTTCTGAATAGAATTGGCTTAAAGCGATATCTAATATATTTGCATAATTCATTTTATCTGAATTTTTTGACAAAAAGGGATACCTAGATCAATTAAAAACGTTTATTGTAGAAAACCCACACGGCTTTATTTTAATCACAGAAAATTTAAAAAGTTACAGGTAAAAATGATTTTATTTTCTCGAAACTAACAGAGCCTTACATTAAAATAACTTGCTACCAGATTTCATTGAATGTAAGTGGAGAAAATGTAAAAATTAGAAATCAAGCGTTTATTAGCAATGATTTCTAAGGTAATTGTTGCTATTGGACTTAAAAAAAATTACCACTAGGGATTTCACGAGAATCAGTAAATACAACTGATTATGAAAAGTGAGTTAATCTTTAAAAATTAAATTATTCACCCCCCTTCAAACACATACGCTCACTTCAAACTGTCAGTTACACGGTAATCTCATTCAAAAACTGTCAAACAGTTACGATAAAATCTCAGCAACAAGGCGACATTATTCAACAATAAAACCATTTGTGATGCTTAAGCAAGTGAGTCCCTTGTTATCCGTGGTACTACGTACTGCCACACATTGCTCCTTATCACATCATCCAATTATTCGAATAACAACTTTTGTCTAATTAACAAATGTTAATCTAGTCCTTATTCAATCTCTTCTCACTCCACCCCATCAATGTCTTTATTTATCCTGTATCACCTCCTTCAAATGTATGCTCGTACTCTTGTCCTAGACATGAGCTCATTTATATATGTTGGCAAGGTTTTGTGATGTGGGTGGGAGTACTTTTCGCACGTTTGACTCTTGAGTGGATTGAATAAGGAGAGTTATTTTAGGTGTTAAAGAAGAAACTGAAGCAGCTTATCAATCTCAATGTTAACTAATTACACATGCATTATCATTTTAGGGAAGCAGCTAAGGGATGGCAGTTAATTACATTTTGTGAAAAAATTTATAAGATACTGTAATTTAGATTTTGTTTTAGTCTTAATATATTAAATAAATCTAAATAATTTTTCCAAGCATTTCGAAAAATTCTCTCAATGTTCTCATATTTAAAATTATGCCAAAGGTAAAGTGTGGTCCAACCAAAACGCACAATGTTAATTGTAAATAAAACAAAAAGTTTTCAAAGAATTATGTTAATATTTATCATTCTAATTGAACAATCTATGACAATTATGTATGAAATAAAAAAATGCCCAAATGCTCGCCATGGCTACGTTGGCATACTTCTATCCGATGGTCCATATTTTCAATGGCTCAGAGACATAATTGAGGTTCAATGTCGTTAATGTGCTGAATTATCTCATCCTTGAGCTCTTGAATTGTTCTTGCCTTATTGACGTACACTTTGTTTTTCAAATATCTCCAGAGAAAGAAGTCCAACGGTGTCAAATCACATGATTGTGGCGGCCAATCAACATCGCCACAACGGGAGATAACACGGCCATTGAATTTCTCGCGCAAAAGAGCCATTGTTTTGTTGGCTGTGCAGCAAGTGGCACCATCCCGTTGGAACCACATATCATTGAGGTCCATAACTTCAATTTCTGGCCACAAGAAGTCCGTTATCATCTCGCAATAGCGAACACCATTCACGGTAACTGCTTCGCCGTTCTCATTTTCGAAGAAATACGGCCCGATGACGCCGCCAGCTCATAAACCGCACCAAACCGTCACTCTTTGTGGATGCAAGTTACGTTTATCGCAATTCGGTTTTATAAAAAAAACAATATTTCCGCTTTCAAGTAAACTTTATTATTCGACAATCACAAATCCGCCGATTAATTACAACTGACTTAATCTTATTGCTTGCCTCTATTTATGATTTTAATTGAATTACTTTAATCATCAATAAAATTTTATGCTACATTCGCATTCATTTGTACCATACAATAGCATTTGCAACATTTGCATTAATTACGAATACCTATAGTCAATATGCTTTGCTTTGATCGGGTCATTGGTTCAAGTAAGTAGGCTCGTGCAAATATTTATCGAGTATGCAAAAATGCGCGGAACAATGTACTTCAACAGGTGTTAGCGGTCAACGTTCGGAAAGGTGCATATGAAGGTGAATGTGATAGCTAAAGGTGAGTATGAAGATGAGTATGATAACTCCTCCCTCCTTAAAATCTGTGCTCCACAGATCAAAAGGACAATTTAATTGGGACAGGATATGAGTAGGCTAGATCTGATTGCATCGTGTGCTTAGACCGTTTTGAGCGAAGGATGAAAACTAAAAGGATTATTGCCAAACTTATAACTATTACGAGAATAAAAATGTCTGAAGTTAAATATAAAGTACTGCCAAAAGATAAGTTGCTTTTTTCACATTATCGAGATGCAATTTGTGCAGGTATTGAAAATCTAATTTAATTTTGTTTAAGGTTATATTGTTATTTAAGATGGGGGGCAAGGGGTGAAATGATGTGGTCTCTTTGCTAACGTAGCTTACTTCATTAACACGGAGTGTATCATTCTGGAAGTTGATTAGAAAAGTACCGTTGAGAAATCTAGTTGAATTTCCGTAGTCAACGTTTCCTCTGAAATTTGTGAGATATAAGGTATTGCCGTTGATGAGTTCAATTATCGGCTTATCATAGAATTCGTAATCACAGGATGCGACTACTCCTTTTAATACTTGGGAAAGACAATCACTTGGGCTTAGTTTTTCCAATTGATCCCTACGGCAGATGGTGATTCCTTGGATCTCGAGGCATTTATCTATAATGCTATACTTTTCCGTTTGTGTTATAAACAAACAAGAGTAATTCAGATGAATCCTAATATTATTTTTTATGGTAGGACGAACGAAGACATGATTGTAGTCTGTGGTTTCAGTTTTCGGTATACAAATGACGTACAACAGGGCGGTACCTTTTACTAACATCATAGGTTCCGCATATTCAATTGCCTGAATTTCGTTGCTAAAAGGAAGGGTTTCAACTTGAGAAAGTATTTCATTGATTTCCGTGTTACCTAGCAGGTTTGAATTTACTATACCTTTTTTGCCATTTGACTAGCTAAGACTATTTCCTGGATTTCATCTTTAAGGATTAGCATTTTGTTAAAGAGCATCTGCTCGAATTTGTCATTGTTATGAGAGCTAATTTCAGAGACAATTCCATTGTAATTATCTACTAGTTGCCTAGATACGCTTGTAACATATTCGTTAATTTTGAACTGCTTATTATTGTTATTTATCATATTGTTCTGGCTTTTCACTATTGTGTCCCAGTCTGTAGCGTCTGGGCTTCCTGCGATCCATTTCCAGGCTGATCCTAGCCAATTTATGGACCGTTTAGTTTTTGCTGTTTTCCTATCTCGCAGTTGGTCAATAAGCCCTTTAATTACCGAAAGTTGATGGTGAAGTTGAGGTACCAAGATGCTCGATCTGTTGATTTTTTGATGTATGATTGATTCCGTGTATACTATAACTTGGTCGTATTTATTGAGGTCAATAACGTGGATGATCTTGAAATTTCCATCTATTATTTTACCAAAGCCTTTTCTCATTGTTATTATTGGACTATCGTATTCGTAGACGTCGACGGATGCGTGCGCGCTGCACAGGATTAATCTGAAACAAAGGAATATGTTTGATGTCAGACTTATGGATTTTCTTCCCCGTGGCTGTCGTGATAGTGGTTTGGTTGTTTTGAAGGACTGTTTCCTTTTTAAAAAGCGGTTTGTTTTTAGACTTAATCTGTTTATTGGAAATGAAAACGGTATCACCGGGTTTGTATGTTTTAGGTTTAACCCTTTTGGCGTTGTGGTTTTTCAACTGGTGTTTTTTGTTTTCGCATGATTTCATGTTTAACGTCTCTATTTAGCTTGTCCCTAAAGTTTAACAAATTTTGAAAGTTAATTCGCTGTTCCCTTGCGAAAAATATATCAACAGGTTTTTTTTAGTTACGGAATGTATGGAGTTATTATATCTGTCCACAGCTATATTTACGATTACTTCCAAGGAAAGGTCGGGGTATTCACGTTGAAGACATCTCACTATTTCCATTATTGTAGAGTGAAGTCTTTCGATCGCACCATTGACTTCACTTTTTTGGGTTGGCGTTAGATAAACGGTTATTCCCAGTGATTCTAAGTAGTTGAGAATAATGGGATTGATGAAACTGCCCTCATTGTCTGAGACTAGGATTTTTGGAACAGAAAAGTAGTGTAATATTTTAATAATTTTATCACGAAGATATACTGCAGATTTGTTTTTTATATGGAAAAATTTTCCGAATTTGCTAAATTTGTCAATACAGGATAAAAATTTTTCACCAGAAATTTCGAAAATATCAAGGTGCAGAATTTCGGCTGGATAATTGGGGATTGGTGTTTCCTGTAGATGTGGTTTTTGTGGATGACGGTCATACTTATTCAAGTTTACTTATTCAAGTTGCATATGTCACAATTTGCGGTGTACCTCTTAATAAGTTTGGTCATTCCAGGGAAATAGTACCTTTCCAGAATTTGTTCTTTATTTTCAAGATGGTTCCTGTGTGCTCGACGATGTTCTTGTTGTATCACCTGTAATTTATTATTTTCGTCTGCTAAATCCTGAACAATTCTTTGCGTGATTCGAATTCTGAAGTTTGAAAAATGTTCCTTATAGACTTCTTGCAGTAGTTGAATGTATTCTTCTGGGATCTTCATGCCATTAATCACATTAGGATTTAGCTTCTCACGCAATAAATCAACCAATTTAGATTTATTTATATCATTAACTTGGATGTAATGTCTATGATACTTAGGATGTGGTTGTTCATGAGCGCTGAGTTCTTTGCCTACGGAAATAACTATCTGATTCTTGAATACATTCAAAGGGACTTCGCAGTGCGGTATAAGGTCCGAGCTATCCTCGCTTGCGCTATGAGCTGTTACTTGGTCAGATGTTAGGATATTTACCTCGATTGGGTCAACTGGTAGCCTAGACAATGCATCAGCCACGACGTTGGTTTTGCCTGGTTTATACACGAGTTCATAGTTAAACTCCTCAATCCGAGCCTTCCAACGCTTTAGTTTTGCATTATGATTTCTGTTACTTAGAGCAAAGGTGAGTGGTTGGTGATCCGTAAGGATTCTCACTTTTTTCGCTCCGTACAGGTAAGTTCGAAGCTTATCCAGTGCCCAGACGATTGCCAACATTTCCTTCTCGTTTGTGGCATAATTTTCTTCCGTTTTGTTTAACGAACGAGAAATGTAGGTAATCGGTTTATCTTTTCCCAGATCGCCTTGGGATAACACTGCTCCAATCGCCTGATTTGATGCGTCCGTTGTTAAGATAAATGGCTTCTCGAAGTCTGGGAATGTTAATACCTCTGAGGATGTTAGCAATTCTTTGATGTCATTAAACGCCTTTAGTTCCAGTTTTCCAAGCTCAATTTCCGTTTTCCTGCTTTGGTTTGTTTTTACTTGCGCATTTTCACCTCTCGTCAGATTGGTCAAGGGTTTTGCGACCTTTGCAAAGTCTCTTATAAATCTTTTATAGTAAGAGGCGAGACCAAGAAATGCCTTTAACTCTTTTAAATTAGTTGGCGGCTTGATGTTCTTAATTGCAGAAATTTTCTTAGGATCCGGCAAAATTCCTTCTTGGGAGGTGATATATCCCAGAAATTCGACTTGCTTTTTCAAAAAGGTTGACTTAGCTGGGTTAACTTTCAGATTCGCCTTAGTTAATTGTGCGAGTACTGTTTCCAAATTCCTTAAATGTTTTTCTTCTGTTTCGCCTAGGATGATAATGTCATCTTTATAGACATAACAGATCTTCCCAACGAATTGTTTCAGGACATCATCTATCATCCTTTGGAAGATAGCTGGGGCATTCTAGAGTCCGAATGGAAGCCTCGTAAATTCGTATTTCCCATTGGCTGTTGAAAATGCAGTTTTGGCAATATCACTTTCTTCCATCTTAATCTGATGAAATCCCGACGTTAAGTCTAATGTGGTGAAGTATTTCGACTTCCCCAAACTTGCCAAAGTGTTTGTAATGTCTGGGATTGGGTAAGTATCAGACACTGTTACCGCATTTAGTCGCTTAAAATCGACTACGAGTCTATATTGTTTTTCGCCTGCAGAATTAAGTTTTTTGGGTACGACCCATATAGGAGAGTTGTACGGACTCTTAGATGGACGTATTATTCCATCTTCAAGCATCTTCGATACTTGATTGTCGACTTCTTCTCTCATGCAAACAGGATAAGGGTATGACTTGGTATAAATTGGGTCAGGTGTTAACGTTTTGATCTCTGCCCTGATGACGGTGTCTACTATTTCGCTATCACTTATTGGACCAAAGAGGTTCGAAAATCTATCCAATAAAGATTGCAGTTTATGCCTTGTCTGCTGGGTTAAATGCTCAGAACTGAATTCGATTATATTTACTTGTCTTGATTCTTTAGCCTTCAATGGAATACGGATGTTAGGTTTAATGACGAGTTCGTCATTTTTCCTGTCAATAATAGCTTCTAAATCTTTCAATGTATCATCTCCAATGATACCATCGAATGATTTCAGCCCTGGTAAAACGTAAAAATCTATGAGTGTGTGGTTCCTTACACTTTTAAAAAATGGCCCAGTAACCTTTTTGGCTATGGGTATTTGTCCGGCAGCGGATCGAATTGTAAACGGTTTCTCAACAGGTTTAGAGTTATAAGCTAATTTAGGGGAAATAAAATTTTTATTAGCGCCAGTATCTACAAGAAATTTTAAAATCTGGCCATTTCGGTCAGTATATTCTATATACGAGTATGGTACGCTAGAGAGGCGTCCATTGTAAAATTTAGATGGTTCTCTTCGGAATCCTCCAAAGAGTCTTCAAGCTGATCCAGATAAGTGGCTTCCTCATGATTTGCGTCTTCTGTATGGTAGAAATTTCCAACGTGATCTTCCTCTGCTTGCTCCTGAACCTCGAAATTGTAAAGACGTTGAGCTTTCCTAGGGAAATACGAAGACTCGTTCGACCTCTTGTTGGGAACATCAGTAGGTCTGTTGATATAATCCACTTGGCGTGTGCGGATGGATGGATCGATTTCCATAGGAACTGGGGGTTTAGGGTGAATAGGCTTTGGTGGTGGGTGGTTTTGAGGCGTTGATGCAATAGCTCCTTTGTGCATTCTGTTGTAAATTTGATTCCGTTCCTGAAAACCTATTTGTTGACGGGGGAATGGTGGCTTGGGAGAGTTAAGGCTAAATCGGGAATTTTCGATTTGGTTAATGGGTGCAGAAATTGAATCGGCGAAATGTCCTTTATGGGTTGGATAATTCCTGAAATTAAGATTCTGAATCTCCAAGCAAGAAGCATAAGCTTCGGGGAGCGTTTGGGGTTTCTGAATAACCAATATTCGCGACAAATCTCCATTTAATCCTCTAATGAACACATCCAAAGCTCTGTTTCTATAGTTTTCGGTGAGATAGTTTCACTAGAATGATCTTCAGTTTTAATTTTATTCACTAACAGTGAGAGTTGATGATTCACAGCAGCGTAAAATTCATCTACGCTCCTGTTTCTTTGTTGCATCGAATGTAACTGATGCTCTAGTGTACGCACGTCACGTTTATCTGAATAATGAAGTGATAAGCATTTCTTTATGCTAGACCACTCATTATCAAATATATTATACGATATGAGAGCAGCATCTGCTGGCCCTCGTATCTTTTGCCGAATGTGTTGCAAAATTGCCCTATAAATCGGCTTACTGCGCACAATACTGTAATCGTTTAAGATTGATTCAACGTTGTGAATCTAGGACACGTATTGAACTGGATTCCCTTCAAAAACCTGAGGGTCCCTCACACAATCTGAGAGCTTCTTTATCCCTTCCAGATCCTTTTCTGTTTGGGGGGGCGTGAGCGGTTGTAAAACCGAAGAAGAAGAATGAGGCTGAGGAGTTGGATTCTGTTCCAACAAGGACACTCTAGCTTCTAACCTTTTGATAAACTCGACACTCGCATTGACCGCACCAGTTAATTCTCTAATGGATTGCTGTATAGCTTCCATTTTCCTTTCACCGAAAATGAATTTAAAGCGGAGAGGAGAAAAACTGAAGCTATTGAAATAGTTTTACACAAAAAGATATTCACGGAACACTTCTTCTAAATTCACGGACGCTTGCACGAGATCACTTTTTTAGATTTTGCACACGAAATTTAGATTTTGCACATTGACTATGGTTCACACAACAAATATTTAATAAAGTTCAAAAAATATATAGATGAAGCATATATTGATATATAATGAAATGATTTAATAAGATTCAGAAATATATATGTAGATAAAATATATTGGTATATTATTAAATTATTTAAATAATATTTAAGGATGAGTTTTGAGGTTTTCCTAACCCCATATGAAGGTAAAAATTCATTTAATTGGTGAATTTAAAATATTTAATAAATTGAAATATTGGATTTCAGAAAATATTTAATAAATTGGCAATATTTAATGAATTGAAATATTTAACTTTTTTTCTTTTTAATGAGAAAAATAGAGGTAAGCTTACATTAAATATAAGAACTCCATTGGTATGCAGCTTCTTGGGGCACTCCGTATTCTTCCTTTTTGGTGAAAGCCGTTGGATTTTTGGTCAACACCTACTGCGGTACGGTTGATATCACTCCTGCGATACGATTGGATGTTTTCTCTCGACGGTAGCAGCTTACTCCTTTTCTCTTTATCGTGAAATTTATTCAAATGAGTTGTATTTCGTGGTGTGGATGTTGTCAATCACTATGTTCTCACGGGTTAGCGTTAAAAACTTAGCGGACTACCGAACAATTACCGTGTTCTCATGGGAACAGTATTAAATACCGGTAGTTGATAATTGTTTAAAAAACCGAAATTACTTTAACGGATTAATATGGGTTCTCAATCACAACAATGATTGGACTGCTCGGGCGCCAGTTACGTTTATCGCAATTCGGTTTTATAAAAAAAAAACAATATTTCCGCTTTCAAGTAAACTTTATTATTCGACAATCACAAATCCACCGATTAATTACAACTGACTTAATCTTATTGCTTGCCTCTATTTATGATTTTAATTGAATTACTTTAATCATCAATAAAATTTTATGCTACATTCGCATTCATTTGTACCATACAATAGCATTTGCAACATTTGCATTAATTACGAATACCTATAGTCAATATGCTTTGCTTTGATCGGGTCATTGGTTCAAGTAAGTGGGCTCGTGCAAATATTTATCGAGTATGCAAAAATGCGCGGAACAATGTACTTCAACAGGTGTTAGCGGTCAACGTTCGTGAAGGTGCATATGAAGGTGAATGTGATAGCTAAAGGTGAGTATGAAGATGCGTGTGATAACTTGCATTGGCTTTTCAACAATCACTCGTGGATTTTTATTTGCCCAGATGAGGCAATTCTGCTTGTTAACAAATCCACTGAGGTGAAAGTGTGCCTCGTCGCTGAAGATGATTTTCTTTGTAAAGTCATCATTCCCTTCTGTCTGTGCAACCAACCATTCGGCGTATTGCCGACGCTTGAAATGGTCAGTAGGCTTCAGTTCCTGAGTCTATTGAACTTTGTAAGCGTATAAATTCAAATCTTTATTGAAAATTCGCATCAGCGTTGTTCGTGAGATGTTCAATTGTTGGGCACGATGTCGAATCGAGGTTGACAGCTCTTCTACCACACTATCGCAAACAACAGCAATGTTTTCCGCAGAACAAACTGGGCGAGCTTGCACAGGTGATTTCACATTTCCTACAGATCCAGTTTGTTGAAATTGTCGCACAATTCTCCCGATTGTAGACACATTCGGTCGATTATGCTGACCAAAAAAATCACGAAGTGCACGAAATGGATTTTGATTTGAACGCCCATTTTTGTAAAAGGCGCTTCTCAATTTGGTACCTCTCCATGGTTGAATTTGTCAAACACTGAAACAAATAAATGACAAATTAAGTTAAGTGAAAAACTTAAGGTTAGGATGTGACTCACAATTAATATCGTGCATTATGTTTAAACCACGCTTTAAATGGAAAATTTTTACCGATCACTTGAGAATATACACAATTTATATGGAACCGAAGTAAGTTCTAAATGTAAAAACAGTAGCGTTTACGTTTCATATCATAAACTAGATGTAAACGGACAACTCTTGGTTTGATCTCACTCATAGATTTACACAGTTTTTTTATGTGTTTGTAAGCTCGCATTTATAAAAATTCATATGATTTCTGTTACGTGACAAACTTATCTCAAATGGAATATCCAAATATAATTCATATGATCGCTATTACGTGATAAAACTATCTCGGATGGAATATCCAAATATAAATGACGACTCCGGCCGGGGGCATTTTGGGTCCTGAGTCAATTCGTCGGAGATGGGCGTGGGCGCCCCTCGCCCACCCATAAATTTGTCCCCCGAGCCTCGACACGAGCTTGACTCACGCCGGAGTCTTCACTTTCAGAGAAAACCATCACGATCACCGGAGATAGCTGCACTGTCTCGACATTGCCTTCTTAATAGCCTAGAATAGGAGAACCAAACTGTTCGACAATAACCTAGAATAGGAGAAGCGATAATTCCGTAACCTATCTACCGTGAGACTTGATTGCCATTCACCGTGAGCTGGAAATCAAGACCAAAAGGAAGCCTCATCAGCCTCAGCACCTGCGAAAGTTTTGCACAAAATTTAGGTGCCGTAAAATTCCTAGACATACCCCCGAGCCAAATCTTACAATTTTTTTTAGCACGATCTTGAATGAAACAATATACACAGAAAACACCGATTCACTTTACATTATAATTCACGTAGAATTGAAATACTCTTATAATTTTTTTTTCTCTAAAAGCTGTCGGGCCTTGCTTTGTTGTATGAGCAAACGCATTTCGACGTCTTTGAGTTATCTTCAGTGAGACTCAAAGTAGTCGAAGCGCGTCTACTCTAGTGTTGGGTCGCACATGTGCGTGCTGTACAAAACGTGCGGCACACTTGGCTGTGCTGCACTTGTGCGGCACCCAAAATTCGTGCTGCCAGCACACCGCACATACGAGATACTAAGCGACCAATCGCACATGTGCGTGTCGTTCGAGCGGTGTACTTCAGAACCTACCACCATACCACACACTTGAAAAAGTACGCAACACCAGGCGATGAACCGCACACGAGCGTGTGTACTTTCCTGTGCGGTACATGTGCAATATGCCTCTTTTTTCTGCCAGTAGTCCGCATGTTCATGTGTGCGCAGCTTATATTTATGTGCTCATATGTACGTTCACGTGCAATTTTATAGAGTATTATACCCTGTTCCCACGTACATCAAATCTCAAGATTTTGCGAAAAATTCAAATCTACATCATAATCATATAGATTACCCATATAAAAATCCTAATCTGTAGATTTTGAAATCTAGTAGATTTGAGGCAAATCTACCCAAAATCTTGTGAATACCTATGGCACTACTGCAAATTCAGATATTCAGCAAATGCCAAACGTCAATAATGACAAGTTCGGATGATATAGAAATGTCGGTCGAAACGCGAAAAATAAATAAACGAAAGGTGAAGTGGCCGTTATTCGCCGAATTCGAGCTGATCGACCTGTGGAAGTGTAAAATAGGGGCTCGAGAAAGAATAGTCATATTTTTTCCGAAATGGCTCAAGCCCTTAAACAGACTGGTTCAGAATACACGGTAGAAGAAGTCAAAATAAAAATACACAACATAACTAATCGCTATAGGTATGTGAAATAACTTTTGTTGGTGGTAATTAATTTTTATGTTTTCAGGATTGAAAAGCAAAAAGTGGGTCCATCGGGTGGATCACCTTCTGAGTGGCCCTTGTTTGAGGCTGTTTATAAGGTCATTGGAGGATTCAAAAGCATGGACACGAAAAATCTAGCATATGAAAGCGTATTCAAAGGTAAACTAATTATTTATTAGTAAATTTATACTTAAAAATTTTCCTGTTTGCATGAGTTTTACTTTTCTTATAGTTGTATATTAATTATAGTAGTATACTAGTTCAAAATTTTAAAATTGCAGATCACTGTACATCTTCTCCAAGTGAGGAATCAACATCAACATCGCCATCGCCACGTGGTACACCTGAGGCAGTTGCTACAACCAGTTGTGAAGAGATACAGGAGTCATCTCCGGAGGTGTTTGTGCTACCTGAAAAAAAAGGAAAATTCCGATGAATTATTTCCAAAAGGAAGTTTTAAAAGAAGTGAGGGAAGCGAACAAAACAATGTATGCTGAAATAGATCGAGTAAAACAAGCAGATGAAAAAATCTTCCACTTACAACAACGAATGGTAGAAGTTGAAGAAGCGAGAAATGAAATTCTTAAGATTTTTGTGCGTAACAATAACCCGTAGGAGAACATATTGTAAGTAATTTGAAAACTATGTATTAAGCTCCGAGTAAAATATTTATCAAGATATTATTTGTAAGTTGGAAACTTACTGCAAGTGAACTGTAGAGGTTCATCTTTTGTTTACAGACAAACTGTAAAGTAAACTACAAAGTACAAGGTTGACTATAAATTATTCTTTAAGACTGTACTGCTTTGTACTGCAAACCATTTGCTTGTAGGAATTGTGCCGTTTCGGCAGAAATAAGGGTGTTTTTCCTGGAGCCCCTTAATCTCCACTATTTTGCTTTTGCACCATTCGATTAGCTCTAATTTGGTGAACAACGCCCACTTCACTTTTCTTTAGAATTACTAAAAATATGTAAAATCGGTGTTTTTGCGCTTGTTCAATACAAATCTTAAGAAAACGTTTTTCCTTGAAACGCAGATAAACAATATATTATAATTTTAAAAAATATACACATATTTCGAGGGTAAGTATTCCGCCTTCTTCAGTGTTTGTCATAGAGAAACACTGAGGAGGAGGGAATACTTACCCTTGAAATATATATATGTTTTTTAAAATTATAAGAAATCTTTTATTTGCTTTTCAAAGAAAAACGTTTTCTGAAGATTTGTACTGCAAAATCTATTTTATTTTAAAGTTTAATATATTTTTAAATTTTAGATAGTAGTGACTGTCTATCAAACTTTAGACAATTACTAAAGTGTTACCGAATACTTTACAGTAAAACTTGTAGTTTACAGTTAACTTTACAGTTTGTCAGTAAAGAGTAGAGTAAACTCGACAGTTAAGTTTCAATAAGGTTCCAAATTACAAATAAATAAACTAAAAAATAAATAGTTTACTGAAGTTTCCTTTCATAGTTTTTAAATTATTGGCAGTAGGTTTTCGTATAAGTAAATTTTTATTTTTTTCATTCGTATGTTTCGAATGAAAATGTGTAAGGTTATTTTTGGTAATATGTATGTTAAATGAATATATATGATAATGAAATGTTATAATATTTCTTGAAAGGATTCAATTAATAAAGTGCCATTGATTTGGAATAAGAGAAGTGGAAATGTTTTTTATTTGTTATGAGGTAAAAATAAATTTATTTTGAGTAATGAGAATGAAACATAGGTAAATATATTTTGTAAATGAAAAACAAGCTCACCGATATGTTCACTTAATGCTCTTCTTATGGCCTCTGCTCCTCTGTTGGAATCTGATGCTCTATTATCTACTTCTGGTTGCTGTCTTCCACGGCTTTGCTCATACGTTTTCAGCTCCTCAAGCCAATTTGCATTTAGCCGGTCGTTCCTTTCGTTTAAAAAATTGTGAAGCGCACAACATGCTTTGATCAGAGGAGGCGCGTTTTCGATTTTATTATCGATGCCTTTTCCTATATGCCTAAAACGGGCTTTTAAGTGTCCAAATGCGTTTTCAACGACTCTTCCGCATTTAGAGAGTGTATAATTGAAGTTCTTCTGTTCTGAGGCTGCTTCAACATGAAATGCATATGGTTTCATCAGCATGCTTGGAAATTTGCATGCGGAGTCTCCAATAATGAAAACTGGAACCTCAACGCCTGATAATGTTTTCGACATTTGCTGCAAAACTATATTCTCCAATTCTACCTTTAAGAGAGAATTCTCGAATATGGATGAATCATTGCAACGCCCTGGTGATCCCACATTGATGTACATGAATCTTTATCTGTTGAAGAAACAAAAAACTTTAGTATACTCGCGGATATTATATAAAACTATATATATACCGGTAATCGACTAATGCTAATAACACTGTAGAGTACCAGCCCTTATAGTTGTAATAGTCCGTTCCGTCTTCGACATGGGTTTTAACCTCAATATGGCTTCCATCTTTAATGAAATATGGTGAATTAGGAAATTTGATCACTACAACAAACTTACCCATGGCCCCAAAACACTGCGGGAGGCCTAGTTTTTCAAAACCGTTTATGTTTTCTTCTATGATTTCCTTTGTTAAAGGATTAAAATATTTTCCCCACCTAACTTCCCATACTCTGTTACAAAATTCAATAACAATCTTGCAAACAGTGCTTTTACTGACGCCAAATAAATTAGCTACGGTTCGATACTCTGCGCAAGAGCCAAGTGCATAGATTGCTATTGCTACTCTTTTTTTAATCCAACACAGCTCCTAAACGTAGTATCGCGTCTTGAAATTGATTTGACCGCTACGCATAAAGTTTCAAACGACTGCCTAGTCATTCGGAAATTTGCTTTGAAAAAAAAGGTCATTGTTTTTCGCTACGTCATGCTCCCAAAAAGTATGCGAACGAACCTGAAACAATATAATATTATTTAGTTATAACGGAATGTAAATATTATATGCTTAATAACTTACTAAAGACCATCTTTTTGGGGATGCTCTCCAAATTAAAATTGCACTTAGTAGTAGCACTCTTTTGCGGTGTGCAGCTAAAAGCACCTTCAAATGCTTTCGCCTTTGCGTCTGTAAATTTCTTAATAACAATGATGACAACCCACATCTAAGTTGTAATATCATCAATTGTTTCTTTAAAACTTCGGCTTGATTCAACGAATCCATAATAATTTAAAACTTGTATCTAAACTTCCACTTCTAAATGATTACACTTTGACATTTGTAAAACTGTCACAATGACAAGTAAAATCTGATAATCTAATGGAAACACTTTCAAATCTTCTCAACGAAATCCTGAGATTTTATGTAAGTGGAAACAGGGTATTACTGATAAAATATGCAAATTTTTGAGGCATTCGAACGACTGCATTTCCCATTTTATTTAAACTAGATATGAAAAGCTTTTTACCTCATTTGTAAGTGCGTTAAACAAGAAACCAATATCTTTCTTTTGAAATTAATACAAAATACTAGTTCTTTCCCGAACGAAATTTCAATAAATAAATTAACCTTCTAAGTGTGAATCCACATATATGGAGCACTGCTAAATAAATAAATTACTTTTCAAAATCTTTTTACAATCCAAATTGTAGGGATTAGCGAACAACTGTAAGAGCATGCACATCGCATCGCACAGCATAGTCTAGCTCACTTAACTGCGCCGCACGCATTGTATTGTGGCTTGTAGAAAGTAAGGAAGATAAACAGCACAGTGTGCTGCTCGCACAATGCCACTGAACTGCACCGCACGCTTATGTTCTTCTTATGTGTTGTGTTGGAGTTTACGACAAGAAGGATAAACAGCACAGTGTGCTGCTCGCACTGTACCGCACACAGCACACCGCACACTTAAGTGTGCGGTGTGCTGTGTGCGAGCACAGTAAAATATGGTGCTTTTACCCATCACTAGTCTGCTCACACAACAAAGCAAGGCCCGACGGCATTTAAAGAATAAAGACAATTGGCCTGCGGATACCAAATAAACAAAATTATCGACTACTCTATAAGGTTATCCATTTCGTGGTTGGTAAAGTATAACCCTGCCATTTGACAGTTGTCAAAACCAAATGTCATTCAAAGCGTGTTTTTTTTAGTTGAAGGTTTGCCATTTAGAAATATGGATCGTTTAGCTGTCGAAAAACGTGTTAAAATTATTAAATTTTACTATAAAAATGGTGATTGTGGTGTCTCAACATTTAGGGCTTTACGAGCCAATTACGGTCGACATAATCTACCTACACAGCAAACAATTTCGAACACAGTGAGAAAATTTGAAGAGACTAGATCGGTTATTGATATTGCAAGGTCTGTGCATCATCGCAACATTCGTTCTGCTGAAAATATTGCTGTCGTTGCTTATAGTGTGGAGATAGACCCGAATTCGTCGATTCCTCAACGTGCTCAACATATTGGCTTGACTTACGGCTCATTGTGGCAGATTTTGCATTTTGATTTGCATCTTCATCCATACAAAATCCAACTCACTGAAGAATTTAAGCCTCAAGACCATACACAACGCAAAATGTACTCGTATGCGAATTGGGTGATTGAACAACAAGCCATTGATAACGATTTTTCGAACAAAATTTTCTTTGGTGATGAGGCTCATTTTTCGCTGAGTTGTTATCACAGAAAGGCCTTTGCATCCGGTGTGAATTATGGTCTAGTGGTGTTATTGGCCTGTATTTTTTTGAAAACGATCAAGGAAGAGCCATTACAGTCAATTCTGACCGATATGGACGGACTTTAACCGATTATTTTTGGAGAGAAATTGAAGATTATGATCTGGAGAACATGTGGTTCCAACAGGACGGAGCCACAAGCCACAAAACACAGGCTAACCGAGCACTTTTGCAAGAGAAATTTCCAGGACACGTAATTTCGAGATTGAGTGATGTCAATTGGCCCGCAAGATCCTGCGACCTAACACCTTTGGATTTCTTTTGATGTAGCTATGCAAAGGATTGTGTTTACGTGAACAATGCTCAAAGTCTTGAGCAATTGAAAACCAATATTCGTGAAGTTATGGCCGAGATATTGCTGGAAATGCACCGAAAAGTCATTGAAAATTACCTCAAAAGGATTGAGGCCTGCAAGAGGTCCCGGGGAGGGCATTTGAATGATGTTATATTTCACGTATAATGGCAAGGCTCAATCTTTATATTGGATAAATAATTTTTTTTCCATCTGAATATTTAATGTGTTTCATGTTGTAATGATTTTAAACCTTTTAAGTCCAACGCGGAACCGACTTCTCATCGGTTCTAGACGTTAAGTCTGAGTAGTGCCAACGGATGGTACCAACCGGTCAACCAATCCGTGCACCATAACCCATTCACGCGGTGGCTGCTTGTCGGCCAGCTAGTTTGGAGAGGATTTCGGTTGCGGGTCTCCGAATGGGTTACGCTCAATTACAATATTCAGCCACCTATACACGCCCGTTTTTAAACGCGTTACAAAAACAAAACCATACGGAGAGAAAACCTATTCTACGTTACTCCGTATTTCTTCATTATCCAGTCAAAAGTACAAAAGCTAATTTTTATTTCGCGTTCCCGAATTTCCGACGCGGTACCGAAAAATATGCTACGCTAACTCAACCCGACGAAAACTACGTTAAAGAAAACTCAAAGTCAATTAAGGTACCGCGTACCGCGCACGACGCGAAACCGACTTCAGCGGATTTTTCTAAACCCTACCCTCGCGACGGCATACCTACCCTGCACTTCCTTTCCCGCTGAAAAAAGAAGAACCACTGAAAAGGAAAGTCGTGATTAAGTTTAGCAATTCATTTTAATTTTTATATCTTTCATTCCTTTTTTTTTTTTAACGGTTTACTGATGTTTTACATTTCTCATTATTTTACAAAGTTTTGGCCCATATATGAAAAAAAATTGGCAATACTCTTATCATTTTCATTATTCTCGTTATAGGTCAAAAGCTACCACTTCCTAATGAGTTCAGGCACCATGCATAACATCATCATGTTTTTAGTATTTCCTACCGTCTTATGTTCGGGATATATTCAAAAAAAAGTTATACTTAACATCCAATTATCGTTATTTAAGTTTAGTTATAGTTACATAAAAAAATGGTTTTCATAAATATAACGCTTTTTCCCTTACTTGAAGAATATTCGACATATTTTCGTTATTTCCTGTTGTATATGTAGCAAATAAACAAACATTTTACGTCTGTGCTCATAATCAAAGTTTATACTCTAAAAGATATGAATGCGGTAAAAAATAAATCTTTTTGTAGTTTCTTCTCCCGTCTAATCCTCAATATACTTTTGTAATTTCATCTAACCGTGGTACTCATTCATATGTATTTTGCCATTAAGGCAAGTCTACTTATTACTACTTCATCAATAGGCTGAGTCATTACATAAATAAATTAGTTTATAAAATTAATCAGGTCTAGGGAAAATTGCAATTTGCTTTAACTTTCGTGCTTGGCTTATTTTTTTTTTATTGCTGGAGGCGTACGAAAGTTTTGATATCAAGAATTTCATTCGGCTCCAATTTGTTTTGTTTTTATTTTTCTAGATTGTAATTTTTTTTTTAAAAAGTTATTGCCTGATCGCTGTTTACAATGTTATTAAAATAAACATCAAGTTTTCCAAAAAGAAATCAGTTCAAAACAGTCCACTCGTCAAATTAAATTTTGTTTTTGTCTCATTTAAATGTTATTTTGAACGCGATATTCTACTGTCCACTGTAAAAACTTCCTACACTCTATAACGTTTAACTGTTACCCTTTTCTTCTGAAAAGATTTTTTTATAATTACGATTGTGACCTCGGTTATCCGGCATCAGTTTTATCTTTACTTTTGCGTTCATCTCCCCTGTGACACTTTTATATACAAGAAAAATTAACTAAAACATTCTATGTAAGGCCCCATAGACGGAATTAACATTGGAAAGAACAAATAACTTAAACTTCTCTATGTGCATGCTAATAAAATAAAGTTACAACAAACTGATAAAATTTTCAATGGGCTGGCAGTCTTTCTGCGAATTGAAGTTTAGAATGTGGGTTGTGAAGAACGAGACAGATATGGACAATTTGGGTGGCATTGAAATTTACGTCATTAGTGTACCGACGAACTGAAGCGCAAATTTAATGGAGACAGTTTTAAGTTTATGATATTTTTACCGTATGCGATCGAGCTTACCGCTTCCACCGATACAGATTTCGACTTAAAAGCGTATCCGTATCTCATCGAAAATACCAGTAAAAGGTACATTCTCCTGACGAGAATTATCCGCCAAATTTTAAATGAGTAATTAAGTACATTCTATTTATATCTTATATCTTCTTAGTACTGGAAGAAGATTAATGGCCAATTATCAAATAATAAGCTTGAAGTCTATTTCAATCGTCCAATTGGAATCGCTTAATGGAATTCAGCGGATTTTCTAAAAGTTTCCTTTCTTTTCTTGTGTCAGTTAAATTGATTTAATCTATCTGCCCAAGACAAACTCACTTGCTCTTCTAACACCACTCAACGTTGAGGCGACACTGGTCATTCAATTTTCCCTTGGTGTCGATTCAGCTACACTCATAGCAGATGCGAAAGGAGTTCCATTGTTTGAAGCTTCACAGTCGTCCATTGGTAACATGGCATCCATACAGCTTTTTGTATCGTTGTATTTTCATCAACATCGCTAAAAACCGTTTCGTCGTTTGGTTGTGCTGTATCCAAGGGGTTTTGTAATCACAAATTCCTCCGGAACAAAAATTTCAGCCCAATTGGTCCAGCAGTAAAAAGTTGAGAAACCATTGCTTCAACCTACGAGTAATTTCATTAGTCGATACAAAATAGCTGCATCAATTCTGATGTCATTGTACCTAGCAACGAAGCTCTACCATGCCTTCGCCAATTATATGTAACACACTCACTATATCCAGAATATGTCTTGCAATAGGACCGGAACTTTTGCAACTTCTTCCATGTCAATGCCGTCTCTGTCTTTACTACAAATGGACGGTGGCAACGAACAGCCGCTTAGAACATGGATATAAAGCAAAAAGATGACACTGGAACTAAAATGCCTCGTGTGGTTTGTTGATGGCGCACTTTCTGTCGAAATACAATTCACATCCGCATTCGATCGAAGTTCATTCGTCCGAAAAGGTAGCATGCGCGCAGTTCAATCGGCTTGCAATATTTTATTGGGTGTTGAACGGTTTGATATAAATATTCGCTCTCACTTTCTTAAGCTGACCGTATCCGCGACATTTTTCCTCCGGATCGGATGATGTACTCTACGCCGACGACACTATTCGACCAGTTTGCACGTTTCTGTCTATTCGACGTTTTGATGGCAACTGTGGGAGGCATTGCCAGATAGATATGATTCGAAATGTATCGGTGTTTAATTAATATTATTTTTCAAATATTTATATCCACAGATATAAATATTTGAAAAAAAAAAATTATTTTCTGCGCAAGGATATCCGCACGAAAGATGAAGCCCGCTTGCACCTCGAAGTCATACCTATCTGGCCGGTTGCCAGGGTTCGGGATCGGAATCACTTCGATTCCCGGGCGTAGGCGTCACATTACAATGTCTTCAGCTTTACTTTCCCAAGCGTAAAATGGATAGCCCTTTACATTTCTCTCGAGAAATTTACGTAAAAATTTGGACTAAAGAAAGAATGATACGCCTTCTTATTACAAATTTTGATTCTGTATCCATTGATTCAGTTAAATTGAAATACAATATAGGAAGTAGTTTCTAACTAACTCATTCAAGCAGGCCTAAAGAAAGTGTTAATAAATTAAAAATTATATTCTGGCTTTAACAACTTTATACCGTATCTGCGATTTTAAATTTCACCAGAAACCAGTTTGAATTTGACCAATAGGAAGGATAATACATCTTTGTATTCCAAGTAGTTCAATAAATTATTGTACAATTAAAATAATGTATAGCTCAAAACCCTGCAATGCTCTTTCTTTCATAAAAAACTTGAATAGTTGCATCTTTAAATCCTTGAAAAGTACTTCTGCGGCCAGTTTTTTGAAGTCTTCAAGCACAACCTACTCAACGAGCAGGAGTCTCATTAATTATACACCCCTGAAGTGGATAATCAATTTAGCGAGTTTGTGAAAATTACCTTTCTTTGTCAACAATCGCTTAACACGCGAATAGCCTTATAGTCATTGTTCCTGCATTAGTTGCCCGGTTGCCAATTTCTTGGATATCATAAACATCGAAACAAAGCACGTTTGAAACTTCTGCACCTTCACTAGCTGGGTTGAGCGCCAATATTGAAAACCACTTCTGTCAACCAATTTCCATTCGAGTGAAAATGGGAAAAATACTAGAAAATCACAACATGAACCAAGTTCATTGAGTGTGATAGCCAAACGAAGAATTTCCATGCAAATTTCATTCAATTTTCATTCCACCCAACGTAATTACTTTCTGCTTTTCAACCACCTCGCGCTACAATCCATTGTTGTTTCACTAGGAGTATGCTCAGATTTTAATATATTCACCCTCCGGATAAAAGGAGAAAATTGTCGTTTGTTGTTTATATTTTTATTTTCGTTTCTTCCTCTGCTTCGGCTTGGCTGATAGCTGGTTGCTCCTTGTTTCAGGAGCCTATACAAACGTCTGACAAGAATTTTAACATTAAAACGGTTCAGATGAAGTGAATTGGCTTGAGGTAACGAGTTCGTTACTTATTCACATTTCGAGATGCTCCAGATAATTTCGAAACACAACAAACTTATGTTTACTAATATTTCAAGGAATTTAATAAAATGCTTAAAGATGGTAATTTTGCAATGAAATGCAAGGGTGAAGGACGTTTTTGATGCGGAAAGTTTGAAGACCTCATTTTAATTTAGGATACCTGCCAAATTGAATTTGAATTCACCTTAAAGTTTTAAAGGAGCAATTTAATTTTGAATTTTATCTCCAAATATAGCCGAAATTTGAGTTATATTTTCTAAATATGGGAAGAACCTCATTTGAACTTTCAACGTGGTTTTCAACTTTCCATAATTTTTGTTGGAAATCGAAAATTCTGCCAGTAAAACGTCCCACTTTAGGGAACGAGCTAAAAGTTTTCATTTAATTTCGCAATGGTCCTGATGACCCAAATATCCATTTCCGATTGACATGAAATTTAAATTTTCATTTTACATCATCCTTGCAGTCATGGATAAACTCGTCCTTCTATGCTAACTTTTGCCCGGATATTGATGAACTCGTTCCCGGATATTACACTATTTTCTGGAAATGAAAAATCTAGTTGCTGACGACGGTATAATTGATTTTTTTCAATGGAGATTCAACTTGTTCTATCAGAGTAAGTTGGAAATGTGCTTAAATATAAACTTTTATGATTTTGGAAGTTATTTATGAACGGATTGTGAAGCTTCTGTGCACGATTCTTAGCTCATTTGGCAGCACAATGAAATTGCTAGAGGACATTTGATGTAAATTTGTGCGTACGGTTTCGGAAATTTTACTTCCATGAACCAAATAAAAAAAAAAAACATTTTGAAAAGAGTACATTGATAAGGAAATTGTATTCTGAATTGATATGAGGTTGTCTCAATTTTACTACGAGGCCATATTTGGTGAATTTGTAATACGTTTAATTAATATAATTTAGAATTATTCAAAAAATATCTCACATTGATTATTTCACCATTCGTTGTTGTTGACATTATACTTGTTGCAAAAAATGTACATCGAGACATCTGTTAATGATTATGTAAACTAAACTGTCAATCTCAAGAGCCCTTTTGTCCTTTTTTCAATAAATAGTTAGTTGTTACACTGCAATAATGTGTTTCCCTTATAGATTATGGACCCAGCCCATTTAAGATGTAAAAACAGTTTAATTGTAGGTTTTTTTTCATGTTTTCTAAGTTAAAAATGAGTTCCAGTTACCTCACAAGCGTGCCAAATTTAAAAAGATAAAAAAACCCAAAAAACGAATTACAAATAATAAGCCACGGTGTGAACAGTACATCGAGAGCGGTACTAACGATGACAAAAACGACGAATAGTACAATGACAGTGAAGACGGACGAAAAACGGAGATTCGCAGACAGTCTGGTCCAGACTGAGATTCCTGCGGCGTTCGGGTGTAGCAACAAAATTATGCGATTGCCAGAGCGTCCTATGAAGGAAAAGCGGGAAACTCTGCAGGACGCTTCAGGTGTTCGAACGGTGGAAGAAAATATAAAGAAGATTGAGAATTGGATGGTCACTGTTCCGATCGTTACCGAAGCATCTGATGCAAGTGTCGTAAACCCCGACATAATAAAGAACCACCTTGTAGCCAAGGAGAAGATTACGCCAGGGAAAGAAACGAGTGACCAGGCAAATAAAGTGACGTTGTGTGATTGCATCGCCAACGTCGAAAATATTCGGAAACGGAAAGCGATAACCTCTCCCAAAGATGGTTGCAAAGTACAATTGCCGCCCAGCGACACGATGAAGAAAGGCTATTCCGAAAAGTGGGAGATATTCTGAAAAGAATGCAATCTGCATGTGACTCCCCAAAAATCTGCAAAACAGTAAAGATTGGGTTCCTTGAACTAGACGAGCTGCTATACCGCACAGGGCATTATCGGAGGTGTTGGTTAAAGGCCGAAGACGAGCAGAAGGCAAAAGAAGTGCTGGGAGTGAAATATAAAGGCCACACACAGACAGCTCTACCCGCAAAAATCAATAAAAGAATGGCGTCTAGCCCAATCGATGGAGATCTAGATAAAAGAAGGAAGGAAGAAGCACCTGATGGGCGTGGAGCACCAGATCATGGATTCCAGACAGTGCTTACAAAAAGAGCGAAGAAAGCCGCAAAGAAACTCCTTGAAAAAGTGCCAGAAAGTAAAGTTCGCACAAACGCCCAAAAAGAAAAAAGACCTGATGCAAAACAGGAAAGACAGAAGCTTTGACAAAGATCCCGGCAGCAGGCACTGCTCGTAAATCCCCAAGATGGCCAATCCTACGCGGAGGTGCTGCGGGACATCAGGGGAAACGTGAGGCCCGAAGACACCAACACTACTATTTAAGTAGTACGACCAACGCGGTCGGGCCACATACTGGTCGGATTCGGAGCAGAGGCCGACAATAAAGAAGCATTCTGCGACGCAGTAAAAAAAGTCCTCGGCAAAAGCGCAACTATAGCCTCGCTTGAGCCGATGGCAATGATCGAAATAAAAGATATTGACTGCGTGACGGATCTGGCCGAGGTAGAAGAGGCTATCAAAAGGGAGTTTCTCAGCGTGGGAAGGTTCAAAGTTAGAATGACACCAGAAAACAATAGGGGACAACGCATGGCCATAGTTGACTTGACCGAAAAGGACGACGAACAATTTCTGAATAAGAGCGAAGAACAAATAGGGTGGGTTGTCTGTAGGATACGGTAAAGAGCAACACCTCCTCAATATTTCAAATGCCTTGGCTATGCCACACCGCACAAGTAGGCAAAGGACCCGATAGGAGCTCCCTATGTTACAAAAGCGGTGAAATGGGACATAAAAGAAAAGAATATTCGAAGGTGGCACACTGTACTCTTTGCAATGATGCTGATCCAAGACCTGATTTTGGACGCGTCTTGGGATAAGGAAAATGCCGGGTTTTCCAGGAAGGATAAGGAAACATCAGAACTTCGATGACCTGCATCCCGCAGCTAAACCTACACCACAGTTCAACCGCCCAAAATCTGCTTAAGCAGTTCGCGTGGGACATGAAAGCCGACTTCTTGCTGCTGAGTGAGAAACACCATGATAAAAGTCCTGCGTTATGGTATCCTGACGAGAACGGTACTGCCACTATCTGGGTTCGGAACAGTGATTTCCAAGCGGATAGTTGTGGGCAAGGGGATGGTTTCGTGTGGGTTCGGTGCCCAGGAAATAACTTATTTAGTGTGTACGTAACGTCGAACGAATCGATATCATCTTTCTAAGCCAAGCTTAATACTCTGGAGGGCACTGCCTCGAATACAGAATGCAACGTGCTCGTTGGGGGAGACTTGAACGCTAAAGCAATCGAATGGGGCATGCCTCAACAGATCCGCGGGGAAAACGAATCCTGGAAATGGTGTCCAGGGTGGCGCTCATCGTACTAAATACCAGACATACGCCAACTTTCCGTCGGATTGGCTGTGGAGGAAGCATACCGGACGTGACATTCGCCTCGGAGTCCTTAGTACGGAGGGTACACTATTGGAAAGTATTAGAAGACTACTCAGCCAGTGATCATCAGTGCATTCTGCTTGAGATCAGTGAAGTTGTCTCCTGACGTCCGTGCTCTCGGCTTTCTCCAGCTGAATGCAACATCAGAAGAATGGACGTCGGGAGGTTTGTCGAGGTGCTCACAGCAGGTGAGCCGCTGGAGGGAGCTTCGGTGGCTACGAGAGAATCGGCAGCCCAAGACGTGGTGAACTCAACTATGAGCATCATCACGACTGCTTGCAGAGCTTCTATACCCCGTCAAAAACCCCGGCACGGCAAACCCCCAGTGTACTGGCGCTGAAAAGCGAAGGGAGTGTCACAAGCTTCAAACTGAGGCTCAACGGGCGCGGAACCGTGACGAGGCATCCAACAACGCAGCAGCATATAAGTCGTCCAGGAAATGCCTTTGCAAATTGATTAACAATAGCAAGGCTCGCTGCTGGCAAGACCTAATGAACAATATGAACAAGGATCCATGGGGCCTTGGCTACAAGCTAGTTATGCGGAAGTTTGGCGCCCTAAGGAAGCCTTGCATACATGATGCGGAAAAGATGAACGAGATAGGGCGGGGACCCTTCCCCGCCCATCCCGTCCATGTTGACGCTGTCCATGGTGAAACAGCAGTCGAGTGTCCACTCTTCACACAGCCGGAACTAGAAGTGGCAGTCCTTTTGCTGAAAGCGAGGAAGGCTGCAGGTCCAGATGGTGTTCTGGCTGAGGTTTGCGGCTCGTCTTTCACCACTGTCCTATCTTGCTGCTCAGCACATTCAACGCTTGCCTACGGGAGGGGGTTTTCCCGGTACAATGGAAGGTGGCGATGCTCGTGTTGATCAGCAAGGGGAAGAGAAATCCCGAATAGTCATCTGCATACCACTCGTAATGCATGCTAGACACGGCTAGGAAAGTGCTAGAGAAACTCATCAAGGGAAGACTCACTGACGCGATTCGTGCTGTTGGGGAGCTATCCGCTTGGCAGTACGGCTTTAGAGCAGGATGTTCTACTATCGATGCGATTGCATAGGTGGTGAGCGCGGTCCAAAAGGCAGAGCACATAGTCGCACATAGTCGCACCAAGCGACGGATCGTCCTGATGGTGACACTCGACGTCAGGAATGAATTCAACTCCGCTAGATGGGTTGATATTCTGGATACGCTAGAAAACTCTTTTCAAGTTTCAGAATATCTAATGTGGATTTTGAGGGACTACATAAAGGCCCGATGCCTGCTCTACGACACGAAACAGAGCCAACGAAAGAGTGCGATCACATCGGATGTTGCCCAGGGATCTATCTTTAGTCCCGACCTGTGGAACGTATCTCACGACGGGCTACTGAGACTTGAGATGCCAAATGAGTCACGCTTGGTCAGCTTGGATGTTGCAGCTCTGGTATCCGAACGCACCGTTGAACAGACGTGTTACGGGAACCGCAGTCCAAATATTGCTCGGTTCGTGTTCCGCCGTTCCTCTCTGTGTACTGTAAATGACAACATACATGTACGAAAAGCTGCGAATTGTAATCAATGCATCTGTGGGCGCGGTGTCGTATCATGGATTAGCAGAAGTGGGGGTGTATCCATACTCGTATTAAGTATCAAGCATATAGACACAAGACTTCGCAATCGAACGTACCGCCCAGCGGAACGAATTGGTTACATGCATTGCAAATCGAGCAAAAGCTTTAGCTTTGTGGTTGCACCCGTCACAGAGACATGGCACTAAACACGTTAAACCGTTTTTGTTGTTGAACTTTGATCTTTTTAATGGTAAATTGTCTTCATTATTTTAGTTGGTAAGCAATAAAGTCAGCATAATTAAAGTATAAAAGAAAATTAAAGACACAAGAAAATCGAGAAGAATTTCTCCATTCACTGGCTCAAGGCGTGCGCCCGAGCTTATTCTATCCCAACGCACTTAGCCCGGGATAAGTGAATTTAGGATACGTTCAACTGCGTACTCAAGGCATCAGCCCGAGTATCAGCGCCCCAAGGCAGTTATGCCCGGGTTCTGCAGTTGAACTAGTAATTGATTGATTTGTCAATCTGACTGCGTACTCAAAGCATCAGCCCGTGTATTAGCGTCCCAAGGCTTTGTGCTCGGGGCTAGCAGTTGGATTATGATCAATCGATTCGTTAATACATATAACTGCGTGCTCAAGGCGTCAGCCCGAGCGACAGTTAAAGCCTAAATAAATTGATTGGTTTATTCAAATTCTATTTTTCCCCTCCACAACTAAAAAATTTAATTGAAATGGACGTAAATTGTGGGAAATAACTGTTCCATTAACACTCTAAATTCATAAATATGTAAATATAAAACCTCATTAACTAGTTCTTTAATAAATTAATCACTTCAGAAAATTTCATTTTTAAAATATTGCATTGACCAGTACAATGTAGGTGGTATAACGGTAGAATCGGTCTCTGCAGCCAGGAGCCTTGATGCGTATATCAAGCTCTCAGTACATGCCAGTATAAATAAGGTGTACTGGTAGTGTGCAACAATTGGCGCAGCCGGTAGGATATCGGTTTTGCAAACACCACAATGTAGCGCATTGTGTAGTAAAATTAAATAGGATGGAAGACTTTCCTCCCAGCCGATATCCGAAACCACTCAATTCCTGTATGTTATCATTGCTACTTACATTGTCAATGAAACTAGATCAGTTTCCTCAAATTTAAAAAAAACCAATCTCATTGATCATTTAAAAAATAAGCATATAATTTTCATATTCAATATTTTATATTCCAAAATCTAATCTAGTCTATTTTAAAACCAATCAAATAAACTTGCAAATGATTCAAACTTAATTTAACGTACAACTTATCGAAGAGATAATGTTTCAGTTGACTTACATGCAAAACAATCAACAGTACAAGTAAACATCGAACACAAGCAAGCATAATGAAAACATAAATAACGAGTAAACAAACTCGTGTCCATCGTTATATCAACATAACATCTTTTATCGCTCAAACAACTGAAACAATAATAATAACAATAACGCGCACCCACATGAATATTCAAGTCTTATCTTTAAAATTGATCTAGCATTCGAATAATTTCTTGAGAGCCTTTAATGAAGATGAAATTAATGAATAGACGTTAAACAATAATTTTTAATGCAGTTAAATCAAAGTGCAAATAAATAAACCAACCGCGTGAAATGAATATCAAATTTAGATAAGAGATAATTTTTCAATGCAAATGCTCAACAAGAAACAAGAATAATTTCAAGTTTTACTGAACTAATCCAAGTGTAGAAACTGTGAAATAAACGACTCAATCATTATAACCCAATACAATATAGGCCAACTCAATACAAACAAATTTACCTTTAAACTTATTATCCATTTCAATTCCCATTTTTTTCCCCCCCACGAATGACAAAATATGAATTCAGCACTCAATTTGCAATTTCATAGTATTAACAGTAATGAAAAGGAAACTAGTGGCAGTCAAGCAGATATATTCCGGCAGGATTTTATAAATAAATAGAAAAACCCTATAAGTTGAGTGGTCCCCAAAAACCCACTGTCAACAGCCACAAATGTGGTCCCTTCAAAACAAAACTGTCGGCAGCCACTCAGCCTTTAGTCTAAGTAAAAAAAAAAAATAGCCTCTGAGCCGTCGAGCGAAGCTGTCGGTGGACACGCTATTTTTAGTTACAAGTCGGCAAGGAAACCGACAATAGCCTCTGAGCCGTTACCCCTAGTTGTCAGCGGACACGCTATTTTTAAGTTATAAGGCACAACAGAAACGCATAATAGCCTCTGAGCCATCGGCCGAAGCTGTCGGTGGACACGCTAATCTTAACTACAAGTCGGTAAGGAAACCGACAATAGCCTCTGAGCCGTGGACCCTAGTTGTCAGCGGACACGCTATTTTTAGTTGTTAGTCACTATAAAAACAAACAAAAGCCTCTGAGCTGCCCGTTGGCAGACACGCTACATTCATTTAATATTAAGACAATATACCAACCAGTCGGAGCCTCTGCGCTGTTGAACTAAAATGGTTTGCAGACACGCTTCCATTAGTTACTACGTTTCTATGCTCAATACATACATTCTAACTGCTAACTAGTAAATAACTCACCATTTGAATCCCTGTGGAGAAAGCAAAAAGTTTAAAACCCACCCATTTCCCACCCTTCCATATTACACATATCCTCGAGATCGACAATTTTAACGAACGGCTAATGAAGTGACCTCGCACGGCACTGTACTGTCCTCCAGCAAAGTCGGGGACAGCGTTACGCCAAACCGGACATATACTCACTAGGGAGAAATTCGACGGAACATATAGGGTCTTAAATGAATGCCGAAACTATATGCTCCTTTGCCCAACATATAGTAATAGTTTTCTTTCGACTCTTTCTCGCAAGATATTTTTAATGTAATATTTCTATTTAACTTAGGCCAGGTATGCTAATGCGCCGAGTGAGACACTGGATGACTGCTCGCGGGCTCAGTTTAGCACTGGAGAAAACCAAATTAGTCATCTTGACAAAAAGAGAGTCCCTAGAGTAAGGATGATTGGTATTGGAGACTTGCAAATCGAATCAAAGCCATCAGTAACGTACTCAGGGCTACTGATCGACTCAAAGATGAGTTTCTCTGAGCAAACCAGGGCAACGGCTGCTTCGGGAGAGTAGGTTCTGAGGCGACTTATGGCCAACGTAGAGGGACCCAGCCCATCAAGAAGACGCCACTTGGTGAGTGCTGTAGGCTCAGTGCTACTTTACGGAGCGGAGGTATGGGGTGACGCTCTCAGTAAGGAGCTGAAGATTGCATCTTCGTATCCAACAGTCTTGGATTCGGCGGTGAAACTCATTGTAAGCGTGATACCTATCAGCCTACTTGCTAGAGAGCACCGCTCTATTTATGTGCGTTGAATTGAATATGCAAGGGCGATGGTTCTCTGCGAAGAGAGACAGCGCTCACTCAACGATTGGCAGCAGTCTTGGGTGAACTGCACGAAAGGAAGGTGGACTGAGCGCCTCATTCCGGATGTGAGACCATGGTTAAATAGATGCCATGATGAGACTGACTTCTATCTAATCCACTTTTGAGTGGGCATCGGTGTTTTCAGTCTTATCTGCACAAGATTGGTAAGTCACGGTCCCCCGATTGTCGGTTTTGCCCAGGAGAGGACGACAATGCCTGCCACACATTG
This sequence comes from Odontomyia ornata, assembly GCA_963969285.1. Classification (NCBI taxonomy): domain Eukaryota; kingdom Metazoa; phylum Arthropoda; class Insecta; order Diptera; family Stratiomyidae; genus Odontomyia; species Odontomyia ornata. The sequence continues at coordinate 52,957,849 of OZ017740.1, read as the reverse complement.
TTTGCGTGCACAAAATTGGTCAGGCTGCAAAGGAATCTCTTGTTTGGCACTTCCTCTTTCTCCTTACACTAGAAGAAGGATCCCCCAGCTTGAAGACACCTCACGGCGTAACAAAACAAGACCTGGCCCGAATTAATGTGTCAAACGGTTCCAGGCTTCGTTCTCAAGTTGACAGGGGAGGCGTTTAGTGGGTAGTCCAGTTGCCTTCTTGTGAACGTGGGAGTCCCACACTCTTGGGGTAAATGGGCATTCACCTCCCTACCACAAAAAAAAATACAATACATTTTAATATTTAAGATAAATTATTTTTACGCAATGACTTCGCTTTTTATTTTTTCTCAAATGGGTAGAGCCTCAGTAAGAAAATGAGGACCATGGCAAAACTTTAAGTAAAAATTTGTGATCAGTGCACTCCAATATCAAAATCAGTCATCAAATCCAAAGTAGACGGAATGATCTCTAACTCACAGGCCAGTGTAATTGGATGAGTCAATTTTCAGCAAATGATAGAAAACTGTTTCTATTGTTGCATTATCGTGATGCACCTATACTGTCAAATGAAAATGTAAGTGAAATGCAAACAAACTGCATAGGCATGAGAGAGCTGCTACCAGAAGGGCTTTAAACACACTCCTTGTTCTTCTACGTAGCGCTACAGCCCCTCTAGAGCCTTTGCTCCCTGCAACAAGTTCTTCCAACTGTCTCGGTCTATTGGCCACATCCTTCGATTTCGAAATCCGAGCAGCGATGAACTGTCTTCTTAAACCGAGTCAGACCAGCGTTTCCTCGGTTTCCCCACTGGTCTCCGCCCTTCAGTCTGTATAACATGCTAGGTTTCGAAAAAAAATTTCTGATAGCATGAATCGATGAATATCATCTTATATTTGTATAAGCTATCGTTCAAATTTATTCAAAAGATGAAGAGTTTCTTTCACATGCATACAACTGCCGTCATTTTTTTCAAGCTTAAATAATTTTTCGGTTGAATTGAAATAAATAGGCTTTTCTATTTATTATTTTATTTTACTAAAGGTTTTAATTTACACGGATTTTAAGTTACAAGTTTTAGTCGGCGAGTCCGACCTTCCTTCCTCGAATCACAAAACAAACTGCACGCTGTCATGTTTATATTTTCGTATACTAAGTGAAGTTATAAGCTAATTGTAAAATATAATTAGTACAGCTTGGATTGCGCATTTATTGGCGCGAACGAATTCAAAATAATGTCCATTTGAGTGCATAGCTTAGTTAGTTTTACAAATAATAATTGATGTTTCATAATTATATTGGATTCTGATCCAACATTCCGCCAACCTTGAACGGCTACTGCCTTCAATTCTCCAGATCGCTACTTGGTAAAGGACATACCTTGGCGATTGGCCGACGCAGAGTTCCCAACTTGGTTTTAAGGGAAACCACTCTGACTAGCCCGTCCGCACCTGGGTGGAGTTCAATTATACGACCTAGTAGCCATCGTTGTGGTGATAGACTGGAATCGACGACGACGACTAATCGACCCAATTGGATGTTTTTCGTTTCTGTATGCCATTTGCCTCTTTGTTGCAGTTGTAAGAGATATTCTTTGGACCAACGTAACCAAAACTGCTGTTGTAACCAAGATAATTGCTGCCAACGAGATAGACGAGAAATGTTAACGTTGGTAACATCGGGTTCGGCTGGCGAGTTCAACGGTTCGCCAATTAAAAAATGTGCTGGCGTTAGTGGGTTCAGATCATTCGGATCTGACGAAAGTGGAGTTAACGGCCGAGAATTTAGGATCGCTTCGATTTGAGTTACTGCCGTCGACAATTCTTCATAGGTCAGAGAGGCAAGTCCAAAAGTACGATATAAATGCGTCTTAGCCATCTTCACCGCCACCTCCCAGAGTCCGCCGAAATGTGGTGCTCGAGGAGGTATGTGATGAAACTCGATTCCGTCATCGGCACACAGCTGGATAATCGAATCTTGAGTTTGCTGACTGTTGAAACGTTGATGAAGCTCTCTCATCTCTCTCTTTGCTCCAACGAAATTGGATCTATTATCGCAGTACAGGTGACGGCAGTGACCTCTTCGAGCGATAAATCTTTTTAGAGCCGCAATGAAGGCTTGCGATGTCAAGTCCGAGACGACCTCTAAATGTACCGCCTTGACTGCGAAGCAAACAAACACTGCAATATAAACCTTATACGAACGATTTCCTCTGCCCTTTTGATGCACGCAAATTGGACCACAAAAATTGACTCCAGAAACGAGAAAAGGCCGAGTTGGTTTTAAGCGAGAAGCTGGAAGATTGCCCATTAGTTGATGTGAGACTTGCGGCCGTGAACGAAAACAACGATAGCACTGATGCACTACTTGTCTTGCAAAGCTTCTGGCGTTAACGATCCAATATTTGTGGTGGATGGCAGCAACTAACGCGTGAGGACCTGCATGAAAATTTTGTTCATGATAATGTTTGACAAGAGAAAGGACAAATGGATGGTTTTCAGGCAAAAGGATTGGGTGTTTCGATTCATAGGTAATGTCTGCGTTCTGTAGACGTCCTCCTACTCTTAGTAGTTTTATCTTGGAATTGCTATCTAGGAAAGGGTTTAAATTTGCGATAGAACTCCTTAAAGGACTTTTCAATTGACTTCAAGTAGTCTAATTTCTTTAGCGAATTCCTGATTCTGAACGATCCAAATAATTCGATGTAGCGAAGTGTCGAGCTCTTCCGCTGAAAGAGGACCTATTTTCCTATCTTCTGTTCGTCTCGAGTTGTTCACAAATCGCAAAATGAATCCAAATACGCGACGAAGTTTTTGATAGTCATTTATAAATTTTACATTTGATGTTAAGTCTTCCCGATTAACTATAGTTGCGGTGAGGACGATCTTAACTCTTCTGGATTCCGGAACATTCGCTGTCGATTGATTTCTAATAGGCCATTTATTAAAGGATTCCATTAAAAAATCAGGCCCATTGAACCAAAGAGTTGAATCTACGAGCGATTCGGGGAGCATGCCTCTGGAAACAGTGTCCGCAAGCCATGCCAGGACAATCGTAGAGTCAGTCCAGCAGAAAACATCCTGAATAGGTCTATTGATGATTTTTTGAACTCGGTCCATTAGCTCCGCCAAAAGTAGAGCTCCACAGAGTTCCAATCGAGGTATGGTGATCGATTTCACCGGCGCTACTCGAGACTTCGCACATAACAATTTTACAGATATTGCTCCAGAAGATGCGATGCAACGAACGTATATACAGCAACCATATGCTTTGGGCAAGGCATCGGCAAATCCATGTAACTCCAAGGTTGTTTTTTCCGGATCTGCAAGTACTAAACGAGAAATTTTTATATTTTGTATTAAACTTAGCTGTCCCTTAAATGTTTCCCAATGTTGATGATAACTTGTAGGCAATGACTCGTCCCAATTTATTTTTAATTTCCAGAGGTCTTGTAGGAATATTTTGGCTATGACTGTTACAGGATTAATGATTCCCAATGGATCATAAATTTTCGCAGCATCCGATAAAACTGTGCGTTTTGTTATTTTTCTTCCATCGATATTGTGTTTATAGCAGCAACTAAATAAGTCTGGTACGGGTTGCCAAACAATTCCTAAAGTTTTAATACTATTCGACTTTTCGAATGAGCAACTCATTGCTAGATCCTCTACCGGATCGCCTTTCAGCAAGTATTCATCGTTCGAACACCATTTTCTCAAATCAAACTTTGCCTTTGATAGAATATACTTTACCTCCGATTTAATCTTTGAAAGCTCTTCGGTCGAGTCAGCCCCGGTTATGAGATCATCCATGTAGAAATCACGACGAATAGTAGTTGCACCGGCTGGATAATCCTTTCCATATAAGTTTGAAAGTTGACAACGAGTAGCTAGGAATGGGGCTGCGGCTGTACCATAAGTAACTGTGATTAGCTTGTAATGACGTATTTCTTCTGATGAGTGATTTCTCCATATAATGCACTGAGTGTATTTGTCATCGTCATCTATAATTATTTGACGATACATTTTCGATATATCCACGGTTAAAGCATATTTATGAAAACGGAAACGAATGAGAATATCGAAAAGCTCGGCCTGTATAGTCGGCCCAACCATCATCATTTCATTTAGCGATATATTTGTACTAGTGCGACAGCTACAATCAAATACTACACGAAGTTTCGTTGTCAAAGACTCCGGTCTCAAAACGCAATGATGAGGGATCCAACAACGTACTCGGTTTCGATCTTCAGTGTCTATGAGCTCCATATGATTTAGGTCTTCATACTCCTTCATAAATGCAGAATACTGTTCGTTTAATTCTCGATCTTTTCTCAGTTTGCCCTCCAGGTTCGAAAACCGTCGAAGTGCGATGTCGTAAGAACTGCCCAACTTCGAGAGGTCGTCCTTAATGGGATATTTAACGATAAATCGTCCATCTGTTGTTCGACGATAAGTCTGACGAAAGTGATCTTCACAATCTTGTTGTTCCAAACTCCATTTTCGATTATCCATTTCAGTTGATTCCAGTACCCAAAATTTTTCCAAAAGTTGCAGCACTGATTGTTCTGAGTCCTCAGTCACGGCCTTTAAACTGCAAAGCACGTTACTGTTTCGATATTTCATATTCTTGCAACATCCTGACACTATCCAGCCCAATAAGGTTTCCTGTAAAGTTGGCTCGGTTTCTTGGAGTTTGATCTGGCCAACGCAAAGAAGATAAAAAAAGACAGATGCTCCAATCAAAACATCTATTCCTTGACTTTCATAAAAATGTGGATCAGCAAGTGGCAAATTTTTTGGAATGTTCCAATTATCGATACTATAAGAACAGTGGGGTTGAGGGCCCACTATTGTGGGTAAAATTATCATTTCCAAACTAGTTTCAAAGTTGTTAACACGAAATTTAATAGTTGTGTTAGTTCTAAATTTATCAACAGCACTCACAGCTCCAATCCCGCTAATAGACTCGCTGACCTTTTGTTTCTTTATCTGCAATCGGTTGGACAGCGATTCCGATATTATGTTTAACTGCGAAGCTGAGTCTAAGAGCGCTCTGCAGGGCACGAAACATCCCACTTTATCCTTTATATAGATTACTGCAGTTGCTAAAATTACGTGGTTTATTTCATTGTCGCAACTCACATAAAATTCCGATGACGACGACGACGATATGATCAACGATGACTTGTGCTAACTTCGTGCTCTGAAGGCACAAACTTGACGTCCGAATTAACGTTTTCCACTTGCTTCGATTGATCCCGATGTAATAAGGTATGGTGAGTACCTGCACAAATTCGACATTTCAACCTTGTGCAGTTTTTGGTCGTATGACCCTTTGTTAAGCAGTTAATGCAAAGCGATCGTCGTTTTACCTCCCAATACCGTTCGACAGGTGATTTCGCTGTGAACTGTGGGCATTTTTGAATGTAATGATCTGTTGCACTACAAATGATACACAAACTCCGCGCCGATATGAGTACTGTGGGATTTTTTGCGTTAGAACGAGACGGCCGCGGTGCCGAAGCCGATTCATTTTGATGATTACTGCCATCCATCGCGCGAGCTTCAAGAATTTGACAGCGATTGTTTAAAAATTCCGAAAATTCATCCCATTCAGGAAAACGTTTTAAATCACGAATCTCGTCCCATTTTAGTCGCGTCTCCGAGTCGACTTTTTGTAATGCCAGATGCAATAATAAACCGTGATATATTTGCTCGGGCTTAGCTAATGACGACATTGACTGAATATGGGCCATAACACTATCAGATAATTGTCGTAGCTGAGACGCTGCTGTCGAGTTTACTGCAGGAAGGTCGAATAACTGTCGAACATGACCCGTCAGTATTAATGCGGGATTATTGAACCGTTTGTCCAATAACGTTTTCGCACGAGTGTAATTTTCAGGAGTCGCTTCTAAATGTTCGATAATTTTTCGCACCTTCTCGCCTAAGCAACTGATTAAATGCTGGAATTTTTCGAAATCCTCGAACTCGTCATCATTATCAACCAATGACTTAAACTTGTTCCAAAATTCTAAGTATGACGTAGGCTCACCAATAAAAAGTGGCAATTTGAGACGTGGAAGATTTTTAGACCGCGATCGAGGTGTTAAAAATGTGCCTGTCGTATTAGAAACATCCTTACTTGGTCTTGATCGATTTAAGTACCCAAGAATGGCTGCCTTAGTTCCACAATATAAATCTTCCAGTTCCGCGAGATTAGTTGCGTTTTGGGCCGCATCATCATCAAGATCTTCGATTTCAAGATGGGTCTCCATAGCCGTCGTAAACGAACTCTCCAAGAGCTCTGGCCTCGTGTTACGCTCATGAATATTTAATTTCTCACCCTTTGAATCAATGATCCGTTTGACGCATGTGATGCTTCCTTGCGCAGCGGCCCGCTTTCTTTTCAGTTTATTTACTGATTCGAGAACTTTCCGATCATCTCCATTGTCTTCAGACTCACTAGTCATCTTCACACAATCAAACTGTTTAATGTCACGATTTGACCTCTAAAATTCCCTAGGGCACGTTCAATCACGTACATGTTGAGTTTTTATACAAATGTCTACGAAAAATAACTTTTCTTTCGGATTCCGACCGATTACCGAAATCTACTAGTAGTTTTAATTGAACTGTTCACGACGAATAAACTGTTCTTTTCAGATTCCGGTCGATTACCGAAATCTTAATGTTAGGTTTTTAGTGAACTATTTCCGACGAAAAAATGTCTTTTTTGATCCCGATCGATTATCGAAATCGAACTACAAACGAAACTGCCGTATCCGGCTCGACGGACCAAAAATGAATTGATATAAATAGGCTTTACTATTTATTATTTTATTTTACTAAAGGTTTTAATTTACACGGATTTTAGGTTACAAGTTTTAGTCAGCGAGTCCGACCTTCCTTCCTCGAATCGCAAAACGAACTGCACGCTGTCATGTTTATATTTTCGTATACTAAGTAAAGTTATAAGCTAATTGTAAAATATAATTAGTACAGCTTGGATTGTGCATTTATTGGCGCGAACGAATTCAAAATAATGTCCATTGGAGTGCATAGCTTAGTTAGGTTTACAAATAATAATTGATGTTTCATAATTATATTGGATTCTGATCCAACATCGGTAGTCTGTGTAATCTAGGGGTTAGAGCATGAACGCATTAGCCGAAGGTCCCAGGTTCAAATCTCATTGGGAGGAACGTGATTTAGCTCAGGAGATTTTTCGGACAGACTATGAGTGTTCGCTCAGTGGTGACCTGTACTGATTTGATCAGATCATATCATAGCTGAGTAGGCACACGGGAGCATGATACTGACTAAACCAACTTCCGAAAAAATCAATACGGTCATGAAAATGAGATACTCGAACTATCTCTAAGCGAAGGCCCGAGAAGGGCTGTAGTGCTACATAGAAGAAGAAATAACTTCTCTGAATACACAGCCAATTGAGCATATTCAAATAAAACCTAATTCTATAAATTTTCATGATAAGCCGAAATATGAGTGCCTAGGTCGATTTCAAACATGTATCAACAATCAACACGTAACGTGCTGTACCATTGCCAATGTTTTGCTTTGATATCCCAGGCAAATTAATCTATCTTACCAAAAAGACAATGATGCCGGCAACCTCCTAAGTCTGAATCAATAACCAACTCATCGATGCCTTTGTCATAAATATCAGACTAAATCAGGGGGATCAGCTGGCTCCATTGTTATATAATTTGGCTCTGAAATATGTGACAAGCAAGCTACCTGTAGATTCAATAGGTGCATTACTAAACAATTCTTAGCCTGTGCGGACGGTATCAACATTTTCTCATGGTCACTCACTACCGCCAAAGAACTTTTCCTGCAAATTTACAGCAGAGCAAAACTAGTAGGGCAATGAACCAATGAGAATGTAAGAAAACTCATGACGCAGTCGAGAAAAAATACTTCAAATGCACAAAACATCACATGCGGACAATTTTGTACATTTAAGCGTGAAAACAACGAGAACTGGTGATGAAAGGGGCGAAATACACCGAAAAATAAGGCTCTCAAATAAAAGGTTTTAATCAGTTCTGACGATCTTGAAGACCAGCTGCTCCAAGTACTCGTATATCAATCTGTGATAAGACCTGTGCTGACCTGCTTCAAATTCAAAAAGCTCGTATCAAGGCCTTTCGTTTGATACCCTATTCGATTAGCGTTGATAAAAAAATGTTTCAGTGCCTCTTCGATATTATGGGACCCTCCTTTAAAAAATTGGAATTTTTTGATAAGACCTAAACTTCGGAGAAATCACCACTTCTGGACTTTTCACCATATTTCAGATTTATAACAGCTATGGTTTCTAAAGATACTTACTGTCAGTACGGACCGACGGACAGATAGGATGCGAAACTAGTAGGTCTTTCTAAAATTTAATTTACAAAGCATGAGCAAGTGCTTCATTTGCTATAATTATTGTAAATGATACCTTAAATACATTGATAAGAAATGTTCTCCATAAATTCTGACTTTTAATGTTCACCCGATAATATTTGAGCACATGACTTAGCATGCGCTCAGATATTAGGTAAAAATCCGTAGCATATAATACTAAACAAGTTTATAATATAAATGAAAACAATGATAAACCAAAGCTAACTATGACCAACAAATATTCATTACTTTAGCACGGAACAGTTTTATGGTCAAAAGCAATGCACGATTCAATTTTATAATTCTTAAAAGCTTTAAATACGTGCCACGATTGGCTGGCACTCTTAGTACAGTGGTTTTCCCCGGTTGTTGTATCCCTTTTTGTCTGAGCGTGCGTGTTGAAAATGGACGCGGGGCTTGTGACTATTTACGCAATCATCGCGCTTGTTTTCGCTGTATGGTGGACCATAAAAAACAAATACTCCTACTGGAAAAATCGCCGCGTACCACATTTAGAACCTACGATTCCCTATGGAAACCTGAAAGGAGTTGGTAGCACAATCCATACGAAAGATTTCCTGTGCGATATTTATGACACCTATAAGAAAAAATACCCTTTAATTGGAACATACTTTTTCGCAGAACCAGTTGCTATTATCCTAGATTTTGATTTAGCGCGGAATATCCTGGTGAAAGAGTTTGACACTTTTCATGATCGCAGAGACTACTACAATGAAAAGGCGGATCCTTTGACTGCTCACATGGCTTACTTGGAAGGTGAAAAGTGGAAGTTAATTCGCCAGAAACTTTCTCCAGCATTCACGTCTGCCCAAATGAAAAGGATCTTCCCTTTGATATCTGACCTCGCCAATCGTATGATGGAAGTGATAAATCCCATGACAACAACGGGAGAACCAGTTGAAATTCGGGACGTTCTAAGTCGGTTCGTTGTAGATATTGCCGGAAATGTTATTTACGGTATCGATTGTAACTCGTTGAATAATCCTGATGATGAGTTCCGATTGAAGGGCGAAAGCATTTTTTCAATGCCTAGACATTCTGAGATTATTCGAATTTTCATGCAATCTTTCCCTGATATCGCACGATTTCTTGGAATGAAAACATTCACCGATGATGTTAGCAGGTTTTTCATGAGAATCATTAGAGAAACAATAAGTTATCGTGAGAAAGCTAATTTGAAACGCAATGACTTCATGGACCTGCTTATACAGTTGAAAAATACTGGCACAATCCAAGGATACGATGGAAACGTTGGAAAGTTGACGGAGAACGAGATTGCTGCTCAAGCTTTCCTGTTTTTCTTCACCAGCATGGAAACTTCCGCGAACTCGATGGGATCAGCACTTTATGAGTTGAGTAAGCATCCTGAAATCCAGGAGAAAGTACGAGAGGAAATTTTCAGCGTTTTGAAGAAGAACAACGGAGAGTATACGTATGATCTAATTTATGAAATGAAATATTTGCAGCAAATCATTGATGGCAAGTTTGCATTTAATTCTACCATTGCCTTTTCATTTTCCTTAAATCCTGGTGGTATTCGAGTGCTCTTTCTTTTTCAGAGGCCCTTCGAATATATCCACCTGCAATGCATCTCATCCGGAAAGCGCGCAGAGATTTCACTGTTCCCGGTACCAATTATACAATCGAGAAAGGTGTTCAGGTTCTGATCCCCACGGGTGCGTATCATCTGGATTCGGATGTATTTCCCAATCCGCGTGATTTTAATCCTGACAACTTTACCGCTGAGGCTATTGCTGGACGTCATCCTTACAGTTACCTGCCATTTGGTGAAGGGCCCCGCAATTGTATTGGCTTACGCATGGGAAGAATGATTAATAATATTGGAATCGTCAAATTGCTGACCAATTATCGTATTGTGCCGTCACCATTAACTCCAGAAACATTGAGTTTTGTTAATAAGGTGCATATCATGCAGCCAACATCAGATTTTTATTTAGAATTTCAAAAGCTTTAGATGATGTCAGTTCTCAATAAACTATTGTAATTTAATTATGTAAGCTTTTAACTTTTTGAAATTCGCTCAGTTTTTTGATCGAAAAATAAAAATAAAGTTTTTTATCATGTTGTGCTTCGTGTCTTAAATACTGAAACCTTCATCTGAAAAGCTTGAAAAAACAAGTTTAAGTAGCAGGAGGATGCTCCTGCCAGAAGGGTATTGTAAAACAATTAGTAAATCAAACAATATATCCTGCATATCAAAACTTGACTAATATACAGATTCCATAAATTGAGTTCGAAAAATTATTATGGTTATTATGATTTTAAATTTTTTTAATTTTTTCGTTTCAAGTGTTTTGACCCCGTTGCTTAGTCATGATAACACATGAATATTACAAACCGTTTCTAAAATTTTTATCAAAATTCCTACATATTTGTAGTGTCTAGGTCCGTTGCAGGCGTGTATCCCCTAGTATCACGTGTTATTGTTGTTGTAATTGTTGGATATTCAATCGGGTGTAACTTAGCTGGATATTGTTCAGAAAACTTTAATTTCAGATTTTGGGAAATTTAAGGGTCCCATCTTGATTTTATAGACAAAAAAGCAAAATTTATAAAATGTACTATTATTAACAATGTTGATCGAATTTCGACTTCTAAGGTATTTGTTGCCCTTGTGAAGGAAAAATTGTCAGTTTAAGTACTGTTTTGAAAAGCTCTTTTAAAGAAATTTCATTTGATACTCATATCGGCTACGTTTGATGAAATTTTTTGTTCAGCGGCCACTCCCCTGTACTGTAATCATCGATTCATGGCCTATTTTTTCGAATCCTAGAGTCGTTACAAAACCCATTTGCTAGGAGCTCTCTCCTGCCTCCTCGACTTGTTTCACCTATGAGTATTAATTGTAGGTACTCATCTTCAGGCATTCATTAAATTGAATCAAGTGTTAAAATCATGCGCCTTAAACGTTGAAGTTGGGGCAAATACATCAAAATTATTCAGTCTTCGATTTAAAACAGCCACTATTTTTCTTTACGATTACCCATACCGCCAGCTGAGCCAATTCTCAAAGAAATTAATGATACCTATCATTCCTGAAATTTTCATGCAAATCCTAGCAAAGCTGTAGTATCTGAGTCGGTAAAAAGCGCATGTTGTTCCATAGCCATATTTTTCCATAGTAATACAGGGCATATTGTTCCATAGTAATACGGGAAAATTCAAATCACTATAACTTCATTAAATACCATTCTATCTTTATGAAACTTTCAGAACAGATTAATCTTATTAATAGTCATCTGTGTACTGAATTTTATTAAATTTAAGGGCACCGTTAAGATTTTATTCAAGAAAACATAAAATGGATAAATCATACTATTACTAACAAAGTTGAGTGAATTTCGACTTCTCATGTATTTGTTGCTGTTGTACTCATAAAGGCCTACATTCATGATTTTTTTCGAATTTTCGGGTCAAAGGTGTCCAATCGCGAGGGGGGGGACACAAATTTTTCGTACATTTTCCCTTCCGCTGCACTCCTCGACGCAAAATTTGTCATTTTAAGACCTGTTTTGAGAAGTGCTCATTAAGAACTTTCATTTGATACCCATATTGCCTACATGCGATGAAAACTTTTTTTTCAGGACCAACTCCCCTATGTGGGGAGACCCCCCTTAAAGACCTTATGAATTTTTATCGTATTGAAACTTTGAAGAGGGCGTCACTTCGCACCTGCTTACAAAATCTTATGTTCCTAGCTTATGTAGTTTGCGAGAAAAAGTGGTGTGACACACGGACGGACGGACAGACAGGGCGCGATTTTAGTAGGGTATTGTAAAATGATTTTACAATACCCTAAAAAAGCTTTTTTGCTGGAGACCTTTTAAAAAGCTTATGTTCCCTGAGCCTGTTTTTGATAGCGCTATCAGAAATTTGAACTTCACATCTTTCTTGCAACTCTTTACGAATATTTACCGCCGTTTGAAACCGCTTTCGTACGCTAATCAATATAATTTTTAAATCGTCCACAGCTGTTGTTTTTTGTTTCTTGCTAGTTCCTTTTTTTCTGCAAAAGGATCCTGTTTCTCGATATTTTTTAAGCAAAGGCAGCCAAACACAATTTGATAAATCCTACCTCAGCTGGTATTTTACGTATTGACCAGTTTAAACGAAAGCACTCCGCAATTTCCGCACGGTCGTTATCGGTTATTTTTCGGCTACCTGACATAGTACTTATTCGAAACACATCTTTTATCTTTGCTACGCACTCTACACTGTTGAAATGAACTGTAATTACTCGGCACATGACTATTTATACTTTCTGAGCGAAACCTCCCCAAAATTTTCTAAAAAAGTGTGGTAAAACCATTAAAACCTGGTTGTTTCAAGGTGTCCGGATTTCTATGATAGCTACTGCATATATACTCATACATGTTTATATATATTTTTTATATATACATATACATATATATATATATTTTTTTTTGTATATACACACACATATATATATATATATATATATATATATATATATATATATATATATATATATATATATATATATATATATATATATATATATATATATATATAAATATTTTATATACATATATATATATATATATATATATATATATATATATATATATATATTGTTACATGTACAAATAATTCTGCGAGCTACTGTCGCAATTGTTTCCACAATCATTAAGAACACCAACAAATGAATTTACTCGAAACCACGAGAACCCAACAAGCATTATCAACATCTGAAATTGAGTCACTGCCCATTAATTACGCTGCTGGAATGTTCCCGCTTATTCATCAATGTACGAGAACTGAGTTGAATGATTAGAGACCCTATATAAAGGCGAGCTGAATGAATGGGGGGATCATTCATTACAACCGCGATAGAAAACTGCGATATAGTGGAACGCGAAGTAAAGGCGATTGATTGTTTGAGTGCGAAGTGATTTTAAGTGGACAGTTGAATGGCAAATTTATAGACTGAGTGAAAATTAAAATTGTGAAATACTAAAATAAGTGACTGTGCACTGTGATTTTGATTAATTGAATAAACTCTTTTAATTTAATTTAAAAGACATTGCGTTTTCACTTCCCCGGAACATTAAAATTATTGGCCGCGAACCAAAAACACGCAACAATGATGTCAAGAAGTGAGAAAGAAAATTTTGGAAGTGAAAATGTTTAAACAATTTTAAAGTGCACAATTGAGAAAATTAACGTGGAAAAATAGCCGAAACAATAAAAAGGCCAGGAAATTTACGTCTAAAAATTAATCAATTGAGCATATCGGAGCTCAAAGAGGAGTAAGAACAACGAAATCTGGCTACACAAGGTACAAAGGCCATACTGATTGCACGCTTGCGTGATGCGATCGAGTCGGAAGGCGTGAATCTGGATTGGGGTGAGCTGTCAGCTGCAGCAAGAGGCGCAGAAGGTGGTGAGGCCGAAACACCAAAACCAAAGGAACCAGAAAATGCGCTGATGCAAATGTTGATGCTGATGCAGCAAGAGCAGCGACAACAGTCATCCAATTTAAATGCGAAGCTAAATGGACAATCAGCGCAGCTAAATGAACAGACAGCCAGTTTAGCTGTGAAGCTAAATGAACAATCAGCGAAACTAATTGAACAATCAGCGCAGCTAAATGAACAGACATCCAGTTTAGCTGCGAAGCTAAATGAACAATCAGCGAAGCTAGACCAACAAGCGTTCGAAATCAAGGCAGACATCACACAGAAGCTGGAAAAACAGTCAACCGAAATAAAAGTGGATCTCAGTAGTCTCAACAGCCAAATTAAATGCATCGAGGAGAAGGTATACCAGGTCGAGGAGAGAATCAACCTTGAGATCAGCCAGGTCAACCATGAGATGGAAAAAGTGAAAAAGGACTTGGAAGCAGCGAAGGCAGTAGTAACCGCCTCACCAGCCCCAATTATAACCGCAGCGCAAAGCTCATCTAGAAATGTGCAAGCACCAATGTTCGATGGGCAAACGGTCTGGAGTATTTACAAAATCCAGTTTGAAGCAGCCGCTAAGATAAATCACTGAAATGAGCAGGAACGAGCAACTGCATTAATTCTTGCTCTTTGCAGACTACCCCCGTTGAGCTGCATTCAAACCCGGCTGCTATAATGTATGCGCTGGACATGGGTTATGGAGACAATCATCTGAAGCAGATTTACCGGGCACAGCTACGGCATCGGATGCAGAAGTCCGGCGAAACCTTGCAGCAGCTAGCACAAGACATTGAGCGACTGGCACTTTTGGCTTACCCAGCGTACGACCCAGAACATCGAGATGACGTAGCAACAGAAGCATTCATCAGCGCATTAAAGGACAAGGAATTGCAACAAGCCGTGTGGTTAGCACAAAAGCAAACGGTTAAGGACGCATTGATATATACTCTTAACTTCGAGGCAACACAAAATGTGACTCGTACCACTGCCCGGGTCCGTGAGGTAGTGGCAGACGAATGCAGGTGTGAGCGCGTGGAAAATGAGCGAGAGCCGCAGGCAAATGGAGCGCCTAGATGCTGGGATTACGGTGAGAAGGGGCACATGCAAAGAGACTGCAAGAAGCGAAGAGGACGGAGCTATTGTTCAGGATGGTGGAGATCCAGACCGTATCAGGAGCCTAGAATTGAGGCCCATCAAAGTGCAAGGGCCAACTTCGTGGGGCAAACGTTAGCTAGGAGGATCGACATCCCCAGTACCCCCATCACCGTGCCAAGGCAACATCGTGGAGAAGCAGGCAGATGCCTTCCTGGTCAAGTTGATGAAGAACATTGCACCATAACAAACGACACTGGTGCAACCCGATCGACTATCCGACCAGACATAGTGAGGCCCAAACAACTTCACAAGGGCAGAGTTCATGGAAATGCTGACGCCCTATCTCGTCATCCATGTCCAGCTAACTGCAAGCATTGCCGGCGGATTGAGGAAAAGGAGCCGACCGTTGATCTGCGAGTGATAACGGCCGGATTCGATGAAGGTTGGTCAGCGGAGGAGATTCGAAATGCCTAGTTAGCCGATGAAGACACCGGACCATTGCTCGTATGGAAGGAGACAACTGGGCAACCGGAGTGGAAGGACGTTTCGATGCATCGCGCAACCCTGAATAGCTATTGGGCACAATGGAACTTCCTTCAGGTGGAGGGTGGCGTACTCAAGCGGAAATGGGAAACGGCGGATGGCAGCTCCTTTAGGATGCAAACTATACTACCCAAAAGCCGAATCCACGATGTGATTAGGGAAATGCATGAAGGATCCTCGGGAGGCCACCTTGGTGTTAACAAGACCTTAGGGTAATTGCGGGAAAGGTTCTACTGGCTCCACTCTCGAGAAGACGTAGAGGACTGGTGTCACAGATGCACAATTTGCGCTTCCGTCAAAGGCCCAAAGCGACGACTGAGAGGGCAAATGCAAACCTATAACGTAGGCGTGCCATTCGAAAGGATTGCTGTTGACATCGCAGGACCCTTTCCTGGATCCGATTGGGGATATCGATATACGCTGGCTGTAGCCGATTATTTCAGCAAGTGGCTCGAGGTCTACCCCATTCCCAACCAGGAAGCAACTACTGTAGCTGAACAGCTAGTGTTAAATTGGGTCAGTAGGTACGGCGTACCTTGTGAACTACATTCAGATCAAGGCCGAAACTTCGAGTCACTAGTTTTTAGCGAAATGTGCGAGCTGCTGGGAATACGGAAAACGAGGACAACACCGCTGCATCCCCAATCCGATGGAATGGTCGAACGTTTCAACGGCACGCTAAATAAACATCTGGCCAAGATGGTTGACGAGAACCAAAGGGACTGGGACCGACATATCCCACTATTTTCGATGGCGATGGGCCAAGCCCCAGCCAAAGTCCTTTTTGGAAAGACTATTCGTCTGCCAGCTGATATAAAGTTCGGAACACCCCCTGAGAAACCCCAAACTATCTCGGAGTACGCAATTGATCTAAGGCAACGGTTGAACCAGATACATCGGACAGTGCGAAAACACCTCGAATCGGCTACTGATCGCATGAAGACCAGGTATGATCTCAAAGCAAATTCTACTGGCTTCCAGCAAGATGACTTGGTGTGGCTATATAAGCCACAACAGCGAAAGGGTAGGTCTCCAAAGTTGCAACATAATTGGGAGGGACCATACCGGGTCATAAAGCGAATTAATGACGTCGTATATCGCATACAGGAACACCGTGAACCGAGAGCCAAAATGAAAATCGTGCACCTGGACCATCTTGCCCCATATTACACCCAGGGAGAATTGACTACAACCGGCGACACATCTTTTCGGGGCGAAAAGAATTGAGGTGGGGGCAGTGTTACAATTGTCGCAATTGTTTCCACAATCATTAAGAACACCAACAAATGAATTTACTCGAAACCACGAGAACCCAACAAGCATTATCAACATCTGAAAGTGAGCCACTGCCCATTAATTACGCTGCTGGAATGTTCCCGCTTATTCATCAATGTACGAGAACTGAGTTGAATGATTAGAGACCCTATATAAAGGTAAGCTGAATGAATGGGGGGATCATTCATTACAACCGAGATAGAAAACTGCGATATAGTGCAACGCGAAGTAAAGGCGATTGATTGTTTGAGTGCGAAGTGATTTTAAGTGGACAGTTGAATGGCAAATTTATAGTGATTGTGCATTTTTTTGATTAATTGAATAAACTCTTTTAAATTAATTTAAAAGACATTGCGTTTTCACTTCCCCGGAACATTAAAATTATTGGCCGCGAACCAAAAACACGCAACAATATGTATATCTATCTTAGATATATATATATATATATATATATATATATATATATATATATATATATATATATATATATATATATATGTACGAGGTTCATTCAACAAGTACAGGTGCAATCTATATGGGTCGGAGTTCCCAACATACCCTAGGACAAATTCATATTTGGACCTCTGCATTGCCGACGCAAGACTCGAATTCAACTTTAATAGTCCTCAACGGAAACTGCAGGTGCTTCCTTATTATAGCGACCATAAAGCAATCGTAATGGAAATCAATCATCAAAGGGATGATTTCTTCCTCATTCCAGTCCAACACGAAAATCATCGGTTGAACAACAAAAACCCAGACTGGGGAAAGTTTGAAAAGAAGTTTAATCGGGAGTACCAGAAGCAATGTCCCCCTTCTGATGGTGGCAACTCTTGTTCAATGGTTCGTAATGACAGGAATCTAACTAACGATGAAATAGATGTCTATTTGTCGAAGTTAGAGAAGCTGACTTTGGAAACGATTGAGAAAGTAGTTCCTAAGATTAAACATCGAAACAATATGGAAGGATATGAAACACCAACCATAGCAAGGTTGAAAAGATTGAAAAGCCTCCTTCTCACACTTGTCAACAATATTTATCGACGATTTTTGGATTACAACCATCCCTCGTTGGCTTTGTTGAAATTACATCTGAAGAATGTCCGAAACTTAATCCGGTCATATTTCAGGAGTGAGGTCAGCAATCAATGGGCGGAAAAATTGAGGGGTATTAGCCCACAGGACCCAGACGGCGTGTTTGCGAAAGTGAATAGCATATTCCGCAAGAAGTCACGAGTGAAGGTATCGAATCTTGAAGTCACTAGTGATGAGATAAATCTTCTCGATAGGGCTGGTATCGAAATTGATAGTACGACTCCGGATAGAAATGGAAACAGGATTATATGTGAAGGATTGGATAAACTTGCGCTGATTGGAACACATTTTGAATTGGTTCATCTACTAAGCCCTGAGAGAGGGAACGAAATATTTTCAGAGGTCGTTGGAGCAAAAGTTTCCGACTTCAAATCAAGCCTGAACGGCCAATCAATTCTTCATTTCAATGAAACATTAACATCTGACCTCGTACCGAGCTCGAATCTTATTGATTATTTTGTCAGCTATGAAGACTTATGTTTCATATTTCGCAAGATAAACAACAAGAAATCATGTGGTACTGATGGTATTCCAAATGTAGTTCTCCGACATTTGCCTGAGGTTGCTATTAGGAACTATTGCATATTGTTCAACAACATGTTGAGCAATTCATATTTCCCAAATGAGTGGAAAAAAGCTAAGGTATTTCCGATCTTGAAGAAAGGAAAAGAATCTTCATGCCCCAAAAGCTATCGCCCAATCAGCTTGCTGCCTAACATCAGCAAGGTGTTTGAAGTGATACTCAACAGAGCATTAAACGCCCACATTGAGGAAAATGAGTTGATGCCGAATTGCCAATTTGGTTTTCCTGCCAGGCATTCGACCATACATCCAATTAACGAAAGTAACCTCAGACATCTGTTGGAAACTAAATGATAAACAATGTGTTGGAGCATGTCTCATTGATATGGAGAAAGCCTTCGATACGGTGTGGTTAGATGGACTAGTTTTTAAACTCCTTCAGGACAAGTTCCCCAGACACCTTTTCGCCATGATGTGTAATATGTTATACGGGAAATCGTTTGTTGTAACTGATGGAAATCTGACAACAATGCGCGAGTTCAAGGTCTTGAATGGTCTACAGCAGGGAACAGTTACTGCGCCTCTGCTCTTCTCAATCTTCATTCGCAAGCTATTGAACGGCTTTGATTTTAACGTCTCGCCAACGCGATCATTGGTAGCGTTTGCTGATGATCTGATCATCTATACGGCAGACCGAAAAGCTACAATAGTTCAGAGCAATCTTCAAAAAATGTTTAATGATGTGCAGCTCTACACCGACAATTGGCGAATGAAAATCAATGCGCAAAAGTGCGGAACAATTTTGTTTCGGACAACGCTGCAGGGGGCCAGTCAAGACCTGAAACATAATTGGAAGGATTTCCACATTATGGCTGGTGAGGGTAGTTCAGAACGGGTTCCACATAAATCCTGTATTCGATACCTCGGTGTTCATCTCGATCAGTATCTGTACTACAGTGAACATGTGAAAATCATGCTCAGTAAGGCACTTAAAGTAGTCATGGCCCTTCGAAAACTCTTTCATTCCAGATACATTGATCAAAAGGTCAAAATTATATGTTACAAGACACTGGTTAGACCAGTTTTGACATATGGATGTCAGATCTGGTACAACCAGAGTGCTAGTACTATGGAAAAATTAAGAGTTCTCGAAAGGAAATGTCTTCGTGCATGTACTGGTTTGTACAGAAAGCCTGAGACGGATTGGAAACATTATATATCGAATAGAAGAATTTATCAAACTGCTGAAGTAACTAGAGTCGATATCTTCATATTGAAACTTCTTCGGAATCATATCGCAAGATCTGTGACTGTGAGTGAAAACCCTTGGATTTCACAGCCGTTCCATCCTGCAGACGGGTAGATAGCGACTAGCCTCGCTACTGGCTTCATTCCTCCAGAAGCATTCGTGTATTTGGACATGAATCGATATGTTTTTGATTCTGACGGCGTCCCAGTCATATATCACATATATCGACGGGCCACCGATAAGAAGATAAAATATCCTCCGAACTTGAGTTCACGAGACCAACAATTCCAATGGAGATACTCATTTGCTAGATTCGTTAGGGCTGATCGAGTTGAGACGGGGCAATCTAGGTATTGGTGGCTGAATGACAATGCCTAAATTATTCGTGTTTATTTTCCAGTTTTGGTGTTTTTCGTTATCTAGTTTTTGAGTTTCAGCTCATTATTGCTACATTTAGTGCTATTGTTTATTTTTGTTAAAAATTAGGTATAGGTTAGGTATATGTAATGTCTATTATAATAGGTTAGAGATAAGGTAAAACGCTTAGGTTAGGAACATAGTTATAGATTTTTTTAGTATAAGATAAAGTTTTTGATTGCATTTATTAGAATTAAGTTAAAACATATTAGGTGTAGGATCAAAGTTCACTGTAGTGCTAAGATGATAAATAATTTTAGAATAGTGTTTTTTGGTTTTTTCTCCTTTTTCCAATTGAATTTTAAAAATATGTAACAATCTTCATTGATTTGAATTTGCTAGAGTTTTTTTTTTTTTAAATGTGTTTAATGATAACGTACAAATTTAGAGAGCCATTTGGGCCATTAAGTTTTTTATTGTTATTGTTTGGATTTTGCCTTATATTCTTTTAAAATTTATAACGATTAGTATTAAATAAAGCGCTTTTGACTTTGACTTTGACTTTGACTAGCCTACAGAAGAAAAACGAAAATTTTGGAAAGGTGGCAATTTATTTTTCCGCACAATCTCCTTCAAGCTCGATACACTTGGCCCAGCGACGCTCTAACTTTTTCAACCCGTCCAAAAAATATATTTTCTCGAGGACTGCAAAATAGACCTCCGTGGTGGCGATGACCTCCTCATTCGACTCAGATCTATTCCCGGCGAGTGATTTTTTCAGGTTTGGAAACAAAAAGTAGTCACAGGGGGCCAAATCTGGAGAGTACGGTGGATGGGGCAGCAATTCGTAGCGCAATTCGACCAATTTGGCCATGGCAACGGCGGAGGTGTGAGCGCTAATGAATATTTTACATGTAAATTTGACATAGATGTCACTGACAGTACTACCAATCTAAAAAAACAAAAATAATTCTCCAAATCCTTCGACGCGCGCAGTTTAAATTCAAATGTCACCTTATTTTTCGGACACAGTAGTACATATATGAGGGTGGTCCAACCAATACAGACGATGTTAATTGAAAATAAAACAAAAAGTTCCCGGGGAATTATGTTAATATTTTTTATTATAATAAAAGGATCTATAACAATTATGTGTGAAATAAATTACTGTCCAAATGCTCACCACGACTGCGGTGGCATACTTTTATCCGACGGTCCGTATCTTCAATGACTAAGACAAAATTGAGGTTCAATGTCGTTAGTGTCTCATCCTTTTGCTCTTGAATTGTTCTTGGTTTATTGACGTACACTTTTACTTTGAAATATCTCCAGGGAAAGAAGTCCAACGATTTCAAATCACATGATCGTGGCGCCCAATTAACATCGCCACAACGTGAGATAACACGTCCATTGAATTTCTCGTGCAAAAGAGCCATTGTTTCGTTCGTTGTATGGCAAGTGGCATCATCCTGTTGGAACCACATATCGTTCGATTCCATAACGTCAATTTCTGGCCACAAGAAGTCTGTTATCATCTCGCAATAGCGAACACCATTCAGTGTAACTGCTTGGCCGTCCCCATTTTCGAAGAAGTACGGCCCGATGACACCGACATTCCATAAACCGCAGCAAAAAGCCACTATCTGCGGGTGCATCGGCTTTTCAACAATCACGCGTGAATTCTCATTTGCCCAAGTGCGGCAATTCTACTCGTTAACGAATCTACTGAGGTGAGAGTGTGCCTCGTTGCTGAAAATGATTTTCTTTGTAAAGTCACCATTCCCTTCTGTCTGTTCAACCATCTATTCGGCGTTTTGCCGATGCTTGAAATGGTCAGTAGGCCTCAGTTCTTGAGTCAATTGAACCTGGTAAGCGTGTATATTGAAAACTTTGTTTCAAAATTCGCATCAGTGATATTCGTGTGATATCTAATTATTGGGCTCGACTACGAGTCAAGGTTGACGGCTCTTCTGCCACACTCTCGCAAACAACAGCAATTTTTTCTACGGAATGAACTGAGCGAGTATACACAGTTGATTTCACATTTCCTGCAGATTTGGTTTGCTGAAATTTGCACACAATTCTCCCGATTATGGACACATTTGGTCGATCATGCTGACCATAAAAATCACGAAGTGAACGAAATGCATTTTGATTTGAACGCCACTTTTTGTAAAAGGCTTTATTAACATTAACGCGCTGCTCAATTGTGTACCTCTCGATGATTAGATTTGCCAAACACTGAAACAAAGAAATGTTAAATTAAGTTGGGCGAAAAATTTGACGTTAAGGTGTGACTCCGTTGTTCATCCACACGATTCATTTGTCCAGCCCATTGCAGCTTCCGCAGTCTTATAATCTTTGAGAATTCCAGCTCGTCAAAAATTTCATACAGCACATGGTTGTATCGAATTCGCCATTAGTCCCCGTCAAGCTTCACTTCGATAATACGCCTCAGGACCCGTCACTCAAAGGCGTTCAATATATTTGCGGATGCTTGGGTTAGGGTTCATGTTTCACACCCATAACATAACACAGGTCTTATCACAAATTTGTATACTTGGAGCTTTGTTTTCCTGTTCATGCAGCTGGTCTTCAAGATCGTCAAATCTGAACAATATATCTTATTTGCGAGCTATATTCTTCGGCGTATTTCGTCCCTCTCATTCCTGGTTCTCATTATTTTGGCGCCTAGATACAAAAATTTGCTCACCGTTACTGTATTCGGCAACTATGCTATTTTGTGTACTTAAGGTATTTTTCCTCGACTGCGTCATGGGCTTTGTTTTATTTTGATTGATTTGTAGCCCTACTAGTTTTGTTTCACTGTCGAGCTTCAGAAGGAGTCCTTTGGCAGTTTTTAATGACCGTGACAAGATATTGATGTCATCTGCATGGGCTGCTACTTGGCTCGACTTGTAAAGCAATGTACCTCGCGTATCGACAGGTAGCTTCCTTATGACGTACTCCAGAGGAAAATTGAATAGGAACGGGGCCAGCTCATTTCCCTGCTTAGTACGATATTTGTGTCAAAGGCATCGGCGAGTTGGTTATTGATGCGAACTTTGGAGGTAGTCGATGTCTTTGTCATTTTGGTAAGACGGACTAATTGGGCTGGGATGTAAAAGCGAAACAGTACGTTACGATCAATACTGTCGTATGCTTGCTTAAAGTCAACGAAAATTTGGTGAACTCCCAGCATTTTTCAAGTACCTGCTTGACAGTAAACAATTGTCAATCTACCTGCTCAAAAACTACCTTGATACTCCACAATAATACTGTTGGCGTATGATCCGGTTTTATTTTCTAAGATCTTTGAAAATATTTTGTAGTGATATGCCTTGATAATTTGCGCACTGTAGCTTGTCACCTTTATCGTAGATGGGAGTTGTAATTGATTGGCTCCGCTCTTTTGGCATATGTTCGTGTTGCCAAGTGTGCTGGATGACTTTGTATATAGCTTGATGGACACTACTGCCGCCATATTTGATGATCTTCACTGGAATCCCATAGATGCCCGGCGCTTTATTATTCTTTTGGGCTTTGCTGATGGACAAACTTCATCCAGAGTTTGTGAGGCCAATAGAAGCTCTCCCCAAATACCTAAAGACTCCGATGTTCTTGAGCTGTGTGGAAGATAAAGGAGATTCTTGAAATATGATGCCCTTCTCTCCTTAATCTTGGTTTCATCAGCGATGATATTTCCGATGTCGTCACGACAGAGCGTGGTTTTGGGCTGATAACCACGTTTCAGGCTTTTCATTACTTTGTATGCTTGTCTTGTGCTATTGCTTGCTAGGTTTACATCTATATTTCTCAATCGGTTGTCATAATATTTTCTTATCTTAATTCTAAGTATCTTACTCGTTATTCTTCGGAGATTTTCGTAATGTTCTCTCTTCGTCTTGGTTTTCCTACTGACACAATCTTTGTACGCCTGATTCTTTTTATCTAACGCATTCTGGCGCTCATCATTGGACTAATCATTTCTCTTGCACTAGGCTTGATGTATGATCATCTGTTCTGCCATGGTCTTAATAACCGCTTTCACTTCCATCCAGAGCTCGTTGTTTGTCTTTAACGATGCGTTTGATAAGATGGAAGCCAGCTGGTTGTTGAGGGTTACGGTGATATTTTCAGCCACAGATGCTGGTCTTCGGCGAATACGCCTTTAACATACGACATTGACTTTCAATTGGCTCCTTGGTATGTACAGACTTCAAGTATATTCGAGCCCCATCGTTGTTGGATCAGAACATGATCGATCTGGTTTTGTGTGTTGCCATCTGGTGATACCCAGGTCATTTTATGAATACGTCGATTTGGGAAGCAAGTCGAACGCATGACTGGATTTCTGCCACATGCTAATTCAATCAGCCGCTGGCCATTGCCATTTGTTTCATAGAAATGGCTTTATTCTCCAGTCGTTTTGCCCGATGGGATACCTCATTGCCAACCTTAGCGTTGAAATCACCCAGAATTATCTTTGTTTCGTTTGTAGGCAATGAGTCGACTAGTCTTTCGAGGTGATTGTTGAACATTTCCTTCATTTTTTATCATCCTCTTCAGTCGAGGCGTAAACATTGATCAGCCAGATCTTGAAGAATTTCGGTTTTATATAGATCGCAAGCAAATGTTCGTTAATTGCCTTGAAATCAATGATGTGTTGTTTGGACTCCCTATCCACAATGAAGACTACTCCAAGTTCTCTTTTTCCAGTAGGACTCCCACATTTGGATATTGTGTACGATCTCATGTCGATTACAGTCCAGTTCGTTTCCTGGATTGCCAGTATTTTTAATTTGCATTGGCTGGCCTGGTGTTAAAGTTCCCTAACAGCGCCATGGCAATTGAGTGATCTAACATTCCAGGATCCAATGCCCTGGTCCTTTGTCCGATTGCGAGGTCGTTGCCATGAGCTCATCTGCAGATTTCGAAACATTTAAGGGTTTCCCAGAGATGGGAAGCTAGCCCGTCGCCCAACCTCCATTCCAGTGGCATGGACTACGCTTTGGATAACCAACTGGAATTGATGCTTTGGGCTGGCGGATACGATGGTTTGGACCTAGTTGCTTTGCACAGTAGCGCCGAGGTAACACTCGGGTGTGAATGGCTTTAATTCAACTATCATACCGTCTCCGTCCCGGTTAAACCTTGGCAGGCCTCGGAGTACGTTCGAAGTTTGCACCATTGGGTTGGTGGTGTAGGTTTAGTTGAGACGGACTCCCGATTAGCGCTGGTCTGGCTCTGAGCACTTGTCCTCATAAGGGCTTGTGCCTACTCTCATTGGGTCATGGGACCCAAAAGGCAACTACACACACGAACGGAGCTAGCGGCTCCAAGGGGGCCCAATAAAACTGGAGCAACCAAAAACACTTAAAAAAATCAAAAAAACCCCAAAAAGAAATAAAAAATAATAGCAACGACGACGCAACCAGCGGTTGCAGCCGCGTTGTTAACAGTACATCGAGAGTGGTACTAACGATAACAAAAACGATGAATATTACAATGATGTGAAGACGGATGAAAAACGGAGATTAGCAGACAGTCTGGTCCAGACTGAGATTCCTGCGGCGTTTGGATGCAGCAACAAAATTATGCGATTAACAGAGCGTCCTATAAAGGAAAAGCGGGAAACTCTGCAGGACGCTTCAGGTGTTCGAGGGGTGGAAGAAAATATAAAGAAGATTGACAATTGGATGGTCACTGTTCCGATCATTACCGAAGTATCTGATGCAAGGGTCGTAAATCCCGACATAATAAAGAATCACCTTGTAGCCAAGGAGGAGATTACGGCAGGAAAAGAAACGAGTGACCAGGCAAATAAAGCGACGTTGTGTGATTGCATCGCCAACGTCGAAAATATGGCGGAAGAACTGTATTCGGAAACGGAAAGTGATAACCTCTCCCAAAGATGGTCACAAAGTACAATTTCCACCCAGCAAGACGAAGAAGAAAGGATACTCCAAAAAGCGGGAGATATTCTGAAAAGAATGCAAACTGCACATGACTCCCCAAAAATCAGCAAAACAGTGAAGATTGGGCCCTTTGAACTAGAGGAGCTCCTTGACCGCATAGGGCATTATCAGAGGAGCTGGTTAAAGACCGAAGACGAGCAGAAGGCAAAAGAAGTGCTGGGGGTGAAATCTAAAGGCGACACGCAGATAGCTCTACAAGCAAAAATCAATAAAAGAATGGCGTCTAGCCCAATCGAAGGAGATCCGGATAAAAGAAGGAAGGAAGAGGTACTTGATGGATGTGGAGTACCAGATCACACTAAGAAACTCCTTGAAAAAGTGCTAGAAAGTAAAGTTCGCAGGGACGCCCAACAAGAAAAAGACCAGAACAAAACAGGAAAGACAGAAGAACTGTTCATAAAATCCCAAGATGGCCGATCCTACGCGGAGGTGCTGCGGGACATCTGGGGAAACGTGAGGCCCAAAGACACCAAAACTACTATTTAAGTAGTACGACCAACGCGGTCGAGCCACATACTGGTTGAATTCGGAGCAGAGGCTAACAATAAGGAAGCATTCTGCGACGCAGTAAAAAAAGTCCTCGGCAAAAGCGCAACTATAGCCTCGCTTGAGCCGATCGCAACGATCAAAATAAAAGATATTGACTGCGTGACGGATCTGGCCAAGGTAGAAAAGGCCAGCAAAAGGGAGTTCCTCAGCGTGGGAAGATCAAAGCGAGAATGACACCAGAAAACAATAGGGGACAACGCATGACCATAGTTGACTTGACAGAAAAGGACGCCGAACAATTTCTGAATAAGAGCGAAGAACAAATAGGGTGGGTTGTCTGTAGGATACGGCAAAGAGCAACACCTCCTCAATTTTTCAAATACCTTGGCTGTGTCGCACCGCATAAGTTTGCAAAGGACCCGATAGGAGCTCCTTATGTTACAAAAGCGGTGAAATGGGACATAAAAGAAAAGAGTGTACGAAGGAGGCACACTATATTCTTTGCAATGATGCTGATCCAAGACCTGATTTTGGACGTGTCTTAGGATCAAAAAAATGCCGGGTTTTCCAGGAAGCCCTAGCTAAGGCAAAATCAGAACTCCGATGACCTGCATCCTGCAGCTAAGCCTACACTGCAGTTCAACCGTCCAAAAATCTGCTTGAGCAGTTTGCAAGGGACATGAAAGCCGACTTCTTGCTGCTGAGTGAGGAACACCATGATAAAAGTCCTGCGTTATGGTATCCTGACAAAAATGGTACTGCCACCATCTGAGTTCGGAACAATGATTTCCAAGCGGAGAGCTGTGGACGCGAGGATGGTTTCTTGTGGGTCCGGTGCTCAGGGAGCAACTTCTGTAGTGTGTACTTAACGCCGAACGAATCGCTGTCGTCTTTCCAAGCCAAGTTTAATGCTCTGGAGGGCACTATCTCGAATACAGAGGGCAACGTGCTCGTTGGGGAGACTTCAAGCAATCAAAAGGGGCATGCCTCAACAGATCCGCGGGGAAAATGAATCCTGGAAATGGTGTCCAGGGTGGCGCTCGTCGTACTACTTTCCAAGCCAAGTTTAATGCTCTGGAGGGCACTGTCTCGAATACAGAGGGCAACGTGCTCGTTGGGGAGACTTCAAGCAATCGAAAGGGGCATGCCTCAACAGATCCGCGGGGAAAACGAATCCTGGAAATGGTGTCCAGGGCGGCGCTCGTCGTACTAAACTCCGTACATACGCCAACTTTCCACCGTATTAGCTGTGACGGAACCATACCGGATGTAACATTCGCCTCGGAGTCCTTAGCACGGAGGATACACTATTGAAAACTATTAGAAGGCTACTCAGTCAGTGATCATCAGTGCATTCTGCTTGAGATCAGAGATATGTCTCCTGACGTCCGTTCTCTTGGCTTTCTACAACTGGATGGAACATCGGAAGGTTGGACGTCGAAAGGTTTGTCGAGGTGCTCACAGCAGGTAAGCCGCTGCAGGGAGCTTCGGAAGGGATGGAAGAACTGGCAGCTCAAGACGTGGTGAACTCTACTACAAGCATCATTATGACTGCTTGTACAGCTTCTATGCCCCGTCAAAAACCCCGGGACGGCAAGCACCCAGTGTACTGGTGGTCAACTTAAATCGCTAAAAAGCGGAGGAAGTGTTACAAGCTTCCACATGAGGCTCTACGGGCACGAAACCGTGACGAGGCATGCAACCACGCAGCCGCATATAAGTCGGCCAGGAAATGCCTTCGCAAACTAATCAACAATAGCAAGGCTCACTGCTGGCAAGACCTAGTGAACAATGTGAACAAGGATCCGTGGGGCCTTGGCTACAAGCTAGTTATGCGGAAGTTTGGCGCCCTAAGGAAGCCTTGTATACATGACGCTGCAAAGATGGATGCGATAGTGCGGGCACCCTTCCCCACCCATCCCTTTCATGTTGACGCTGTCCATGGTGAAACAGCATTCGACTGTCCACTCTTCACACAGCCGAAACTAGAAGAGGCAATCCTCTCATTGAAAGTGAGGAAGGCTGCAGGTCCAGATGGTGTTCCGGCTGAGGCGTTGCGGCTCGTCTTTCACCATTGTCCTGATTTGCAGCTCAGCACACTCAACGTTTGTCTACGGGACGGGGTTTCCCCCGTACGATGGAGGGTGGCGAGGCTCGTGCTGATCAGCAAGGGGAAGGGAAAGCCTGAATCACCGTCTGCATACCGCCCGTTATGCGTGCTAGACATGGCTGGGAAAGTGCTAGAGAAACTCATCAAGGGAAGACTCACTGACGCGACTCGTATTGCTGAGGACCTATCTCCTCGGCAGTACGGGCTTAGAGCAGGACATTCTACCATTGATGCGATTGCAGAGGTAGTTAACGTGGCATATAGTCACTCGACGTCAGGAACGCCTTTAACTCCGCTAGATGGGTGGATATTATGGACACGTTGGAAAATCCTTTTCAAGTTTCAGAATATCTAATGCGGCTTTAAGGGACTACCTGAAAGACCGAAGCCTGCTCTACGACACGACGCAGGGCCAGCGAAGGATGAAAATTACATCGGATGTTGACCAGGGATCTATCCTTGACCTGTGGAACGTTTCTTACGATGGGCTACTGAGACTGGAGATGCCAGATGAGTCCCGCTTGGTCCGCTATGCGGATGATGTTGCAGCTCTGGTCGCTGGACGTACCGTTGAACAGGCTCAACACAGGCTAGGTATGCTAATGCGCCGCGTGAGAGACTGGATGACTGCTCGCAGGCTCAGTTTAGCACTGGAGAAAACCGAAGTGGTCATCTTGACAAAAAACAGAGTCCCTAGAGTAAGAATGATCAATATTGGAGATATGCAAATCGAATCGAAGCCATCGGTGAAGTGCCTGAGGCTACTGATCGACTCGAAGATGAGTTTCTCTGAGCAAATCAGGGCAACGGCTGAGAAGGTTGTTTCGAGAAAATCGGTTCGGAGTCAACTTATGGCCAACGTCAGGGGACGCAGCCCGTCAAGAAGACGCCTCTTGATGAGTGCTGTAGGGTCAGTGTTACTATACGGAGCAGACAATGGGGCGATGCTCTCAGCAAGGAGGTATACCGAAAACGGTTGGCACAGGTACAGCGAAGAGAAGCACTGAGGATTGCATTTTCGTATCCGACAGTTTTGGATTCGGCGTTGAGAGTTATTGCGGGCGTGATACCTGTCACCCTCTTTGCCCAAAGAGCGCTGCGCTATTTACCTGCGCCGAAACGAGGATGCGAGGGAGATGGTTGTCCACGAGGAGAGACAGTGTCACTCAACGATTGGCAGCAGTCTTGGGTGAATTGCACGAGGGAAAGGTACACTGCGCACCTGATCCCGGATGTGGGACCGTGGCTAAATTGAACACATGGTGAGACTGACTTCTAACTTACCCAGCTTTTGACCGGGCATGGGTGTTTTCAGCCTTACCTGCTCAAGATTGGTAAGTCACGGTCCCCCGATTGTCGGTATTACCCAGGAGAGGAGGACAATGCCTGCCACACATATTTTGCGTGTCCCGCTAGGAAAAGGATCCCCCAGCTTGAAGGCGCCTCACGGCGTAACAAAACGAGACCTGGCCCGAAGTAATGTCTCAAACGTTTCCAGGCTGGGTTCTCGGCGGGATGACAGCAGAAGTGTTTAGTAGGTAGTCCAGTTCTTGCAAACATGGGAGTCCAACACTCTGTGCATAAATGGTATTCACATCCCTACCGCAAAAGAGAAAAAAAAAACCCTGATATGTAATACAATATTTGAATTTTTCAAATTAATATTATCATGTACGGATAATTTTTCTGGTTCGTTTTTAAAGGAATACGACAGGAAAAATTTATAGAAAAGATATGTAGTATCATTGATGAATAAATTTTTTTTGCGTAAATATTTATATGTAGCAGCTTTCTTTAGCATGTATTTCAGAAAATGTTGCTTTCTTTTGATGTACGAATATTTTTTCTGGCAATTGCAGATATATATATATGTATATATATATATATATATATATATATATATATATATATATATATATATATATATATATATATATATATATATATATATAAATATATATATAATATGTGTGTATATAAAGCACTCGTCGCAATAACTGAATTTCTCTCGAGAAACTTACGTAAAACTGAGTTCTGTCACTTCATTGAAAGTCGTTGATTCAAAATAACAAAATCAAAATCCCTTCATTCGAAATATACTAAAAATTCCACTTACATTCCACCCATGATGAATTTCAAATTGTACAATCTGAATCCTTAATAACATTTTCGAAAGCCAAGAAATATTACCTTCAATTTGTATACTCAGCAAGTCAACAAGGAAATATGCAACGTTTTCCTTCCTTTCCATTGCTATTCCCATTGTTGGGCGCATTGTTCCTCGGGAGCCAAGTTCAAACTCAACAGTATTCTAGGACGAATTCCTGGCTTGGAGTTATTTATGAAACTAAGGCACACTATTCGACAGTTTTCATAAAGCAGTCAAAGGAATAGGAGGCTGAAGGCACCTTTTGATGCGTGGTTGTAACAATACGTAGCTGATTAATGCCGCCCCGACATGCCAAACAATATGTTATGGGCGAGTATTATATCTTAAGTTATGTTATAGACCAGCTCTTATGAACTTGTTAGGAAGTCGGTTATGCGATACTTTTCATAAATACTCTGATAAAATATTGTGGTAATCAGGATATGCTTTGAGGAGTTCAAATTGTTTGTTTGGCATAGCGGTGAGCTGTGAATTAGGTAAATGTGAAGTTGATTGGAGATGGGTATCAATAATGGTTGCTAATGCTTCTATTTCTCCACCGAATTCTCCTACTTTACTGTCTTTAGTCACCGAATCATTACTCATTCAATCTTAAATCATGTCCTTTTACTCATTCCCGAGAGCTGTCAACCGATTAGTAGAAATTCTGTCTAACTTTCCCGAAGTGATTTATTCCTGCCTGAATAAAATTGTCGACACGAAACACTCAACACTGTTGCAGAAATAAATTGACTGAAATGGAAAAAGGATGAGAGACGACAGGCTGAGGCTGGAAGAGATGAGCAGACTTGAAGGTGAATTTCAGTTAGGCGGAAGCTACTTTTACTGTCGTCGCAAAGACACCACCGGTTTTATTTCACAATCTGGTCGCAGTTGGTACAGTCGGGAAAAATATTAAGATAAATCTTCTGATTGTCTAGACAATATCATTAGCCATTTCCTCTTCGGTTAGCTGCTATCCATTTGGTTCCTGCACTATGAATAATGTCGAGAGTATAAATTGTTAACGTAGATGTCATACTATCACCCATCGCTAAATTAAATTATCGTTTGTAGTTTTGCTGAATTCTACAGGCTAAATGGTTTGATGCCGATTGTCATAATTTTATTGGGAAAGGAATATTTGTCTTTGGAGATGGTATATGGAGAGGAAAATAGCGATGAAAGATCTGGTAAATACAACTTTGTATGAAAATTTAAAAAAAAAATAGTTGATTGGTCACTTCCCAATATTTTCAAATTAAAAAAAAAAAAACAGGAGCCCAAAAAACTAAGGCGAGGAATGAACGGACCGAGCGAAAAAAAATAGTGAAGTAAAGTTATACACGTCCAATGCGTTTAAATTCAGGTTTACTACAGCGAAAAAATTAATAAAACAAGAAGAGGACAATTCATATATTTGTGTATGTGAATGCAAAGATGAGAGCAGAGTCAAAGAGTTGAATATATGTTTTTACATCCCCCCTCAAGTTGAACTCCGATCGAGTGTCATGTCAGCAACTCCGAGTTCCAAAATACATTTTTGATGCTTCGATGGCGCTGAAGATTTTGTAAAGATGTCGGCTATGATCTCGTTCGTTGGGGTGCAATGGACTTCGATTGGGTGTTCTTGGATCGAGCGTGGAATCTTGGGTTGAGAACAAGTTTCCCGGTGCCTTGATTGTCGTTGTATATGATTAAATCGGAGAGTTCGCTGAATCCAAGTTTGATGAGGTGAACTGCTTCCTTTGATGCATTTGTGAGTTCCATGTACTCAGCTTCTGTGGATTTGTTTCGCGATTCCCAAGAATAAATGTGTATGAGCGTCTGTCTTTTGTGCCCCCCTCCCCTTTTAGAACATAGCGATATATCTACCGGCGGTCCGATAGACTTTCTTATGATAGTCCGTATATTGGCACAAACTGCTTACTGCATGTAAAATATCTGGACAAGTTCCAACGGCCAAATACATGACCGCACCGATAAGTTCGTGAAATAGGGACTGCTTCTTCTGTGTTCACACTTTCGTCGTCGGAAATATCTGCTAAGTTAGTTCCAATTCCGAGCGGGGTTCGTGCGGGCTTGCAATTAGTCATTCCGAAACGATCGAGAATATTTCAAATATACAAGGTTTTCCAATAAGAGGTGTTATTTTGATTTTAAAAGAGATATGAAATTTTTTAATACGAATGACCGAATGTTTATTTTTTTTATAAAGAAAAAGGCATGCCGTTCGAAGTGAAATATTACATAAGGCGAATGACTACCACGACCACGCTTACAGGACCATATCCTTTTCATTAAATTTTCCATAATCTAATCGCAAAGTGGCTGCCCTATGTCCTCGATAGCCTCACGAATTCCATCTTTGAGGTCTTGAATCGACGCTGGGCTGTTGGCGTATACCTTCTCTTCCACGTGGCTTCAAAGGAAGAAGTCGCAAAGTGTTAAATCACAAGATTTCGGTAACCAATTGTGATCACCTCTTCAAGAGAAAACACGGTCCAGAAACTTTTCCCGCGAAAGATCAATGGTTTCGTTATTTGTGTGGAACGTAGCGACATCTTGTTGAAAGTAAACGTTGTTCTGATCAATACCATCCAATTTCGGCCATGAAAAATCATTAATCATCTCTCGATAGCGCAACCCATTCACCGTAACTGTTGTTCCAGCCTCATTTTCCAAAAAGTAAGGTCCAATGACTCCGCCGGACCATAAACCGCATCAAACAGTCACATGTTGAGAATAGAGAGGCTTTTCAACAATAACTCTTGTGTTTTCCGAGCCAGAAATGCGACAATTGTGCTTGTTGATGAAGCCACCGAGGTGGAAATGGGCCTCATCCCTCAAGATGATTTTTCGATGGAATTCCGGATCATTTTCATGCATTTCAAGGACCCAATCAGCAAAGACACGACGCCTATGATGATCGGCCGGCTTGAGTTCTTGTGTTAACTGAACTTGATAAGCCTTAAGATCCAAATCTTCATGCAAAATACGGTGCAATAACGTTTATGGTATGCCTAATTCCAAAGAACGACGAGGAATGGACAAACCTGGGTTTTTTTCAACACTTTCGGCTACAGCAGCAATATTCTCTGCTTTCCTTAAGTGACGTGCACGGGTTTAATTTTTCACATCACCAAGTTGTCCCAACAGCTTGAATTTTTCCACCAATTTCTGTATTGCGGCTCGACAAAGTGCTTCACGACGACCCAAAAATGTTCGAGTTTTACGAACCGTCTCTGCCAAATGTTCACCATTTTTATAGTGAATTTTAAAAAGCGTTGCATTTTTATTAATACCGTAGTTTTTACTTGTCAAACGCCAAAAAATTACAGCTTCAAAAGTGACATCTACCGAAATAGCGGGCTATTCAAAATAACACCTCTTATTGGAAAACCCTTTAGCTAGATTGCGCTGGATATTTTGAGTCGTTTTGTAAATTGATTTCGATGCCAATACAATATTTTGCCTCTCCAAGGTTCTTGATCTTGAATTTTTCTTGTAATTTGTCGATGATTTTATGAACTTTCATATCATTTTTTGAGGCGATCAAAAAGTCATCGACGTAAATGAGAATGATCATTTATTTTTGTTTGTCGATGTATACACATGGGTCTGCATTTATGGGTGCGAAGCCGAGATCTTGGAAAGTTTTGATGAATTTTACGTGCCATTGTCTACTGGATTGGCACAAGTCATGAAGAGCCATCTTAATTTTGCAGACCTTACCGCCTTACCGCATTAAATTAGACTTCTCAACGAGGTCTCGGTCCTTTTCCTTGACAGATATTGATTCGAGCATCTTCTTCATGAGTTAAGGTGTATCCATGTACATCTCGGTGTCGATGCTACCATTTACATAAGCCGCAGTTGCATCAAGTTGCAATATCTTCATGTCGAATTCTGTTGCCAATGCGGTATATAATCGAAGGGAGCTGAGTCTCACAACTGGAGCAACTGTATCATGAAAGTCGATACTCGGGCGCTGAGAGAATTTTTTTGAAACTACTCAGGCCTTTCTTCGTTTTAGTATACCGTCGGCATTCAACTTGTTCCTTAAAACGGTTCGGCACCCGATGATTTTTCCGGTTTCGGGACGCTCGACAATTTCCCATGTACCGTTAATGATGAGTTGCTTTATCTCAGCGAGTATGGCGGCCTCCCATTCCTGCCTATCCGGTCCTGAAATCGAGAGGGTACTGGTATTTCGGATGCATACATTGCGATTTGCGCATTGTGCCATTCTTCATTGATCTGGTCTTATTGATTGTCTTCCATGTCAGTGGTTCCCCTAGAGTTATTTAGAATTTCCAGAACTTCCGCATTCTAGTTATCGTGTAGAACCATGTTGTAATTTTATTTTTATTTGAATCGATTAATTGTAACAATTCTGTGACCCATTTTTAAATTTTGAACATTACCACATTGATCGTATAAAACGCTTTTCACACAATTCTATTTAAAACTAACAAAAAGATAAAAGTGTGCAGCCTTTCTAATTGCATCGCGTTCGATAATACATTTAAATTTGTCTCTTGCAAAGAATTCTGCAATCGAAAACTCCATGGAGCCGGCATTGATGCGTGAAGGGATTGGCACAACACTTTCGTCGATGCACATTTCATCGACTCCGACTACCAGAACTTTGAAAACCTGCTAAAATGCATGTAGGATAGCATCATAGCTTATATATATTGATAAGCTTAATTCATGCAAAGACCAGCTTCTTTATAAGCAACAAGCGCAGACTAGGTCTAATGACGAATGTTTTGCAGACATGGCCAATTTCTTTGATGGATTGGGCTCAGCAATAAATAACTCCTGTATAATTTCTAGCAAAACCATAAAAATGCTTGAAGAACTAAGGAGTGCGCCTATTTCAATTAAAGATAATTGTTGCAAGACCACCCAAATTGAACGTAAGCTGGAAGAATTGAAAGGTGCTTTAGCAGTGAAGGATGGATCGATTAATTATCCGTTTAATGCATCGGCTCTCTTGTCATATAGCACTATCGGTACTCGCCTGAGTGATTTGGAAAGAATGGTTTCTGGTATCGAAAGCAAAATTTCCAAACAAAATTCAAAACTGCCGAAAATTTGGAGGAACAACTGCTAAGAGCGATTGATAGTATGGAAAAAAATTTGCTTGAAAAAATTTACTCTAAAGTAAATTCAACGCTATCATTTAATCATGGGTTGATACTCGTAGAATTTAAGCAAGCAGCAATGGTCAACTCTAGCCACAAAGAAGTGAAGGATGCTTCTACATCTCCCATGAAGAAAATAACCTCTGTCGCAAATTCGGTGTACAAATAACATTATCCAATTTGGCACTCCCTGGTCGGAAGAGGAATGGAACAGGCGGATCGAGAAAATTAAAATGGCGAATTCCAAAAATCTAAAAATAATGCCTGAATCACACCGGACAAATCCTGAATACCAAGTATTTTTCGTCAAAGGAGCTCCAAAGTCGGCAGATGTTGTGTGGATGAGGAAGCTCCTTAAATTTGAGCTCTTACTTAAAAACTGTTCTGTAGAATTGGTGCAACGCAAGTAAAAATTCTTCAAAGTATCTATTCCTGCACGATATGCCTGGATGTTCATCGATCTACAAGAGGATAACGAGTGCCAGAACTGGAATGGAATGACTTTTAGGAAATGGAAATCCAAATTTAAATTCACTAAGAGTAGGACGATTTATCAAAATAAAAATAAAGATGATTTTCAGAAATTTTTACAAACCGATAGAAAATGTATTCAAAATTCAATGAGAAGTAGATCTTCAACATCCAAAATAGTTGGCTCGTCACCAAGGGCTTACTCTTCTGATATGATTCAGTCTCATTCTCAGACGTTGACTTTCTCTTCAGATGATGGACACTTGGAGATACAAATTTCCACTGAAACCCAGACCACTCAGAGTAATGAGATGCAAAATTCTTCTCCGATTGAACCGATAATTGCACCTGTTAATAGCCTTTCCCAAAAAACTTCTGTACAATCAACTACACTAACACCTTACTCAGATTTTGTCCGTGGTGATACGTTGGCTCCGCCTTCTGAGGGTATAATCCTTGTTCCGCCAGTTTCAGACACTCCGATCTCTCCTATCAATGTCAGTCACCAAGTCCCACTAAACCCACCTCCTGTGAAGTTAGCCACAGATATGAAGGATAATCTTGAGAGTAGATATCTACTTTCTAGACTTAGGGACCACAAATTGTTTGATTGCGTTCAACTTTATCTTGCTTACATGCACAAAGCGCCTGAATCAACCTGTTTCGATGGTAAAACCAGAATTAATCTCAAAGTACTAATTCAGCAAGAAGGCCTGCCTATTGAGATTGAGCCATTACGCCATCTTTTTGTAAAATATCACGAGCAGCTCGGACTTTCTGCTGACCAGGTAAAAAATGATCTGGAAACATATGCTTTGCATGTTAGACCTAAGCATGTCTCTATGCTCCAAAAAGCAAGAGAAGAGTTTAAAAAATATCATTCCTAATACTAGCTTACCATTGAATGGTATTAAACTCTTTTGCTATAATTGCAGCGGTATGAGAGGGAAAATAAATAAACTATACCTTGATGCTAGGTCCTGGCATTTTAATGTATTAACGTTCACCAAAACCTGGCTTCATGATGGTTACATAAACGAAAAAATTCTAGACAGTAGCTGGACTATTTATAGATCTGATTGTGACTACTCATCCACAGGCCTAACCAAAGGTGGCGGAGTGTTGATTGCGATCAAAAGCTCCTTGGCCTCTGGAAACATTGATACTACCTCCTATAAAATTTTTGAGCATAAGGTGGTTCGAATACGCTTATGCATGTGGTTTTTACACATAGGGGTATTCTAAATTCCACCAAAACTTGACGAAACCTCCTACGAGAAGATTTGTAAAATTATAAATTTTATTGCTGCATCTCTAGAGGAACATGATCAAATTATAATTTCGGGAGACTTTAACCACCCTAATTTATCTTTTACTCCTGATGAAACTTATAACCATCTTCTACCATCAATGCCGTTTATGGTAATGACTTACAACAAGTATCACTGACAATCAACCAAAACGGAAACTGGTTGTATCTTATTTTTACGTGGTAAGTCTAACCAATGACAAACAGAACCTTTTCTCTAACACAGAAAGCCATTTCGCTTCTTCGGTTGAACTTCCCATATCTGATGTAACTTTTTCCCGAACGTATAATGACTGTCTTGTATGTGATTTCTTAAATGCTAATTATAAAAGCATTAAATTTTTTCTTGCCAATATTGAATGGAACCATCTTTCAAGTTTAAATTTAAAGGAAGCAGCCTCTTCATTCTACAAAACACTCTTCGAATGCATTGAGACTCATGTTCCTAAAATAAAGAAAAAACCCAAATTTTCCGAGCCCTGGCTTGATCGCGATCTTTGACATCTGCGGAATCAAAGGAACAAGCTCTATAAGTTAATGAGCGATAAAAACTTTTACACAAGCCTTAAGATTAAATATGATGAGCTGGCTATGGAATTCACTATAATCAATTCAACCGGGAAAAATATTATTCGTAATCCCAAAGAATTTTTCAATTTCGTAAAAACCAAGCAAAAAGCCACAGGATTTTCAACATCAATGTATTACGGTGATAGTAATTCAATTTGCCCTCAAATTATATGCGGCCTTTTTGCCGAGCATTTCCAAGAGGTTTTTCGCCCGGCCGCCAATTGTTCTAGCATACCGATTTGCCATTCAACGACACCACCATTCATTGATAAAATGAGTTTGTCAAGTGAAGATATCGTAAACGCTACTAAAGAGCTTGATATTAACAAGGAACCTGGACCTGACTCTCTTCCACCGAGATTTCTTTTTGAGTGCATACATCAAATTTCTTCCCCTCTGTTTATTCTATTCAACGCATCTTTATCACGAAGGGCTTTTTCAACTGTCTAGAAGTCTTCTCATTTGACTCCGATTTTCAAAAGTGGCGATAAGCGGTCTATAATAAATTATAGAGGTATTGCGA
Source organism: Odontomyia ornata (assembly GCA_963969285.1). NCBI lineage: Eukaryota > Metazoa > Arthropoda > Insecta > Diptera > Stratiomyidae > Odontomyia > Odontomyia ornata. The sequence goes on along the minus strand of OZ017740.1, from coordinate 52,919,091 downwards.
TACTATCAGCTATTCCAAAGTTGTTCGAAAAAATCGTTTGTGATAAGCTTACCACGTTGGTTGAGCCACGTTTAAACGAACAGCAGCATCGTTTTTGCAAAGATCAATCAACTACCACTAACCTAATGCTTCTTACCTCAACAATTCTCTGCGAAATGTAAAAAGGTAACCAGATTGACGCTGTTTACACGGACTTCACCAAACCTTTTGATAGAGTCGATCATCGAATTTTGATCTCCAAGCTTCTGTAGTTCAGCATCTCTGGGTCCTTACTCAGTTGGATTGCATCATACCTAAATAATCGAACACAGTTTTTAAAATTCCAGGGCACTTTTTCAAGAAAAATTATTGCCAAGGTAGCCACCTGGGTTCCCTTTTATTCAACATATTTTTTTCCGACTTGTCTGAAATTTTAAGTGACGTACCTCATCTTCTGTATGCTGACGACCTCGAAATATACCACACCGTCGATTCCGATTCTGAGGATATTTTGCCGCAAGCCAAAATAAATTCATTATTGAAATGGTGTAACCATAACAGGCTTTACATAAATGTTGGAAAATATCATAACATAACACTTCCCAACATTTCTTCTCGAGAAAAAGTTCAGTATTTGAGCACACTTATAACGTGAATGATCCCCCACTTCAAAAAGTTGACGCATTCTGTTTGACAGAAAGTTGGATTCCCATTCTCAATACGATACAATTCTTGCTCGGGCGTGTAAGCAGCTCGGTTTCATAAAACGTCGCGCCAAAGAATTCAAAAACCTGTGATTCACCAAATCTCTATACACCTCATTTGTTCGCCCCCTCCCTGAATATGGAGGTATTATTTGGGATCCATGCTTTGGGAATCATAGCATCCGCATTGAATCTGTGCAGATACAGTTTATTCTTTTTGCCTTGCGTGATGCTTACGACCCTAGGTGCTTCGCTAACTTACCACCAAAGATTAAATATTTTGAATCTTTCCTCGCTCTCATTTCGAAGAACTATCTTAAGTTCTTGCTTTGTTTTGAATGTAATCAGTAAGATAGGAAATGTTGCATCGCTATCAAGAAAATTCACGTTCAAGGAAACGATTCAACATACGAGGAACACTTGTCTGCTTCATGAAGACCAACATAAAACCACCTACGCAGACAACGAGCCAATTAATGGGTGTTGCAAGATCTTCAATTCTATGAGTGAACATTACTCTTCTTCTATCTCAATACATAACTTCAAAACAAGTTGGGTAAGCAGACCTACGCTCATGTCAGAAGGGTTTTGTATTCAATTTACAAAATGCAGTCACCAGATCGAGTCAAAACAAGAAACATGTCAAAGACGATTTTATTGGAGAAAATATGAATTTCCAAGATCATACTATTATTAACAAAGTTGAACGAATTCCGACTTCTGAGGTTTTTGGTATTGTTATACTTATAAATATCTCCCTTGATAATTATTTCAGATGTCCATCCGCGACGGAGGAAATACATTTTTCATGTATTTCCCCTCCTGTGCCCCCACTGAAGCAAAAACTGACAGTTTAACAACTGTTTTGAAAAGCTCCCACGAAAACTTTTATCTCATACTCATATCGGCTACGTTTGATGAACTTTTTTTTCAGGGGCCACTCTCCTGTACTGTTATCATCGATTAATGGCCAATTTTTTCGAATCCTAGAATGGTTACAAAGCCCTTTTGCTAGGAGTTCTCTCCCACCTCCTTGACTTGTTTCACTTATGAGCATTAATTGTAGGTACTCAGCTTCAGTCATTCATTAAATTGAAGCAAGTGTTCAAAGCATGCACTTTAAACGTTGAAGTTGGGAAAAAATAACTCAAAATTATTCAATCTTCGCATTTAAAACAGCCACTATTTTGTTTTACGATTACTGATACCACTAGCTGAACAGATTTTCAAAGATATACATGACACCTTTCATTCCTGAAATTTTCATGTAAATCCTAGCAAAACTGGAGTATCTGAGTCGGTGAAAAGCGCATGTTGTTCCATAGTAATACAAGAAAATTCAAGATAGATCAATTCAAGATAGATCAATCTTACAAATAGACATCTACATACTGAACTTGATTGAATTTAAGGGTACCGTCAAGATTTTATTCAAGAATACATAAAATCGATAAATCATACTATTACTAACAAAGTTGAGTGAATTGCGACTTCTAACGTATTTGTTGTTGTTGTACTCACCAAGGCCTACATTCCTAATTTTTTCAGATTTTTCGGATGACAGGTGTCCAATCGCGAGGGGGGGGACACAAATGTTTCGTGTGTTTCCCCTCCCTGTGCGCCCCTCGAAGCAAATTTTGCCAAACTAAGACCTGTTTTGAAAATTTCTCATCAAGACCTTTCATTTGATACCCATATCGGCTACCTGCGGGGAGTCATTCTCCTATATGAGGAGACCCCCCTTAAATACCTTTTAAAAAATTTTTGTAGTTGAACTTTGAAGAGATCACCACTTTACACCTACATACAAAATTTGATGTTTCTAGCTTAAGTAGTTTCCGAGAAAAACTGCTGTGACACACGGACGGACGGCGGACGGACAGATTCACAGACTGGCCGCGAAACTAGTAGGGTTTTGTACAATTATTTTACAAAACCCTAAAAAAGATTATTCACGCATTAAAATAAGTTACTTTTTTTTGTGATTTGTTTAGATATAAGTACTTTTTTTGATTGCCTTGTTTGGCTTATTAAATAAATAAATAAATGTTGGTGGGGTGGCCATGTCCCTTGGCTTTCATTATTCTTGGCCTTCCTGGACCACTTTTGATTGGTATGTTTACTGTCGTCTCGTTGACATAGTGAGGTTCGAATCATGAACTGGTTTCACTTTGTAGAATTTCCGGCAATGATTTGCTCGGTATGGAAATGTACTCAATGAGATTCATATTGGGAATTATTTAGTTTTGAGCATCGTCAATTTGAAGACCAATTGGAAGTGTTGATTCCTGGTTGAGTTTGTCATCGGAAATAAAATCTGCATATATAATTTTGGTTTCAAATTTGTCAAAAAAATTTACATTTCTGGTAATCCAGATCTTAAATCCAAACGCGATATGCTATTGATGTATTCAAATATCCCACGAATATTCCTTTGACACCTTTGGCATCAAATTTTCCGTCTCCTGGAGATTTATCGAGCACATAAACTTTGGTTCCGAATGTTTTGGAGTATTTGATATCCGGTTTTCTCCTTGTTCAATTTTCGAACGGGGTATCTTTTTCAAGGCTTTGTGTGGCCCACCGATTCCTGATGTGATTCGCTACAGCCATTATTTCAGCCCAAAGGTCCGGCCTCATTTGCGAAAAAGTAAGGTCCAATGACTCCGCCGGACCATAAACCGCACCAAACAGTCACACGTTGAGGATAGAGAGGCTTTTCAACAATAACTCTTGGGTTTTTCCAGAGCCTCGGATGCGAAAATTTTGCTTATTGGCGGAGCCACCGAGGTGGAAACGGGCCTCATTACTCAAGATGATTTTTCGATGGGATTCCGGATCATTTTCGTGAATTTCAAGGACCCAATCAGCAAAGACATGACGTTGTTGATGATCGATCGGCTTGAGTTCTTGTGTTAACTGAGCTTTATAGCCTTAAGACCCAGATCTTTAGGCAAAATACGGTGTCATGACGTTTGTGGAATACCTAATTCTAAAGAACGACGAGCAATGGACAAACCTAGGGTTTCTTCAATACTTTTGGCTACAGCAGCAATATTCTCGCCTGTTCTTGAGTGGCGTGCACGGGTTTTATTTTTCACATCACGAAATTATCCTAAAAGCTCGAATTTTTCCACCAATTTCTGTATTGCGGTCCGACAAGGTGCTTCACGACGAACCAAAAAATGTTCGAGTTTTACGAACCGTCTCTGCCAAATTTTCACCACATTAAGAGTGAATTTTAATAATTTCAGTGCATTGCTTAAGCGTATATCGTTGCATTTTTATAAATAACGTAGTTTTTACTTGTCAAATGTCAAAAAATGACTGCTTCAAATGAGACATCTACTGAAATAGCGAGCTTTTCAAAGTAACACCTCTTATTGGGAAACCCTTTATAAGAGTGTGGCTTTTGCGTTTCGACGCACCGACGGCTTTTATCGTCCGTTAATGTCATTATACATCGCGCACCGCCAATGGAAGTTGAGCGCATAGGACCACATAGATCTGTAGCCAAGTCACCGATGCCTTTGACACAAATATCGCACTAAAACAGGGCGATGGGCTCGCCCAATTGCTATTCAATTTAGGTCTAGAGTACGTCGTAAGAAAGCTACCTGTCGACACATGAAGCACATTACTATACAAGTCGGGCCAAGTAGTAGCCTATACAGATGACATCAACATTTTGTCACGATCATTAACAACTGCCAAATAACTCTTCCTGAAACTCAACAGCGAAGCAAAACAAGTAGGGCTACAAATCAATGAAAATAAAATAAAGCTCATGACGCAGTCGAGGAAAAATACCTCAGATACACAAAATATCACATTTAGCGAATACAATATCGAAAATGTGAGGGAATTCCTGTATCTAGGCGCCAAAATAATGAAGACGGCCAATGAAAGAGATGAATTGCGCCAAAGAATACAGCTCGCAAATAAAGTATTTTATACAATTTTGACAGTCTGGAACGCCAGCTGCATACACAGGAAAACAAAGCTGCAAGTATACAAATCTGTGATAAGCGCTGTGTAATACTATGGGTGTAAAGCATTGGTCCTAACCCAAGCATCTGCAAATATACTAAACGCCTTTGAACGACGGTTCCTGAGGTGAATAATTTGAGCGAAGCTAAACGGGGACCAATAGTGAATTCGATACAATCATGAGCTGTATGAAATTTTTGACAAGCCGCAGGTCACAACCATTGTAGAATTATGGAAGTTGCAATGGGCTGGACACATAAATCGAATGGACGAACACCGGATACCCAAAAACGAATTCGCTGGAAGAACTGAAGACCGGGGCCAGTGGAGAGACCGAGGAAACCCTGATCTGACTCGGTCGACGAAGATAGTTCATCGCTGCTCATATTTCGAAATTGGAGGACGCGGTCAATAGGTCGAGACAGTTGAAGGCGCTATTTGCAGGAAACAAAGGCCCGAGAGGGGCTGTAGTGCTACAAAAAGAAGATATCCTTTATAGATGTTAGCCTTGCTATTGAAACATTTAGTCCCAATTCCTTCAGGCAAACTATTAAATTAAAACTAATCTAGTTTTTTATTAAAGTTACAGCATTAAAAAATATGTACATTTCAGCACTTCCTTTATGCTTCCTGCTCTCAATAGAATCAACTTTTCAATAACTTTCTTGCTTAAAGACCACAAAGTGACACATTTAAAATTTAAATAAAAAATAAAAGAAAAAAATTTAAATTCCAATCTCCTTTGTTCAATGCAACAACGCACAATAAGCCTTTCACAGTCTACTAGGTAGTGAAATTTAAATTTAATGGAGTTTTTGTGTTCCGAAGGGAATCCTTCAATAATCGACCTCTTATAAAGGACTACATTACTGTTATTGTTTTTGTTATTTTCTGCCTACACGCCTACATCGCCTACTCTACTTTCCAGGAAATTTTTGGCAAGTCACTGTTTTCGAGTCCACGCAATAAATTGAATCCCCGTTTCAAGATGAAACTCTATCACTTTCACTTTGGCAGAAAAGGTTTCTGTCTCCTCTTTGGTTGACTCAATCGATAACCACTTTCTCCCTTTGCATTTGGATATCAAATTGAAATTTCGATAAAAGAAAAGGACTCGCCTTTTTTCATTTTTCGCTACTTGTTCAGGAAACAAATATTTTTTAATATATTTGAATAATATTGCGAAGAGGCTTTGAAGGATCTAAGCTTGATAGTGTATAAAAGAGCAATGATTCTTTTATCCGGTCTGGATCATAGATATAGGACTTTGTTGGGGTGGCCTACATTTGCAGGAGCTTAAGAATAATTTTTTCATGTATGAATTTGTTGGGCTGTTGACGGAAATATTTTTTTTTGAAAATTATTAGACTAACTCATTGCTTCTGCCATACTTTTGAAACATATGATTAGAATATTTAGAAAACTCATGCCAATAGCCTTTGCAATTGACTTGAAAATCTTACTATTCTTCTTTACGTTTTCAAAATTTTCAGACTGAGAATACTACTGTATATATTCTACATCAAACTAAACAACTTTTTACACAGCCTCCCACTGATATATCTTTCACTCCCATTTCATGTTTATTTTATCACTCATCAGCGCCCCTTCCCCGAATTTCTGCATCCTTGTAAATTGAAAATCGACAACTACAAAGCCTTAGCATCAATGCAAATTTTTATGTCAAATTGATAGGCCATAATTTTATGCTGAGCATATTTCATGCACTACCAACACAAGTGGTATCACCATTGCACGATACAAGAGTCCAGATTCGGTACATTTTTTTCTGGTAAGGCTTCCTTTGTCGACGCCAACAGAATAATCTACTTGACATATTTTTTCACGCGTAAGTCAATCGAATTTTATGGTAGCATGGGCTTAAGTTTGATGGGGATACTGGAGAGTTGTCGTAGAGTGAAAGCCGCACAAAAGGACATGTGACAAATTCACTGGGGAGGAAAAATTTCGGAGGAGTACGGATGGAATGCAAATTTTCTTTTTTATTAGGATAACGTGTATAACAAATAACTACAGCAGCATGAAAAAACTCCTTGTAAATATTTCATGTTGCGCATACGTTGTTTACAAAATGGAAAATCGATCATCATTCATGAGGTTTTATGTTCCTGGGGGGGAAAATATGCTAGTTGAAAATTTATGTGTGAAACGTTTGAAAACTTTTCATTAAATTATGTATAGATAATATGAAAAAACAGGCTACATTTGTCCTAATCATGGTACGGTGGGTATTGTCTACTTTATAATATGGTCTACGAAAATCGACCAGATTATAGGAAAAAAAAATTTTTTCCGTCAAAATAACGATAGTTTGCATTTTGTCTTTTATCTTAGGGAAATTTCGAAATAAAAATTTAGCCAAGCACCAAAGTTTCTAATTACACGTTCAGTGGAATACGTTTTACCACACAATTAGCGCGTAAGTTGGTAACATATGCTTTATTTCAAATGCACCCCGGATCTCCGATAATTTCACAAGGCCAATGAGTCTCGGGTTGTCGCAGGAATTCAGGTCCATGGTACCAGAACGTAGAATTGATGAGTACGCTAGGCAGTGTTCCTCTAGAAACTAAGTCTGCAGGATTGAGTTTCGAATTCACATGTCGCCAGTCAGATATGTTTGTTAGTTCTTGTATTGATGAGACGCTGTTGGCCACAAAGGTATGAAAAGATGACGGTCGGGATCGGATCCAGACTAATACGATCTGTGAATCTGTCCAGTAATGTATAGTTGAAGCAAAATCTAGGGTTGATGAAAAGTTTCCGGGGTCCGCACCAGGAAAATTAACCATCATTGATTGGTATGCTAAGTTTAAACGTGGCAAAATGAGCACCAAAGATGGCAAACGCAAAGGACGCCCAAAAGAGGCTGTCACCGATGAAAACAACAAAAAAGTTCACAAAATAATTTTGAATGACAGTAAAGTGAAGTTGATCGAGATAGCAGACATTGTGAAGATATCATCTGAACTTGTACTTCATATCATTAACGAATATTTGTACATGAGAAAGCTGTGTGCAAAATGAGTGCCGCGCGAGCTCACAATCGATCAAAAACAACAACGTGTTAATGATTCTGAGCAGTGTTTGAAGTTGTTTAAGCGCAATAAACCTGAATTTTTGCGTCGATATGTGACAATTGATAAAATTTGGCTCCATCATTTCACTCCGGAGTCCAATCGACAGTCAGCTGGAGGAAAAACACAACAGTCAGCTGGCAAGGTTATGGCATCAGTATTCTGGGATGCGCAAGGTATAATATTCATTGATTACCTCCAAAAGGGCCAAACTATCAACAGCGAGTATTATGTAGTGTTATTGGATCGTTTAAAGGATGAAGTCGTTAAAAAACGGCCCCATTTGAAGAAAAAAAGTGCTGTTTTATCAAGACAATGCACCGTGTCACAAATCAATAAAAACAATGGCAAAATTGCATGAATACGCCAGATCTGGCCCCCAGCGACTTTTTCCTGTTCTCAGACCTGTAAAGAATACTCGCTGGAAAGAAATTTAGCGCCAATGAAGAAGTAATCACCGAAACTGAGGCCTATTTTGAAGCGAAAGACAAATCGTACTACTGAAATGGTATCGAAAAGTTTCAAGATCGCTATAACCGCTGTATCGCCCTCGAAAGCAACTATGTTGTATAATAAAATTTTGCCAACAAAATTTATTTTACTATGGTAGACCGGGGACTTTTCAATTGGCTTGTTAAGTGGGCCCTGAGAATTGCAGCACACAGTTTCAGTCTTGGTAAACTGATGGTTTTCACTGGGGCGACCCTAGATTTGGAACAGTAAAATATCGTCTTTATGTCTCCCTGATTGTTTGTACTACATATATATATTACTGCACCGTAAGCCCTTGTACTTGCATCGGAAAAGGCATGCAAACTGAGTGTGGCATCTTTCGTTTCCAAATATCTGGGTATCCGAATTCTGTCCAGGTCTGTAAACTCCTTGCGGAATTGAACCCATCGAGTGTGGAGTTCCATTGGTATGGCTTCATCCCAGTCGAGTTTTGGTGACCATAACTCCTGTAGAAAGATCATGGCCGATGTTATTGCTGGATTCACGAGTCCCAATGGGTCGAACAATCATGAAACGTCACTCAAAATCATCCGCTTTGTCACCTTGGTTGGCTCATTCCAAATAAAAGTTATTCGGAAATGGTCTGGCTTGGGATTCCATGTTAACCCTAATGTTTTCACGGTGTCGTCCATGTCTCCATCGACCGAGAGCTCTATTTCTCTATCTTCGCTTGCCATTGATGCAAGAATTAGCTCGCGATTCACACACTATTTACGCAGATTGAACCCTGCTGACTTCAAAGGCGTTTTCAGCTCGTGCTGTATCTTTAGGGCTTCTTTGAGGCTGTGGCTTCCAGTTATTAGGTTATCCACATAGCAGTCTCTGATACCCCTAGACGCTAGTGATGTATTGGCCAATTCCATCAGGCATCGAGTCGCAAAGTAGTCCTGTTGAGATGCCTAAGGTTGGTAGTTCTTACAAGCACTCTTTGGTTGTGTCGTGGAATCCCTTTATTGATACAGCGGATTCACTGACAACTATTGGTAGTGATACCAGCCTGTCAATGAGTGACGAAACCAAGATTCTTTGGTTGTTGTACCGTGCCTGTCCCATGCAATGGCATAGTTACCGTCAAAAAGGTGGAGGTGACGAATTAGGCGTTCAGCTTCATCAGTCACATTATTTTTTAGGTACCACATTTTCTGGGTACTCCCAAGTGTTTGGTCGTGGATCATTTGTTTGAACAGATCGTGGAACTGTTCCCAATTAAGGTAGTCGCCATCAAACGTCGGAAGTGTGATTTTTGGCAAGCTGAAAGTTGGATCGAATGGAATATAAACTGCTGGACTAGCATCAATATTAAATAAAGGTTCTACTATGTTTTTTTTTTCCAACATATAAGTATTATGAGGTGTCATAATTAATGCCATACGTTAATAAAGTTAGCCATTAGTACTCGTATATATTGTCTAGCCAAATTAAATAAAGAAATATTTTCGATATTCACTAAACTGTCCGTTATACCTATGTATGAATAGAGATTCATATGCGGCAAATTTTCAGAAATTTCAAAAATTTGAAATATTAACTAACGGTCTCTTGTAGCGCTGCTAGGAATTTTACCTGCAGTAGTCCTACTGTAGCTCCCGGATCGCGACAAGTTCTGCCGGAGATGGACGTGAGCGCCATTCGTTTTCTGCAATAAAGCTCAAAAAAGCTGCCAAACGAGAATGTGGAACCTTGCAATCATGGTGGAACCCTGCACTTCCACAGCATCAACCTTCTTCCGAAATAGCCCTTCTTTTCCTTACTAAAAATCTATTGCTTTAACACATTCCAAGATATAACCTCCACAAAAATACTGTAATAACCAAGCAGTTACTTAACAAACTGCTCGAAAACCAACTTGTGGCGAATCCAAATTTTAATAGCAAATTTAAAATAATACTCATCATTTTAATTTGCAATTGAAATCTGGAGCTCTTCCACGATTGCACTTTCGGAATGAGAAGGAAAGTGGACGGAAGGCTCGCCGAATGGTTTTTGGAGCGGTCCTGTAAGGCGACGACTAGAAACAAACGGGGAGTCAAATTCAGACCGCAAAACCGCAAGCACGCCGATTAACCCTTAAAGTATCACTGATGCGAATTACGAGCCAGCCTGGAACTTGCTTTGTGAATGATACGATAACCATCGGGCTATCGCTCAAAATATGATGCAGCATATCAAACAGTCCAGCTGAAATGATCCATCAGGGCTAAGACACATGCTTGATATGATGAATCAGCTCTTGGCAAGTTTAACAACATTGAAGGCCGATTCATTTTCGCTGGTCACAATCTTCTTATTAAATCAGAAACTTGATGATGAATCCAAGAGGGAGTGGCAAAAAAGCATAGCTGACTCGAATGAAATTCCTTCATTGAATCGATTCCTTGAGTTCTTGAAACTATGATTCTCGATACTAGAAGCATTATCATCAGGAAGACCAAAAACAAAGGCAGTAAATACGACACAAGTGGGCTCAAAGGTAGTATGTCCAATGTGTAAAGCAGGGCATAAACTGTTTGAATGCAATACCTTCAAACAATCAAGTAATCAGGTACGAAGAGAATTAGTAAAAATTCAAACCTTTGTTTTAATTGTTTACAGGGGCAACACAGAGCGAACAAATGTTCATCCAAACATGGATGCAGAATCTGCAGGAAAAAAACATAATACTCTGTTGCACCCAGAAGGTGTAGAGAATATAATTTGGGCAAGAACTCCAGCACCTATTCAAGGACATGGTGCCTACACAGGCAAGAGCTACGTACTCTTAGCAACCGCACAAATTTAAGTAAGTTGTCCAGATGGAGGAACGTTAACATTTCGAGCTTTACTTGACTTAGGAGCTCGGCGATCATTCATTAGTGAGTCCGCAAAGCTACAGGCAGCAAGGATAGGATCTCAAATTAGAGTCAGTGAAATCGGTGCACTCAAAAATGTTATCTCAATAGGAGAAACAAAGCTCTGCGCGATCGTCCACACTCACCATGGGAAACAAGAGAAGCTCATTTTCACTCCACTGATATTAACTACAATTACAGGGCCACTACCATGTACTAAAGTTCCTTTCAATATTCCTCAGGGGGTGACTCTCCAAGACCTAGCAGATCCCATGTAATACCAAGCAGGAACTGTCAACATACTCATTGGAGCGGATCTGTACGATCGACTTCTATTGCCAAGTCTTCTGCCCGGCCAACCTTGTGCCCAGAGAACAAAACTCGGTTGAGTTCTGTTTGGGTCAGTTCCATGCAAGGCCACCAATACATCTGTACATTTGTCTCTTATGAAATGTTGGAGGAAACTTTACGGCAATTTTGGGAGACGGAAGAACTTCCGATAGCTAGACATATGACAAAGGAGGAAAAGGAAAATGCGGATCATTATACAAATACGCTGATACGACATCCAACTGGAGCATATTCCGTTAGTCTGCCTTTTAAAAATAATTCAAATCCATTCAACGAGATTGGTGATTCAAGGAAAATTGCATACATACAACTTAGGCAATTAGAACATCGACTTTTACGGAACCCAACACTTTACGACCAATATTGCAGGTTTATGCAAGAATATGTCAAGGTCATATATCAAGGGTACCAACTGAATGAGTCAAGATGACTTCTGCATACTTTCTACCCCATCATGCCATCATAAGAGAAACCAGCAGTACAATCAAACTGAGAGTGGTATTCAATGCATCATCCCAAAAAGGTTCAAAGGGAAAATCATTGAACGACCTCCTTCATACTGGACACACGATTCAAGGAAATTTATTGCATATTGGTGCGATGGAGGCAACATAAATATATTTTTGCAGCCGGTATCGAGAAGATGTATCGGCAAATTTCTATCCATGAATGAGATTGCCACATTCAAAGAATTTTATGGGGCGTCAACCCAAGCAAGCTGATCCAGCGTTTCCAGCTAAACACGGTGACATACGGAACGGCATGTGCACCATATCTAGCGATCAGGGCTCTACATCAGCTCACGACAGTTGAGTTTTCCTCACTCCCGGAGGCCACTTAAACCTTAAGGAGAGACTTCTACGTGGATGATGTTCTAACTGGATTGGACAACGTTGACAGTCTGCTTTAGCTACAAATGGACTTGCGAAGACTTCTGAACAAGGGAGAGTTTCATCTGAGAAAATGGTCCTCCAATCACCCACAGCTATTAAAATGAGTTCCAGAATCAGAACGGGAGACACAGCTAACATTGCACATAACGGTCACTGAAAATATAAAATCGTTGGGTATTCAATGGCATCCAGCAACGGGTGAGTTTTCATTTTCTATCGTTAAGCCAAATGACCAAACCACCTCCTCGAATAGAAACATATTAGCTGAAATTTCAAGACTTTTCGATCCTATAGGCTGGTTGCATCCATGCATTATTATCGGCAAGGTAACGCTACGGGAACTTTGGCAAGCAAAGAAAGGTTGGGATGATGACATCGAGCTGTCCATAATCAAGGAATGGATAAAGTTGCCTAACTAATTACCTGAACTGGAAAAGCTACGGATAAAGCGATGGATTCAATTCACTCCCATCAATTTGAGCTGTACGGCTTTTGCGATTCATCTGAAGCCGCATATGCCGTGGTGGTCTACATCCGAGTAACAACCTCGACATCAGCAAGTGTGACACTCTTGGCTGCAAAGTCGAAAGTTGCTCCAGTGAATGTTGCATCCATACCCAGACTAGAACTCAACGGAGCCGTTCTTTTAGTCCGACTGATGGATGAAATCCTGAAGGCACAGAACTGGACTAGCGCTCTTCGATACTATTGGACTGACTCAACCACGGTACTAGGTTAGATACAAAGACCGGCAGCTAGATGGAAAGTGTACGTAGCAAATCGAGTAAGCATCATTCAACAACATAGTCCTGCGGAACTCTGGCATCATGTCAAGTCAAAAGACAATCCAGCAGACATCGCAAATAGAGAAATGTACCCAAAAGAATTGTTGACGTCAAAACGGTGGTGGAATGGACCTGAATGGCTCCACGCACGAGCCATTTGTGTGCCGCCATCTATGACTCCTACAACTTCCGAGTAAGAAAGAAGATAGCATCATTGATAGCCAATCCAGCAGAACCGCCTGAATTACTGGAAAGATACTCATCATTCCACAGGCTAAAGAGAATTGTTGCATGGTGTCAGCGTTTTGCCTCCAATGCAAAGTGCAGTGGAATCTTGACAGAAGCTGAACTCCATCAAGCGTCCAACACGTGCGTACGATTGTCGCAGCATTACGCATACAGTGAAGAGATCCAACAGCTGTCAAAGGGTGATAGTGTTCACACAACCAGCCGGTTAAAAGCCTTATCCTCATGGTTAGATCATGATCATGACCATTCAATAAACACTACTTGCAGAAGCAACAAAACACCCAGCCATTATCCCAAGGGGTCCCTTGGCAAAACTACTAATCAATCAAGCTCATAAATTAACTCTGTACGGTGGCAGTCAGCTTACGTTGGCTACTTTTCATTTACCGCGCTGGATACTATCAGGACCAACAACAGTGAACCAGGTGTTAAGAGAATGCGTAACTTGCTTCAAGATAACTGCGAGATCCAATTCACAACTATTGGGCAATCTACCAGTAGCAACTGTACGTTTGGAAAAGCCATTCCTACATACTGGAATTGATCATGCTGGACCAATCACCATAAAATGGAATGGAGGACGAGGGCCAAGGCAACAAAAGCGTACATCGCAGTATTTGTCTGCATGGCAACGAAGGCGTTCCATTTAGAACTAGTGTCTGATTTAACTTCCAACGCCTTTATCGCAGCACTTAGAAGGTTCATCGCAAGAAGAGGAAAAACTAACTGTATCTACAGTGACAATGGTTCTAACTTCTTTGGCGCTAATAGACAACTTGAGACATAATACAGAGCCTCGTTGCAATTGTGCTGCCAATCAAGGGATTGAATGGATGTTCATTCCTTCTAGTAGTCCTCACTTTGGGGGACTCTGGGAAGCCGGTGTGAAATCTATGAAAGCTCATCTCTTCAAAACAGTTGGACAACAAATCTTGAACGAAGAAGAGATGAATACGTTACTAGCCCAAATTGAAGCCTGCATGAATTCTCGGCCTGTAACACAAATAAGTGATGAACCGAATGACGTGGCGGCATTGACCCCAGGACACTTTTTAACTGGTGATAGTCTCTTTGAAGTAAACAGTTAACCCAAAAAAAAAACAACTGTACTGTAATAAAGAGATTCTGGCGAAGATGGACAGAAGGCTACTTCCAATGATTGCAACAAAGAACAAAGTGGCTTCAACAACAAGACAACTTCAAGGTAGGAGAACTCGTCTTAGTCGAAACCGACAACATACCTTCAATGCAGTAGCCTTTATCAAGGACATTTGCAACGCATCCAGGACCAGATGGACTAGTACGTACCATAACTCTCAAATTAAAGGGCAACATAACCAAACGTCCCATCGTTAAATTACGCAGGCTGCCATTTAATGAAGCTCAGCAGCCGTCAGCAGAAACAAAAATTGAACAGTCAACAATCGAAAGCAAACCCAAAACTGTTAAAGTTACTGTTCGTTCCTGGTAGTTGGTTTGTGATTGTAAGAATAAAACTTTTCTTTCTACAATTAGAAAGATTATGTTTTGAACAATATTTTATTATAAATTCAAAAACTACAATATTATAGAACGAACTAAGCAAATTAAATTATATTTATTAATTGACTTTCTCAATACAATATTTGAGAAAGAAACTGAATTCGTTGAATGAACTGAACTTACTGAACTTACTTCATTAATTTACAATCTATATATACAATTCCAAAAACAATATAGGTAACTAGATATATATGATTTGTTTAATGTGTCAAAAGTAAAGTATTTTTATGTACAGTATATTTTATGAGTGGAATGCATATTTTTGAGTTATTTTGAATATAATATAACCACCACATTACCAAGTGACATTCCGAGCAAGGCACCGCATCTCAAAAGAAAAGACGGGTTTTTCCAAACTTACCAGCTATCCCAACGATTCTGCTAACCACGCTGATGGTCCTTGGCGTTTTTCCATCTCTTACAGTATCAATAGCTAATGTGACATCAGTGACGGGCGGACTATACACGAAACAAGTAGGAATAGCCAACTTGGTTCGAGGAACATTACAGATCAGCATCAAAATTCTTTCATCAGACCTGAAAAGGGATGATGCAAACATTGGGAGACTCAACACAAGTATACCGTCAATGTGTACCGTGAGCAAGCGAATATTGGAGAGTGTCCACTGCAGAGATCCTGTTAACCACATCTCAGAAATCAGCAAGGAATCTTCACACAAAATCAACCTGCTATGATTTACGCATATTCGAAATAAACGTGGTATTTTTGGACAGATGTTTACGACACATTTTGGAGTCAACGATGAGATCGTCACTGACGTACAATCTTTGTTTTCAAACCAAGACCAACTGGAAAAACTCCTTAGTCACAACATCGAGTAGGATCAACAAGAAGCTGGAGCGATTTTCTGTAAAATTCGACAAGGGACTCCAACAAATACATGACACAAAGAGCTGGTACGCTGCAATAGACAAGAATCAAGTCAACATCCAATTTCTGGCAACATATCAGCGCGCCATTAATTATATGCAAGAAGTCAACATTTTGAATGCTATCAGCACAAAACAGGGTATACTAGAATGCATCAAGCTAGCAGACCTTCAACAAACCATAAGGACCATTCAAGAGTTACTGCCAGCACATCGCTCAATTTTACACACCACCACGTCTAAACTAAACATAGATTCCCGCAAGGACACCATCAATATTAATGGTTTCTTACCAATCATCGATCATCGTCGATTCAATCTTATCAAAGCTACAGCGATTCCTCGTCAACGGAAACTTGATGTATTTCCATCATTCAGTGTCACCAACTCAATCATCGGCATCAACTACCCTAACCAAATTTACTTCGAGACTACTCGAATAGATCTTGCTGATGCACCAGAGTTCACATCCGGAACATTTCCGGAACCGGCGTGTCCTGAAACAACCTTTCGCATATCGTCACCAATCTGGCAGCTAATGATATCTCCTAACAATGGCTCAGTCAGTGTGTCAAGGAGTACGCAACGACTTCCTAATCACCGGAACGGGAACAGTCACGCTTACACAAGACTGTCAATTCCAAGATGAGGAGTTTATTCTTGTAGGCGATAAAATGATCACAGGACCTCCATTTCCAGTTTATTTATCGCCAAACGTTCCAGAGATCAACCTCACAATTCATCACACCGAGATTAGATTGTTAAACATCTTAAAGGTTATTCTAGCATCCGAATCGTTCATGACCTTATTAGACTAACAAGGTCCGCAGGGGGAATGCCGGTCGACAAGAGCACTCTTAGAGGCTAGCATCCTTTGGGGAGTTCCGCCCCCCCCCTTACCCGAGGAAATTCCCGCAGGGAGAATGCCGGTCGACAAGAGCACTCTTGGAGGCTAGCATTCTTTGGGGTGCGCCACCCCCACGGACCCGAGGATATGGGGGGCGCCGTGAGGTTCCCTCCTGGTATGACAGGTAACGACTCTGATTGGATCTGGACTACGCTTTGGACAACGAACTGGAAATGACGCTTTGGGCTGGCGGATATGATGGTTTGGACCTAGTTGCTTTGCACAGTAGCGCCGACGTGAAACTCGTGTGTGAACAGCTCCAATTCAACTATCATACCGTCTCCGTCCTGGTGAAACCTTGGCAGGCCTCGGAGTACGTTCGAAGTTCGCACCATTGGGTTGGTGGTGTAGGTTCGGTTGAGACGGGCTCCCGATTAGCGCTGGTCTGGCTCTGAGCACTTGTCCCCGTAAGGGCTTGTGCCAACCCTTGCATGGCCTCCCTGCTCGGCAAAGATAACCATGGGGCCAAAAAGGTGACTACACACACGAACGGAGATAGCGGCTCCGAGAGGGACCCAACAAAACTGGAGCAACAAAATCAAAAGACCACAAATACCCAGAAAAAGAAACGAAAAATAATAATGACGACGCAACCAGGGGTCGCAGCCACGATGTCAACAGTACATCGCGAGCGGTACTAGCAACGACAAAAACGAAGACTAACACAACAACAGTGAAGACGGACGAAAAACGGAGAATACAGACTAAGATTCTTGCGGCGTTCGGGCGCAGCAAAAAAATGATGCGAACGCCCGAGCGTCCTATTAAGGAGAAACGGGAAACTCTGCAGGACACTCCAGGCATGCGAGTGGTGGGAGATAACATGAACAGCACCGAAAATTCGATTGTCACTGCTGCGATCGTTACCGAAGCGACCAATGCAAGGGTCGCAACTATGAGATTACGGAACTAAAAGCAAAGAGTTACCAATCACCGCGTGAATGCATCGCCAAAGTTGAAAATGTGGCAGATGTACTGCACTCGGAAACGGAACGCGATAACCCCTCCCAAGGATGGTTGCAAGGTACAATTGCGGCCCAGCAATACGAAGAAGAAAGACTACTTCGAAAAGCGGGAGATATTCTGAAAAGAATACAAGCTGCATGCGACTCCCCAAAAATCAGCAAAGCAGCAAAGGCAGGGCTCCTTGAACTAAAGAAGCTCCTAGATCACATAGCGCACTATCAGAGGAGCTGGTTTAGGGCCGAAGACAAAGAGAAGGCTAAAGAGGCGCTTGGGGCGAAATCTAAAGGCAACATGCAGATAGCTCCACCATTAAACGTCAATAAAAGAATGGCGTCTAGCCCAATCGAAAGAGATCGGGATAAAAGAAGGAAGGAAGAGGCATTTGAAGGGCATGGAGCACTAGATCAAGGGCTCCAGACAGTGCTCACAAAAGGAGCGAAGAAAGCCGCAAAAAACTCCTTCAAAAAGTGCCAGAAAGTAAAGTTCATACGAACGCCTAATTACAAAAAGGACATGATGCAAAGCAGGAGAGGCAGAAGCCCCGACGAAGACCCCGGCAGCAGGCACTGCTTGTAAGGCCCCAAGATGGCCGATCCTACGCGGAGGTACAGCGGGACATCAGGGGAAACGTCAGGCCTGAAGACACCAATACTACCATTAAAGTAGTACGACCAATGTGGTCGGGCCACATACTGGTCGAATTCGGAGTAGAGGCCGGCATTTTTTTTTGTGGTAGGGAGGTGAAGGCATTTATGCCCGCCAAATCTGGCAGTGTGGAACTCCCATGGAGGATACCCTTGGACTACCCACTAAACACTTCCCCTGTCAATCTGAGAACCTAGTCTGGAACCGTTTGACACATTATTTCGGGCCAGGTCTCGTTTTGTTACGCCGTGGGGCGCCTTCAAGCTGGGGAATGCCTTTCCTAGCGGGATGGGAGAGGGGAAGAGGAAATGCCAGAAGAGCGATCCCCCAGCCCCAGCGCCTCCGGCTGCTGTGAGTCCCTTTTATATTTTAGGACTGCCCGAGCATAATGTGCCACCTGGTTCCATTTGTCAACCGATTCGAGCATCACCGCAACTATATTATCCGGGGTGAGCTCTCCCGTCTCCCTGTAGTGTTCTCTTCGCAGTCTAACCCATTTTGGACACGCAAAAAATGTGTGACAGGCATTGTCCTCCTCTCCTGGGCAAAACCGACAATCGGAAGACCGTGACTTACCGATCTTGTGCAGGTAAGACTGAAAACACCCGTGCCCGCTCAAAAGCTGGGTCAGATAGAAGTCTGGCCAAGGTAGAAGAGGCCATCAAAAAGGAGTCCGCAGCGTGGGAAGGATCAAAGCGAGACAGACACCAGAAAACAACAGGGGACAACGCATGGCCATAGTTGACTTGACCGAAAAGGACGCCAAAACAATTCCTGAACAAGGGCAAAGTACGAATTGGTTGGGTTGTCTGTAGGATACGGCGAAGAGCGACGCCTCTTCAATGTTTCAAATGCCTTGGTTATGGTCACACCACACAAGTATGCACAGAACCCGATAGGAGTTCCCTATGTTACGAATGCGGTGAAATGGGACATAAAAGAAAAAAGTGTACGAAGGAGGCACACTGTATTCTTTGCAAGGATGCTGATCCAAAACCTGATTTTGGACACGTCTTGGGATCAGGAAAATGCCGGGTGTTCCACGAAGCCCTAGCCAAGGCAAAATCAGAACTTCGATGAACCGCATCCTGCAGCTAAACCTACACCGCAGTTCAACCGCCCAAAATTTGCTTGAACAGTTTCCGAGAGACATGAAAGCCGACTTCTTGCTGCTGAGTGAGCAACACCATAATAAAAGTCCTGCATTATGGTACTCTGATGAAACTGGTACTGCCGCTTTCTGGGTTAAGAACAGTGCCTTTCAAGCGAAGAGTTTCGGACGGGGGGATGGTTTCGTGTGGGTTCGGTGCTCAGGGATCCATTCTTTAGTGCATACCTAACGCCTAACGAGTCGATATCATCTTTCCAAGCCAAGCTTAATGCTTTGGAGGGTACTGTCTCAAACGCAGAGGGTAAAGTGCTCGTTGGAGGCGACTTCAATGCTAAAGCAATCGAATGGGGCATGCCTCAGACGGATCCGCGAGGAAAACGAATCCTGTAAATGGCGGCCAGGACGGCCCTCGTCGTACTAAACTCCGGAAACACGTCGACTTTCCGCCGTATTGGCTGTGAGGGAACCATACCGGACGTGACATTCGCCTCGGAGTCCTTAGTACGGAGGATACACAACTGGAAAATATTAGACACTACTCAGCCAGTGATCATCAGTGCATTCTGCTTGAGATAAGTGATGCTGTCTCCCGACGTCCGTGCTTTCGGCCTTCTACAACTGGATGGAACATCGGAAGAATGGACGTCGAGAGGTTCGTCAAGGTGCTCACAGCAGGTGAGCCGCTGCAGGGAGCTTCGAAGGGGACGGAAGAACTGGCAGCTCAAGACGTGGTGAACTCTACTATGAGCGTAGTTACGACTGTTTGCTGCGCTTCTATGCCCTGTCAAAGACCCCGGTACGGCATGCCCCCAGTCTCCTGGTGGTCTACTGAAATCGCTGAAAAGCGAGGGAGTGTCACAAGCTTCGGCATGAGGCTTAACGGGCGCGGAACTGCGAGCAGGCATGCAACCAGGTGGCAGCATATAAGTCGCCCAGGAAATGCGTTCGCAAACTGATCAACAGTAGCAAGGCTCGCTGCTGGCAAGACCTAGAGGACAATGTGAACAAGGATCCGTTGGACCTTAGCTGCAAGCTGGTCATGGGGAAACTTGGTGCCCTACGGAAGCCTTGTATACATGACGCGGAAAAATTTGACCAGATAGTGTGGGACTCTTCCCTGCCCATCCCGTCCGTGTTGACGCTGTCCATGGTGAAACAGCAGTCGAGTGCCCACTCTTCAAACACCTGGAAGTAGAGGAGGCAGTCCTCTCCTTGAAAGCAAGGAAGGCTCCAGATCCAGATGGTGTTCCGGCTGAGGTGTTGCAGCTCGTCTATTACCATTGTCCTGACTTGCTGCTCAGCACATTCAACGCTTGCCTACGGGACGGGGTTTTCCCGGTACGATGAAAGGTGGCGAGGCTCATGCTGATCAGCAAGGGGAAGGGAAGTCCCGAATCGCCGTCTGCATACCGCCCGTTATGCATGCTAGACATGGCTGGGAAAGTGCTAGAGAAACTCATCAAGGGAAGACTCACTGGCGCGGTTCGCGCTGCTGGGGACCTATCTCCTCGGCAGTACGGCTTTAGGGCAGGACGTTCTACCATTGAAGCGATTGCAGAGGTGGTGAACGCAGTCCAAAAGGCAGAGGCATATAGTCGCACCAAGCGACGGATCGTCCTGTTGGTGACACTCGATGTCAGGAATGCCTTCAACTCCGCTAGATGGGTGGATGTTCTGGGCACGCTATAAAACTCTTTATATAATGCGGCTTTTGAGGAACTACTATAGGACCGAAGCCTGCTCGACGACACGACACAGGGCCAACGAAGGATGGAAATTACATCGGGTGGTGCCCAGGGATCTATCCTTGGTCCGGACCTGTGTAACGTGTCTTACGACGGGCTACTGAGACTTGAGATGCCAGATAAGTCACGCTTGGTCGGCTCTGCGGATGATGTTGCGGACGCACCGTTGAACAAGCGCAACTTAGGCTAGGCATGCAGATGCGCTGAGTCAAGGACTGAATGACTGCTCGCGGGCTCAGTTTAGCACTGGAGAAAACCGAAGTGGTCGTCTTGACAAAAAAGAGAATCCCTAGAGTAAGGATGATCAGTATTGGAGACATACAAATCGAATCGAAGCCAGCGGAGAAGTACCTGGGGCTACTGATCGACTCGAAGATGAGTTTCTCTGAGCAAATCAGGGCAACGGCTGAGAAGGCTGCTTCGGGAATATCGGCCCTGAGTCGACTTATGGCCAACGTAGGGGGACCCAGCCCATCAAGAAGACGCCTCTTGATGAGTACGGAGCGGAGGTATGGGGCGACGCTCTCAGTAAGGAGGTATACCGAAACGTTTGGCACAGGTACAGAGAAGAGGAGATCTGAGAATTGCATCTTCGTATCCAACAGTCTCTGACTCGGCGGTGAGACTTATTGCAGGCGTGATACCTGTCGCACTCCTTCCTAGAGAGCGCCGCGCTATTTACCTACATCGATAGTTGTCCGCGAGGAGAGACAGCGCTCGCTCAACGATTGGCAGCAGTCTTGGGTGAATTGCACGAAGGGAAGGTGGACTGTGCACCTCATCCCGGATGTGAGACCGCGGCTAAATCGAAGGCATGGTGAGACTGACTTCTTTCTGACCCAGCTTTTGAGCGGGCACGGGTGTTTTCAGTCTTACCTGCACAAGTTCGGTAAGTCACGGTCTCCCGATTGTCGGTTTTGCCCAGGAGAGGAGGACAACGCCTGTCACACATTTTTTGCGTGTACAAAATGGGTCAGGCTGCGAAGGGAACTCTACAGGGAGACAGAAGAGCTCAACTCGGATAATATAGTTGGGGTGATGCTCGAATCGGTTGACAAATGGAACCAGGTGGCACATTATGTTCGGGCAGTCCTCAAATATAAAAGGGACTCACAGCAGCCAGGGGCGTTGGGACTGGGGGATCGCTCTTCTGGCATTTCCTCTCCCCCTCTCCCCTCCCGCTAAGAAAGGGACTCCCCAGCACGAAGGCGCCCCACGGTGTAACACAACGAGACCTGGCCCGAAGTAATGTGTCAAACGGTTCAAGGCTGGGTTCTCAGGTTGACAGGTGAGGTGTTTAGTGGGTAGTCCAGTCGCGCATGGGAGTCCCACACTCTGTGCATAAATAGCATTCACCTCCCTACCACAAAAAAAAATTAGACCAACAAGAAGATCTGGTCAACAAAATTGATGGAATCCATTCGAATGCTATACGGCCTCACGCTGCAATGTCAACAAATATTTCCAGTTCTTTATTCGGCCTCCTCTGTGTAGGGATTATCATAACCACGATCTACTGTTGTACGCGGTGCACCAGAAGGATCAACTTTAGTTAACGGGGAAGGGAAGGTAAGATGTTTGTAAATGTAACTTATGGGAAAGTTCAAATTAGTAATAACGAGGATAAAAGGAATAGGAAAGTAAATAAATATTTAAAAAATGGGTACACTATCAAATTCGGAAATTGACCTCAATGAATTCCAAGCTATTGAGCTAGACACTGGTAGCAACGGGCGGACTTTGCACCAAAACGCAATTTGTCTGGTAAATAGGTGACTTTTCCACGATGAACAAAGTACTCATTCTCGTATGGTATTTTTTCAGAAATCATGGAATCTTACTATCACTGAGGCACCCTTCATTGCAATTACATATCCAATTCATGACTTTTCGACTAGTTTCTCTCTGCTTCCATAGCTGTCCATCACAAGCAAAATCTTCGACAGCATCTATGATTTATGAGTCCATTTAGGAAATGAAATATTGACACATGAATGAATCAATGATACTGACGCTTTCACAGGATTAGAGTACTACAGACTGTGAAAGTTTTCAAAGTAGCGACAAGAACTTAACGTGTCGAATCAAATTAGTAACTGACAGCATCTATCACTGCAATGTTGCTGCATCCTCCAGCTTTCTATCCGTTTGAGAAATATACTGTGAGTCAACTGGATGTGACTTAAAACTAAACACATTTGCAGAAGGATTTCAAGTTATGATGATTAGTCTTTATTTGCTTTGAAATCCTAAGAACTTTTTATTGTTCTTTACAACGTCATTTATTATAAAAACTAACTCCACAATCATCCAACCGTCATCTGTTTATCCATTTTTTCTAGTCAATGGCTACAAAATGACACATTTAATGTGGTTATCAGTTCATCACAAAAGGATAAAAGCTTCAGTCGTTTCGGATTCCTCTAGATCCCTCGCTTTTCTTCTATTGCTTTGTTCCTTTCATCCTGTACAAAGGAAATCTCTCCAACATTTTGAATTGGTTGTAGAAAGGATTCAAAAACGGATTTTAGATTATTTACTATTTCCGTCCAGTTATCCTGCAAGCCAGCATGCCAGCCAACCAGGCAGCTGAACATATAGTGTTATAACTACCCAATATCCTTAGTATTCGGGGGCAATGTAATTCACAAATCCAGAATTTCGAAACGGATAAAAAACATATAAATAATCCTTGGGAAATCCTTCCAGGCTAGAGAAAAAGAAAATTTTCAAGGAAATAAGCTTATCTGGGTGAATGTTAGATCCTTTTCTCTTCGGAAATGGATATGAGTAGAAGAAGAATGAGAATGGCTGCCGGTGGATACAAACATTATTGTGCGTTACGACTATTTCCTTTTTTGGATCAGATATGAGTAGATCTAGAGAAAAAGGATAAGAGTCATATGGTGGAGACTAACGTTTAGACACTTGAGCTTAAAATGAAAGGATCTTGAAAAATGGATTAACTGAATATATTTTTTGAGAATGTGGCACAAATGATGATTTGAACAGCTGAAAGCGTTTGTTACAATCCACGTTACTATCAGTAAGTGTAAACAGGAAGAGAATGATTTTATTTTAGATTACAAAATAGAAATTTTAGGAAAAATAATTTAAACCACATTAGAAAATTATTCAGTTTAAATTGATTTGGTTACGAAATTTATCAATGATCATTAAAACAGCATGCAATAAAGCTCACTTAAGTGTAAAATCCTTTCTATGCCAAAGGCCCCAAACAGGAAACGACCCTTACCGAAAATTCGACTTTGTGTTGAATAGAACGCATGAGCTTACACATATTCCTCGTAGAACTATGTATGTATACTCGTATATGTATGTATACATTGGAACACATGACCAAGTCCATATGCCTTGTTGATAATAAAAATAAAGACGAATATTATTCCTTTTATATGCATACTTTTCTCGGGCTGATGAAGGACGGGATAAAGTTGAAGGATCGTAAGATTTCTCGGAAGTCGGACTTTATTGCTACCTAACTCGTATCGGACACATGAAATACACAAACACACTTGTATGTTTGCATAGATTTCAATGGAAAGGGATCCTATTTGGAAGGTTTTATTGTAAGTATGGTTTAGTGTTGTGGAAAAAGTATGAAAATATAGCATATTATTTAGAGATCCTTCCGTTTAAAAGTGGAAAAAGAGATATAAAATCACGTTAAGAGTGATGAGTAATGATACCAAGAGTGCTACTAATATTAAGGAGAGAGAATAATCTACAAGAGTGCCGGGCGTAAATTTAATGGAAGATATAAAGTTTTCATCATAAAAGTATACTCTATGATTGATGATTTGGAAGCTTGAAAATTTGACATTTTAAATCTAATTTAGCTTAAGGAGTTATTTTGTAGTTTCCTTGAATTTTGATGCTGGATATTTACATGGCTTTTAACTAAATTAAAATTAAACTAAGTTAAAATTTATGATTTATAATGAGATTTATTCTTCTTTATAGCACTAAAGCCCCTCTCGGGCCTTCGCTTCCTGCAAATAGCGCCTCAAACTGCCTCGCCCCTTTGACCGTGTCCTCCAATCTCGAAATCCAAGCAGCGATGAACTGTCTTCGTCGACCGAGTCAGACCAGCGTTTCTCAGTTTCTCCACTGGTCTTCGGCCTTCAGGTCTCCCAACGAATACCTTTTTGGGTATCCGTTGTCCGTCCATACGGTTCATATGTCCAGTTCATTGTAGCTTCCGCAGTCTTACAATCGTTGAGAGTTGTAGGTTGAAGATGAGTGCTGCAACATAGGACCCGAACAAAAAGGTGTGTTACCTGCAAGCGGGTAGTTTTTACGGTTTTGTACTAAAATACAAAACCCTATTGCAATCACGACCTGTGTCCGTCTGTCCGTCCGTCCATCCGTCCGTCCGTCTGTATGTCACAGCACTTTTTCTCCGAAACTATAGAGGCTACAGCAATGAAACTTTGTAGAAAGGTCAGAAGTGATGACCTCTTGAAAGTTCAAGGGTGAAAATTTTTTTCAAAGGTGTTTAAGGGGGGTCTCCCCATATAGGGAGGCTACCCCACAAAAAAAAATTTTCACCATTGGTAGTCGAGTAGGGTATCGTTGGAAAGGTCTCAATGAGATCTTTTCAAAACTAGTCTTAAAACTGCCTTATTGTTACCGAGGGGGACAGGGGAAGGGGAAATGTTCGAACTTTTCGCGAACCCCCCCCCCCCCTCGCGATTGGACACCTTCCATCCAAAAAATCTGAAAAAAATCATGAATGTAGGCCTTTATGAGCACAACAACAACAAATACATGAGAAGTCGAAATTCACTCAACTTTGTTAGTAATAGTATGATTTATTGATTTTGTGTTTTCTTGAATGAAATCCAAACGGTACCTTTAAACTCAATAAAATTGGAAAAAGATGACTATTTATAAGATTGATCTTTTCTGAAAGTTTGATAAAGATCGAATAGTATTTACCGTAGTTATAGCGATTTGAATTTTCCTGTATTATTATGGAGCAATATGCCTTGTATTACTATGGAAACATATGGCTATGGAGCCATATGCGCTTTTTACCGACTTAAACACTACAACTATGCTAGAATTTGCATGAAAATATCAGAAGTGATAGGTATCATGAAAATGAGTACATACAATTGAAACAAGTCGAAGAGGCAGGAGAGAGCTCTTAGCAAAAGGGCTTTGTAACCATTCTAGGATTCGAAAAAATAGGCCATGAATCGATGATTACAGTATAGAAGAGTGGCCCCTGAAAAAAAATTTCATGAAAGGTAGCCGATATGAGTATCAACTGAAAGTTCTCTATGAGAGCTTTTCAAAACAGTTCTTAAACTGACACTTTTTGCTTCATGAAAAATGTGTTTCCTCCCTCGCGAATGGACACCCGTGATCTAAAAAATCTGAAGAAATTATCAAAGGAGATATTCATGGGAATAACTATAAAAAATACCTGAGAAGTCAAAATTCGTTCAACTTTATTAATAATAGTATGATCCTCGAATTTCACATTTTCTCCAATAAAATCGTCTTTGACATGTTTCTCTCTACAATAAAATCGTCTTTGACATGTTTCTTGATTTTATTCGTTGCTGGTTACTGCATTTTGTAAGTTAAGTACAAAACCCTTCTGACATGAGCATAGGTCTGTCTACCCAACTTTTTTAAGGTATGTTTATGTTATTGGGTAATTTATTAGAAGACTCAATTTGTTCCGTTTCCCGCAGGTTCTCGATTGTAGCATGTAAGTGGAAAGCAGAGTCCCGGTGTTGCATTGTTCTTTTCATTGTATTCCATAAAAACTAATTATTATATTTTTATTGAATTTTCAAATGAATAAAAAAATTTGGAAATAACTAATCTTTATATTAAGGCGCCATGTGCTCGCTTTGAAAATCCAAAATTTTTCCTGTTTTGTTTTAAGCTTA
The DNA here is from genome assembly GCA_963969285.1 of Odontomyia ornata. Taxonomy (NCBI): domain Eukaryota; kingdom Metazoa; phylum Arthropoda; class Insecta; order Diptera; family Stratiomyidae; genus Odontomyia; species Odontomyia ornata. Next base: position 52,891,964 of record OZ017740.1, on the reverse strand, counting down.
TTCGCAATTCACGCACTCGCATATGTTCGGTCAAAATCGTGTCAGTGAAAGGTTGATGTGGCTACTGCGCAAGCTCATGTAAAAAAAAGATAAGATGAAGGAATCAGCAAGGAAAATTTATCGGACATATGTATGCTACTGAAAGTATGGGGTTTTCCAATAAGAGGTGTTATTTTGAATAGATCTTGTGATTTAACAGCTTGCGACTTCTTATTTTGAGGCCACGTGAAAGAGAAGATCTACGCCAACAGCCCAACATCGATCCAAGATCTCAAAAATGGAATTCGTGGGGCTATCGAGGTTACAGGCCAGCCATTTTGCGACTTGGTTATGGAAAATTACATGAAAAGGATATGGTCCTGTAAGCGTGGTCGTGGTGGTTATTTGCCTGATGTTTTTTTCACTATTAACCTAATGGTCCTGTAAGCGTGGTCGACAGTTGCCTAAAGTTATTTTTCACTATTGACGGCATACCTTTCTCTTTATAAAAAAATAAACATCCGATCACTTATATTAAAAAATAGCATTTTTCTTTTAATATCAAAATAACACCTCTTATTGAAAAACCCTCTATATATATATATATATATATATATATATATATATATATATATATATATATATATATAAATATATATATATATATATATATAAATATATATATATATATATATATATATATATATATATATATATATATATATAAATATATATATATATATATATATATATATATATATATATATATATATATATATATATATATATATAGGCAAACAATCAATGTTTTGCAGATTCTACGTCTATCACTCGTTGCATGTATGTAGACGTGTTTTTAATCACTCCTGTCATTAATTTTAAAAATTAATTTATTTTTCGTAAAAGTCAGTTTAAAAAATTAAATTAATTTTTTCACAATTCAGTCAAAAGCAAATTTTGATTTTATTGGAAAAAGCATTTATCGTCGAAGGCATCGATCCAGGGAATCAATAAATCAACAAAAGCAAATAAAGCAAAGACGAACTCGGGACTGCTGTATGGAGGAGCCCGACGTTTTCCCTCCATTGGGGGGCCCCGGAGAGCGTAGCAATACGAGATTGGCGGCAAGCGTGAATAAAAGAAGACACACGACTAACCAGGACTCCATCGATGGCGGACGTGAAACTCAAGCTGAAATTCAGGAATTGAAGCTACGACTGAAAACGTTCGAAGATATGTACAGGTAAGGGATGAAAACCCAAGATGTAGAACTGGTAAGGCCAATAAATACGGAAACTAAGGCAAAGAAAGCTGTCAAACAAGTAATCCCAGACGATATACTAACTATTGGAGGCGCTAACGACAGCCAGAACTATTATGCAGCGCTGGACGGACTTCAACAAGAAATGGACGTGGACAAAAGTATGGTCGCGTATTCTGGTTCGCGGCGAATAATTTTAATGTTCCGGGAAAGTGAAAACGTAATGTCTTTTAAATTAAATTAAAAGAGTTTATTAATTACAAAAATGCACAATAATCAGTTTAATACTTTCACTAATTTTAATTTTCACTTTCAAAATTACAACTTCCACTTGTCCAATAATTCCTATCGCAATTGTCTTTTAAAATTACTTCACTATTACTTGATCGCTATTCACACTCCACACACTATCGCCGTGTTTACGCTCGCGGTTGAAAATTATTCATCCCCCATTCATTCAGCTCGCCTTTATATAGGGTCTCTAATCATTCAACTCAGTTCTCGTACATTGGTGAATTAGCGGGAACATTCCAGCAGGTAATGAATGGGCAGTGACTCGCTTTCAGATGTTGATAATGCTTGTTGAGTTCTCGTGATTTCGAGTAAATTCAGTTGTTGATGTTCTTAATGGTTGTGAAAACAATTGCGACAGTAGCTCACAGAATTATTTGTACATGTAACAGTATTGAAGGTAATGTTAGTCAAGACAGCAGCGATAATTTTATCTTTTATTCAAAAAAATAAAAATAAGGAGGAAAAACCAGTTCGCAGTTCCGCTGGTCCTCCTCAAAAATTTGCCAAAAATACAGAGAAAGTTCAACCAAATAATGTGTTCGGTCAGAGGTGAAAGGATATGTTTCGGCTATTGGCAGTCGAAAATAAATTAACTAATTTCGAGATTAAAAGAATCAACGCCGAAAAATTAGCGATCAGAACAAAATCACTGGTTGATTTCAAATTAGCTAAAAATGCTCCAAATTCTGGGGAGGTTCTACACTTCACATATACCCCGAAAAGTGAGAAGAACTAGAACTTTTTGTTGAAGGGCATGTACTGCGGACAAGATACCGTCGATCTTCTTCATGTGCTCAAGGAAGCAGCACCAGAAATTGAATTTATCTCCGTTAAAACTTTCGCGTCAAGAAGATTGACGGTAGAAAAAAATGTACCACTTTATTTAGTGGAGCATAAATATTCAAAATAAGATACCTGAGCTTCCGAGTGGTGAGGTAGGGACACCTCCAGAAAAGAAAAGCGAATCAGTGTTATCGGTGTCAATAATTTGGACATTTGGTTATCAACTGCACCATGCATTATCGATGCGTCAAATGCAAGGACATGCATGCTCCCGGTGAGTGCAAGTTGGCTCAGTCGGAGCCAAAAGAGAAATTGTACTGTCTCAACTGCGGTACTTCTGGTCACCCGGCATCATATCGAGGATGCTCCCGATATCGAGATGCGAGAGTAAAATTTGTCAAAGACAACGACAGCCTAGTGTCTTAGCTCTGAATTTTGTCAAGCCCGGAGTATCATTTGCACTCGCCTCTAGAGGATCAGCAGAAAAGGCGGTAAATAATATAAATAGTGTAAGTGGCAATAATGAGCTGCTTCTCAAAATTTACCAGCAACTTAATTCTTTATCGGAGCGAATCGATAAACAAGATACGAGAATTAATCTTGTCTTTCAGCGTTTCTGCTTTTCTTCTTCTTCTAAGCACTACAGCCCCTATTTTTCCTCGACTGCGTCATGAGCTTTGTTTTATTTTCGTTGGTTTGTAGCCCTACTTCGCTGTCGAGTTTAAGGAAAAGTTATTTGGCAGTTGTTAATGACCGTGACAGAATGTTGATGTCGTCATCATAGGCCACTACCTGGCTCGACTTGTATAGTAAAGTACCTCTCGTATCGCCAGGTAGCTTCCGTGTGACGTACTCCAGAGCCAAACGCTTTAATCCGATATTTGTTTCAAATGCATCGGTGAGTTTGTTATTGATGCGGACTTGGGAGGTCGTCGAGGTCATTGCCATTTTAGTAAAAAGGGACTGATTTGGCTGGGATGCCAAAGCAAAGCATTATTTGGTACAGTACGTTACGATCAATAATTTTAAATGCCTCAAAATAATTTGTCATCCAGTCACATTCCCATGGATAGGATTCGTGTCATCTCGATCAACGTCAACTCCTTTGTTACCATACATCGACGTGATTATCTCCTTGAATTCATTGTTAAGCAAAAACCTGACATCATGCTTCTCACTGAAACCCACCTCAAATTCATGACACTCCATGAAATTCAATGATTTTGAATTCGTAAGCAACGATAGGGTAAACGATGATGGCGGAGAGGCACCGGGAAACTGGCTCGAAGACCCTATCGCAAAGGTGACGAAGGGGTGCGAAGATAACGATATCAATTCGATTGAAATTGTAGATACTAGTATGAATACGACCAAGGCGAACTCGACAAATAATTCGTTACTAAAGGCGGTGAGTCCGATCAAACAGCTCCCACTGTAACTTGGTTTGTCGTAGAAGGGGCAAGTGCCAAAAGAAGTACAAAACAGTAATAATGGCAGTTGTCTCAAAGAGTCCCAATATCCTGAATCTCCCATAAGTTTTGGTACCGATGATATCCTTGTTGAAAATAATAATCAAAGATCTCAACAAATTCTTAGAGCGGCTGGCCCGAGTCATGGCCATCCAGATTTTCGTGTTGGCGGAGACACACACACACCAAGTACAAGGTTAAAAAAGCAGAACTTCATATAGAAATCCATCCAGGTTTGATGAATTTGCTATGCACATTGAACCCAAACCGTAACAGCAACATCAACACCTACTACAAATACGTCCTGATGGTCCGCTTAGTCTCGAAGATGATCCGCCTCAAATGAAACATTCAGTAAGTCTATCAGCGTGTAGAGCTGGTTCGAATAATCTCAGTTTAGATTCGTCGTTTATGTTGAGGGGCCACAGTTAATATGATATGGCTAAAATTTTATGGATAAAAGTGTTACGTGAACAATTGGAAGATGCTTCTGGTAAAATTTTAGTTCCTGACACAAAGGCAACTAGTCAGACCGATATTGGATGTGTTGCATGTGCCGAAGGCCGAAGTCGATGATACATTTTTTTTTATCCTATCATCGAGATGCCTCAAGACACAGCTAGCCTTATGATTTATTATTATTTGTCCAGTAACTTCAAAATAGCATCTTAGGGCATTGTTGACCCTATCGTCGAGATACTTGAAGAAACAGCCACTCTTCTAACTCAGAGTTTTTTTTACTGCGTCAAATTAATATTTTTTTTTACCTCTGAGAGCTGCTAACGAATCGGACATGAAAAGATTAACAGGGTGACTTCACATATTTTTTATGTGCCCCCTTATACCGATGTTTTACACATTGTCTGGGTGGCACACCTGTAGAAACGAAGAAATGTGAAGTGCAGATCGCACGAGCGTTGTGCGACGAAGAAAGTGTGATGGAGAGAGTGGAAGGGAAGGAGGTATAAAAAAAAAAATTTGATGTTGCATCCGATCCAAGTGATACATCTCATGCAAAATCTTATTCATCATCATCAGGATATGGAAGTCAAAGTCTCGAGTATAATAGCCCGCAGAGTGATCATAGCTATACAAGATCGAAAATTGATGTGGATTTACCTGGATTTAGTGTTGAAACTCCAAGTGATTCTGACGAGGAACCGATGTTGTACCTGTTGGTGATAAGAAACTAACTACAAATCCATCAGACAAAGAACGAGCACCGAAAGTGAATATCTTGCCCGAGTCGGCGAAACTTAAAGAGCAATTGACACGGAAGGAGAATCAAGTGCAGGCGTTGAAGCAACAATCATAAATCAGACTTCAGTGCCAACAGGCTCACCTGAGGAATTCGCAACAGTAACAGAAACAAACCCAAGCTGACAGTTAATTGTCACACCGACATTTCTCCAGACTAGTTTAGTAGGAGTGAGATTCCATGAACACCCAAAAGCGGTGGAAGACTACATAGCCAGCCCCACACGTAGTGGGATTTTTAAGGTCCTCCACCTCCCTGAATGAGTCGTTGGTCGAAAATCCAATAAAAGGGAGATAGAAGGATGCCCCGTTCTTCTTTTGAGCAGTGAAAATCATCTGATGAAGAGTGCCGGTCAGAAAAACAAAATAGATGTAGGTATTGAAAGGAAGAACGAGATCAGGAACAAAATCAATACAATTGACAGTGAAGATCAGGAACGAGATCAATACAATTGGCAGTGAAGATCAGGAACGTGGTCAATCAAATTGGAAGTGAAGCAAACAAAAACAAATTATTTGAGGCTCCCCACATCAGCGGCACAGGATTCATTGTCGTAAGTGTTGGCCAATCATTTTTGTTTTTCAGTAATATATTTTCTTGTGAAATTTTGCATTAAAATTTGAAATTAAAGATTAATTGAATTGAATTTTTCCGGTTGTTTCCTTTCCTACTTTCATTTCTGTTTTAGCTTATGCTCGTTCTGTTTTAGTTTATGCTCGTGAGCGAGAAGATATTTTTTTCCCGCGTTGTTTGAAATCGCGGGATTATCAAGAGCCCATCGTGGTCAGGTCACGTTTGAAGTCTTCCTGGCTTTTCAAATGTTTCGTTCGGGTGTTGTAGGGAATTACAATTTGGTAGAATAAGATCTCAGGTATGTAGAATTCCACTCTTTGTTCTCCGGGGAGCCGTAACCTCGCTCGGCGGCTCCAATCGGGCTCCAAGTGTGGACGAGTGGGTCCTGTGCCATCTCCGATGCAGCTATTTGGGGCAGAAAAGAGCCTGACCGGAGCACCCCTTGTAAAACGGTAATACACCCTTTGAAAATTATATCAAAAGATCAACGTACGTGGCGCATCTGGATTGATGACAGAATTTGAGTTGATGTTCCACTCCAGTGTTTCATTCTCAAGGTCCAATGCAACAAAACATATAATGATAAGAAGAACTCCCCTTTTCCATAGAGAGAATTGACAATAAGAAAAAGCCGTGTTCCATTTGCATTGGGCCGTTCCTGTAAGCTACTTGTTTCATGTATCAAGAAGTGTTATGCATCTTTTGTTTTGTGATATGGTAAGCATTACGTTTAATTAGACGATATTACTTGATTTTACTCACATTTAAACGATTACATCGACCTTTCGGGTCCCCTTAATGTTGGGCACCTTCAACCCGAGCCACGTGTACTCATATGGAAAAGACGGTACTGCGTATTAGCCTACCTAATCTGCGTTGCGTCTGTTTGACTGTGCGTCACGACTTATCTGGCAGCTCAACCCATTATTTTAGAGGTTGTTTGGCGTTAGCACCTAATGCAAAATGGCATGCCTAATTTGGGCCTAGGGGCTTCCTAAATTTAATTTCTAGTTAAGTAGATTAATATGCAAAACTATAATCGAAAAATATTAAGTGTTGGCTTTAACAAGTTTTACTCATAGCTGGCATTAAATGACTCCCCACAGCTGCATGATATCATCTGCCAGGCAACAGTGACAAATTTAATGGAGATTTAAGTCATCCTAAATACGTTGTTGAAATCCCGATTACATTTCACGAGACAAGCCATAAAGTACCCCAACGTCTTAAGTTAGCGCGGAAGCAGTTCATACAGAACATTTTACTTATTCCTAGGAGAAGCTGGTAAAAAAGAAAAAAATCAGATACCCTATCCAACGCAACAAAAATGTTGAAAATACTGGAACGAGATCAACGACAGCAGCATCATGCATGTCATCAGAAGAAGAACAAGTGAGCTTTCCCTACACGGTTGATAATGCGAAACAATTTAAGAAGGATTTATCTTGATTTACATTCACCGATTAAAAGCATACTTTCGCTTCCATCCGTTCTATTTGTTAGTCACTCTTGACTACAACCTACGCAAGAAAAGCAGATGCTCCCTGCTTTTTTTGCCTTTTTCATGCCATCCCACATGATGCTTATTTAGCAGCAATTTACAGCGTCTTATTTTTTCGCTTGTATCTTGAGTTGGTATCATTTTGCATAGATTTAGACAACGCAAGAAGAAGCAAGAAACATTTATCGATTCCTGTTTGGATGAGTAGAAGAAAAGCTTCTTGAGAGGAGCACTTAAAAAGTCAAGAATTCTCTTTTGCTCCCCTTCTCGATATTAGTCTAATCAAGATTGGTTAGAGAATCTTATCAATTCAGGCTCCTTACGGTGCCATACAAATAACGAAATAAGACTGATGCTCTTTATTGAGGACATCATCACTTTTTCTCCGGAAAAATACCAGCAAAGTGCAAACCTTTCTTCGGATGGACAAGATTGAGATCCTTTCATTGCAACTGGATTGTTCTATAGCAAAGAGTTTTCCATTTATTTTTCATAGAAGCTCTGGTTGGGGTATCAGAAGTGAATGAAATCGAAATAACAAATAACTATGAATGCAAAATTAGACTCCACCTTTTCCATGTCCTTTTAAATGTAGAGAAGAATAAAGAAAAGAAAAGCAATACCAAAGGAAGCACACATATCTTGTTCAGTATTTTATGAATGCTGTCTCCAGGATTCTTTAAATATCGTCTTTGGATGCTATTGTTTTCCGCAGAATCGACTTTATTTGCTGGACTACCGTAAAGGAAATGAGCATTTTATTCTCTAAGCTATTGTCATTTAGAGACGGAAATGATGTTTTCTTCATGAAATCAATGAATTCTTGAGTAAAACATAGAAATTGGTTTGTGAAGAGATTTGACGGGCAAAAAGACAAAATAAGTGCTTAATAAAATGCAATGAATAGTTGGTATATCCCAAAATATAATAAAAGCACATTTATTATGAATACAAACGATTTTGAAAAGATGTTTTCAAACGAATTCACATGAAATATTGCCAAAAAGTATAAGAGGTAGCTTACAAGGGAAGAAAACAGGTACAACAGATATTCCACCACATGCTAATATGTAGTACACGGTGTACCCCATGATCTCAGCAGCATCTCATAAGGGCATCACTCTGCATAGAGCAGCTCAAATTGCCCCAAGCTTTCAAAATTATATTAGCTGAAACTACAATCGGTTCCCGCATCAAAAAGTCCTGTGCGGAAGACAGATTTGCTCTTCGAGATTACATCTTGTACAACAGAAGAAAGCGATGACAACAGAGAACGTCTTGAAAACTTTTCAAATTTAGCGGAATAGCTGAAAAGCATAGACATTGTTTTTTCCCAAAAATATGCTGACCGTGCTCATGTAAAAAGTTTGCCACTCAATTATGAAAAGTTTCAGTGCGTATTCAGATCCAAAGACGATTTGGCTGATCCGAAGACTCTTAAAGGCAGATACTGGATGAGCACGAAAATTTTACATGCCGCGAAGCAGGATGATGAACATAATGCGTTATTTATTGGTTAAACAACAACCAAATACGCACAAATGTTTTACATGCAAACGCAAACCATATGGCAGCAAAATGCCCAAATGCTAAAGAAACGCTGAGGACTAAGCCTAAAAGGCATGCGCAGATAGCTCCACCATCAATTCCCAATAAAAGAATGGCGACTAGCGGAATCGAAGGAGATCGGGATGAAAGACGGAAGGGAGAGGCACTTGATGGGTATGGAAGGCTAGATCAGGAGTTCCAGATAGAGCTGATAAAAGCAGAAAAGAAACTCCTTCAATAAGTACTAGAAAATAAAGTTCACGTGCACGCAACAAGAAAAATGACCTGATGCAAAACTGTAGAGAAAGAAGCCCCGACAAGATCCTGGCAGCAGGCATTGTTCGCAAATCCCCAATGTGGCCGATCCTGCGCAGAAGTACTGCGGGATATCAGGGAAACTGAAAGGCCCGAAGACACCAACACCTACCAAAGCAGTACGACAAACCCGGTCGGGCCACATACGAGTACTGGTCGAGTTTGGAGCAGAGGCCAACAATAAAAAAAGTCCAAAAAAGAGACATTAATTACATTATGGACCTGGCTTAGGTAGAACAAACCATCAAAAGGGAGCTCCGTAACGTCAATAGGATCAAAGCGAGGTTAACACCAGAAAAAAATAGGGGACAACACATGGCCATCATTGACTTGACCGAAAAGGACGCCAGACAATTTCTGAGTGCGAGCCAGGTAAGAATAGGGTGAGTTGTCTGCAGGATACGGCAAGGAATAGCGCCTCTCTAATGTTTCGAATCGCTTGACTACGGTTACAAGGACCCGATAATAGTTCATAAAAGAAAAGAATTAATAAGGGACGTACACTGTATCCTGTGCAAGGGTGCTAATCTAAGACTGGATCTTGTGTGCCTCTTGGGATCAGGGAAACGTTGGGTTTCCCCAAAAGCCCTAGCCGAGGCAAAAAAAGAACTATGATGACTTGCATCCTGCAGCTAAACGTACACCGTAGTTCAACCAACTAAAACATGCTTGAGCAGTTTGGGTGGGACATGAAAGCCGACTTCATGCTGCTAAGTGAGCATCATGGTATCCTGATAAAAGTGGTACAGCTGCTATCTAGGTTCGGAACAGGACCTTACGGCGGAAAGTTGTGGATGGGGGGATGGTTCTGTGCGGGTTTGTTGCTCAAGGACCACCTTCTTTAGTTTTAACCTAATGACGAACGCATCGATTTCATCTTTTCTAGCCAAGCTTAATGCTTTGGTGGGTGCTGTTTCGAACACAGATGGCAATGTGCTTGTTGGCAGCAATTTTGACACTAAAGCAATTGAATGGGGCATAAATATGGCGGCCAGGATGGCGTTTCTCGTACTTAACACTAGAAATACACCGAACTTTCGCAGTATTGGCTGCAAAGCAATCATACCTGACGTGACAGTTACCTCGGAGTCCTTAGTGCGGAGGATACACAATTGGAGAGTATTGGAAGACTACTCAGCCAATGATTACCAGTGCACTCTGCTTGAGATACGTGATGTTGCCTGCTTACATCCATGCTCTTCATTTTTTGCAATTGGATGGAACATCGGAAGTATGGGTACCAAGAGATGCGTCAAAGTGCTCACAGTAGGTGCTCCGCTGCAGGGAGATTCACTGGGGATGGAAGAGCTGACACCTTAAGATGTGGTAAACTCAACTATGAGCATCATCACGACTGTTTGCAATGCTTCTATGCCCCATCAAAAACTCCGGCAAGTCAAGCCCTCATTGTATGAGTGTCACAAGCGTTGGCGTGAGGCTCAACGGAGATGGAACCGTGACGAGAAGTACAACCGGTTAGCACCATAAAAGTTGACCAGAGAATGCCTTTGCAATTTGCAGATCTAGTGGACAATCTAAAAAAGGATCTATGGGGCTTTAGCTACAAGTGAGTTATGTGGAAGCTCGATGGTCTACGAAAACCTTGCATACATGAAACGCTAAGGACAGACTGGATACTGCAGGCACGCTTCTCCACCCATCCCGTCCATATTGACCCTGCCTATGGTGAAACAGCAGTTAAGTATCTACTCTACACACACCCAGAACCGGAAGAGGTAGTCGTTTCACTGGAAGCGAGGATGGCTCCAGGTTCAGATGACGTGTTGCAACTTGTCTATCACCATTGTCCTGACCTGCTCCTCAGCACATTCAACGCTTGTCTAAGGAATGGCAGGGCTCATGCTGATCAGGACTGGGAAGGGAAATCCCGGATCACCGTCTGCATACCGCCCGTTATGCATGCTAGACAATGCTGAGAAAGTGCTAGAGAAACTCATCAAGGGAAGACTTTGATGCAATTCGTGCTGCTGGGGACCTATCTCCTCGGCGGTATGGCTTTAGAGCAAAACGCTTCAGTGTTGATTTAATTACAGAGGTGGTGAGCGTGGTCAACAAGACAGAGGCGTATAGTCACACCAAGCAATGGATCGTCCTGTTAGTGACACTTGACGTTAGGACCAGCTTCAACCCCGCTAGATGGGTGGATATTCTAGATACGCTAAAAAATCCGTTTTCAGGTCCCAAAATATCTAGTACGGCTTTTGAGGGACGAGCTGAAGGACCTAAGCCTGCTCTATGACACGACACAGGGTCAACAAAGGATGGAAGTTACAACGTGTATTGCCCAGGAATCTATCCTTGGTCCAGACCTATGGGACGTATTTTACGATGAGCTGCTGAGACTGGAGATACCAGATGAATCACGCTTGATTGGCTATGCGGATGCTATTATGGCTCTGGTCACTGGATGCCCCGTTAAACAAGCACAACTTAGGCTAGGTATGCTAATGTTCGCGGGTTCAGTTTAGCATTGGGTAAAACCGAAGTGGTCATCTTGATAAAAAGAGATTCCCTGGAGTAAGGGAGATCAGTATTTGGGATATACTAATCAAATTGAAGCTAGCGGTGAAGTACCTGGAGCTAGTGATCGACTCGAAAATGAGTTTCTCTGAGAAAACCAGGGCAAGATCTGAGAGCGCTGCTTTGGAAGTACCAGCTCTGAGTTGACATATGGTCAGCGTAAGGAGCCCCGACCCATCAAGAAGACGCCTCTTGTTGAGTGCTGTAGGGTTAGTGCAACTATACTGAGTAGAAATATGGGGCGATGCTCTTAGTAAGGATGTGTACCAAAAACGCTTGGCATACGCATAGAGAAGAGGAGCACTGAGGATTGCATCTTCGCATCCAACAGTCTTTGATTCAGCTGTGAGAGTTAATGCAGGTATAATAACCTGCTGACCTCGTTGCTAGAGAGCGTCGCGCTATTTACCTGCATTGAAACGAGGACGCAAGGGCGATGGTTGTCCATGATCAGAGATAGTATCCACTCAACTCACCTCGTCTTTGGTGTAACTCACCTCGTCTTGGGTACCTCTACAAGATTGGTTAGTCACGGTCCCCTGATAGTCAGTTTTACCCAGGAGAGGAAGACAATGCCTGCCACTCATTTTTCGAGTGCACAAAATGCAACAAGCTACGAAGAAACCTCTACAGAAAGATGAGGGAGCTCACCCCAGATATTTTAGTCGCGGTGATGCGGTTGACAAATAGAACCAATTTGCAAATTATGTTCGGGCAATCCTAAAAGACAAAAGGAACTCACAGCGGCCAGGGGTTTGAAGCTGAGGGATCACTTTTCTGGCAACTCCTCTTCCCCTCTCCCCCTTCCACTAGAATAGGGATCCCCTAGCTTGAAGGCACCTCACGGCATAGCAACAAAGCCTGGTCCGAAGTAATCTGTCAAACGGTTTCCGGCTGGGTTCTCGGGTTGACACAGGAGGTTATTAGTGAGTAATCCAGCCGCTTGCAAACATGGCAGTCCCACATTCTGTGCGTAAGTGACATTCACCTTCCCGCCAAAAAAAATAACATTAATAATTTATGTAATTATCTTCATTTCGCTACTATATATTTGATATTCTAAAAGGACTGAGCCTTTTTATTGTCATTTTTCAATTGAACATTTCCTTTATTTAAAATGGATCTTCTGTAAGTACATATTGCTCATTATTATCTATGACCTTTTGCCATTTTTTGGGTGGAGCCATTATTCCATCCATGTAGATTACAGATCCAAATTGAGTGTTTCGCCAGGTTCTAGCGCCTCATGATGAGCAATTCCCTTCCGATCCCACCATACAGACAGCATAACCATATTTGGTGTTAATCCTGGCTTTGAATTCGTTTGTGATGATTCACCTTTTTTGACCAGGATCTTTTTCGAACGACATTCTCGTATCTTATCCATTTGACTTACTTCAGAAATGGCTCGATTTCCTTGCTCAATTTCCTAGCTTGATTACCTTAGCATTTTGCAAATTGAAATTTGGTCGATCAAATTTTTTCGAGTTAATTCATGCGGCACCCGGTTGAGCTTCTTTGTGTATCCAGCCTTACGCAAATGTTTGGATATTGTTTGGTGATGGATATTCAGTTCCTTTTTTTGTCGTAGGGTGGCGATTGCCCATTTACGTACAGATTGTGGACTCCCATGCCGGCAAGCGACTGGACTACCCACTAAACACCTCTCCTGTCAACTTGAGAATCTTGCCTGGAACCGTTTGACACATTCCTTCGGGCCAGGTCTCATTTTCTTACTCGTTGAGGCACCTTCAAGCTGGAGGATCCCTCCTCTAGCGGGAGGGGAGAGGGGAAGAGGCAGTTCCAGACAAGCGATCCCCCAGCCCCAACACTCCCGGCTGCTGTGAGCTTCTTTTATCTATTAGGATTGCCCGAACATAATGTGCCACCTGGCTCCATTTGTCAACCAATTCGAGTATCATCGTGACTATATTATCCGGGGTGAGCTCTCCCCTCTCCCTGTAGATGTTCCTTCACAGCCTGTCCCATTTTATGCCAAAAAAAATATGCGGCAGGCATTGTCCTCCTCTTCTGAACAAAATCGACGATTGGGGGACCGTGACTTACCAATCTTGTGCAGGTAAGACTGTAAACATCTATTCCCGCTAAAATTTGGTTCAGATAGAAGTCAGTCTCACCACACCTCCAAATTAGTCACGGTCTGGCATCTGGGATGAGGATCACAGTCCACCTTCCCCTCGTGCAATTCACCCAAGACTGCTGCCAATCGTTGAGCGCGCGCTGTCTCTCCTCGCAGACAATCATCTCCCTTGCATCCTCGTTTTGGCGCAGGCAAATATCGCGGCGCTCTCTAGCAAGGAGGGCGACAGGTATCACGCCTGCGATAACTCTCACTGCCGAATCAAAGACTGTTGGATACGAAGATCCAATCCTCAGTGCTCCTCTTCTCTGTACGTATGCCAAGCGTTTTCGGTATACCCCCTTACTGAGAGTGTCGCCCCATACTTCTGCTCCACACAGTAGCACTGAGCCTACAGCCCTCATCAACAGGCGTCTTCTTGATGGCCTGGGTCCCCCTACCTTGGCCATAAGTCGACTCAGATCCGATACTCCTGAAGTAGCCTTTGCAGCCGTTGCCCTGATTTACTCAGAAAAGCTCATCTTCGAGCTCCAGATACTTCACCGATGGCTTCAATTCGATTTGTATATTTCCAATACTGGTAATGCTTACTCTAGGGACTCTCTTTTTGTCAAGATGACCAATCCGGTGTTCTTCAGTGCTAAACTTAACTCGGGAGCAGTCATCCAGTCCCTCACTCAGTGAATTAGCATACCAAGCCTAAGTTGCGCCTGGTCAACGGTGCGTCCAGTGACCAGGTCCGCAACATTATCCGCATGGTCGATCAAGCTCGACTAATCTGGCATCTCGAGTCTCAGCAGCCCGCCATAAGACAGGTTTCACAGGTCTGGCCCAAGGATAGAATCCTGGACAACACCTGATATAACAGATATCCTTTGTTTGGCCTATTTCGTGTAGTAGCTGGCTTCAGTCCATTAGGTAGTTGTTCAAAAGCCGCATTAGATATTCTGGAACTTGAAAAGGGTTTTCCAGCATATCTAGAATATCCTCCCATCTAGCGGAGTTGAAGGAGTTCCCGACGTCGAGTGTCACCAACAGGACAATCCGTTGCTTGGTGCGACTATATGCTTCTGCCTTTTGGACCGAGATCACTACCTCTGCAATCGCTTCAAAAGTGGAGCGTCCTGCTCTACAGCCCTACTGCTGAGGAGATAGGTCCTCAGCAGCACGAATCGCATCAGTGAGTCAGGACAATGGTGATAGACAAGCTGCAACATCTCAACTGGAACACCATCTGGACCTGGAGCCCTCCTCACTTTCAACAAATGGACAGCCTCTTCAAGTTCCGGCCGTGTTAAGAGTGCACCCGTGACACTCAGAATGGACAGCGTCAACATGGACGGGATGGACGGGGAAGAGTGTCCGCACTACCTCCTTGATTTTTTCCGCATCATGTTTACAAGTTTACCGTAGGGCACCAAGCTTTCGCATAGCTAGATTGTAGCCAAGGCCCCATGGACCCTTGTTAACATTGTCCACTAGATCTTGTCAGCAGCGAGCCTTGCTGTTGTTGATCAATTTGCCAAGACATTTTCTGGCCAACTTATGTGCCGCTACGCGGTTTCTTGCCTCGTCACGGTTCCGTGCCCGTTGAGTCTCACGCCGAAGTTCCTCACATTCCCTTCACTTTTTAGCGATTTCAGCTGATCACCAGTACACTGGGGGCTTATCATGCTGGGGTTTTCGACGGGCATAGGAGTGCAGCAAGCCGTCGTGATGATGCTCATAGTTGAGCTCCCCACGTCTTGAGGTGCCAGTTCTTCCGTCTCCTCCGGATCTCCCTGCAGCGGTGCACCTGCTGTGAGCACTTAAATGAACCTCCCGACGTTCATACTTCCAGTGTTCCATCCAATTGTAGATAGCCGATAGCACGGATGTCGGGAGACAATGTAACTGATCTCAAGCAGAATGAACTGGTAATTAGTGGCTGAGTAGTCCAGTACGGTTGCTTCACAGCCAATACAGCGGAGAGTTGGCGTATTTCGGTTGTTTAGTATGAAAAGCGCTATCCTGGCCACCATTCATAGGATTCGTTTTCCCCATGCATCTGTTTGAGTTATGCCCCATTCAATTGCTTTCACACTTAGGTCTCCCCAACGAGCACGTTCCCGTCTGTGTTCAAAACAGCGCCCTCCAAGGCCTTGGCTTTGAAAAATCAAATCGGTTCGAGCACCGAACCCACACAAAACTCTCCACCCGTCCACACAGCTCCGCCTGGAAATCACTGTTCCGAACCCACATGGTGGCAGCACCAGTTTTATCAGGATAACATGATGCTGAGCTTTTATCATGCTGTTGCTCACTCAGAGGCAAAAAATCGGCTTTCATGACCCTCGCAAACAGCACAAGCAGACTTTGTGGGGTTGAATTGCGATGTAAGTTTAGCTGCAAGATGCGGGTCATTAAGTTCTGATTTTATCTTAGCTAGGGCTTCCTGAAAAATCCGGCGTTTTTCTGATCTCAAGATGTCTCCAATATCATGTCTTGGATCGGCATCCTTGCAAAGAATACAGTGTGCCTCCGTCGTAAACTCTTTTCTTTTATGTCCCATTTCACCGCATTTGTAACATACAGAACTCCTATTGTGTTCCTTGCATACTTGTGCGGTGTGACCATGCCAAGGTATTTGAAACATTGAAGAAGTGTTGCTCTTCGCTGTATCCTACAGACAACCAACCCTATTCGTACTTTGCCTTATTCAGAAATTGTTTTCCATCAAGTCAACTATGGCCATGCGTTGTCCCCTGTGTTTTTCTGGTGTCAGCTTCGCGTTGATCCCGCCCAAGCTAGGGAACTGGCTTCTTCCACCTCAGCCAGATCTATGAAGCAGTCAATGTCTCTTATTTCGGTCGTTACAATCGGCTCAAGCGAGGCTTTAGCTGCGCTTTTGCCGAGGAATTTCTTCACTGCGTCGCAGAATGCTTCTCTTTTCTCGGCCTCTGCTTCAAATTCGACCAGTATGTGGCCCGACCGCGTTGGTCGTACTGCAGTGTTAGTATCTTTGGGACTTACGTTTCCCCAGATGTCCCGCAGCACCTCCACGTGGGATCGACCATCTTGGAATTATACGAGCAGTGCCTGCTGCCGGGGTCTTTGTCGGGGCTTCTTTCTCTCCTGTTTGTATCGGGTATTTTTCTTGTTGGGTGTCTATGCGAACTTTACTTTCTGGCACTTTTTGAAGGAATTTCTTAACGATTTTCTTCGCTCCTTGTGTAAGAACTGTCTGAAACCACTGATTTGGTGTTCCGCACCCATTAAGTGCCTCTTCTTTTCTTCTTTTATCCCGATATCCTTCGATTGGGCTGGACGCCATTCTTTCATTGATGTTTGATTGTGGAGCTATCTGCACGTACCCTTTAGATTTTGTCCTCAGCGCTTCTTTTGCCTTTCGCTCTTCTTTGGCACCTTCTGGTCCTCTACGCCCTTTGAACAGCTCCTCTGATAATGCCCTATGTGGTCTATGAGCTCCTCTAGTTCAACGAGCTCAATCCTCCCGCTCCTTTGCTGATTTTTGATGAGTCGCATACAGATTGTTTTCGTTTTAGAGCAACTTCCGCTTTTCGGAATAGCCTTTCTTCTTCATGTCGCTGGGTGATAATGGTACTTTGCGACCATCGTCCTTGGGAGAGGTTATCCGCTTCCGTTTCCGAATAAAGTACTTCCGCCAACTTTTCGACGTTGGCGAAGAAATCACACATCGTCACATTATTTGCCTGGTTACTCGTTTCTTTTCCTACCGTAATCTCCTGGTTGACTACAGGATGGTTCTTTATTAATTCAGGATTTACGACCCTTGCTTCAATCGCTTTGGTAGCAATTGCAGCAGTGACCGTTGAATTCTCGAATTCCTTTATATCTTCCTCCACCGCTCGAACATCTGGCGCGTCCTGCAGAGTTTCCCTCTTTTCCTTTGTACGACGTTCTGGCGTTCGCCTCATTTGCTAGCTGCGCTTGAACCCCGCAGGAATCTCAGTCTGGACCAGACTGTCTGTTAATCTCCGCTTTTCGTCCGTTTTCCCAGTCATTGTATTAATCGTTGTTTTTGTCGTCGTTAGTACCGCTCCCGATGGGCTGTGGCTGCAACCGCTGGTTGCGTCGTCGTAATTGTTATTTTCGCATTCTTTTTCTTTCTTTTTATCTTTTTTAAGGGTTTTTCGTTGCTCCGTTCATACACGAGTGTCACCTTGGCACGACCGTGTGGAGCAACTAGGTCCAAACCATCAAATCCGCCAGTCCAAAGCATGAATTCCAGTTTGTTGTCCAAAGCGTAGTCCAGATCCAGTTAGGATCGTTACCTATCATCTCAGGAGGGAGCCTCACGGTGCCCCCTATATCCTCGGCTCCGTGGGGGTAGCGCTCCCCAAAGAATGCTCTTGTTGACCAGCGGAAATTTCCCGGGTACGTCGGGGCGGGACTCCCCAAAGATTGCTAGCCTCCAAGAGTATTCCTGTCAGTCAGCATTCCCCCTGTGGTACTTTTTTTAAATTGATGACGTTAAGAAAATTAATCAAAATTCGCAAATTAAGGTCAAGACAAACTCACATAAACGCGATGACTGCTAGTTTGCGAATAATATGATCTTCAACAATTATGTGTACTATAAGTTAATATGATTAAATGGTAGAATATGATACATATACGAGTACAATAAAATTGTAATGCTTTGGTCGCAGTCTACTTATTATAGTAGAATTACATCACAATAATTTTTCAAAACAATATTATGTGAAGATTTTTCCTGCATCTCCTCAGTTATTTTGCAAAACATTTACCATCGGTATTAACATTAACATATTATAATGAAAATTTCAAGAGTATTTTTTTTTATATCGAACAAAACATTCTCTCCAAATCAACGCCCTCAAAACTTTAAAACTATTCAAGGATGAAAATAGTTCTTCTGCGAATTGATTGTTATTCACGCAAGTTTCTCCCTAAAGCCTCAAAATAATATCGCCCTAACGACAATCTAATCGAAAATGAAATCTGGAAAATGAGTCGTTTTTACTTTCATGCCCCCGCAAAATGTCGAACGATAAAACTCGATGATACTTTGCCGGGATAAAAACCGTGTAAAAGTGAGAAGAGATTCGAAGGATGTGGTAGTTTGCCAACAAAAAAATTTTGTTGTAGTAAAAACACATTATTTTTCTACGTTTGATATTTTCCACGACAATAGTAGCAAGTCTGAATGGGGATCATGTTTTTCCCCACAATTTTGTTGAATAATTCATTAAGGATTGCTGCTGCCGCTTACGTATCCTTCTAAGTTGGTTGTAACATTTCACCCTGTACCAAATTCGTTGTTGGTCGTTCGTCTTTCTCGGTCGGAAGCCCGTTGAGCATCAGGCAGTTATTGCGGGTGACAATGGGATTCTAAATGCGAAAAAGGCGATTATGTTAAATCTGTTTGTTTCAAGTTATTGGATATTGGAGGGCATTGTGCCAGGAAAAAGCCTTAAGTAGAAACAGGGAGGTTGAAATGGCTTATGCGGTTTTGATATCGCAATAAATCCATTATAAATCAAGTAATGCGTGAAATAATGACGTTGGATGGTTTAATTTTTCAAGTTTTTTTTAACTCTGGAGTATGGGGAAAGTTACGTTTGTCCTTTGACCATAACCCTTTCAGTGCTAACATTTTTGCCACCACAATTTCAGCGCATTTCCACCAAATTATATTTGCACCGAATATCCTTTTTACCATCGAAACCAGAATTTGCCATTAGCATTCCATTACACAAAAAAGTGTCCCTCTGTCTAAAGGAATTTCATTCGACACTTTGCGATACGAACGATAGTTACGATACGAAACAAACTGAAAAGATGCCTTCGAGGTTCGTTTTGATATTGAAAAAGCTACTTTCGTATGGGAACTGTGCAGATGGTCGAGATAAAAATACATTGGTATTACGTTGGAAAGCGATATCCTTTCTGTCGGTGTCTTTGCCAACATTTCCTTTTGCTGTTCACAAACGACGACTCTAAAGAGATAGAGTGCGGTACCACGGATTTCCTTAGGCTTAACTAAGCGAAAATGACGGTGGTGGAACGAACCGAAACACGAATGAAGGGAAAATCTTTTTTTTTCCAAAAACTCACGAAGGATCCTTTCAAAGTTTCCAATGCTTTCCATAGTAGCAAACAAAACATTGAAATGCTTTTATAAGGAAAAGAGAAAGACCGTTGCACTTAGAAATATCCTTATCAAAGTTTTTGGTCACAGTTTTATAAACGATCCAGTTTTAATGCTCGACTGTTTGGTTTGCCTCTCATCCTAGCTTGAAGATGTTGGTATGGATTCAAGCAAACACACTTCCCATTGAGCTAAGTGAGGAAAAAGAGCTGGAAAGTAAAATGAGTCGGAAAAGATATAAGATAAAGGAATATTTTTATACAAATGCATGAAAATAGTATCAGTTGTGGTAGCTGAGAGCAATGTTTATTTAATTTAAGCACAGCGAATAGGTAGAGGAATGACCCTACCAAAGAGGAGTTTTTTCTTTCGTGTAAGAGAAACCTATATTCTCTTCTAAGTGATTCCAAAAGTGTAATAATCGAGCAGTCGCCTAAGCAAACAGCTCAAAAACCGGCATAACACTGATCCGAATTTTGATTGCAAATTTGAAAAATTTAATTATACCAATTTATAGTTTTATAAATTACAAAAGTATTTTTTATTATAAATATAAATTTTATAGTGTTTTGTTTTTATCTATTATTTTTAAATTTTTCTTTATATTTATATTATTTATGATATTTATCTTTTTATTACTATTCACACTTTTCTACATTATTATCTTCTATTAATTTAATAATTTAAACCTGCAATTTCGGACATGAGAACAATGATATAATACAGCCCATTGCCGAATGCAATCTACAGTGGCTGAGTAAGAGGCTGGTCTCCATCCACCGTTGCGGCGTAACAAGACGGTGGACGATGAACAAGCAAGAGGCTAATCTACTTGGGCGCGAGAAACCACCGTTGAGGAATAAAGATTGAAAGGAGAGAGAAGCGCGCGTCAGTTTGTTATTCGTTGTCATTTTGTTGTGATTTATTCGTGAAATATTTGAAAAATCCCAGGAAAAAGATCCAAAAAGAATTGTTTAAAGTAGTCCGCAATGTACTATATTTCTTTTCAGTGTGTGGCCCTGGCGTACATTCGGCGATTTGAAATGTGTTTGAGCATTGTGACGGTCGAATGTCGCTTCCGATAGCGATGGTGGAATCATCATGTCGAAGCTTATTTCCGAGGAATCAAGGAAAATAGAATTCGTTGAGATAAGGCGCACGAATAGTGTCATTAATGTGAACATCATAAGATGGCAGTGATGAAAATTGGTTGGAATAGTGAATAAACAGGAAAAAGTGGAAATTTGGACAAAACTGGTGGTGACGGCGCTAGTGGGATCAATTTTCATGACTTGCCTTTATTTTTCATGCAACGAGATAAATTTTATGGATAGATCGAACGTGGTGGATTGTGCACGGCAGGTTGTTTTTAACAATAAAATTAATAGACTTGATAACTTTTATCAAAGAAAAAGTCGAGGACGTGGACATGCCAGATGGGGTGGAGAAGTGAATATCATAATATTTGAACGAATAGGATACTTGTTACGGATAAAGTAGAAGGACATCAACATTACCCCATCCCGAACACTATCATAGCATGCGCGTGACTCGGTAAATTAAGCAAGTCTAAGCCGCACTCCACTAGGGTTTTGTTTGACACTCCTAATTGTACTCACAACAGTAAGTTAAGTACGAATACTTGTAGTTTTACGTGTTAAAGAATGAGAAAAATGAATAAATACAACCCATACTGGGAGATAGGCCGGTTGCGGCGAACATACTTATATGCTGCTTCGAGTCCGGAAGGAATGCCTAGAACCACTGGCTAACAACATTCACATCCTGAACAAGAAGATTCACCGCCGTTTAAAGACCGGAAGAGCAAAGAAGATCCGTATTGTTTCGAAACAAAATGTTCTAAATTAATAGCCTTAACAAGCAGTCAGAATTGAAGCTACAGCAACAAACAGAGCCCATTTCCTTTGATGGCTCAGTCTTAATGTCATGATACAATAAAATCAACTCAGTATATGCAGTTTTAGTCCACACGCAAGATTTTCTCCTGAATGCCTAAAAGAGTAAGCAAAAACTGGAAAGAAGACTCTCAGTTTAGATGGAATAAATGTGAACAAGGATATCACCCGAACGGAAGTATCAGTTGATTGATTCGCCAAGCAAACGGTAAATGTCGCAAAGAATTGAATCGCGGGCAAAAATGACACAAAGAAGCCGTGAAAAATGTCTCAAATCTTCACAAAGAATGTCAAAAATCTAAATTCGCTAACATTTTACTTCATTACATGCAAGGGTAAGATTACCAAGTTGAGTGGTGCAAAGATACAACTAAACACAATCACAATGATACAATTAATTCTCTCTATCACGCCGAACTTGAGTGAGCCTTATGCTGGGATGTAAGACCATCCAACGCATCTAATTTGATATAACGCTCGAACAATCTTGTCGACTTCGAATTGCAAGAAAGCTTAAGTCACTTTGTTCAATTTAACAAAAAACAACGTGATGCTAAATTTGAGTACAAGAAGGAGTTTTTGAGTAATAAGTAACCGGACTGAGCCTGCCCCGTGCCATCAAAGCGTCTGCTAACCGGTATGTGGTGCTGTAGTGGTGATGGGGGCCTAGGTAAAGGGGACCGGGCTGCAGCAGTTGCCTCCAAGCGCTTGGAGAGATAGCATCGAGTGAGACCGGAGTGCGTGTTCAGTTACGTCGTCGGAGTGGAAATGGAGCGTACGATCGAGCAACCGAACCAGCGTTTTTTAACCTCGTTATTACAGGAAACGAGACGTGGGTTTTTAAATACGATCCTGAGACGAAGTGGCAGAGTTCAGAGTGGCACACACCAGCGTCACCAGGACCGAAAAAGGTGCGTATGAGCAAGTCGAAGGTGAAGTTGATGCTCATGGCTTTCTTTGACGTGAAAGGCATTGTTCACAAAGAGTTTGTGCCCGGCCAAACTGTAAACGGCCAGTACTATAGAAAGGTGCACCGTTGACTAACCGCCCGGGCTTGGCGAGTCCGTCCGGAGATTGCCGATTCGTGGATCCTCCATCACGACAATGCTCCGTCGCACACCTGCCTGCTCGTCACCGAGCAGTTGGCCAATCAGTCGAGGGCAACGTTGCCAAAGCCCCCTTACAGCCCGGATATGGCACCAGCGGACTTCTTTCTGTTCCCCAAGATCAAGAGACACCTTAAGGGGACGCGGTTCGGGACTCGGGAAAACGTTCAACGTGCTACGACGAGGGCTCTAGACAGCATCGAGGTTGCCGACTTCCAGGGAGCGTTCGGGGATTGGAAAATCCGGTATCAGCATGTTATCGACTCCAATGGGGACTACTTTGAAGATTTCTAAAGAAAAATTGTACATGTTTTGCCAATAAAAAATTTCCTGAGGTCAGTCCGGTTACTTATTATTCTAACTCTGTATATAAGTTTCGATGGAAATATTGATACAGCAAATAATATGCCAACAGGATTGAAACGGGTGCATAGTGAAAATAACAATTAATCGGAACGACAAAGGAATCGCAAGTTATAGAAAAGGCAAAAAGGTGGGGAAAATTATATAGGAAGTGACATGATTGCATTTGAAGCGAAAGTAAGTGTCAGTTTAAATGATACGCATGTAATTATATCGGGATAGAGAGAAGTAGGGATACTTTTTAATTAACATCTACCACCCAACACAAAGAAATTATTAAGGGCAGCTTAATAGAACAGCGTTGATGCGAATGAAAAAAACCTCTGCTTACAGTAGATTAAAATTGGAGACCATTTCTGTATAACCATCATAAAAAAATAGAATACAACACATATTATCACATCTGTGGATAATAGTTATTGAAAGTATTTTTGTTATTGTCGTTTTGCATGCGTTGGATCGATTTCTTGCTTAACTACGTCTTTATATTTAATGAAAAGTATTTTTTTAATAGCGTCGACTAAAAACTGATGAATTATTTTATATCAAACTTACATACTTAACTTTTAATGAAATGTCCCGTGCTATGCTGTCCGGAGGAATTTTGTAAATAATAATCAGTATAAAAAAATCGGCATGATTTACCTGTAAACTAAATGTAAATAAGTATCACTGACGTTGCAAACTGTCAGTGAATCATGTTCAGCTAATTCAGCCGTACTTGAAGTGACCACCACCAGAGCGGAGTGGAAATCACGCTGCGTCAGAGTGAAACTACTCCCCGAGAATAAGAAGAGCCACTCCGAAGAGGTGGCTGCCCGGAGACTAAGGAACTCGGTCGGAGAGCGAGACATTGGCCGTTAGGAGGAGATGATAAAAGCGCGCGACGAATGACGCGCCTCCCCTTTCTTTCTTCTTGAGTTTGGCGGAGCAGAGGAACTGGCAACGCGACGAGCGTTGGTGGTGATAAGAAGTGGAAAAGCGACGAGTTGGAAGACAATTCATTGAGTGGCAAGTGAACGTGACCAGAACAGAACGATGAGGCAGGATTATGATCTACAAATGGCGACGTAAGAGGAATGAACACCATCGGAGGCAGCAGATAAGGGACCCCTTGAGGTGCGCGTAGTAGTAAGTTTTCATTATTAAAGAAAATAACTTCTTCTTTGGTGTGATCCGGCTAGATACTTTAAAGTAGTTAAAGAGTTTGCGCATTTACATTGATGTATGAATTTGTATTTTAAAATTTAAGCCGAATTATCAAACTTATAATTCCAGGAAAAGCAAAAAAGGTAAATTTTATGTACAGTATTGAATTGGAATCATGTTTCAGGTTGTGACGGGCGCAGCTTGAGTGGTAAGTCGTAATTGCAAAAATAGTAAAATTGGAAGTTAGTGACAGTGTTCGGGGGTGGAGTGTAAATATCGATATCAGATCGGAAGTTTAGTGTCAGTGTTCGAGGGAAGCTTAGGAGGGCCCGATAGGGTGGAAAATAGTATTTGTTGCGAATTTAGCAGGTCCCAAGGAAAGTGTGTTACGAGTTGCTGAGTGTGGCAACTAGCTTTTGCTCGATAGTTAGGGAGTTTGGAAGAAAGTGGAACAGTGACGTTGGTTGGTCCGATAAGCCGTATTTTTGCTTGGCGGCTTATTGGGGCCTTGAGGGACAAGCGAGTGGCACCCCACGTCCGTCTATAGACGAGCTAAACTGGGTCCGTAAGCTCCGCCGGAGCATCCTCATTTCTTTCGGGGGCAATAGTGACTCCCGTGGAATACCTGGGGGTGTAACATTGGTGCCCAACGTGGGGCATAAGTCAGTCGGAATCCTCGGAAGGATTAAAGATTCGATTTAGAGTTACGTTTAAGTAAAATCACGTTGAATTGTGAGTGAGAAGTGAAGTGTATAATATTGCGGGTGTGGAAAAGAGTGAAAGTGAGACGCGGTGAAAGTGTATTGTGGTGGGGGGTAGCTTTTAAGTATTGTGATAAGGTAAGAGCATATTCCGTTTGTATTGTAAATGAAATAAAGTGCAGAAGGGGTTCCTACATTTAATTTAGTGATAATAATTGTGTTTTTCCTTTCAGCCCGTCGAATTAAGAAATAAGTTGTTTCAAGTTTAAGAAAAAAAAAGTGGTTTTAATTCTAAAATTCGAGGATGTCGAAATCAGGAAAATTTTTGGTGGATCGACTAGCAAAGGACGAGCAAATTTATGAGTTGGCCATCCGGAATCTGCCGCAAGACATCGTGGAAGCAATGAGGAAATCATTTCGAGCCGCATTACGGGCAGAGGACGCCCTGAATGAATCGTTAGTGGCGAAGAATTATCCGTTCACTAACGAGGAAGACTTGGAAGCACTAAAGAAGAAGATAGCGGAGGTCGAAGTTTGGTGGCGAGCTTCTCAAGTGATAAGAAGTCAAAGAAATACATGAAAATCTGGGCAAAGGCGGAGTTTGGTTTGCGAAAAATTCGCAACATGGCTCAGTTGTCGGAGGCATCACAGGTGGAAATGGACAGATTGCGTCAACAGCTAACCATGGCACTGGGGATGGTGATTGACCAGTCAGAAAATGAAGTAGAGCGGAAAACGAAAAAGAAGCACAGGAGCGAGAATCCGAACGCAGATTAAGCCGACATCCTGTTCGACACCGAAACTTAGTAATGGTGACCTGAAACATCAGAACATCGCAAAGTGGAGTGTTACGTTTGCAGAAGAAGCATCGGGAAATCTGAATGCCTTTTTGGAAAGGGTAGAGGAATTAAGGGAGGCTCGGGGAATGACCAAGGGTCAATTATTTAGGTCAGTGGTGGAGCTTTTCCAAAAGAAGGCTCTAATATGGTTCCGGGCCAATCGACAATTAGTGGATGATTGGGACGGTTTGGTGAAAGCCTTAAAAACGGAATTCTTGCCACCAGACTTTGATGATCGTCTTGAAGAGGAGATCAAGAAGAGGACTCAGGGCACAGATGAGACGATGGGAGTTTATGTAGCGGTGATGGAAGGAATGTTCAAGATTATTCGTAAAAATATATCCCCTTTTTATCAAACTCAGTTGAGTTTAAGGACAATCGAGAATTTGAAAGAGTTGGTAGAATTAGGAAGGAGGTTAAAAGAGATTTTGTACCAACAGTCATTCATCGATTAAAACGACGTTTGGAGCAGGACCCGGCTTATGTGGAGACGACGCCATCTGCGGAAGTAAAGGGCCAACGCGGAAATATGAATTGGTGTTGGAATTGCCAGCAAGCTGGACACTGGGCAAGGGAGTGTAGACAACCAAAAACTTGTTATGGGTGCGGAAGGAGGGACACGACCCGAGCAAACTGTCCAAATTGTCGCCAGCAGGACATGACGAGGGCAAGAGAAGCAACTAATTGGCCATTGGGAAACGAGCAACGTGCTCCATAGGTGACCGTGGTGGCATGGATAAAAGGTCCCAGCGCAGTGTTTCGAAAGAAGAATTTGCCTTAGAGGAAAAGGAGGGAGATGCTCGCCCACATGTTCTGGTGGAAGTTGCAGGAAGGAGAATGCCAGGTCTATTGAGGCCTTGGAGAACATGCGTGTGGCGCCCCACGCCGTCTCCGGACGAGCTAAGCCCCGCCGGAGTACCCTTATTTCCCTTGGAAGCAATACGGGCTACCGTGAAATAACTGGGGGTGTAACATACTGTTTATTTTACGAATCAATGTTGGATACGGTGTGTTCGCAAGAGATAAGTGGCTGAAGGGAAATGGGATGATGTTTTCAGATGATGAAACTTTATTCATGACTGCAATTCAAGGTCGTCAATATAAGGATGGAAAAACATTAATTGGTGGAGCGTTGTTTATAGCTTTGATATTTGTTGTATTCGTAAAGTAGCTATAATGGAACCACTTGTTGATCTAATTGACCTAAAACAGCACGCCTTGATCTCATATATGATTATGAAAGTTGATTTATAAACAGTGCAAAAGTGTGATTTGAAATTTTCTTCCCCATTTCGATCAATTGTAAAACGTGATAATTTTTGTGCAAGCACTCGTAACGGAATAATTCTTTTTATATTCATTTATATTTATATTTGTTTATCTACTAATTATATTTTATATTAGATGAATTCCAAATTTTGTAATACAGGGTGGTCCAACCAAAACGCAAGATGTTAATTGTAAATAAAACAAAAAGTTTTCAGAGAATCATGTTAATATTTTTTATTACAATACAGAGTTTTATGACAATCATCTGTCAAACAAAATATTGCCCAAATGCGATGGTCACTCTGAGACATGATTGAGGTCGAATATCGTTAATATGATAAATTATCTCATCCTTTAGCTGTTGATTTTTTCTTGATTTATAGTCGTAGATTTTTTAAGTAACTTCAGAGAAGGAAGTCCAACCGTGTCATATTAACATCATTACACCGTGAGATAACACGGTCACTGAATTTCTCACGTAAATAAGCCGTTGTTTCATTGGCTGTGTGGCAAGTGACACCACTCGGTTGGAACCACATATCATCCAGGTCCCTAACCTAAATTTCTGGCTAAAATAAGTCCGTTTTCATGGTAACTGCTAGGCCATCCTCATTTACGAAGAAGTACGGCCCGGTGACGCCGCTAACCCATGTACCACACCAAACAGTCACTCTTTGTAGATGCATCAGCTTTTCAACAATCACTTGTGGATTCTCATTTGCCCCAATTCGGCGATTCTGTTTGTTAACGAATCCACTGAGGTGAAAGTGTGCCTCGTCACTGAAGACGATTTTATTTGTAAAGTCGCCATTCCTTTCTGTCTGTTTAACCAACCATTCGGCGTATTGTTGATGCTTGAAATGAACAGTAAGCTTCAGCTCTTGAGTCAATTGAAGCTTCTAAGCGTGTATATTCAAATTTTGATTCTGAATTCGCATCAGTGATATTTGTGAGATGTTCAATTGTTGAGCACGACGACGAGTTGAGGTTGACGGCTCTTCTGCCACACTATCACAAACAACAAAGTTTTCCGCAGAAAGAACTGAGAGAGCATGCGCAGGTGGTTTCACATTTGCTACAGACCCGATTTGCTGAAATTAACTCACAATTCTCCTGATTGTGGATACATTTCGTCGATTATGCTGACTAAAAATATCACGAAGTGCACGAAATGCGTTTTGATTTGAATGGAGGGGGAACGCGAGGGGGCACAACTTTCACCTAGATGCCCCACTCTTATTTGGTGGTCATAAGAATCGTCGGTAACGACGAAGTCCTCTTAAGTCCATCTGGTTTCTCCCGGCCCGGTTTGCTCTCTGAGTCAGCAATTTTTAACCCTTAGTAGGTTACCTCAGGCTTGACTCCGGTCAATATGTTTGGAATCTCGAAATTCGTGGATGCAAAACTTCTTTTGTAGTGGGTTTTGTGCTGGGCAAAAGAAGTCACCCCTAGACACCGCAATGCTAGCCTACCAGCGCAAGACAAGGTGAATCTCGACAAGTCCCACCATCCTCTCCCACCGAGGCAGCAGACCAGCGCTGCAGTCCTTTATGGACATGTTTATCCATTCATTTCCCTACAAATTATCTTAAAAAATTAAGTCACAATTGTTCTAGTTGCTAATTTTATGAGCACTTATTATGTATATTTTATCAAACAAACCTATAATTTCTGACCTTTTTTATGACTCAGTCAAAAATAAACTTCAAGACTTTGTTGCAGTAAAGACGTCACTTTATTAATGAAAAATTATCTGAATATTTCTCAGGTATCTCTCCAAAGTTCATTATACTCTTAAAACTTAACTACTGCCATATTTCCTTTGAAAATAAATTTTCCATACATTTGAAGATACTTAAGATCCAACTTTACTTTTAAACTTTTCCAAAGAACAAGCACAAAGCTCAAACAATCACTCAAAGGCTCAGTTTTACCATGAATGCAACCTCAGCGAGTATTGTGAGTGTATTTTAAACCTCTTTTCACATTCTCACTTGAATGCACACTTCCCTGAAGACATAAATTTCCTTTTCACTGTCGCATCTGTTTTAAAATGCAAATTATTTGCATTACTTCATCTTCTATTGCAAGAGCTTCAGCATCTTGGTCCTTTTCATGCTAATCTTTATGCTGGCAAAGCTCATCCCGTCTCCCGACAGGCATTAACCATTATATTAAGCAGTTTAGATATGCTAAAGCAGATTTTATCTCAACTACGTGAGATTGTTGTGAGTCACCTTCACTTGATTCAATGCCAGGAAATTCACCCTTGGCGCGTCAGCGTGCGGCAAGGGGAGTATTTCTGTTAATAATTGCCAAGAACAATATGGGCGCATTACAAGATTACGTTGTGTGACAAAAGCTTGAAGACTGGAGAAGTTGTGTTAAGAGGTTAAGGGATATTTTATGACTTTAAACTTATTTCAGGATCATTGACGATATGCACGATTAAATTTGAATTCGAGTAGAACACGGGAGCAATAAAGCTGAAATACGTCTTGGTGCAATTTAAATTACTGGGGTAGTGGTTTTTGACGACGCGGTTTGAATATACTTAAATTGTTAGAACAAGAGTCGGGTCTCCCATTCAGATGCTCATAAATGGTCACGTCATCTAAGAATATGGTCGTTGAAGTGACAATTATATACGATGACTTTTCGAGTGAACGGGCTGCTGGTCTGCAGGCACTAGTGTGGCCATTATTTTAATGCAACTAAATGGATAACACAATAAAAGAACATTTGCAGAATTATATTTTATTATATTAATTTTTCCAAATTTCCAAGTTAAACCTTAAATTGAATTTGAGTAAAACTAGAGCCACTTGAAGCTGTAAATCAAAACTGATAGAAATTTAAGAAATATTATTTTTTTTTTGCTTTAGCACTACAACCCCTTTTGGATCTTTTCTTAGGGGTAATGTCGTAGATCTGACCTTGCTGGCTCCCAAAAACAGCGATGACGAAAGCCAAATATCCAGTCATGTTCATAATGTTGAAGGTGGTGGTTGTGTCTTGTTAATAAAGAAAATAAATAAAAATTAGTTAAATTAGCACTGTAATAAATCATAATGCATGTTCCTAGAAAACTAAGAGATGCGTACATTTAGGAAAAATCGCTTTTATGACCACCGTCGCGAAATCCTTTTATGAGGGTTGCGACGGGTTCCTATTTATGATTGTTGTCCTTTACGATAATACTTTTATGATCATTTTAGTTTTATTATCGTTGTTTGGTAGTTTTTCCTAGACGTACGCAAATTTAAAACCCAGATGTTCATTTTCTGTTGGAGGATTTCTGATGGTCACCAGGAGGCGCATATGTTTTATTCCAGACACCGCACACTATCAGAATTGTGACGTGCCCGATGCATGTCGACCGGACACTAGAAATTGCTGTGATAAAAACGTCGAACAGAGCTCCTTCTATCATTTTCCCTAGACTCCGAACACTACAAGAAGTTTTTATCAGTTTCGAGTGGACGCATCTTATTGACACAGTGCAGTGCAAAGTAATGTCGGAGGTAGAAGATTTGATTTTCGAAGTGGAAAAATACCCTTGTTTATGGGATTTACGTGATTACAATTACTACAATAAAATACAACAAGACCTGGCATGGGAGCAAATATGTATTTAAGTTATTGCGAATTGGAATAATTTAACAAATGAAGAGAAATAAAGAGGAAGTGAGTATTGAATTGATTTATTAATTTTGTGTATAACCTTTTAACGTCATTACATACCACACATCTATTGGAACAACGATCTATCTGCAAATTTCACAATTGGATTCTTGAAACGTTCATTTCAATCGAAATTTGAAGTTATTGATAAATTTATTTCCATTCGATTAAACTGACTTTGCTGATTATTTTGACACACTTTCGAGTTTTTGTGTAATTTTGCAGCTACGTTGTTGTTCCGCTAAATATAATTACACAGTTTTATTACTAATGGAACAGATAGAAATGTAAGAGAGGCAAGGGACACTCGGTCACATAACTTTTGTGCTCACTTTGACGTTGGAATTGAGCGTTGTGAGATAAAATGAGCAAGTTTGAAATTATTTTGATTGAGTTAATTATTTTTAAGTTCATAGAGGCATAATGACACTTGGTGATTCAAACTAAGCTGTAAATGAAAAACAACGGAACGGAACACTCATTTAGGCTAAGTAGTGACGTAAAAGTTGGTTTCGATTTAACTTTTTGAGTTGGCTTACGCTACGCTTACGTCAAATAAATATTGTTCCATTATAATTCAAGAAAATTCAAGCTACTTTAACTTCACCAAATACCATTCGATCTTTGTGAAGCTTTCAGCACTGGTCTATTTCATAAATAGCTATCTCCGTACTGAATTTTATTGAAGTTAAAGGTACCATCAAGATTTTATTCAAAAAAATGTAAAACTGATACATTATACTCTTACTAACAAAGTTGAGTGAATTTCGACTTCTCACGTATTTGTTCTTGTTGTACTTATAAAGGCCTACGTTCATGATTTTTTTCAGATTTTTTGGATGAAAGGTGTCCAATCGCAAGGGGGTATGTAAAAAGTTCATACATTTCCCGTTTCCCTGCCTCCCACAGTACCGATAACGCAATATTGAGATTTGTTTTGAAAAGATCTCACTAAAACCGTCCCAACAATATTCTACTCGGCTACCAATAGCGTACAATATTTGTTGAAGGGTTATCTCCCTATATGGGGAGACCCCCTTTAAAACCATTTGAAAACATTTTTCACCTTTGAATTTTCAAGAAGTCACCACTTCTGATCTTTCCACAAAGTTTCATGGCTGTGGCTTTTATAGTTTGGGAGAAAAAGTGCTGTGACCTACAGACGGACAGACAGACGGATGTGAATGCAATAGAGTTTTGTATTAAAGTAAAAAACACTAATGAAAATGATGATAGGATCCCACTAACCGAATTGAACAGCTCACTTGCTTACATGACACCGATGATCACAATAGTTATGATCACTGTGAATGGTCTTCGAGCTCTTGAAACGTCAATGATAATGCACTTGCACTTATTGCCAATTTCTGCCCATGTACTGATTGTCACATCACAAAGTTTGCAAAATTGAATGATGAGAATTGTACTTTTAATGAATAGAATCCGGCTCGGCGGACCCAATCTTTGCGCGTTTCAATATATTTTTAGAAAAATGCGCTGTATTAATATTATTGTCAATGTGATTGTTTTATTCCACACTGTTTAGCCGCTTGCAGTTATTCTTTAATCGAAACTCTTGAATTAAATGTAACTTAATCAATTATTTCATAATTTATTAATTGGCACGTGACTAAGCAATTGAACAAAAACTTGGGAAATTAAAAGCATTATTTTTCGCCCAACGGCTTGATTAGTTATGTGACCAATTTAAGTGTTCACGCTATGATCAGTGACGACTGTACTTTCTTTGTTAGTGTTGATATCGATGACGACTTATAGTTGAGATTAGGTGTGCGCTGTTGGCAAATTGCTTGCGTTTGTTGGTTATCGTTTTAACACTCATGACCTACCTTCCGTTGAAAGAAACTGCTTCCAACAAATTATTCTCTGCATGTGTCGCCTTAGCTTTTTCCCATTTATGTTGTAGTAGACTTTATAAGTTGATCATGATGATTCTTCATTCTTGCTGTCATCCTCGATGTCGATTGGTAGTGGTGCGATCTTCGTTGCTGATCTGGTAATGATACTATCGATTGTATTGATGGATATTACTAAGGTTTTTTGTCACTTTCTTGGTGTGTCTGGACTGTGCAGCCTAATCGCCATTTTAAGGAGGCAAATTATCTTTCTTGATAATGACCAGTGCTCCAGCCTTCAGATCAGTTGGTTCATCTGTTTTCCATTTTATTCGCTGTTATATCCCGTGCAAATATTCCCTTTGCCACCGCTGCCATAATTGTTGGACCATGTGCTGAAGATGTTGATATCACCCCAACCGATCTATTGGCACGTCTTGTACATCAGCTTCTGGTAGCGCCTTTAATGAGGAATGAAGTGAGGAAGTGTGAAAGGGTTAAGGGTATGAGATCATTGGGATCCTTGAACAATGGATATAGTGGGCGTGAGCTTCAGTTCTTGTTACATTTCTTTGTATTTTAATCAAGCTTCACCGATAACAGGTTTCAAATGGAATTTTACTGATTTGAGCGCACTTTCCTACAAACCGTCAAAGTGTGGGGAATTTGGTGCATTCATGTGCCACAATATTCGCTCCCTTGATGCATAAAAAGATATTTCTGATTGAAATGATTTATTTGTTAGCAAACAAATTAAGTTCCTAAGCTAATACCGAGCACTGACGAAATTTAAACCATTATCAGAATATATACGCTAGCAACAACCGCGACGCGTATAAATCGACGCAAACAATTCAGGAAGACATCAGTACTAACTCTACATGAACCGCCTTGTTTACGAAGCATATGAAGATGCATATATATGCGTTGATGGTATCGCCTTGAAATATAATAGACTGACATAATCCACAACTCATACGAAGAAGGGGCGTGTAGGTGTTACTCGACTGGATGGTAAATTTTCCATTATATACTTTGCAGTTATACCTTGATGTCGAGTGCACGAAATGCATTTTCAACACCCTCCTTATCATAGATCGTGCGGCTATTGGCCAATACTTCATGCGTAGTTGTGAAATTACTGCGTGGTTGCTAGCATGCAGTAGGCGTTTGTGTTCTCTTTCAATTGATAACCAAGTAGCGCGGTGATTTGTTGGCAATATGATTGGATATTTTTGCTTAAAGTTTATGGAAGCATGCTGTAACCTTCCACCAAACCTATATAGCCCTTGAGTGTCTATAAATGGGGACAAGAATATCAACCTGTTATGTATTTCCAGTTGACCATTTCTTTTTATTATTTTTATTTCGTTTGAAAATGATTGTTGTAGGGCTAATTTCAAAAGACACGTTTCGGCGTCTTGTAGTTCTCTGGTAGTTGGCAATTGACCGTCCTCATTTTTGAAGGAGTACGGCCCGATGACGCCACTAGCTCACAAACCGCACGATACAGTCACTCTTTGTGGATACATTGACTTTTCAGCAACCACTCGTAGATTCTCATGTACTCAAATGTGGTAATTCTGCTTGTTAACGAATCCACTGAGGCGAAAGTGTGCCTCGTGGCTGAAGATGATTTTCTTTATAATGTCACTATTCCCTTCTGTCTGTTTAACCAACCATTCGGCGTATTGCCGATGCTTGAAATGGTCAGTAGGCTTCAGCTCTTGAGTCGATTGAAGCTTGTTAGCATATAAATTTAAGTCTTTATTCGAAATTCGCATCAGTGATGTTCGTGAGATGTTCAATTGTGGGACACGATGACGAGCCAAGGTTGACAGCTCTTTTGCCATACTATAGCGAACAACAGCAATGTTTTCTGCATAACGAACTGAGAGAGCATGCACAAGTGATTTCTTATTTCCTACAGACCTGGTTTGCTGAAATTTGTGCACAATTCTCCCGATCGTGAACACATTTGGTCGATTATACTGACCAAAAAAATCGCGAAGTGCACGAAATGCATTTTGATTTGAACGCCCATATGCGTGAAAGGCTTCAACAACCTTCACGCGCTGCTCAATTGTGTACCTCTCTATGACTGAATTTGTCAAATACTGAAACAAATAAATGTCAAATTAAATTGAGCAAAAAACTTGACGTTAAACTGTGACTTACAGTCGTGCATAGTTGGACCACAGTTTATAGTTACTGATGCAATGAGCCCAAAAGGGTCAAATATTTGTGTGGTTTGTGAAAGAATTGTCCGTTTTGTGATTCTTGTGTTTGCTAGTGATATGATGGTGATGCTGAGGTCATGTTTGTCAGTTGCCCACTTTAAACCCAATATTTTTGGATTTTTACTGACTCCTATCGCGATTTCCGCAGCACGATCTTCCTTTATTGCTTAACGGTCATTTGAAGCCCATTTTCTAACTCAAAACCACCACTCGCTAGTATTGTGGTTAACCTTTCCTTGATTTCTCTTGCTTCGGCTAAAGTATCTGTTATAGTGAACAGATCATCAAAATAGAAGTCAGAGATGATGATGTTGCTGAGTTGAGGATTCGTGATCTTGGTTTCTTACCCTATTTGTCGCAGACACCATTTCGCAGGGAATGCTCTAGCTCTAGTGCCAGACGTTACATTATTCAAGTCATAAACGTATACTGGCTCCGATGGATGACTTCGCCACAAAATTATTTGATAAGCAAGGAATGCTCTAGCTCTAGTGCCAGATGTCACATTATTCAAGTCATAAATTTGTACTGGCTCCGATGGATGACTTCGCCACAAAATTATTTGATAAGGTATTTCGTTTTCCTTTACCAAAATTTGTCCATACATTTTGGTGACATCAGCAGCGATAATGTATTTGAGCTTACGAAATTGTAGTTAAATGCATATAAGTTCCTCCTCGATTTAATGATCTGGGTGCTGAGTATCGTTTGAGATAATCTAGATGTGGTTTTTGCAGACCCATAAAGTACAACCCACAGTTTAGTCATCGTACTCTAGTGCTTGAAAACTGCGTGGTGCGGCAAATAGTACCCTGGCTTATATTCAGCAAGTTCCTGTCGCGATGTCTTGCGCACATAGTTTAAGGTTGCATACTCTTCCATGAATGGTGTGTATTATTGTTTAAGGTCTGAGCGCTTATTGAATTCTCATTCCATAGATAATAATCGTTTGTGTGCTATATCATATGAGTTACCTAACTGATTTTAGTGATCGTTAAGTGGTAGACTAAAAGTGCTGTTGCACCGCTGCGTGTTGTTGTTTCTTCCATCACTCAAAATTTCTCAACCTGTTTATGTAGTTCTGAGTAACTTACCACGTTACATGAAGCTAGGGTGACCAGACGTACTATTTTAATAGTACATGTACTAATAGTACATGTACTATATTTCAGCTTGATGTACTAGTGCACTATTTTATTTTTAAAATAACACAAATGTACTATATTTTTGACCACGTACAAAATGCCGCAATTTCCCGAAAATTTCTGCAAAATGCAACATTTTTTTCCACGTTTTTTATCATTATCTATAAACTAAGAAAAGTCAGCAACTCTGGAGGACGTATTTACTGATGCAAACGATTTGAAATTGGCGCATTTCAGTCGACGTAACAATACGCAACTTGGTCAGCGAATGCCGGATTACAAATCACAATTCACAAGCCTTGTCTCTTCATGGCTCGCGCGCGTGTGGGTGTAAGTGCGTGTACTGTCCGTGCAACTCTGTGTCAGTGAAAAGGGCGTTTGTTTTGCTTACGTTCCGGCAAAAACATTCAGAATGTCGCGACGAAAATGTCACGTTCCTGATTTATTAGGAAAACAAGAAAGAAAATACTCCTGCTACCGTAAGACCGACAACGATACAGTTGCAGAGTGTGTTGTTTGTAGAAAGAATGTTTCTGTTGCTAACAGTGGTAAGTGGTAACTTATTTTCTTTTTTCTTCTTTTTTCTGATGCGTATGGAACCTACTGCTTCTCTTTTTCTTTATTTTTCGGTTTTGGACTTTGGTCTTTGTTAAATAAAAATTAAAAGTTTCTAACTAATGCCTCTCAGATCCGATACTTTTCATATTGAAATATAATGGGTTTGTAGTCCACAACAGAATTTTTTTGCGATTGTCAGGGACGACTCAGTTGGACCAACATCTCAATACCAAAAAGCATAAGGAAAATGTCCAATAGAATTCAACGACAAGATCGGCAGCCAATTTCATGATACCTCGATTCACCCGTTTAGAAGAGAAAATACATGCATGCGAAGGAGCCCTCGCATTTCATGTCACCGTGCATCATCAATTCTTCCGTTCCTAAGACTGCACATCGGTTTTGCTTCGTGAAATTTTCGGGGATTCGGAAATCGCGCAAAAAATGACATGTGCCCGAACCAAAACTGAGGCCATTTTGTGCAATGTGATTGCACCTCACGTGATTGAAAACGTCGATAATCAACTGGCGAGAGCTTTATATGTCAGTATATCTACAGACGCAAGTAACCACGGCCATATAAAGTTGTTGCCAATCGTTGCCCAATTTTTCGATTACACCCAAAAAGGAATCCAAGTTCGAATGTTGGACCTCATCGAAACGACAAACGAAAAAGCGGACACTATCGCAAAAGCTCTCGAAAATGTTGCTGATGGCCATGTTATCAAACCAAAACTGACATGCTACACTGCTGACAACACGAATTCTAATTTTGGTGGTCTCAATCGTGGAGGGAGCAACAACATCCACGCCATCATAAAGAAGGATATCAATCCTAATATCCTCGGTATCGGCTGCTCAGCGCACATCCTTCACAATTCGGACCAGCATGGCTTAAGTCGATCTGGATTTTTCGATATCGATTCGCTTGCCTTCAAGATTTATCAATTTTTCTCGATTTACACTGTTCGGACTGAGACACTCAAAGATTTTTGTGATTTCGTCAACATAGCATATAGAGATCTTCTTTATCGCTGCAAAACTCGGTGGCTGAGTCTTTTGCCAGTTGTCAAACGATTATTGTCTATGTTCCCGTCACTGAAATCGTATTTCTTGTCTGAAGAAAAACCCCCGAAGATGCTTGAGAACTTTTTTTGTCATGATTTCGCGGAATGTTATCTTTTTTCCGTACATTCCTTGATGTCCGTTTTCCATGACAAAATTAGAAAATTAGAGCAAGAAAATAACAGAGTCGTTGAGATTCTCAATATTGTTGATGATGTGGCTCAATCGATGCGTGACAGAATTGTACACAAATTTCTTCCAATTCCTGTCAGAAAAACTCTGCCGGACCTGAGAGCCGAAGGGAAAGATAGGGAATGCGATGACTTCATTCAAAATATGATGACTGTCTACGAAGAAGCTGAGAATTATTTGTTGAAATGGACTGCATCTCTGTCAGAATTTTGGGTAAATTCACTATTGATTTCATGAACTTATGTATGTTGGAAGATATGATTTTGAAATTTAGGTATAATATAGCATAGCTCATCCAAGTATCATTCCAGATTTTCCAATGTCTGGATTTCAAAATGGAATGCCTATTGATCTACGAATGCATTGAGGACACCGTTGACTATCTGGCGGGAAAAGGAGTTCAGATTGATGATACTAAAATTTTCGATCAAACCATGAACTTGATCAGGTTCATAGAGAAAAAACAGTCTACTGCCGATCTCGAATTTTTTAGAAAAAATTGTAATGATAAAATCTGTGAATTCTTCGCGTCGAATTCATGCACTGACTGTTTTACTAAAATTTAGAGGATCGCATCATTTTTTTTCTCAATACCAGGTCACAATGCGAACTGTGAAAGAATTTTTTCTTTGATAGAGGCTCAATGGACAAAAGAAAGGAATAGACTCAGCGTCAAAACTGTGCGAGATATTGTGTCCGTGAAGTTCAATTTCAAACAATTTTCTTGTTCCGAGTTTTACAAGTATTTGTTGCGACCAGAAAATTCCAAACTTCCCAGACAAATTGGTGACTCGCGAACGTACTGACTTTTTCATATTCGCAAACTGTCATCTTTTTCTATAACTGTACAGTACTTTTTTCGATTTTTGTGAATAACTAACGATCTAACATTCGAATTAGGAAACCTTAAATGTCGAATGTGTGTTACGACGATCCCTGCGATCGGTACAACATCACAATAAAATAACGAAACAATTTATTAGGCTTATTGTTTGTACCCTTCACTTTGAAAATACTTCATTTCCATTTTTCTCGACCTATATTTAGTAGACCCACGTTGTGTCATCCTGTCAATGTTGCCAGATGCAATCCATTCCAGTTTTGTTTTTCGAAAGATTATTTGCCCTTTATTAATTTTGACTTGACCGATACATAGAAGCTCCCAGAATAGTTCAGCTCCTATAAGCATGTCAACTGGTCGACCCTAGTCAAAGTGTGGATCAGCGAGGATCATACCCGATCGAATCTTGATGGTCCTTTTATCAATTTTTATGTTTGGCATATTGTCGTAATTTTTGGTGCAATGAGGAAAGTTATTGTGGATTTGAAGCCAGACTTTTTGGACATGAACATTAATAAAGCTTTATATTGCAAGTCAATTGTTCTTTGGTAAATCCCAGAAATTGTGGTTTTTGACGGCATTTTCGCTAATATTAAACGATTACAAAAGCCTTGGGTTACAAAAGGGACTTGTAACCCAGAATCAAGTAGGGCGTGACATTCGTGGATATTTTCAACGTGACCTTATACATCAATTAAAGTTGTACCGCAATATTAATCATTCTCACTCACAATAAAATAACAGAAATGCTTACGGTACTCTGCTGCATAAGCCAAAATAATCGCCGCCGATAGTCTCATTCGTCCGAAATGCCTTGCTGTAGTTGAGTTGATCGTGGTCACTTTTTTAGTAAAATTATTCAGAGCTTTCAGTGGTGTTAATACTTTTCAAACTTTTATTAAGTTAGAAAAGGCTCTGAAGCGCAAAGCCCCTATAGCGCGAGGTCCTTATAGCGCGAGGCCCCTATAGCGCGAGGCCGTAGGCAATTACCCACGCCGCCACTCTACAAGAGACATGAACGAATCACAAAATTTAATCCAATTTGACAAATGACCGTCAAAAGTTGGGTCCAATAGGTAATCTTTTGACAAATGATGATGAAAATGAGTGAGGAGGTAATGACTTAAAAGCGTTTCCCTGTAATGCTGATGTACTAGGAGTATCATCAATTAATACCTTATCCAATGAAAAAAGTTGGTAATACTCATTTTCAAATTCATCGTGTTTAAGAGTTTCTGCGGTTAATGTATTTGTATCGTCAATCGCTATATTCAATTCAATTTCCTCTTGAATTTCATCAAATTAAGTGCAGAGGATTTCGAACTGCATCAGCCTCTAGCGAATCTCGACAATCTTTTCATTATTTTCCGAGTTCGTAGTGAAATGCTTAAATCTGGTAAGTTTTGGTTTAATCGCACGATGCTGATAATTAAATGAACCGACTGGCTTGATCATTATGAGATCAAAATTTGTAGACAAAAGAAATAAAAATATTGATAGGATCCCACCAACCCATGTGCTTGCATGACGACGATGTTCCCACCGATCATTTGACGCTCACAATAGTCATGATCACTGTGAATGGTCTTTGAGTTCTGCGAGCGTTAATGATAACGCACTTGCACTTACCGCCAATTTCTGCACTTGTACTAATTGTCACTTCACAAAGATTGCAAAATTCAAGGATGATAATTGCACTTTTCTTGAATAGAATCCGGCTCGCTGGACCAAATGTTTGCACCTTTGAATGTGTTTGAGAAAAATGCGCTGTATTAATGTTATTGTCAATTGTGATTGTTTTATTGCACACTGTTTAACCGCTTGCAGTTATTCCTTAATTGAAACACGTAAACTAAATGCAACTTAATCAATTATTTTTTAATTTTTTATTTGGCTTGCGACTGAGCAATTGAACAAAAACTTGTACCACTAATAGGATTATTTTTCGCCCGGCATCTGCAAGTGAATAGAAAGTCGGCTTGATTAGTTGTGTCACCAATTTTTGTGTTCATGCTGTGATCAATGATAACTGTACTTCCTTTGTTGGTATTGATATCGATGACGAATTAAAGTTGAGACTGGGTGTGCGTGTGTGCGTAGTTATCATTTCAAAATCTGTGACCTTAACATATATTAACTTAGGCATATCGCATGGTAACAATAATTGTTAAATCAATATTACAATAGTCTAGTCTTCTTCCGGGTATGGCGAAGGCAGTGAATTGGCGGAGCTTCTTCTGTTCCGGCCACTGCTAATGGGCGGACTTGATGTTCAACGTGGACAGATACTTGGTAAACTACTTGTGTAGTTTTTCCAAGGTGGCTGATATGTAGGGCAGGGGGTAAGTATGTTGTTCTTCCGTGTGTTTATTGACTTTGCGCAAGTCTAAACAAAACCAGTAGTTTCCATCTATTTTCTTCACCAATAGTATGGGCGAGGACCAGCCACTAGAGGAAAGCTCAACAACACCCAGTCTGAAAAGTCTTTTCAGGTGATTGTAGAACATTTCCTCCGTTTCTTCGGAAGGGCGTGTACAATTATCAGCCACATTTAAAAAAAACTTGCATTACAAGTTTAGCCAGTTGAATATAATTTTCTTTAATCGTGAAATATTGTCAATTTCTGACCGCGATCGTAAATTATAAATGATATATCTGTAATAATTAATATAATTCAGAGTCAAATTATTATTAATTGCCATGCAATTTTCAAATTTTTTTTTACTTTTAATAACTCCAAATGTAGGTACTTGAGCAATCGCATTTCATTCGCCGATTTCCTTTTAGTGCGTGCCTGGATCCCATCAATCTCTAATACTTTCATAATTTTCTCCTTAGTAGTAAGAGTTATGATAACACTTTACTTACATTTTTTCATGGTTCATTGGACATTATATTTGCCGTGTAAATTTGCTTTTTCATTCATCAAAGCTTATCAACACACTTGAGAGCAATTGTTGAAAGGATTGTTAAGTGCTTTCTCAACTTCTTCCGATTATGATTGCGATAATT
Source organism: Odontomyia ornata (assembly GCA_963969285.1). Taxonomy (NCBI): domain Eukaryota; kingdom Metazoa; phylum Arthropoda; class Insecta; order Diptera; family Stratiomyidae; genus Odontomyia; species Odontomyia ornata. The sequence continues at coordinate 52,850,269 of OZ017740.1, read as the reverse complement.
TCCCAAACGGAGACCAAACATGCTCCTTTCATGTTTATTATCAAATTATTTGCATTTCATTAAACTTTCATATTTTACATTTTCTATTTTCATTCATATGTCATCATAACTCATTCACACGAAAATGGGAAAATTTAAAAGAAAAATTTATGGTAGTCGGGATTTAGTGGCTACTCTGGAAACGATGACTGTGATTTAACAATTGCATATAGAGGAAGGAAGAATGGTAACTGGCACTCAATTCAAATCGAAGAGTGTTTACACGAACAAACCGGATGGCAATCTGGAACCTATTCAGGATCATCCAATTATCAAATTGCCAGGAGCAAATTGGATGTTGGCTGTGGATGGACACTAAGAACTTGGGTAACCTAGACACATAAATTAGTAGTCAGTCGGCAATCGATTACCAGCTGCTGTATAATAACAATGTAAATGCATGTTCGAAGGTGATTTATTTATACCGAATTAATTTGAATTACGCTAGTAGATTAGGACAATTCACTAGTAAACAAGGACAATTGGTACTAGATTATTAGAATTGGCTGTTTTTATTAAACCTTGCTTGCTTCCTTTAAATGGAAAGCTGAATAACTGTTTAAACTTTCATAGACAAATCCTAAGGGATGTTATCCGACTATCTTTCCGAATCACCGATTTTCCGAGGAAACTTTGAAAAAGTCAAGAATAATCCCAATCCATATTTATCCGGCTCTTATCTTGTCTAATTTCGTGTGCCCAAACAGCTAAGCCAACCTCCAACGCAAAGTCAATTCCAATACACAAGGATATTATTTAGGCATAAAACTCCTGTCAACATGTCCTGTTTTCTTTACAATCGCTTACTTGAGTCTGTCCCGTTCCGCTCAGACGTCCTTTATCAGCTTCATATGATACAACTGTATAAAAGACCGAATAGGGAAAAAAAAAACATCTCAATTGACAAAATGGAAATCGAGGTAAATCCCTCGCTTGCCGAAATCCTTCAGATAAATAAGTTTCCGTGATAAGAAAGCATTAGCTATCCTTAAAAACGAAAAAGATAGGAAAGGAAACAACGATGTTGTGTACGTTTCAAGAATGCTAAGAGGTCTATCCAAATGTCTAATATCGAATGGTAGACAGGTCCTTGTGATGAAGAATAGAAGGATCACTTCTATTTCTCGATTTTCATTTGACTTGGATTCTTTTTCTTTTGCGATATGTTATCGAGATATAGAGCAAGTCAGACATAAAGACAAACAGACCGATAGAAATGGAAGAGTAGTAAGTTTTTTGATTATTAGGGAAATTTGCTTTATTGGCATATTAGAGAGGATTCAATTTGTTTGGTTTTTATGCAGTTCAATCTAGAGTGTGGCAGAGACAAATGAAAAACCTCTATTTAAAGTTTTTCTTTAATATTTGAACTAATTTCATGCTTCTCGGAAACACTTTTCATCTAGGAGTATTTCTCACCACATATCAATGAAAATAAATGAAAATGTCTCACATAAATATTTTAACGTCTCCAAATCTATTCTACAGGAAGGTATTTTCAATTGGTGTAATCCTGAATTATTAAATCTTTTGGGAAATATAAGTTTCGTGGTAATTCATTGAAGCTCTTCTCCATCTGAGCGTTTCTATGCAACTCTTGCCTGAATCTCGTGTAGCATAAATCTGTGGTCTCAATGGGATTTTCATGATATACTATTGCAATAAATTTTAAGGCATCTATTCCTTTTTTGGGTAGAGGAGTTATGTGATAACTATCGCACAGAAGTGCCATAGTGTCATATATTATATAATGAAAATTCCAATGACAGTTGTTGTAATTTGAAAGTAAAGTGAATAGTTCTATTTTGTGGTTAGTTTCAAGCTTTAGATGTGGTAAAAGTATGCTCAAGTCGAAATATGAAATTGCATTAATTTTTCGTTCCATTATTATCATCTCCATCTTCTTTAGAATCAATATTAAAATAATGGATTTCCGAAGCGTATTATTACCTGATTTGAACCTTCGTAGTAATCAAGCAGTCAGACAAGCAAACTGCTCGAAAACCTTCCTTTTTAGAAAAATATTTAATTATTTACATTCATAATCGTAATTTGTAAAAAAGTTTTCTTTCTTATTATTATTCAATATAATTGTATATCACATTTAATAATAATAAGAAATTATTATTAAATGTAATTTTATATCAAACTCCGCCATAGACGGTCCCAAGCCCATTTGAGAAAGGAGGCGGGCACCCCTTGTTTCCCCAACCCATAGCTTCCATGATCCCTCATCCCAAGCCCCCCAACTAAATGGTAGTAAATGCTCTCGGGGTGCACATTGGGTTTACTGGTTCCCCAATAATGTAATATTAAATGTCAAGAAATGCTCATAACTGTAAATACATCTACAGCTCTGCTACTAAATCCTGCTTACACCTCCTTTGTGAGGACGCAAGAGGGTGAAGGCGTATCTTCCGCGCCTGATAACGGAATCAACGCAATAACCATGCCGCCAGAATGGAGGTTGGGTGACGGGCTAGCTCCCCGTCCCTGGAGAATCTTTAATTGTTTCAAAACCTGCAGATAGGCCTCGGAATGGATTGGACTCACGGCAACGACCTCACAAACGAAAAAAGGACTATGGCATTGGATCTTGAAATGTCAGATCACTCAATTACCCTGGCGCTGTTAAGGAAATTTTACAACAGGCCAGTCAATATCAATTAAAAATACTGGCAGTCCAGGAAACGATTTGGACTGGAAACGACATTCAAGATATGAGATCGCACACAATATTTAAAAGTGGGAAGTCTACTGGAAAACGAGAATTTGGAGTGGCCTTCATTTTGGATAGGGAGTTCAAATCACACGTTATTGATTTCAAGGTGGTCAATGAACGGTTGTGTGCGATCTGTATAGCAGCGAAACTCTTCAAAATCTGGCTGATTAATGTTCGCGCCCCGACCGAAGGAAAGGACGAAGAAACGAAGGAATCGTTTGTAGCAACCACGGAAGTCACCGCAGTTGCAGACATTAAATATTTAGCAGAGAGGTGTGTAGCCCGGGGTGGCATACTGAGGCCGGCTAGCGCTCAGTCGTGTCGTGGGTCTTCCGGGACACCCTCTGCTCGTGCTGAGCCACCTTACATAAAAACTAGCACAAAGGGAAAAGGATGGGAAAGGGGGAGGTCATTCTGAGAAATGAAAAATATGGCTTTTACTGTAACATGGCCGTTTTTTTATTCACAAAGAAATAAACAAATTTATATCACAAAAAATCTCCAAATTATCAATTTCAATAAAAACAAGAAAAAAACAAAGGACCCCTTTAAGATTTAACGTACGGAAGAAAATAATCAACTATAATCTTTTATATGAAGGAAAACACAAGGAAAAAAAACGAGCTTGATGATGAGATGTTGTTAATATAATAGGAAAATAAACCAAATAAATACTCACACTACTCCTCGTTGATCTCCGAGCGCTCGGCGATGACAAAAACAAGAGTGTGGGGCCACTAAAAATCTAACTTTAAATTAACTCGAAAATTCAAACAATACTAGAAAATCAAGGAGCACCCTTATCGCCCTCTCCAACCCGTTGTTCTGGCTTACATGCAGAAACGAAAACTTTAATTCTGGGACCTGGCTCTCTTCGAAGTCCAACAAAACAAAGTTTTTTTTCTTGCTTTTCTGTTTTTTTTTTTTTTTTTTGGAGAAAGAATCACTCTCGACACTTAATTTTTATTTCAACTAGTTTGACTTCAAACTCGCACCAACTTTAATCCCGGAGGCCAAAGCCAAAAATTCTTCTCACTCACTAATATTTCCACATGGATCATAAGTTATTCCACAACGAATGTAATTTATTTTGCCCTGCCTCACACCAAAACTTTCGCCACTCAACTTCACAACTAAATTATTCCTATTTCTTCTTCCGTCACGAAAAAATTAATCCCCGTTCACTTCAAATTCAGATCTCTGTATTTATTCTCACTTCTGCTGAAATTCTCAAATCCAAAAATTCACTTCACTTCACTCATAGCAATTACTCTTTTATATTTTTTTCCAAATGTTCACTTCCTTTTTTCCCAATCTTAAAACCCTCCAAAAATCAATTTTACACACCCTTATCTTCTCCAAATCAAAATCTGACCCCCCCATTCCAACCACTTAATTTTCACCTTCCACCTTCATCCCATTCGATCCCGCAATCCCTTTTCTCAATTACCGCTGCCGCATCTGGGTAACGTAATCGAAGTTCATTACACTTCGATTCCGCTACCCACACATTTTTGTTCCCGTATCGACAATCACAATAGTATCCATTGACTTGCATATATGGCAATTTACATCCCCAAGAATCGCTTGATTGAATGTAAAGTGCCACATATACATTACGAAAACTATTGATTTTGCCGATACCCCAAAAAGAATACTTCCATGCGCCCGGGAGAACTTGAACTCAGGGTTCCAGCAGACCCAAGATCGAGGACTCACGACGCAGCCAATGGTGCCGTGGATGGTCGATCTCCCATTCATCTCATAAGCAACTTCAACGATGCATTTGGGCATGAGATTGAATTTTGTTAGTAATCAGTGAATTCATTTTTGTTAGTATAAAAAAAAATAAAATTTGTTAGTGGGAATGGAATTAGTTAATGTTAAGGAAGGAATTAGGTTTTGTTAGGGAAAATGAATAGAATGAAATTTTGTTAGTGGGAATTAATAAATGGAACGTTATTAGTGGGAAAATTGAAATTATTAGTAGGTATTATTTTTTTTCGTAGTTGTTAATAAGGAAAAAGGGTAGTATTGTGATGATGGGGGAGTAAAACTTAAAGGAAAAATGGAAAAATGTAAAAAAAAATAAATAAATTTATAGGGGAAAAGGTAGAGTTGCCCAAAGGGAGGTGGAAATATTACGGCGGCCGTTGAAGTTGCGAATGGGAGATAGTCGGTACGCCGGTATTCGCAACACATTTTACAATCTTCTGGAAAGACTGGTCGACTCATTGCCCACAAACGACACAAAAATTATTCTGGGGGATTTTGACGCTAAAGTTGGCAATGAGCTATCTCATTGGAGAACGACTGGAAGATATAGCCTCCACGATGAAACAAATGACAACAGCCAGCGCCTGATTGACTTTGCATGTAGCAGAAATCTAGTCATACGTTCGACTTGCTTCCCACATCGACGCATTCATAAAATAACCTGAGTATCACCGGATGGCAATACGCAAAACCAGATCGATCATGTTCTGATCCAACAACGTTGTGCCTCGAGCATACTTGACGTCCGTACATACCGAGGAGCCAATTGTAACTCAGATCATTACTTGATCAAACCAAACTATTGATATCGTATGTCAAAAGCATATTCAGCGAAGACCAGCCCGCTACAGAAATTTGACATCTAAACGCTCCAAACGGCGTCTGTGGCTGAAAATTTCACGGAGACCCTCGATGACCAGCTGGCTCCCATCTTATCAGACACATCGTTAAAGACGAGCAACGAGCTCTGGATGGAAGTGAAAGCGACTATCAGAACCGTGGCAGAACAGACGATCGGACATCAAGCCCGGCGCAGGAGGAATGATTTGTTCGATGATGAGTGCCAGAGTGCGTTAGCTAATGAATCAGGCGTACAGAGAATACGTAGGTAAAAAAACCAGGACGCAGTGAGAACACCATGAAAATCTCAGTAGAGTCGCGAATAAGATAATTAGGATTAGGAAAAGAAAATACTATGAGGACCAATTGAGAAGTATAGATGTAGGTTTAGCGAGTAATAACACAAGACAAGCATACAAAGTAGTAAAAAGCCTGAAACGTAGTTATCAGCCCAAAACCACGCTCTGTCGTGATGACAGCGGCAATATAATCGCTGATGCAATCAAGATTAAGGAAAGATGGGCAACATATTTCAAGCACCTCCTTTATCCTCATCACAGCTCCAGAACATCGGAGCCTATAGATGCTTGCAGAGAGCTTCCATTGGCCCCACTAACTCTGGATGATGTTTGTTCCATCAGCAAAGCCCAAAAGAATAATGAAGCGCCGGGCATTGATGAGATTCCAGTAGAGCTCATCAAATATTGTGGAGGTAGTGTTCATCAAGCTATTCACAAACTCATCCAGTATATTTGGCAACAAGAACATATGCCAAAAGAGTGGAGCCAATCAATTATATTCCCTATCCCCAAAAAGGTGACAAGCTATAGTGCAAAAATTACAGAGGCATATCACTACTTTGTACGATGTACAAAATATTTTTTAAAATCTTGGTAAATTAAATTGGATCATACGCCAACAGTATTATTGGGAGTATCAAGGTGGTTTTAGGGCAGGAAGATCAACAACAGACCAATTGTTCACAGTCAAGCAGGTACTTGAAAAATGCTGGGAATTCAACATAGACGAACACAAAATTTTTGTTGACATCAAACAAACATACGACAGTATTGATCGTAACGTACTGTACCAAATAATGCTTAGTTTTGGCATCCCAGCCAAATTAGTCCGTCTTACCAAAACGACAATGACGTCGACGACCTCCCAAGTCCGCATCAATAACCAACTCACCGATGCCTTTGACACAAATATCGGACTAAAGCAGGGAGACGGGCTGGCCCCATTGCTACTCAATTTGGCTTTAGAGTACGTCATACGGAAGCTACCTGTCGATACGCGAGGTACATTACTATTCAAGTCAAGCCAAGTAGTGGCCTATGCGGACGACATCAACATTCTGTCACGGTCACTAACAACTGCCAAGGAACTCTTCCTGAAACTCGACAGCGAAGCAAAACTAGTAGGGCTACAAATCAACGAAAATAAAATAAAGCTCATGACGCAGTTGAGGAAAAATACCCCAAATACACAAAATATCACACTTAGCGAATACAGTATTGAAAATGTAAGCAAATTTGTGTATTTAGGCGCCAAAATAACGAAAACGGCCAATGAAAGGGACGAAATACGCCGAAGAATACACCTCGCAAATAAAATATTTTATTCAGTATTGACAATCTTGAAGACCAGCTGCATACACAGAAAAACAAACTCCAAGTTTACAAATTTGTGATAAGACCTGTGTTATGCTATGGGTGTGAAAAATACACCCTAACCCTAGCATCCGCAAATATATTGAACGCCTTTGAGCGACGGGTTCTGAGGCAAATAATCGGAGTGAAGCTAGACGGGGACCAATGGTGAATTCGATACAACTATGGGCTGTATGAAATTTTTGGACAAACCGGAGGTCTCAAGGATTGTAAGACTGCGGAAGCTGCAATAGGCTGGACACATGAATCGTATGGATGAACAACGGATACCCAAGAAGGTACTCGTAAGGAGAACTGAAGGCCGGTGGCCGGTGGGGAGACTGAGGAAACGCTGGTCTGACTCGGTCGACGAAGACAGTTCATCGGTGCTCGGGTTTCGGAATTGGATGACGCGGTCAACGGGCCGAGACAGTTGGTGGCGCTGTATGCAGGAAGCGAAGGCCCGAAAGGGGCTGTAGGGCTAAGAAGAAGAAGAAGAATTTAATATCAATTTTTCTTTTATATTTAATTTAAATGTTTCCCTTTAATTATATTCTTCATGAGATCCAATTTTTATCTTGACTTCAGTTAAATTTTGTTTTTAAAAATTTTAAATCTGCCACATAAAATTTCGTGTATGGGAACGCTGATCTAGTACAGCCAACGATGTAGTACATCACGGAAGGCAAGCCAACTGGGCTGAGCTCAGCTGAAGCGATAACCGTATACATGGGAATGAAAAGAGGAATAGCAGGAGGGCAGTCCTCCGCGAGACACTCTGGGAGTGACGAACGATTCGATCCATTCCGCGAAGATTGTGCAATTGTGCTTTGCGCGCCACTTTGATCCGAGTAAAGTAAACAAAATTAATCGACTCTAATGAATTTGCTTCTTGTATGCAAATTAACAAGCAAATGCAGGCAAAGACCGTGAAGAGTGCTATGATAGGCTGTGATTGCAAGAAAATGATTATTTGATTGGCTTCAAGTGCTTGCAAAGTGCAGTGAAATTTACACAAACAAATTACCCCATAATATATTGTCTTGTGTACAAGTGGCTCTTGATAGGATTTCTTGTATTTAATGCATGGAGCTCGGATGACAGTCTTTGCCGCTAATTGTCAATATGCAGTCCAACTGAACATATCGGTTCAAGAATGGCCAGAGTATTAAGAAGTGCTAACCATGCGATCAATGTGAACGGTGCAGAGAATTTCTTCAGTGAAAAGCTTGGGTTACTTATAAAAATCATCTTTTGTTTGAGGAATTGGGTGCGAGGGTATTCATCGGTCTCGTTATTTGATTGAAATCGAATAATCAAACGTACCGTTACGAGGTGAAGCGTATAAGCTAAAAAGTATATGATGTGATTCGGGCTTCAATAGCTGCGAATAGCTTTGATAAATCCAATTGAGTTTATTAATCTTTTTGATTCATTTTTGTTTGAACGCCTCAAATGTACTCTACTTCAGTTGATTGGGTATCGTTTTAGGGTTAATATCGTGAGACAGGTGATGAGCATGTGCACTTATTCCTAAGATGTTGAATTGAATCTTTCAAATATACTTTGTTAATTTAACATATCCTCCTACAACTCCTATTATAATATAACTAGACTTTAGGTATTTATATATCAAACTTGAATATATTTATTTTGATGACTGATCATTTTGCGAATATGATGAATATCAATGATTGATATGCGCCTAGAATTTGTTCGTTTCCTTTTCTCTATGGGGAAAATAAATGTTGCAAAAATATAATAAAAAAAAAAATTGTATTTGCGACTTTCCATTCGCGACAGTAAATAATAAATTTACAATAAATTTTTAAACATAAAAAACTCGGTTTTCATTTCGTTATATCTGACCGGATATAGGACCCGCAACGATGGCAGACTCCTCCTATATCATGGGCTAGTCATCGGGTGCGCTCCTGCGTTTTTTGCCGTTTAACAGGGGCTCTTGCCGGGTAGAGTGGCCTTTCGCTCGCGTGTTCTTTTATGGTATAGAGTTATGTAACTCGATCACATAATTCTATAACATAAATTGGCCACGTCTATATATCTCATTTGATGGAAAAATTCATGCAAATTATGTTTGTATGAGTTTTCCACTCAAATGCGAAACGTATGGCCCCGTCTACGTTTGGATCTTGATCCGGTTGGGAGGGTGCTAGGGGGCACCACCTCCATCTGGATGCCCCACTCTTAATTATAGGCCATAAGAATCTCCAGTAACGACCAAGTCCTCTGAAGTCTCTCTGCCTTCCCCAGGTCCAGTTTGTCCTTTGTATCAGCAATTTTCGACCCTTAGATGGTTACCTCCTGTTCGACTTCGGTCGACATTTATTTAGCCCCAGAAATTCGTGGTATTCAAATTTTTTTTGTAGTGAGTCTTTTTGCTGAGGGAAAGAACCCGCCCACAACACCACATTGCTAGCCTGCCAGCACATTCACGCGTCCCCAGACAAGGCCAATCTGTGCGGATCCCAACATCCTCTTCTGCTGAGGCAGCAGACCATCACTGCATCACTACATCTTCCTCTCCAGGTTTACAGCATGTTTTCAAATAAAAGTTTATTTGTAACAATTAACAATTTAACAACTGGAATTTTGAAAAAAGTGTCTCGGTTGATCGCTTAACAGGTCACCTGAGTTCAGGACAAGAAGGATTGAAACATACTTGTATAATCGTTCTCCTCTAATATAATTCTCTATCACTACATTTGCGCCAATTCACAGTCAACCTGCGGCCGTGAGCACCACACTCAGATCCAGATCCAGCGTTGAAAAAATTGTACAGCTAGCTAGCTTGGTCGTGAAATCGCTCAAATCGGGAGTAGGGTATCGGTCAGGGATGCTGATACTATTTAGATGACCACCACCATTCCCCTGTTTTCTTCCGGACTAGATGCAAGGGCGAGGCCCGTTCACTGTCAAATAGTTTGCAGATGTTCTTTTCCAACATAAAATCAAACTCCTTTCTCGCAGCTTCAAGCTTCTCCCCCGATAGCCTTTGAGCATATTCTGTAGCCGGTGCACCTTGTGTTACAATGTGGTGCTGGATTGAATGCGACACCGCTTTTTGTACATTAAACTGTCTTATTTGGTCATACTCTGTCAAAAGCTGATGATATTTATCAGTTATATCATATGTGTGGATTGATGGAACTTTCATTGCGGCCACTGATGCAAAGGTCTTTAGATTCCTTTTTTTATCCACTAGATTTCTAGCTTTTAAGTCGATTACCAGGCCGTGATGATGCAAAAAATTGGCTCCTTGGATTGCTTGTGTGACATCAGCTACTACAAAAGCCCAGGTAAATTTGCACCTGAGTCCCAATTCCACCGTCATGACTTTTGATCAGTAGATTTTTATAACTGAGATTTTCTTTTATAACGTTACCATTTGCACAGCCATTTTTTCATTCGATGCGTTTGTTGATGTAGCTAAAATCGATGAACGCAAAATTTCCATTATTTTATCGGCCTGCGCTGCTAATTTGGCAATATCCACTACGTCGCTGCCCACTAGGATTCCGCAAACATTCTCCCACTTTTGTTCACGGAACATTGTCCTTAAAACCGCGTCGTTGAATTGGTCACCGGCTAAATTTTGTAGTTTTTGTAAGAAAGGAGTCAGTTTTTCTTCTCCAATGTCAACACCACGCATGACGCGACGCAATTTTGCTTCACTTGATTTCGCAAAAGATTCTAAAATTCTCCTTTTAATCGCTTGGGAGGATTAATTATGATATCCGAAACTGCTTGCGAAGCCGAAGCCTTCAAGTTCACTATGACACATCGAAATTTAGCTTTATCCGACCCCACATGGGAAATTTCAAACGCTATATACGAACCACAAACCCGGATTATCTTTAATAAATTGCGGAATCGTAACTTTGATCATGGAATGCATGTGGATTTTAGATGGCGTGGGGCTTTTTTTGTCCATTGCGGTGTGTCAGGAGGCGTAGACATTATTAAATTTTAAATAGTTTTTGTGGAAATATTAAAAATGGCGTCACTATTTGTGTTTGGTGTCACTATGCACTTCCTAACGTCACTTTAACTTGTATTGTCTTTTTCCTTTTTCGCACGTTCAGGGTCACTACTGTGGGGTTTAGCTAAATGCAATGCGCGTTCCCCATAAAAGACGGTAAAAAACAAGTTGGAAAATAAATAATAACTTTATTAGCAAAAAAATAAGAACTGAAATTAACATGTCGAAAGTTATATGATTACACGTTTTAACTTCACGCAGGTTACAATTCAAGTGATCGTTTGATTGACAGGAGTTGTGAAATTCATTATATCAACCAAACGATTGAAGTCGCTACATCTCACCGACGGATGCGCTGAGATCGCTTGAGCGTCATCACAGATACGCACTGGTCGTGCCATCTCTCAGACTTTGCACGGACTTTTCAAACGCCCCTTAAGTTGAACAAATCTTTTTATGGATTAAAACAAGGTGCTCGTTGCTGGAACAAGAAATTTACCGATTTTTATATTAGAGTAATTTTATTGACACAAAAGTTTGGTTGATTTTGTATGTTATGTAGATGATGCTTTGATTATGTCTGCTTCAAAGGTAGAGTAAGATAAGAACGTGAAAAATTTAAAAAAAGAATTTGATATCAAAGAGTTGATTTAAAACCGGTTTTTTGGTATACAAATTTATAAAACTGAGAATTCAGCATGGCTGAGGCAATGACAAAACATTGAACAAAAAATAAATATGAGTACCGCTCACCCCTGCAATACGCCTTTTGACGCAAATGTTCAATAACTGAAAATATTGATGACGAGAAGATTACTTTTCTTTATAGAAAAGCAATACGATCATTATTGTTTTTATTTACAGCTACTAGACCACATATTGCAAACAGTGTCAATCTGTTAAGTAGACGTATTAATAATCCAAGTTTTCTTCATGTTTCACAGCTTAAAACAATAATTGAATATCTTAATAGAACTAAAGATCGATGCATGTACGAGGGCAGCTCAAATATAATCGAGACAAGTGCTCTGACATGTTTATTTGCTATCGAAAAAATTCACAGTACCTCCCCCCCCCAATTCCGATATTGTATCGAGCGTGAGACCGCACGTTATTCTGGAGAAGAATCGCACTTCGTGCTGGAATGCTTGTTCGTTTTGGGCGATAAGTGGGTTTCACGCCTTCCTCTTTAGACTACACCTTGCTTTCAGGAGTGTAATAGTGTACTCATGTCGCGTTTGTAGTGAAGATCTGCATTAAAAAACCGTCTCCCTTCACCTCGTATCGCGTCAGCAAGCAGCGACAAACTTCCAACCGCATGAATTTTCCCTCCAAATTCAACAGTTTAGAAACCCATCGTGTCATCATTTTGCGATATTGAAGGTTTTCGTGGATGATAGACTCTACACTACCAAAACTGATGCCAAGTTCAGCCGAAATGTCTCGAACATTTATCCTACGGTCCTCCAAAATGAGTTGTTCTACGCGGCGAATGTTGTCTGGTGTGATGCTCGTTCACGGTCGGTGATCATGCGGCTCTTTCTCGAGAGTTTCGTGACTATCCTTGAATGCTTCGGCCCATTTAAACACAACAACCCTACTCAGACACTCACTACCAAACCAGTTTCGCAAACGCAGAAATATTTCCGTGTTTTTAACGCCTTCCCTTCTTAAAAAAAACGAATGACATTACGTTGCGCAACGGCAGTTGGCACTCAAAATTCACCCATGGTCATAGCACACCCGCGAAATATGCACTCCCGACAAAAACTATAGCATACATTTCATAAGGGACCCAGCTATCACATACTCAAACCACGGCCTTCAAAACATATATGCGCGCGATTTACAGCGTTTGTCTCCACCATATTTGAACCACCCTCGTATAAAGTATCAAGGTCACGAAAATTTAATCGGATATTCAAATTTAGCTTTGCTGGAGATCTAGATACAAGAAAGTCCACTAGTTGCTATTGTCATGGTAACACCAATTCAAGAGCACCCGTCACGGAAGAAATCGAGAAGAGTCAGTCGCATCCCAACCATCAACCGAGTCATTGTATTTTGAACACAAAAATTGATTATTAGCAAACTGTGCGCATTAGTTTATTGTTTTCCCTCTACAATAACTCTGTTCCCAAGGTCCACCCCTGACAAAATCAGAAGTGGGATTCAAGGATGGTTTAGTGTGGATTACAAGTAAAAATTCGAATCGTGCACGTAGAACGAACGGACGTCGTCGAAAGCCATTTTTTCCTCTCCTCAGGATGTCGTGTTTAATTCTCCTACGGTTCATCTTCGAAAAGAGATAAAAGGAGAAACGTGCGACATACATACGCAAGTGGCTACACATAATTATAATAGTGGTTCGATTTCCCCTTCAGTCCGTATACAAGGGAAACGGAACGCAGCACGATGCCGGTCGAAAAGGTCAATACGCTAAACAAGAAACGACTAAAACTTGAACTTAGACTACGGAACGCCTCTGCGCAGGGGAACAAAGCTGAGCTAGCGCAAACACTTGGTGACATTCTGGCTAATGACGAAATTGAAACGGACGGGAAAATGTCAGAATTTTCGGGTGAAGATGATGTGCGTGAGTTACGTCATAAAGTGAAGGAATTGAGCGAGTTGATATGAGCTATCGTCGCCACGTTACTGATCGGGGGAAAGTTGGCAACATCGGCAACGACAGGACAAATTAATACTCAACCGATCGTAGTGGACCGAATTTTCATAACATCCGAGATGTGACGAATATTTCACCAGACTTCGACTTGTCGTCCGAATCTGGCATGTCAGCAGCGCAGTTCGTTGATCGCATTGCAAAGCTTACCGAGGCATATCAGTGGAACGATAGAGTTTTGGTGTTCGCCGTGCAAGCCTCCCTAAAGGGGCCTGATAAAATTTGGAGCGATGGTTCTGCGTGGGTTCGTGGAAGCTGGCTTGAGCTGGCTGAATCATTGAGGCGAAATTTTCCTAGCCATGAAAGTGAGGCCGATGTTTACATAAAAATGATAAATCACACCAGGAAGCCAAGCGAGACAACACAAAGTTACTTCTATGCTATGCTAGCATTGGGAAGTTGAGGTAACTTGAGCGATCACGCTATAATCCGGTATATAAGGAACGAGCTACGGCATTTATCTTTACAAAATGAGAACGCGAGCTCAATTTTCGCCACCGTCAGCGATCTTTAAGCTGACCAAGCAATTCGGAATCCCGTCAAATCCGATGTTATAATTGTCTTGAGTTGGAGCATATTTCGCTGAACTGTCCAAAACCGCAACTGAAACAAAGATGCGAAAAGTGTCAACAAACATCACAATATGACCAACGGATGTCCGGAAAGTGAAACTGCGACTGCCGTCAGTAACGTTCGTCGCATAACTTCAACAGAAAGATTTAATTCGCTTGTTAAGGAGGTTCTTCTCAACGGAAACAAAATTAAGTCCTTCATCGAGCCCGGCAGAGAAAGAGCACTCATTCAACAAACGATCACAATGTCGATGGAAGGCGTGAAGCAGGGTTTACCGATCATCCTAGAGGATTCGGAGGAGCTTCAGTAACGTGCAACCAGATGTTCGAGGCCGAAATTCAGTTGGAGGTAAGAGTCTAAATGCGAAGATTTTCTCGGTGGATGACGACTTGATCTTGGAGCCGCTTTTATCGAGGTCAATCTACTCTGCGCATCGGGCAAATGACTGATCATTGAAACGGGAACTTGTCAATTGGAAAGCGCTTTCCAAAACGCTCCACCTTTTGAGCCAACACTATCCGCCAAAGAAACGGACCAACTGTATGAGCTCATCAGTGAGCATAGAGAATGGTTCTCTGAATCACTTGCTCAGTTAGGTCAAGGCAACTCGGTGACGATGACGATAAGGTTAGCGACCTTAAAACCTGTTCAACGCGAGCCATGCCTGATGCCGTTCCCAAAGCGTGGGTGTGTTCGAGAAAAAGTAAACGAACTGCTCGAGAATGATATCATACGTCCATCATCATCAGAATATTCGTCAAAAATTGTGCTAGTTCACAAACAGAATGGTGAGAACCGTCTCTGTTTCGATTTCCGTGAGCTCAACGCTATCACTGAAAAGCGTCCGTTTCTCAAGTCATCTGTCAAGGAGCAGCTATCATTGATTACTGATAATTTATTTTACTCGACTCTCGATTTAATGCCCAGCTATTATCAAATACCAATCACAAAAGAGTGCAGGAAATACACTGCATTTGTCACGCATGCAGGCCAATGCGAATTCAACTGGATGCTTTTTGGTCTGTGCAATACACCAAGTTATTTTCATAAGGTCATTACCAAATTGGTACGACAATTGGGAAATTGAGTAGTTAGCTACGTAGATGAAGTAATTCTGCCCAGCAAGACCATGGCCGAGGGTTTAATCAAACTCCGTGAATTTTTGGTTATACTTCAAGTTGCCAGTATGACGCTTCGGCCCTCTAAGTGTACGTTTTTGTCTAAACAAATCACGTTTTTGGGTCATCAAGTCGATGAGGAGGAAATATAACCAAGAGCTGAAAAGACTAATGCAATTTGAGAGTTTCCGAACCAACGTACGTTACAAAAGTTCGAAGATTTCTGGGATTGAGCAGGTTTTTCCGCGAATTCATTGGTGATTATTCTCTAATATCGAGGCCGCTTAGACTATTGTTAAAGCAAAAGGACAATTTACAA
Source organism: Odontomyia ornata (assembly GCA_963969285.1). Classification (NCBI taxonomy): domain Eukaryota; kingdom Metazoa; phylum Arthropoda; class Insecta; order Diptera; family Stratiomyidae; genus Odontomyia; species Odontomyia ornata. Next base: position 52,834,541 of record OZ017740.1, on the reverse strand, counting down.
TTTCGTTGGTCGATGAACAACGGGAAGCATTCGAATAATTGAAATCAGTACTTTGCTGCGATCCAGTGCTCAGTGCATACGATCCGCGGAAGGAACATCAAACTCAGACTGACGCGGTCCTCATGCAATGAGACGACGGTGGCAATTTCAGACCAGTTTTCTACTACAGCCACTAGTGTAGCAAATCCAAAAGTAGATACCATAGTCATGAGCTTGAAGGTTTGGATATTGTCAAGTTGTTAGAAAGATTCCGCATTAATTTGCTCATTAAGAATTTCGAGATAATTACCGATTGCGCCGCAATTAGCACCACAAGAACATTGCTACCGCACATCGGTCGATGGTTCCTGAAGCTACAGAAACGCATGAGTAACGCAGATGTTCTAAGCAGGACTCCAAACGAACCACTGAACGAGCCAGAGATAGCATCGGGGAACATAATGCGAGTGGAAGAAAACGAAGCCTGACTTGTGCTCCAGCAAAGACAAGACGTAAAGTTGAAGGAGTTAATCGAACTTCTGAGAGGCGATATTGCGTCCGCTCAATCCAAACAGATTAAGTCAGATTATTAGCTCAAAAATGGTCAGTTATATCGTAAGAATGACCAAGATCTCAAATTCATCGTTCCGTCTGCAGTCAGGTGGAAAATCATCCAAACGTACCACGAAGACATGGGCCACTTTGATCTTGGGAAGACCGTAAATCAAGTTCAACAATCTCCTAAAATACATCAAGTCGTACATCGCAGCACGCTTAGAGTGCTGCTTTAATGAAGGAATCACAGGCAAACTCGAGGGTCAACTCTATTCGGATGAGGTGACACCTATTCCGTTCTGGACGTTACACGTTGATCACCTGGGATCTTTTTCACGCAGTCGTCGAGGTAATTCGCACATCATTGGAATATCTAATTCGTTCAGTAAGTACTTAGTTTTGAGAGCTGTCAAAACTATGAAAACAAAGGCCGTCATCGACGCATTCAGGGACCTGACGTTGTACTTTGGTCTACCTTAGCATATAATTTGCGATCGAGGCACTGCTTTTACATCACAAGAATTTGCTGACTTCTGTGCATCTAATCAGATTCAACATAATAAGGTTACCGTCAGAACACCTCGAGCGAATAACCCAATTGAACGTGCAAATCAGTCCATCTTATCATTTCTAAGAACTGCAAAAACTGATCATAAGGATTGGGATTTACAATTGCGCAATCTTCAGTGGTCTCTGAATTCGCAATGTCACTCTGTGACTCAGTTTGGCTCAATCGAGTTGTTATTCGATTATCGCCTTCGAGACGTCATCATAAATCGGCTAGTTACGCCTCTAACATCAGATGAAGTGTTTGCTGATCCAATGGAATGCGGTATGGCTAACAAATTGGCTGCAGAGCGAGCTAGCACTGAACGAGAGAAATGGATATTGATGTTCAACGCGAAACATAAGAAACCTCTTATCTACAAAGAAGAAGATCTCATCGTTCTAGACAACGTACCTGTTGCTACGGGAGAATCTCGAAAGTTAGAGCCCAAATATCGCGGGCCCTACATCATTCTAAGAGTTTTACGAAACGACAGATATCTCGTCGAGGACGTGGGAATCGCACGTCCCAACCAGCGGAAACTCTGTTCGGTGTATACGAGCGAAAAGTTATAACCGTGTATCGTCGTGAGTCCCGAACTCAATTTTTGCGATGATGCTGCGGATTCAGACACGGAGTAATGAATCGAGACGATTTAATGTCACGATAGTCGAGTGTCATGGCAACACCAATTGAAGAGCGTTAACCACAGAAGAAGTAGAGAAGAGTCAGCCGCATCCAAATCGTCAACCGAGTCATTGTATTTTGAACACAATAAATTGATTATTAACAAACGGTGCGCGTTAGTTTATTGTTTTCCCTCTACAATTATCCTGTTCCCAAGGTCCACTCCTGACCTTATGTTCTTATGTTAAATGTTGGTCGTATATCATGGGCTAGTCAAAAACAAACTTGTATCGCAGTGGCGGATTTAAGGAAAAAGGCCCGGTCGGCAAAATTTCATTAGGGTGTACACAAGAATTTATTTTGGCTCAAGTGTTTCATTGGAAGTGATAGGTATGTGTTTCAAGAAATTGATAGATATAAAATAATTTCGGTTTATTCATCGAGTATTTTGAATGTTGGATTTGTTTTTACATTGAAAACGTTTACATATTTTTGAATCCTCTTCTCCCTTTCTTCTCCGCAAAAACTTCGATAGTAGCATCCAAATCAACTTGATTTGCGACATGCTGAAATCGTCTAATGCTTCTGCACTCATTGTGGAACGTTGACGATCTTTGACTTTCTTCAATGAGCTCATTGTTCGTTCGGCGCTGGCTGTGCTGACGGGAAGTGGCAATAATAAACGCAATAAACTGCAACACTCCGGAAAACTGCTCATCAAATTTTTTTTAACGATGAAGTTCAAATATTGCAATGGACTATCCCAGTAGAATCTTTTTCTTGTGAGAAGTACAAATCTGCAAAACTGATTAACTCATACTTCAGGGCAATTGTGAAAAAAGTTGGATATTTTTCTATCACGTTGCAAACATTTTTTTCAACTTTTTTCTCATCCATGTTTTTGAAGAATTCAGGTTTAAGAAATCCGAAAAGTGAGTTTATCTCATGAAAACCTTCGGCTCTTTCTTGTAATTCGCTGCACATCCTGTCGAGAACTTCATAGTATGCAATGCGATGTTTCATTGCCATATCCAGAGGACTGTCGTCAGCTTTTTCACCGGGCATTTTTTTCGTTCGTCGGCGTCTGGTGCTCGGAAAATCCGGATTCTTCCATCCCATGTTCTCCCGTTGAGACTTTGCTTTCGACACAAAAAAATCGTACTTGCTTTCTGTGCGCAAGTTTTTCAAATTCTGCATTACATTCTCAAGACAATTTTGGGCCATCAAAAGATTCACTTCTTTTTTCTGTAATTCAACTTCAGCAACGTCGATGAATGATGAGACTGAATGCCACCACGTCAGGTTGAGTAAGAAGAGCCAATCGATCGCCGAAAGTAGAGAATTTGCGTCCATTATATCTTCTCCAGTAGCCTTTTCTCTTGATGTTTCTCGTTCTAAACAGCTGACAATACAGTCAAGATTTTGGATAACCGCTTCTACTGCTTTCAGTCGTGCAGACCAACAAGTCCCACTCAATCCTTTGATGTGGAGTCTTCGTTTTTGTGACAGCGCCTCACTCTCGAAATCTTCTAATGGCACATGAAACTGCCCACCCTGTGTCTCTCTTCCACAGTCAGAATTTGTCTCGAAAATTTCTTTTTTCAATTCTTCCAGAAGTTGAATGCCGAAAGATTTTTTATTTTGGGACAGATTTTTGCTTTCTTCCAAAAGGTTTTCCCATCGCCGATGAGACTGCGAGAAGTAGTTGAAAATTCTCTGCAATGTTGCAAAAAATACTTTGATTGAAGGGCTGGCAAATTTTTCAGCTGCATGAGATAAAACCAGGTTGAGTTGATGCGCTGTACAGTGAACGTATGGAACGAAGGCCTTCTCTCCAACATATCTTCTGATGAGAGCTTGCAATCCATTCAGCTCTCCTGACATGATGGGTGCGCCATCAAATGCTTGACCACATAGATAAATCTGTTCGACCTTAAACAAGACTACAATAATTTCATGAGAAATTGACGCAGAATTCCCTTTTTTGATTCGGATGAAACATAAAAAACTCTCTTTGATGCATAGTATCTTGGCTCCTGTCTCATTTTTTTGAATCGTGACGTACCGCAATAATATAGCCATTTGGTCCAAGTGAGCAACATCCGTTGTTGAGTCAGCGATCAGTGTGAAAAACTTTGCTTCTTTGCATTCATTGATGATAACATTTCGTGTTTGATCGGCCAAGATATTTAATAATTTGAATGTTATCGTTTTGCTCAAATACTTTATCCGATTCGAAGATTCGATGTGATCACGTAAAGTCGAGTTGTGTCGAGAGATAAGTTTGATGATAGACAAATATATACCAGGATTTTCTTCATCTATTTTTTCACGATGACCTCGAAACACGACACCCAAGCCAGACAAAGTTCTTATAGCATCAAAAAAAAAATGTTGAGAAAGTAACGCCATTTTTTCGCTTCTTCGCTGATTTGTTGATTTAGTCGGTGACTTTCATCAGCTTTCTTGAGAAAATTCGCTGCCGCAACTGCATTCTGCAGATGGCTCTTGCTCAAATTGTGTATCGAAACGGATTTCTGGAAATGTTTCCAGTCCGTGTAACCAGTGCACCACTTGCCTTTTTTTGTATCCTCGTTTCCAAATAGCCAGCAATAATGGCAATAAGCATAATGTTGAGTCGGTGAGTATGATAACCAAGGGCAAAGATCATTTTCTTCAAAAGGCTTCTGCGTACGTTTGTGATAATACTGTGAGTTGAAATGGCGCCCATTATCTGTATGTTTTAATTTGCCATTGGGCATATCAGCTTCTGTAGGTTGACAAGGGCCAGCGAGCAAAAGCATCCTTATCTGATCTTCGTTTGAAATTTGATTGCCATAAATTCCTTTGTCATTATTGAATTTAGAAAGTATCAGCGCTGCATTCGCGAAAAATGATGATTCAGGTTCGGAAACTTCATCAAATGAATCAGTGGATGCGGAATTATCTTTTTCTCCATCATCGAAAAACGGTTGATTATCAGCACTTCTGTCGACGGAAGATTTTTCTTTCCCACCACTAGTCTCAAGTTCAGTTCTGGTCAGTTCATTGTATCCACTCTCCATTTTCTTGTTTTCCATGTTTTCTGTAACAATGCAAATATAAAATTATAAAACAATTCTCTGAAGTAGTTCGAAATCCCTAGTCATATTGAATTGCACAGGCTGTATGACTCTCTTGAAATCATTTTTGCAGAAATTGAGTATTAATATATATGTAGATTCATATATTTACCATACCTTCGTCATTATTGATTTTCGGGTGAATCAGCGGTAATTCTGTAGATTGATTCGATGGGGATTCTTTTTCTGCTGCACGAAATACGATGTCCGTAGAGTTCCTATCGTCATCGTTTTGAACTTCAACTGATGTTGACTTTGGTATTGGAGTTGAAAAGAATTTGCTGACTTTGGTCTGTTTAGGGTTGATCCCAGCATTTTCCAATTTTCTTTTTTCTCTAATTTTTCGCTTTTCGAATCCACTCTTTTCTTTCGTATTTTCCATGACTTCTAGAACCATGAAAAGATAATTAAAATACGGAGGAGCAACTTTTTGCAGTGACAAAATATTCAATACATTATATTGCTGTAAAATGTAGTGATTTTTGAACGGTGAATGATCACAAACATTCATGAATTTTGAATTGGATGTAAGCTAATATATTTGTTTTTGGAAAATAAATTTTGGAGTTGCTGTGCTTAGATTCGACTATCTACGTGGCAAAAAAAAAAACGAGATAGAATGATCCTACAGTGACTTTATTATTTTTCTTGATAATAATTTTTTACAATACAAAAACTCTAATTTACGAATTTTCAAATCTTTAAACAATATTTCGCATGGTTTCAATTTTTTTATTCTAAAATGTATGATCAAATGATAGAAGCACTGATTTTTGTGACACTGGTGAGAGAAAATAACAAAGCAAAGAATAAATTATTAGGTTATGTTATGGTAAACAAACTTTTCACACGAAGCAATATTCAATGAACATACCTTGAAATATCTGGAGCCAGAGTTTTTTCCTTGGATATATGCTCAGACATTGAACATGGCAAACAACTGCGGCACTTGTCCGTAAACACTGCAGAAATGATTGACGAAGTAGTACGAGCTCAATTGACACGAAACTCGGAGAAGAAGTTTTGTTACGAAGGGCACATATACTGATTCAGTATCGTGATGATTCCCGCGCATGCGCGGTGAATCCTCATTATTGGGCGCGGCAAATTCAACTTTCGGAACTGACTGTCAGTTGACAGTCAACTGAATTTTGATACCCGGGGCCCCCGGGGACCCCTCAGAACGTTTTTGACGAGTCAAAAATATTTGCCGAACGTGATTAAATCGTAGTCGTTTTTATTAACTGATGAATTACACAACTTTTTTAATTTTATATTCAATTAATGATTATTACGAAGCATTGCAAGTGTTTTGATAACAGAGGCCCCTGAAGAGAAATTTGTCTCGTGCTGTCTAAAAAAGACTCACTGAAACATTGAAAAAAAAAAGGAAGTGTAACTTTTAGCAAGAGGGGCCCTTAATGCCTCCTGTCGGGGGGGGCCCAGTCGGCAAGCGCGCTTTTGCCGACCTGTTTAATCCGCCACTGTTGTATCGCCTTATCAACAACTGAAGCTGAAATTATGGCTGGCTGTGAAGCTACTGAAAATGTGTTACAGTTAAGGCAATTTTTCCAAGATATTGATATTGATCAAAACTGTACAACCTTCTGTATTGATAAGCAGAGTACGATTCAACTTCTGAATAATCTAGTTTTCCAAAAGAAGACAAAGCACATTGATGTCAAATTCAATTTGATTAGAGAGAAGGTACAGCAACAATTAGTTCGCATTAATTATGTGAAAAGCTGTGAGCAATTAGCGGATATTTTTACTAAGGCTCTACCTTCTCCAAAGTTTGATCATATAAGAGATGTTTTCATTACATCATTTTTTTAAACAGGTAAACTTGAAAGTTTCCGTTATAATATTTAGTGGGAGTATTGAAGTATATTTTATGTTTGTATGCGTAATTGCCTGTACTTTTGCTTTCAGAACAGAACAAAGAATCAGTTCAGTTGCTTAAAATATGTCACCGTGTGTACATTAAATACGAAATCAGTGAAATAATATGAATTCATTGAGAAGAAATCTTGCTCATTATTTTATTACTGAAAAATCTGAAAACTCTCAAGAGGATATATGATGGTCTGTTAGTTGCTTGCGCAGCTTATGGGGCAATCACAGAGAGTATAATGAGAATTAATGATTATTTTTACAAGTAGACCTTACTCATGTATGCTTTATAATGAATGATAAATAATCTGATTTATCACAGAAATTATTTGGGTTTCAATACTCAGTATTATAACAAAAAGTAAACCCACCATTGTCAGTCAATCTTCATATTGTTTCAATCCATATCCATATTACAAAGATGTCTTTCAGCTTTCACCTTTTTTTTTCCAAATACTTTGCAACAATGAAACCAAAAAAAATTGAAAATGACAACAGAGGGAAACTTTTCCATCATTTGAGCTACATGTCACTAAATCTACAATACCTACGTTAAGAAAGAAATAACAGCCAACCGAAAATATTCCTTCGTCTTACCAAAGTCAGGTGAAATGTATTTTTTATGAAGTCTTTCCCATCCCTTGTTTACACCTACGTTAGGATATTCGTCGCGAAAAAGGAAATAAATAATTCAACAGAATGTTGCTGTAACATTTTTCGCTGCTAAATGATCCATTTTGCCACTTAATCTAGATACAGTTGATATCGGAGAATATTGTCAGGATTTGGCAGGTATAAGTGCTTAGTGTGATGATGATGTTAAGGTGAGTTCAGGGTAGTGTGAGACTTCGGGTTTAAGGTTCATTCCTGGAATTTGTGAAAGAATTTGGCTTAAAAAAAATTTTACGTGGTTCTGAACGACTTTTGGCATTTTAATGATTCGGGTAAACTGAAACTCTTTAGAAAAATATATATTTTATCTTGGAATTACATCTTTAAAAGCCTTTAAACATTTATGATGCTATTAAACCCTTTCACTGGAGGTTGTTAGTTTGTTTGTAACAACTAAAAACGTGTTGCATATTTAATTGGACAGTCACAAGCTTTATAACTACGCACAATCCTTGCTGGAAGAAGCTCTTTGAGCCTGATGTGCCTGAAAAACGGTTGATGGCCCCCTTAAGCGCACTCTGAACACAATAAGACCATCGCCTCCAGGGAGTGCTAAAGCGTAATGCTCGTTGACATCATCAGAGCTAAGTAAGTACATAGACGAAGACACGTTTCTAGTTATTACAACTTAAACTTGCCGCGCTTTCTTGATTACACTCTGATTTACTTTATTCATCGTAAAGTTTACTAAATGATTTCATAATGAGATATTTTCGTAGGGAAATATGCAATAATACTTACGTCCGACGAGTTACCATGACTCGCTTTCGATGGATTCTACGTGGGTGGATGGAATGAAGGAGATGGTGGTTATGGCTGTACCTGATGTGTTTAGGTAATAAATCGTTTACAAATGATAGCTATTTGAACGTTATTTAACAGTGCCGTGTGAAGGCGTTTAAAGATGAACAAGGTGCAGTTTATGAGGTGTAACTTTAAAATGGTAGTCGAAAATTAAGTGCTCTTTATGAAACAATAGAAAGTACTTCAACGAATTGACTATGCTGGAGAATGCTACTGCCAAAAAGGCTTCACGAGGAATCTATGTTGATTTGCAATAAAGAATGTTTGTTTTCAGGGGTTTTCTACTAAAATAAGAAACCGTACAGAGATCCCGGACTATGTCCGTCTGTCCGTTTTCCTCCGGACCACACACCTACAGCCATCAAACTTTGTGGAACTGTTAGAAATGATGACTTCATGAAAGTTTTGGGATGAAAAAATTATCAGAACTTTTTTAAGAGGGGTTTCCCCATCTAGGGGGTAACTCTTCAACATTTTTTTCCATCAAAGGTAATCAGTACAAAATGTATGTGTAGACACATACATATTGACGTACCTTCTGTCGATAAACTACCCGCTTCTATTTTACAGTCTGTTTGTAACCCGCGCACAATAAACGTGGATTCCATTTAATCTAACGCGTTTTCATAGTTACAAGTGGAACAAATAATACCAAAGCGCTACAGATTATGGGCCCATGTGTAAAATTATCGTGGTAAATTATTTGGATTGATCTGAAAATCGGTTGATTTGTGCGGATTTAGATATCTGTCATTTGGTTCTTCACCCTGCCAGAGCATATATACTATCTAGCACCTGCAATCGAGGAGCTGTCAAAATGAAAAGAAAGGCAAATAAACGTGTAAAAGATGGATTAAAGTTTACCTTGTGTTGGTAAAATTGCAAGCAAATTCAAGTTTTTGTTTACCATACATACGCACTTTTAGTCCAATTTTCTCTACTCCATAAGTACCGTAAGAAATAAAATTTGTTCATATTGTAGCTCCTATTTAGTAGATATACGAAGTGTGTTCAAAAAGTATCACGAATTTTGAATTTTCGCGGGTTACGTATATTCGAATTTCGATTTTTTTGTGGCGTTATGTTGGTACTCATGTCTGTCACTTATGCCGACAAGCTCGGCCATTTTGAATGTTCACTTGATTGGTGATAGCTGCTTTACTTGCAATTGTTTTCAATCGTCTTCGATTTTTACTTATTCAAAAAAATGGATCAAAGAACGTGTATCAAATTTTGTGTGAAAAACGAAATTAAGTGCGCGGATGCATTCCGAATGTTGACTGTGGCATACGGAGAAGCTACCTTGGACCGAAGCAACGTTTATCGGTGGTACAAAATGTTTTTAGAAGGCCGAGAAGATGTGAACGACGAAGAGCGTGCCGGACGCCCGAGCACTTCAACAACAGACGAAAAAATTAATGAAGTGGAGAAAATGGTATTGGCCAATCGTCGAATCACCGTTAGAGAAGTTGCTGAGGACCTAAACATATCGATTGACTCGTGCCATTCGATTTTTATCAACGATTTGGGCATGAGACGGGTCGCCGCGAAATTCGTACCAAAATTGCTCAATTGCGACCAAAAACAGCAACGCATGAACATTGCTAATGAGATGTTAAACTCTGTCCGCGACGAACCAAATTTGCTCCAGAGGGTCATAACTGGTGACGAATCGTGGGTTAATGGTTATGACGTGGAAACCAAAGCTCGATCATCCCAATGGAAGCTGCCGCATGAACCAAGACCGAAAAAAGCGCGCCAAGTTCGGTCGAATATGAAAGTTTTGCTGACAGTTTTCTTCGATTGCAGGGGCGTGGTGCATCATGAGTTCTTGCCACAGGGAAGAACGGTCAATAAGGAATATTACCTGCAAGTTATGCGCAATTTACGCGAAGCAATCCGCCAGAAACGCCCGGATTTGTGGGAGAACAAAAATGGGATTTTTCACCACGATAACGCCCCTGCTCACACATCGTTGCTTGTGCGCGACTTTTTGGCCAAAAACAACACACTAATGATGCCGCAGCCACCGTATTCCCCAGATCTGCCCCCCTGTGACTTTTTCTTGTTTCCTAAACTGAAGAGGCCCATGAAAGGACGACGTTTCGCTACGCTTGACGAGATAAAGACGGCATCGAAGGAGGAGCTGAACAAGATTAAAAAAAATGATTTTTTGAAGTGCTTCGAAGATTAAAAAAACCGTTAGCACAAGTGTATAATATCTCATGAGGATTACTTTGAAGGGGACAAAATAGATATTCATGAATAAATAAATAATTTTTGAAAAAAAAACAAAATTCGTGATATTTTTTGAACACACCTCGTACTCTGACCCTGCACAATGCCGAAAGATATATAGTTCGAGAAACTGAAAGGCAGCGTTCTATGTTGGCATTCTTGCGAACGCGAAAATTAGCAAAATGTATCGCGGAAGAGGACACCGAGACAGACAGCAGCAAACTTGAAGAAGCCATGGGATGGCTGTTTTTAGCAACAGAAACCAACGTGGTAAATCATTTCAGTCATCCAAGTAGCCCACTGGCTATCTGAAAATTGCTTCAAATATCATTCAGCGAGTCCAGAATCGACAGGGAAGTCCCTGCACTAATTGACCTGATGGGAGTAAAATTAGATGATTGTCCATCGATGGGCCATTATATCGGGTGAACGAGGGAAGCGTAGAAGAGGTGCACTGCTGTGAAAGCCATCATCACAGATCGAGTAGTGCCATAAAAACTGAATCAGCATTCGGTTGGAATTGAAGCAAGCCAAGATGCTTTAATTGTAAAAATTGGGCATTACAAGCGAAAGTGTCCCAACAAGCAAAAGTAACACAGCTCGCGAATAACAGTAAAGTTTGCTAATGCATTCAGTGCAACGATAAGTGTGACTGGTAACATGCATCGACAGCGGAGCATCACAGCATATTTCATCAAGTCAAGGTATTTTTGTTGGCTTTCAGAAAACATCACATCCCATTATATTAGTTGCAAATAATTAACACGTAAAAGTCATCGGCAGTGGTAGCACGTACATTAGCATCGACGGAATTGACATTTTGGTGCACAATGTTTTATGTGTTCCTGGCTTAGGCGCAAACCTCCTGTCAGTCAGTAAAATCCATTGAAGAAGTACTATAAGAACAGCGATATGGCACACTTACAGGTATTTATTTTGGTTTTATAATTAAATTAACATATATTAATTGGTGTACTTTTGAATTTGTTTAATATTAAACATGACGGGATAAATCGTTTTAAGTTAGAATAGACTTAGCTAATTTTTGTTTATGTTTCATAGCAAATACCATGTGAATTGTAAAGTGTGATAAGTCCAGGGGAGTTAGTTCAGTGGTGTCACTAAAAAGCATTTATAATGACGGGAGCTGGAAAAGTTTTTGAAATATTTTCACAATAAGATTTATTGTTTGTGCGATACTAATTAAAAAATATTTTTTAAGGATCCCCAATGACGTGGAAATGTGTAAGCAGTGGCTGTTAGTTATAGGGCGTCCTGAAGCTGACACACGTATAAAATCGGTTGTGTGTTCCGATCACTTCGTACCAGAAGGTGTTCTGGATATTGGAGTAAGAAGAAGCTTGGCCAAGAATACGATACCGAAAATAAATATTGCATGAGTGGATAATTATGTGGTGAAGTTTTGCTGAGTGTGAACAGTTAATGTTTTCTGTTACTGCTAATTAGAAAACCTATCTTATATGGACTCCTGAATACGTGATAATATTTTGCAATATTATGATTTAAACGATGAATAGTGACAATTTGATAAATAAATTACATTTCCACAAGATTGTGAAATGTGATTTACGTTATAATGCACTCAATTATTTTTTTATTTATTATATTTATATACGCTATAATTTGATCATATTTATTATTAAATATTAAGTGGTACCTTTGAAAAAAACTTGGCAATGTAATTAGTTGTTGAAAAAATAACTCCTTATATAGTTATAGTCATTGAAATAATGATTAACTCGTATATTTATTATATATATTTTATTTAATAAAGGGAGAAATATATACAATATTTTAGGTAATAGATAATACTTGTAAAGTAGCTTGCACCACAGAGCCTGATGAAATAATGCATCATATGCAAAACATGAATGAGGTAAAGGTGGTTATAGCAAATAATTCATAAATTTATATAGAGTATCTTATGTCAGAGTGCAATGGAATCATGCTGTGAACCAAGCAATGTTCAATGTAATATTTATCAGCAAAGTGTGCATCATGTAGGTCAGAAACATTTTTAAAAAAGTTATAATTTATTTCAAGTGTAAATTAATACGGTTGGTGCGAATTTGGCACTGTAATCAGTAGCTGAAAATATTACTCCTTATACAGTTAAAAATTTTTAGATAAATTATTAATATGCATATTTTTCATATACCATTTCATCTAAATCAATAACGCAAAGAATATATACCGATTTTCAGCTGCTTAATGATGGATTTATGCCTTCTTTTCGGTCTTTTTGGGCAAAAAGACTGCTTGGATATTGGGCAGAATACCATCTTATGCGATTGTCACTCCCGACAGCATTTTTTTCCAATTCTTCATCGCTGCGGATGGCCAATTGAAAATGATTCTAGTCTTCCTGTTGTCACCAGCAGCATTTCCAGCCAATTCCAAAACCTCAGCCGCTAGATATTCCATGATAGCAGCCAAATATACTGGAACTCTAGCACCAATGCACTCAACATAGTTGCCTTTCTTCAAAGGCCGATGGATACGGCCAACCAAAGACTGCATTGTGTCCAAAAAATAAGGTGACATTTGAATTTAAACTGCGCGCGGCGAAGGACTTGGAATTTTTTTTTGGGTTGGTAGTCCTGTCAGTGACATCTATTTCAAATTTACATGTCAAAATATGCATTAGTGGTTGAGATACGCGTCGTTTTATGAGCTGATAAAAGTGAGTTTTTCGTTTTTTGCGATGTCGAAATTTGTTGAATTTGCATTGAGTTTTTTTTTGCGGAATCAATTTTCTGCTGCGGATACATTGAATGTGGTGCAAAAACCCTTTGGCAATGAGGCTATGTCTAAAAAAAATATATACAAGTGGTATAGTGAGTTCCAAGCCGACCGTGAACGTGTTGAAGACGAAAAGCGCCCTGGGCGACCATCAACCTCTTCTCTTCTTCGATTATCGTGGTGTTGTGCATTATGAATTCCTTCTGCCAGGCCAAACAGTCAACAAGGAATATTATTTAAATGTTATGCGTAACGCTATCTGCCTAAAAAGGCCGGAATTGTGGAAAGACAATTCTATGTTTTTACACCACGATAATGCAGACTCCCATACTGCACTCGTGATTCGTGATCATTTCACCAAAAACTCAACCCATATCGTTCCGCAACCACCGCATTTACCTGATCTGGCGCCGTGCGACTTCTGGCTCTTCGGCAAGCTCAAAAGACCGCTCCGGGGACACCGTTTTCATACGATAGAGGAAATTCAAGCCGCAGTGAAGACGGAACTGAAGGCCATCCCGGAAACGATGCGTATCTCAAACACGAATGAATATTTTGACATGAAAATTTGACATAGATGTCACTGACAGTACTACCAACCTAAAAAAATTATTCGCCAAATCCTTCGACGCGCGCAGTCTAAATTCAAATGTCACCTTATTTTTTGGTCACAGTAGTACATCAGGGAAGCGATAATTCTTGTGAAGCAGTTTTCACAACAGACCCTGATGGAATACTGCATCATATGGAAAACATAGATGAGGTAAAGGTGATTAGAGTAAAATAGTTCATGAATTTTAATCAAGTATCCTATTCCAGACTTTAATGAAATCGTGAACATCATCTACCATGATTGCATTAATTTCTACCGCTCACGTAGGCACTAATATTTAATCTATTTTAAAATATCTTTACCAATCAAGTTTAAATCAAAGAAATTAAAAGATTTTAAGTTAACTGTATGATTTTGTTGAACATTTTGTGTATATTTTGGGGATTACTTGACTTTTTGTTCAGTAAAACTGGGTTTACAGAGAAATAGGTTGCTAAACCCTCGTAATAAGCAAATTCAGAAAAATAAAACAGAAAAATGAATAAAATATACATAAAATCTTGTAATTTTTCTTATGAAAGTTGGATGAATAATTTTGAAATCATAGATTAGTAATGAAATTCCAATTTTTAAATTTTAATCAACAAAATGAAATTGTCTATGCCAAATTGAAATTCTTCAGTTTCATGTTGGAATTGGTTTCACTGTTTAAATTTGGAAACGTATAAAAACTGAATTTATGGTTACAGTCAATAGGTGGTCATAGCTGTCGCTTATACTGCCACGATTCATAGGGTAAATTTTTGCTTGTCATTTTCCGATTGAATATTTCTTTTATTTAAAATGGATTTTATTTGAGTACATATTGTCCATTATTATCTATGACCGTTTGTCATTTTTCGAATGGAGCCATTATTCCATCTGTGTAGAACTTCTGTGGTTTATCGGCGAAAAACTTGGCCAAGTGATTTTCACAGTCCCTTTTGGAAGTGAATTTCTTTTCATTAAGGAAGTTTTGCAGAGACAAAAAAAATGGTAGTCTCATGGTGCAAGATCTGAGCTATACGGTAGATGCATCAAAACGTCCAAGATAAGCTCTGTCAATTTTTGCCGGGTCATCAAAGATGTGTGTCATGATGGAAGACAACACCCTTTCTTTTGATGAATTCTGGCCGGTTTTTTGAACTGCTTGTTGCAGTCTGGTTAATTTCTGACAGTACAGAGCCAAATTGAGTCTTTGGCTAGATTTTATCACCTCATTATAAACAATCCCCTTCCAATCCCACCATACATACAGCATAACCTTAATTGGTGTCAATCCTGGCTTTGAAGTCGTTTGTGATGATTCACTTTTTTTTACCGGGATCTTTTTCGAAAGACATTCTCGTATCTTACCCATGTTTCATCGGCCGTAATGATTTGCTTCAAAAATTACTCGTTTTCATTGCGTTTCATAAGCGTTTCGCAAATGCAAATTTGGTCGATAATGTCATGGCTACTTATACGCCGGTCTTCTTTAATATTTTGTAAGATTCCATCGAATTTTTCAGTGAATGGTCGACCTGAGCGAGGTACATCTTTGACATCAAAATTTCCAGAACGAACGGAGCGAACCATTTCTTGGCTGTGGCTTTTGAGAAAGTATGTTGACCGTAGACACCACAAATTTTTCCGCGCGCCTACAATGCATTCTCACCTTGATCGTAGTGATATTGTAAAATATAACGAGTTTTTTCAGAAATTTCACTCATTTTTAAATGAATACAACTTTTGACGCGAGTGACAAAATACAAAACTGTCCAGATAAAAATTGTAGACTGGAATGTTAGCTTCATATGCATGTCAGTTTGACTTAATTTGATTAGTATTGTCCAATATATGACAACGAACAATATCTAGTGACAAAAAAGATGCAATACTTTTTAGAATATCCAATATATTAACACATATTACCTCCTGTGAATGCAATATGATCTACCTTATTTTCATTCTACAATGAAAGTACAATATTAAACCAAGCGTACGGGAATTAATTTAGTAATCATTATAGTCACTCATACTAAACTCCTTCATCCATGTACTTTTGATATACTATAAAATATAATGACTTCAATCTTTTGTGTTGATTGATTTCTGTCCTTTCTGGTATCATCATTTTTAGGTCTTTGTAAAAATTTTTTTTACAAAGATCTACTAGTTTCGCGACCTGCCTGTCCTTCTAACCGTCCGTCCGTCTGTCCATGCGTCACAGCGAGTTTCCTCAGAAGCTATAGAAGCTTGAATGCTCAAACTTTGTGAAAATGTCAGAAGTGATGGCCTCTCAAATGTTAAGGTCTTACCAAAAATTTAAAATTTTTTGTAAGGGGGGTCCCCCCTAATAACTAATTAGCCCTTAAACATTTTGTTAATCAAAGGTAGTCGAGTGGGGTATCAAATGAAAGGTCTTCATTAAAACTTTTAGAATCTGAAATAAAAAAGTAATTTTTTGAATTAGGGGGTCTGGGGCAAGGCAAAATGCACCAAAACCATATCAACCAAACCAGGTAGTCGTGCCATTGCAAAAGATAGGTTTCAATATAACGAATTATGAGCGTGGTTCAAATATGATGGAGACAAACGTTGTAGATGGTGCGCATGTATATTTTGAAGGTCATGGCTTGAGTATATGGTAGCTGGGTCCCTTACACACAGTTTTTATCAGGAGTGCTTGTCTCACGCGCGTGCTACGATCATGAGTGAACGTCAAGTGCCGACCGCCATCGCGCAACGTATTGTCATTTGTTTTTTTATGTCAGAAGTCGGTAAACAAAGGGAAATTTTTCTGCGTTTGCAAAGTCAGTTTAGTAGTGAGTGCCTGAGTAGGGTTGCTGTGTTTAAATGGGCCCAAGTATTCCAGGATAGTCACGAAGCTGTCGAGAGTGAGCCGCCTGATCACTGACCGCGAACGAGCATCACACCAGACAAACTTTGCCGCGTAGAACAGCTCATTTTGAAGGACCATATAATGAATTTTTGAGACATTTCAGCTAAACTCGGCATCAATATTGGTAGTGTAGAGTCTATCATCCACAAACACCTTCAATATCGCAAAATAACGCTCGAAGCGGAAGAATATTTCAGTACGAGGTGCGATTCTTCTCCAGGATAACGCGCGCCCTCACACTGCGCGTCTCACGATCGATACAATATCGGAATTGGGGTGAACCGTACTGGAACACCCCCTCCCCCCCCTACGGTCCGGATTGATCACCCTGCAACTACCACATGTTTGGACTACTTAAAGAAGCCGTCAGAGGTTAAAGATTCAACACCGACGACGAGGTAGAGGAGTTTGTGCACACATGGCTGTCTGAGTTGCCCAAAGAATTCTTCAATACCAGCATCAAAAAGTTTCCGGAAAGGCGGAAAAATTGTAAATTTTTTTCGATAGTAAATAAACATGTCAGAGCATTTAGCTCGATCATATTTGAACCGCCCTTGTAATATATTTAATTGAAATCTTCAACCCTGTTCAGGATCAAATAGAAAAAAATCTGAGCCTGAAAGAATGCCTTGAGACTTCAAGTGACGATGAAAGTGAAATCTCAGAAAAAGTAATTATTTAGAAGGCTAAATTGGAGGGATCAATCAATAAAGCGATTGACTCAAAAAGTATCTCGACAACTTAAACGGATCGCGTGAATTGAGAATGTACTGCAGGAGCTCAATACCAAAAGTTTCATTGATAAATAAATAGAAAGCGTGCTAACTGATATTGTTGTGTGTGGTGCTGATATAATTGGCATAACACTCGACGGAGCTTATAATAACATTAGCGCAATGAAATCCCTAGGCTATGATTTGCAAAATATCGCAGATCCTTCTCAAGTATCGCATAAACTTCAAAACGAACGATATATAGTGAATCCTGATCCATGCCATATAATAAAGCTGGTAAGGAATACCGCAGATAGAGTATATATTCAATAGATAAACCTTGGAAGACTTGTGATCCTACAAAAGAAAAAGAGCAATTACATTTGGGCAATAAGCTACGACAGGCCCATATTTATTTTGCTAAGAAAAAAATGAATGTTAAACTGGCAACTCAAATATTGAGTAAATCCGTTGCTGATGCTCTTGATATTTGTGC
The DNA here is from genome assembly GCA_963969285.1 of Odontomyia ornata. NCBI lineage: Eukaryota > Metazoa > Arthropoda > Insecta > Diptera > Stratiomyidae > Odontomyia > Odontomyia ornata. The sequence goes on along the minus strand of OZ017740.1, from coordinate 52,816,656 downwards.
ATATGTTCTCGATTTAGTAGAGTTCGAAGAAAGCAAGCCTCTAACCGAATTTATACGGATTATAACTAATTCTTTCGATAAACGAGTATTGAAAAGTCACAAATTAGCTGCTCTGAACTTATTCAAATGAGCGCTTTGCGAAAGGAATGCAAATGAAGTTCTACCGTATGCAGAACATGACATCGCCTCCTTGTCAAAGCTGAGAACCTGTTCAGAGCAACTACTTGTAAATAGTATCAACACAGCTACGATTCATACCAATGCATAAATTGAATCAAGACCATCTAGAATTGTTCTTCGCTTCAATACGGATGCATCTTGGTCATAAGAATAATCCATCGGTTAGACAGTTTATCGCTGCTTATAAAAAGTTATTGGTTGGATACCAAATAAGAGAAGGAGGAATAGGAATTGTATCCCTTTAGACAAAATCACCATATTGAACCTTCAAAAATAGCCTGTTTGTGTAACAGCTTCATTACAAATAAATGCAACCACAGAAAGGGCACTCATAATAGATCAAGATAACTTTGTAGAAGATACTGATGTTTTCTACCAGCAGTTCTTAGAAGAACATAACTATGTCATGTACCCTCTAAAGTTGTCTGATTATGTGCATCACATTGTGTATTATACGACCAAATGAACACCAGTGATCATCACAGCCTGTTGATAAAATGTGTAACTGAAAAAAATATCAACGCAAGATATTTCTTTCTAGCCAAGAAACAATCTGATAAAATATCCCTGCAACAATTTTACAGTAAAATGATTATCTTTAACGAATGCAAGTAAACTCTGATACCATAGCTATAGGATATTTTGCTTTACGCGTAATTGTCATAGATTTTTCTATTATTATAAAAAAATATTGACATAATTCTCTGGAAACTTTTTGTTTTATTTACAATTAACATCGTGCGTTTGGTTGGACCAACTTTTATTATTATATCTCGGTAAGCTGCATGTGCAGTTTACTTTCTTTTAAGTTGATTAACCAACAGACATATGGTCCGCTGGAGTTAAAAACGGTTTAGAAGATGTAATTGGTTGACCACCAATGTTCTTCCCTGTTGTTTAATAACTAATATTATTATTAGAATGAAAATTAATAGCATTACAATTGAAAACAGCATTAATACCATACTTTACTATAATAAAGTAACCATTGTGAATTATATAAATTAAATGTCAAAATAAAAATTAATTCTAAACAAGACGTCAACATGACTTACCTTGGCACAGCCGGTGCATAAAATCGAAAAAATTAAAATAGTGACATCAAGTCCGAATTATCCGAAGTCTAATGGGTTGGCCAAAAACGCAGTAGGCATATGTAAGCGCATGTTGAGTAAAAGCCGAGACGGAAATTTTGATGTAGAAATTTGTTTAAAGGAGTATAGAAATACACCTGTAACTGGACTGAATTATTGTCGTAATGAATTACTTTTTAGTAGACCAACACAAACGATGAGAACAGTCGCTCCAGAAAATATTTTCCGAAAACAAACTATTGTTGAAAAACGGTACAATAGAAGTGCAAATAAACACGAAAACGTATTTGATAAGTTTGATTATGCATTAATTAGGAATGGGAGAAAATGGGCAAGAGGACAGATAGTGAACAAACATCAAAATATCAAACCTAATTTCAATCAACAATAGAACGAATTCTTAGAGTCGTATTGTAATAAATTTAATCAAGGAAATGTTGTGAAATATAGAACCATGAAATGTTCTAAACGGGGGGAATGGATCGTAGTAGTCTTTGCATATAGACGTCTTTAAAATCACTCCTGTCAAAATTTTTCAAAAATTAAATTAGTTTTTTAAAAACGTTAGTTCGAAGTTAATTTTTATCGGAAAAAATCTTATATTGTCGATGTAATCGACTCAGGAAATTTCTATCGAAATTTTTTACTTCGATTGGTAACGAAAAACAAATTCACAAAGAAAATTTCGCCGCTGGTATGGAGGAGCGCGACGGCTTCCCACCGTTGGGGCAACCTGGCGAAACGACGAATACGAAACTGGCGACAATCACCAAAAGAAAACATAACGAAAAAAACTCCGTAGATGGAGGGTGCAAGCTGCAAATTATAGCGGACAATCAACAAATGGCCAAATTGCAGAAAGAAAATGATGAAATAAGGCAAGAGATACAGTCTCTCAAGGATCTTTTCAAGAAAGGGTGAAGCCTCAAAAGACGCAGCCACAAAATCAATGGCATCAGGTAACAAAGCCGAAGAAAAGTGCAAAGCAAGTGAATCCAGAGGAAGTTCTAAGTGCTGGTGGCACCAACGAGAGCCAAAATTATTTTGCAGCGCTGGAGGGATTAATCGAAGATATGGAAATCGAAGAAAACATCAGAGGTAATTTTAATCAAGATAATGACGTTAATTTTATTCAATATTTAAAGAACAAAAATAAGGAGAAAAAACCAGCCCGCAGTTCTGCTGGTTCCTCTGAAAAAGCTTCCAACAAGACAGAAAAAGTTCCGCCAATCAACGTGTTTGGACAAACCGGGGAAGATATGGTTCGGCTATTGGCAGCCGAAAATAAACTGGCCAATTTCGAAATCAAAAGAGTTCATGCCGAAAAATTAACTATAAGGACGAAATCACTGGTTGATTTCAAGTCAGCCAAAGATGCGCTAATTTCTGGGGAGGTTCCACACTTCACCTATACACCAAAAAGTGAATAGAATCAGACCTTCTTGTTGAAGGGTTTGGACAGCGGAGAGGATAGGGTCGATCTTCTTCAGGTGCTCAAGGAGGCTGCACCAGATATTGATTTTGTTTCAGTCAAAGCCTTTGCGACAAGAAGGTCGACCATAGAAAGGAAGAATTTACCACTTTACCTGGTACAAATTGCAAATAAGAGCAGCCCAAGTGCCCTTCAACAAATAAGGTACTTGAATTTCAGAGTGGTGAGGTGAGAATGCCTCCAGAAAAGAGAAGTCAACCAGTGTTACCGGTGTCAAAGATTTGGACATTCGGCTGCCAATTGTGCCATGCACTATCGTTCCGTTAAATGCAAAGACGTTCATACTCCCGGTGAGTGCAAATTGGCTCAGACGGAGCCCAAAGAAAAATTAAACTGCGTTAACTGCGGTGTTTTTGGTCACCCAGCATCATATCGAGCATGCTCCCGATATCAAGATGCAAAAGTTAAATTTGCTCCAAAGCAAACACAAGTACACCGTAATATAATACCTTCCAACCTCGTCAAGCCCGGAGTATCATTTGCACTCGCCGCTAGAGGACCAGCAGAAAATGCTGAAAATAATGTAAGTGGCAATAATGAGCTGCTTCTCAAAATTTACCAGCAACTTAATTCTTTATCGGAGAGAATCGACAAACAAGATTCAAAAATTAACTTTGCTTTTCAGCTTTTAGGTCTTTCAAATGCCTAATAATAACTTGTCATCCAGTCATATTCCCATGGATAGGCTTCGCCTCATATCGATCAACGTCAACTCTATCGTTGCTATACATCGACGTGATTATCTCCTTGAATTTGTTGTTAAGCAAAAGCCTGACATCATACTTCTCACTGAAACCCACCGCAATTCATGGCATTCCATGGAATTCAAAGATTTTGCATTCGTAAGAAACGATAGGGTAATTGGTGAGGGGGGAGGTGGCACCGGGATATTGGTTAGAAGACCCTATTGTTTCCAAAATATTGAAAAAGTCGAATTCAAAAACTTTGAATTTCTTGAAGTGTCCGTCATCAAAATTTCACTCAATTCTTTGTTTGAAATACTCGAATTGAACAGGCTGCATAACTATTATATTTTTGCCGGTGACTTGAATGCCAAGCATACATCATGGCTAAACGCCACCAATAATCCAAGAGGTGTGTTCCTGAAATCATGGATAACAGAGAACCAAATTGAATACAGGTGCAACCTATATGGGTCGGAGTTCCCAACATACCCTAGGACAAATTCATATTTGGACCTCTGCATTGCTGACGCAGGACTTGAATTCAGCTTTGATAGTCCTCAACGGAAACTGCAGGTGCTTCCTTACGATGGCGACCATAACGCAATCGTAATGGAAATCAATCATCAAAGGGATGATTTCTTCCTCATTCCAGTTCAACATGAAAACTATCGGTTGAATTTCAAAAAAACAGACTGGGGAAAGTTTCGAAAGAAGTTTAATCGGGAGTACCAGAAGCAATGTCCCTCTTCTGATGATGGCAACGCTTGCTCAATGGTTCCTAATAACAGAAATCTAACTGACGATGAAATAGATCTCTATTTATCGAAGTTAGAGAAGCTGACGTTGGAAACGATTGAGAAAGTAGTTCCCAAGATTAAACATCGAAACAATATGGAAGGATATGAAACACAAACCATCGCAAGGTTGAAAAGATTGAAGAGCCTTCTTCTCACCCGCGTCAACAATATTTATCGACGCGTCAAAAATATTTATCGACGATTTTTGGACTACAACCATCCCTCGTTGGCTTTGTTGAAATTACACCTGAAGAATGTCCGGAACTTAATCCGTTCATACCTCAGGAGTGAGGTCAGCAATCAATGGGCGGAAAAACTGAGGGATATTAGCCCACAGGATCCAGATGGCGTTTTCGCGAAAGTGAATAGCTTATTCCGCAGGAAGCCCGAGTGAAGGTATCGAATCTTGAAGTCGCTAGTGATGAGATAAATCTTCTCGATAGAGCTGGTATCGAAATTGATAGTACGACTCCGGATAGAAATGGAAACAGGATTAAATATGATGGATTGCAGAAACTTGCCCTGATCGGAACACATTCGGAGGTCGTTGAAGCAAAAGTTTCCGACTTCTAATCAAGCCTGAACGGCCAATCAATTCTTCATTTCGATGAAACATTAACATCTGACCTCATACCGAGCTTGAATCTTATTGATTATTTTGTCAGCTATGAAGACTTGTGTTTCATATTTCGCAGAATAAACAACAAAAAATCATGTGGTACTGATGGTATTCCAAATATAGTTCTCCGACATTTACCTGAGGTTGCTATTAGGAATTATTGCATATTGTTTCACAACATGTTGAACAATTCATATTTCCCGAATGAGTGGAAAAAGGCTCAGGTATTTCCGATCTTGAAGAAAGAAAAAGAATCTTCATGCCCTAAAAGCTATCGCCCAATCAGCTTGCTGCCTAACATCAGCAAGGTGTTTGAAGTGATACTCAACAGAGCATTAAACGCCCACATTGAGAAATATGAGTTGATGCCGAATTGCCAATTTGGTTTTCGTGCCAGGCATTCGACCATACATGCAATAACGAAAGTAACCTCAGACATCTGTTGGAAACTAAACAACAAAGAATGTGTTGGAGCATGTCTCATTGATATGGAGAAAGCCTTCGATACGGTGTGGTTAGATGGACTAGTTTTCAAACTTCTTCAGGACAGGTTCCCCAGACACCTTGTCGCCATGATGTGTAATATGTTATACGGGAAATCATTTGTTGTAACTGATGGAAATCTGACAACAATGCGCGAATTCAAGGTCTTGAATGGTCTACAGCAGGGAACAGTTACTGCGCCCCTGCTTTTCTCAATATTCATTCGCAAGCTATAGAACAGCTTTGATTTTAATGTCTCGCCAACGCGATCATTGGTAGCGTTTGCTGATGATCTGATCATCTATACGGCAGACCGAAAAGCTACAATAGTTCAGAGCAATCTTCAAAAAATTTTTAATGATGTGCAGCTCTACACCGACAATTGGCGAATGAAAATCAATGCGCAGAAGTGTGAAACAATTTTGTTTCGGACAACACTGCAAGGGGCCAGTCAAGACCTGAAACGTAATTGGAAGGATTTCCACATTATGGCTGGTGAGGGTAGTTCAGAACGGGTTCCACATAAATCCTGTGTTCGATACCTCGGTGTTCATCTCGATCAGTATTTGTACTGTACTGAGCATGTCAAACTCATACTCAATAAAGCACTGAAAGTAGTCATGGCCCTTCGGCGACTCTTTCATTCCAGATAATAAAGTTATTTGTTATTTGTTACAAGACCCTGGTTAGGCCAGTTTTGACATACGGATGCCAGATCTGGTACAACCAGAGTGCTAGTACAATGGAAAGATTAAGAGTTTTCGAAACGAAATGTCTTCGTGCATGTACTGGTTTGTACAGAAAGCCTGAAACGGATTGGAAGCACTATATATCGTATAGAAAAATTTATCAAACCGATCAAATGACAAGAGTCGATATCTTCATATTGAAACTTCTTCGGAATCATATCGCAAGATCTGTAACTGTGAGTGAAAACCCTTGGATTTCACAGCCGTTCCACCCTACAGACGAGTATATTGTGACTTGCCTCACTACTGGCTTCGTTCCTCCAGAAGCATTCGTGTATTTGGACATGAATCGATATGTTTTTGATTCTGACGGCGTCCCAATCATATATCACATATACAGACGGGCCACCGATAAGAAGATAAAATATCCTCCGAATCTGAGTTCACGAGACCAACAATTCCAATGGAGATACTCATTTGCTAGATTCGTTGAGGCTGGTCGAGCTGAGATGGAACAATCTAGGTATTGGTAGCTGAATGACAATGTCTAAATTATTCGTGTTTATTTTCTGTTTTTGTGCTTTTTCTCGTTATTTAGTTTTTTAGATTCATCTCATTATTGCTACATCTAGTATTGTTGTTTATTTGTATTATAAATTAGGTATAGGCTTCAAAATAAGGTAACGTTTTTTTTTGATTGAACTTATTTAGAATTAAAGTGTAACACATTAGGTATAGGATATAAGTTCATTGTTGTGTTAGTAGTATAAGTAATTTTTGATTAATGCTGGTTGGTTTTTTCTCCTTTTTCCAATTGAATCAAAAAATATCTAATAATCTTAATCAATTTAAATTTGCAAGTGTATTTTTTTCATTAAATGTGTTTAACTGATAACGTATAAATCTAGAGAGCCATTCGGGCCATTAAGTTTTCGCCTCGATGATGTTTTAGTCGAAGAACGCTTGATTACGCGGTAGTGTTTCGTTGAGTAAACCCTTGCTTCCTGTTACAATTCTCCCAAACACAGTAAGCAACATACAAAAAGACTTCAGTGGCACTGAACTCTATGACAAATTCATCAGTTATATTGAGAATATAAAGAGTAAGTCATAGCTCATTTTTACTATTGACGCTTCCTGTTAGTCTTAACGAATATGTTTCTGCACTCAACGCTCAGCTTAATGTCATTCTGCCATACTCTGCAGCTGCAAGGAGGCCTTTCCGTTTTTTGAGAACATGTCACATCAATGTGTAGAGATATGGAGGTGCTCGATTTAACATATCGGCTTTGTAAGTGTATTACCAAAATATTTTTAAACCGTTCGCCTACACAACTTTTAGTTATGATAGGATAGAGTGTTATGGATCATGATTAATAAAGTTTCTCATCTTAGCTTTTTTCCTAGTTAATCCTTTCTATTTTATCTTTACACACTTAAAAGAGGGTAATGGCTCTTATTTTCACTGATTCTTTAACTTTCATACTAGCATTACTCGACGCCACCTTCTTCACTAATAAGTTTATGTGTACCTGTTCTGGGCTTAGTATATGAACCAGTCCCACTATGGGTCCAAAATGCTGAAACTGCTGGCGAGTGCCTTTAATTTAGTCCAGATCATTTTTATCGACAGGAACTTTATCTGATCAACTACGTCATTTAAAACAAAAAAAGAGGGTTAGCTTGCCTGAAAGTACCTTGCAGGAATTTAGGGTCTCTACCGTTTTTGTGACTATGGTGTTTTCTGCCACTGCTACAATATTTGAAAATAAACTTTGGCTGATTGGTCATATTAAAGCACATTTACTTTTTTTTAAACTAAAGCTTTAACAAAACTGGATGCACTTGTTCTTGCTAGATAAACAAAGTGGGTTTTTTGCTTGTTGGCTGTCCGTTTGTTCTGTTTCATCTCGTCTCCGTTTTCGTCTAAGAGTGTGGTCTAGTACTGAGAAAATTGCGTCGGAATTAGTAACAAGTTGTTCGTTGACAATATTACCCTCTGTCTTTCTACGTTTATAAATTTCAAGCCTTTCTAGGATGTCAAGTCTCGGTCCTTTGCTTTGTTTGTGTAGCAATTTCATAGAGTTTGTCATAGCGTCGGGCTCATGTTCGTAGTTTTGTAGGTGCATCGCATAATTGGAGTCTGCCTTGATGTATAAAAAAGATCGTAAGTGCTCTTTGTATCTTGTCGTTAGTTTTCGTGTTGTCCTTCCTATATATACCATGTCGCAGTCCTTGCATGTCAGTTTTTAAATGCTGCTGTTTTCGTATATTGATGTGTAATTCCGTTTTGGTTTCAGCTTGTTTTCAATGTTGTTGTTCGTTTTGAATGCAGTTTGCAATTTGTATTTCCTAAGGAAGTTTGATAGTTGGTATGTCTCTTTGCCTACGTATGTTAATGATACCCACTGTTGGTCATTCTTATGAGTTTCAGTCGGTTGGCGTTCCTGTTTTTGTTTGTACTGTGTGACAAGTTTGTCAATGTCGCATTGTTTGTGTCCGATATTATTAGCTATTCTGTAAATGTTGTTTAGTTCGTTGGAGTAGTTAGTAGGAGTCATGGGGATGGAGAGAAGCCTCTGCACCATTGATCTGTACGCTGTTAGCTTATGTTGTGCGGGATGGTTAGATGTTTCATGTATGGTATGATCAGTTATGGTTGGTTTTCTGTATATTTTATAGTCCAATCGTGTTTGTTCACGTGTCATAGTTAGGTCCATATAGTTGAGTTGTCCGTTTGTTTCTTTTTCCATAGTGAACTTTATATTCGGGTAAATTTCATTCATATAGGTAAGTAGTTCGTTATGTTCATTTTCTTGTGAGTCAATAACAATGAAACAGTCATCAACATATCGTCTGTAAAATATTACATTGAATCTTTTGACAACTTTGGGTATAAAGACTTCTTCCAAAGATTGTAGGAATATTTCTGACATTATTGATAACGTTGGATGTCCCATACCCAGACCGTCTTTAGCAATGTATGTATTGCTGTTGAACTAAAATTAGTTCTGTTTGATTGTGGTCGTATTTTTTGTAGTATGTCTACTGCAGTATGTCTTGCATGTATCTGTTGTTCCTGCGGCAGTTTGTTAGTGGCTAGTCCAGTGTCGATTACTAGTTGTTCTAGGTCTTTGTTGCGGTTTGTATTATGTAAGTTGTGTTTCAGTCCCTTATTTAACAGCTCCATTTATTGTGTCGTGGAAGGCGTATCTGATAGGTTTACCGTCCGTAGATAGAAAGTTCTGTTCGCTGATGTGGTCATTTTGTTTTGTTTTTCATCAATTTATCAAGTTTCTTCGTCATGGCCTCATATTTAGTTTTGAGCTGAATATCAACGATATGTCTCACGTCAATATAAAACTGGAGAAAGTTTTCAGTTTGTATAATGTTAGTTAATTGTAAGTGTGAATGTAGTAATTGTCGGTTGATTTCGTCCTGTTTTATGTACAGTGTTCTTATTTCGTTTTTAATGCGGAGTATTTGTGCGCTACGTTGTGTGTTTCGTGCAGCGATTGTGTTTTGTTTTATTACGATTCTCGCAAATGCTGGTGTTATTTTGTTTTTTAAGCACTGTATTTCAAACCATATGTTTGCTATTGTTTGTTAAATTTTTCTACTTCACACCACAAAGATTTCAAACATATCGTATGTAATCATAAATGCATGCACCACACTCTACAAGCACGGAAAATCATCATATTTATTTTCAATTCCGTCTGTTATCCAACGCATGGGTGAATTTGTTCACGTCGCTGCGGAATGCAGCATGTACAAAATATAGATATGCTCAAAGTTGCTAGATTTTGTCCTGCAACTTTAATTGGCTATGATTTGCAGTTTAGGCAAATCGGTAAATATTATGCATTAAATCTATTACCAGTCGATTGAATTGATTGACAACGAGATATTTCAAAACATAAAAAAAAATTACACAACGCATATGTTATGCCATTCATATAAAAGGGTGCGCGGCAAGACCCATAAAAAGTTTTCGGTAAGGGAAGTGCACACGGATTATCACCTAAGAGATGTAAATATGAGTAGATGAATTCTATTAGGGTCTTAATGAATTTCCTAATGAATGCGAGTAGTGGATTAATGGGTGCATTCACTACTTCATGGTATGCTGGGTTCCTTCTTATGGCAATATCACATTGGACCCTACTGTCGCTACAAGAGAATCGATTGGAAGCTACCCTTAAGTCTATACCTCTATTTACCAAACAAATATGAAAATATTCTTTGAGTGTCTATTGGTAGTTTGAAATGAAAGTGGATGGGTTCAATACAGTTACAAAACTTTCTTATTAGTCTTATTAGACATATATACCATTACAATTTTTCGATGTCCTGTAAATATTCTTTCATCCATGGAAAAACTCGCAGCTCATTTCAACTATGTATTCAAAACCCACAATAATAAGCTTTAAACAAACACTTCCTACTCAACTTGTTGTTGCTGATGTAATAGCATTTCATTCAAAATTGATTCCATTACCCACTTAAAACAAGCTCTTTTCTCGTCTCTTCGTTAGCAAAAAGCCCTCATAATAGTCCCACTTACACAAATTTCTAATTATAGTCCACTTTCAAAAACCACCATCTGTTACAGTTAGCCCATTCAACCCTTTCCAATTTCCATCGGCTTCCAAGAAAGACGTATAACAAAAACGGTCAAATCATTGTTTCCATCGTTGTTTAAGTTTTTTTTTTTGCAAGGATAGTGCCTAGGGAAAACTGGTCATTATTTCTCAACGATGTCAAGCCCTTTACTCTAATTACTTCAAAATGATCTATAAAATGGATGGGGTCGAAACGACAACAACCGACAGAGAATTAAGTTCAGGACAGTGGCAAACATCTTCAAGTTTCAACTGAACTTTAATTTTTCCCCATCAACAGGAGGAACAAGACGACCAACCATCCTTGAAGGCCATCATTTATTCATGTCCGAGACGGACGCGAAAAAAAGTTTTACAGTAAGAAAAAGGAACCGAAAGTTTTTGAGTGAAAATGTTCCTTCCGCTATCATCAAGCATCCTCAAGATGAATTTTCGCTGTACTCGGATTATATAAAACAAGCTAATGTCCTTTCGTAGGACAATACAAAATACAATAGGATATACACTGCTGACAGTCTCGAGAAGTTGCTGGTACTTGAGTTAATATTTTACTAGGTTGTAAGTAAGGTATGTGTCCTTAAATGGATTCAACTCGAGAAAGAGGCAAAGTTTTGAATTAGTTTTCCTTAAACCGTCTAAAAGGTTCTGAAGACACTTTTAGAGTTTAATTAGAAGTGTCTTGGATGGTGTTTAATTATGTAATGTTCAAGTAAATTTTAGAGATGTATAGACCATACTTAATCACGACCTACGGGTTGGATCCATTTTTATCGAGCACATCATTAATTCAGCAACGAATGCGGATTGTCACAGTCTGCCTGCTGAATGATCTACAGAACTCACTATTTAGCGATGGTTCTAATATAATTATAGATTAGTTGCCAGTCAAATGTTTAGACCAGGCTGCACTGTACATCCTTTAAGAATGCTTCACTTAAAAAAAGCATAGAACTGCTTGAAACTCAAGCTAGTTCCAGGGGGGGAATTCCCTTTTAGATCAAGGGGCTACATTTGGTAGCTAATCATAAAAGTAGTAACAGGATATAAAATGATTTGAAAAGTTTCAAGTCGGAATAAAATCGAAGAATTTTGAATGCACATTTTTTGGAATTCTCACTTGAAAAATTCATTTAATATGAAATGTGGTTTTGAGACGCGCCCACATTCTCATCAGGTATCAGCTCTGTTTCGAATCAACTGATTAAACCACGAAAGGCGGGAGAAAGCGTTTCCAATTTTTAATTCATGATAACTCAATTAGCTTTTGTATTAACGAATTATATTCATGGTAAGCCCCATGTAACTTCAATGAACGAAAGTTTTTACAGGGACCATACAAACTGTATGTCAAGTCTGTGAGCTTGTGTAAAGTAGCCCAATTCGATGCGGGAAGGTTTGATCTGTTTCGAATCAACTTTGATAGTGGACATAAATGCCTTTGAACATTTTTTGAATTCAAGATTGTGACAGCCCAAGCCAGATCTTAGCCTCCAGGGTTAATTAAGCCCAATCAGCACCGTTCCGCGACCTTGCCCGACAGCTGTTTACTCTCAACAAGGACCTGCTGTCAGCTTCTATCGTATCTTCCGTTCGAGTCCTCGGTCTTTTGCTGAACGTCCACCTTGTGTTCTACCCTTTAATGTTCTTTTGGGTAGCCAGTTTTCTTTCATACTTTCTACTTGATCCGCCCATTGCGGTTTCCGTAAATTTACGCAAGAGCAAACAGGCGGGATCGTCAAATAGTTAATACAACTCATGGTTATAACGTAGTCTCCAATCTGGTCCTTGTTTAACTGGATTTTCTGGAGCACTTTGCGTTCAAATTTGTTCACTGCCATTTCGGATTCACTCGTCGAATTCCATGTTTCACTTACATGTAACAGCATAGGTTTGACTAGTGTTTTGTAAATGCGGAGCTTATTTTGCCTGCGCACAACTCTGGACCATAGAATGTAAAGTTTGGAGCAATAGGCTTTATTTGCAGCGTTTATGCGCTGTCCAATCTCGTCCTTTCCGGTGCTTCTTCGATTTAGGCTGGCTCTCAGGTATATAAAGTTATCCACAGTTTCAAGGTTGTAGTTGCATGCGGTCAAGTTTTGTCGAACTGAAGTTTTAGTCCCTGTTTGAGTCATGAAATTACTTTTATTTTCATTAACTCGTAGGCCAATTTGGTTTGATTCAGGTTTTAGGCTCAAAAATACTCGTTTGTTATCAGAGATTGAACGTGAAATAAAATTGACATGATCAGGTTTTGCTACCTGAACATTAGTCTAACTGAGGTTTCAGCTGATATCTTGGTCGTATTAAAGAGCATTTGGACAAGTCCATCCCCTTGTTTAAGCCTGATTCCACCATGAAGCTGCCCATTACATTGGTGTAACCAAGATTTCAGCTCATGTCTTCGTCGTATTAAAGAGCATTGGGGCAAGTCCATTTCCTTGTTTTAAGCCTAATTTCACTATGAAGCTGCTCGTTACTTCATCGTTTAGCTTAATCTGGGACTCTGTGTTTAGCATCGTGACCTTAACCACATGAGCTAGTTTTGCTGGGACGATAAAGTCAAGCACTATAATATATAGTGCATTTCTGTCAAAACTATCTTATATGTTACTTGCTTGAAGTCTACAAATAGTTGGTGTAGATCGATGTTATATTCTCAGTCCTTTACGATCACTTTCTTCACTGAGAATTCATTTACAAGAATTTGCTGAAACATTTTGACGATATCGGCGACAAAGACGATGCGAAAAAAATGATAACCCTTAAATACTTTTGCAGCTTCGGCACTGCCAAAAGGAAGTCATTGAGAGACTTTCCATTGCTATGAAGCATTGAAAACGACGCTTGTCCTATTCCCACCTGGCGCGGTTTTAACAACTCCATGATGGGGCATGAAGTAACTTCGTTGTAATATTCGTGACCTTTAAACAACTCCATGTGGCTTAGGCCGATGTAACAAGCTCTTGCATGAATTGCTGATACAGCTCTTCCTGAGTCATCTCTTGTGTGGGTAGATGCGAAATGTTTCTCGAAGTAATCCCTCACGTAGAAGTTTTGAGCGACTGCGCTGTTGCACCATTTTGCACGGGCCTGAGAGGGGCCTGATAATCTCCACCTAAGGACTGTTTGTTGAGTAATTTGCTGGTCATCTTCTCCTCAACAGAACTTGCCAGTGAAAAGTTTTCCTCTGAGGTTGGCTTCAATGATGCAGTCGATTGGTCTAGGGACTCGAAAGGCCAGCTGCAGTCCCTTGACGTGATTCCAAGATGCATTTGCGACCTTCCCTGCAGGCAGAAATTGAATCGGCTTCTTCATTACGAGTGCATCCATTTTTAATTTAAAGTCTGAACGTTGTGGTGGCCTTAAAGTAACCATGACTACCGCTTGAGCTTTGCTTGGTGAAGCCTCGCCTATGCCTAAAACAGGTATTTGTACTGCATTCTTACGTAATGAAAAACACTGAGCTACTCTTTTGGTGATAAATAAAAATTCAGCACCTTAATCATGAAGCACTCTAGCTTAAACTATGTCACCAGTACTGTTTTGCAACTCAATTTCCGCCGTCCCTATAAGAACTTGATGACTAATGGATAGTGTGTACTCGTGTGTCAAACATGATGTCTCCAAAGAACTACTTGCTGCTGTTTTAGCGCACGAGCATGTACCTCCGTTCTTTTCACTTTGCTGGTTAGAGCGTCCACCAGGCTACGTCTCACCATTTAGAGTTGTGTTATGTTTGCGTTGACAATTAAGATATAGTCCGATTCTGACACCGGATTCTTGATACTGTTACATGTCCACACAATTCTGCGAACTACTGTCGCAATTGTTGTCACTACTGTTAATGACACCATGATTCAGAATTTCTTGAATATCCCTGGTAGTTCTCGTCAGAATATTTGCCAATATACAAGAAAAGGGTTGAATGACTAGAGACCCTATATAAAACCGAGCTAAATGAATGGGGGAGATAGTAAAACTGCGATAAGAGTAGAGTGCGAATTGAAGGCGGTATTTATTGAAAGTGAACCTAGTTTTTCATGATGCAGCAAGAGCAGCGACAACAGTCATCCAGTTTAACTGCGAAATTAGACAAGAAGCTGTACCCACAAGCATTCGAAATCAAGGTGGACATCACACAGAAGCTAGAAGAGCAATCAACGAAGCTATACCAATAGACAATTGAAATCAAGACATCAAGATGACGCAGCAAACAGAAGCATTCATCAGCGCATTAAAGAACCAGGCATTGCAACAAGCTGTGCGTTTAATTCAAAATCAAACGGTTAAGGACACATTGGCTTATAGTCAGAACTTTGAGGCAGCAAAAAATGTGACGTACCACTCTCCGAGTTCACAAATCAGTGACAGATGAGTGCAGGTATGAGCACATGGAAATTGAGCAAGAGGTGCAGGTAAATGGTGCGCCTAGATGCTGGAACTGCGATGAGAAGTGGCACGTACAAAGAGGCTGCAAGAAGTGAAGAATGGATGCCCTTCAAACTGAGGGGGACAACTTCGTGAAGCAGAGGTTGACTAGAACGATCGAACTCCCCAATACCACCATCATCGTGCCGACACCACATCATAGAGAAGCGGACTTATGCCTTCCGGGTCAAGTTCACGCAGAACATTGTACCATAATAATCGAGACAGCTTCGAGAGAAACTGCACCTATCCATGGAGAGGTCAAGCTCCAGATACAGTTGGGAGACCTTTCGTTTCGACATAATTACCTGGTCGCGAAAATTATGGGTATGCTCGAAATGGATTTTCCGCGACTTTATGGAATCACGTTGGGTTTGGGCAAACGGGTATTAAAATGGCGGAATGTCAAAATATTAATGGAGGATCCCAGCGTTCAAATTCTCAAGATAAATGTGGTAGTATGTGCTGACATAGATGTCCATAAATCTTCCAAGAGCATTGTATAGGCCAAGCTTGATAGTGGTTCTGGAGACAGATGTACGTGTGGGTTAGAGGCCTTGACACCGCAGAGTCAACCACAAGCATCAAATCGGGAGAAGTCATCGGCAGCTGCCAGCTTGTTTCCGCCATCACCCATTTGGAAGCTACTCACGACTATCATTGGAAAAGATGCAAGACACAGACAAAGCCCAGAAATCCACGTCTGCAATATCAAAGCAGATCAAATTGCCAGTGCAGCTATTCAAGCAAGCCTCTGATTTGCTCACCAAGTTCAGTGACATCTTTTCAACAAGCCCGGATGACCAAGGCCGAACGAGTATGGTAACTCACGTCAAAGATACATAGGGAGGCTAGCCGAGTTTGAGTGCAACTCAACGGGGATAGTCTGCAAAAACTCGGCAGCTGGGCCTCTTAGAGCAAGAGCTATTACAATTGCTCGTTCTCGCTCATTCCAGTGATTTGTCCCAGTGGCGGCTTCAAACCGGGATTCGTAAGTACTCCGGACCATTTGCCCGTCGAATATTGGCGCTTTCACATCTCTGGATGTGCTTTCCTGTGCGGTTATAAGCGGGGCTGATTGGGTGGTTACTACTGTCGTCACTGCTTCCAATTCCTTTTTCATTTTTCCATCTCATGCTTGATTCTCTCCTGGATCTGGCTGACCTTTTCCTCGACCTGGTAAACCTGCTCCTCGACTCATTTAATTTGTTTGTTCAGACTACCGAGCTCCGCTTTTATTTCGGTTGACTCTTTTTGCAAATCTGCCTTGATTTTCATAGCCGGTTGGCCCAATTTCGATGATCATTCCTTTAGCTTCGCTGATTTGTTATTTACCCTTGCCAATTCTTCATTTAGCTTCGCAGTTAAACTGGATAACTGTTCATTTAGCATCGCTGATTGTTCATTTAGCTTCGTTTTTTGTTCATCTAGCTCCGCATTCAAACTAGATGACTGTTCATTTAGCTTCGCAGTTAAACTAGAAGATTGTTGTTGCTGCATTTGCTGCATCACGATCAACATTTGTAACAGCGCATTTTCGGGTTCCTTTGATTTTATTGTTTCTGCTGCTCTATCTTCTGCATCTTATTCCACATCTGAGGGATTATCCGAATCCAGATGCACGTCTTCCGAACTAATGGTGTCACGCAAGCGTGCAATCAGTGTGGCCTTTGTACCTTGCCTGCTCAGATTTTGCTGTTTCAACTCTTCCTTAAGCTCCGACATGGTCAAGTCATTAATTTTTAAATGTAGCCTTTGTGGCAATTTTATTATTTTGGCTTCTTCTTTCCGCCAGTTTCGGTTTTAAATTTCACTATTGTGCACTTTAAAAATGTTCTAAAGTATTCACTTTTAAAGCTTTCTTTCTCACTTCTGACACCACTGTTGCGTGTTACGGTTTGCGGTCGATAATTTCAATGTTCACGGAAAGTATAAACGTACTATCTTTTAAATTAAGTTAAAAGAGTTTATTTGCTAAGAAAACACAATCATTAGTTTCACTATTTTACAAATCGTATTTTAATTTAATTTTCACTGTCTATCAATTTATATTCCAACTGGCTGTATCACGAAAGTCACATCACTATCAATCAATAGCGCTTTTAATTCGCCCTCCACTCTTATCGCAGTTTTTACTACTACTCTTCCCATTCATTCAGCCCGGCTTTATATAGGGTCTCTAGTCATTCAACTCATTTCTCGTATATTGGCGAATGTTCTGATGGAACTACCTGGAATATTCAAGCAATTCTGAATATTCGCAGTGAAGCTACTTACAGATATTCATCATGGATCTGCGACCCGACCCGACAAAGAAAACAGTTAAAAAATTGCAAAAACGTTTTTTATTTTTCCATTAGCTTCGATGCCCGATCTATAGTAGCAACCGTCAAGCTCCTCAAAATAGCTATTAACCGCAGACTCTACCTCTTCATTGTTGGCAAATCTTTTGCCGCCAAGCCATTTTTTCAAATTCGGGAAAAGAAAATAATGTGAAGAAGCCAGATCTGGTGAATAGGTTGCGTGAAGAAGCAATTCGAACTTCAACTCATTGATTTTAGTCATCGCAATGACGCACGTGTGGACTGGTGCGTTGTCGTGATGAAACAACACTTTCTTTTTCGGCAGATGGGGCCATTTTAATAAAGGCTGCATAATATGCCCCGTTGATGGTTTTTCCTTTTTCGAGATAATCAACAAATATTATTCCACGCGCATCCCAGAAAACGGATGCTATGACCTTGCCAGCTGACTGAACTGTCTTTGCTTTCTTTAGAGCTGGTTCTCCCTTTTCAGTCAACTGCTTTGACTGCTCCTTTGTCTCAGGTGTAAAACGATGGATCCATGTTTCGTCCTTGGTTATGAATCGATGCAAAAACTCGGCTTTATTGATGTGAAACATTGCCAAACATCGATGGAATCATCCTCACGTTGGTGTTTGTGCTCCATTGTGAGCAAACGCGGCTTCCATCTTGCGCACAGCTTTCTCATATCCAATTTTTCGGTCAAAATGCGATGCACGGCACTTTTCGAAATGCCTACTTTGTCTGAAATATTGCGCACTTTTAGTCGACGGTCATCCAATACCATTTTGTGGATTTTCTTCACATTATCTGACGTAGTGATCTCACTTGGTCGACCACTGCGATGTTCATCTTGGCAGCTCGTACGACCTCGCTTAAACTCAGCTACCCAATATTCATAAGTAAGGTCGGGTACTTTCAGGACTACCCTTGTACTTGGTCGATTCTTGTGCTTTCAAGAACATTCGTTTATTGATCATGATGTTATTAGTAGTTGCGACAACAATTGCGATAGTAGCCCGCAGAATAGTTTGGACATGTAACAGTACATAAAGTTATCTACAGTTTCAAGATTGTAGTCGTCTACGGTCAGGTTTTGTTGAACTGGAATTTTCTTCCTCATTTGAGTCATGAATTTAGTTTTATTTTCATTAACTCGTAGGTCAGTCTGGTTGACATCAGGTTCTAGGTTCAGAAATACTTTTTTGGTAGAGTAATGTGGGGTAACTGTACGCAGTTTTAACTAAAGTTTTTCTAAGATGAAACCGCTTCACAATCAAAAAAAAAGTCTTTATTCTCTTCTAATAAACAGTGATTTATTTTTTTTACTTTGTTTGATGAACTTGGCAAATGCATACAGATACCCGTCTTAACGGGAAAGTGTCCGCATGCTTTAGGATAACTGTACGCAACATTATTGTAGACTCTTAGTCATCTTGGCAACAAAGATCACAAGTAAATATTCCATTTTCATAACTTGTGCAATCTTCGTGCCACCAAAGCTTGCAGCTATTGCACTCAATCCATTCTTCTGTAGGAGGATCTTTGTACTCTTCGTGGCATAGTGGACAATTCTATTTCTTTTTATTGTGATTTTCAAGTGATTTTGATATTCTTTTCTTCTGTTCTATAATCGTATCTTTCATGTTCTTCATCTCATTTGATGTGTCTTTGGTCATTGTCATGCGTTTAATTTTTGGCTTTCAAATCCTGCTTGCTTTATGGTCTATTTCCTTTTGTTTCTCTTCCAACTTATTTTTAAATGGACTGGAAGTTATTATTTCTGATTTGCTCGGATTTTTACGTCTTGTTCGAATATGTTTTGCTTTTGGTAATGGGCTTATTGTTAATAAAGGAACATGATGTACAGCAGTGTTCGAAGTTTTATTTAAAATAGAAGAGCAAGAACACTGTACTTTTTGAATTTCTTCTCTCTCAAGTTCGATACCCAAGTTCAGTGGCTCAAGTTCAGGGACTAGTATCGTTATTTCGGATGAAGGTTTGGAATCGTTTTGAGTTTGGTGACATGAAGTTATCTGAGGGTGTATTTCAGCAACAATTACTGTGATATCATTTCCAATATCTTGTCTTCCTCCCGAACTAGAGAAAGATGCGATATGCACTTCAGCAATATTTGGAGTGTCAAGACCTTCATCATCTTGTCTTATGTTGACAAAACTAGTTGAACCAGATTAGATTTGGCAGTTCGTTCAGTTGTACTAAAGATGTCTATAACAGCGGATGGAGTAAAATCAGCTTCCGTAAAAAGGTCGTCGTTAAACGGAAATATTCCAGTGCCCTTGAATGCTGAGGTTGCATTGCCTACAGTTGCAATTTTTTTGAAAGCTCTGTCGAAAATTAGAGCTACTTGGTATTGATTAATTGATCTTCCTGGATGTTGTGCCATCCATCGGTCAGATTCGGTTGCGTATTGGTTCTTTAAAGGACTGTAGATAGCCTTATCAAAAGGTTGCATCTTGTGGCTGCTATGTGGCGGCAATGTTATCACGATGATATTATGACTTCTGCAAAACAATGTAGCTTGTAGACTAATATGGGTGGAATGGTTATCAATTATCAATAACACTGGGCTGTTGGCTGTCGGTGATACATAGTCATTGAAATGTTGCAGCCAGTTCAAGTATAAATCTGTATTTATGAACCCTGAATCTGACGTCATACCAACACTAACAGCTGGATTAGTTCACTTTTCATTCGTTTGCGTGGAAAAATGAATGCCGGCGGTACAAAGTTTCCAGTTGCACTGACACAGCAAACTACTGTAATTGTTTGACCACGTTCTACGGAAACAATTTTTTTGACGTTTCTTTTGCCTTTGAAAGGAATTACCTTCGGTGTTTTTTTGGGAACAGTGCTGATGCCAGTTTCATCCATGTTAAAAATGCGATCTGGTGGAAAGTTATACCGCTCTTGACACTCTTTTAAATTAGTGTAGAACCAGTTCACTTGGATTCGATTGAAGCCAATCGCCCTTGCAATGCTAGCGGGTGTGGTTTCTCTTAACGCTAAATCGGGGTGACGTTTCATGAATTCATATACCCAGTCCTTTCCAGCAGTTTTACCGAATCTGTTTTCGAATTTATTCACTTCTACAAATTCATAAACTATTCTTCTTAATGAATCCAAAGTTACACCATAGAACATATCATCACTCGATTTGCAGTAGTTATAGATTTCCAACTGAAAGCAAAACAAAAACAATAAAACAAAACTGATTAATATGGACAGTTTAAATAGCATGCATAGTTTGAATCTCTTACTTCTTGTTCACGAGTAAATGTTGGCTTATATCGTCCCATCGATGTTGCAATGAAGCCAAGTTTCATACGTTTTCTCAGAGTGCTTTCATCTATTCCAAAAATTCCAGCAGCAGTTCTTTGGGATTTACCTTCTGTTATTAATTTTGTTGCCCTTTCAATCTGTTCTTTGGTACATACTTTTCTTTCAGGACACTTCCTTATGTACTTTCGAGGCATGATTGAACTGAAGAGCAATAAAAAATAAATTATGCTCTTTCAGTATTTTAATGGGAAAAGTGTACGCATTTCAGTACTGCATACACTTACCCGCGGATACTTACCCCATAACGTCAAACAAAATTAAAACAGAAATAAAAAGCATATGAATTACCTTAGTTGAAATTTGCTGTTTCCGATGAAAATTTGATTAACGTTAAGGGCCTTTAAAACCCGTTTACTGCCTACAACTTTTTTTGAATACTTGTAACACGCCTATATATTTGAGGAAAAATTTTACCAAAATAGGGGAAAAACAATAATGGCAGATAATTTCCGAATCTTTACAGACACTAAGTATGCCACGCGGCTATCTCACTTGCGTTTCAGAGAAGAACTAAACTCAATGTCATTCGACTTGCAATCTACAGTGGCGCTCGCAGAAACTTTACTGCGTACACTTTCCCGCCGCGGACGGTTACCTCACATTACTCTATCTGGAATTGAACGTGAAATTTCTATGAATGGAACTCGGAAAATTAACATATGGTTTTTAAGGTAGTTAGATTTGCACTTTGTTATATTTTTAAACATATCAACGCTACAAAATATTTCTAAAATCATCATCAAAATCCTCACACATCTGTAGTATTTGGGTGCTTTGTAAACCTCTATTAACACGGTTTCACGTGTAGTGGTTGTGTAATTAATAAATTTTCAATCGTCTGTAACTTAGCTGTTTATGGCTGAATTTTTATGAAATTTTCAGAAATTATGCACTTGGCATCAGAACTTTAGATACGAGTTTTTGGAATTTGAAGGCTTAGCTTTCAATTTTATAGATGAATACGTAAAATGTTCTAGTATTAACAAAGTTGATCAAGTTTCGTCTTCTTAGGGTTTTGTTGGCTTATTGCTTTCATAATTTTTCCAGATTTTTGTGCTCAAAGGTGTTCAATCGCAAGTGAAGAAACAAAGTTTCCATACATTTTCCCTACTCTTCATTTTTCGATGCAAATAGGTTAGTTTAAGACCTGTTTTGTAAAAATATCATAAGAACCTATTATTTTATATCCAAACGGCTACCGTTGGTAAAACATGTTGTTAAGGGTCACTACCCCATATGTTCTTCATCAGGGAACTATCTTCATTTTTCCTTAGATTTTATTAATTTTACCTAAAGTAATATGTATCGAAAGTATATCAACCAATATCCTTTCTCAGCATGCTACCCTATCATCATTCTGTGATAAATTTATTTATACTCTATCATTCCACCTATCGATATCGCATTATCCTGTAACTGAATGCAATTATTTGACACTCAAATAAACCGACGATGACCATTTAACCCGTCAACCTTAATATATGAGATTCGCTACCATAAACCAACAATCTGCCCCCGTCATCGTCTCCTTCCAGCTGGAAGCCAAAAACTTGAAAATATGACCACGACAAAAGCAAAATCAACTGAAAGGATAGACAGCTACGGGGACGAGGGAGAAATCGAGTCTAGGATATGGTCCTTCTCTGTGTACATTTACGTTGTAATCCATTGCTTATCCACTTCGAGATCTCGTCCTAGGTCATAAAAACAGCCTTCATTCTCTTTGCGGATGGCATTCCAGTAACTGTTGTGGTTTCATATATAAAATTGGATCCACTGGCTTGAGTTAACGCATGAACCCAGCTTGAGTTTGTCCAGAACATTCATTCATTCAATCTGCCGTTGCCTCGCTTGCGTCTCTTTTCAATACAGAAAGTGTACAAGTCAAACAATCGAAAGAGAAATTACGTCTGGCATACAAAAGGCTAAATGAAATGGTCCATACATGGATATGCGACCACATTAAATCATTTTTCCGGAAAATTGTATGAGAACTGACTTTCTCTCCGGTGGGTGAAGTTCACATATCATCATCCCTTCTACTTTTGCTGCATTCATGATACGAGTGGGTTAGGATGAAACACTTTCACTTTTCGTGGTTATAGAAGCTAATATTGGTTCTAGGAAGTTATTTAGTTATTTGAGGGGCATGCTAGAGTATATGAGCATCACCACCACATTAATTATCCTTGTCATTTCAACTATTATCTAATGTCATCTGTCAAATGTATAATTAACACTTGCGGCGTTTTCATAATATTCCCCGAAATAAGCAATTCCCTTATTAGATGAATGAGCAGGAGGCAATATTTGCATTCTAGATTAAATGGAAGGCTTACTTGCTGATTGTAAGTTTAATTTAACTGTGAGTGGTGTTAACAGTTTGAAGGTATGTGCTGGAATATCATTTTTAGATCATAGCCACAATTTTCTTCACCTTAAACTTTACTATCATAAATATATCTTTAAAGCTTTTATCATCTTTAGTGTGTGGCCACTGACGCCACTGGCACTTCACCATATACATCAAATTTAAGCAAACTATTAACTAAAATGAATATTCTTTCGTAGTTAGTAGGTAAGATTGCAAGGTGGATTACAAGAGTATAAGATTTAAAACGAACCTTCAAGGACGCTAGACGTAAGCTCAAAGTTAAAGAAGTTGAGTACGCAAGACTATACTTGTTGTTGGTATGTGGGGGTGTGGAGTTAGTGTGATTTAGCAACTTAACTTCCTCATGTTTGGAAGCGCTTCAACGCTCACATACCTTCTCAAGCAAGTTTCAGTTATTATATGATTTAAAAAAAGAAATTTTACAATGCCATTTAGCGAATAATTGGGAACCTGAGTTGATCCCTGCCTTGTAAAGTTCAAAAGAATGTGATGGTACTATTAATATGTTTGTTCATTGTGTCAAAGAGTTTCAATGCTTACTTAATTTTATCGTTCTCAATTCTTAGCTCTCTGTAGATGTAAGTATTTCAAACATACCTTGAAATGCTTAAAGCTGCCTAAAAGTACGATTTTGAAAGGACTGCAGTGCTTTTTGTTAGTCTTTGTCGTGTAGTAGAAAGCAGAACTACCATACAGTAGCGTCAGTCGTATAATCTGTTTGTAAATGAGCTCCCATATAGTCCGCGTGGTGTAGTGATTAGAGTGTTTACCCCATACCCGAAGGTCCATGGTTAATCCCGTTGGTGATAACAAGATTTATTTCGAGTGATTCCTTAGACGGACTATAAGCCCTTTCAGTTATGATACATGCAAGTTTATAATCAGTACGAATCGTAGCTGGGTGGATGAATACTCGACCAAAGTGTGGTACTGACCATATCACCTTCTCAAATTCAAATTCAAATTCAATAACGCTTTATTTAATACCAATCGTTATAAATTTTTAAAAGAACATAAAGCAAATTCCAAACAATAAAACTATAAAAAAACTTAATGGCCCGAATGGCTCTCTAAATTTATACGTTATCAGTTAAACACATTTAATGAAAAAAATACACTTGCAAATTCAGCTTAATTAAGATTATTACATATTTTTTGATTCAATTGGAAAAAGGAGAAAAAACCAACCAGCATTATTCAAAAATTACTTATATTACTAACACAACAATGAACTTATATCCTATACCTAATATGTTACACCCTAATTCTAAATAAGTTCAATCAAAAAAAAAAACGTTACCTTATATTGCAACCTATACCTAATTTATAATACAAATAAACGACAATACTAGATGTAGCAATAATGAGATGAAACTAAAAAGTAAGTAACGAGAAAAAGCACAAAAACAGAAAATAAACACGAATAATTTAGACATTGTCATTCAGCCACCAATACCTAGATTGTTCCATCTCAGCTCGACCAGCCTCAACGAATCTAGCAAATGAGTATCTCCATTGGAATTGTAGGTCTCGTGAACTCAGATTTGGAGGATATTTTATCTTCTTATCGGTGGCCCGTCGATATATGTGATATATGATTGGGACGCCGTCAGAATCAAAAACATATCGATTCATGTCCAAATACACGAATGCTTCTGGAGGAACGAAGCCAGTAGGGAGGCAAGTCACAATATACCCGTCTGTCTGTGAACGGCTGTGAAATCCAAGGGTTTTCACTCACAGTTACAGATCTTGCGATATGATTCCAAAGAAGTTTCAATATGAAGATATCGACTCTTGTCACTTGAGCGGTTTGATAAATTTTCAATTCGATATATAGTGCTTCCAATCCATCTCAGGCTTTCTGTACGAACCAGTACATGCACGAAGACATTTCCTTTCGAAAACTCTTAATCTTTCCATTGTACTAGCACTCTGGTTGTACCAGATCTGGCATCCGTATGTCAAAACTGGTCTAACCAGGGTCTTGTAGCAAATAACTTTGACTTTTTGATCAATGTATCTGGAATGAAAGAGTCGCCGAAGGGCCATGACTACTTTTAATTGCCTTACTGAGCATGATTTACACATGTTCAGTATAGTACAGATACTGATCGAGATAAACACCGAGGTATCGAACACGGGATTTATGTGGAACCCGTTCTGAACTACCCTCACCAGCCATAATGTGGAAATCCTTCCAATTACGTTTCAGGTCTTGACTGGCCCCCTGCAGCGTTGTCCGAAACAAAATTGTTTCGCACTTCTGCGCATTGATTTTCATTCGCCAATCGTCGGTGTAGAGCTGCACATCATTAAACATTTTTTGAAGATTGCTCTGAACTATTGTAGCTTTTCGGTCTGCCGTATAGATGATCAGATCATCAGCAAACGCTACCAATGATCGCGTTAGCGAGACATTAAAATCAAAGCTGTTCAATAACTTGCGAATGAATATTAAGAAAAGCAGGGGCGCAGTAACTGTTCCCTGCTGTAGACCATTCAAGACCTTGGATTCGCGCATTGTTGTCAGATTTCCATCAGTTACAACAAACGATTTCCCGTATAACATATTACACATCATGGCGACAAGGTGTCTGGGGAAGTTGTCCTGAAGGAGTTTAAAAATAAGTCCATCTAGCCACACCGTATCGAAGGCTTTCTCCATATCAATGAGACATGCTCCAACGCATTGTCTATCATTTAGTTTCCAACAGGTGTCTGAGGTTACTTTCGTTATTGCATGTATGGTCGAATGCCTGACACGAAAACCAAATTGGCAATTCGGCATCAACTCTTATTTCTCAATGTGGGCGGTTAATGCTCTGTTGAGTATCACTTCAAACACCTTGCTGATGTTAGGCAGCAAGCTGATTGGGCGAAAGCTTTTGATGCATAAAGATTCTTTTCCTTTCTTGAAGATCGGAAATACCTTAGCCTTTTTCCACTCGTTTGGGAAATATGAATTGTTCAACATGTTTTTGAACAATATGCAATAATTCCTAATAGCAACCTCAGGCAAATGTCGGAGAACTATATTTAGAATACCGTCAGTACCACATGATTTCTTGGTGTTTATTCTGCGAAATATGAAACACAAGTCTTCATAGCTGACAAAATAATTAATAAGATTCAAGGTCGGTATGAGGTCAGATGTTAATGTTTCATCGATGTGAAGAATTGATTGGCCGTTCACGCTTGATTTGAAGTCGGAAACTTTTGCTTCAACTACCTCCGAAAATTGTTCATTCCTTCTCTCTGGGTTTGGCAGATGAACCAATTCAAAATGTGTTCCAATCAGGGCAAGTTTCTGCAATCCATCACATATAATCCTGTTTCCATTTCTATCCGGAGTCGTACTATCAATTTCGATACCAGCTCTATCGAGAAGATTTATCTCATCACTAGCGACTTCAAGATTCGATACCTTCACTCGAGACTTCCTGCGGAATAAGCTATTCACTTTCGCGAATACGCCATCTGGGTCCTGTGGGCTAATACCCCTCAGTTTTTCCGCCCATTGATTGCTGACCTCACTCCTGAAGTATGAACGGATTAAGTTCCGGACATTCTTCAGGTGTAATTTTTACAAAGCCAACGAGGGATGGTTGTAGTCCAAAAATCGTCGATAAATATTGTTGACGCGGGTGAGAAGAAGACTTTTCAATCTTTTCAACCTTGCGATGGTTGGTGTTTCATATCCTTCCATATTGTTTCGATGTTTAATCTTGGGAACAACTTTCTCAATCGTTTCCAACGTCAGCTTCTCTAACTTCGACAAATAGAGATCTATTTCATCGTCAGTTAGATTTTTGTTACTAGGAACCATTGAGCAAGCGTTGCCATCATCAGAAGAGGGACATTGCTTCTGGTACCCCCGATTAAACTTCTTTTGAAACTTTCCCCAGTCTGTTTTTTTGAAATTCAACCGATGGTTTTCATGTTGAACTGAAATGAGGAAGAAATCATCCCTTTGATGATTGATTTCCATTACGATTGCGTTATGGTCGCTATCATAAGGAAGCACCTGCAGTTTCCGTTGAGGACTATTAAGGCTGAATTCAAGTCTTGCGTCAGCAATGCAGAGGTCCAAATATGAATTTGTTCTAGGGTATGTTGGGAACTCCGACCCATATAGGTTGCACCTGTATTCAATTTGGTTCTCTGTTATCCATGATTTCAGGAATACACCTCTTGGATTATTGGTGGCGTTTAGCCATGATGTATGCTTGGCATTCAGGTCACCGGCAAAAATATAATAGCTATGCAACCTGTTCAATTCGAGTATTTCAAACAAGGAATTGAGTTCTTCCTTGAACTTGAGAACATTTTGACCAGTTGCATAGGCAGAGATAACGAAGAGGTTATCCCCACCTGGCAGTGAAATTTTGATGACGGACACTTCAAGAAATTCAAAGTTTTTGAATTCGACTTTTTCAATATTTTGGAAACAATAGGGTCTTCTAACCAATATTCCGGTGCCACCTCCCCCATCACCTATTACCCTATCGTTTCTTACGAATGCAAAATCTTTGAATTCCATGGTATGCCATGAATTGAGGTGGGTTTCAGTGAGAAGTATGATGTCAGGCTTTTCCTTGACAATGAATTCAAGGAGATAATCACGTCGATGTATAGCAACGATAAAGTTGACGTTGATCGATATGAGGCGAAGCCTATCCATGGGAATATGACTGGATGACAAGTTATTATTAGGCATTTGAAAGACCTAAACGCTGAAAAGCAAAGTTAATTTTTGAATCTTGTTTGTCAATTCTCTCCGATAAAGAATTAAGTTGCTGGTAAATTTTGAGAAGCAGCTCATTATTGCCACTTACATTATTTACATTATTTTCAGCATTTTCTGCTGGTCCTCTAGCGGCGAGTGCAAATGATACTCCGGGCTTGACGAAGTTGGAAGGTATTATATTACGGTGTACTTGTGTTTGCTTTGGAGCAAATTTAACTTTTGCATCTTGATATCGGGAGCATCCTCGATATGATGCTGGGTGACCAAAACACCACAGTTAACGCAGTATAATTTTTCTTTAGGCTCCGTTTGAGCCAATTTGCACTCACCGGGAGCATGAACGTCTTTGCATTTAACGCAACGACAGTGCATGGCACAATTAGCAGCCGAATGTCCAAATCTTTGACACCGATAACACTGGTTGACTTCTCTTTTCTGGAGGCGTTCCCACCTCACCACTCTGAAATTCAAGTACCTTTATTTGTTGTAGGGCACTTGGACTGCTCTTATTTGCAATTTGCACCAGGTAAAGTGCTAAATTCTTCCTGTCTTTGGTCAACCTTCTTGTCGCAAAGGCTTTGACTGAAACAAAATCAATATCTGGTGCAGCCTCCTTGAGCACCTGAAGAAAATCGGCCGTATCCTCTCCGCTGTCCAAACCCTTCAACAAGAAGGTCTGATTTTTTTCACTTTTTGGGGTATAGGTGAAGTGTGGAACCTCCCCAGAAATCAGCGCATCTTTGGCTGACTTGAAATCAACCAGTGATTTTGTCCTTATAGTTAATTTTTCGGCATTAACTCTTTTGATTTCGAAATTGGCCAGTTTATTTTCGGCTGCCAATAGCCGAACCATATCTTTCCCGGTTTGTCCGAACACGTTGATTGGCGGAACTTTTTCTGTCTTGTCGGAAGCTTTTACAGAGGAACCAGCAGAACTGCGGGCTGGTTTTTTCTCCTTATTTTTGTTCTTTAAATATTAAATAAAATTAACGTCATTATCTTGATTAAAATTAGCTCCGATGTTTTCTTCGATTTCCATATCTTCGGTTAATCCCTCCAGCGCTGCAAAATAATTTTGGCTCTCGTTGGTTCCACCAGCACTTAGAACTTCCTCTGGATTTACTTGCTTTGTACTTTTCTTCGGCTTTGTTACCTGTTGCCATTGATTTTGTGGCTGCGTCTTTTGAGGCTTCATCCCTTTCTTGAAAAGATCCTTGAGAGACTGTATCTCTTGTCTTAGTTCATCATTTTCTTTCTGCAATTTGGCCATTTGTTGATTGTCCGCTATTATTTGCAGCTTGCACCCTCCATCTGCGGAGTTTTCTTCGTTATGCTTTCTTCTGGTGATTATCGCCAGTTTCGTATTCGTCGTTTCCCCAGGTCGCCCCAACGGTGGGAAGCCGTCGGGCTCCTCCATACCAGCGGCAAAATTTTCTTTGTGAATTTGTTTTTCGTTACCAATCGAAGTAAAAATATTCGATAAAAATTTCCTGAGTCGATTACTTCGACAATATAAGATTTTTTCCGATAAAAATTAACTTAATTTGATTTTTGAAAACTTTTGACACGAGCGATTTAAAAGACGTCTATACGCAAAGACTACTACGATCAATCCCATATCACGTTCTCGAGTGCTGAAACATTGGATCAAGATAATGAGATACTCTAACTATCCCTGAGCAAAGATCCGACCTGATTTTTGATCCTTTAATGCGCGAAAAACCGAAAAACTTCAAATCTTTACAAAAATTGGTCGTTTGCTTCCTTCAGGGACCCTTTCAATAATAAACAAGTTGGGTAGACAGACCTATGCTCATGTCAGAAGGGTTTTGTACTCAACTTACAAAATGCCGTAACCAGCAACGAATAAAATTAAGAAACACGTCATGTTCGAGGATCATACTATTATTAACTAAGTTGAAAGAATTTTTTAATTCTGAGGTATTTGTTAAAATTATACCCATAAATATTTCGCTTGATAATTTTTTTAGATTTTTTTAGATCACGGGTGTCCATTCGCGAGGGAGAAAACACATTTTTCATGTATTTCCCCCCCTCTCTGTGCCCCCACTGAAGCAAAAACTGTCAGTTTAAGAACTGTTTTGAAAAGCTCTCATAGAGAACTTTCATTTGATACTCATATGGGCTACCTTTCATGAAATTTTTTTCAAGGGTCACTCCTCTGTACTGTAAGCATCGATTCATGCCCTATTTTTTCGAATCCTAGAATGGTTACAAAGCCCTTTTGCTAGGAGCTCTCTCCTGCCTCTTCGACTTGTTTCAATTGTATGTAGTCATCCTCATGATATCTATCATTCCTGAAATTTTCATGCAAATCCTAGCAAAGCTGTAGTGTCTAAGTCGGTAAAAAGCGCATATGGCTCCATAGCCATATGTTTCCATAGTAATACAGGGCACATTGTTCCATAGTAATACGGGAAAATTCAAATCGCTATTACTTCGTTGAATACTATTCGATCTTTATGAAACTTTCAGAAAAGATCAATCTTATAAATAGTCATCTTTTTGCTAAATTTTATTGAATTTGAGGGTACCATTTAGATTTTATTCGAGAAAACATAAAATCGATAAATCATACTATTACTAACAAAGTTGAGTGAATTTCGACTTTTCATGTATTTGTTGTTGTTGTACTCATTAAGGCCTACATTCATGATTTTTTTCAGATTTTTCGGATGGAAGGTGTCCAATCGCGAGGGGGGGGTACGCGAAAAGTTCGTACATTTCCCCTTCCCCTTCCCCCCTCGGTACTCATAAGGCAATTTTAAGACGTGTTTTGAAAAGATCTCATTGAGACCTTTCGAATGACACCCTACTCGACTACCAATGGTGAAAATTTTTTTTTGAGGGGTCACCTCCCTATACGGGGAGACCCCCTTAAACCCCTTTGAAAAATTTTTCCACCCTTGAACTTTTAAGAGGTCACCACTTCTGACCTTTCCACAAAGTTTCATGGCTGTAGCCTCTATAGTTTCGGAGAAAAAGTGCTGTGACATACAGACGGACGGACGGACGGACGGACGGACGGACAGACGGACACAGGTCGTGATTGCAATAGGGTTTTGTATTTTAGTACAAAACCCTAAAAAAATATATATCTAAAGGGGAAATAGGTTTTAAGACGTGGGAAAACAGTATCCTATTGCCCAGTTAGGGAAAAGACCTTCTGACTGTGGGCACTGGGTGATTATTTTCCCCCTTCCAATTTACCGTTAAAGGCGTTGATAGATAAGAAACACACAATCAAATAATTTATTTCATATAAAAAGTAAAATTTTGAGTACACTAAACTTGAACAGTGCGTTTGCTGAGTGACGTGAAAAGAAAATGAAACATTTTGGAGCAAACAATATCCATCAAAACAAAAGAAATTTATGCAACATACTGAAAACCATGCCAACTATGTTTGTATATCTAAACAAATTGAAGCTGCAGGAGAGTGCTCCCGCCAGAAAGGTCTTGTCAAATAATTAGTAAATCAAACAATATATTCTGTAGATCAAAACTCGCCCAATATACAGATTCCATAAATTGAATTCGAAAAATTATTATGGTTATTATATTTTCATATTCATATTTCATATTTTGACCCCATCTCTTAATTAGTCATGATAACACATCAATATTACAAAACATTCCTAACATTTTTATCAAAATTCCTATAAATATACTTGGGAGATACACGTTTGCAACGGACCTAGAAACGTGTATCTTCCAAGTATCATGTGTTAATGTTGTTGTAATGATGAAATATTCAATCGGCTATAACTTAGCTGTTTATTGTTCAATTATTGTGAAATTTTTAGAACACATAAAATTGCTTTCAAAAAACTTAAATTGTAGCCTTTGCGAAATTTAAGCGTCCCATTTTGATTTTATAAGCAAAAATATAAAATTTATAAAATATACTATTATTAGCATAGTTAATCGAATTTCAACTTCTGAGGTATTTGTTGCCCTTGTGCTCTTAAAGTCTCACCTCTATGATTTTTTTTCGGATTTTTCGGGTGAAAAGTGTCCAATCGCAAGGTGGGATACAACATTTTTGTACGTTTGCCCTTCCCCTGCACCCCTCAAAGCAAAACTCGTCATTTTAAGACCCGTTTTAAAAAGTTCCCATCAAGACCTTTCATTTTATATCCATATTGCCTACATGCGATGAAATTTTTTTTTTCAGGGGCCACTCCCCTATATGGGGAGACCCCCTTAAACACCTTATAGTTTCATTTTGTGATGAAACTTTGAAGAGGGCGTCACTTCACACCTACTTACAAAATCTTGTGTTTCTAGTTTATATAGTTTGCGAGAAAAAGTGGACGGATGGACGGACGGACGGACAGGTAGGACGCGATTTTAGTAGGGTATTGTAAAATGATTTTACAATACCTTAAAAAATAGTAGATCAAGCAGACTTTGTTTATTGGATGATATTGAAACACATTTACCAAACAAAAGCTGCGAGCTTGGCACTAACTAGCGCATGAGGTGAAAACGCGTACATTTACTGCGGCAAATGAAAGGGTTGGAAACATTCCTTACATAAGGCAACATTGCAGGCACCGCAAACTATATTGCTCCTCTTTTCCTTCGCTTTGGTACTACACTGCGCGATACTGCCCTTGCTTCTGAGGTACTCGTATATGATGTGCGAAGTTTGGAGTAGTAGGGAAACCAGTGGGTTGACGTTTCTTCTTCTCTACTGCTGCCCTGGGACTATAACCCTTGTGTTTCTTGCTACAAAAATTAACAATGATTTTGTTGACTAATTGAGATTGGAAATCGAGCTGGCTCATATGCCGGGAACGACGTTTCTTCGCTAAGTCCTTGTACATTACGTAATTATTGACTATTACCATGTCGATGAAATACTAAAATAGTTTCATCCAGCGGCAACGGAATGCTGACATGAGCTGATCCAATTAATCAACTCCCCCCATTAAAAAACAAGTTGGGTAGACAGTCCTATGCTCATGTCAGAAGGGTTTTGTACTCAACATACAAAATGCAGTAACCAGTAACGAATAAAATCAAGAAACATGTCATGTTCGAGGATCATACTATTATTAGCAAAGTTGAAAGAATTTTGACTTCTGAGGTATTTGTTATAGTTATACCCACAAATATCTCTCTTGATAATTATTTCAGATTTTTTAAGATCACGGGTGTCCATTCGCAAGGGAGGAAACACATTTTTCATGTATTCCCCCCTCCTGTGCCCCCACTGAAGCAAAAACTGTCAGTTTAAGAACTGTTCTGAAAAGCTCTCATAGAGAACCTTCAGTTGATACTCATATCGGCTACCTTTCATGAAATTTATTTTCAGGGGCCACTCCTCTGTACTGTAATCATCGATTCATGGCCTGTTTTTTCGAATCTCAGAATGGTTACAAAGCCCTTTTGCTAGGAGCTGTCTCCTGCTTTTTCGACTTGTTTCAATTGTACGTACTCATCTTCATGAAACCTATCATTCCTGAAATTTTCATGCAAATCCTAGCAAAGCTGTAGTGTCTAAGTCGGTAAAAAGCGCATATGGCTCCATAGCCATATGTTTCCATAGTAATACAGGGCATATTGTTCCATAGTAATGCAGGAAAATTCAAATCCCTATAACTACGTTAAATACTGTTCGATCTTTATGAAACTTTCAGGAAAGATCAAAATTATAAATAAGCATCTGTGCGCTAAATTTTATTGAATTTAAGGGTACCATCTAGATTTTATTCAAGAAAACGTAAAATCGATAAATCATACTATTACTAACAAAGTTGAGTGAATTTTGACTTCTCATGTATTTGTTGTTGTTGTACTCATATAGGCCTACATCCATGATTTTTTTCAGATTTTTCGGATGAAAGGTGTCCAATCGCGAGGGGGGGTACGCGAAAAGTTCGTACATTTCCCCTTCCCCTTCCCCCCTCGGTACTCATAAGGCAATTTTAAGACTTGTTTTGAAAAGATCTCATTGAGACCTTTCCAATGACACCCTACTCGACTACCAATGGTGAAAATTTTTTTTTGAGGGGTCACCTCCCTATATGGGGAGGCCCCCCTTAAACCCCTTTGAAAAATTTTTCCACCATCGAACTTTCAAGAGGTCACCAATTCTGACCTTTCCACAAAGTTTCATTGCTGTAGCTTCTATAGTTTCGGAGAAAAAGTCCTGTGACATACAGACGGACGGACGGACGGACGGACAGACGGACACAGGTCGTGATTGCAATAGGGTTTTGTATTTTAGTACAAAACCCTAAAAATATTGTCATCTGCTATAGACGCGGGGCAGTTTACTGATTCTCTATCGGCGCGTTTGTTTGTTCGAAGAATTGATCTCTGCTTGTTTGGGTTGTGCATCGTATTGACGACGATAACCGACTTCTTGCTGTGATCTCGCCAATTCACAACGCTCACGTCCCCCGACTGAGCATAATTGCTCTCGCCAATCGTCATGTAGGTTTCGGATTTTTGTGTTTCTTTAGGGTAGAATTTAAGGTTCATCTTAAAGGTACCGATGCAAAAATCGCTTGTTTAGTAAAAGTTTCAACAGTGGTAAGCATGAAAAAATTAATAATAACCTAGCCTAAGGAGCATTGTAGATAAATTTCAAACAACTCTTTCCCTGAGATCATGATAGCTTTTTTCGCTAGAGCGGCAATGCATATTTCCAAGGACATTACAAAACCGGTAGCACACGCCATAACCCAAACTTTGAACCCTCATTTTGTGGATTTCATGGGCATGTACTGTTTCAGACTGCTTCTCTCTTTAAACCTACCATGCTTTCGTCAATGGAGGGAAATCGTGACGGGTTGGATGCATCTCGAAAGACTTTCTGAAAATGTATGATTAGGGACCGTGTTTTGAATTAGGGTCTGTTCTATGTAGCATCTCGAGGTTGTCATTTAGGTGCAGGTAACGCATTAATTTCAAAAATCGCTTTTGACTTATTACTTTAGCTATCCACACTACGTGAAATTTACCGTCTTTACTCCAGTCATGCTGAGATTCACGCATTTTCGGGAAGTATACAAGCTCGATTGCATTACAAAATTTCAAGGGTCAAGAAAATTTGAAGAACTTTCAACCGGGAATTTAAATCAACATCATTTTTAGCCCCGAGTCCAGGTCTGAAAACTGAAAGGGTCCATGCCAGATTTTGTCCAGCGAAAGGAAGAAGAACTTCGCCGTAGACGGTCCCAAGCCCATTTGAGAAAGGAGGAGGAAGTCCCTTGTTTCCCCAACCCATAGCTTTCATGATTCCTCATCCCAAACCCTCCAATTAAATGGTAGTAAATACTCTGGAGGTCGCACTGTGGGTTTACTGTTCCCCCATTAATGAGACATTAAATGCCTAGAAATGTTTATAACTGTAAATATATCTACAGCTCTGCTACTAAATCCTACTTACACCTCCTTTGTGGGGACGTGAGAGGGTGAAGGCGAATCTTCCGCTCCTGATAACGGAACTGACGTATTTATCATGCCACTGGAACGGACGATGGACGACAGGCTAGCTCCCCGTCCCTAGAAAACCTTATAATGTTTCGAAACATGCAGATGTGCCTCGGAATGGATTGGACTCACGGCAACGAAAAAAGGACTATGGCATTGGATCCTGGAAACTCAGATCACTCAATTACTTTGGTGTTATTAGGGCCCTTTTGCAACAGGCCAGCCAGTATCAATTAAAAATACTGGCAATCCAGGAGCCAAATTGGACTGGAAAAGATATCCAAGGCATGAGATCGGAAACAATATTCAAAAGTGGGAAGTCTACTGGAAAACGAGGATTCTGAGTGGCCTTCATTGTGGATAGGGAGTCTAAATCGCACGTTATTGATTTTAAGGCAATAAACGGATGTTTGTGTGCGAGCCGTATAAAATCGACATTTTTCGCGAAGAAAAGAACGAAGAAATAAAGGAAACATTCTACAATCACCTGGAAAGTTCTCAACGCTAAGGTTAGCAATGAGCTATTTCATCGGGACACGACTGGCGGATAAAGTCCCCTTGATGAAATAAATTACAGCGGCCAGCGCCTAATTGACTTTGCATGTAGCAGAAATCTAGTCATACGTTCGAATTGCTTCATAAAATAACCTGGGTATCACCGGAAGGCAACACACAAAACCAGATCGATTATGTTCTGATCCTACAACGTTGGGTCTCGAGCATACTTGACGTCCGTACATACCGAGAAGCCGATTGTAACTCAAATCATTACTTGATCAAATTAACCTATCGATGTAGTATGTCAAAGTAATATACGGTGAAGACCAACCCGCTACAAAAATTTGACATCGAAAGGCGTCCAACGGTGTCTGTGGCCAAAAATTTAACGGAGACCCTCGACAACCAGCTGGCTCCCATCTTATCAGACGCATCGATAAAGACAAGCAACGAGCTCTGGATGGAAGTGAAAATGATTGCTTCAACGATGAGCGCCAGAATGCGTTAGACAAAAAGAATCTGGCGTACAAAGAATATGTAGGTAGGAAAACCAGGACAAAGAGAGAACACTATGAAAATTTTAGAAGAGTAGCGAATAAAATAGTTAGGATTAAGAACAGAAAATACTATGACGACCAATTAAGATGTTCAGATGTAAGTTTAGCGAGCAACGGCACAAGGCAAGCATACAAAGTAGTAAAAAGCCTGAAACGTGGTTATCAGCCCAAAACCACGCTCTGTCGTGATAATATCGGCAATATCATCGCGGCTGAAACCAAAATTAAGGAAATATGGGCATCATATTTCAAGAGCCTCCTTAATTCTCCGCACAGCTCCAGAGCATTGGAGCCTTAAGATGCCTGCGGCGTTTCATCATCAAAGCCCAAAAGAATAATAAAGCGCCGGGCATTGATGAGATTCCATTGGAGCTCATTAAATATGGTGGCTGTAGTGTTCATCAAGCTATTCACAAAGTCATCCAGTACATTTGGCAACAAGAACATATGCCGAAAGCGTGGAGCCAATCAATTATATTCCGTATCCACAAAAAAGGTGGCAAGCTAAAGTGCGAAAACTATAGAGGCATATCACTACTTTGTGCGGCGTACAAAATATTTTCAAAGATCTTAGAAAATAAAATCAGATCATACATCAACAGTATTATTGGGAGTATCAAAATGGTTATAGAAAAGGCAGATCGACAACAGACCAATTGTTTACTGTCAAGCAGGTACTTGAAAAATGCTGGGAGTTCAGCATAGACGTTCACCAAATTTTCGTCGACTTTAAGCTAGCATACGATAGTATTGCTCGTAACGTACTGTACCAAATAATGCTTTGCTTTTGCATCCTAGCCAAATTAGTCCATCTTACCAAAATGACAATGACGTCAACGACCTCCAAGTCCACATCAACATCAAACTCACCAATGCCTTTGTTACAAATATTGGACTAAAGCAGGGAGATGCGCTGGCCCCATTGCTATTCAATTTGGCTCTGGAGTACGTCATAAGGAAGCGTGAGGTACATTCCTATTCAAGTTGAGCCAAGTAGTAGCCTATGCGGACAACATCAACATTTTGTCACGGTCATTAACAACTGCTAAAGAATTCTTCCTGAAACTCGACAGCGAAGCAAAACTAGTAGGGCTACAAATCATTACAAATAAAGCTCATGACACAGTTGAAGAAAAATACCTCAAGTACACAAAATATTACACTTGGTGAATACAGTATCGAAAATGTTAGCAAATTTGTGTATTTAGGCGCCAAAATAACGAAAACGGGCAATGAAAGAGACGAAATACGCCGAAGAATACAGCTCGTAAATAAAATATTATATTCATAATTGACTATCTTGATGACCAGCTGCATACACAAGAAAACAAAGCTCCAAGTACACGAATCTGTGATAAGACCTGTGTTATGCTATGGGTATGAATCATGGACCCTAACCCAAGCAGCCGCAACTATATTGAATGCCTTTGAGCGTCGGGTCCTGAGGCGAATAATCGGAGCGAAGCTAGATGGGGACCAATGGCGATTTCGATACAATCATGAGCTGTATGAAATTTTTGACAAACTGAAGGTCTCAACGATTTTAAGACTGCGGAAGCTGCAATGAGCTGGACACATGAATCGTATGGACGAACAACAGATACCCAAGAAGGTATTCGTTGGGAGAACTGAAGGCCGCGGTCAACGGACCAAGACAGTTGGAGGCACTGTTTGCAGGAAGCGAAGGCCTGAAAGGTGCTGTAGTACTAAGAAGAAGAAGAATATGAATGTTGGGTAGAAAGTTTGAAGCGAGGTGCTATTTTAAATGTTTACGCTGCTGTTGCTATGAGAGACTCTTCAAACACAGGTGTTGAAGTAGTGGTCCAAATCACAGACAGTGCCGCGGAAGGATTGATACTGGTAGCGACTTGTTTTCGTATGAGAACATGGTCGATCTTATTGAATGTGCGACCGTCTTGCGATGTCCACATTTTCTAAATGGATGTCAGGACTTGGAAAGCGTGTGGAACTTACTGTAAAGCCTCTACCAATAGCAAAGTCTATCAGATGTTTTCCGTTGTCTCTGCATGGAGGCTTTACCCTCCGGTTGTTCCTCTATGTGCCGTTTTTACGGCAATTTTCCCGTTAAAAACACCCACAACAATGTTAATTATGTTTGACGGTAATGCATCGACAATGCGTCCAAGGTGTAGCAAAATTCATCCTTTATTGCATCTTCCTCATCTTTTGTGGGCACGTGATAGTTGACCAGCCTGACTTTAAAGAATTCTATCTTGATATGAATCGCAAAGAGCCTTTCGTTGACGGACTTGAAGTCAGTGATAATTTGCTTAA
Organism: Odontomyia ornata; assembly: GCA_963969285.1. Lineage (NCBI taxonomy): Eukaryota > Metazoa > Arthropoda > Insecta > Diptera > Stratiomyidae > Odontomyia > Odontomyia ornata. The sequence continues at coordinate 52,777,932 of OZ017740.1, read as the reverse complement.
ATGTGCTGTCAACAATGAAAGCCACTCTAAATTCATGGCTTCTCTGCAGTTTTCCCGTTTAAAACACAGTATGCGTTCGCATATCGAATGTGTCTTAACCATGCCATCCGGTTTCTTGCACTGCTAGGGTTTTGATTCTATAATTCTTTATTTCATCCAGAAGTTGTCGCATTCCAAAAGAAAAGTTCTATTTACGTTGCGATAGTCGTTGCCATTTATCCAATCCGATTCAAGGCTGGTCAAGTCTTGGTCCCATGACAATTAAATATTAAGCCTTCTGCTCTTCTACCATTTGGGTTCGTTCTTTGAATCTTTAATGTCTTAGCTATCTTTGTTGTTTTCAGTGAGTTTAGAAGTGCCATATGCTACTGTGTCCAAAAAATAAGGTGACATTCGAATAATTTTTTTTAGGTTGGTAGTACTGTCAGTGACATCTATGTCGAATTTACATGTCAAAATATATAGTGAGTTTTTCGTTTTTTGCGATGTCGAAATTTGTTGAATTTGCATTAAATTTTTTTTGCGGAATCAATTTTCTGCTGCGGATACGTTAAGGATGGTGCAGAAAGCCTTTGTTGATGAGGTTGTGTCTAAAAAAAATGTTTACAAATGTTATAGTAAGTTCTAAGCCGGCCGTGAACGTGTCGAAGATGAAGATCGTCCTGGGCGACCATCAACCTCTTCTCTTCTTCGATTATCGTAGTGTTGTGCATTATGAATTCCTTCTGCCGGGCCAAACAGTCAACAAGGAATATTATTTGAAATTTTTTTTTTTGTGGTAGGGAGGTGAAGGCATTTACGCCCGCCGAGTCTGGCAGTGTGGGACTCCCATGGAGGATACCCTTGGACAACCCACTAAACACCTCCCTTGTCAGTCTGAGAACCCAGCCTGGAACCATTTGACACATTACTTCGGGCCAGGTCTCGTTTTGTTACGCCGTTGGGCGCCTTCAAGCTGGGGAGTCCTTTTCCTAGCGGGAGGGGAGAGGGGAAGAGGAAATGCTAGAAGAGCGATCCCCCAGCCCCAGCACCTCCGGCTGCTGGGAGTCCCTTTTATATTTTAGGACTGCCCGAGCATAATGTGCCACCTGGTTCCATTTGTCAACCGATTCGAGCATCAACGCAACTATATTATCCGGGGTGAGCTCTCCCGTCTCCCTGTAGAGTACCCTTCGCAGCCTGGCCCATTTGGTACACGCAAAAAATGTGTGACAGGCATTGTCCTCCTCTTCTGGGCAAAACCGACAATCGGGAGACAGTGACTTACCGATCTTGTGCAGGTAAGACTGAAAACACCCGTGCCCGCTCAAAAGCTGGGTCAGATAGAAGTCAGTCTCACCATGCCTTCGATTTAGCCACGGTCTCACATCTGGGATGAGGCACGCAGTCCACCTTCCCTTCGTGCAATTCCTCCAAGACTGCTGCCAATCGTTGAGCGAGTGTTGATTCTCCTCGCGGACAACCATCTCCCTCGCATCCTCGTTTTGGCGCAGGTAAATAGCGCGGCGCTCTCTAGAAAGGAGGGCGACAGGTATCACGCCTGCAATCACTCTCACCGCCGAGTCGGAGACTGTTGGATACGAACATGCGATTCTCAGTGCTCCCCTTCTCTGTACCTGTGCCAATCGTTTTCGGTATACTTCCTTGCTGAGAGCGTCGCCCCATACCTCTGCTCCGTACATTAGCACTGACCCTACAGCACTCATCAAGAGGCGTCTTCTTGATGGGTTGGGTCCCCCTACGTTGGCCATAAGTCGACTCAGGGCCGATATTCCCGAAGCAGCCTTCTCAGCCGTTGCCCTGATTTTCTCAGAGAAACGCATCTTCGAGTCGGTCAGTAGCCCCAGGTACTTCACCGCTGGCTTCGATTCGACCTGTATATCTCCAATACTGATCATCCTTACTCTAGGGATTCTCTTTTTTGTCAAGATGACCACTTCGGTTTTCTCCAGTGCTAAACTGAGCCCGCGAGCAGTCATCCAGTCCCTCACTCGGCGCATTAGCATACCTAGCCTAAGTTGTGCTTATTCAACGGTGCATCCGGCGACCAGAGCCGCAACATCATCCGCATAGCCGACCAAGCGCGACTCATCTGGCATCTCAAGTCTCAGTAGCCCGTCGTAAGACACGTTCCACAGGTCCGGACCAAGGATAGATCCCTGGGCAACACCCGATGTAATTTCCATCCTTCGTTGGCCCTGTGTCGTTTTGTAGAGCAGGCTTCGGTCCTTTAGGTAGTTCCTCAAAAGCCGCATTAGATATTCTGGAACTTGAAAAGAGTTTTCCAGCGTGTCCAGAATATCCACCCATCTAGCGGAGTTGAAGGCATTCCTGACGTCGAGTGGCACCAACAAGTCGATCCGTCGCTTGGTGCGACTATATGCCTCGGCCTTTTGGACCGCGTTCACCACCTCTGCAATCACATCAATCGTAGAACGTCCTGCTCTAAAGCCGTACTGCCGAGGAGATAGGTCCCCAGCAGCATGAATCGCGTTAGTGAGTCTCCCCTTGATGAGTTTCTGTAGCACTTTCCCAGCCGTGTCTAGCATGCATAACGGGCGGTATGCAGACGGCGATTCGGGATTTCCCTTCCCCTTGCTGATCAGCACGAGCCTTGCCACCTTTCATCGTACCGGGAAAACCCCGTCCGGTAGGCAAGCGTTGAATGTGCTGAGCAGCATGTCAGGACAATGGTGATAGACGAGCCGCAAAACCTCAGCTGGAACACCATCTGGACCTGGAGCCTTCCTCACTTTCAATGAGAGGACTGCCTCCTCCAGTTCCGGCTGCGTGAAGAGTGGACACTCAACTGCTGTTTCACCATGGACAGAATCAACACGGACGGGGTGAGCGGGGAAGAGTCCCCGCACTATCGCGTCCATCTTTTCCGCATCATGTATACAAGGCTTCCGTAGGGCACCAAGTTTCCCCATGACCAGCTTGTAGCCAAGGCCCCACGGATCCCTATTTACATCGTCCACGAGGTCTTGCCAGCATCGGGCCTTGCTCTTGTTAATAAGCCTGCGAAGATATTTCCTGCCGGACATTATGCGTCGTTTGCGTAACGCTATCCGCCTAAAAAGGCTGGAATTGTGGAAAGACAATTCTTGGTTTTTACACCACGATAATGCAGCACCCCATACTGCACTCGTGATTCGTGATCATTTCGCCAAAAACTCAACCCATATCATTCCGCAACCATCGTATTCACCTAATCTGGCGCCGTGCGAATTCTGGCTGTTCAGTAAGCTCAAAAGACTGTTCCGGGGACACCGTTTTGATACGATAGAGGAGATTCAAGCCGCAGTGATGACGGAACTGAAAGCCATCCCGGAAACGACACGTATCTCAAACACTAATGAATATTTTGACATTTAAATTTGACATAGGTGTCACTGACAGTACTGCCAACCTAAAAAAAAATAATTCTCCAAATTCTTCGGCGAGCAGTTTAAATTCAAATGTCACCTTATTTTTTGGTCACAGTACTATGTTGGATGCCTCCTCGGAGCTGCTATCTCCTTTCGTGCGTGTAGTCGCTTGTTTGATTCCATCGCTATCTTTGCTCTACAAAGGTAGCGATGGGAATAAATAAGCGACTACATGTATAAGTTGGCACCGGTCCTTATGGAAACAGGTGCTTCGAGCTAAACCAGTGCTAAGCTGGAGTCTTTCTCAACTGAGCCTGTACCACCAACTTAAGGTGCAAATTTTGAACGTACTTCGAGACCTGCCAAGGTTTTACCGGAGCGGAGACGATATGAGTGTCACCTCGGTTGTAACGTGCTATACAACTAGGTCTTAGAACTATGTCCACTAGCTTACAGCTTTACGAAAATTAATTAAGCATTTTGGGGTAGTTTCAGGTCCTGAATATTTTTCTCCTATATATATGCAACTTATTCCAATGTTGGGCCATTTTTCGACCATGCTTATTTTTTGCCCATGTTATGCTATCCAGAAAAGAATATGATATATTTTTGGGCCAGTTTCGGGGCAAGATTAGGCGTATATCACTCGTACATCTTCTTTTATTTAATTTCAGGAGCTTTCTCCAGGCTAGTTTTATTTTTAATCGAGTTTCTGAGCCAGGTTTAGACTTAAAACGGCGGAAAAAAGTTGTTTACGCCGCATTTGGACTCCGATCATTTTTACTCGGTGATACGCAAGTGGACATGTCCAACACAGAAACATAGGAACAGAAACTAAGGGAAATGAGAAAACGCGAAGCCACGCGGTTAGATTGCCTTCTTTTTGCACTTTTTCTGTATCCTGAATAGTTCTATGATTATTCAAAATAACCGACTTTAAGTTGAAAATTTAATTTTAACAATAAATGCAAATATTTTTCCTCCACATCCCTAACAGAGAACATTTGCTCCTTACACATTTACAACTAAATTAATTGAATAAATAAACGTCGGGACGGATCACTTCCACTTTGGTGAACAACATACTCGTATATATGGGGCTGAAACGAAAATAGGCAAAGTAACACGTGAGCCCAATAAAACTGAAACTTGCGTGTAAGTTCTCCGATGGTGAATTCAGCGTACAGAAAATCCATAAATTCAAAAGTCTATTCCACCTTCACTTTATTCGTCAACAACAAATCGCACGTCCAGCCGACGAGACTATCGGAGTTAAAAATGGGAATCACTTTCAACTCATTTTCATCGAAGTTTTGAGGCAGAAAAAATTAGCTTTAAGCAGCTTTAATTTGTGTCATTCCATCAATGCAAGTTTTTCCCTATTTTAAAAAGTTTGCTTCCTTGTGAGGATACGTTAATTATGCTACATTCAGTTCGCCTATGAAAGGACTAAATGTGTATGCATGCCTTGTTATGAGAAGCCCCGTAAGTAGCGCCATCCTGGCTGGTAGTCTGGTGAAGGCTTTAACTATTCCAGGATACACTAATGAATATGAACTATTCCATTCACGATTCGCCTATTTATGCAATATGACGAGGACGAAGACCACGGGGAGCACTCGGGATGTGTGTGTAGCTGAGTTTGTTTTTAGGGGACTCCCGAGTAATGTTACGAGTCAGAGACAAAATACGTGACTAGGTGCATTATTAATATCATAAACACTTCCCGGATGATACATGACACTATGTGAATGGGAAAGTGGGAAGTGTAGATTTATTCTTGCAATATTACACCAGATGCCGTGTGTGCTCCGTGTACATTATGGCTTGTGGTAATTCACCAGCAGATTTGGAGGGTAATGTCCTTTTGGACATTCTTTGCGTTAGTTGCGAGTAGTAAAAACCATAGGTAAATTTACACAAGGATAAAATAATACGTGATTTTAAGTTCCGTTTCTGCCATCTCTAGCCCCTACAACAACTGTGCACTTGCGAATTACCTGCCACGTAAATTGCCCATTCTACCTTCAGCAATAATTCTCACTGATGTATTCCTCATCTAGTTTATGATGCTATTTCATCCTTTCAAGAATTTTGTGATCAATCTCAGCGCCGTAACTTCCTTGGTTGTAGGGCAACATTGTTTCCCTCGCATATCACAGCACCATACCAAAGTCGACTATTACCATTTCGAGGGTTTCAATTTAAATTTCAAGCACAAAACCACATTGCAACGAGATTACTTACCTCCATTTGCGAGCAACGAGAAAATCCCGCTTTTTCCGCATACGGTGAAAAGTCGTAAATTTACCTATTTCATTCGTACACTCAAAAACTCGACACCATGCCACCCCTTCATCCGCAGTGACTTATGTTCTGTGCTAAATCGGTGAACGTGGTGATGGGATGATGTCTTGTACGAGTATCTGCAATAAGGTCCCGAAAATTCTTGTGCTTTTCTTCTGCGCCTACCAAACTTTCGCTATACATTGGATGCAGCAATCGTAAGGGTTGTAAATTCTTGTTACTCCCCGACTACGACCAAGCTCTTTACTCACTTAATCGTGACGGTAATTTAATTCAAATCACTTCTAACCACTTTTGGGGATGTTTTATTACCGAAGGAAATACCTTCGAAAATGGACAAGGGAAAAGGCACTTTGAAATGCATGTGGGTAGAATTTTTCATTTGCTACCAAGAAACTGGAAAGTGTTGAAGGATGAAAAATGTTATTGGATATTGATGTTTAGGGAAATCGATAGTGTTCTAAAAAGGGTCAATTGAGAATAATCACTAAAATATTTATTACGATTTTGAATCAATTGGATTTTAGAAATGAATTTCAAATGGAAAGAAGAGAAGACGATTCAGATATTTATCAGTTTACATAAATGCCATAATGGCTGCGACTGTAGCGCACACTGTGGCTCGCAACATTCTGGCACCCAAATTTGAAGTTAGCATTGATTTTGATGGGCTTGAGTATCTTAAGTGCCTAACTTGATAAGTGATTTGTGCAGTCTCGTGAAACATACGAGTAAACCTATTTTTACGACCAAATTTTCCGGTTTGTACAGTGAGTGGTTAGGTTTTCTTGGGATGTTCGAGAAATAGATCGACTCCAATACCAATTTATCGCCTTTGGAAAAATTCCAATATCTTCGTTCAGCACTAACCGGTACAGCTGCTTCAGTGATAGAGGGGATTGGGCTTACCGAAGAAAATTATTCTGAGGCAAAGGAGCTTTTAAAAAGGAGATTCGACAACAAGCCATACATTTTCGCTTCGCATATCAACGACTTGCTTCAAGTGCAATCTATTCGTCATCCGTCTACTAAAGAATTGTGTCAGATGACTGATGCTATAAACAAGCATATGCGCTGTTTGCTGAGCCTCGGTACAAAGGAAAATATCGCAGATGGATTCTTGTTGCACATTCTCGTATCAAAGCTTGATGCTGAGTGCCAGCTCAAATGGTAAGAATTAATTACCAGCTGTTCTCGATCATCCATAGAATCTAGCGCTCAATTTCCAATTTGGGAAAAGTTTACTGATTTCTTGAATCTACGATGCTCAGCGCTAGAATTCGTAGAAGAAACAAAATCCAACAACAAACCTCTTTCAATCGTCAATAAATCCAAGCGGACTAGTTTTATTGCTAGTAACTGTGATACGAGAGCGAATTGCAATTTTTGTGATTCACGCAGCGGACACACATTATTCGACTGCAATGGGTTAAAGAGCATGCCCCCGACCAAATTTACCAAAGAGCTAAGCAATTGAATTTGTGTTACAAATGCCTTCGAAAGGGGCATTCATTGAAAAGTTGTTTATCGAGCAAGTGTCGTACATGTAACCGCAGCCATCATACTCTACTCCACGGTAACGTAAAGAATTCAGGCATCTCTCAAAGATCTCATCAGTCGACTGAAGTTGAAACTCCAACAACCAGCGAACATTCGTCGCTGATCGGTCAAACGAGATCTAGACATCAATTATCCCGCCTGGAAGAAGATGCTCAACCCAACAACGTTATTTTTGGTACTGCTATTATCAGAGTCAAATCACCTGATGGAGCTTCAATCAAATGCCGAGCGATATTGGACAGCGGTTCCCAGTTGCACTGCATGAAAGAGAGACTCCCCCAGCAACTTCGTTTACGAAGAGAAAAAACTGGTGTGGCTATTAGTGGAATTTGTATGACGACATCCCGATGTATTTCGAAAACCGTTGCCACCGTGCAATCACTACAAAACGATTTCAGTTCATTGCTAGAGTTTTTCATCGTGCCAAATTTCGTTGGATTGCAGCCATTGCAAAGGATCAATACATCAGACTGGAATATTCCTAAGAACATTCGACATACCTCGGAAAGTTGATATCTTGATTGCCTATCGTGCAGAAAACTCTTTTCGGCTGGGTGGTTTTGGGGCCATCTAGTACTTCATACAACTCACTCAGTGTAAACATTAGTGCCGATAGTAACAGCGAACCGTGCGAACAAAATTTAAATAATATCGTCGCTAAGTTTTGGGAGCTAGACCACTGTAATAGTGAAATAGACAAAAGGTCAGCTGAGGAGATTGCTTGTGAGGAACACTTTCGTGTCAATACAATTCATGATGCAAACGGTCGGTTCGTTGTGAGATTACCCTTAAGGCAAGATGCGTCAGTGCTTGGTGACACATACGAAATCGCATTAAAACGATTTTATAGCCTTGAAAGAAAACTTGAGAAATGCCGTGAATTACGCTTCAGTTACTACAATTTTATGAATCAATATTTATCGTTGGGACATATGGAGGAAGTCATTGATTCACAGTGTGTGCTACACAAACCTCATTATGCTCTCCCCCATAATTGTGTTGTAAAGAATTATGGCAGCCGCACTAAATTACGCGTAGTCTTTGATGGTTCTGCGAAATCCTCCAGTGGTGTATCCTTAAACGATATTCTAATGGTAGGACCCAAAGTTCAAGATGACCTATTTTCGATCTTACTTTGATTTCGATTCCATCTTTATGTAATATCAGCTGACATAGAAAAATTTTTTGGTAAGTCATAGTGCATCCCAGTGATAGAGACCTACAACTAATAGTTTTTCGAATTCAAGTCATGATCGTGTGAAGCTATATCGATTAAAAATAGTTACTTATGGCACTGGGTCTGCTCAATATCACGCAGTAGAATCTATTCGTCAAGCGGCAGAAGATGCTAGGAGTAAGTTTCCAGTAGGAGCATTGATTATCAAGCGAGATGCATATGTCGATAACTTATTGACTGGAAGTGATGATTTGGATGAAGCTGCAAGGATCCGAAACGAAGTTACCGATATTCTACTATCAGGCGGCTTCCCCCTTAAAAAATGGGCATCAAATGAACCATCGTTGCTAGAAAAAATCGATGAAAATGACAAGGAAGTAATGACTCGACTAGATGACTAGGATTTCATCAAAACTCTTGGCCTAGCCTGGAACCCAACTGCCGATGAATTTCTGATTACATATCACTCGCCAAAAATACGAAGTTCTTTGACCAAAAGAATAGTGTTGTCGGCAACTGCTCGATTCTTCTATCCATTAGGATTACTCAGCCCAGTGATTGTTACCGCCAAACTCTTTCCACAGGAGTTGTGGAAGCTTAATATTGATTGGGACGAAAGCTAACCCATCGAGATGCAAACAAGATGGCAGTCTTTTCGCTCGGATATAGCCAAGGTCAACAACTTTAGTATCCCACGACATGTTTGTTTGTCGAATTCCGGCCTTCAAATTCATGGATTCGCTGATGCCAGTCTACGCGCTTATGTAGCTTGTGTATATATTCGAAGTGAAACTCCTGATAAGAAAGTATCGACTAACCTGCTTTCTTCGAAATCCCGTATACCTCCATTGAAAACTACTACGATACCGCGTCTAGAGCTCTGTGCAACCCTAATACTTTGCGAGCTCATAGAACGTGCTATGAAGATTATCCCCCGTGACCTCACGTGTTAGCCTGGCTTAGTGCACCGTCGTACCAATGGTCCACATTTGTAGCCAATCGTGTGTCCAAAATTCAAGCTGTTACATCCGTTACATGGCGCTATGTTCCAACGCAGCATAACTCGGCAGATTTGATCTCGCGAGGCGCTAAATCAGAAAGTCTACAAGGTCCAACTTATGGCTGCATGGTCCAAACTTTTTATCCGCATCGTCATCACAATGGCCATATCATGGAAAGGTTCCAGATCAAATCGATGTTCCAGAATATCGCAAGCTGAACTTCGCAGTCTTGTCGTCTTATGCAGTGGAAGACCTAGTTAAGGACACAAAATATATTAACTCATACTGGAAAACTCTTCGAATGTTTGGATACTTTAATCGATACCTCAAATCATTGCGGTTGCGAGCACGTAGTTCAACGAAACCTAGCTTTGCGTTACAAAGCTTTACGGTGTCAGAGTTAGAAGAAGCAGTCACGGTTATCGTTCGTTGCATACAACGAGTATATTTTAATCGTGACTATACTGACCTCCTTAAGAGTGCATCCGTAAATGCGAGAAGTCGAATTTCACCTCTACGTCCTTTCCTTGATGGAAATTGAGTTATTCTAGTCAGTGGACGTATTACGAAATCTGATCTACCCTTTGATGCGCACCATCAAATGCTTCTTCCGCAAGCGCATCCCTTTACAAACGCATTGTTAACCTCCTTGCATGTTAACAACTCACATGCTGGCTGCCATACCTTGGTAAACATTTTTCGGCAAAGGTTTTGGTTGATCAACGTAAAGTCGGAGGCTAAGCGAGTTATTCATCAGTGCACGATATGCTTTCGAGCGAACCCTCGCTTCTTACAGCAAATAATGGGAAACCTCCCATCGGATAGGCTGAAAGTATTACATCCCTTTGCAGTTACCAGTGTAGATCTTTATGGACCGTTTTTCATGCGAGCTCAACTACGAGAAACATCTCCAATCAAAGGCTACTTATCGGTTTTTATATGTTTCGCTACCAAGGCTGTACATTTTGAACTCGTTTCAGATTTATCGACAGCAGCATTCATTTTATGCCTTAAACGATTCTTCGCTCGCAGGGGAAAATGCAACAAGCTATACTCGGACAACGCTACTAATTTTATCGGTGCCAATAACCAGTTGCGAGAGTTAAGAAAACTTTTCTCAACTCAATCACATATTGACCAAGTCCAGCAAGCTTGCCTTCTGGAAGGCATTGGATGGTGGTTCATCCCACCGCGCTCCCCACATTTTGGTGGCTTGTGGGAGGCGGTGGTGAAGGAGACAAAATTTTACCTTACCAGAGCAGTCACCAATGCATCGCTTACCCACGAACAAATGCTTACGGTTATCTATCAAGCGGAGGTGATCGTTAATTCTCGACCCATCACGAAGATGTTATCAGATCCAACTGATTCGGAAGCCCTCACACCCGGACATTTCTTGATTGGACGACCAATTACAAGCTTACCCGAACCAATCATCACACAACTTAAATTCGATTCCTTGGACAACTTTCGAAAAATATTCTTCATCCAGCAATCCTTTTGGACTCGATAGCGCAACGACTATCTTCACCTATTGCAGTCGCGATCTAAGTGGACCTCAGTCAATAGCAATGCCAAGGTTAACCAACTTGTATTAATGAAAGATGAAAATCTTCCACCTATGAAGTGACCTCTCGCCAGAATTATCGATGTGACACGCGGCGAAGATGATAAGGTTCGAGTTGCTACAGTATGTACAGCTTCGGGAATCTTCAACCGGGCTATCGTGAAGCTATGTCCATTGCTCATCGAATAATTGGGTGAAAACAGAAGTTTTCATGGTGGGGAAGATGTTCAGTCTTCTCATGACAAAGCAGCGGTGAGCAATACTATTATAGTTCCAGCCTCATACACATACACACATACATATAATTTTGCATCATGTACAAGCTACTCTCAGTACAGGCTTCACCCCAGTACATACTTACGACAACAGTTAATCATTTTTCTATCGGGAGTGATGCTAATACTGCGATTAGTCTTCGCTCTGTTCAAATTTGTCGTTATCATAGTGCGGACATTTACCCTTTTTGTTTGTAGCCTTTTCTCGGCCTTTGCTCCGCTTGCATTATCGATTTAACTTTAAATAAATTCTCGAAACAAATTTCAAAAACGCTTGAAATTTCTACAGAATACACGGTGACTACTTGGCCGTTCTCATTTTCGAAGAAGTATGGCCCGATGACGCCGCCAGCCCATAAAACACACCAAACAGTCACTCTTTGTTGATGCATCGGCAGTTCAACAATCACTCGTGGATTCTCATTTGCTCAAATGAGGCAATTCTGCTTGTTAATGAATCCACTGAGGTGAAAGTGTGCCTCGTCGCTGAAGATGATTTTCATTGTAAAGTCACCATTCCCTTCTGTCTGTTCAACCAACCAAGGCTTATTGCCGACGCTTGAAATGGTCAGTAGACTTCAGCTCTTGAGTCAATTGAACCCTTAAAGCGTTTAAATTCAAATCTTAATTCAAAATTCGCATCAGTGATGTTCGTGAGATGTTCAATTGTTGCACACGACGACTACTTGCAGTTGACGGCTCTTTTTCCACACTATCGCAAACAACAGCAATGTTTTCCACTGAACGAACTGGGCGAGCATGCGAAGTTGATTTCACATTTCCTGCAGGCCCGGTTTGCGGAACTTTCTGTACAATTCTCCCGATTGTGGACACGTTTGGTCGATTATGCTGACCAAAAAAAATCACGAAGTGCACGAAGTTTTATTTGAACGCCCATTTTCGTAAAAGGCTTAACGCGCTGCTCAATTGTGTACCTCTCCATGGTTGATTTGTCAAACACTAAAACAAAGAAATATCGATTTGTTGGGCATTATGGTTGGACCACCTTTTCTATACTTATATAAAGGATATAACGAAATTTGTACCTGTAGGTCACAATTTTGTTTAGATTTTCGTCAAATATTCAGAAATGAAATATTTCGCCTAGTAATGTTTTTCATCTAAATTGGCTCAGCGAAAACAAAATGGCGGCTGTTCTAGATAAAAATGCATGATTCCCTTACACAAAAATTGCTGCAAAGGTTCGTTGAAGCCTATGATAAAGCTCCAAAAAAAATTCAAAGTCGAACCATCTGAAACAAAATGACGGGCGCTCAAAAGTAGAAAAACGTGCAAAATTTCCTTACTGTAGTTTTGAACAAGCCTTTGAACCAATATTGATGAAGCTTTGCACTTTGGTAGAGACTGTAAGCGTCTAGTCAACATTGAAAAAAACTTCAGGGTCAGGTCAGAATACCAAAATGGTGGCTAGGCAAAATTTTAATATCAAAAGCTTAATAAAGCTACAATTTTTTTGTAAAACCTAAAACCAACGTTGACGCTGAAGAACAAAATTCGATTCCTATGGATGCTGCAGAAATTAGCAATAGCGAGTTTTGCATTGCAGTAAAGAAATTAAATTTTAGTGTTCATACATGGTACAATGTATTCAAGAAACCGAATTTTAATAGATTTGAAATGGAATCTTTGCCAGTAAAAACAGTAAAATATTTTTTTTTTAAATAAGAAAACCGACTTCCAAATGCTCTAAAAAAGATGAAATAAATTTTATGGAAGCGGTACCAAATCAATTTTCCCGTTTCAACATAAAAGCTTTCAACATGTGCACCATCACAAAAGGAAAACTGATATGGCACCGCTTCCAAAAAATTATTTTATCCTTTTTCGGGCATTTTAAAGTAGGTTTTCTGTTTTTTTTAAAGTGGTTTTTTGGTCTATGTATTTCACATAAGCTTTTTTTTTTTGATGTTTTTGCGCTTTTGATAATTGAAATCTACAAAAACGTAATGCTAAATATAATTATCGCTGTGGCCTTTTCGTCTTTAGTCTTCCAGTCCTCATTATTCGGCGCCGATTTCGTTCTATTCACTATGCTTCAACATCCTTGACGGATTGATATACGAGTAGCTTGCATTTGAAAACTCCACGAATCGTAATTTGTGTTCTTAAACTATCCTTTGTGGTATGTTATATTGAACGCATCTTCATTTTCATTTCTCTACAATTTTACTTTGATTTTTCAGTTGAGCACTCCTGGGCTTAAAACATGATGCATCTTTATACCAAAACTCAACGAATCAAACTTATGATGCTCACAAGTCGACATGTTTATTGCAACTAGAAATTCAAGTGGTAAAATTAGTGAGAGAATACCAAATAAAGGGTTTTCTAATGAGAGGTGTTATTTTGAATTGCCCTATTTTGGTAGATGTCACTTGTGAAGCTGTCATTTTTGGACGTTTGACAAGTAGAAACTGCGCCATTAATAAAAATGGAACGGTGCATGCTTCAACAATGCATTGAAATTATTAAACTTCACTGTAAAAATCGTGAAAATTTGGGAGAGACGGTTCGTAAAACTCGGTCCTTGTCGGACCGCAATACAGAAATTGGTGGAAAAATTCGAGCTTTTAGGACTACTTAGTGATGTAAAGAATAAAACCCGTGCACATCACTCAAGAACAGCAGAGAATATTGCTGCTGTATATGTGTTACACATATGTAAAAAGTTGAATTTATAATACTGTTACATGTCCAAACATTTCTGCGAGCTACTGTCGCAACTATTAATGACATCATGAGCAACAAACGAATGTACTCGAAAGCACAAGAATCGACCAAGCATCCAGAAATGTGAAAGCACCAATATTCGACGGGCAAATGGTCTGGGGCATTTAAAAAACCCAGTTTGAAGCCGCCGCTAGGGCAAATCACTGGAATGAGCAAGAACGAGCAACTGCATTAATTCTTGCTCTAAGAGGCCCAGCTGCTGAGCTTTTGCAGACGATCCCCGTTGAGTTGCACTCAAACCCGGCTGCTATAATGAATGCGCTCGACATGCGTTATGGAGACGATCATCTGAAGCAGATTTATCGGTCACACCTAAGGCATCGGGTGCAGAAGTCTGGCGAAACCTTACAGCAGCTAGCCCAAGACATTGAGTGACTAGCACTTTTGGCTTACCCAGCTATGACCCAGAGCATCGAGATGACGTTACAACAGAAGCATTCATCAGTGCATTGAAGGACCAGAAATTGCAACAAGCCGTGCGTTTAGCCAAAAAGCAAAAGGTAAAGGATGCATTGGCTTATAGTCTGAACTTTAAGGCAGCGAAAAATGCGACTTGTACCACTGCCTGGGTTCGGGAGGTAGTAGCAAACGAGTGCAGGTATGAGCGTGTGGAAATTGAACAAGATCCGCATGTAAATGGTGCGTCTAGACGCTGGGGTTGCGGAGAGAAGGAGCTACTGCAAAGAGACTGCAAGAAGCAAAGAACACCGAGCTATTGCCCTGGGCAATAGCCCAGGACAATGGCTCTCCTAGTGTGCAGCTAGGAGAAGATCTAGACCGAGCCAGGAGCTCAGAATGGAAGCCCTTCAAACTGAGGGATCAGGAAACATGTAAAAGCCAACTACATCCCCAGCCCTACCATCACCGTGTCAAGACTACATCGTGGAGAAGCGGACTTATGCCTTCTGGGTCAAGTTGACGAAGAAAATTGCACCATAACAATCGACACTGGTGCAACCCGATTGATCATCCGACCAGACCATGTGGAGCAACAACTACTCAAAAGGGAAGGATTTTCTCACTACGGATAGCTACGGGAGAAACTGCACCTGTCCATGGAGAGGCTAACCTCCAGATACAGTTGGGAGACATAATTTTCTGGTCGCAAACATCATGGATGATTGCATTCTCGGAATGGATTTTCTGTGACCAGATGGAATCACGTTGGATTTGGGCAAAAAGGGTATTAAAATGGCAGAACGTTGAAGTATTGATGGAGAATCACAGCGTCCAAATTCCCAAAATGAATGTGGTAGAATGCACCAACACTGATTTACCGAATTCTTCCGAAAGCATTGTATGGGCCAAGCTTGATGGTGATTCTGGAGACTACCGATCTTATCTGATAGAGCCAACGAAGACGTCCGCATTGCGCAGTTTGATTGTAAGACGAAGCCACGAGCATCAAAGCGGGAAAAGTCATCGGCAGCTGCCAGCCTGTTTCCACCATCACCTCTTTGGAAACCACTCACGACCAACATGGGAAAAGGAGACAAGACGCAGACAAAGCCCGGGAACTCACGTCTGCAATATTGAAGCAGGTAAAATTGGCAGTGCAGCTATTAAAGTGAGCTTCTGATCTGGTCACCTAGTACAGTGACATCTTCTCAAAAAGCATGGATAACCAAGGCTGAACGAATATGGTAACTCATGCCATAGATACACAGGGAGCCAAGACGATTCAACAAGCACTGAGATGTCTTCCTATAGCCAAACAAGGGGCAGTGGGCGCACTGATCTCGGACATGGAAAAACAAGGTGTTATCAAACTTTCTGTCAGTCCATGGGCCGCGCCAGTAGTTCTAGTAAAGAAAAAGGATGGTAGCACTCGTTTTTGTGTCGACTATAGGCAGCTCAACAACGTCACTAAGAAAGATAATTACCCGCTTCCACGCATCGATGACATCATGGGCACTTTAGCCGACGCAAAATGGTTTTCTACTCTCGATCTCAAGAGTGGCTACTGGCAGGTAGAAATCGTCAAGAAGGACCGAGAGAAGACCGTATTTTCAGTTTGGACTGGATTGTGGTAATTTGTGGTATTGCCATTTAGGCTCTGCAATACTCCAGCCACTTTCAAACGACTGATGGAATACGTGCTACGTGGCTTAACCTGGAAGACCTGTTTGTTGTGCCTAGATGACATCATTGTTATCGGGAGAAATTTCGAAGAGCATGTGCAGAGCTTGGAATAGGTTTTCTCCTGTTGGAGCCGGTGAATTTGAAACTTAGTCCCGACAAGCGTACCCTTTTTGCGGCTGGAGTAAAATACCTGGGACACATCGTATTAGCAGAAGGGGTCAAAACAGATCCTGGAAAAATTGAAGCCGTGGAAAACTGGCCAACACCAAACAACAAGCACCAACTACGATGTTTTCTGGGTCTCACGACCTACTATCGAAGATTCGTCAAAGACTTTGCCAAAATAGCTAAGTGTCTCCATCAGTTAACCGAGAAAAATCAACCGTGTGTCTGGAATGAACAATGCCAGGCAACCTTCGAGACCTTGAAGGAGAAGCTGTGTGAATCAACCATGCTGGCATATCCGAAACCCAGAAAATTGTTAGTAGTCGATACCGATGCGAGCAACGGCGGTATTGGTACTGTACTCTCCCAGCAAATCGATGGCGAAGAAAGAGTCCTCTTGTATTACAGTCTAGCTCTCTCAAAAAGTGAGGGGAACTACTGCGTGACCAGGAAGGAGCTATTGGTTATAAAAGAGGCCACCAAGCAGTTCCAGAAGTACCTATATGGCGAGAAATTTGTTCTTCGAATGGGCCACGCATCGCTGAGATGGGAACTTAACTTCAAAAACCCCGGGGGACATGTTGCCAGGTGGATCGAAAGATTATAGTCATACGAATACAAAATTATTCATCGGAAGGGCGGACTTCATTGAAATGCTGACGCCCTATCTCGTCATCCATGCCAAGCGAACTGCAAGTATTGCCAACCGATTGAGGAAAAGGAGCCACCCATTGATCTGCAAGTGATAACGGCCGAATTCGATGAAGGTTGGTCATCGGAGGAGATTCGAAATGCTCAGTTAGATGATGAAGACTTCGGATCATTGCTCGTATGGAAGGAGACAACTGGGTGACCTGAGTGGAAGGACGTTTCGATGCATGGTGCTAACCTTAAAAGTTATTGGGCACAATGGAACTCCCTTCAGGTGGAGGGTGGCGCACTCAAGCGGAAATGGGAAACGGCGGATAGCAGCTCCTATAGGATGCAAACTATTCTTCCAAAAAGCCGAATCCACGATGTGGCTAAGAAAATCCATGAAGGATCCTCGGGAGGCCACCTTGGTGTTAACAAGACCTTAGCGGAATTGCGGGAAAGGCTCTACTGGCACCACGCTCGAGAATAAGTAGAGGACTGGTGTCACAGATGCACAATTTGCGCTTCCGTCAAAGGTCCAAAGCGACGACTGAGAGGACAAATCCAAACCTGCAGCGTCGGTGTACCATTTGAAAGGATTGTTTTTGACATCGCAGGACCCTTTCCTGAATCCGAATGGGGAAACCGATACACGCTGGTTGAGGCCGATTATTTCAGCAAGTGGCCTGAGGTCTACCCCATTTCCAAACAGAAAGCAACTACTGTAGCCACACAGCTAGTGTTAAATTATGTCAGTAGGTACGGTGTACCATGTGAACTACATTCGGATCAAGGCTGAAGCTTTAAGTCACTAGTTTTCGGAGAAATGTGCCAGCTGCTGGAAAAACGGAAAACGAGGACAACACCGCTGCATCTCCAACAGCACAGTCAATAAATACCTGGCCAAGATGATTGACGAGAACTGAAAGGACTGGGATCGACACTTTCCACTACTTTTGATGGCGTACAGAGCTGTCGAATATGCATCGACGGACCAAGCCCCAGCCAAAGTCTTTTTGGAAAGACTATTCGTCTGTCGGCTGATATAAAGTTTGGAACGCCCCCTGAGAAACCCCAAACGATCTCGGAGTACGCCAGGGAGCTAAGGCAACGGTTGAACCAAATACATCGGACAGTGCGAAAACACCTCGAATCAGCTGCTGACCGCATGAAGACAAGGTATGATCTTAAGGCAAATTCTACTGGCTTCCAGCAAGATGACTTGGTGTGGTTATATAACCTACAACGGTGGAAGGGTAGGTCTCCAAAGTTGCAGCATAATTGGGAGGCACCATACTGAGTTACAAAGCGAATCAACGACGTTATATATCGCCTACAGGAACACCGTAAGCCGAGAGCCAAAATGAAAATCGTTCACCTTGACCGTCTTGCCCCATATTCCACCCACGAAGACTTCACTACAACTGGCGACACATCTTCTCGGGGCAAACAAACTGAGGCAGGGGCAGTGTTACATATCCGAACATTTCTGTGAGCTACTGTCGCAACTATTAATGACATCATGATGAACAAACAAATGTACTCAAAAGCACAAGAATCGACCAAACATGATCAACATCTGAAAGTGACGTCACTGCTTCCATTCAGAATCGCTCGAATATTCCAGGTAGTTCGCCAATGTATGAGAAATGGATTGAATGACTAGAGACCCTTTATTAAGCCGAGCTGAATGAATGGGGGAGTAGTAAGGCCGCGATAGTAAGAACTGCGATCAGTGTAAAGTGCGAATTAAAGGCGGTATGAGTTGATAGTTGAGACGGTTGAAGTAAAAATTAATAGACAAGTGAAAGTTAAATTAATGATTGTGCACTTTTTTTAAATAAATAAACTCTTTTAACTTAATTTAAAAGACAGAACGTTTTCCCTTTCCTGGAACATTAAAATTATTGACCGCGAACCATAACACGCGACAATACATTTGAATTTTTAATATTATTAAAAGGAACGAGTTATTTTCACGATTTTCAAAAAGGAATTGAGATAAATATAAATAATGATTAATATCAGACACTTTTTTTAGGTAATGAAAATCGTCAAAAGGTAAGAGGAAAACTTGAAAACAAGAAGGATACAAAAATTTAAAAAATTAATCAACTAAAAAAATAATATAAAGCCTGGACCAATAATGCATCTCAGATATGCAAAGAATTTGAAATTAGAAGTCAATTGAAATCATTGGCAATGATACTGAAATCAACTGTTAGTTATTTTGAGTTAAATATTAATTTTTTTTTTAAATTAGAAAATTCAATGTAGATGCAATGGAAAGCTTTTTTGAGCTTATTTATTATTGGCTTAAGAAAACCGTCGTAACTTGAGAAATAAAATTATTTTCTTAAAATGGAAGAGGGGTCATTGTTAAGTGCATGTAAGTTTCAGATCAGCTAGCCGAGCACATAAAATACAGTTGAACAATTTGAGTAAGCAGGAGAATGCTCCTACCAGAAGGTCTTTGTAACCATCCTAGGGTTGGAAACATTATTTCTAATAGCGTGAATCGATAACTTGAATTATGCATCGCATACTTGGATAAAAAATCGTTCAAATTCATGAAAAAGATGCAAAGTTTCTTTCATAAGCACATTGCAGCCGCCTTTTGCTGGAACTTAAATAATTTTTTGAATTTTCAGCCACTTATCCTTAAATTTTCATGAAAATTGGAAGAACATAAAAGCGCCCAAGTCAATTTGAAGTATGTATCAACTATAAATACGTGTTGTGTTGTAATTCCATACAATTGAAATGCCTATAACTCACTTGATTAAAATTTGAATTCCATGAAATTTTGTGAGCATTAGAAACTTATATTAGTGTATATAATTTCAAGAAATCTAAGGTTATTGTTTTGGTTTTATGGGCAAAAATGTAAAATCTGCTCTGCTCGAAGGTGTCTAATAGCCAGGTGTGGGGGGTGGGGCATATAATTTCGGTACATTTTGCCTCCTGCTCGACCTCCTGATCATAAAATGACTTTTCCCTTTCAGATTCTAATCAAGACCTTACATTTCGCTTACCTTTGATTAAAAATACTTTAAGAGGGCTACTTCGTTATTAAGGAGGACTCCTTAAAAAAAATTTTTGGTAAGACCTAAACTTTTGAGAGACCATCATTTTTGACCCTACGACAAAGTTTGAGCATTCTAACTTCTATAGTTTCTAAGGAAACTTGTTGTGACGCACGGATGCATAGACAGACAGGTCGCGAAACTAGTAGGTCTTGGTAAAAATTATTTTAAAAAGGCCTAAAAAACTTCAAAATTTGAAAATGTTATCCCTTCTCAATAAATTCATTCATTATACATTGACCATATGTAGGCTAATAATTTATTTGATATATTCAACAATTCACCTGGGACCGGAAGATTAATGAACCATTCGCACTATTGAGAAATTAATGGCTGCCAATACTATGAAAAATTGTTAGAATAATGTGGTCAATAAATGTCCGTACAAGTAACACACAAACGCGAAATTCAAATGCGACTGAATTCCAACCAAACAACAAATAATGGTCATATCATTCAGCAAAAATACTGTGATAAATCCTTCAGGTGTCGGACTTTTGCATGCATGACTGCATTATTTACGTTTGAATATAGGATTCGTAGAGAGCTAGTAGCGAGCTCTCTCATATCTAGTTGGCAATCAGTCCACATATACTCGTATGTATGAGCACGAAGCAGGTGATGTCTGCTTCGCTATGAAGGATGTTCTGAAATATTGCTCGCGGACATCAAGCCTCCAATGTGCGTGGATACGGTTCTCCATTCCTGTTGAACTGCTGTCCAATTCATGTTACATCGCACTGCTTCTGACGGGCAGGAGTAGGTATTGGAGGATCAGTTCAAAAAGCATGTCTGGGGGTTCGCAGTCCTTACTGTTTTCCCTGTGACATGGAAATAACATTATCCTAAGCGACTTCTCGATGGCCCCTATCATACTTGATGTGATGTTTTGGCGGAGATGTAAATTCAGCGACGAGCGTGACTAAGGGAGTGTCGTTATTTTCAGCTTGAAAATTAATATTGCTCTTTTCACGAATTCATCGTCAAGTAAGTCTGTCTGGGTTAGCTTTGATTGAAGCGTATATTTTGAATTATTCAGCTTTCCATTGACAAATCTAGCTGAGCTACGAACAAAGGTAGCTGATGCAGAATTAGTCGCGACAGCCCTGAGTATCACACAGGAAGGATTCTGAATTCCTAGTCGTCACTGCCTCGTATCAATGCAGATATTCTTGCTTCACTACCCTACAATCGAAACATCTAATCCTTGTCAGCTACATTTATTTTGTCGGGTCGTTTAATTTGCAAACAAGTGGAGGCCGGATGCAATGGAAATCGAGCCTTTAAATATTTAATTACGCCTGATACTACTACTCCACATTTGCCATCATCCCTTGTTTGCCGCAGTCATCAGCACTCAGTTTGTGGTTGAATGTAGGATTTCAAATTGACATCACAACATTTGCGATAGAAAATGAAGATTGTCATAGGGGGCTGACATTAAATGGAAATATGCAGATATTTCATCTTAGGATATACGACATAACTATGCATATAATATTGGACCTAATCTTGACACCCATGGCATAAAGAATAACAAAGTATGCTCACTCACAAGCCCTTTTATGTGATGCCATAGGGATGAAAGCTTGCATATAAAATGCATTAATTTATGGATATCAAATGGATTTCAAGACCTGTTTGCAATAAACTTAAAGAACTTTGATAGAAATCCATTTTCAAATTTAATGTTTACCTATGTAATTAACTTTATGTTCATGTTAGCATAAATCCTTAAAGTCAAAGAATGTTTAACAAAAACAATTGTTCTGCTTCAGTATAGGTTCAAATATTCATTAAAATTAAATAAAATTTTTTAAAGTATTTAAAATCTACAATATTTAATGTTAAAAATGAGACTCAAACGTAGTAATTAATATGATCTTTATAAGCAAGCACAAACGATTTACTAGGGATTTTAATTTGAATATTAATCCATCTGTTTCTTTTCCTACAACGCTACGTTAGATATTTTTGGAGCTCTTGTATCTATTTCTAATGCTATTGTGCAATATCAGATGTCAATAAAACTATTGAAACAATTTATAAAATCAACCCATCTAATATCAGAATATTATCTCCATCAGAACTCTTAAACCATTACAAAGATTTAATTTAATTCGGTGACGTATTCAAGGACAATCAATGAGAAATATTATTTATTTATTTATTTACACTACTTTACAGATCCGTAAACCCAATTACAAAGTAGGTAATGAAATATAATACAAGACATGCGAATAAACAAAGTTATATTAAGAAAAAAAAAAATAACAAGAATATAAAATACGGATAAACTATTGGAAGCTAAGCAGAATATTATGTAATATGCTTTTAAAAGCGTTTAAGAAATGTGGCAGAGGATCCAGCTGGAGCTCATTGTAACGACGTGATACGCGTACAAAAAATGAATAAAAATAAATATCGGTACGAGCAAAGGGCACAAAGAATATATCAG
This sequence comes from Odontomyia ornata, assembly GCA_963969285.1. Classification (NCBI taxonomy): domain Eukaryota; kingdom Metazoa; phylum Arthropoda; class Insecta; order Diptera; family Stratiomyidae; genus Odontomyia; species Odontomyia ornata. The sequence goes on along the minus strand of OZ017740.1, from coordinate 52,755,499 downwards.
TTGAACGCGTTCTTGAGGTGGGACGTACATAAAGCCTTTCACGAAGGTTGGATGCAAGATTACCGTGATATAATTTAAATAAGCAGCACAGGTCAAGAAATTCTCTCCCCTTTTTTTGAGTGATGGAATGTTTAGGATCTGTAAGCGCTCAACGTAGGAGCAGTAAGTGAGGTTATATTTGTAGAATAGAGATCGTGTGAATTTAGGCTGTACAGTTTCAACAGCATCCGATAGATTGGTATAAAGAGGAGACCATACCTGGGAGGCATACTCAAGGATTGACCGGGCTAGAAGTACAAATAGATGGACGCTGGTTGAAATACTAAAAGGCTTGCAAGCGGGTCGTAAAATAAAACCAGCGACACGTGAAGCTCAAAGTCAAAGTCAAAGTCAAAAGCGCTTTATTAAATACCAATCGTTATAAATTTTTAAAAGAACATAAAGCAAATTCCAAACAATAAAACTATAAAAAACTTAATGGTCCGAATGGCTCTCTAAATTTATACGTTATCAGTTAAACACATTTAATGAAAAAAAAAACTTGCAAATTTAAATTAATGAAGATTATTATATATTTTTTGATTCAACTGGAAAAAGGAGGAAAAACCAACCAGCATTATTCAAAAATTACTTATACTACTAACACAACAATGAACTTATATCCTATACCTAATATGTTACACCCTAATTCTAAAAAAGTTCAATAACAAACAAAAAAAACAAAACCTTACCTTATATTGAAACCTATACCTAATTTATAATACAAATAAACAACAATACTAGATGTAGCAATAATGAGATGAATCTAAAAAACTAAGTAACGAGAAAAAGCACAAAAACAGAAAATCAACACGAATAATTTAGACATTGTCATTCAGCCACCAATACCTAGATTGCCCCGTCTCAACTCGATCAGCCTCAACGAATCTAGCAAATGAGTATCTCCATTGGAACTGTTGGTCTCGTGAACTCAAATTCGGAGGATATTTTATCTTCTTATCGGTGGCCCGTCTATATATGTGATATATGATTGGGACGCCGTCAGAATCAAAAACATATCGATTCATGTTCAAATACACGAAGGCTTCTGGAGGAACGAAGATCAATGTATCTGGAATGAAAGCGTCGCCGAAGGGCCATGACTACTTTTAGTGTTTTACTGAGCATGATTTTGACATGTTCAGTATAGTACAGATACCGATCGAGATGAACACTGAGGTATCGAACACAGGATTTATGTGGAATCCGTTCTGAACTATCCCCACCAGCCATAATGTGGAAATCCTGCAGCGTTGTCCGAAACAAAATTGTTTCGCACTTATCTGCATTGATTTTCATTCGCCAATTGTCGGTGTAGAGCTGCACATCATTAAACATTTTTTGAAGATTGCTCTGAACTATTGTAGCTTTTCGGTCTACCGTATAGATGATCAGATCATCAGCAAACGCTACCAATGATCGCGTTGGCGAGACATTAAAATCAAAGCTGTTCAATAGCTTGCGAATGAATATTGAGAAAAGCAGGGGCGCAGTAACTGTTCCCTGCTATAGACCATTCAAGACCTTGAATTCGCGCATTGTTGTCAGATTTCCATCAGTAACAACAAATGATTTCCCGTATAACATATTGCATATCATGGCGACAAGGTGTCTGGGGAAGTTTGAAAACTAGTCCATCTAACCACACCGTATCGAAAGCTTTCTCCATATCAATGAGACATGCTCCAACACATTCTTTGTTGTTTAGTTTCCAACAGATGTCTGAGGTTACTTTCGTTAGTGCATGTAAGGTCGAATGCCTGGCACGAAACCCAAATTGGCAATTCGGCACCAACTCATATTTCTCAATGTGGGCGTTTAATGCTCTGTTGAGTATCACTTCAAATACCTTGCTGATTTTAGGCAGCAAGCTGATTGGGCGATAGCTTTTAGGGCATGAAGATTCTATCGATCGGGAAAACCTTAGCCTTTTTCCACTCATTTGGGAAATATGAATTGTTCAACATGTTGTTGAACAATATGCAATAATTCCTAATAGCAACCTCAGGCAAATGTCGGAGAACTATATTTGGAATACCGGCAGTACCACATAATATTTTGTTGTTTATTCTGCGAAATATGAAACACAAGTCATCATAGCTGACAAAATAATCAATAAGATTCAAGGTCGGTATGAAGTCAGATGTTAATGTTTCATCGAAATAAAGAATTGATTGGCCGCTCAGGCTTGATTTGAAGTCGGAAACTTTTGCTTCAACGACCTCCGAAAATATTTCATTCCTTCTCTCTGGGTTTGGCAGATGAACCAATTCAAAATGTGTTCCAATCAGGGCAAGTTTCTGCAATCCATCACATATAATCCTGTTTCCATTTCTATCCGGAGTCGCACTATCAATTTCGATACCAGCTCTATCGAGAAGATTTATCACATCACTAGCGACTTCAAGATTCGATACCTTCACTCGAGACTTCTTGCGGAATAAGCTTTTCACTTTCGCGAAAACGCCATCTGGGTCCTGTGGGCTAGTACCGCTCATTGATTGCTGACCTCACTCCTGAAGTATGAACGGATTAAGTTCCGGACATTCTTCAGGTGTAATTTCAACAAAGCCAACGAGGGATGGTTGTAGTCCAAAAATCGTCGATAAATATTGTTGACGCGTGTGAGAAGAAGGCTTTTCAATCTTTTAAACCTTGCGATGGTTGGTGTTTTATATCCTTCCATATTGCTTCGATGTTTAATCTTGGGAACAACTTTCTCAACCGTTTCCAACGTCAGCTTCTCTAACTTCGACAAATAGAGATCTATTTCATCGTCAGTTAGATTTCTGTTATTTGGAACCATTGAGCAAGCGTTGCCATCATCAGAAGAAGGACATTGCTTCTGGTACTCCCGATTAAACTTCTTTTGAAAGTTTCCCCAGTCTGTTTTTTTTAAATTCAACCGATGGTTTTCGTGTTGAACTGGAATGAGGAAGAAATCATCCCTTTGATGATTGATTTCCATTACGATTGCGTTATGGTCGCTATCGTAAGGAAGCACCTGCAGTTTCCGTTGAGGACTATTAAAGCTGAATTCAAGTCTTGCGTCAGCAATGCAGAGGTCCAAATATGAATTTGTCTTAGGGTATGTTGGGAGCTCCGACCCATATAGGTTGCACCTGTATTCAATTTGGTTCTCTGTTATCCATGATTTCAGGAATACACCTCTTGGATTTTTGGTGGCGTTTAGCCATGATGTATGCTTGGCATTCAGGTCACCGGCAAAAATATAATAGCTATGCGGCCTGTTCAATTCGAGTATTTCAAACAAGGAATTGAGTTCCTCCTTGAATTTGAGAACATTTTGACCAGTTGCATAGGCAGAGATACCGAAGAGGTTATCCCCACCTGGCAGTGAAATTTTGATGACGGACACTTCAAGAAATTCAAAGTTTTTGAATTCGACTTTTTCAATATTTTGGAAACAATAGGGTCTTCTAACCAATATCCCGGTGCCACCTCCCCCATCACCTATTACCCTATCGTTTCTTACGAATGCAAAATCTTTGAATTCCATGGAATGCCATGAATTGAGGTGGGTTTCAGTGAGAAGTATGTCAGGCTTTTGCTTAACAACAAATTCAAGGAGATAATCACGTCGATGTATAGCAACGATAGAGTTGACGTTGATCGATATGAGGCGAAGCCTACCCGTGGGAATATGACTGGATGACAAGTTATTATTAGGCATTTGAAAGACCTAAACGCTGAAAAGCAAAGTTAATTTTTGAATCTTGTTTGTCGATTCTCTCCGATAAAGAATTAAGTTGCTGGTAAATTTTGAGAAGCAGCTCATTATTGCCACTTACATTATTTACATTATTTCCAGCATTTTCTGCTGGTCCTCTAGCGGCGAGTGCAAATGATACTCCGGGCTTGACGAAGTTCGAAGGTATTATATTACGGTGTACTTGTGTTTGCTTTGGAGCAAATTTAACTTTTGCATCTTGATATCGGGAGCATCCTCGATATGATGCTGGGTGACCAAAAACACCGCAGTTAACGCAGTATAATTTTTCTTTAGGCTCCGTCTGAGCCAATTTGCACTCACCGAGAGCATGAACGTCTTTGTATTTAACGCAACGATAGTGCATGGCACAATTGGCAGCCGAATGTCCAAATCTTTGACACCGGTAACACTGGTTGACTTCTCTTTTCTGGAGGCGTTCCCACCTCACCACTCTGAAATTCAAGTACCTTATTTGTGAAGGGCACTTGGACTGCTCTTATTTGCAATTTTTACCAAGTAAAGTGGTAAATTCTTCCTTTCTATGGTCGACCTTCTTGTCGCAAAGGCTTTGACTGAAACAAAATCAATATCTGGTGCAGCCTCCTTGAGCACCTGAAGAAGATCGACCGTATCCTCTCCGCTGTCCAAACCCTTCAACAAGAAGGTCTGATTTTTTCACTTTTTGGGGTATAGGTGAAGTGTGGAACCTCCTCAGAAATCAGCGCATCTTTGGCTGACTTGAAATCAACCAGTGATTTCGTCTTTATAGCTAATTTTTCGGCATTAACTCTTTTGATTTCGAAATGGCCAGTTTATTTTCGGCTGCCAATAGCCGAACCATATCTTTCCCGGTTTGTCCGAACACGTTGATTGGCGGAACTTTTTTTGTCTTGTTGGAAGCTTTTTCAGAGGAACCAGCAGAACTGCGGGCTGGTTTTTTCTCCTTATTTTTGTTCTTTAAATATTGAATAAAATTAACGTCATTATCTTGATTAAAATTACCTCCGATGTTTTCTTCGATTTCCATATGTTCGGTTGATCCCTCCAGCGCTGCAAAATAATTTTGGCTCTCGTTGGTGCCACCAGCACTTAGAGCTTCCTCTGGATTTACTTGCCTTGTACTTTTCTTCGGCTTTGTTACCTGTTGCCATTGATTTTGTGGCTGCGTCTTTTGAGGCTTCATTCCTTTCTTGAAAAGATCCTTGAGAGACTGTATCTCTTGCCTTATTTCATCATTTCCTCTCTCTGCAATTTGGCCATTTGTTGATTGTCCGCTATTATTTGCAGCTTGCACCCTCCATCTACGGAGTTTTCTTCGTTATGTTTTCTTTTGGTGATTGTCGCCAGTTTCGTATTCGTCGTTTTCCCAGGTTGCCCCAACGGTGGGAAGCCGTCGGGCTCCTCCATACCAGCGGCGAAATTTTCTTTGTGAATTTGTTTTTCGTTACCAATCGAAGTAAAAATATTCGACAGAAATTTCCTGAGTCGATTACTTCGACAATATAGGATTTTTTTCGATAAAAATCAACTTCGGACTAACGTTTTAAAAAATTAATTTAATTTTTGACACGTGAAGCTCTTGTGGTTATGGATGAAACATGGATGTTAAATTTCAAACCGGGGTCAAATACTACTCCCAAATCTTTAAATTTGTCCACAAGTGCGAGCACCGATCCATCAATCTGGTATTCATATAAAACTGGATGAATTTTTTTTGTGAATCCCATGTGACAACATTTAGAAACGTTAAGAGGAAGTAAATTACCTTGACACCAATTTTGGAGATTCTCAAGATCATTTTGGAGGTATAAGCAGTCTTTACTGGAGTTTATGGGGCGATAAATTTTTAAATCATCAGCGTAAAGAAGACAATTAGAGGACAGGCATTGGGGAAGATCGTTGATGAAAATGTTGAATAGCAAATGGCCTAAAATTGATCCTTCCTTATATTACTTTCTTATTAATTTGTTTATTTATTTTGCCAAACAAGACATATTCTTATAATATAAAATTACTACACAAAAAAAAACCTTGTAAACAATACATTTTCATGATACGTTAATTTTTACGCACAATTATACAAGTTATATTGAGGAATGAAAGGATTTTAGGATATTATTTTTATATGAGGTTTTGGAAATGGACGGGGAGTAATATTTACTAAGCTTGTTGAATGCCTTACAACATCTATTTATTGGCTCATTGTCCGCATAAGTAGTGTGATGGCGACCTACGGTAAGCGTCGGTGAAAGTCTTGTGATTCTTAGGGGTTCATTCAGAGTAATTTTTTTTGTTATATACTGACACTTAATATTGTCTCTGAGGACATCGAATGCTAGACATGCATACATCATCATTCTCCTAGAATCTAGTGATGCCATATCTAGCACATCGAGCCGATAGTTATATGATAGTAGGCTGTTGAAGTTCCTATGGTCGTAAAGGGATCTGAGGGCAAAAAGAAGAAATTGTTTCTGGACCGATTCTCACCTGTCAGCGTAAATATCAAAAACAGGGCTCCAAATCAGGCTGGCATATTCAAGAATAGGGCGTATTAATGAGACGTATAGTGATTTAGTAACCCAAATATTCTTGAATTCTATAGCTCTTTGTTTGATGAATCCTAGCATTTTATTAGCCCTGGATACCACTCCATCATACTGAAGTTTAAAACGAAGCTTTTGGTCCAGAACAACACTCTCGACTCTGTTAAGTGTTGTGTTGTTGATGTGATGATAAAACAGAAAAAAGCTCCGTTTTCTTGAAAAACTTATCACCTGGAATTTTTCCAAGTTTAAAGAGAGGTGGTTGTTGTAACACCATTCAGAGAGAATGTTAAGCTTGGACTGGAGAAACATCATATCGGATAGAGATGATATGACTTGGTAAGCTTTAAGGTCATCTGCATAAAAAAGATGAGGTACATCATGTACAACTGCTCAGAGATCAGATATGAAAACATTAAATAAAAGAGGCCCAAGATGACTTCCTTGAGGAACCCCAGAGAGGACATGAATTTGTTTCGATAATCGTCCTTGAAATTTGACAACTTGAGTGCGGTCTTTAAGGTAAGAATGGATCCAACTGAGTAAACGACCAGTAATTCCAAAATTACGGAGCATGCAAATCAAAACTTCATGATTTACACGATCAAATGCTTTGCTAAAATCTGTATATACTACATCAATCTGGAGACCCTTTTCCATCTCACACAGAATACTAGATGTCATGATGAGGAGATTGGTGGTAGTAGATCTATTTTTTCTGAACCCATGCTGCTCTTCATTAAGCCGCGGCTCTATAATAGGGGAGAACTTGTTGCAAAGTATTTGTTCAAAAAGCTTTGGAATGGATGATAATATAGCAATACCTCTATAATTTTGAATACACCATTTATCATTCTTCTTATGTATTGGTATTAAGTAAGAAGATTTCCAGTAAGAAGGAAAGATGCGACTAGAGAGTGATTTGTTGAAAATGATGGAGAATGGCCTGGTTAATTGGTCTTCGCATTGGATAAGAAAACTAGGAGGAATAAGATCGGGGCCAAGTCCCTTATTGGCATCCAAATTGGCAATCGCATGAGCAATTTCTTCCTCAGAAATTGAAACTTCGTTAATCAATGTCGTTGGAGCCATTTCCGAAACGGGATTTAATGGGTTCTCAGGGTTACAATAAACTTCTTGAAAGTAATTTGCAAAAAACTCACAGATTTGCTCTGGGGAACAAGAAACTGAATCCTTGAAAAACATAGATGAGGGGTAGTCTTGAGTCTTACGCTTGATATTTACAAAATCAAAGAACTTTTTTGGGTCTTTAATAATATTTTCACCGATCAAATTAACATATACTTCATATGATTCTCGAGATTTTGTTTGAAATTCATTGGAAAGCTCATTATATTTTGATTTAATATCATTGCTGACATCTTTCTTGCTTTTGATTATTCTATCATATTTGTACCTTTGATTTCGTAAATATCTAAGATCACCATTTAACCAAGGTTCAGACAGTTTATCTTTTTTCTTAATTTTAGGTACATACTTTTCGACGGCATCAAGAGTTATTTGATAAAAACAGGAAAACGTACCAGTCCAATCAACAGCGACAGGATGTTTATTGATACTTTCATAATCAGCATTGCGAAAGTCGTATACAATTGATTCATTGTATGAAATGGGGTTAGAAATGTCAGGAGTGGAAATATCAATATTAAGTGCAGAGTGATGGAGGCTTTTACAAAAAAAGGTTCTCTTTGTCATCAGTTTGATTGACCACTACATCGTCTAGGTCTAACCAATTTCCATTTTGGTTGGGTTTTGGAGCGATTTGCTGCAAATCGTTGCCATAAAAAGTGCTCATCAAATTGAAATCCTGACTGTCAAGAAGATTGATTGGGAGAAGCCGATTATCGACTTGGTCATTTACGAATTTCAGATTCGGTCGATTAAAGTCGCCAGTGATAATTATTATATCATCTTCTTTAATAGATGCAGTTAGAGAAGAAATGGTTCCGATGACTTCGTTGTAGACGATTTCGGAAGAATTTGGAGGGACATAGTACACGCCAAGATAGAGGCTAAGCTTATTTGTAGATATATGAACCACTCTATGCTGGAATAATGTATATGAGGTAATGCTTATGAGCTCACTTGATAGGGAGTTGTAAACTGCAACTAACACACCACCTACTCTTGATTTTCAAGTGCTGCGAAAGTCTCAATCGTCTCTAAAGATCGTCCAATCACTATCAAGAATCTCTTCATTTTTATGTGCATCATTTAGCCAAGTTTTTGTCAGAGATAGAATTTTGAAATGGCAAGATTTTGCGTCAAGGAATAATTCGTTTAATTTTGATCGGATACCACTGCAATTGTGGTAAAATAATTTAAGGCTTTGCTGAACAGGCTTCTTATTGGGGACGAAAAAATTTGTTATGTTGTTCCCTAGTCCTTTGAAGTGAGGAGATGTAGTTCGAACTTACATGCGAAGCAAATGTTTCAAGATCTTTTTTCGCTTGATCTGCCGTGACTCCCAGCTCTTCATGGAAGCGAAAATACATTCCTCGAAGAGAATCAAAATCCACAGGGAGACCTTCTCTTTGTATTATGACCTTGAGACTAGTCTTTGTTTTTCCATCAATACATGTTGTATCGGGCGCTTATGCATGTACGAGTATGCCAAAAAGAGTCGTACACATTCATAGATTTCGTGATCTCTGAATCTCGACAATAGATACTTTTTTTCTAAATCAACTCCAGAGTTGATCGTGGCCTTTACTGATGGTGGGCAAAGCGGGTCTAAATAGGATTTATTGGGGAACAGACTGTGGAAGGTGTATTGAGCCCAAAGAAGATGGTACTTGAACTTCGCCACGAATGAAATTTTTATATTTCGATTGTGGTTGAGAGGATTTCTCCGCCATGGCGAGGGTTTCAATGGATTTGGAGACATTTTGGTCATCGTCCGACTCTAAGTTAACTATTTTATGTGACACGGCACTATTGTTAGAGTCCTCTTGTGTTGCTAATGCTACCTTATTTGTAATAACAGCAGAACCTTGCAATGAGTTAGGTGTTAAGGATAGTTCAGAAATAATCATGGATAAAGTTTGGTTAGTACAATTAGAAAGATTAGTGGATGTACATACTTTTTGGTATTTAAAGCTAAAATTAGGCGATGTTGAGCTGCTGATGGTTCTCCACTGCTTAAATACAATACCATTCCAGGAGTCGTTACCGCTTCTTTTCATCATGTTGGAGAACAACCAGGCATATCTCGATCGAATGAAAACTTTGAATCGGGGCTTACGATTGTTCTTCTGAGGCATAATTTCAACTTTGCAACCTTTGATCATAAGGTCATTTTCAATGATTTCCTGAATTTTAGTTGCATTCCAGTTTTTTGGAGCTTTCTGCATGAAGAAAATTTTGTACTGTGACTGACCATTTGTGGAACATAGGGCATTATTTGAGTTCACACAATTTAGCCGTTCAATTCTTTTCTTCCAATCTTCTTCCGACCAGAAAAATCCCAGTTTATACACAAATTCCGATTCTGGAGCGTATGAAGGTGCCTGTAGTGATTCTTTCGATTTAGTTGTTGTTTTTTCAGGTAAGTTTTCACTGATCGATTCACTTGATGTCGTTTTATGTGAATTTCCAACAATCGTGTTATGCTGACTAAATCGCTGCATCCCTTCGGCCATTGTGCTTAAACTGTCCTCAATCCTTCCCACCTTAGACAGAATCTCCGAATCTTCCTTCTTCGAACTTCCAACTGACGTCGCGATATTATTGAGAATCGCCTCATGTTTTTCTAACAGCTTCAACGCTCTTGCTTGAAAAAACGATGATTTCTCGACATATTCATCCTTGTTGTGTTGTTGAATGGTAGATATATTTTCCCGAATTGACGCGATTTGATTTTCAAATATTTCAAGAGCTTTATATATCTTTTTATTGCTGTTCGATAATGTAGTCGCTAAATCATCGAAGCTGCTGGCCATTTCTACGAAACTCTCGTCATTGGTTCGAGACTGAGAGCGCTGCCGTGAAATCAATTGATTATTTTCTTCACTGAGTTTATCGATGTGCATCTTGTAGACAAACTATTGTATAAGAATATAACGACTTCTAGTACTTCAAGAATATATTACATCCAATTTTATTTTGTAGAGGTAATTTGGTTTATATATATATATATATATATATATATATATATATATATATATATATATATATATATATATATATATATATATATATATATATATATATATATATATATATATATATATATATATATATTGTGACAGAAAAGTATAAAGAAATTGCAAATAACACGCAATATATTTAATTATTCATCAAAACTACACGGAGCCAAAGCTGGTGAATACGGTGGTTGATTGATGGTATTTATAGCGTTTTCAACCTTAAATTCGGTCACAATAAAAAAGAAATCACAAAATCACAAAAGCCGCAACGCATTTTTGAAGTGTACCGACTCAAGCAGCTGCTGTAAACAAACTGATTGCAAGATCGGGCCCATATTTGGCATAGTAATTAAAGACAGTCCTAACAACTTAACAAAATACATTTTTTTGAAATATCATTTACCTGGGGGATGTGCATTATAATTTGCGGGTATTTTGTTGTCCAATGTATATATATATATATATATATATATATATATATATATATATATATATATATATATATATATATATATATATATATATATATGTATTGTTTATATATGGACTGTATATGTACAGGGTGCGTACGGTATTTGAAAACATGCATAAATGTGACTATAGCTTCGCGGATTTTTTTAAATTTTTTTTCCTTCTCAGATAAGAAATGGCGGACTACAACATCACTCAAGAAATGAAGACACATGCTGTCATCGCGAACCATACAAATTTAGAGATCTCTAATTTTCTTTATTGCGCCCGTTCATTCGTGCATAAGGTTCGCCGTAAATTGGAAGCATCAGGAGGCGATGCAGAATCGGTTGCAAAACGCAAAAGCCACGAACAACGTTCTGACACTGTCCGGTCTGCAGAATTTTTAGAGCAAGAGCAAGAGATCATAGACGAGTACCCTCAAAAATCAATGAGGGTCCTTGCGAGTGAGCTTCATGTTTCTGAGTGCCTTATTCGTAGGGTTGTCCACGAAAACCTTCGGTATAAGTCTTACGTGATCCGCAGGGGATAGTTCATGTCGGAATGAACACGGGAACAGAGAGTTCTGCGATCAAAACGTCTTTTAAACAAAATCAAACGCCCTGAGGCGCCCAAAATGTTATGGTTTTTTTCCGACGAAAACATGTTTGACCAAGATCAAAAGACCAATCGCAGAAATGACAGATGACTATGTTCAAATCTTATGGAGGTTCCTGTTGTTATGCACACAAAGTTTCCAGCCACTGTTATGATTTTAGGTGTTTTCAGCAACGAAGGGCATGTTATGCCACCACATTTTTTCACTCAAGCACTTCGAGTGAACTCTGCTGCATACATTGAGGTTTTGGAGACGGTAGTGGAAGAAAAAGGCTGCCGAAAGTCATCGTATTTTGGTGGAAGTGTATGGTTTGCATGCTCTTGCTGGCCGTACGTGCCAAAAGTGGTTGGCACTGCTCAAAAGTGGCAATTTCGTCTTGGAGGACGATTTCCAGTCGTCTGAAATTTTTCACAATAAAGCATCAATTTCCAAAAAAACGCATGAATAAAATATATATATATATATATATATATATATATATATATATATATATATATATATATATATAAATAAATAAATATATATATATATATGTATATATATATATATATATATATATATATATATATATACATATATATATATATATATATATATATATATATATATATATATATATATATATATATATATATATATGTATATATATTGTCGCGTGTTACGGTTCGTGGCCGATAAATTTAATGTCCCGGAAATGTGAAAACTCACTGTCATTAAATTAAATTAAAAGAGTTTATTTACTAAGAATACACAATAATTAATTTCACTATTTTACAAACTGCATATCAATTCACTTTTCACTTTTCTATCAATTTATGTTTCAACTGTCTTTAAATATATCACGAACACCTTTTACTTCACTATCAATCAATATCGCCTTTAATTCTCGTTCATTCAGCTCGGCTTTATATAGGGTCTCTAGTCATTCAATCTATTTCTCGTATATTTGTAAATGTTTTGACGAGAGCTACCTGGGATATTCGAGAAATGCTGAATAACCGCAGTGACGTCATTTGCTTACTTCAACGTCGTTGATTCACTTTGTAACCCAGTATGGTCTCTCCCAATTATTCTGCAACTTTGGAGATCTAACCTTCCGCCATTGTGGGTTATATAGCTACTCCAAGTCATCTTGCTGGGAGCCATTAGAATTTGCCATTACGTCATACTTGGTCTACATGCGGTCAGTAACCGATTGGAGGTGTCTTTTGTACTGTTCGATCTATCTCGTTTAACCGTCACTTTAGCTCACTTGCGTACTAGGAGATCATTTGGGGCTTCTCAGGGGGTGTTTAGAACTTTATATCAGCCGGCAGACGAATAGTCGCCCGTCAATGCATGTTCGGTAGGGTTGCGCCGGTCCCCCCGCGTTTTTGAGGGTGCCGTTGAAACGTTCGACCATACCATCAGATTGGGGATGCAGCGGTGTTGTCAACGCTTTCCGTATCCCCAGCAGCTCACATATTTCGCCAAAAACTAGTGGCTCGCAGTTTCGGTCTTGATCCGAAAGTAGTTCACAAGGTACGCCCTACATACTGAAGCAATTCAACTCTAGCTATTCAGCTACAGTAGTTGCCTCCCGGTTGGGAACGGGGTAGACTTTGCTGAAATAATCGGCCACAACCAGCTAGTATCGGTTTCTCCATTCGGATTCAGGGAAGGGTCCTGCGACGTCAACAGCAATCTTTTCAAACACTACCCCCACGTTAAAGGTTTGCATTTGTCCTCTCAGTCGTTGCTTTGAACCTTTGACGGAAGCGCTGGTCGTGCATCTACGACACCAGTCCTCTACATCTTCAGGAGCATGGAGCCAGTAAAATATTTTCCGTAATTTTGCCAAGGTCTTGTTTACACCAAGGTGGCCTCCCGAAGATCCTTCGTGCATTTCCTTAATCACATCGTGGATTCGGCTTTTGGGAAGTAAAGTTTGCATCCTATAGGAGCTGCCATCCGCCGTTTCCCATTTTCGCTTGAGCACGCCACCCTCCACCTGATGGGAGTTCCATTGTACCCAATAACTTTTCAGGGTGGTGCAATGCATTGAAACGTGCTTCCACTCAGGTCGCCCGGTTCTCTTCTTGCATACAAGTAATGGTCCGATGTCTTCATCGGCTAGCTGGGCATTGCGAATATCCTCCAATGAGCAACCTTCATTGAATTCGGCAGTTATCACTCGCATATCAACGGTCGGCTCCATTTCTTCAATAAGTTGACAATGCTTGCAGTTAGCTGAACATAAACGATGAGATAGGGCATCAGCATATGCATGAAATCATCCCTTCCGATGAACAATTTTGTAGTCGTATGATTGCAATCTTTCGATCCATCTCGCAGCTTGTCCCTCAGGGTTTTTGAAGGTAAGCAGCTATCTCAGCGATGCAAGATCTGTTCGAAGCATAAGTTCTTGGCCATGTAGGTCGTTGTGGAACTGCTTGGTGGCCTCTCTTATAGCCAATAGTTCCTTCCTGGTCACGCAGTAGTCCCTCTCACTTTTTGAGAGAACTCGACTGTAATATGAAAGGACTCTTTTTCGCCATAGATCTGCTGGAAGAGTACAGCTCCAATCCCACCGTTGCTCGCATCGGTATCAACTTCAAACATTTTTCCGGGTTTTGGATATGCCAGCGCGGTTGATTCACACAGCTTCTCCTTTAAGATCTCAAAGGCTACTTGGCATTGTTCATTTCAGACATACGGACGAGTTCTCTCAGTTTGCTGATGGAGACACTTAGCTATTCTGGCAAAGCCTTTGATAGTGGGTCGCCAGACCCAGAAAACGTCATAGTTGACGCATGTTGTTTGGTATTGGCCTGCTTTTCACAGCCTCAATTTTTTCAGGGTCTGTTGTGACGCTTTCTGCTGACACAACGTATCCAAGGTATTATACTCCAGCTGCAAAAAGGGTACGCTTGTCGGGACTTAGTTTCAAATTCTTATTGAGAGGATGTCACTGTACTTAGTGACCAGATCAAAGGCTTGCTTGAATAGCTGCACTAGCAATTTGGTCCGCTTCAATATTGCAGACATGAATTCCCGGGCTTTGTCTATGTCTTTCCCCCTTTTCCAATGATGGTCATGAGCAGCTTCCAAAGAAGTGATGGTGGAAACGAGCTGGTAGCTGCCGATGACTTCTCCCGCTTTGATACTTGTAGCTGAGTATGCGGTGTTAAGGGCTCTAACCGGCACGTATCCATTCCTTATAGATTTTTCAAGGCTTTTTCCTACAATCGAACTTCGCAATGTTGACGTCTTTATTCACTCTATCAGATAAGATTGGTAGTCTCCAGAATCACCATCAAGATTTTGATACATCAGTGTCGACACTTACTACCACATTCATCTTGGGAGTTTTGACGCTGAGATCCTCCGTCAACGCTTCGACATCCCGCCATTTTAATACCCGCTTGCCCAAATCCAACGTGATTCCATGTGGTCACAGAAAATCCATTCCAAGGATGCAGTCATCCATAATGTTCACGACCAGAAAATTATATCGAAACGGAAGGTCTCCTAACTATATCTGGAGGTTGAACTCTCCATGGAGAGGTGCAATTTCTCCCGTGGCTGTCCGTTATGAGAAAATCCTGCCTTTGTTAAGTAAATAGTTGTTGCCTCACTAGGTCTGGTCAGATAATCAATCTGGTTGCTCCAGCTCGATTGTTGTGGTTCAATGTTCTCTGCAACTTGGCCTGGAAGACATAAGTCTGCTTCTCCACGATGTTCTCTTAACACGGTGATGGTGATGCTGAGGACGTTGATTCTCCTAGCCCACCTCTGTCCCTTCAAACTGGCCCCCTCAGTTTGAAGGGCCTCCGTTTTGGGCTCCTAACTTGTTCTGACTCTCCTCCTAGCTACACACCCTGGACAATAGCTCGGATTTCTTTGCTTCTTGCAGTCTCTTTGCAGGTGCCCCTTCTCATCACAATTCCAGCATCTAGGCCCATCATTTACCTGCGCCTCTCACTCAAATTCCACGCGCACGCCTACACTCGCCTGTCACTACCTCGCGAACCCGGGCAGTGGTATGAGTTGCATTTTTCGCTGCCTCAAAGTTCAGACTATAAGCCAATGCATCCTTAACCGTTTGCTTTTGAGCTAAACGCACGGCTTTTTGCAATTTATCGTCCTTTAATGCGATGATGAATGCTTTTGTTACTGCTTCATCTCAATGTTCCGGGTCATAAGCTGGGTAAGCTGTCTTCATAACGCATGTCAAGCGCATTCATTATTGCAGCTGAGTTTGAGTATAACTCAATGGAAATAGTCATCAAAAGCTCGTCAGCTGGGTCTCTTAGAGCAAGAATGAGTGCAGTTGCTCGTGACTGCTTATTCCAGTGATTTGTCCTAGCGGCGGCTTTAAACCGGGTTTTGTAAATACTCCAGACCGGTTGCCTGTTAAATGTTGGTGCTTCAATATTTCGTGCAATCAGTTTGAACTTTGTACCCTGCGTAGCCATTATTTGCTATTCCAACTCTTCCTTACGCTCTGATATAGTTAATTCATAAATTTTTAAATGTAAGCTATCTGGCATTTTTATTGTTTTGGCTATTTGTTTTGGCTATTTTTCCACCAGTTTCCACATTAAATTTCACTATTGTGTACTTTAAAAATGTTTAAAGGTTTTCACTTTCGAAATTCACATTTTTGCTTCTGACACCACTGTCGCGCGTTATGGTTCGCGGCCGATTATTTTAATGTTCCGGGAAAGATAAAACGCACTGTCTTTTAAATTAAGTTAAAAGAGTTTTATTTACTAAGGATGCACAATCATTCGTTTTACTATTTTACAAATCGCAACTTAATTTAATTTTCAATGTCTATCAATTTATATTCCATTTCTCTGTATCGCAAAAATTACTTCACTATCCACTCTAATCGCAGTTTATACTATTACCTTTCCCATTTATTCAGCTCGGCTTTATATAAGGTCTCTAGGCATTCAATCTATTTCTCGCGTATTGGCCAATGTTCTGACGAGCACTACCTAGAATATTGGAGCAATTCTGAAGACCCGATCAACGATCTACTTAGTTCATTCTTATGCCTTCGAGTACCTTCTTGGTTAATCATGATGTCATTAATAGTTGCGACCACAATTGCGACAGTAGCTTGCAGAATTGTTTGGACATGTAACAGTATGAAAATAGATTTCTGGTGCACGCAGAATCAATCAGGTGCTACTCGTTTTCATTTGTTTCATCGTGCAGGCTAGAACCTCCAGTTGTTCCTTGATGAGATAGGTAACTGCCAACCTTAGCGTTATATCACCCAGAATTATTTTTGTGTTGTATGTAGGCAATGAGTTGACTAGTCTTTCTAGGTGATTGTAGAACGTTTTCTTCATTTCTTCGTTCTTTTCTTCGGTCGGGGCATGTACGCTTATCAGCCAGATTTGGAAGATTTTTGCTTTTATACGGATCGCACTCAACCGTTCATTTACTACCTTGAAATCAAAAACGTGTGATTTAAATCCTCGGTCCATCATAAAAGCCACTATAAATGCTCGTTGCTCGTTTTCCAGCAGGCTTCCTTTTTTTGGATATTGTGTGCGATCTCCTATCTTGAATATCACTTCCAGTCCAGTTCGTTACCTGGATTGCCAGTATTTTTAATTTATATTTACTGGCCTGTTGTCAAAGCACCTTAACAGCGCCAGGGCAATTGAGTGATCTAACATTCCAAGATGTAATGCTTTTTAGTCCTTGTTACGGGTGAACATTGAGATTCCATAGTGTTGCTTACCCCGAACACTACCATACGCGACTTCGTAAGAGTTTAACCTACGCAATACCGAGCCGCACTTTATTAATTTTTTTTTGGTAACCTTATGATATAGCTAACAGCAAGTAATTTAAATTTTCATTCATAAAAGGACAACTGGTTAGATTACGGAAAGAAAGCCACATAATAATTTTTGCTTTGTAACTTTATGTAAGTAAACTCAAGTAGCTTGGCTGCTTCCGATTTACACGCCACAATTATGGACAACGCAACCAGCAATAAGCACCGAAAGCATCAAGAAGCAACGCGAGCTCGAAACGAAACGCAAATAAACACGGTAGCGGAAACGTTCGTCATCCGATCAACATATGCGACAAGAGGTGTTTGTGTTATACGCGATAATCTGCGAGCATTTACATCACTTCCTTGAATCACGGTTTCATACTGCCTGTGGTTTTATTGACTCTACTTTCCGGCATAGAATCCCAATGAATTTCGATGCAGTATATAATTCGAATAAGTCAGATTCGAACCTGAGTGCTGAGTGCGGAGCCACTGAGCTCATGGCCAAGGACACAAACTGAACGGTCCTCCCGAAAATATCTTCACACTCACGCAGCTCCAGCAGAGATGCTACTGAGGCAGCAATGACACGTATACCGCCGGAAGACACTCGCAAATTTAACACTTCATTGATGGCAAACACGGGACGAGTAATTAAAAGAAGCCGCAACAAGAAAAGGAAAGTGCTAAGGAGGAGGTGAAAGAAGTGCTTCAAGTTCTAAAAGAATTGACTGTCAACTGCGATTAACAATCACCAGGAAGCGAGACCATGAAAGAGGAAGTCACTGCGGTCCGATACATAGCAGCAAAATTAAACTGGAAGCTAAAAACATCGCACAAATGACCGAATATGGAGGCTCTACAAACAGACCCAAATAAAACAACGTTTTTGAGTATAGAAAGGTGTCGGGTGAATGCCGTTTGTTGAGCTCACAACATGAAGCCAGAATTAAGTCATCGGAGGAAATTTCAGCGAAACCAGAGGCTATGAATGACTCTTAAAAATAGCCAACCAAACTCACTTTGGCACATCAACAAATGACCGCCGATTACGCCAAGCTTAAACGAGAGAAAGCTGACAAATCCACTAAACTACACGCAAGAAACACGGATATAATTGCTGAGTTTCTTACCTATAGACTGCCCACATCGTGGCCAAGCGTAATATGCACTCACTTGCACTAAACCCACTTTATTCCACCACGGAAATCAAAATGAAAGAAATCGCAACATTTCCGAGAAGAGATTCGACAGCCAAAATTAGTCGGAAATGGTAGATAATTACACATAAACGACACTTCATGCGTTGGCCCAGCAATTAAACTACCAGCGGGGACAAGAGAAGCTGAGGATTCTGAGCACCGGCTCAAGGAAAAGAGAAAAAAACCGAGGGTTACTGCGAAATCCTCACATCTCGTCGCGATGTAAACAAACATTACTGAGAAAAAACGTTAACCTGGAGGCTATTTAAGCCCGGAAAGATTGGCGCGTTTTTTTGTTCTTTTGGGGAGTTTCTTTTCAAGCAACCATGGAGATACATCAAACCAAGTGTTAAGCGAACGAAATATAACCCGACAAGTGGATTTGAACGAGATAACATAGAACAACTGATCAGCGACCGTTTTCTTCTGACAAGGAATTGGAGCCGCCCAGTGGATATTGAAACATCAAACGGAGACGAGACAACTGTGGCGAAAATCAAGCAAACGGGAGCAAGGGACCCCTTACTAGAAAAGGAACTAAGTGTGAGTGGCTTTCATTTTAGCACATATTGGCCGAATTATCTTTTTAAAATAAAGTAACGTACTATATCGAATGTGATAATTGTTCATTCTCCTTTTCTCGCTACAGTTCAATAAATAAACCTTCTTTCCAGCTGTTAAAAGTGTGGCTCGGGAATTTTTTTCCTGGAGCGTTGTCTAGGCTGGAAAACCTGGAGAATTTAATCCAAGTGATAGTGTTTGTGGGTGCAGTGGAACCTAGAGGTGATTTGAGTAGTTTTGGTTCCCCTGTTGTAGGAAAACCTGAATTTGCGTGCCGGCCGAGTACCTTAGCTCGTTCTGCGGGGGAAGTTTTCCTTTGTAGGTCTTCTAAATGTAATTTTGCTCCGGACGGTCGTCTTCTCGTTCGGACGACCCCTTGAGAGGCTCGAAGAAACGAACGAGTGGCGCCCACGCCCGTCTTCGGGTAAGTTAGTCTGGGTCGGTGGAGCCTCCGCCGGAGTAGTCCCAATAAAGTGGTGGGCAGTTAGGGAATTGGAAATATTCGATGATATCCTTTTTTCGGTGGCAAGGTCGTTGCCACAGATCTTGTCCATTTCGAGGCTCAGTTGCAGATTTTGGAACAATTTTGGATCGCCCAACCTCCATTCTAGCGGCATACTTATTACTTTTGACTCCATTATCCGGTGCAGAGTACTCGTCTTAGCCGTCTTATGCACCCACAAAGGGAGTGTAAGAGGGATTTAGTAGCAGAGACATATATAATTATAATACATATTTTTAGATAAGGTAACAGTTTTAAATCAAAAAGATATGAAGTACACAATACTAAAGTAATTTGACGCTAATGTAAATCTTCATTTAGAAAGAACGCTCACCAAGAAATCACCCTGATCTGCTGTATGCTAATTCATTCACTTATTTATACATCAATCGCCCGTTATACATTGCATTGTCAGTGTTATTGCTTCATTTGTTTGCTGCATTTTAAAAAATAGAGAAAATTTCGCCAAAAGTATTAGAATATGAATAGTTATAAAAGGTTTTCAACTTGGGGGAAAAACTGACTCAGCAATTTCATCTGAAACTTCAATAAATCACTTCGTTCTGCCGTATGGTTAATTTTTTCTATCTGCACCTTCAGCTAGCTGCCTTCATTAACTTCCGCAAACACCCAAATATTTCGAGTACCATATGTGACGGCAATGATAATAATAATAGTCATCCAGACACCACAACCCAATTAACCCGCTCTTTAAATCATCATTAGCGCCCAAAACCTTTCACATATGGAACAAATCACGGTGAGGTAAGGCTAAATCAAACAGTAAAAAGCCAAACATTCTTGTGTGTCCGCATAATAAACCCCTTGGGCTCATTAACTACATCTTTCAGACCAGTACCAGCCGCCCGTATAGGTCACATGGGTAATGTACTATAGGCCTTCAAAGTCGACATCGCCACCGATCCCTTCCTTGATTCAGTGTAATGCGAAAACTTTCCTTGGAAACAACAATCTGACCCCAAGATACCTATGAACTTGGCCCCATTCCCCACAACATTGTATCACGCCGATTATATCCTTTTCAGGAATCCATAAAGGAGCCATAGTTTTCTCGTAAAATGGTTAAGTGTACTCATGATGCTCATGAGTGCCATAGAGGAATGTGTAACAGGGAACTGAAGTGTGTGTACGCAAAAATAATTTCCATATACACATTTGAACTCTTGAACATTTCCGTATGTGGTGCTGCTCATGTTCGAGAAAGGTGGCAGGATATGCATGGAAAAGAAGAGGACACAAAGGCCTCCAATAACAATTGAGAATGCTTGTTTTAGGTTTTGCTAGCGACATTCTATTGCCACCCTAAAAATAACCTTTTATGGGTGCAGAATTCAATGGTGTGGTGGCTGGAAGGACTTCAGTAGATTTGCTGGATAGAGAGAGTGGGAGAGCAGTTCGAAGATACGGACTTAATTATGATTAAAACTTCAAAAGAGAAATCATTACCGAAATTCTTAACTCAATAGAAGATTCAGCTGACAAGAGGTCAAAGAATCCAAGATGGCATTCAATTAACCCATTAAAGATTTAAGTTTATCCTAAATTTCAACGTTTTCTTTAAGATACAATAATCTTAGAGAGCAAATTTCCCAGAATCTCTGCGTTTTCAGCTATACAAAAAATAATCTTCCTACATGTGGTTTAAGTACATTAGGAACAATAGTAATTTTACCTTGTCATCCCTTAACTATACTCTCATCGTAAGGACTCGAACTTACCTACAATGCGATGACTGCTAGCATATTAGGGTTCACCCATTCGAGTAAACCATGTGCGCGTAATTGTATAATTCGCGGTTATATTCTCGGTTTCCGGACTTTAATCGACGACAAGAGGTCGTTGTCATTATCGTTTTCATTGTTGTACCAGCACACGACTGGGTTGCTCCGTATGGTTCTGTACAGCGCACTTCGTTTGTGCTGTTCTTGTCCTTATTCCTGCTGACTAAGCAGCAAGGATACACGATGGCTCCTATTACTTTTAATTGTTCGCTTCGATTTAATTAGTTTCAGAAGTACATTTCGTTTCATTATGCAGCATTGTTATAATGATTATTTGAGATGTTATTAAAGTTGCCGATTTGGACCAGTTGTCGCGTAAATGTGCATGTCCATGATATGTGATGGCTTAAAAAATCATGTTAGGCGTTCTAGTTTGAAAGATAAGAATTTCGCATCTGTGATTGCATACAGAGAGTGGCAACTTCAGTTAAAATTGGTTGAACAAGTTGAGCAGACAGGCTTCACAAACTTTCTAAGGTTTAAAATAATTTCTCTGGTAATATGAATGAATGACTAGAATTCTGAATAAATTGAACATACAAAAAAATCATTGAATTACATGCGAAAGATGAAGTCATAAATATGAAATAGCCACTATTTGCATCTATCTTGAATAAATTTTCTGAATACTCATCTGATCAAACATACTCAATATTGCTTAAAATTTTCATGAAAATCCGAACAAAGGTGCAGTATCCAGGTTAATTTGAAATAAATATCCACCAACAACACTACTATATATCTCTATATCTCACTTGATTACAATTCGATTTCAATAAAATTCGGTGGACACAAGGACCTCAAGTTAATCGACATAATTATGTTAGGGGGCGTCCATAAATTACGTGAGATGTTTAACGGGAGAAGGGGGTCGAGTCAAATCTCATCTTATCTTACGTTAGAGAGACGGGGGTCTCGGCAAATATCACGCAATTTTATTTCTGATTGAAACAAAAAAAATTTTACTATTTTGGTCCATTTAATCCAGATTGTACATGCTTAAGATTTAATCTTAAGCGTATATCGTAATACGATTAAGATCATTCATTAATTTGTTCGAAAGAAAATAATTTCATTCATACTTCGACGTTATACATCTACGGACTGTCAAACTACCATATTTGTTTTATACTAAATAGCTCAATTTAATCTGAATTTACCGTACAGTGTAGCCCGTTCTTTGTTTTCGCGCTACTGACAGCCGAACGCGCGACTCGATGAACGAGGGCGTACGACCTGAGTGGTAGCGACACACGGACAGGTTGCTTTGTTTATTCTTGTGAATGTTTCACTCGACTCAGTGCATGCTCTTACTAATTTAAAATGAGTTATCAAGATTTTCATAATGCATACGTCGCAGAAGTCCTGCCAGGACGATGTGATAAAATTATGGAATACAGCGAAGCAAAAATTCCCGAAGAAAGAAGAGTTAATGCTTCACATACAGTGTAGCCGGTTCTTTGTTTTCGCGCCACTGACAGCCGTCGCGTGACTCGATGAACGAGAGCGCACGAGCTGAGTAGCAGCGACACACGAACAGGTTTATTTGTTTATTCTTGTAAATGTTTCACTCGACTCAGTGCATGCTCTTACAAATTTAAAATGAGTTATCAAGATTTTTATAACGCATGCGCCAAAAGATACGTCTATAAGACGAAGAAGTCCTGCCAGGACGATGTGATAAAATTATGGAATACAGCGAAGCAAAAATTCCCGAAGAAAGAAGAGTTAATGCATCACATTCAACATGAGATTTAACGGCTTCTCAGGGAAGCCACTGAGAGAAAAGTTCGGTCTACTTTAACATTCCTTCAAAAGGTAGGTTAAATATATTTTTTTAAGAAAATACTTTTTTTTATAAACTTTATTGTTACAATTATAACCCGCCGTCGGTGACGTGTATGTCTGTGAGACCGGGTGATACAAAAAAGCGTAATAACTTTTTTGTACGTGATCGATTTGCACTAAGATTTCGAATAGCAGTCTTATTACGCATCCCTTACCCGCCAATTAACGCCGTGACCTTGTTACGGGCGCACATCCTAGAGTTTTGGTGACAACCCGGTCGGTGAGATCGGCGTCACAAATCACGTGAGTGAAATACTAAATTTTATACATTACAAAACCTTTCATATTATTGATTATAACTACCTAGTTTTTATAGAAAAATACTAGTAATATTTAACTGTGTTATTATCTTGTTGATAGTAAATGAGTTATTTGCATAAAATCAATTACTTTTCTAAAAAAAATATTATACATAGAACTTGCCTAGGATGTTGTGGCAAAGACTTGCAGAGATTTTGGAGATCAATGATGAACCTCGGACTGCTGGTCCTGTCCGTAATGGTCGATGCTTTAACTTTGTTATGATGCTTTGATTTCAGACTAACACTAAGATCTCTAATAGTTCTTCGACTCAGGCTGGGACAAGCACTGAGAGCGTTCCAAACGTGGAATGTGCAGGTCAGGTTCAGATCAACGATCATAATATTCAACACGCGGGATCTGCGGTTCAGGATGAGCTTAATGACCAGCAGTCAAGAGATCAAGATTTGGACGTTGGCCCTCAACCGGCAAGTTAGTATTCGTCTTCCTTTCTATAGGTGACGTTTTCTTCTCCTTTCTAAATAAAAATCTTCTGCATTTCACAGGCGCTTCGAAAATCAGCGATGATGAGGATGAAGCTATGTCGAACACTACACCATCCAACGTACGTCCCACTCCAGCACAAGATACTTTGAAGAAAAAGATTGCTAAGATGCATATGGAGCTTGACTTAATGGAAAGGCGCAAAGGGTCTCTAGTAGCTGACGGCACTGAATTTGATAAAGCATGTAATTTGCGGCGAGAAATTGACATTTGTGAGAAGAAGCTCAAGCTTAAAGAAAAACAGAGAGTGTACTCTATGACGCACAGAAAAAATAAAAAACAAAAAATAATTGAATTATTTTCAAAGAATCCCGATGCAGCTAAGTCGTTGACGCCTCGTGCTGGCCCTGGACGCCCACGTTTAGAAGAAGAACAGTCTGAATTGCTGAAAACAATAAGTGATTTAGCCCCGTTTGGTGCTTCCGCTGAAGAGCGACGTCGTTGTAAGATAGTTCGCACGGTCTATACGCTTTCAGAACTTACAAATAAAATAAGCGAGCTGGGATTTAATATTTCACGAAGTGCTACTTATATTCGACTGTTGCCTAGATGGGCAAATACACGAGAAGCTAAGCGCCATGTAGTGACTGTGCCGGTGAAGCTGAGTCGTCCTGAAGCTGACCATCATAAGGCACACCAAGACCAATACTTTTCTGTGGCCTCCATAAGGTCACTAGAAACGAAAGCCTCAGTACTTGGTCCTGACTCCGTAATTTTTTTATCTCATGATGACAAAGCTCGCGCTCCCATCGGCCTGACAGCGGCAAACAAGCAGGCGCCATTATTAATGCACGTTGAATATAAAGTGTCGTTACCAGATCACGACTTTGTGATTGTTTCGGGGCACAAATTAATTCCAAGCGTGTATGCTTTGTGTGAAGTGAAACCCAATGAGATAGGACGACCAGAAGCTGTTTCATATAGTGGACCAACTTACATAGCGATACGAAGTGGCAAGCACTCTTCGTCAACTGCAGCTAGTCACGCTCAAGTCTTGGACACTCTTTTAACAATTGAGTCTTTTTCCAAATTTATAAAGGAAATAGACAGCAAAGTTAGACCTGTTCTTATGATTTCAAGTGACGGTGGGCCTGACGAGAATCCGCGATATCGCAAAGTGATCGCACACGCCATAGAGCATTTTAAACAATATGATTTGGACGCAGTATTTATTGTGTCTAATGCCCCTGGCAGGAGCGCATTCAACAGAGTAGAGAGACGCATGGCTCCACTCAGTCGAGAACTAACAGGCGTTGTTCTTCCCCATGATTTTTTTGGGACATATCTTGACTCCAGCGGCAGAACATTAGACGAAAGTCTGGAAACGGATAATTTCAATAAGGCAGGGGATATTTTGGCTGAAATACGGTCTGCAGTGTGCATTGACAAACACGAAGTAGTCACTAAATATATAGACCCTAATAATGACACTTTCAGCGTTCCAGACCTGCCAGCTGAAGAATGGTACACTGAGCACGTTAGAGAGAGCCAATATTTGCTCCAGGTACATTGCAGTTGGTTCCTATCAAATTTTTATGCGTGCCTATTTTTTTTTTTTATTTTTTAACGAGCGCGAGTGTCAACAAATTTTTGTTATAAGTTACAAAAGGAAATTGTTTTTAATTTTTTTAGGTTGTGAAATGCGATGACTTCTTCACGACCAATTTCTGCCACCTCCATATCCTATCACTCAGGTTGATGGACATTTGACAATTCCGGACTTTAAATAGCATGAGGAAAGTCATTTGCTCAATTTCTAATACGCCACTGCCTACCGATTCAACCGCTGAATGCCTTCATCAGCACGCCTTATGATCTCTATTGCCCAAGTATACGTGATGATTTAGAGAAAAGATGCTGCAGTACATGCGGTATTTACTTTGCATCCATCACAAGAGCTGCAGAGTACAGGCGAGTCGCCCACATTGCACCAGCTAAGCAAGCGCGTATGTTCCGCAAATTGCGACCCTCACGGATTGTCACAAGACGAGCTAATGAGTTACTGTGCGCAAGCGCCAACGGCTTAGAGTGGCTAGATCAGAACGAAGTTGAAGGAGCAGATGATTTTACTGAAAATCATATGGACATGTTGGTTCCAATAGTCTCTCTTGAGACCGCGCATGATTTTCCATGGACTGAATTAGAGTAGATATTCTTTTTTTAAATCACAGTAGTCACGATTTAAGTGTTCTATTGTTAAATTTTTATTACACTTATAACTCTCAGCAATATTGATTACTAGTCTTAACTAGTCGTAAATAAAAGCACGAAGCAAATTTTTTTTTCTTTTTACAATAACAATCCAACGCGTTTACGTAAGAAACCCACATTTTGAAAAATTTCACGTGAGATATGGGGGAGGGGGTTGAATAAAATCTCACGACATCTCATCAGGGGGGGAGGGAGGGACAGAAAATTTAAAAAAACACCTCACGTAATTTATGGATGCGCCCTTATAGGATACGTAGAATGTGTGAAAGAGTCGGCTTTATCCTATAAATTAATTTATTTAATAAAGTTTTCAAAAACAATGATAATTGTGTCGGCAAGTTGCAACGATGATTCTATGGCGAGTGAGAGAGAGAGCCAATGCGCCGGCCGCTTATATGCATCAAAAATGCTGACTCATATCTGTTGCTTCGCCGGCGGTGGTCATGCACCTGCGTCGCGTAATCTGCGACGTCAGCATCAGCAAGTGCATTCCTCTTATTGTATCACGTATGCTCCAGAAATCCATGGGTGCATGTTTCATGGCGATGCGTTCCTTGTATCTGCATCGCTATTCGAGATTGCATACGCCGTGGCGCACAAGCATGTATGCTGGCTTTTGATGCGATCGTTGTGCGATATGTCGGCAACTGTGTCGTTTGCGTGGTGGGTGCCTGGTCCGCCACAGTACTCCACCTGCAACTAAGCTGCGAATCACACTGGCATGCAGATCTCTCGCCCTGAGCAAAAAATGAGGGTTTCAGCCTGTCGATGAATATGGTAGTTGGTCCTTGGAGTTGGGGGGGGTCCTTGGTGTAAGTGTGATTGAGCACTTTTACTCCATTCCTGTCTGTGAGTGCCTATGCACCCAGTTTTACTTATGATTAAGAGTTAGTTTCTGTAGTGTCCAATATAGATCGGAGGCTCGGGTAAGCCACTCGTGCTTTCTCAGAAATCTTTAGATATCCCAAGGTTTTATTAGAGTGTTCGTTTTTTTTTTTTTGTCAAAAAGTTTTAAAGCACGGTCGCGTATATATTTGTCAACAATCTCGATTCGTAGGTCTTTGTAGATGTACATATGTATTTCTAATATACCATGGGATTTTGAAGGTCCATCTGAAGGCCCTGTTTTGCAGTGACTGGAGGGTTTTCTTGTTTGTTTTTGATGTCTGGCAAATTACGATACATCCGTAGAGTAATGTCGGGCGTAGTATTTGGTTATATATGAGCAACTTATTTTTAATGTTGAGCCGGTTATATTTTAGGATGGGTTTTAATGAGGATAGCATACCAATGCAGTGCTGTCGTTTTATTCGTATGTGGTCATTCCATGTCAGTTTATGGGCCAGGGTTAGTCCTAGGTATTTTGCGGTTCTGTTTCAAGGTATAATGTCTGAATTTATTTGTAAAGTTGCTGGTTGTTGATGTCTTCGTCTTGAGATAAAGACTGCCTGCGTCTTGTCGTTATTAAGTTTGATCTTCCATTTGCGGAAGTATCCCAGGAAAGTTTTGATAGATTGTTGCAGTTTTAAGGCGATGACTTCTGCTTGCCGAGCTGAATAATATATACATTTATCATCAGCATATAGGGAAATTTGAACATTGTTGGGAAGGTTATTTAAGTCAGCAGTGTATAGGCTGTAAAGGATTGGTCAAATAGGTGATCCTTGGGGAGCTCCAGCTAGAATTGTTTTGAGAAGAAGTTGTCAATTTTGACACGGAAAGATCTGCCTTGTGGGAATGAATGAATTATTTGTATTAACCCGAGTGGTATTTTGAGTTCATGCATTTTGAAGATAAGTCCTGCATGCAAGACTTTGTCAAAGACTTTCGCAATGTCGAACATAACTAAGCCCGTTGACTTTCTGCAGTTCATCCCGTTTCTTATATGTTGGACCACTCTTGTTAGCTGGAGTTCTGTGGAATGAGCTGTTCTGAATCCGAATTGTTCGTCAGGAAGAGTTTGATTTGTGTTAATATTATTTTCAAGTCTTTTAAGAATAGCCCTTTCAGCTATTTGGGATAGAGATCAGAGTAGACTGATTGGCCTCCAGTTCTGTGGAAAAGTAAGATCCTTCCCTGGTTTGGGGATAATTATTACTACTGCCGACTTCCATATTTTGAGGTATCCTCTCAAATGGAAGATTGCGTTAATGACGTCGGTAATTGTCAGTAGCTGGTTGTCAGGCAGCCATTTAAGCGTCGTGTTTGTCAGTGTATCAAAACCAGGCGCTTTACGTTTGTTGAGTCTTAGTAAAAGGTCTTTTGTCTCTTCTAAGTTGATTGGTTCTAGTGTATTATCTATCTGAATTTGCGTGTGGGTCATCTCGTGAACTTTATTTAAAATTTGGTCTTCTTCGGCAATGTCCTCCTCTTGGAAGACGTTTACGCGGAACTGAAATTCTAGTGTGTCTGCAAAGGCTTCCGCCTTACCTGCATTGTCGAATTTGAGATCATTTGTTCAATGGATTTATGGCACAACTACCTTGTTTTTCGTTCAAAAATATTTAGTAGTCCTCCAAAACGCATTCTCACCAGGTTTCCAGGCTCTGTAAAAAGCTCTCCCATTGCTCGTTGCGCAATTCATGGATTTTATTTCGGATCTTGTTTGTTAACTGGTTGCCTTTCGTTCGAAGTCTAGGATCACCCGTGCTCCTAGCTTTTCCCCGGGCTTGGTTCTTCCTCCTTATCAAGTTTTTTAATATCTTGAGGGAGTTCATAGGAGTTGTGTTCCCTTGCCAAAGTTGTGACTGTGTGGTCCTCTTTTGCCTGTTTAATCTTCTCTGTTATTTATTGAATAACTTTTTCGATGTCGCTAGCTGTATTTAATTCTTGGCTAAAACTTTCGTTTGCCAGCGAGTCTTGGGAAGCCTTCCAATTTATGAGCTTCTTAACTTTTAGAGGCTCGTCTATAAATACGTTCTCTATTAAGAAGTGAACCGGTTGGTGGTCTGAGACGAGCTCATTGTGGACTCTAATTCTTATATTTTGATGGAATTCTAGAGAGACTCCAATATCCAGAATGTTGCTAGTTGTTCGGCAAAAGTTGGTTGGTTCATCGGGGATATGCAGGCTAACTTCAATGCTTGTGATGAATCTATTTAGCACAGTCGCAGCTTGATTTCTTCTCACAGCTCCCCAGGATTGGGCCTTCGAGGGTGAAGAGAGAAGCAAGGTCTTGGGCTAGGTGTTTGTGTTTGGGGGTTGTACAAAGAAATCACGATAAATTTGAACGCGGGCGTTTGCACTTCAATGGCGGTGGCTTCTGTTCGTTGCATTTGTGGTGTTGTAATTATGTGGTGATTCACATTTCTTCTCACGAGAATGGATATTCCACATTTCTTCTCACGAGAATGGATATTCCACCTCCCCTACCAGTCATTCTGTCGTTTCTGTACAGCATGTAGTTAGGGATGTGGAGACGAATCCCGGGCTTCAGAAAGGTTTCTTGGAGGAGTATAATATCAAATTTATAATCTAGTATAAATTGTTTAAACTCGCCCACCTTCGGAAGCAAGGAATTTGCATTCCACGTGAGTATGGAAATGTGATTCACTGGATCCATTATTGTTTATTTGTGTTCGGTGTCATGTTTTGGGCAGAGAACATTCTCTGCAGCATCTTTGTCACCATATCTTGCATCATCAGCTGAAACTGAGATTGCATTGAGGCGAAGAATTGTCCCACGTCTGGTGGAGTGAAAGTGTTGTGTTTTGTTTGTGATTATTTTTGGGTGAATTGTGTTTTATCTGTTGGTGTTGAGATGTTGTTTGTTTTAGCGGTTGTGGGAAGGCTTTTGTTTGTGTTGGGGTTTTTCAGTGCAGCCATCTGTGCAAACGTCTTCCTGATATTGTTGAGATTTTTTGGACAACCCCCATAGTTGGCCGGATGCTCTCCTTTACAATTGACACATTTCGGTGTTTCATCTTTCGCCTTGACACAATCTTTGTGGTGATGCATGCCATCACATTTAACGCACCGGGCCTGTGCATAACGACTGCCCGAGGAAAGAGCAAATTCTTGGCAGTTGTGATACATCGCTAGACCATTTCTAGGCTTCAAAGCTTCCACCTTGCAGATCAGATGGCAAACCACGGTTATATTAAAAACAGAAGTTTCCTCCTTTGGGAGGAGGACTTTGACAAGTCTCGATGGACCATTTTGTCGTTTTATGAAAAAAACTTCAAATGGGTGAAAGCCTTGTAGTTCGAGGTCTTCCTTAATTTCTTCGCAGGTGAGGTCATGTAGTCCACGAAGGACCACGTTTAATTTTTTGTCTTCCGGTAGATACTACGTATGGTATTGAAGTTTTTTTTTTGGTCAATAGTTTCGTCATCTGTCGATGGCCAGTTGTACGAGTAGTCTGTGGTATTATCTGTGTACCGAGGTAAACACGTTTTGCCGAAACAAACTTTATGTTTTTGTCTCGTAGCATCTTCGAAAAGTTCGTCAATTCTTCCGGTTCACGTAATACAATCGGTACAGTTCGTTTCTGTTCGTTGTTCTGCTCTGGTTTTGTGGGAGGGGGATTAGCGGGAACCGTAGATGTCTGAGGTTTGGCTTTGGGGACTATCCTCATTTTCGGGAAACTGACAGCGGGTTTCGGGGGAGGAAGGGTTGGAAATGTCCCTTCTTCCGGTTCCTCCTCTGTCTCCTCTTCATAGATTTCCTCCTCCATTTTTTCGTCGGAAACAGATTCGAACGATTCTTGTTTTTCCTCTTCTGAAGAGGAGGCCGATTTGGTCGAGGGAGTCGGTGAGTTCAACAACTTTGGTTTTTTCGTACCCTTTTTGGGCGATGTCTTCTCTACAAGCTTCAGCAAGAGCTCGTCATTTTTCCTGCGTTGTTCCGCAAATTGGGTCTGAGCGTTCAGTAGTTGTTGTTGAGAGCTCTGAAGTTGCTCTCTTGTAAACTGAAACTCCTTGAGAACCTGATCAAGTTTGTTCTCCAATTTTCTAAATTGCTCAAGAATGGAATGCTGTTTGTATGGTGCAATGAACACTCATACATACACACACACTTAAAACGTTTGTTCTATTGAATCGCACGTTGAAGCTAGTCACTGTACCACTACACTATGCGTTTTCTATGATGAATCCCCGCGGCGTTACGGTTCCTCCCCTCAACTGCTGTAGTACGGCTCCGATGCCGTCGTCTGAGGCATTGACGCAGAGATATGATATGGCGTTGGAGTCGGGATGAGCCAGGGTCGGGGCATTCCCTAAGTCTGACTTGGACTGCTCGAATGCGGCTATCGCTTGGTCCGTCCAATTGAGAGGCGTTTGGTCGCGTTTGCGGTTTCCCAAGATTACCTGCAGTAGGCCACGCTGGTGTTAAGCTGCGTGTGGGAGGAAGCGGCGGTAGAAGTTCACCATCTCCAAGAAGGACTTCAGCTGGTGTACGGTCCTCAGCATCGGTGTTGTGGTGTGTGTGTGCTTGCTGATGGTGGGTCCCAGGAACTTGACTTCCAGTTTTATGAACTGGCACTTAGGGGTGTTGATAATCAGACCGAATCTGGCTAGTTGGTCCAACACTTCCTTCACGTGCTTCAGATATGCCTGCTCGTCAGGCGAGAAGATCAGAATGTCGTCGAGATGGACAAATACGTTGTCCAAGCCTTTCAGCATCTCGTGCATGAAGCGCTGGAACGTTTGACCTGCGTTGCACAGTCTGAACGTCATGTAAATCGATTCGTACAATCCAAACGGTGTGATAATAGCAGTCTTCGGGATGTCACTTAGTTCCACGGGAATTTGATGATACGCCTTTTGCAAGTCGATCACGAAGAAGTCTGACATTCCGTGAATGGCTGTGGTGCAATCCTCGAGGAATCCAATTGGATAGCAGTCTGGGATTGTGCGGTTATTGAGCGCACGGTAGTCTCCGCATGGTCACCGATCTCCGTTTAGTTTTTTCACCATGTGCAAGGGGCTACTCCATGCGCTTTTTGATGGACGGCGAATCCCATGTTTAATTAGTTCACCAAACTCAGCTTTTGCGGCGGCTAGCTTTTTTGGGGAGGTCTCCGTGCCTTGGCTTTGACTGGCGGTCCCTTGATTTGGATGTGATGCGTGGTCATACACCTGGTGTTTGGTTGTCGGCTGTCTTCTGAGAAGTTTCTGTAGTCCAACAGCAGGGACCAGAGCTCATCACTGATATCCATCTATACTGAGTCCACTTTGGGTGGCTGTTTTTCTATGGGCACTATAATTGTTTTGAGTCGTGCGCACTCAATGAGTCGTCTCCTTTTCATGTCGATGAGGAGGCCGTAGTGTTTGATGAACTCGGCTCCGAAGATTGGAGAAGTTACATAAGCTATCATGAAGGTCCACTTGAATGGTGTCGCAAATCCCAAATCCAACTTCACCTCCCATTTGCCGAATGTTCTAATTTGTGAACTATTGGCAGCCACTAACTTTGAGGCAGCATCGGAAGAATTGAGGTCCTAGATGGTTGGTGGGATACATGAAATGTCTGTGCGTGTGTCGATGAGGAAAGCGCTCTTGGTGATGTTCTCATGAATCCTGAATCGTTCGATCGTGCGATGGGAGGTCACTAAATGTGGACGATCGATACCTCGTTTTTTGTGTGCGAGCAAAGTTGCCGGCAGTTTTTGGCTTCCGGCTGCTGGTACCAGCAAAGTTGCTCGTCGTTCGTTCTGGTGCGGAGTATTGGTGACTCTTGCTGCTGCTTCGGATGCGTGCGACGTACGTCGTGTTGCGAGGTTGACCGCTGCCTATTGCATAGCGTCCTGAGCATGTCTACTATTTTCGTCATCCGGTGGCTGAGGTCTCGGACTTCGGAGGAGAGGTTGTTTAGCTTGCTAGGATTTTGAGGCGTTGTAAGAGTGCTGTGCCGTAGCTCGTCGTCCCTCGCAATCGCTGCCACCAACTGCCTGGTGAGCTCGTGCACACGATCAGCGATTATTGCGAGATCTAACAGTGGGGCATCATTGGCCGGTAGGATGCTCCTCACGTGACATCAAGGTGGCTCAGCCAAATTTGGTGCAATAAACGGTGCAGGTCTGGCTGGGAGCACGGGCATCGGCGTTGATAATGGTGCTGGAGTGGGCACCTTAGATAGGTCGGGTGGTCGGGGCTGCGCGACTTTTGACTCCTCGAATGTGGCTACGGTACAGCTTGTATGCAAGGGCAGTAGCGTTGATACAAAACAGCAGTACTAGTAATAGTTTGATTTTTGAACTCTGTATATGTAACTCCGAGTTGACAAGTAGCGTGTTCGTGACGTCTCCTTTGATGGCCGGTGGTTGCGAGTTGCCCATTCGTGGATTGTCGGCGGGAACCCTGTTGCTAGGTTCAGTGGACCTTTAAGCGCGGTTCGTTGAGAGGATCGCCACTATAGGATAGGTAGAATGAGTGAAAAAGTTTGCGTTATCTAATAAATAAATTTATTTAATAAAGCTTTCAAAAACAATGATAATTGTATCGGCAAGTCGCGACAACGATTCTATGGTGAGTGAGAGACAGAACCAATGCACCGGCCACTTATATGCATCAAAAATGCTGACGCATATCTGCTGCTTTGCCGGCGTTATCTCCGAAGTCAACATCAGCAAGTGCCTTCCTCTTATCGTATCAAGTATGTTGCTGAAATCCGTGGGTGCATATTTCATGGCCATGCATTGCTTCTATCGGAATTTCTATTCGAGATTGCATACCCCGTGGTGCACACACATGTATACTGGCTGTTGAGGCGAGCATAGTGCGATATGTCGGCAGCAATGTCGTTTGCATGGTGGGTGGCTGGTCCGCCACAATATAATTTCCTAGAAATTGAGGAGCTCCTATTTCGGCGTTGTAAGGAAAAGCGTAAATGAGACAAATGATACTATAGTAAAAAAGTTAATGAGTGAATTTTAATTATTGAGGTATTTGTTACACTTTTATTTATCAATACTACTACTGTGATTTTTTTTGAGATCGTTTGGCTCAGAGGTGTCCAATCGCGAAAAAAGAACATACATTTTTTTGTATATTTTGCCTCTCCTTGGAATTGCTGATTCATAAATGGACTTTTTTGTTTCAGATTTGTAAAGTTTTAATTAAAATCTGGTGATACCCCACTCAACTACTTTTAATAAAAAAAGGTGTAGAGAAGTGTATCGGCCGGTTGTTGAATTAAGACTAACAAACGAAGCATATTGTTTTTTACAAGTGATGGAGAACTATCTATGGCA
Organism: Odontomyia ornata; assembly: GCA_963969285.1. NCBI lineage: Eukaryota > Metazoa > Arthropoda > Insecta > Diptera > Stratiomyidae > Odontomyia > Odontomyia ornata. Next base: position 52,721,034 of record OZ017740.1, on the reverse strand, counting down.
CTATCGATAACTATCGATAGTTAAACTATTGTACTATCGATAGTTTTTTTTTTAACTATCGAATACATTTTTGAAAGTTTTGTTTTAAAATAAACTTATTCAGAAATAGTCGTCGGGGGCGAACGATAGCTTCCTTACAGTAACTTGTTATTTTGCCGATGAAAATTACGTCATCCGTGCGGCTGTTTTATCTACAGAATTTTGTAGCGGCTCTATTGCCGAAAATATTGCAAAAGTAATTTATGAAATAATGACCGATTGGCGTACAGAAAATAAGGTATCTTGTATAGTTACTGATAATGATTAAAGTTTGCACGATATTAAAAATACGACATTACCCATGTTTTGCCCACACTTTGCACCTGATGGTGCAAGATGGAATCGAAATTCCTGAGATGAAACCAGTGCTAACCAAATGCATGGAATTGGTAACTTTTTTCAAAAGTAGTAACAAGGCATCTTTAAAATTAAAGGAAGAATTACATATAAGAAATGAGCTACCTCTCAAATTAATTCAGGGAGTTCCTATATGGTGGAACAGTTCTTTGTATATGATCAAACGAATAGTCACAGTTAATGAAACTTTTACAGTAGTGTTATCAAAATTGCGTAAAGCTCCTGTCGGCCTGACTCTCGAGGAGACTACAGTAATAAATGGCATGATTTTACTCTTGAATTCATTTGATGAGGCAACAAATAAAATATCAGGAAACCATGTAACAATGTCGCTAATAATTCCAATAGTTTTCGTGGTTTATAATAACATTACGTCCCTTAAACAATTAAAGATTGGAAGGGAATACGGTTCTTAAAGTTATTCAATCAGAAATGAAAAAGAGATTGTTTCCTTATGAAGAAAGAACATCGCCCAAACTGGCAACTATTTTGAATCCTCGAATGAAAAAGGAAGGCTTTCGTTCATCGAAAGTGCAAACTCACTTGGCTTTTGACGAGAGGGCAATTCACTCTACCTCTGTACTGGGTAGTATGATTCATTTTGCTTGGTTGGCAGATTGATGCACTCAATAAATTTATTACGAAGCCACTGTATGAACGTCCTTTGTCAATTTTTGACTCCCAGCCTACCTCACTATACGCAGTGAGCCCTTTGTCTAATTTCGTGTGTCAAAGTTTTGCATTGGACGTGAGTAGGAGTGAAATACCGGTTCGAGGCCACTTTCTCCATACGAAATGGGATTGAGTTCATGTGCCACCTAGTAGAGGAAATCGGAACAATTGGCACATGTAGCGGACAATGAAACTTATAATGTGCGTCTAAAGCATGTGGGTGTGTGTATCAGATTCATATAGGTAAATGCCTGGGATAAAAACGTGTGAGATCGGGATAGGCGTGGATGTCTTGGGTGGTTGCCGGGGAAAATGTCTGCTTTATTTATGTGGGAGTGTTCATTTCATTATTATAGGCGGATGCCCGAGGTAAGTAGGCATGTGTCTAAGGTAAACATAGATCTGTGCCTTGATAAGAAGGTGGCTTAGTTAAGTAGTTGAGATTTCAGGATTAGGATGTAGGTGATTGGTTCCCAGTTTCCTACACTAATTAGAGGACTTAGTCGCCTCTGATGGAAAACAATGAAACTAGGCATACTGACCATATTCTACGATAGTCCCATATTTTCAATTAATAAATAGAAGCTCTAAATTTATTAGCGTGTTTAAGTCACGTGTTTAAGTCACGTTAATTATTACTATTAAGATATATAGGGGTCTTTGGTAGATCATTCTGTTATTCATATCTGTTTTTCTATAAGAAAGTATGTTTCCTTACAAAATTCCGGCAGTGATACTTCGTATTATGACACAGTTTTAGCTTCTGTTCAAAAGAATGATTTTTTTATAACTCACTTCGCTAAATTCTCTTTAATATTTCACTTATAGTTCTATTTTGCTTATGTACAATTTCGCTGAATTTTAATTTTACTGACAATTCTAATCTGCGCAAGATGTTTGTACCCAGTAGGCCAAATACAAATTTATATTGAAAAATGCAATAAAATGAACAAAAATTCAATTTTTTCTCATATTTTGGCTTTACTCACAAGAGCAATGCTTCCCGTTAGTTGTGAAATACGATTTCATTCATACGGCTGCTACGGATGACGTGACAGTAGGCTACCCTTTCGGCCCAGTTTCCCAAGACATTAGTGATGGTTTCCGGGCCCTATATGTGGACTTTTTGCAACACATCATCTTTCACAGTGCCCAGTAAAAGAAGTCCAACGGTGTCAAATTGCAGTTTCAAGGCGGCTAATTGACATCACCAAGGCGGCTGATTACACGATTTCCGAATTTCGTGCGCAAAAGAACGATTGTTTGATGAGCTGTAAGGTATGGCGTGCCGTCTTGCTGAAACCAAAAATCAGTCAAGTCCGAATTCTCAATCTTCGACCTCAAAAAGTCGGTTATCATGCTTCTGTGGTGCTTCCCGTTACTCGAAACAGCATTTCCACCCTCATTTTCAAAGAAAAACGGTCCAATTATGCCACCACTTCTGAATCCACACCACACTCGCTCAGAATACATTGGCTTCTCAAAAATCACGTGTGGGTTTTCCGCGCCCCAGATGCAGAAGTTGTGTTTGTTCACAAAGCCCCCGAGATGAAAATGTGCCTCATCAGATAAGATGATTTTTTGAGAAAAATCGGTATCCAGTTCGAGCTGCTCTCATTACCAAACTGCACAGCAATAACGAAGTGGATGGCCATTTGATTTCAATTCTTGAGTCATTTGGACCTTGTAAGGTCTTTGTGCAAAATTCTTCTCAGGCTAGTGCGACTTATGTTGAGTTGCTGCGATCGATGGCGAGTTGATGTTCTCGGGTTGAGTCGTACACCCTCAGCTACAGCAGCTACATTATTCGGGGGGACTCTTTCCTAAGCATCCGCAAATATATTGAACGCCTTTGAGCAACGGGACCTGAGGCAAATAATGGGAGCGAAGCTTGACGGGGACCAATGGTGAATTCGATACAACCATAAACTGTGAGATTTTTGACGAGCCTGAGGTCCCAACGATTGTAAGACTGCGGAAGCTGCAATGAGCTGGACACATGAATCGTATGGACGAACAACGGATACCCATAAAGGTATTCGTTGGGAATACTGAAGGCTGGAGTCCAGTGAGGAAACCGAGAAAATGCTGGTCTGACTCAGTTGACGAAGACAGTTCATCGCTGCTCGGATTTCGAAATCAGAGGACGCAATCAATGGACCGAGAGAGTTGGAGGCGCTATTTGCAGGAAGCAAAGGACCGAGAGGGGCTGTAGTGCTACAAAAAAAAAGATCATGGAATATTGATAAAAAAAACTCCTCAGCATCGGAATTACTGGTCCAGTGCTTAGTTGGATTCATTCCTATCTTAAGAACCGAACACAAGTTGTCAAATTTCAAGGACGGTTATCTAGAGAAATTCTTGTCCTCTTTGGGTTTCCACAAGGTAGCCATCTTGGTCCACTTCTTTTCGATATTTTCATATCTGATCTTTCAGAGGCATTTTCGGATATATAATAACTTTTTTACGCCAACGTGTATCACATCATACCAACTCTGGCCGATGGTTTGTTTCTCCAGTTAAAATTAAATATTCTCCTTCAATGGTGCAATGACAACCAAATTGCACAGAACTTGGACAAATGTCAGGTAATAAGCTTTTCCAGGCAAAATAATATCATCCTCTACGATTAGCATATTAGTAATATACTTCTAAGTAGAGTCGAGAATGTTGTGTCCCTTGGCGTAGTCCTAATACTAGGCTCCAGTTCAACCTTCTTAATGATGAAGCTCTTTCTAGAACATATAAAACTTTAGGCTTTATCAGAGAAGAGCCAAAGAATTTAAGAACATTTTGGCAACAAAATCATTATATACATCACTGCCCTATCCTGGAGTATGCCTGCTTAATTTGGAACCCTGGTTTTGATGCTCATAGGAATAGGTTGGAGTCAGTGCAGGAATAGTTTCTAATCTTTGCTCTAAGGTCTCTGTATGACCACAGGTTTTTCCATAATCGACGACCATATGAAACTCAACGCCAATTGTTGAATTTGTCTTCACTCCCTTTTAGGAGAATCGCGTTGTCCCCATGTCTGGTTTTCGATGTCTTGAGGGGCAATATCAAGGTTTAAAAATCATTTCGGATAAGATCCGTATGAATGAGCCTGCTAGAAGCACAGGACAAACTCCCATGCTTGCCATTAACAGACACCAAACTATTTACGCAGATAATGAGCCAATTCATAGATATTGTAGAAATTTCAACGGCCTGGGGAACACTATTCCTCATCTGTTTTCAAGGTCATCTTTAGATTCAAAATATTAAAATCTCTTTCTTCCTCAACAGTTTAGATTTTTTTAAATGCTTGTAAATTTTTATCATAATTAACCTACTTTGTTTTGACGAATTAATAAATAAATACTTTATTCATGACATACAGGGCAAATTGGCTCGAATGGGTTTGACAATTTCCTTTTCTAAGCTGGCAATTTGTCCTGTTCCTCGTTTTAGTTCCTCCTCCTCTGCCTAGATACTAACAAATGACTGGGCTAGCAGTAAAAATGTGGATACTGAGATAATTCAGATCTACCTTAGGCAGTCCCTAGCTAGTTAATTTTATTTTGTTTTTGTACATTTTTTCTATTCTCGATTACGTTAGTTGAGACTTTATACATATTGTCGCGTGTTATATATCTGTGGAAATTAATTTACATTTTAATTGATGGTCATGAAAGGATAGTTTGTTGTGTCTTTTTATTTTCGTTCATTTGGATGTATTCCTCAATCACGATTTCAAGTAGTTGTGGCATTACTGAGTACCCCGTTACAGGCTACCTGCATGATTTTTTCAGATTTTTCGGTCCATAAGTGTCCATCGACTGGGGACACTATATTTTAATATTCTTCCACTAACTCTATCTGTCCCCTTATCGGTATTGCGCTTTTAACAACGGTTATGAAAAGGTCTCAGCAAAATCTTTCATCTTATGCCCTACTCGATTATGTTCTGTGAAAAAATATTTTTAAAGGGTAAAATCCTGATAGGGTGAAATTCATGTAATGATATTTTGTTTCAAATCGCTCCAAAGAAATCGGAACCGACCTCTCATCGGTTCTAGATTTTAAGTCTCGCGACGTGACAATGGACTGTACCCTACAGGTCAACATGTCTGGACACCCTTAGTCTACTCCGAGGTGGCTGCTGGCTAGCTAGCTATTTCGGAGAGGAGTTCTGTCGCGGGTCTTGCGCGAGCAGTTTAAGTCCGGAATACAAAAATTCAGCCACCGGTTCACATGCCCGTTTTACTAACGCGTCAAAAACATTAACATACGGAAGAGAAACCTATCCTTACTTTATTCTGTATTTCTTAAATTCATCCAGACAACAACCAAAAACGTATAGAATCCCGCGTTCCCGAGTATCACTGACGCAGTACCGCGAAATATTCTACTCTAAATCAAATCTGAAAAACCCTACTCTAATAAAAAACGCAGCGTGAACAATGGAACCGCGTACCGAACGCGACACAAAACCAGCCAACTGCGGATTTCTAAAACCCTCGTAACGGCGTACTTACCGCTCGCTGCCATTCCTGCTGGAAGAGGAGGGCTTACTGGAAAGAAAGTCGTTGTTAGATTAGCAATTCATGTTGCTTACTGATTCTACCATAGCTTGAATTTATTCAAAGTTTTAATTTAATTTATTCCTTCCAGCTCATAATCTGCTTGACATCTCTAAGAATTTGATGGCGACTTGATTATTTTCCCTTCCAGTTTTATAATAATTATTTTTCATTTGTTTAACTTTAATTAATAAATAACAACAATATTAAAATAAGATATAATATATGTATTTAATAAAAATATAAATAAAGATCAAATCCCTTGCTAATTATCACGAAAAAAGAAGGAGCGAGGAAAAGAATACTTGTAACTTTGGAAAGATGGGCGAGGAAAGGCAGTTCCCACCGAATTAACTATGAAAACGATTTACTAATTTAAAATAAGAACGGAAATAACCTGCTACTTTTCTATAAAAAGCGTTGTGTACTATACCTGGGGTCATAATATCTACTAGGCAAGATTATTTAGTTGCAACGTTGTTATGGCAGAACGTGAAAATAAAGTTCTAACAGAAAACTCTTCTTTCATCTTTGTTTTTAGGGTTTTGTAAAATTATTTTACATAACCCTACTAAAACCGCGACCTATCTGTCCGTCTGTCCGTCCGTCCTTGTGTCACAGAACTTTTTCTCGCAAACTGCTTAAGCTAGAAAAATCAAATTTTGTATGCAGGTGTAAAGTGGTGCTTTCTTCAAAGTTACACTACAAAAAATTGTATAAGGTATTTAAGGGGGGGTCTCCCCATATAGGGGAGTGGCCACTGAAAAAAAAAATCAAAGGTAGCCGATTTGGGTATCAAATGAAAGGTCTTGATGAGAATTTTTCAAAACAGGTGTTAATTTGATACTTTTTGCTTCGAGCGACGCGCAGGGAGGGGAAATACACGAAAAATTTGTGTCCCTCCCCTCGCGATTGGACACCTGTGATCCGAAAAATCTGAAAAAAATTATGGAGGTAGATGTTTATGAGTACAACAAGAACAAATACCTTAGAAGTTGAAATTCACTCAACTTCATTAATAATAGTATGATATTCGAATTTCACATTTCCCCCAATAAAATCGCATCGGAACCCTTAAACTGAACGAAACTCGATATTTACGTAGTGCTACTAAGGATCCTTAAACTTTGTAAGTTTGATTAAAACCAAATGATATACACGGAAGTTATAGCCGTTTGAAATTTCTCCAATTACAACAACAATAACACATGATTTTGGTATTTTATGGACTTTCCATCGAATCAGTCACTGCAGTTTTGACTTGATCTTCTTGAAATTTTCCAATAAGGTCAATAACATCAATATTTTTGAGAATTCATGATTTGAGTGAATTTTGTTGGTTTGCAACAAAATGGCGACCGTTGAAAGCAGAAAAACAATGGATTTTCTTTTTAACGTGCACATCTCTTTGACATATTTCTTGACGTTACTCATTGCTGGTGACTACATTTCTGAGAAGTTGGGTACAAAACCCTTCTGACATGAGCAAAGGTCTGTTTACCCAACTTGTTTATATCTGTTGGTTGGATGTTATCAAACTTTGACTTCCTATATTTAGGGAGATGCTTAAGTCTTCCGGCTTTATAGTTTCTTGTAAACCCTGTAGTGCGAGTTTCCTCATAATCTTCTCTCGTTTCATTTAGTTTATCCAAATATTTGTTTTTCGCTTCTTTGACATTTGTTTTTATCTTCTCTAAATTAACTCGGCCATGTTGTACTTCTTTAGGGGTGCATTTAATATTTGAGTGATATCTTTCGTTATAGTTTCTTATCGCTCTTTGAATGGTTTTTCTTACAGAAATTTTTGTTTTGTCAATGGTTAGAGTTCTAAATTTTTCTAATATAGTATTATGTAGCCTTTCAACATTGGCTACTCCCGTATGGCTATGAGGTTTCGTTAAATGCAAAGTAATGTCTTCGGATTGTAATAAGTCTTTTACTAAAGCTCCACTGAACTCATTTCCAGCTATTATTTTTTTCGGCTTCCCAATTTTGGCAAAGTGATCCTCTAGTTTTTCTATGATTGTGATGCGATTTCTATAAGGGAGGTTAAGCTGCCGCAAAATTAGAATATTTGTCGATAATTGTCAAGAAACTATTCTTCATTATTATAAATATATCCACGTGTATAATATCATTAATATTATATGATTTTGAATTTTGGCTTAATGGCACGTCTGTCGTACTTCACTCGTTGGCAAACTTCGGACTGGCTTATTATTTCTAAGAGTTTCTAAGAGTTTTGGAAAATATATTTTATTCTTAATTGCGGCGCAAAATTCTTGTATTCCGGAGTGAATACTTTCTCTTACATGGTAAAATGAGTTTCTGTAGCGATATCTTTTGCTCGCAACGAGCATCTCAAAAACCTTATTTTACTGTCATTAGAATAAAGTTCTCGAATTTTTTGTTGTACAATATAATATTTATGATTTCCAATTCTGTATAAACACATATTTTACCCTTCTTCATTCATTTTTCATTTTTATATTTTAAGGATATCGCTTAAATTTTCAAAGTCGTGTTCTGATATGTATATTATTCATTTACCGTGAATAATTTCCAGCTCAATTGTTTTATTATTTGTTAAAATAAATTGCGTTTATATTTATTTACTATGTCATTTTTTATAGGGATGTGACCCAAGAGTTCTTCTTGGGCAGAGTGAATTGTAGCCAAATCTGAACTTTCGTCTTTTTCCATATTGAAAATTCCCAGATCCGAATATGAATATACTTCATTACTGTCTTTTCGTGAATCGTCCTCATTGGTTTCTTGGTGTTTAATTCTACTAAGGAAATCAGCTACTCGGTTTACCTTTCCTTTTAAGTACTCTATTTTGAATTTATACTCACCCAATTTTAATAGCCAACGCTGATGGCGTGGAGATAAGTCCTTTCCTTTGTATTTTGTTTGCAAATATTTTATAGGCTGAGGGTCCATGAAAATGACGAACTTGTTCCCATATAAATATAATTAACGGACCACATGATAGCCACGAACTAGTTTTGTTCGTGGAAGTTTAAGGTACGTGATGCAAATCAAACATTGTGTCCGTTTTGTGAGAGGACTACGCCTATCGCTTGTTTGGACGTATCTGTTGTTAGCTGGAACTGTCTGTCGAACTCGAGAAATCGAAGAACAGGGTTTGAACTAAGGTCTTTAGTGTTAATTTTAACATCCTTCTTAAGGTATTTCGCTAGATGCTGAGCAACTTTTGCATAGTCCCGGATAAACTTTCTATAATACCCTGTTGCTCCTTAAAAACTTCTTGGACCTATTTTGTTTTTGGAAGCTGCAATCTTTGAATTGCAAGGGCTTTTTCTGGGTTGGGCTTAACGCCTTCAAAAGTGACAATATGCCCTAAAACGTTTTGCATAAAGGAACATTTGTTGACATTAACTTTTAGTTGATGTTTTTCTAGAGTTTTAAATATATGGATAAAAGATTTAATGTGTTCTTCTAGAAATGTGCTAAATATGAGTACATCGTCAAGATAAACTACGTAACTTTTGTTGATGTAGTCACGGAAGACGTCGTTCATCAAACGCTGAAAAAATGCCGGAGCATTTTTCAGTCCAAACGGCACTCTAACAAATTCGTACAAGCAATGCGGTATTACAAATGCTGTTTTGTGACGGTCTTCCTTACTCACCAATATTTAGGATATCCCTTGGCCAGCTCAATGTTTGAAAAGTATTGTGCCCTTCCTAATTTGTCTAAAAATGATTCAATGTTTGGAAGGGGGAATTTATCGTCAACTGTTATTTCACTTTTTTCACACCTGAATTATCTAATTTTTTGAAAATCACAATCAATGGACTGGAATACCTAGAATTACTTTCCTGTATGATACCCTGTCCTTCCATTTCTGCAATCTGTTTGCGGACCTCATCTTAATGTTTAGGCGGGTATCGATACAACTTTGCATTGATACCAGCAAATAATAGTCTATATTTTATGTTCAATAGTTGGGGTGCTCGTTAGTTTATCTCCCTCCTTGAAAAATATACCCTCAAACTTTTTAAGAGTTTTGGTTGATTCTCCTCTTTTTTCCGAATTTAAATGGTCTAATTCTAGATAAGAAATTTCGTGAAAAGAAAAAGGGTTGTTCATAAATTTAATAGATTGTCCATTAAGTGTAATCGTCTTTTCTTCAAAATCGATAAGAGTACCTAAATTATTAAGAAGGTCAATTCCGATAATAAATTGATATTTTCTTCTATTTAAAGCTTTCACTTTCCATCCGACCAAAGCATTATCTGGAACTTTAAACTCTGTTGGCGGTGGGGTGTGGACATCAACTCAGAAGTATTTTTTCCCGTTATTGTGAATTGTATTAATTTTCATTTTAGGAAAAAATTTGTATTGATTTGTTGATAAGACTGAAAGAGGATCCTGTATCCACTAAGGCTATAAATTGATGATTTTCAATATTAATTTTGATAAGAGGTAAGTTGTCCGAGGCTTGTTGAGAAAAAAGCTTCGTTTTTTCCCATATGATTAACCTCTGGACTTGTGTTAAAGTCACCTTCTAGATTATTTTCATTGTATTTTTCCCTATCTGTAAATTTTTGGGAACCTTGAATATTATCAACCTCCATAGGTTCGGTATAGAATTGTTTTTGTGGGTGAGAATTTTGTCCCCTACCAGATGTATAATTTTGTTGCCCGTAATTATTGGAGGTACTAGATTGTTTTTTAAAGTTCCGTCTACCAGAATTTTGGTAATTACTGCTGTAATCGTTCGCTCCTCTATATTGATCGCTAGAATATTCTAAATGCTGCTTAGAATTTTTTTGTTGTTCTTGAAAACGATTGTTCGTTGGAATTTGTTTCTGAAATTTGTTGTGTGTACTGTCAGGTATTGATTCACTGTTATCAGAATTGTGTCTTTGGTTGTTGCGATCATTCATTATAGGTGATGAATTTTGATTAAATTTAGAAAAATTTTTGTAATTTTGAAATTGTTTAATGCGAAATTCTGGCCTAATACAGGAATCTTCAAATCTCCTTTCTTTTATAATTGCTAATATTTGATTAATATTTTGATTTTCGTATATCTTTTCATACAAAATTCGTTGCGTCATTTCCTTCACTGTATTTACTAGTAAGGAATCGACACGACTCAAATCTACATGCAATGAATTTTTATGAGAAAGGTTTAACTCGTCTGATTTAATTTGAATTTTTGTATATTAATAGTCCAGTCAAATAAGACTTTGAAGGTTACAAAAATTCCCATAGAGCTTAAAAATTGGTATGGATGTTCAGAATACTATTATAAATGAATTGTGAAAAGTCCCCATCAATCCCCTTGTGCAAAAAATTTTATTTATGGTGAAAGTTTACAAAAATAGGTTTTTCGCGTTTTCCAGCTAAACGGAGAGTTTTACATCAAAAATAGTGAAACAAAAATGTAGATCATCCGATTCTCTACAAAACATATTTCCACACATTTTTTCATAAGTATTGCCATTTCGGTGATATAGCGGTTGAAAGAATTGAAAAAAATATTTTATTCGTAATATGCACGTTAATCTACTTTTATATACATTTTTGAACCGTTATACGTGTAAACATATGAGACCCTATGTCTTATACATACAAATGATAAAATTCTAAGAATATAAATGAACGTCAAAAACTCCGCCCCTTTTTGCATTTAGTCGCATTTGCCTTGAGTAACATCAGTCTTCCATTCAATTGTCAGCGTGGCGCTGCTTGTATACCTGCTCCGTTTCAAATGTCTCATACTCAAAAAAATACTGTTAGTCGTAAGCATTCCTTCGTAGTGACAACTCGTGGCTATCGCTTATATTTTGTGACAAAGTTTGTGCACCTCACTGTTTTTTAAAAAAATGACGCAATTCTGCTTTATTTGTAGTCAACCTTTGACTGAAAGTGGAGTTGTTACCGTTGATCGCGGCATGAAAGCATTAATTGATGCAAGTATTGAAAGAGGTGATGACTTTTTGGAGTACCTGAAAGACTAGTGTAATGATTTTCAACATTTTAAGTTCGAACGCGGAACCGACCTCTTATCGGTTCTTGACGTTAAGTCTGAGTAGTGCCGACGGATGGTACCAACAGGTCAACCAATCCGTGCACCATAACCCATTCACGCGGTGGCTGCTTGTCGGACAGCTAGTTCGGAGAGGATTTTGGTTGCGGGTCTCCGAATGGGTTACGCTTAATTACAATATTTTCAGCCACCTGAACACGCCCGTTTTTAAACGCGTTACAAAACAAACCATACGGAGAAGAAACCTACTTTACGTTACTCCATATTTCTTCTTATAACCAGTCAAGAATTCAAAATCTAATTTCTATTTCGCGTTCCCGAAGTTTCGACGCGGTACCGAAAAGTATACTACTCTAACTCAACCCGACGAAAACTACTCTAAACAAAATAACAAAAACAACAAAGGTACCGCGTACCGCGCGCGACGCGAAACCCACCTCAGCGGATTTGTCGAAACCCTACCCTCGCGACGGCATACCTACCCTGCACTCTCTCTTCCCACTGAAAAAGAAGAACCGCTGAAAAGGAAAGTCGTGGTTAAATTTAGCAATTCATATCAATTCCTTTATTTAGTCATTCATTGTGCGACAATCAACCTCGAAATAAGGTCACGAAAAAGCTATACTAAATCAATAAAACAACCATTGTCAGTAACAATATATCAAACTAAATGCTAAATATTAATACATCAACATTATCAAAATACTGCTTACAACCTAAAGCAAGGCTCTCTTGTGGAACGTACTTTTGATTATTCTATTGTAGCCATTGGCAAATATTTGAGCGTAACTATAAGAACTAATTATCTAGAAACAAATGTGTGGTTTGTTTGATGTTATCGTTAATTAATTAAGACTCCAACATTTACAGAAGGTTTAAGTGCTCAAAACAAGAATGACGATGGTTTTTCCTGATTATTACATACATTAGCGATAATGTCTCACAGATGATGGAGCAGCAATTCTTGCTTTTCCATTCTTACGATTTTAAACTTATGTTGATTATGAAATGAAATTCAAATACTATTTTAGGAGGGTGAAACGTTTCTCTAGGACTTTCATTGAGTAAAACCAAGTGCGTATTAATTATGGCACAATTACCTTAATCGCTAAAGTTTAAATGATTTTTAGCCCGACAATGCATTGTTAGGATTCACCGAAAATGATATTCTTCATATTTGAATAATTCAAATAACCTAGCCCTTTTTCCTATTCGTTTAGCAATACCCGCGCTTACACCATCAGTCTTGCACAATCCGTAAATGTCCTCAAAAAGTTTGAACACATGTTGGTCTTCAAATTTACGCTCGTTTTTTTTTTCTTTCAAAATAAGGTTCACAAATATCTATGAATAATGCAATATGAAGTTATAGTTAAATCTATATCAACGCTAACTTAAACTCTATGTTTCAAACAATCGAAAACGAGCGAGCAGATTATGTACTTATCTATACACAACTTTTTCTCATTTCATATAAACTCACTTAGCCAAAAGCATTCGTCACAATTACCTACGGGGTAATTGTAACCATCAAACTGTATTTATGTGCCTCTATCCTTCTATATATTATCTACACAGCATTTTTCGATTACACATTTAATCTTTCAGAACATACATATTTAGTAGCCTGTTCAAAAATGGCTTATAGTGCTCTTTTCAAATACACTCTCAACTCAATATTTGTAAACAAAAAGTAAAAGCCTTTTATTGTCTCTCTCGGCCAAGATAGACATATTTTCTGTCTAAAAAAATTAAACTTGATAAAATTATCTGCCAAACTGGGATGTCAACAATGCACTTGGCTAAGTTCTTGTGCCTAAAAATTTATAAACTCTAGACAGCTAACGAAAATTAGTGTCAATTTATATCTGAAACTATCATTGAACATCCTAACGTTTTTTCTCCTTTATGTTTTATTTCTTCATAGTGTTATTCATTTTAAATTTATTAATGGCTTTTTCCAAGTATCTTTTATCATTTTCCATAATATATCGTTCCATCGTCTTACTATCTAGTAGTTTATATTTGTTTCTTTCATTTCGATCTATTTAAAAATTATTGTTTCTTGGAGCGTACGTGAAACATTAAATATATCCAGGTATATTATATAATAAGTAAATATGTTATTTTCGCCATTTTTAGTTCTAGTAGTTTTAGTTTTTCATTTAAAAATTTTATACTTTCTTCTTCAAAAGATTACGTGCTATTGTATGGTAATATGGTAGTAATAACTAAATTAATCACATGCCAGGTCTTAGGTTGCTCGTGTCTGGCCGAAGGCGGCTGTGAACAAAGCACGGTCGATATTTTGATGCACAAACTTCACGAGTGGTGTTTGCCGTTATATATCTTAGCATTTCTGACGCCTCTCTCCGCAGCAATTGAACCGATTAACACGAAATGCAACTTTACTTGTTCCATCGGTGCAAGTTCTCCGCGAGAATTTGCTAGAGGGCTTTTCAGTTATTTGTTTTTCAAATAATCTCTACGACGCCTTGGCGAATTGTGCAACTGCATTCATACGTATAACAGGCGATACGTCCTGCGATTGATTGTCATTTAGATATAGTTTGCGTTTACGAAGTGGCAGTGTTCTTACCTCACGATCGGCCATTAACATGGTATCACTTTCAGGTGATGATGATCTATCTGGTGGTTTGGTTGACGATGACCGAGGTGGAGTAAGTAGAGGTTCCGCTCCAGCTATTGCTGCTTCAACACGTCGTACAATTTCCTTGGCTCGTAATGATGGTCTTCTTCTTCGAACCCAGGCGACCATCTCCCGTAGCGCACAACGGAACAACCCAACTCCCTCGTTGCGTCGGACTGTCAATGTGACAACCACCGACAAAACAGATGTGCGGAATGGAACGCCACATGGTGGCAATGTGCATTTCCATTTGTCGCCAGTGGCATAGTGTTTCGATGGCCACGGTGGAGGGGGCATTCCCAGATGGATATGCCTCGAAATGTGTCGGGGTTTTTTGATTAATATTATGTTTCAAATATTTAAATCCACAGATCTAAATATTTGGAGAGAAAAAAAAAATATTTTCTGCGCAACGATATCCGCACGAAAGATGAAGTCCGCTTGCATTTCGAGGTCATAACCATCTGGCCGAGTGCAAGGGTTCGGGATCGGAATCACTTCGATTCCCGGGCGTAGGCGTCACATTACACTAGACATCTGTAAAAATTCATGTGCAGTGTCGAAAAAATTATACTCGAAAAAGTAGCATTGATGCCGTGAAAAGACGGCGCCAAGAAGAAGATGCTGGTCCATCAAAAATAAGTCCTCCTCGTAATAGAGCACGAGTAAGTGAAACTACAGTTTGCTTCAATCAGTGTTGTTTATTTTGCGGCAATGAATTAAATGAAGAGTTGGAGAAGAAAAAATTACTGCAGTACCGACGTAAGATATTTAAAGTCACTACACTTTCGGTCAAAGACAGTATTCTAACTATAGCTAAAACTCGTTGTGATGATGTAGCCAAAGCTGTTGCTGCTCGAATTGAATTTCAATACGATTTAGTCGCTGCCGAGGCTAAGTATCATAACGATTGCTACAATTCTTTTTTGAAACAGACCACTGGGGGGTAAAGTTGATCGTCCTCAAGATGAAGCTACAAATATTGTGATGAGAGAAATATTTAAGTATATTGAAAATAACGATGATTGCCAATTTACATCAGACGAATTGAAAAGTATTTGTAAAAAATCAACAATAGATAACAGAACAATTAAAATGCGATTGAAGTTGGAGTATGGTGATAAAATTATTATTTCAGAAAAATCATGTTTTATTGATAGTCACCACGATATTTTAAATCAAGCTTGATACGAAAAAAAAAACATATAAAAAAGAAGAGCGTCAAGTACACTACCTCATAGTTGGTGTGGAAACGTGTGCATATTACGAATAAAATATTTTTTTTCAATTCTTTCAACCGCTATGGAATGCTTACGACTAGCACTATTTTGTTGAGTATGAGACCTTTGAAACGAAGCAGGTATACGACCATCGCCTTGCTGACAATTGAATGGAAGACAGATGTTACTCAAGGCCAATGCGACTAAATGAAAGAAGGGGCGGAGTTTTTGACGTTCATTTATATTCTAAGAATTTTATCATTTGTATGTATAAGACATAGGGACTCATATGTTTACTCGCATAACGGTTCAAAAATGTATATAAAAGTAGATTAACGTGCATATTATGAATAAAATATTTTTTTCAATTTTTCAACCGCTATATCACGGAAATGGCAATACTTATGAAAAAAAGTGTGGAAATATTTTTTGTAGAAAATCGGATAGTCTCAATTTTTGTCTGAGCTATTTTTGCTGTAAAACTCACCGTTTAGCTGAAAAACGCGAAAAACCTATTTTTGCAAACTTTCACCATCAATAAAATTTTTTGCACAAGGGGGATTGATGGGGACTTTTCACAATTCATTAAAAATAGTATTCTGAACATCCATACCAATTTTTAAGCTCTATGGAAATTTTTGTAACCTAACTTCTATTTTAAGGACTAATTTGACTGGACTTTAAACGCAAGATCACTTACATTATTAACTTTCAAGCTACAAATCCTCCTGTAAATATCTGCCGATCCCTTATCTGGTCAATATAGCTGCTCGAATGCTTGTTTGATCTCTCTCAGTTGTCTTTTCTTTCCATATTGATTTATGCCTTCCTTCGCTTCTCCCTGAATTTTCTCGTAAAATATGATTCTTGTGACAGCTTTTCTGGCTTCTTCATTCAGGATTCCTCCGAGGTAGTATTCCGTACTGGCAATAAATCTTTATATAGTTACGTTGGATGTGCCGGTAAAGTTCGCCATATGACCAATTTCATTAGGTTTTCGCGCACTTTCGCGTCTGCTGCTTCTTTTTCTAATTGAAGTCGTCTCAGTGCATCCACGAATTGTGCGATTTGATTATCTCGTTTCGTAATTTCGTGTTGTAACTGTTTGCCTTGTTGCGCCATGTCGTTTACTAAACTGTTGCGCTGATCACAAAAAGCACTAACTCTTTTTTTTCTGTTCATTCACATGCACTTTTAAAACTGTTCTGTTAATAGTCATGTTTTGGTTTCAGTGTTTATTTTGTTTTGAGAATATGTGCAGCCTCACTCATAAGTTTGAGAATCATTTTGGACTTAATTGATCCCCCAAAACAGATAATTCTATTATATCACGATAATTAAGTTCGTATTAATGGTGATAAGCTGACTCACAATTCTTTGATTGAGGTCAGAGGTGAATCCTTCTAAGATTCTGCCTAGGGCCTAGCAACATCCTTATTTTTTTTATTTTCACGATTTCTTTTGATCGCGGATGCCGAATCTTTTCATAATCGCGTTTACCGACTGCGCCAGTTTTGTATCGAGAGGTGGTCGAAGTTAAAAAGAAATAATTTATCTGTTCAAAAATTCACTTAAACACCTTTTAGTTCAAACTAACCAAATCAAACTTTATTTTGACAGAATTTACGAGTATGTGCATGCGTGTGCCTAATTAGTATAGATCAAAACGACTGGGGTGAGGTCATGTACCGAGGAAACTTAAATTATTAAATAATGCTGACACCATGTCTGCGATTAGACATGTGTCGTTTATGAAATTCTATCGTTGCATTTTCCTGAATTAGGTAAATGCAACGTTTGTAGTAGATTCTCTATAGAAATATTATTTTTAAAGGTGTTTTCGGTTACCGTATACACGACTAGCTAGTTAATTTTATTCTATTTTTAAGACTATTGTACAATTTTTCTATTTTCAATTACGTTTGCTGAGACTTTATACATATATAAATATATCTGCAGCACTTAATTTACACTTGAATCGATGGTCATGAGAGCACAGTTTGTTGCGGCTTTTTATTTTTATGTATTTATACGTATTCCTCGATCAAGGTTTCTAGTGGTTGTGGTATTATTAGTAACATGCTATCTCTACGATTTTTTCAGATTTTTCGGCCCACACTATATTTTCATGTTCTTCTACTTACTCTACCTGTCTCCTTATCGATAGTACAGTTTTGAAAATCGTTATTAAAAGGTCTCAGCAAGATCTTTCATCTGATGCACTACTAGACTTTGTTCTGTGAAAAAATAATTTTAAGGGGTAATATCCTTATATGGGGAGACCCATTTTAAAATCCTTTGAAATTTTTTTCGACTATACAAGTTTCATTAAACAGAAACGTTTCTAGTTCCTTAGAAAATTTGCTGTGATTTACTGACGGACAGAAAAATACCAATAGAAAATGTTTACAAAACCATAAACTCCAACTCCAACAAATATTTTTGTCCACCCAATTAGTTCTACGCATCACACTGTGTGTTTGTGTAAGATATCGTATTTGTATGCAACATTCTGCAATATAAAATTTCGCTGAATTACCCTTAAGCTCAATATTATTGATCAAAAACTGCTTAATTTGCTCCTCAGCAAACATTATCCCTAACGTTAATGGCGCTACTGCTATTCTCGTTAGTGCCCATAACATTGGCAAAATTTCTTGTAAACTTTTTCATTGTCACCGAAGTTATCCCCATGCTTCTTCCTTCTGTCTGCATTATGTTTTTTCTTCACGCGCTCCCAACATGCATCAGACAAAAGTTTGAAATTTTCGATCTTCGAAAACATATTTCGTCCGCTTCAATAAAATCCTGCCCATTTATGAACGTGTCGTTATTCCATTGTATCTATTGTTTTCAGATTGTCTTCTGGGTTTAACAACTTTTCCCTAAATTGACATATGAGGAAAATAAAACAATTTATGTATGTACAATGTATTGGAGACGAGGAAAGATAGATCAAGTCAAGGAACTCACATACGAGTATGATACATATTCAGACGTATGAATCACATAAGTGAATTGCACTATTCTTATGTCGAATAAACTTTCAAGAAACAATGACTTATCATTTTTCAAGTGGAAAGCGAGAAGTTTTTCATGGGAGAAACTTTTATTTCCGTACAGAGTTTTTGCCCTGGTAAGAGTTTGGGGAGATGCAGAATGGCAACATTTTATTCCTACTTAGGATTTTTATGAAATTAGATCTTAGCGAAGTTATTAGAGAGAAAAAATGTCTAGCAGGTAAGCAGCATTACATCTTCAGGAACAAATACGATGAAAACTTTTTAAAACGTTTTATATCCTGCGCCGAATTGCCCTTAAGCGGCACTTACTCCCTAAATTACTTTATCTTCGCTTTTAGTCTCCTTTCCATTTTACATCAGTAATTTTGCATATTCTTCAAAAGTTACACCTCCTAAATTTAACGTTTTCATTTCTTTCCTGATTTTTCATCTCGGGAAAGCTCTCAGGACTATTTATAGCATCGAAATAGTAAAGAAAGTTGTTGTTTATTAAGTGCCTACAACGCGCCGCATCATTTCCATAGTCCCAAGCGTCCAATAAACTTTCTCCCAAAAGTTTTTAATTTCTTTTGCCATGAATTTTAATAATCTAAATTCGTTTTAATTTTTACTGTTGTTTTTTCTTTCTAGAGTAGTATGTTTCTTCTGTTGTTTTTCTATTTTTCAGGGATTATGGTGAGTATTTTCACGTTGAGTGAGGACTATGCTCATAGATTATTCATTTATATCCCTAAGGGATGTACAAAGTTTATGTCTTATTCAACTTAGGAGTGAATTTAAAGAATATTGACGAGAAAGAAGAACAAAATTTTGAATTTGCTCCATTTGAATGCACTAATAAGGCAAAGGATGTTGCAGAAATGCGCTTGCAAGTTCATTTATAACGGATGCTGATAGCGATGAATTTATTTAGCTTCGTCTCGCTCGCGCCAATGGCAATGATTAAAATAAGAGACATTGACTGCGTCACAGTTCTGGCCCAGGTAGGAAGGCCATCAAAAGATAGTTCCCTAGCGTGGGAAGGATCAAAGCGAGGCTGATACAAAAAAAACCATAGGGGACAACGCATGGCAATAACCACCGTAAAGGACGCCGAACTATTTTTGAATAAAGGAATGTAAAAAAAGGGGGGGTTGCCTGTTGGATACGGCAAAGAGCAGTGCCTGTTTCAAATATCTTGGATATGGTCAAACCACACAAGTATGCAAAGGACCCGATAGGAGTTCCTTATGTTATAAATGTGGTGAAATGGGACATAAGAAAAGAGTGTATAAAGGAGGCACACTGTATTCTTTGCAAGGAGGCACACTGTATTCTTTTCATGGATGCTAAGACCTGATCTTGGACGCGTCTTGGGATCAGGGAAATGCCAAGTTTTCTAGGAAGGCAAAATCAGAGCTTCAATGACCCGTACCCTGCAGCTAAACTAACATCGCGGTTCAACCGCCCAAAATCTATTTGAGCAGTTTGCGAAGAAAATAAAAACTGACTTTTTGCTGCAGAGTGAGTAACACCATGATAAAAGTTCGGCATCATGATATCCTGATGAAACTGGTACTGTCGCCATCTGGGTTTGTAATGTGGAGAATGGGATGGCTTTGTGTGAGTTCGGTGCCCAGGGACCACCTTCTTTAGTGTGTACTGTAGTGAAGTGGGTAGATGGAAATGTCCGTAAAGGACTGCAGCGATGGTCTGCTGCTTCGGCGAAAGAGGATGGTAGTATCCGCCGAGATTGGCCTTGTCTGAGGCCGCGTGAATGCGCCGGCAGGCTAGCACTGCGGTGTCATGGGGCGGGCTGTTTTCCCCAGCAAAAGACCTAACGCAAAAAAAATTACGCATCCACGGAGTTCGAGGGTTCAAATAGATATCGACTGAAGTCGATAAGAAAGTAACCTACTAAGGGTCAGAAGAATTATTGATTCTGAAGACAAACGGGGTCTGAAGAAAACAGACGGACTTAAAGGGACTTCGTCATTACCGGCGATATTTATGGCCCTCAAGTAAGAGTGGCCCATCATGATGGAAGCGGCGCCCCCTAGCACTCACCCAACCGGATCAAGATCAAAATGTAGATGTGAATTTAAGTGAAAGCCCATACAAACATAATTTGTATGAATCTTTCCATTAAATGAGAAACATAAACGTAGCTAATTTATGTTATAGTATTATGTGATGGAATCACACAAAACTATACCATAAAAGGACACGTGAGCGGAAGGCCACTCTACCCGGGCAAGAAATCCTGTATCCCATAAAAAGGGGAGAGCTCGCTCGATGGCTAGCTCATTATAGTGGAGGGGCCAGCCATCGTTGCGGGTTCTCATACCCGGTCAAGTCTTACGAAAGCCGAATGGAAAGACCGAATTTTAAATTTTTAGTTATAAAAGATTGTTTTGTTTCATATCCTTAAATCTATTTCTCATTTGAGTGGCACTAAACACCCATCTATACAGCAACAAATAAAACTGATCCCAAATATTCTCCCATTGGAAATCAGATCCACATATAAAAGCCTTACGAAATTCGATTGAAAACATTCGCAGTGGACTATTCACTAACTAGACTTCAGAGATCTTTACGTTGAGCATGTCTATATAAAAGTGGGTTACTATTAATTCCATATTTCTGTAAAATATAAGCAGTAAGTTTGTGCATTAAACACCCAATATTGATTTAAAAAATACAATTTACACAATATAGTAAGGAATCAATAAATACATAAAAAACAGAGTACAAAAAGAGGAAATAAAGATATGCAAAAAAAATATAGGCAAAAAATTAATATGTAAAAATATGAAAAAAAAAAATTATATGCCAAAAAAATTATATACAAAAAATACACACAACAAAAATAAAAAGGTCCTCACCCAAATATCCGCACCGGGCGCCCATGATGATGTGGGTTGTCCTGAACCTCAAATTTTTCTCTTTTAAGTACGTTATAAACGCTTGTGTAAAATTGTTTAGTTTCCGTTATAGCTACTTTTCAAATACAATCCATTCAGATATTGTAATATCAGCTTCCTCAATCCCATCTGGCTTTTCCACGTCAACAACTTTTCCTACTTAAAGCAACGTTATCAAAGTATTGCAACGCTGAAAGCTCCTACTAGAATTAGGCGATTAAACATATTTAAATTAAACACTATTCCTTAAACTTTCATGCAAAGTGGAAGAAAGTAAAAGTGTCTAGGTCAATTTGAAATACGTATCAACCATAAATACGTGTTATTGTTGTTGTAATTCCATTCAATTGAATTGGCTGTAACTCACTCAATTATGATTCGATTTTCATGAAATTTTGTGAGCATTAGGATACCATTTTGATTTGGTGGGCGGAAATGTAAAATCTACAAATCATACTATTATTAACAAAGTTGTGCGAATTTAGATTTTTGACGTATTTGTTGCCCTTATACTTATTAAAACCCACCTCTGTGATAATTTTCGGATTTTTCGGCTCAAGGTTGTTCAATCGCTAGGGGGGACCCCCTGATGTATAAAATAACCCTTTTCTTTCTTTTTAAGGGCTACTGCATGATAAATTTTTGGTATGACCTAAGCTTTTGAGAAACCATAATTTCTGACCTTTCCACAAAGTTTGAGCATTCAAGCTATTATAGTTTCCGACGAAACTTGCTGTGACGCACGGACAAATGGACAAACGGACGGACGGGCAGACAGATGGACAGACAGGTCGCGAAACTAGTAGGTCTTTGTTTAAAAAAAATTTTACAAAGACATAAAAATGATATGAAATTTACATTTAAATAAAAATAAAAATATTTTATGATTTATTGCTATAAATTGAAAAATAAAAAAATAATATTTTTAAATCTGCAATAAAGATGTTGTGAACATTTTTGAGCAGTTTGCTTAGGCAAATGCTTGTCATACTTAACACCAGAAAATGCTGACTTTCCACCATATTGGCTGTGAAGGAACCATACCGGACGTGACATTCGCCCCGGAGGCCTTAGTACGGAGGATGCACAAATGGAGAGTATTAGGGGACTGAAAACCGAAGGGAGTGTCACAAACTTCGGCGTAACGCTCAACGTGTACGAAACCGTGATGAGGCACGCCACCAGGTGGAAGCATGGACGTCGACTAGAAAATGCCTTCGCAATTGATTAAGGTTCGTTGGTGGCAAGATCTAGTAGACAATGTGAACGAGGATCCATGGGGCCTTGGCTACAATCTGGTTATGCGGAAGCTTGGTGCCTGACGGGAACCTTGCATATATGATGGACGAGATAGTGTGGCCAGCAAGCCGAAGGGAAATCCCGGATCACCGTCTGCAAACCACCTTTTATGCCTAGAAAATTGCTAGAGAAACCCATTAAGGAAAGACTCATTAATGCAGTTCGTGCTGCTAGGGACCTATTTTCTCGGTAGTATGGCTTTAGAGTAAGACGTTCTACCATTGATGCGATTGCTGAGAGGTGGTGAGCACGGTCCAAAAAGGCAGAGGCATATAGCCACACCAAGCGACGGATCGTCCTGTTGGTGACACTCGACGTCAAGATTGGTTGCACATCAAATTGGCTGTAAAACGGAATCGTTAGACGTAGAAACCGTTCAAAAATCAAAATCGTCGTGTGAAAAACAAACCCCGAGTGTTTTTATCTAGCCCCATATTGCCGTAGAAAAGTGAAATTTCCGCTAAATTACCGTCTCAAGATCGAAAATCTTTTAGTGAACCAAAGCATGAGTGCAATTCTGAAGTCCCGAAAGAGCCTGCCCTGAACGTGTTACTGTGTGAGAGTTGATTAAGGAGTTGCATAACCTAACGGTATCGAAAAGGGCCCGCGACGTTGCGTTTTCCCTATGATTTTGACTTTTCATATTTACAACCAAATGGAAGAGTAGAGTATGGTACTAAGTGGTTTGAAAGCAGAGCAGGTGCTGACCCCTTTGAATGGTTCCTTTTTGCAAATAAACAATTATTGGCTAAATTGTGGGCTAAGGATTAGAAAGGAGTGTTTACAGACAAGTGTAGCGAGAGCAGTGAAAAGTAAAAGGATAATCCCAATTCCATTGCGAAGTCAAGTGAAAGTACATATGGTGAAGATGACTGAAATACAATAGAATTTGCAAGTACGGCAGCACAAAAGAGTGGAAGGTACGCTCATTTGTTCGGCATGGTCGGGATTATGAAAACTTTTTCGTGGTTGGGAGGTGTATGCTATTTACACACAGAGTGAGGGACTCCCGCGTTCGTAGGAAGGCGACTGGGCAACCCACTAAACACCTCCCTGTCAACCTGAGAACCCAGCTTGGGGCTGTTTGACACATTACTTCTGGCCAGGTCTCGTTTTATTACGCCATGAGGTGCCTTTAAGCTGGGGGATCCTTATTCTGGCAAGAGGGAAGTGGGGCAGAGTAAGTGCTGGACAAGCGATCCCCCAGTCCCAATGCCCTCCGGCTGCTGTGAGTCCCTTTTATCTTTCAGGACCGATTTGAGCATCATCGTGACTGTATTGTCCAGAATGAGCTCTCCTGTCTCCCTGTGGAGGTCCCTTCAAAGCTTGTCCGATTTTTCGCACGCAAAAAATGTGTAATAAGCATTGTCTTCCTCTCTTGGAGAAAACCGACAATCGGGGGACCGTGGCTGACCAATCTTGTGCAGATAAGACTAAAAACACCCACAATCGCTCAAAAGCTTCATCGGATGCCAGTTAGTCTCACCAAGCCTTCGATTTAGCCATGTTTTCACATCTGATTTAGCGACAGCCTCACAATATACCGAGATGAGGCGCACAGTGCACCTTCCCTTCGTGCAATTCACCCAAGACTGCTGCATGTCGTTGAGTGAGCGCTGTCTCTCCTCGCGGACAACCATTTCCCTCACATGCTCTTTTCGACGCAGGTAAATAGCGCGGCGCTTTCTAGCAAGGAGGGCAATGGGAACCACACCTGCAATAGCCCTCACTGCCGAGTCAGAGACTGTCAGATGCGAAGATGCAGTCCTAAGTGCTCCTCTTCTCTGTACCTGTGCCAAAAGTTTCCAGTGTACTTACAGAGAGCGTCACTCCATATTTCTGCTCTGTACAGTAGCACTGAGCCTACAACACTCATCAAGAGGCGTTTTTTTGATGGGCTGGGCCCTCTACGTTGGCCAAAAGTCGAGTCAGAGCCGATACTTCTGAAGCAGCCTTCTCAGCCGTTGCCCTGATATGCTCAGAGAAACTCATCTTCGAGCAGCCCCAGGTACTTCACCGCTGGCTTCGATTCAATTAGTATGTCCGCAATACTGATCATCCTTACTCTGTGGATTCTCTTTTTGGTCAAGATGACCACTTCACTTTTCTCCATTGCTATTCTGAACCTGCGAGGAGTCATCTAGTCTTTCATTCTGTGCATCAGCCTACCTAGCGCTTGTTCAACGGTGCATCTAGTGAACAAGGTGCAGCATCATCTGCATAGCCAATCAAGCGGGACTCATTTGGCATCTCTAGTCTTAGTAGCCCATCGGAAGATACGTCCCACAGGTCCTGACCAAGGATAGATCTTTGGGGAACACCCTATGTAACTTCCATCCTTCGTTGGCTCTGTGTCATGTCGTAGAGCAGGCTCTGCTCCTTCAGGTAGTCCTTCAAAAGCCGCATTAGATATCCTGGAACTCCAAAGGGGTTTTCCAGCGTATCCACCCATCTAGCGGAGTTGAAGGCATTCCTGACGTCGAGTGTAACCAACAGGACGGTCCATCGCTTGATTTGGCTATATGCCTCTGCCTTTTGGACCACTGCAATCACATCAATGGTGGAACGTCCTGCTTCAAAGTCGTACTGCCAAAAAATAATTTCCTAGCAGCGCGAATCGCGTCAGTGAGTCTTCCTTTGATGCCGTTCTCTAGCACTATCTTGGCAGTGTGTAGCATGCATAGCGGGCCGTATGTAGACAGTGATTTGTGATTTCCTGCATAATGTATGCAAAGTTTCCGTAGGGCACCAAGCTTCCACGTAAGTAGCGTGTAGCCAAGGCCCAACGGATTTTTGTTTGCATTGTCCACTAGATCTTGCCAGCAAAGAGCCTTGCTCTTGTTAATCCATTTGCGAAGGCATTTCCTGGCCGACTTATATGCTGCCACCCAGTTGCATGCCTTCTCAAGGTTTCATGCCAGTTGAGCATCATGCCGAAGTTTGTGATACTCCCTTCACCTTTCAGCGATATCAATTTCCCACAAGTATACTGGGGCTTACCATGCCGGGGTTGTAATAATGCTCATAGTTGAGTTCACCACGTCTTGACCTGCCGGTTCATCTATCCCCTGCAATCCTGCCTGCAGCGGAACACCTGCTGTAAGCATCTCAATGAACCTCTCGACGTCCATCCTTCCGATGTTCCATCCAATTGGAGAAAGCTGAGAGCACGGAGGTTGGGAGATAACATCACTGATCTCAAGCAGAATGCGCTGTTGATCACTGCCTGAGTAGTCTTCTAACAAAGTGTGGTCCAATTTATATGAACGATGTTAATTGCAAATAAAACAAAAAGTGAGAGAATTTTGTTAATATTTTTTATTATAATAGAAAAATTTATGACAATTATGTGTGAAAAAAAATATTGCCCGAATGGTCACCATGGCTACGGTGGAATACTTTTATCTGGGTCCAAATTTTCAATGATTCTGAGACATAATTAAGGTTCGTTGTCATTAATGTGCTAAATGATCTCATCCTTTGGCTCTTGAATTATCATTGGCTTATCGAGGTACACTTTTTCTTTTAAAAACCCCCAGAGAAAGAAGTCCGACGGCGTCAAATAACTTGATCGTGGCGGCAAATTGGCATCGGCACAACGTGAGATGATACGGCCATTGTTTCGTTAGCTGTGTGGCAAGCAGCACCATCCTGTTGAAACCACATATCGTCCAGGTCCATGACCTCAATCCCTGGCCACAAGAAGTCCGTTATCATCTCGCAATAGCGACTATCATTCACGATAATTGCTTGGCCGTCCTAATTTTCGAAGAAATACGGCCTGATGACGCCGCCAGCCCATAAACGGCACCCAACAGTCACTCTTTGCGGATGCATCGGCTTTTCAATAATTACTCGTGGATTTTCATTTGCCCAAATGCGGCTATTCTGCTTGTTAACGAATCCACTGAGGTGAAAGTGTGCCTCGTCGCTGAAGATGATTTTCTTTGTAAAGTCACCATTCCCTTCTGTCCGTTCAACAAACCATTCGGCGTATTGCCGACGATTGTAATGGTCAGTAGGCTTCAGTTCTTGAGTCAATTGAACCTTGTAAGCGTGTAAATTCAAATCATTATTCAAAATTTGCATCAATGATGTTCGTGAGATGTTCAATAGTTGGGCACGACAACGAGTCAAACTTGATGACTCTTCTGTCACACAATCGCGATCAGCAGCAATGTTTTCCGCAAAATGAACTGGGCGAGCATGCACAGGTGATTTCACATTTCCTAGAGACCCAATCCGCTGAAATTTGGGCACGATTCTCCCGATTGTGGACACATTTGGTCGATTATGCCAGCGGGGGAGAAATTATTGCAGATTTCCAGAAACGACTATCTTACAACACTTGATCTCTTCTTTAGATACTAGCAAATTGTGGCCGTATACTGTATTTGTTAGCCATAACGGCCATTTGGACACAATGTGATGATATTTGAGCTCATCAACGCACCAATGGCATTCCAAGAAATGGCTCAAATCTTATATGAAAAATGCCATCGAGGAAATTATTTAGCTACATGGATGAGGTCATCACTGCCAGTTCACTGAGGAAATGAAAAAATTTAATGGAATTTCTGCAACTTTTAAGAAAAGCTGGTCTTATCCTAAAAATGTCGAAATGTAAATTTTTCATCACCAAATTTACATTTTTTGGATATCAGCTTAACAAACTAGGAATAAACCCAAGAACTACAAAAGTCGACATAATCAGAATCTTTCCATTTCCGACAAATGTCACCGAAGTCAGAATATCCCTTGAACTTACAGGACTCTTCCATAAATTTATGAAAAGCTACTCTCCCATTTTGCATAGCGCTGTGCAACTAGCCACGCCACTTTATACTAGAATTGCACGCTGGTGACTCATAGTACAAGAGTATGATTTCGAGGTCGTGCATCGAGCAGGAGTGAAAATGCAACATGTCTATACGCTGAGCCAGTAGACTAAGTGGTGAAAGCAGTAAAATCAAGCAGCGCCCTAATTGTGTTTATGTACGTCACGAGAATTTGGGAGTTTTGCAGAAAATACGATATTTAACATATTGTCACTTGTTCTGGTTTGCGGCCGATAAGCTTAATATCCCGGGAAAGTTAAAACTCACTGTCTTGCAACTTAAGTTAAAAGGGTTTATTTACTAAGAATGCAGAATAATTAACTTCACCATTTTACAAATCGCATTTTAATTTACTTTTCACTTGTCTATCAATTTTTGTTTCGACTGTCTTCAAAAGTATCACAAAAATCTTTTGCTTCACTATCATTCAACATCGCCTTCAATTCGCGCTCTACTCCTATCGCAGTTTTACTATTACTATCCCCCATACAATCAGCTCGGCTTTATATGGGGTTTCGAGTCATTCAATCCATTTCTGGTATATTGGCAAATCTTTTGACAAGAACTACCTAGGATATTCGCAAAATTCTCAATAATCTCAGTGGCGTCATTTGCTTACTTTCAGATATTGATCATGGATCTACTTGGTCCATTCTTGTGCTTTCGAGTACATGCTTTTGACGTCATTCGTCTACTTTTCTACTTCTTTTCAATCAATATTGATCATGATGCCATTAAAAGTTGCAACAGTATTTCGCAGAATTATGTGGACATGTAACACCGCCCCCACCTCAGTTCTTTTCGCGCCGAAAAGATGTGTCGCCAGTGGTATTTAAGTTTCCCTGTGTTCCTGCGTAAAATGAAATTAAACAATTAATTCGAGTTCTACAAAACAAATGATGTATTTCTCCAGTTCTCTTTTACATTTTATAGTTTAATTTAGCTAAGGTGTACATAATTACCTTGTTGCGTGTGTGGGAAATTATTGCCATCTCAAGCAATTTCAATATTCTTTGATTGAACTTTCGATTTTATTGTCGTTGCTAAAATTGATTGAGATGGCAGTAATTTTACATAGGTGAGTGACTTGTGTCGGATGGAAGTATTACTTTACAGAAATAATTGTTATTGATTTTGCTGCTTATGCAGCTACAAATGGACTTTTGGAAAATGAATTGAATGATACAATTTGAATAACAGGTGATTGATCTACTTAACGTTAATTACTTAACATAACCGCCCACCAAGAGCCATTAGGATCTTAAAGTTGGTGATCGGTGTACCAGGTGGTGAATGAGGACAGTTGTGATGTGCAGTGTGTTACTTTGGATCTTTTTCGCATGCACCAGTACGTGAGGATGATGATGAGAGCCATGCCGATTGATCCGGTCAACGTGATGGAGATGATCGACATCGTTGCATGCGTTTTAACACGTTTCCAGTGCATTTCGTCAATTCTTGAGTCCAACTCTTCTTGTTCCGTAAGTAAAGATGAAAACGATTCGGAGTGCATAATGACCTGGGAGAAGTTGAGCAGCTTGATTTCTGTATGTCGCAATGTTGAGTTTAGTATGGGCAAATTTGGTGAGAGGTATGTAGGAAACGAGCGACCAGCGTGGCTTTTATCAGCTATGAGGATGAATTCTTCAGCTTGAAGTTGGCAGTCTTGGGTGAGTTTGATTATTCCCGTTCCATTGATTTGTAAATCTCGTCTTATACCTTGGCAAACTGTCTGTGTATGGATAGGTTGAGGTGTGATGAATAACCAGGTGTTGACTGATACCATTTGCTGCAAAATTAGTGACGATATCTGGGAGGACGTTTGTGGACATATAGACTGGTCATGAAGGTTGTATAGTTCCTTAATTATGCAGTTACTCTTTAGCTCTCATGTCAATTAGGGTTGCACTGGGAAGAAGATATGTCTCAGTCGTCAATTCAGATGCTTTTTCTAGATCGATGGTTGTTATTTCGAAATAGGCTTGATCGTGATAATTGATTCCTAAGATCAAATTGGGAATGCTAAATGCGGTGAATATCGTAGATTTCTGTTGAACAGGAATTGCAGTGGCCTTAATCAGCTCAAATTTTTGGTTGTCGATGATTGGTAAGTATCCGCGTATTTTGATACTGCTTTCACAAGAATCGATTGTCAATCTGTTAGTGGTCGAGTGTACAATTGTGAGATGGGCTGGTAATAAAGCTTGCGTTTTTTGTATTGAGGATTGAAGGTCTGCGAATTTGATGCATTCTAATATTCCTTCCTTTGTATTGATAGCCATTAAAATATTGCTATATTTTAGATCTACTTCTTTTATGAAGTTAATGGCGCGCTGATACGTTCCTAAGAACTGAATGTGTACTTGGTTTGAGTCAACTGAAGAGTACCATTTCTTCGACTCATTTATCTGTTCAAGTCCGGTTCTTAATTGGTTTGAAAATCGTTTAAGCTGCTGATTGATTCTGCTTGTGGTTGTATTCAGTTTCTTTGTTAGTTGCAGAGATATTTTTCCTTGATGGTTGAGGAGGTTTCTAAGTGCCTCTTGATTGTCGTATAAATTTTGAACGTCGGTGATGATCTCGTCATTCACTCCAAAGACTGCTGTGAGCATTTGCCCAAAAATTCCTCGTTTCGTTCGGGTATGTTTAAAACGCAACAAGTTGATCTTATGCCTGGTGTCTTCGATACTGTCTGATATATGGTGAGCTATGTCCCAGCATTGTACCTTCTCGGTTCTTTGTCTGCCCACAGAACACATAGAATGTAAACTGGTATTCATACTTTGCAAGTTTGTCTCATCTGTTGTTAGATCCGAGGGTGGAATGTCAATATTAATTTGCAACGTGCCTCGAAGTAGATTAGCCCGGCCAACTTGTTCTATGTACATGCCACCATTCAGATTTGTTACGTTAGCGTCTGATACTGCGGGAGATGGAAAAACACCAAGGACACAAAGCGCTGTGAGTAGGTTTGTTGGCATGCTTGACGGTTGTTTCTTTGCAGTTTTCCTCCTGGTTTCCGTGTCAGTAGCTTGTTCTGATGGCCGTTTTGTTGCTATCTTTGATGAAGTTTGATCGTTTACGGTTGATTAATTTGGTTCCAATTGTGGTGATTGGTTTTCAATCTCGTTGAATGGTAATTTACAAATTTTCACAATCGGACCCATTCAATTTAACCGATACAGTGCGAACTAGCCCATCGGTTCCAGGGTGTGTTGCAACTATTCTTCCTAATGGCCATTGCATTGACGGGATATTGTCGGTTTTCACCAAGACAAGTTCTCCTACCTTTGGGTTATCTTGTCTCTCGAACCATTTGGATCTCTGCTGGAGACGTTGCAGATATCCTTCTGTCCATCTTCGCCAGAAGGAGTTCTTCATTTGCTGAACTAGGTGCCATCTTTTCAATAGGGTACAACTGGCTTCAGAAGGGTCATCTTTTATTTCGAATAGGTTCTCTCCAGTTAAAAAATGACCTGGTGTCAATGCTGCCAAATCATTCGGATCATCGCTTACTTGCGTTAGTGGACGGGAATTCATACAGGCTTCAATTTGGGCTAAAAGCGTGTTCATCTCTTCGACATTCAAAATTTGATGCCCAATTGTCTTGTAGAAATGCGCCTTCATTGTTTTTACGCCGGCTTCCCAAAGTCCACCAAAATGTGGACTACTAGGAGGGATGAACTTCCATTGTATACCTTGGTTGGCAATTTCAGAGCAGCATGCTTGAAGAGATGCCTTGTAAACTGCCTGTAGTTGTTTATTGGCTCCTAGGAAGTTAGAGCCACAGTCACTAAATATTGTTCGACATTTTCCACGTCTAGCGATGAATCGCTTGATAGCTGCAATACATGCATTTGTTGTCAAATCAGACACTAGTTCTAGGTGAACGGCCTTGGTTGCCATGCATACGAAAATTGCTATATATGCCTTAGTAGTTTTGGCTCCTCTTCCTCCATTCCATTTGATGGTAATAGGGCCTGCGTAGTCTATTACCGTCTGTAGAAATGGTTTTTCTAGTTGTACTCTGGGGGTTGTTAAATTTCCCATAAGCTGATTTCTGGGTCTAGCCGTCATTTTAAAACATACCACGCACTCTCGCAAAGCCTTCTTTACCAGGGTTTGTCCTGAAAGTATCCAGTATTTGAGTCGTAAAGTAGCCAAAGTTAGTTGGCTACCCCCATGTAACGTTTGTTGATGAGCCTGTCTTATTAAAAGCGTTGCTAGATGACCTTTTGGGATAATTGCTGGATGTTTAGCTGTCTCTCCTTTTAGTGTATTGTGAATTCGACTGCCCACCCTGAGGATTCCTTCACTATCGATCCATGGCCATAAGGATTTAATGCGGCTGTTTGTTTGAACCCTATCATTTTTAGATGTATGGAGGAGCTCTTCTCTGAACGGGTACCTTTGCGATATCTTTACGCATGTATTGGTAGCTTCTCTGAGTTTAAGTTCCGACAAGTTTCCTAAACACTTCATCTTGGGGTGTCTGGTGTTAAAGGCGAACCGATGACATAACGCAACAACCCTCTGGAGTTTATGAAAAGATGAATACGTCGTCAAAATTGTCGGTGGCTCTTCTGTAGTGCTGGTTAATGATGCTAATGTTTCCTCTTCTTCCAAGTAACTTGTTGATTGTATTGCTGGGGGCATACGTATAATGGGTGCGCTGAGCCATGTTGGACCATTCCACCATAAGGTTGATGTAATTAGCTCGGTTGGATACATTCCTCTTGATGCGATATCGGCTGGGTTGTCATGAGTGCTGACATGATTCCAGCGTTCAATGGAGCTATGTTGTTGAATGATGCTCACAAGATAGAGACATAAACCTTCCACTTAGCAGCAGGGCTCCTAATCCATGATAGTATGACAGTAGAATCCGTCCAAAAAAATTGGGGAGCGTTGTTCCAATTGTGTGCTTTGACAACTTCCACCATGAGTTTCGCTAATAAAACTGCTCCATTAAGTTCTAATCTTGGTATCGACTGGACCTTAACTGGAGCTACCTTTGATTTGGCGGCTAGCAGAGTGACTTTTGTTGATGTTGCATTGACAACTCGGATATATACCACAGCAGCGTAAGCGGTGGATGATGAGTCACAAAATCCATGAAGTTCGAATTTGCAAGACGGTCTAAAATCAATCCACCGTTTTATCTTCAAAGCACCTAACGCAGGAAGTTGCTGTCATAGCTGTACCCATTGTGGTGGAATCCAACGGATCATCCCAATCCTTTTCTTCTAACCACAATTTCTGGATTGTTGTTTTTCCTATGATGATACAGGGTTGTATCCACCCAAGCGGGTCGAATAGTTTCGCCACTTCTGCTAATATAATTCACTTTGTAAAGACTTTCTCATCCTTTGGAGTTGTAATAATGAACGAGAATTCATCTGTCGCTGGATGCCATTGAATACCCAATGTTTTGATGTTCTCTGTTGCCGCAATATTCAAGGGAAGTTGGGTTTCTCTTTCTGATGGTGGAATGCACTCTAACAGTTTCAGGTGGTTAGACGGCCATTTTCTTAAGTGAAATCCTCCCTTTTTAAGGAGGTTTCGAAGCTCTGCTTGAAGCTTGAGAAGGTCATCCAGTGTATCAGACCCAGTCAGCACATCGTCGACGTAAAAGTCTGTCACTAACGTCTGGGCTGCATTTCGAAATGATTTAATCTCATCTGCGGCTAGTTGGTGTAGCGTACGTATTGCAAGATATGGTGCGCATGCTGTTCCGTACGTCACTGTATTTAGCTGAAAGTGTTGGATGGGGTCACTTTGGTTGAATCGCCATAAAATTCTTTGGAAATGTTGGTCTTTTTCATGGACAAAGATCTGTCGGTACATCTTCTCGATATCAGCTGCAATGACAAATTTGTGTTGCCTACATCGCATTAAAAGATGTAATAATTTTCCTTGTATTGCATGACCTGTATGAAGAAGATCATTTAAAGATTTTCCTTTTGAGCCTTTTTGGGAGGCGTTAAACCGACTCTTAATTTGGTGGTGCTGCTACTTTTTTTTACCACTGCGTGATGTGGGAGATAGTATGCTGTTGTCATTTTAACGCGATCGGCTGGTACCCTTGTTATACGACCCAAATCAATGTATTCTTTCATGAAGCTCCGATACTGATCGTAAAGCTCAGGTTTCTGCATCAATCGTTGCTCCAACTGCCTGAATTGTATATATGCAATCTGTTGAGTTTCACCGATGTCTGCAGATGGATCCGTTTTACTCTTGAAAGGGAGACTAACGGAGTATCTGCCTGTTGGCTGTCGGTACACTGTTTGGACGTAATGATTCTCATTCTCGGTTTCTTCATCGGTCAGGTGCTTTATTGCTGCAAGTTCTTCTGTCTCCCAGAGCTGACGCAATGTCTCCTCTAGACCTTGGTAGGATATGAATGCTTGAACTGCTGTAGAGGTGTTGCATGGAACTGTTCCAAAGAGCACCCATCCAAGTTTCGTCCTCTGGGCACATGGTTGGCCGAGTAGCAGTCCTGGTAACAATAACCTTTCATAAAGATCTGCTCCAATAAGGATGTCTACGGCTGATGGTTCATTAAATCTTGGATCAGCCAAGTCGTGAATCGTTTATCCTTCTGGAATAGTCAGAGGAATTTCGGTACATGGTAAAGATGTGGTTATTGTTGCAAGGATGAGTGGTGTGAATACAAGTTTCTCTGTTAGTCCGTTATCGAATTCAATAACAGCACAGAGTTTTGTTTCTCCTCTAGAGGTGACGTTTTCAACCGCTCCAATCCCGTTTATCTTGAGTTTGGAGCTTTTGCGTCTCGCCTGTAACAATTGCACTGCAGACTCACTTATAAAGGATCGCTGTGCTCCGGAATCCAACAATGCTCGAAACGTTAAACAGCTTTCGTTAGGACGGCATACTCTTATTAGGGCCGTTGCGAGCAACACGTAGTTTTGCTTGCTGAATACGCCGTGACCTTGAATAGTTTGTGAAGTTGCACCTTTAGGTTGTAACGGAGGTTCTGCCGGCTGCAGATGCAACAGGGTGTTGTGTTTCTTGCTGCAGATTTTACAACTGTGTGTTGAGGTGCATTTGTTGGCTCTATGTTGTCCAAAACAGTTGAAATAGAGATTGACCTTTTTAATCACTTTGCGTCGTGTTGGAATGATCTACTTAACGTTAATTACTTAACACCCTGGACGTAAAATGGGGCAAGATGGTCCAGGTGCACGATTTTCTTTCTGGCTCTCGGCCTACAGTGTTCCTGCGTTCACTATACGACGTCATTGATTTGCTTTGCAACTCAGTATGTTCCCTCCAAATAATGCTGCAACTTTGGAGATCCACCCTTCCGCCACTGTGGGTTATATAGCCACACTAAGTCATCTTGCTAGAACCCAATAGAATTTGCCTTTAGATCATACCTGGTCTTCATGCGGTCAGTAGCTGATTCGAGGTATTTTTGCCCTGTCCGATGCATCTGGTTCAACCATTGCCTTAGATCACTTGCGTACTCCGAGATCGTTTGGGATTTCTCAGGGGATGTCCCGAACTTGATATCAGCCGGCAGACGATTAATCTTTCCAAAAATGACTTTGGCTGGAGCTTGACCCGTCAATGGATTTTCGGCAGCACTATACGCCATCAAGAATAATGGGGTGTGCCGGTCCCAGTCCATTTAGTCCTGGTAAACCTTCTTGACCAGTGGTGTTGTTCTCGTTTTTTGCATTCCCAGCAACTTACACATTTTGATCCGAATGTAATTCACAAGGTACGCTTCCTGGTTGAGAATGGGGTAGACCTTGGGCCACTTGCTGTCGAAATCGGCCACAACCAGTGTGTATTGATTTCCCCACTCGGATTCAGGAAAAGGGTCTACGATGTCAACAGCAATCCTTTCAAACGGTACCCCTACATTATAGGTTTCCATCCGTCCTCTAAGTCATCGCTTTGGACTTTTGACGGAAGCGCAACAACACTGGTTCTTCACGTCTTCTCAAGTGTATTAGCGTGTTTTCTGTGACTTCTCTAAGGTCTTGTTAACACCAACGTGGCCTCCTGAAGATCCTTTGTGCATTTTCTTAACCACATCGTGGATTCGGTTTTTGTGAAGTATAATTTGCATCCTAGAGGAGCTGCCGTCCGCCATTTCCCATGTCCGCTTGAGTACTCCACCCTCCACCTGAAGGGAGTTTCATTGTGCCCAATAAATTTTCAGGAAGGCACCATGCGTTGAAACGTCCTTCCAATCAGGTCACCCAATTGTCTTCTTCCATACGAGTAGTGGCCCGATGTGTTCATCGGCTAACTGGGCATTTCGAATCTCCTCCGATGACATTGAATTCGGCCATTATCATTCGCAGATCAACGGTTGGCCCTTTTTTCCTCAATCCGTTGGCAATGCTTGTAGTTGGCTGGACATGGACGACGAGATTTCATGAACTCCGCCCTTCGGATGAACAATTTTGTAGTCGTATGACTGCAATCTTTCGATCCATTTCGCAATTTGTCCCTAGGTGTTTCTGAAGCTCAGCAGCCATCTCAGCAATGCATGGTCTATTCGAAGACCAAATTCCTGGCCATATAGGTACTTGTGGAACGGCTTGGTTGCCTCTATTATAGCCAATAGCTCCTTCCAAGTCAGGCAGTAGTACCTCTAACTTTTTGACAGAATCTGACTGCAGTACGAGCGGACTCTTTCTTTGCCATCGATGTGCTGGGAAAGTACAGCTTCAATCTCATCGTTGCTCGCATCGGTGTCAACTACAAACATTTTTCCGGGTTTTGGGTATGCCAGCATGGGTGATTCACCCAGCTTCTCCTTCAAGGTCTCAAAGGCAATTTCCACGCGCACTACCTCGCGAGCTCGGGCAGTGGTACGAGCCACATATTTCACTGCCTCAAAGTTCAGACTATAAGCCGATGCATCCTTAACCGTTCGCTTTTGAGCTAAGCGCACAGCTTGTTGCAATTCCTGGTCCATTAATGTGCTGATGAATGCTATTGTTGCCGCGTCATTTTGATGTTCCGGGTCAGCTAGGTAAGTCAAAAGCGCCAGTCGCTCAATGTTTTGGTCTAGGTGCTGTCATTTTTCGTCAGACTTCTGCATCAAATGCCGTAGCTGTGATCGATAAATCTACTTAAGATGACCGTCTCCATAACGCATGTCTAGCGCATTCATTACAGCAGCCGAGTTTGAGTGCAACCCAATGGGCGTAGTCTGCGAAAGCTCAGCAGCTGGGCCTCTTATAGCAAGAATTAACGCAGTTGCTCATTCCTGCTCATTCCAGTGATTTGTCCTAGCAGCGGCTTCAAACTGGGTTTTATAGAGACTACCGGTTGATTGTTTTTGCAAATCTGCCTTCATATCAGTCGACTGTTTTTGCAAGTCTGCCTTGATTTCGATTGTCTGCTGTTTTAGCTGCGTTGACCGCTCCTCCAGCTTCTGTGTGATGTCTTAAACTGGATGACTATTAACGCTGCTCTTTCTGCATCGGGATCAACCTTTTTATCAGCGTATTTTCTGGTTCCTTCGATTATCGTGTTTGTGCTCCTCCTTTAAGCTCCGACATCGTTAATTCATTAATTTTTAAATGTAGCTTTTTTACTATCTCGCCCTTTTTCCACCATATTCCACGTTACATTTTACTATTGTGCACTCGAAAAATGTTAAAAAGTTCTCACTTTCAATATTTTCATTCTCAGTTTTGACACCACTGTCGCGTGTTCCGGTTCACGGCCGATAAGTTTAATACCCCGGAAAAGTGAAAACGCACTGTCTTTTAAAGTAAGTTAAAAGAGCTTCTTTATTCAGAATGCGCAATAATTAAGTTTACAAATCACATTTCAATTTACTTTTCACTTGTCTATCAATTTATGTTTCAACTGTCTACAAATGCGTCACAAAAATGTTTTGCTTCACTATCATTCAATATCGCCTTCAATTCGCGCTCTACTCCTATCGCAGTTTTTACTATCGCAGTTTTACTATCATAGCTTTACCATTACTATCCCCCGCATTCGTTCAGCTCGGCTTTATTTAGGGTCTCTAGCCATTCAATCCTTTTCTCGTATATTGGCGAATGCTCTGACGAGAATTACCTAGGATATTCGAGAAATTCTGAATACCCGCAGTGACGTCACTTGCTTACTTTCAAATATTGATCATGGATTTACTTGGTCTATTCTTGTGCCTTCGAGTACATGCTTTTGACGTCATTCGTTTACTTTTCTTGGTTGCTTCTTTTCAATCAATATTGATCCTGGTGTTATTAAAAGTTGCAACAACAATTGTGACAGCAGTTCGTAGAATTGTGTGGACATGTAACAATATTAAATTCACAGTCCACATACCGCGAGCAAAGTGGGGAATAGGAAGAATATATCGGTCAGTTCAAACATATTTACGTTATTTGTCAGGTGAACGTAATAAATAGGATGAACTATTGCCAGGTCTACACAGGCTTTTCAACTTTCAGAAGAACTCAACAACAAGATTCGCTTCAAATTGAATTATGTTCGAGTTTCGCTTGGAGGTTGTCACTGAAAATCGGATCCTTTATTATCACCGATATTCAACAAGAAGCTGCGAACAATAAAATGACTGGGAGAAGACGATAGAAAGAACGCTTTCATCACAAACATAAGGAGCCCTATGTATGAGTAAAAGGAGATCTCGTCGTAATATAGAACGTATCTAGTGCAGTTGATGTGTCGCAAAAACTAGAACCGAAATATCAAGACCCGTATATTGTCTCTAAGGTATTGGGAAGGAACGTGTTGTTATCGACGAGTTGGGTATACCAATAAGGAGCCGACGGTTTAGCTGCATTAACTACAGCAATAAAATGAAACCGTGGTATCATTTGAGCCCAGACTTGGACGTCTAGGATGAAGATGACAATGATGGGGAGGACAAGGAAATCGAGGCAATCAAAAGTCAGAAGAAGCCGAACTATCAAACAACAAATAAACAGTGGACAGTCTAGTCACAGGCGTGTAACGAGGAAGACAATAAATAAATTATATTCATACAAATAATTCGATTCTTTTATTTGCTGATATTCAGCTCATCTACTCGTAAAACATATCAAAGCCAAAACAAACCAATAAATATATGACTTTTTACATTCAACCCAAGGATTCAAATAATTTGGTAAGATTGAGTACGTGGCACGACTTTACATGTTTATAAGCTGGGAAAAGGAACTCATATTGGCTCCATTTGCCTTTGGTATTCAAAAGAGTACGAGAACGTTAAAACCTCTGTATGAGTGTTCAGATGCTGATATTTGGTGTCACAGTAGTGATCGATGAGGGTCAACGATATGAAGCACTTATTTCGTTTCTCAAAGAATTTTGTCGATGAACAATGAATCCAGTAAAGTCCTTATTTTAGGCATTGCTCAAAACCAAAGAATTAAATATAGGTTTACTTGCATATAAGCCTAAATTAGATAAGAAGCATTATTGAATTCAAACCTAGAATTTCAAATTGAAAAATGTTTTAGCGAAAGGAAGGTTTGCGACGTTGATCACTACTTCAATCTTAAAACATTCCAAATCACTATATCTAATTCTCAAACGTCCAATTCTCTCACAATCCTGCAAATAACAATCCTGAAATAACCTTTCACGTCCTCCTGGTTGAACTCTATGAATATTTCATCAATCGTTCAAGACTTAAGCACCGAAAACAGACCGACAATGAAAGAGGTTGTTCATAAATGTGGCATGAAGAAGGCATTTTCGCACTCATGTCCAACGATTCAACCATATGTGTAGATAGATATGAACGGAAGCTCGATAGGAATATGTATCTAGTCACACATATGATTGTACATATGGACATTAGCTGTAGTGGGAAATGGAAGGAACTCAAAGTAAGCGTATCAGAGGAGTATTGTTCACATTCTCTAGTCCATCACATAGCCCGGAAACTTTTGCCCGCAGGCGAAATATAAGTGAAAATACCCCGCAATGCAGATAGCTATAATTCTCTCATTAGAGACGTTGGTGGTAGTTCGTGCGTTAGTTTGTCAGGATATCTTTGAACCATCGCGTCCGTCCGTTTGGACTCGTACCGCTGGCTACACATTAACGAATAAAGGACAATGCTAGCGGAATGCTTTTGCGATTGAGAACGGGCTTGCATTAAGGTGGAGGCGAACTTTATGGGTGGTATTAAGGCACTTTGTTATAGGACGTCTAGTCTCCGAAACTAATTAAGCTTGTTACTGGTTATTTTGAGAGTTTCGATAAAAACTAATAATGTTATACGTCTAATTTTTGTGCTAGAGTAGTGATAAGATTTTACAGAAAGTTGAACTCTTCTTCTCCCGATAAATGCAAGTGAATTTACATCACTTTTAGATGAAATTGGAAGGAAAACTGCTGAAATTTTTTTTATTATGGTAATTAAAATTTTTAATTATGTCGAATTGAACAAATTTCAAAGAATTAATTTTGTAGCTCAGTCAACGAATGTTTTTTGTCGCAACAAATTAGGAGCAAACTGAGTTTTTTGTATGATAGGCCCTCACGCGATATATATTTTGAAAATATGACAGATTTTGTTATGAATGAATGAAAAATACAGAAGTGTCACAACCAGTAAGTACATAAGCGAATATTTTTTTTTTTACTTTAGTACAGCACTACAGCCACTTTTGGGCCTTTGCTTAGAGATAGTTAAGGTATCTCATGATATTGATAAAATGTATCGGCACTCGAGAAGGTAATATGGTCAGTACCACGCTTTGGCCGATAATACAACCACCCAGCTGCGATGGATTCTGTTTTTAAGCTAGTACATATGATAACTGAAATGGCTTATAGGCCGTCTGAAAAACCACTCAAAGCAAAACTCGTTTTCATCAACTGGGTTTGAACCAGAGCCTTTCGGCATACGCAGCGAATACTCGAACTACTATGACACCCTTACTACGAATATAATAGTTTACCTGATACTAAAGAGTAAATCAGTACGTTTTCAAGGGTCTTGTAAACATTTTATCCAATACCTAATGCCAGCTCTCTTGGTAACTCTGTTTCAGATAAAACGAACGTGAGCACCTAACATAGAGAGCCAGCAGAACAGCCGTTAACCAGCTTTGAAGCGATCGGGATGTTTTCGATTATTGGTTGTGAACGGAATTTAAATGACAAATATTATTAACGTAGTATTAATTGTGTTTCAATTAATAATTCAGAAGTACATGTAAAAAATTCCTACGATTACCAGGAATAAAAACAAAATTACCAGTAATAAAAACAAAATGCGGCGGACTTGCAAGGGAAATGTGAATGCTTGGAGTTGCCATCGACGGGCAAACTAATTAATGAATTATTGACATTTCAGTTGAATCGGCAAATGAGCAGGAAAAGGTTAGACGAAGCTGGTGTTTTCGCAAGCAAAGTTGCAGAAGAGAACGAGGTTGTGAATGCTTTCAAAATGGTGGCGGTAAGCGACGCAACGTTGCATTGAAACGCTTCTTTGGGTGCAACGGCTGCCAACGTGAATGCAAGCGTCAATATGTGTTCTCCAATACAAACGACAGACGAACGTGTGAAAGTGCAATAGTATCCGGCGACGACAAAGAGTGTTTACCTAACGATGACAACGAGTAGTGACGACTGCAATAGGCAACCGACTCCGACGAAGCCTGCGTATTACATGCACATGTACGCGTGGCCATTATATTGTCAAATGATCTTAACAACGTCACCTACGCATGGGGTGTTTTCTGAGCTACCACGAAATAATGTGAGTGTACACGCTCAGCGAACTTGGACCGCCACCAAACCAACAAACGTCTTGATGTATGGAGAGCAGCAAAATATAGGTGCAAACAACTTGTCAACATACATCATGCATTATGTAACTACGGGAAGTCATGAAAAGTACTGCTGGAGTTTGACTCATTTAGTCAATATTTCGTCAATTCTTTTCAGTTAATTCATTGCATTGACAGACTTGCGTCAGTTTACCAGTGGCCAGAGCGAGTTCTTTTATTGGCCGTGTTGTCGAAGCCGGCAAAAGTTTCTCAAAGATTTTCCTAACATAACAAATGAGGCCAATGTACATCTTAAAATGGCAGCCATGGTACTGGAAATCAAAAAGAACCCGGAACACTTTTATTACCAAATGTGTTCAATGGGCCGAAAAGGTGGATTATTAGATGCGGCAATGATAAGATACTCTATACGCAGTCCCAAAGATACACAAATTCTACAAACGTTTTCCGCCCATCATTTCAGTGATCTGTTGAGATTACAGCGATCAACCTGGGTAAACAGAGCCACGACGATTTCTAGAGCAGAGCCTGTGAGACAACCGAAAATCCAAGCGACAGTTAGATACAAGCGAGTGATCAACGAGCAAATCGGAAGTCCAAAGGACACATTCTGCAAATCCCCACACTCATCTCCTATATAACTGGTTGGCAAGAGAAATGGCAACGATCGACTTTGTATCAATTTTTGAAAGTTAAACTCGATCACAGTCAAGTGGACTTTTCCCATGTCATTAGTGGAAGAAATGTTGTCACAACTGGCCAACAAAAATCGTTATTATATGATCCTCGATTTTTTTCCAGGTATCATCAGGTAGAAATTGAGGAGTCTTCAAAAAGTACAAAGCTTTTACTACTCACGAGGAGCAACACGAGCTTTATAGAATGCCTTTTGGGCTAATTAACGTTCTATGTGTTTTTTTAAACTATGATAAACGAACTATTATTGAAAATGGAGAAAAGAGAAGCGATGG
This sequence comes from Odontomyia ornata, assembly GCA_963969285.1. NCBI lineage: Eukaryota > Metazoa > Arthropoda > Insecta > Diptera > Stratiomyidae > Odontomyia > Odontomyia ornata. The sequence continues at coordinate 52,678,694 of OZ017740.1, read as the reverse complement.
GATAGCAATGATATCATTATACTGAGTAAATCTGTTGAACAAGGATCACAGCATTTGGGGAGGTTTCTCTCAATCGTTAAGGAAAATGGACTTACAAAACGGCTCGATAAGTGCCAATTCTTGCAGGCGGAGATTCATTTTTTGGGACATCTAGTAAATGAAAACAGCAAACAACCGGGGGAAGTAAAGTTGTCAACAATCATGCCATTCCTTATGCTAGAAAATATCCACAATGTGCGCAAATTTCATGGATTGACTGAGTTTTTTCGGGAATTCGTCGCCAACTACGCATTAATAGTACAACTTCTAACGAAGTTGTTACAGGAAAATTTGAATGGGGTGCTAACTGTACCGTTGTCTTTGTCTATAATGTGAAATACCAACATCAGGTACATACAGATTCAAGTGGTACTGGCTTGGCCAGCATGTTTTTAATAGTCAACAGACAGCAAAACGTATCGACACTGTTTTATTATAGTCGTCGCAGTACTGAAACTGACGAAAAGTATCATAGCTACAAGTTAGAGACTCTTGCTATGGTAGAAACTGTAGTGAAATAGTAATGTTCAAAAGGTCCGTGAAGGACTGCAGTGATGTTCTGCTGCCTCGGCAGAGGAAGGTGTCGGTATCTGCCGAGAATGCCCTCGTCTGGAGACGCGTGAATGCGCTGGCAGGCTAGCATTGCGGTGTCGTGGGGCGGGTTCATTTCCCCAGCACGAGGACCCACTACAAAAAATTTCGCATTCACGAATTGGACTAAAGCTCAAAAGGCGACCGAAGTCGCAAAAATTGTAGATAACCTCACAGAGGGGAATGGATCTTGTTACTAGAACAAGTGAAACCTGAAAAGAAAGGCGAACTTGGGGTGACCTCGTCATTACCCAAATAAATTCATGGCCCACAAATGAAAGAGGGGCAACCGGGTGGTGGTGGAGCCCCTTCATACCCACCCAACCGGAATAAATCCATAAATATCTTGTTGAAGTGGCCAGGTATTCCTCTTCTGAGTGGAAAACTCATACAACTTGAATTGCATGAACTTTCCCATCAGAAGGGGAGTACCCCGGCGACTAATTTATATCATAGAATTATACAATTGGATTGCATAAATCTATGCCATAAAAAGGCACTCTGCTTGGGCCACTCAACCCAAAACGTCACCTGAAACAGAACAAGGAATTAGTGAGTACCCGGCGGCTGGCTCATGTTTTGAGGTGGAAGCCTGCCACCGTACCGGGTCCTATACCCGGTTAGAAGTTGAAGAAAGGAAAGACCATCGGGTACGGTTTTAATCCTTTTTTTTTTATTTTTCAACGAAAAATATAGTATAATAATAATCCATCAGACCTCTAAGTAAGTTTACTATACTGTGTATGTAATACGTATTAATGAAAATGTATGAGAGAACAAAAAATTTGTGGTGATAATTAAATTTTATAATAAAATGTTTTAATAATATATGTAAATTAAACGGTACTCACCTGCATGGTCCGTCGAGCGCTCGATGGGTGCAGGTATCCTCTAAATAGCTGTACGTTAGACACACAAAAAAGAATTATCACATTCATCAATCTTAAAAATCACCAACTATGATATACATAGATTATACTGAAAAGCTTAAACTCAGTCGCTAAAATCGCTTGCACAATTTTTGATTTTGTTCTCCGAAAAAAAATGCGAAAATCAATAAAGTTATTTAATAACGATCACGAATATAATGGGAATATTCACGTAAAAGGCTCAACTTTTTAGGAAATTGCAGAACATTCATGCCTGGAACTAGTACCAGAGCAATTCTACCAAAGAGCACTGTAGTCATAACAAATTTTATTTCTTCCGGTACTTATAGCGTAGGTGTAAAGGTTACGAATTGAATATGCATTGTAAACAAAAACTTAAATTCGGGAGAAATTCCACCAACACATCGCAAAACCGCAACACACTCTTCTTTTTTTCTTGTCAAGAGAGGACTCTAACATGTATTTTAACTTTCATTTCACTCGTATGGAGCAATTTGCCACATTTTTCTTCCTTATAACCACCGTTCACCACGTTCCTCCCGAATATATCAAAACACCAGTTATCTTCACACTTTTCATTAAACCATCAGATGCGAGCCGTCTCAAATACTGTTTTTCCGTTATGACGATTCACTTTTCACCACCTTAAATTTGCGGTCCCGTCTTGCAAAATCTTTTCTCATGCTTTTCACTCGAAAGATTTCTCGCCACCAAATCTTATGATCTTTGCACGGAAATATTTGAGGAATTTCACTTCCTATTAATTATATTTTACGAATTGCTTCTTGAGTTGTATGCGGCGCGCACGTTTCTGCCCTTTTCCAGATGATTTTTCAGATACCCAATTGAAATTTTGTATGCACTACATGGACACAGGATTCGGAACTTTTTCTTTCTTCTCTGCAACAATATTTCACACATATATTCGAACTTTCGCTTAATCCACAAAATATTTAATAATTCGAGCAGCGACAGGCCTTCCCGATATTATGTTCGCGACTCCTAAGCGAGATCTCGTGCGCGCGCAAATTCACTCCCCTATCTACTATCTTCACCGTTTCTTATCACTCGTTTCGGTTGTTTTTTTTTTTAAATTTACGTCGTCGTTTCGTTCTAAACATTTGTATACCGCGTTCCACCGCAATTCGTTAAATTATATTGAAAAGATATTGTAATAAAATTACTACACATTAAAATTATTAAACAGTTTTAGACTTTTGTTTCCCGGGAGTTAAGTACAAAAGAAATTTTCTTGACTCATTTTTCATGCGAAAAAAGCGCGAGTGATCCGATGGGGAAGGTGACTCAATCGTTACTTCCTATCATGTTGCTCCAATGATTCTTGCTGTCGCTGTCTAGGTCGTGGATTTTCAATTGCTCGTCGTGGTTTTTTCCTAGGTGTAGGCTCTAATGTACCATTGTTGCTGTTGTTATTTGAAATTGGTTGCGGTAAATGTTGTTGAGCTGGAACCGGTCATTTTAATGCCTTTATGTTTTATTTACTGAATAGTTCATCTTAAATCAATCGTATCCAAATATAGACGACGAATCTGACTAAGCTAAATTGTCGAATGGGCGGAGGAGAAACAGATTCTAAATAAGGATTAATGGAAAATAATAATAAGTAACGTGTTTTATTCCGTTTTCTTTTCTCCAAAATCTACTATTCATCAATGTCTGGAAATCAATTCATATTTCCATTGAAAATTGCATAATGCATTCAATATAAACTTAATAATGCTGCTTATCCAATTTGCAGATATCAGGTTTTTCACATTTTAAGTCTAGACTATAACCTTCACATACGGTTTTGCTGAGAATTCTTGTTTAAATTTGATACAGAAGATTACAGATTTTACAATGGACAAATAAACAGTATTTTATCAACAAGCCTTGTTTTATACGAGTGCAGAAGTGGTAAATTAACTTCAGTTGGTATTCTTCATATATTACCGCACCAACTTTTTAGCAATGATTCGGAAATTTACGACGAAATGCCACGAACCACGACGTGGAGTTGTGCTGTGTGACGGTGGCAGCGCTGGCTTTTAGAGCCATACTCCTCAATTACTACAAAACGTTAAAGCATTTTAAAATTTCCTTACTGGAAAAGGAGTTTGCAGCTATCACTGACTGGCTGCTTTCCCACCCCTTTGTTAAATAAGGCGTTGATTTCTCGTATCGCTTGATGGTGACTAGAACTCCAGGAGTTTACATTCTCACTTGAGCAAAGAAGCGCCGACAGAATGAAATATATTGATGTACTAAGTTGAGCTCCGTGGGAGGGCGGGTTTGAGCTCCGCAGTATTATTCAAGAAATTGAATTCTCAGCACAATGCAGTGACAAGATCCAGATATAGTCACTATTTTGGAAAAAGTCAAAGTCACAACTTATTCTACGGAGTAAACTTAAATTTGAATTCGTAATGACTATAAATTTGACCCGGGAAGGTTGTACCGAGAGACTAGGGAGGGATTATAATGGGTAGTGCCCAGGGTAGTACATTGACGAATTGTGAATATGTGTCACGACGACTTTGGACATAAGTCAATGGAGAAAACCATATGCTGGATAAAAAAATACTTTCGGTTTTATTGGATGCGGAATTGTGTCCAAGGATACACAGCGGTCTGCATTCCATGCCGTTATTATAAATGACTGGATTGTTACGAAATGTAAAATAAAACAAACAAAAAAAAATGGCCCGGAGCCTCTTCTGAAAGGGAAGGATTCCTTGCACTCCAACATTTTAATTGGAATATTGTCAAGGAACCACTCCATGCGCTGAAAGACTGGTAAGAAGGATTAATTGATCGGTTAAATTTAATATTAGCATAAATCGTGTAATTATTAGTGATAAGAGAGGTTAGGGATAAAGTTAAAAGGAAACAGCTATATATATTCTTCACCACCGAAGTTCAACTCCGCTCCCATAATGAGGATTGGCAGAAATTTACAGAGCTAGAGAAGCGCAACCTCCCGAAAAACGATTCCAGAGGGCACAAAGATATCCTGCGCTAACTCAACGACCAACTAATTATCCATTGCATCAACAATCATCGCAGCCACCATATTCTCAACAGCCTATACGACAAGGTCATTCAGGTGGTCTCGGCGGTAGTGGTGGAGGCGGTCCAATGAAAAAGCATTATTATAGTTATAGCGGACCTAATAGGGACAGTATTTTTCAAATCCTAACGATCATAACATTAAATCATGCAACGAGAAAAATATCGTGGAGGGTTCAATCTACAAGAAATGAGTATAAAAGATGAACGTGGTAATGTTGAATGAAAATCAATAAAATCTGTTCAATGCAACAATAGCAAACGCAACGTGAACAACGATAAATACCATAATAAACAAACGATGATGAAACAGACTTTCAACAAAGGAGAGTTCAAAAAAATTGTCATTAATTTCCTATACGTCCAAGATACTTTGTGGAAATCAGACTATTAATATTTTAATCTTTACGTTAAATGCATGCAAGAAAAATAAATGGCATGTGAGTCTTCAGCTGATCAACAGCATTTAAGTCTAAAACGTACTCCAGCAGTTTCCTTTACCCGACTACAAACTGTCAACTTCCTATGCTGTGAATCTCAACAGCAGCAACAAATTAATTTAACTTGAAAAACAAAATGAAAAACATTCAAAACGTCAAAAGCGCGATGACTCGACTTCACAATTCATCTCTTGCACACTTTTCGGTAAATCCAATTAAATTAAAATTCAGTGAATTCAACGTTTTCCACAATTTCAATTAACTTCCAAAAACAAATGCTCACTTGGCATCAGCCTCAATTCAACCAACAATAACATTGAAAACGTCTAAGCGTAATCACCTGATTTCACAATTTATATCTTGCACATTTTGGGTAAATCCAAATATATAGTGACGTTTTGCACAAGTTCAATTAAATTAAAAAAAAAGTTTTCTTTCTGGAATGTCTTTGAAATTTCTTTTTTAGGTCTTTGTAAAAAATTTTTTTACAAAAACCTACTAGTTTCGCGACCTGTCTGTCCGTACCGTAACCACTACGACACGCTTACAGGATCGTATCCTCTTCCAAATTGCAAAGTGGTTGCCCTATGTCCTCGATAGCCTCACGAATTTCATCTTTGAGATCTTGAATCGACGCTGGGCTATCGGCATAGGCCTTCTCTATCACGTGGCTCCAAAGGAAGAAGTCACAAGGTGTTAAATCAGAAGATCTATTCGAAATAACACCTCTTATTGGAAAACCCTATATATATTTAAAATTGACTTAGGCACTTTTATCTTCTTTCAATTTACATGAACATTTAAGGAATAGTATTTAACTTGAACATGTTCAATCGGCCGAGCATTCAGAAAAATCATTTAAGCTAGATTAAAATGGCGGCTGCACGGTGCTTATGAAAGAAACTGTGCATCTTTTGTATAAATTTGAACGATTTCATATCTAAATATTGGATGAATAATTCAAGTTATCGATTCACGCCATTAGAAAACTTGTTTCTAACCCTAGGATATTTACAAAGACCTTCAGGTAGGAGCACTCTCCTGCTTACTCAACTTGTTTTTTGCTAAGACCAACAATTTGGAATTTCAGCACAACTCCGAAAAACAATCGCTAACCTATAATTCCGGCAAGATATGTATGTAGCTCAGACAATGAACACTTTCTTTGAAAATTTCCATCAGGGCTTTTAAGTCTGTCAAACTAGAAAGATTGATGTTCAACTGTAAACATTTTTCCGCGATCTCAAACTTCCTTTTCTTTCCGCCTTGCAAATCAAAAATAGACTGCCTTCTATCGACCATTTGCCTCCCACACTTTCTCAATCCCTCTCCATCCACCCGTTAGACCTGCTGTTTTTCCGGTGGTTAACCTTACAGCTGATCCTCATCGCCTTTAAATTCTCACACTAAGCTCAGCATCATGAGTTTGTGGATTTTCGTTCAGATACAGGACCCAACAACTTTTTATCGTGTGAAATGAAATTCCCTTTCTTATAAAAGAAAAGTTTATTCGCGTCCGAACAAAATGAACATCGTATTGTTACACGCACGCATAATTCTGCGAGCTACTGTTGCAATTGTTTTTACAACCATTAAGAACCTCATGATCAACAAAGTGAATTTACTCGAAACCACGAGAACCCACCAAGCATGATCAACATCTGAAAGTGACGTCACTCCATTCATTAAGCTGCTCGAATATACTAGGTACTTCTCGGCAGAACATTCGCCAATGTACGAGAAATCGGTTGAATGGCTAGACACCCTATATAAAAGCGAGCTGAATGAATGGGGAAATCATTCATTACAACCGCGATAGTAAAAACTGCGATAGAGTGGAGCGCGAGGTAAAGGCGATATTGATTGAGTGATTGTGAAGTGATTTTAGAAGACAATTGCGATAGAAATTTATTGACAAATGGAAGTTAGACTTTTAATAGTGAAATTAATAATTGTGCATTCTTTTAAATAAACTCTTTTTAATTTAATTTAAAAGATATTGCGTTTTCACATTCCCGGAACATTAAAATTATTGGCCGCGAACCATAACACGCGACAATATAAACGAATGCATGGATGATGCAATGTTGGTTGTCGATGCATTGTCGCGTGCGTTTCGCGGTAGTCTAACTCAATGCCAATCTTCTCTTAGTGTCAGGATTTGTTTCCTTTGATGTGTTCGTATTGCTGGTGGCATTGTTTGTGTCGATGCTGGAGCCGCCACATCTGCCCCCTTCCTAGTGACTTTCTTGGAATTGTTGAAAAAAGTCACGATTTTTTTAGCTGTTGCCTTTTTTTGAGTTTGATTTCGCCAATCTCTCTGGAATATATGGATTTTCTGGAATCTGTGGAGTTTCTGGAATCTCTGGAGCTCGTAGATTTAAGTTTTTATTCGCTTCGTTTGCCTGGTCCAATTCAAGATGTGCTGCAGTCAGTCATGATATTGAGATGTTTTGTTCTGAATCGTTGACTAGGATTTTGTAAAGATCAACGATTATTCGCTCGAGCACTTGATGCGGCCCTGTGTATGGTCTCTGCAATGGGCTTTTTACGCGATCGCAGCGTTCAAACACATGTGGGCATGTTTTAAGCTCTTTTTGCCAAAAAGGTTTTATTTTTGAGTGATGAGCTGTCGGTATGGGCTTGATGCTGCGCATTAATTTGCGGTGGTTTTCCACCAACTTTACAGGGTCAGCGTTTGTGGTTTCTTGAATAACGAAAAATTCCCCAGGCATACGTAAAGTTGAGCTGTACAGTATTTCAGCAGGTGGTGCTTTTAAATCTTCTTTGTAGCATGTACAAAGGCCGAGTATTACTGAAGGAAGTGCGTAGATCCAGCCAATATCATTTTTGCACATAAGTACTGCTTTTGAAGTACGATGTAGTCGTTCAACGAGTCCGATCGACTGAGGGTGATATGGCGAGGTCCTGGTTTTTTACTTCCCAGGAAGTTTGTCATAGGTTTAAATAAGGCAGACTTGAACTGCGGTCCCTGGTCTATCGTGATGGTGGGAGAGGTGCCGTAATTGACGATCCAATAGTTGAGACTGCCATTGCAACTGTTGGTGCTGTGGTCTCTTTTAAAGGTACCACCACGGGCCATCGTGAAAATCTGTCGATGATTGTTAGGCAGTAGCATTATCCCTCTACAGGTGGCATGATGATCAAATCGATGTTAATGTGATTGAACCTAGAGTCTGTGACGCTAATATTTTGCGGAGTTGTTTTGTTGTATCGATGAACTTTTGATTTTTGGCACTCAATGCATTCTCGTGACCATTTTGGTGCATCATTTTTGATACCGGGCCAAATTTTTTTTCTAGCAATGCGCGAGCGGTAGACCGACCACTTGGATGTGAAAGGCCGTGAGTGGTTCCGAATGCAACTTTTCTTAAGTTTTTAGGAAGGTACGGTCTTATTACATCTGTGGAGATGTCACAGTAGACTGGCGAGTTTTCAATGTAGAGTTGTTGTAACTTGAGGGATGTCAAGTTTTTTAATAACTCAGATAATTCCTCGTCGTTTTTTTTGTTGCTCACTAATTTCTTTTGTGTCAAATTTTGACAGCATATCGATTATGTTGATCCTCGATAATGCGTCCGCTAGGACGTTCTCGCTGCCTTTAACGTAGACTGAGTTGGTCGAGAATAATGCAATATAGTCTAAATGCCGTGGTTGGCGTGGAGATACCTTTTCAGATTTTTGTGAAAACGCATAGATTAATGGCTTGTGATCGAATTTTATTTCGAATGTCCTGCATTTGAGTTGATGTTGGAAATGTCGAATCCCTGCAAAGACCGCCAAAAGTTCACGATCGTAGATGCTCCAATTTCTTTCTGGTTTGGTTAATTTTCGGGAGAAGAATTCGATCGGCATACAAACGTTGTTTATTTTTTGTTCAACTGATGCACCAACTGCTGTGTCGGATGCATCAGTTGTTAAACACAGTGGCATCGTTTGAGATACAAACGATATGGGTGTAATGTCGGCTAGGCTTTTTTTGCTTTTCTCAAATGCTTGAGTTGCTTCTGCGTCCATTTGACTTCTCGTTTGTCGTTCTTTTTGGAGTCTTTGATGTACGACCTTAGGAGTGCTTGAGTCTTGGCAGCGTTTGGTATGCAATTTCGGTAATAGTTTATCATTCTGAGAAATCTGCGGAGATCATGGATTGTTTTTGGTTTTGTATAATGGGTGAGGCTTTCTATCTTCTTTTGTGGTGGCTTGTAAGCGGCAGCATTTATTGTATACCCAAGAAAATTAACTTCGTTTTTCACGAGAGCACACTTATTGTAATTTATCGTGATTCCGTTGTCTTTCAACCTTTGAAAGATGGTTCTTAAATGTTTCATGTGCTCTTCGTGAGTGTCAGAAAATACGATGAAACCGTCAACGTAGCAAAAAATGTAGTCGAGGTCACGAAAAATTGAATCAATCCAGCGTTGAAATGTTTGGATGGCGTTTTGAAGACCGAATGGCATGACCAAATATTCAGGTAGTCCGAAGGGTGTAGCGATGGCTGTTTTCGGTATATCTTTTTCAGCCATGGGTATTTGGTAGTAGGCCTTCACAAGATCAATCGTGGAAAACTTGTATCACCGGCGGCGTGTATCGGTCGGGCACGGTTCGGGCATTTAGCTTTCGATAATTGCCACAGGGGCGCCAATCGCCAGTTTTTTTTTGTTGCATGTGCAGCGGAGATGACCATTGACTTTTTGAAGGCCTTATATAGGCTTTATATAGCTTCGAGTATGGCTAAAATTTCGGTTTCTGCGCTTCGTCGTTTTTCTCCCACGAGTTTGCATGCTCTTTCGACAACAGGGGAGCCTTCAGTGATCATATGATGCACGGCGTGACAGTTTTGTGTTATTGCCTTTTTAGGGTTTTGTAAAATAATCTTACAAAACCCTACTAGTTTCGCGACCAGTCTGTCCGTCTGTCCGTCCGTGTGTCACAGCAGTTTTTCTCGAAAAATACTTAAGCTAGAAACATCAAATTTTGTGGGTAGGTGTAAAGTGGTGATCTCTTCAAAGTTCAACAACAAAAAATTTTTATAAGGTATTTAAGGGGGGTCTCCTCATATAGAAGAGTAACCCCCCAAATAAAAAAATTTCATTGAAGGTAGCCGGTATGGATATCAACTGAAAGGTCTCGATGAGAACTTTTCAAAACAGGTGTTGGTTTGGCAAAACTTGCTTCAAGGGGTGCACAAGGAGGGGAAATACACAAAAATTTGTGTCCCCCCCTCGCGATTGGACACCTGTGATCCAAAAAATCTGGAATGTAGGCTTTGGTGAGTACAACAACAACAAATACGTTAGAAGTCTCAATTCACTCAACTTTGTTAGTAATAGTATGATTTATCGATTTTATGTTTTCTTGAATAAAATCTTAACGGTACCCTTAAATTCAATAAAATGCAGTACGTTGACTATTTATAAGATTGATCTATTCTGAAAGTTTCATAAACATTGAATTATATTTAGCGAAGTTATAGCCATTTGAATTTTCGTATATTACTATGGAACAATATGCGCTGCATATATTACTATGACAACATATGGCTATGGAACAACATTCGCTTTTTACCGACTCAGACACTACAGTTTTGCTAGGATTTGCATGAAAATTTCAGGAATGATAGGTGTCATGTATATCTTTGAGAATCGGTTCAGCTAGTGGTACCAGAAATCGTCAAACAAAATAGTGGCTGTTTTAAATGCGAAGATTGAATAATTTTGAGTTATTTTTCCCAACTTCAACGTTTAAGGTGCATACTTTGAAACTTGATTCAATTGAATGAATGACTGAAGATGAGTACCTACAATTAATGCTCATAAGTGAAACAAGTCAAGGAGGCGGGAGGGAGCTCCTAGCAAATGAGCTTTTTAGCCATTCTAGGATTCGAAAAAATTGGCCATGAATCGATGATAACAGTACAGGAGAGTGGCCCCTGAAAAAAATTCATCAAACGTAGCCGATATGAGTATGAAATGAAAGTTTTCATGGGAGCTTTTCAAAACCGTTCTTAAACTGTCAGTTTTTGCTTCAGTAGGGGCAGAGGGGGGAAATACATGAAAAATGTGTTTCTTCCGTCGCGGATGGGCATCTGAAATAATTATCAAGAGAGATACATATGAGTATAACAATACCAAAAACCTCAGAAGTTGAAATTTGTTCAACTTTGTTAATAATAGTATGATCTTCGTATTTCATATTTTTCCAATAAAATCGTTTTTGACATGTTTCTTGATTTGATTCGATCTGGTGACTGCATTTCGTAAATTGAATACAAAACCCTTCTGACATGAGCATAGGATGGAGAATTCTTGCATCAGTTTCACAAATTCCATGTTTTCGTTTTCTGTCTTTATTATGGTCGATATTCCGTGCCCTGATGTGATTTTGATTTTTCCTGTTGTCGAGAGGGACGTTTGTGGGCCGATTAGGCGTCGTTTCCTCAGATCAACTAGAACTCCGTAATGGTAGATGAGACCGGCTTCTATGATGTCCATCTTGACTTCAGCAATGATGAATGGAAATGGCATGTTTCGGCGCAGTCCTAAATCCAAACTTAATAGTCACTCCCCATATGTGAGGATTATTGAGGAATTAGCTGTGTAGAGTTTCAGTGGGGATTGTTTGAGCTTCGTTTTGAACTAGATGCGTGGAACGACTGATACACAAGAACTAGAGTGTACTAAGTATTGTTGTACTTTTTTATCTTGCAAATGTAGGCGGTGTTGTTTTTTCATGTTTTTGCTATCGTCTGCCGCCTTTGATGCTGTTGATGTTGACGATAGGATATTTAGTTTCCCGGATTTTCTCTTTTGTTATAGGAGCATGGCGCGCGGCACTTTCGCGCGGCTTTTCCGAAATGTTTGTCTTAATAACGCAAGTCTGAACTCAATTTTTGTTCTTTTGGCTCGTATTTTCTCTGGTATTAATTTTCTCTATTTCGCGATTTTAATTTCGAGCGCTCCGATTTTCGTGAATTCATTTGTTTTTTTTAAATCCTCAAGTTCTCGTGAGATTTTTGGATGTGATCTCGTAGTTCTGTGAGCGGGCTTGTTTCATTTTTGAAATCGCCGCCATCTCAAATCTAACCACTTTCGACACCTCTAGAATTTCGGCAGCTTGCACCGCAAGTTTGAACAGATCTTGAACTTCACTTATTGCTGATATACTACGGACTTGCTCTGGAAGTTGTTCTAGGAAAAGCCTTTTTAAGATCGAGTCGTTGCATTGTCCACCTGCAAGATTTTTTATTTTTTGTAGGATTAAGGACGGCTTCCCATTTGTAATTTCCGAACCTCTGAGGAGGCTTCTGAGTTTTGATTCATTTGTTTCGCCGAGAGTTTCGATGATTCTTTGCTTTATTGCATCGTATTTGTTCGTTTTGGGTGGTGTTGAGATGATATCAGAAACCAGAGGGAGAGTCTTTGTGTCGAGGTTGAGGACCACATGTTGAAATTTTGTTTTGTCGGTGGTGATTTTCGAAATGAAAAATGCTGCTACTACTTGCACGAACCAAAGTGCTGGGTAGTCTCTCCAGAATGCGGGTATTTTGACATGACTGTTGTTGATCATTGCCACTTTGGCTTCCGTATTCCCGTGCGACGTTGCATTATGATTTGTTGACATGTCTCTGAGTTGCTGTATTTGATGGTCAATTCGTTGTTTCATAGCCTCAAGCTCCGCTTTAGTTTCTTCCAGAGTCATTGTAATATTTTCTGATTTATAATTTCACCTTTTATTTGAAGTATTTTTGCCTTTGTTTGTAAAATTTTCACTTTCGTTCGAAGCACTTTCACTTTGCACTTGTTTTTGCTCGAAAAATTTTCTTCTTTTTGTTTTACTTGCACTTTGTTTGTTTGCTCTTTGTTTATTTGCGGGGTCACCAATGTGGGTTTTCGTTTGGAGACAGAACCCAACAACTTTTTATCGTGCGAAATGAAATTCCCTTTCTCTTAAAAGACAAGTTTATTCGCGTCCGAACAAAATAAACATCATAAAAACGAATGTATGGATGATGCAATGTTGGTTGTCGATGCGTTGTCGCGTGCATTTTATGATCGACTAACTCCATGCCAATCTTCTCTTGGTGTTAGGATTTGTTTCTTTGGGTGTGTTCGTATTGCTGGTGGCGTTGTTTGTATCAGTGCTGGAGCCGCCACAAAAAATCATTAATTCTCAACCTGAATAGAAATACTCCACAAGCGCAACTTTCCCGTGATCACATCACTGTTAAGGTTCACTGTCCTCCATGGAAGATAGTGACCCCAACAGCTGTAAGAACGGAAAAGACTGCTACGAAAAAGATTTCTGCCCATGCCGGGGATTGAACCTGAGCTACTCCACGACTGACTCACGAAACTGATGCGCTTACCAACTTATCCACGACGACCATATTTCTTCGTGTCTAATTTGACAACAAGACATTTACGAGTATTTGCCTAGATCAGCAGGTATGAATGTTGATCATCCCGTCAAACCAGTGCAATAGCCAACTTAGCATCTCAGCAAGATTGTATCAGCTGCAGCTTATTTGGTAATTGCGATTAAAGATATGAAGGGAAAAAAATTATTAATCATGCAGACACCTTTGTAATAAGGTGAAATTTAAAAACCGCTGAAGATGAAATTGACAAAGATAGTTGAATTGTTAGATTAGAAGGCAGTTTAAGTTTAAGAAAAAACGGAAGAACAAAGAGTAAAGTCATTTTAAATTATAGTAAAAATTCTTGAAAATCATAATCAAATTATGAAAAGAAAATGCATAACTGAAAAATGAGAAAAAAGGAGCAATTATAGCAAATTCCATTCGACAAAACCTTGCAAAGATGCCGGAAGTCGGTACTGAAGCAAGACAGGATTACTGGAATCGTGGAACGATCTCACCTCGTGCCGCTACATTCGTTATGATACGTACTGGCTTAAAATCGGAACGTACCGCAACTGAGTGGATGCACACATGCCCAAAGTGTAGTACTGCCCATATCACCTTCCAGAGTGGCGACACATTCGATCAGGATAATAAGATACTCTAACTATCTCTAAGCGAAGCTCCAAAAGGAGCTGTAGGACTAAAGCAAAAAAAAAAAATAATTACAACCACAACCAGTTTTGTGTTCTATTTAAAAATTTCAAAAAAATGTAACCTCTTTAAATTCTTCATAAAACTTTAACTCACTCGCCAGACTCCAATGATGGATGTAAACTTTTCTTTTAAAAGCCAGAAATTTTCTTCGATTTGTTTGATTGCAGATAAGAAAACTTTTTTACAACCAGACTGAAATTTCAACGGATAGCATTTAATTAACTGCGTCATTTCGCCGTTGGGGACTGCTGGACTTTTCGCCGCTTGCTTTCACGATATGAATGAAATAAGCATCCTGATTGCGATGACTGTGTCTATTTTTGCATTTTGCTATCCTTCAATTCAAGGAAACCCCTTGGCTATTTGCCGAGTCGTTCAACAATTATTATGACTCCCGAAGTTCAGACAATACTTCCGTCAAGGAATTTGTCTTTTACTTACCATGAACCGTTTTATGGTAAGTCATTATGGCAAATTAGTTTTTTTAAGTAATTTTCGGTAAATATTGCCCAGTGGTTCTCCCCACCCGGCATGAATGTAAAAAATTTTTAAACTCTAAGTCATTCATTTGAGTTTAATTGTTCAATTTAGAAATGGGGAATACCCGAATCGCCCGACTGACTAGATTTGCGGAAAGACTAAGTTTGCATTGAGGGAATTGAAGACGATGCTATGTAAGGGTGGCAAATGAGTCTTTGGAATTATCTGATTTAATTGGAAATGTTTTAATTGGAGTAGGGATCTTTGAGATAACAGTTCAAATCTTCATTACTTGCAATAATGAAATTAAATATGCATAGCTGTTATTTGGTCTTCAAGGACTCTCTTGAATTGTCTAAATCAATGTATCATGGCTCTCTAGTTTAACTGGCAAACTAAAATCCACTTGACTTGCCTTATTCACAAATCCAAACATAATCACTCGTCACTCTCAAACCAAATAAAAATCCTATTTAGGATCAGTTTCAGACCAATGAAAGACACATCCTTCACCTAAAAATACGAGCGTGCTTCAAGGAAAACTTTCCAACAACACGAAAAACTGTCTTCTTTGATCAAAACTCATTAATCTTACTTTAGTTTTCTGTGTTTTCGAGGAGAAATGTGGACTTCAAGTCTTGTGTTAAGCATGTCCTGCAGCATCCAACAATACATGCGTCTCTTTATCGTCAAGCTTGTCCCGGTTTCTCGCTTTAGCACTCCTTGAAGTTAGTATTTCCCGAAAGACATAGTCACAACTAATAGAAATAAATGATGCAATTAAGAGAAAAGTTGGTTTATGAAAGGATTCTGTGTGTTGTGAGCATTATAGCCGCCAAACCGGGAGCGTGTTGTGGTAACATATGGATAAGTTAAGTGTTAGGATGCATACGTATCAGTCGGTTTGTCTGTCTGCAGAATGTATGAAAGTGACTTCATATGAGGAAGCATTAATAATAATATGAGTGTCATATGAACTTGCCTATTACGTGTAAATTGTGACATTTATTAGCCCAAGGGATACTGGTGTACGCATTCCCAGGACGAAAGCTGTGTGTCTTGTTTTCATTTAGAAATTACATGCTGGGTTTTAATGATAGCAGGGATTATATTTTGGTAATATGGATTTAAAAGTATTTTCAGGATCACTGAGTGAGTGATGTCTGAATTTTATTTAAGTTAGTACTAACTTTATGTGAACTTTTCGAGCGTTGAAAACTTCAGGTAACTATTTAATAATGCCAATACGTCTCCGTTATTAATTCAAATAGTCTGATTTTTTTTATATTTTCGGAAAATTAACATACCATTTTCCTTCTCGAAGCTAATTGAAATTTATCTGCAATTTTTAATATTATTATGTTCAGTCGTGTGCTTAAAAGCACTTTTATTTTAAAATTGAAAAAAAAAAAATAATTTTTTTACTAATGAATGGGGGGTTTCACGTAAAGTGGACGGGTAGAATAAGGTTTAACTTTCTGATTTCATTTGTAACGATTTTCGTTTAAGTCCGCTCGAACGAAATCGGAACCGACCCCTTATCAGTTCTAGACGTGAAGTAGTAATATTGAATAGTCTTTATTCATATAAACTGCTATAAAATAGATAAATTGATATTATGTTGGTATTCGCATAGTGGCTGTAGCAACAACTGAGTGACGACCGATGGGTTGAACGGCTTACTGTACAACACCTTGCACACGATGGACGACGGCTGAGACACGAACTTTCGACTGCTTCGTAGAACGGGTGAAACACGACCCTCCTATCGACTGACACGACTAACTCGTAGAGCGGCTGACTGACGACGACTGCTCACACACACACAATAGCTACATACTTTACATTCGGCCATTCTGATTCAGTCATCAGCCTCCGATGACTTCATGTTATCGCAACTCGTGGCTCTTGTGCTAGGCCCTTCGACACTTGCAGCTTTTAGAACATCATAACGCCCGTTACGCTTTATTTTCGTGATCTCATATGGGCCTTAATACTCGCTTGCCAGTTTTCTACCCGTTACAAATTGAGTTCGGCGGATTCCCCTCAAATCACCGACTTTATACCCATATTCTGCTTTTCGCTTCTTGTTGAATTGTTCACTTTATGCGGCTTGTGCTTGATGAATTTCAGCCTTAGCGTTTTGCCGCAACTGCTGCCTCTCAACATCGAAATTATCAAACATTTCCACTTGAAGCGCCTGTATAATGTGATCCTCTATGGCATTCTTCATATTGACTCCAAACATCAACTCAAATGGTGATCTTTAACTCGATACGATGATCGTGCTGTTCATTGCTTTCTGTACCTTTGGAACAAATTTATACCATTTAATAGGCTCTTCCGATGAAAGCTTCGAAATAATGGACAAGATCGATCTATTCACACGCTCAATTTGACCGTTCCCTCGTGGAACACCTGTAGTGGTCCATACATGCTCGATGCCATTTTCACGCTTAACTGCTCAAATGCCTGTGCTGTAAATGCAGCGCCCCGATCACTAACAATTCGAGTCGGATTTCCAAAAATCGTGTTCTATTCCTCCAACTTCCTAAGGACTTCTTCGCAGTTTGTGGTTTTCGTTGTGTACAACCAAACGAATTTGGTAAATCCATCCACTATGGCAAAAATATATTTATACTGCTTTACAGTGGCATCCATTGGGCCCAGATGGTCAATTTGTATTGTGTGTAGCGGCGTATCTCCTTTTTCTATTGGAGTCAAAAATCCCTCTTTCTTCCCCAGCTTTTTGTTGTACATGATACATTTCACGCAGTTATTAATAACATGTGTGACTTTGCCTTTCAGATGCGGTATCCAATGTTTCTGCTGAATCGAATGCATCGTGTTTTGAACAGCAAAATGACCAGTGCTATGAGCTTCTCCGATAATTTCTCTTTCCATTTGTCGTGGCACCACTAGAAGATCCGCTCCGTCTACCGCTTTAAATAGAAGACCCCCTTCTAATTTAAAATTCTCGCACGGCCGGGTAGTTAGAATTTCAGTGATCGGTGTTATCATGGGATCATCTTGCTGTGCCTTTTTAATTCGTGCGGTCAATTCTGATGAGACAAACATTATTTGTTGCGGATAGCAGCTTAAACAAACGACGTGCTTTAGGCGTTCTCTTTTACGGTGTTCGAGCTGGTAATCAAAATCTTGCAGGTAAATCACCCATTGTGCCACCTCTCGGGGGACGTCCTCTTTGTTAATGATCTGTTTGAAAGCCGCGCAATCCGTTACCAGCTTAAATGGTATTCCCAATAAATATTGTCGAAACTTCTTTAATGCCAAGAAAATAGCTTCAGCTTCTTGGATATAGCTGTGTTGCTTCGCTTCCGCCTCAGAGGTTTTCTTACTCCAAAAATGTACAGGATGTAACTGATTGTCAAACCATTGCAACAACGTCGCTGCAAATCCATCTTTCGATGCATCTGTGTGTAACTCGGTTTTCGCATTTGTATCGTAAATCTTCAAGACTGGCTCTTCAACTAAAGCAGCTTTTAACGACTGGAATGCTTGCATTTCTCTCCATTTTAAACACAGCGTAGTTCCTTATAAATTTTCGAAAAAATCCCGTTAAGTCTAGAAAAGACTGAACGGCCTTTATTGTTTTCGGAACGGGGAATTTTCGAACAGCACTCGTCTTTTCTATGCCGGGCTTAATGCGACTATTTCCGACAGTGTGTCCTAAGAAACCTACCGATGTTTGTAGAAAACGACACTTCTTCCATTTGATTTTAAGTCCCGCTGCAGCTGCAACGTTAAAAACTTGCTTCATTTTCGCAATGCAAAGTTCAGCCGTCTCCGCATGTATAATTATGTCGTCCATATATAAATCCAAGATGTCCTCGTCAATTAGGTTCCGGAACACATACTTCACAAATCGAATGAAAACTGCTGGAGAGTTACGGAATCCAAACGGCGCCTTGTTAAACTCGTACAATCCATTTTTCGTGATAAATGCTGTCCACCTGCATTTCCGCAACGACTTCGCCTATAGGGTGGGTTGTTGTGTTGCCTAAGCCTTATAATGCTACACTGCCGTTAACTGCTACAACGCTGCCGAATTTGCTGCCGACTGTTCTTGGCACGAGGGAAACATCAGCTCCCGTATCCACCAGCGCATTAACCTTATTGGTGTTGACTGCCAATTGCTTCAGCCGATTTTTCCCATATATGACATTCACCACCGCATTGTTTGTGCATTGCTTTGGCATGTGTCCGGCTTTGTTGCAGCAAAAGCATTTCATCTCCGCCTTGCAGTCTTTCCGCAGGTGATCCGCTGACCCGCAATTATAACAATGTTGCTATTTCGGCTTGGTTCCTGTCACACTTGGCTTCACTTGTTGTTCCTTGTGAACTACATTTTCATATATATCATATACGGTTTTTAATTTTTTGAACGACTTACACCGGTAAAGATTAAATCGTAAATCACTCCTCAAATTCAGACCGTCCACTGTGTATCGAATAATGGATTCAGTATCGACTCTCCCTCGAGCGGCAATACGTTTCATTTGAGGCAAGTATTCATGAAACGTTTCATCTTTGCGCTTCTTACTTTCACTCAGCTGCTTGTGTATTTCAGCACTGCATATGTATTCTCTTTCGAATTCTTCTAACAATAATCAGCGTAGAGCACTATAGTCACACACTGTTGTAGTTGATGATTCTAAGAACAGCTTTGCCGTGCGAGTCATTTTCGCTCTCACCTTTACGTACTTCTGCTTTTCATTAAGTCCATAACTGTCGGCGTTCAGTTCAAAATTACTTAGCCACAGCCTTATGGTCATGTTTTCACCGTCGAAGTCTGGTATTATTCTCGCGAAGATTTCGACCACTAGCTTGGTGTCATTCGTTCTGAATTCATCCGCCTGGATTTTCAATGATAGCAATTGACTCAACTGCTGCAAAAGTTCACCATCGTTGGTGGGTGCAGTAGGCGCGGCGGGTGTGGTGGGCTTTGCTGCTTCTGAAAAACCTCCTGCTGATATATTTGTGTACGAACAGCTAGGTAACACACTGTATTAACACACTTACAGAAAGCTCGTCGCACTTAACCGCTGTTGCTAAGGTTGAAGCTGTATTCAACGGCACATTTTTTGTTCTTTCCGAACCGCTCATACTGCTGCTGCTGTTAATCCGCTGCTCTGCTCTCGTATTGTACGGTTTCTTAGATTGTGCCACTTGCTGTTGCCTCGCTAGCACTGCACTGCGCGGTTTTTTCGGGGTCTTCTTTGCGATCATGTAAATTTGGCCACGAATATAGATGACAATGTCGCGCTATTTCTTTTTCGTAATAACCGCGCCGACGGTAAACAAAATCATGTGCCAAATCCACGGCAAATGCACTACTAAACTATGTTCTCAAACGGTTGAGCCCACAAATGTAATATTGAATAATCTTTATTCATATAAACTGCTATAAAATAAATAAATTGATATTATGTTAGCATTCGCGTAGCGGCTGTAGCGACAATTGAGTGACGACCGATGGGTTGAACGGCTTACTGTACAACACCTTGCGCACGGCGGACGACGGCTGAGACACGACCTTTCGACTGCTCCATATAACGGGCGAAACACGACCCTCCTATCGACTGACACGACTAACTGGTAGAGTGGCTGACTGACTGCTCACACACACAATACCTACATACTTTACATTTATATCTACTTTTTTTTTCTTAATATTAGTGTCTTGTTATTCTTAAATACATTTGAACACAAAATTAATACTTGCATCGCAACAAAATAGTGCATTTCTTCTGTAGCTTTATAGAAAATTGCGTCCTAGCAATACTAAACGTATAATATTACAAAATAGTTTAACACTTCCAGTTCTGACGCCTGATGCGAATGAAAAATAATGGCTTTGAAATTATAAAAAAAACATGCATTTTTAAAAATGCGCACGAAATTGCAATCGAATGTTAACATTCGTTGTTAAATAATGAGAAACCAAACTTACTCCGAAATTTTCTTATCTAATAGCGGGCCATGCTGTTCAGTCTTCAAAGCGATCTTGTCGAACTTTGATGATTGGTATTTGCTATAAACGCTTTCAATGAGGATGTGGGTGTACTTTTCACTAATGTCACTAATTTCTTAACCAATGGCCGTAGAGAATCTACAGTATATGTTGTATATTTCAATGTATTCGTCCACAAAAATTTCAAGGACAGCAACAGTGACGCGGCAGCTACTTCTGAGGGCCGATAATGTGCTATGGTATACTCAATTGTTGCAAGTTCTAGGAAATACTTGGCTAGCATATGATTTTCTTCGGCTATGCCTGCTGCTTTGGACAAACGTGGCAGGAAGTGAATACTGGACGGTCGCCCCTAATTAAAATCAATATTTCTGATGATCCTCTGTTCAATGCTTAAGATCCGTTGCTTTGTGTAAGAATCGTCCGCGATATATACAAAATTCCCAATTTCTGGTGGATAGAGCTTTTCGAACTTTGAGGCCAGGAAAAGAGTGCCAACGCCTATTAGTTGCAAATATTGTCGCTCTGTTGTCTGTACTTTCTGCAAGTATCTGTCAATTAAGCTAGCAGTTAAATGATGTCTCAGGCAGTAAATTGAAAAGACACTTCATTTATCAAGTCCAAAAGTACAGCTCGCAGTTTTTTGGGATCACCTCTGTCGGCTTATCCAAATGTCCTTTGCCAACCGATATATCGCTTTCCAATGTAAATAGGTACGAGTATATATTGCTTGCATAATCTGAAATCAGCAATAGGTTTTTCCGAGTCCCCTGCGTGCATTTTTTCCTCTTCCTTTAACTTAATGTGTACCAGAACAGGTGTAGCAGCAGATTGAGGCTGTAGAGCAGGTATAGCTGCTTTTGGCTTTTCTTTTTTTTCTCCTTACACAAAACGGCCTTAAGTTTAGATAGACAACGACGTGATACGTTACTTTCTTCTCAACGCACTGGCACTATAAGGTCTTGAAATGTTTGTATTTTTTTTTTAATGTCACCTGCTTTTCATCAACTTTTTGGCCTACTTACAACATTCTATTTAATTTTTCTATCCGATTCGAATGGCACGCAAATTTATTAAATGGTAACGACAACAAAATTATCAAGTGTGCGCTGTATGATGTCATAGCAACCTTACAACTCTTAAAAAAATCTTTTTACTCGGAATCTCACCACGAATGCCCTCGCAAACAAACTTAACGGCTTTGAAAGGGTTGTATAGCACTCGTACTGTTGGAGGATGCAGTTAATGAGCCATAACCACAAGAGGCGCTGTCTGTAAGAAACTAAGGCGTGTTCGGGGCAGTAGAAATGCAACGATGACGAGTCCGAAATTCCTAGAAGCGTTCTGTTCAATTAAATTTTTCTATTACTTAAAGTGGATAGCCCTATGATCCTTCTGGAACGATATGAAAAGTGGTGACGATTTGAACTATTTTGAAAAACAATAGTTCCACATTTCACATAATAGGACAGAATTGTCTGTGGCAAAAAAAAACTGGGATGTTCCTACCTATAACATTCACCTGCTCTGTTCATTTATGAGTTTAGGTTATGTTAGAAGCATTGAAACTGTGCAGCGACTGTGAAACATGGCTGACCTCATCGATGCTTTCGTCGATAAGTGTGTTTATTTGCAAATGTGTTTATTTCATCAATGATATTTTCAATTTATGTTAATACTTACTTGTTATAGTCGAATGTCTTCCATGAAAGAGAACATAAATACCTTTATGCGCTTGCCTAGACGACTGTAACTTTCACTTACTTCCAGAAGGATCGCAGGATTTAGATATGTATATCATTTTTATTTTTCAGTACACACCTGACTTTGCTTGAACTATTGGAGACTATCAATGAAGCGTTAAATGTGGCTCTTTTAACCCCCACCAACGCAAATGACGATGTCACATATGTATGAAGATTTAGCACCGAAGACAATCTATCTACTGAACACGTTCCTGGCAGACTCCACGAGCGGTTTCGAGAAATGTTTTTCTTCTGCTACCCAGTTACAACCGTTCATAGTTTAATTTATTTATTTTATTCTTCAATGAACTCTTAAAACTTGCCTCAATTTCCCGAGACAACAAAACTGCAACCCCCCAAATCTTCATATGGCTGCGTCGGACTTTGACATTCCCCGACAAAATTGAAGGGGGATGGGAAGTCGTCACAACTGACGTGAGATGGGAAGCCTTATGGTAGCAATGTGTATACGTATTGGCCACCAGTGGTATAGGGCTGATTTATTACACATTTATTTTTGAATATATAATCTCGACTTAGGGACAGCATATTTTTACCGTGGCAAGCCTGGTTCATAAAAAAGGACCCTTTGAGAATTAGGGTTAAGGTAAAGAATGTCCTACTTCAAATGCCACTATTCAGTGTAGGAAAATTAAAATTAAATAAATTAACTATTGGGTTTCATACATCTTAGTTGTATAAAAAAATTCTAATAAAAGTCAAATAAAAGAGGTTTACTTTTTTTCGGAAAGTTTGCATTTTTTAATTTTTTTAAAAAGTTTATACTATGTTTGTTGGAATCTCATAATATATAATGAAATACATCATTTCCTACCATCTAGTAGCATGAGACTAAATTTCAATCTCCCATGGTCCAAAGTGGTAAGACAACACTCTCAGACTAAGCAAATGTTCTATACGGTGCAATCCCACGATTGCGCGTCGAACATAAAACCACGACAAATATAATTTGATTTCATGCGGATTCCGTTCTCGCATTCGATCATGGAAAAAACCACTAGCTAAAATATACTTGTACCTATCTAAAGCAAACATAATGAATAAAGTCTCTTTATCGTCTGTCATCACTCGAGCATTTAATTTCGAGTTCAAACACTGCCGACAACCGACTCCGTTGCCACTTTTACCGTTTTATTTTGCACTACTCTAGTTGAGGCTCTCCAGATCCAGCCAACTCATCCGAAGACGGGGGTGGGCGCCACTTGTTTGGTCCTTCGAGCATCCAAAAGGTCGCCCAAAAGAGAAAACGACAGACTGAAGCAAAGTTATCACTCTTAATTCGTTTGGCACTCGTAGCCACCTAGCCCCAATGGCTACCTTCTCAACACCTGTATTTCTACCACCACAAAAGCTAGTAGGTTTTCTCACCGAAAAAGTAAGAAACTTTAGACACCCTTATCATTAAACCGGAGTAAAAGGAAAAAACTTCAAATTCAGCCTGCCAATCGCTTCACTAGCCAAGCACTAAATATATGGAGAAAAAAATACAGACTGCACGTTAATAATAATTATTTACCAAATGTATTTTTCCTCTTAATTTTCAGCTTAAAATTGTTTAATGACAAATGTCAAGCCACTTACTGTACTCCACTTTCTACGCTAACAAAAGGTCCCTTTTTTCTGCTTCTTAATGCAGCCACCGCCAAGTTTCCTCTTGCAAGAACTTCTTCTAACCATCTTGTCCAATTTTGCATTGATCGCTTATTATTGTCTGCCCACTGGTGCATTCCCTTAAGCTCGGGCAATTTGCACTCCAACTTGCAACTTCCATTCAGAGAATCGATTGTCATTCAATGCCATCTTTTCTGTTCACAAAAATCGAAAAGGAAAAATGCACCACCCTTCCCGGACTTAAATACTCTCGAACAACGGCCACCTGGAAATCTCGTTTAAGGGTTCGCCACCCTCTAGGAGTGGTTGTTCCTATTTTTAGGAGTATTTCCCCTCACTTCATTGCTACTTGCAATGAGTTCCTAGCAGAAATAAAGAAAATTACGCGCCGAATGCATTTGCCTGATAGTTCGATGAAGAAGGCCAGAATGCGTTAGACAAAAAGAATCAGGCGTACAAAGATTACGTAGGTAGGAGAATTAGGACGGGGAGAGAACACTACGAAAATCTTGGAAGAGTTGCTAATAAGATAATTAGAATAAAGAAAAAAAAATATTATGACGACCAATTGAGAAGTATGGATGTAAGTCTACCGAGCAACAAAACTAGACAAGCATACAAAGTCGTGAAAAGCCTGAAACTTGGTTATCACCCCATATCCACGCTCTGACGTGATCAAATCGTCAATATTATCGCTGATGAAGCCAAGATTAAGCAAAGATGGGCATCATATTTCGAGAGCCTCGTTAATTCTACGCACAGTTCCAGAACATCGGAGCGTATAGACGTCTGCGGAGAGCTTTTATTGGCCCACCAACTCTGGCTACAGTTTTTTCCATCATCAAAGCCAATAAGAATAATAAAGTGCGGTTGCAGTGGAGCTCATCAAATATGGTGGCTGCAGTGTTCATAAGGCTATTCAAAAAATCATCCAGCATATTTGACAACAAGAACACATGCCAAAAGAGTGGAGCCAATCAATTATACTCCATATCCTCAAAAAGTGACAAGCTACAGTCCGAAAATCATAGAGGCATATCACTACTTTGTACGGCATACGAAATATTTTCAAGGATGTTAGAAAATAAAATCGGATCATATGCCAACAGTATTATTGGGGAGTATCAGGGTCGTGCTAGAGTAGGTAAATTGACAATAGACCAATTATTCACTGTCAAGTAGGTACTTGAAAAATGCTGGGAGTTCAACATAGACGTGCACCGAATGTTTGTCGACTTTCAGCAAGAATAAGAGAGTTTTAACCGTAACGTACTGCACCAAATAATGCTTTGCTTTGGCATCCTAGCCAAATTAGTTAGTCTTACCAACATGATAATGACGTCGACAACCTCCCAAGTCTGTATCAATAACCAACTGACCGATGCCTTTGACACAAATATCGAACTAAAACAGGGAAATGGGCTGGCCCCATTGCTATTCAACATGGCTCTGGAGTACGTCAAAAGAAAACTACCTGTCGGTACACAAGGTACATTACTATACAAGTTGCGACAAATAGTAATCTTTGCGGACGACATCATTTTTTTGTCATGGTTATTGACAACTGCCAAAGAACTCTTCCTGAAACTCGACAGCGAAGCAAAACTAGTAGGGCTACAAATCAATGAAAATCAAATAAAACTTATGACGCAGTCGAGCAAAAATATCTCAAGTATACAAAATATCACACTTGGTGTATTCGCCAAGTGTATCTGTGAGTGAATTTGTGCATTTTGGCGCGAAAATAACCAAAACCAGTAATGAAAGAGATGAGCCTCGGAATACAGCTCGCAAATAAAATATTTTATTTAGTTTTGACAATCTTGAAGACCAGCTTCATTCACCGGTAAACACCTCCAAGTATACAAATTTGGGATAAGACCTGTGTTATGCTATGGGTGTAACCCAAGCATCCACAAATATATTGAACGCCTTTTTTTCGGTGGTTGGGAGATGGATGCCCATTTACGCACATACTGTTGGACTCCGATGTTCGCAAAAAGGCGACCAGACTACCCCCTTAACACCTCCCCTGTCAACCTGATAGCCCAGCCTGGAACCGTTTGACACATTACTTCGGGCCAGGTCTCGTTTTGTTATGCCGTGAGGCGCCTTCAAGCTGGGGGATCGCTCTTCTAGTGGAAGGGGAGAGGGGAAGAGGAAGTGCCAAACAAACAATCCTCCAGTCCCAACATCCCCGACTGCTGTGAGTCCTTTTATCTGTTAGGACTACCCGAGCATAATGTGCCACCTGGTTGTATTTGTCAACCAATTCGAGCATCACCATGACTATATTATCCAGGGTGAGCTCTCCCATCCCCCTGTAGAAGGCTCTTCGTAGCCTGTCCCATTTTATGCACGCAAACAATGTGTGGCAGGCATTGTATTCCTCTCCTGGGCAATACCGACAATCGGGGGACCCTGACTTACCAATCTCGTGCAGGTAACACTGAAAACACCCATGCCCGCTCAAAAGCTGGGTCAGGTGGAAGTCAGTCTCACCATGCCTTCGATTTAGTCACGGTCTCACATCTGGGATGAGGCACGCTGTCCACCTTCCCTTCGTGCAATTGACCCAAGACTGCTGCCAATCGTTGAGTGAGCGCTGTCTCTCTTCATGGACAACCAACTCCCTCGCATCCTCATTTCGATGCACATAAATAGAGTCTCTAGCAAGGAAGTCGAAAGGTATCAAGCCTGCAATAACTTTCACCGCCGAATCAGAGACTGTCGGATAAGAATATGCAATCCTCAGCGCTCCTCTTCTCTGCACCTGTGCCAGGCGTTTTCTGTAAACTGAGAGCGTCGCCCCATACCTCTGCTCCGTTTAGTAGCACTGAGCCTACAGAACTCATCAAGAGGCGTCTTCTTGATGGGCTGGGTCCCCCTGCGTTGGTCATAAGTTGACTCATAGCCAAAGCTACTGAAGCAGTCTTCTCAGCCGTTGCCCTGATTTTCTCAGAGAAACTCATCTTCGAGCCGATCAGTAGCATCAGGTACTTCACTGATGGTTTTGATTCCATTTGCATAACTCCAATACTGATCATCCTTACTCTAGGGATTCTCTTTTTTTGTCAAGATGACCACTTCGATTTTTTCCAGTGCTAAACTGAACCCACGAGCAGTCATCCAGTCCCTCACTCGGCGCAGTAGCATACCTAGCCTAAGTTGCGCCTATTCAATGGTACGTCCAGTGAACATATCCGCAACATCATCCACATAGCCGACCAAACCCAACTCACCTGGCATCTCGAGTCTGGACCAAGGATAGATCCCTGGGCAACACCCAATGTGATTTCCATCCTTCGTTGGCCCTGTGTCGTGTCGTAGAGCAGGCTTTGGTCCTTTAGGTAGTTCCTCAAAAGCCGCACTAGATACTCTGGAACTTGAAAGGGGTTTTCCAGTGAATCAAGAATATCCACCCATCTAGCGGAGTTGAAGGCATTCCTGACGTCAAGTGGCACGAACGGGACGATCCATCGCTTGGCGCAACTATGTACCTTTGCCTTTTGGACAGCATCCTCCAAAGCATTAAGCTTGGCTTGAAAAGATGACATAGATTCATTTGGCGCTAGGTACATACTATAAAAAGTGATCCCTGAGCACCGAACCCACACAAAACCATCCCCACGTCCACAGCTTTCCTCCTTGAAATAACTATTTCGAACAAAGATGGTGGCAGTTCCAGTTTCATCAGAATACAATGATGCATGACTTTTATCCTGGTGTTGCTCGCTCAGCAGCAAAAAGTCGGCTTTCATATCCCTCGTGGTGTCCCTGTGTGGTGTGACCATAGCCAAGGCATTTGAAACATTGAAGAGGCATTGGTCCTCGCCGTATCCTACAGACAACCCACCCTATTCGTAATTTGCCCATGTTCTGGAATTGTTCGGCGTCCTTTTTGGTCGTCAACTATGGCCATGCGTTGTCCTCTATTGTTTTCTGGTGTCAGCCTCGCCTTGATCTTTTCCACGCTAGGGAACTCCCTTTTGATAACCTCTTCTACCTCGGCTAGATCCGTGACGTAGTCAATGTCTCTTATTTCGATCGTTGCCGTTGTCTCAAGCAAGGCTTTAGTTGCGCTGTTGCCGAGGGTTTTCTTTACTACGTTGCAGAATGCGTCCTTACTGTCGACCTCTGCTCCGAATTTGACCAGTATGTGGCCCGACCGCGTTGGTCGTACTGCTTTAATGGTTGTGTCGGTGTCTGCGGGCCTTACGTTTTCCCTGATGTCCCGTAGCACCTCCACGTAAGATCTGCCATCTTGGGGTTTTACGAGCAATTCCTGCTGCCAGGGTCTTCGTCGGGGCTTCTGTCTCTCCTGTTTTGCATCAGGTCTTTCTTCTAGTTGGGCATCCGTGCGAACTTTACTTTCTGACACTTTTTGAAGGAGTTTCTTTGCGGCTTTCTTCGCTCCTTTTCTAAGCACTGTGTGGAACCCGTGATCTGGTGCTCCACGCCCACCAAGTACCTCTTCTTTCCTTCATTTATCCCGATCTCCTTCGATTGGGCTAGACGCCATTCTTTTATTGATTTTCGCTGGTGGTGCTATCTGCATGTGGCCGCTAGATTTCACCCCCGGCATTTTGTTAGCCTTCTGCTAGTTTTTGGCCTTTAACCAGCTCCTCCGATAATGCCCTATCTGGCCTAGGAGCTTATCTAGTTCAAGGAGCCCAACTTATACTGTTTTGCTGATTTTTGGGGAGTCGCATGCCGATTGTATTCTTTTCAGAACATCTCCCGCTTTTCGGAATAGCCTTCCTTCTTCGTGTCGCTGGGCGGCAATTTTACTTTATGACCATTCTTGGGAGAGGTTATTGCTTTCCGTATCCGAATGCAGAACTTCCGCCACATTTTCAACGTTGGCGATGCAATCACTCAACATCGCTATATTTGCCTGGTCACTTGTTTCTCTTCCGGCCGTAATCTCCTCGTTGGCTTCAGGGCGATTCTTTATTGTGTCGGGATTTATGACCCTTGCATCGGTCACTTCAGTAACGATCGCAGCAAATTCTCGATTCTCTTTATATTTTCTTCCACTGCTCGAACACCTGAAGCGTCCTGCAGAGTTTCCCGCTTTTCCTTTACAGGACGCTTTGGAGTTCGCATAATTTTTTTGCTGCACCCAAACGCCGCAGGAATATCAGTCTGGACCAGACAGTCTGTTAATCTCCGTTTTTCGTCCGTCTTCCCTGTCGTTGTATTATTCGATATACTGTTAACATCGTGGCTGCAACCGCTGGTTGCGCCGTCGTTATTATTTTTTTTCTTTTTTTGGGTTTTTTTATCTTTTTTATATGTGTTTGGTTGCTCTAGTTTTATTGGGTTCCCCTCGGAGCCACTATCTCCGTTCGTATGTGTAGTCGCCTTTTTGGTCCCATGGCTATCTTTGCACAGCAGAGAGGCCATGCGAGCGTCGGCACCAGCCTTTGAGCGACGGATCCCGACGTGGATAATCGGAGTGAAGCTAGATGGGACAATGGTGAGTTCGATACAACCTTGAGTTGTATGAAAATATTGACGAGCGGCAGGTTGCAACTATTGTAGAATTGTGGAACCTGCAATGGGTTGGACCCAGGAATTTTATGGACGAGCAAAGGGTACCCAAAGAGACCAGTGGGGAAACCGATGTAAAGGCTTGTCAAACTCGGTGAACGAAGACAATCCATCGCTCTTCGGATTTTGAAATTGGAGGACGCTGTCAATAGACCAAGACAGCTGGAAGCGAAGGCTCGAGAGGGACTATAGTGCTATGAAGAAGAAGAAAAAAATAGTTTGATCTGTTAGTAATGTTTATTTATACTTTGACGCGAGTTTATGATTTCGTCAATAATCCGAGCCGTAGCGTTAAAGTCGCTAAAGTACCTCATTCCCGGTAGAAATTGTAATATTTGTACCAACCTAAAGTGTATCGTGCGTAGTGTTTACCAATCATTTGTCGTAATTCCAGTTACCAGAAAATATTGCGGAAAAATTGTACGGGAAAAATTATTCGGGTGTGATGTGCAGTGGCACGATGCCGCTAACGAGCCAGGAAGGAATGTAAGCTGTCTGATAAATGCAAACATAATTTAATTTCATTATGAACGACGTTAGTGTTTTTTTTTGGAGTCAATTATTGAATGTGAGTATCAGTCCCAATAGTAGTGCCCCATTTGAAGCATTGCTTGGTGATCTAGGATGTCCATTGTAATCTGATGGGTCTGAAATTATCCTCTGAAGGCGACTTGTTTCTGAGGGAAGCTTTTTTTGAAGAAGTGTTACCTTTGGAGTCTTTAGTTTGTTTTTTAAGCCTTTTTTCATTCCTTTGCTTCTAACTTTGCCTTTGAATGTTTGACTTCAACCATTTTTAGTAAATGATTATCACGATTAAGTTCGTCGGTCTTTCTTTTGAAGCGAAATGATTTTGTTTTCCAATTATTTTCATAATTTCTGTATGTGTGATATTGTTTGGGCTCCTCTCTTCCTACGTTTAGGTATACTGCCCATGAACAAAAAATTCTCTCGCTGTCACTTGGCATTTGACGATCAATAACATTTTCTCCCTGAATTGAAGGCACCCGAGATAACTACGAACAAATCGTTGAACTTCTATTACCTTGCCGAGCTCGCGTTGGTCCATGGTGCTTCCAGCACTTTTTACTGCTAGCGTTGTTCATAATGTGTCGTTTGCATTGGAAGCAATATAGCTACATAATGTTAAATGTATGGCGTCAAAGGGCAAATAAAATGTTTCACGGTTTGCTTTTAATAATATTACAATTAGTCATTTTCGGAATGTTAGTTAAAATTTCTTGTCTTTGGCTACAATATGACATTATCACAAGGTTTAGTCAAGTGTGGCTTGGTCTTGCATAGATTTAAATTCTACAAAATCGCGTATGGTAGTGTTTGGAGTGAGCAAAACTAAGAAACGTCAAAGTTCACCCGTAACACCGTGACAGGACAGCTCGACAATCAATGATTTTGGGCTTACCAATGAAACATCGATCACTGAGAGACAAAATAGAGCGGCTAGTATAGAATTTCTCGAAGGATTCTTCAACCAATGAGACTCAGGAGTGTCTGCAGCATCGAAAAAATTGGCTGAATGAACGATGACTGGAGTTCAATCGAAATAACGATCTCATCAAGGCAGCCATAGAGAGCTACAAGGATTGGGAATACTATACTTCCTAGATGACTTGTAGATTTTTGAAATCATCGAAAATTTTATCACTCTAATTTATGTGGTTTGCAGGAAAACTTGTTGTTGTCGATGGACAGACAGACAGGTCACAATTTTATTAGGGAATTGTAAACAATTCTTTTACAATCCCCTTAAAAAAGAAAAACACCCAATAAAGATCTTTAACCTTGACAAGCACCGTCGTGAGTCTTGAGATACGAGGACTTGTTTAAGCTCTGGGACTCACGTAGACTTGAAACTAGAGACTTCAAAGTAAATGTCATATCTAATATGATTTCTATGTAGCCCTAATGGTTCATATATGATGTATAGGGTTATCCTTTTTACGCTTGGGAAAATAAAGCTAAAGACACATAAAATGTTCAGCTGGAAACTAAATATTTTATTCTATATAAAGATTGAACCTTATACGTGAAACACAACATCATTCAAATATCTTCCACGGGGCCTCTTATAGGCCTCAATGCTTTTGAGGTAATTTTCAATAACTTTTCGGCACATTTCCGGCAATATCTCGGCCATAACTTCACGAATATTGGTTTTCAATTGCTCAAAATTTTGAGGATCTTTTGCATAACTCCATAAAGAGAAATCCAAAAGTGTTAGGTCGCAGGATCTTGCGGGCCAATTGACATCACTCAATCTCGAAATTACGCGTCCTGGAAATTTCTCTTGCAAAAGCGCTCGATTAGCCTGTGTTGTGTGGCTTGTTGCTCCATCCTGTTGGAACAACATGTTCTTCAGATCATAATCTTCAATTTCTCTCCAAAAATAATCGGTTAAAGTCCGTCCATAGTGGTCAGAATTGACTGTAATGGCTCTTCCTTGATCGTTTTCAAAAAAATACAGGCCAATAACACCACTAGACCATAATGCACACCTGATGCAAAGGCCTTTCTGTGATCACCTGAGGGTTTTGAGAGCCCCATATGCGGCAATTCAGTCTATTTACGTAACCACTGAGCGAAAAATGAGCCTCATAACCAAAGAAAATTTTGTTCGAAAAATCGTTATCAATGGCTTGTTGTTCAATCACCCAATTCGCATACGAGTACATATTGCGTTGTGTATGGTCTTGAGGCTTAAATTCTTCAGTGAGTTGGATTTTGTATGGATGAAGATGCAAATCAAAATGCAAACTCTGCCACAATGAGCCGTAAGACAAGCCAAAATGTTGAGCACGTTGAGGAATCGACAAATTCGGGTCTATCTCCACATTTTGAGCAACGACAGCGATATTTTCAGCAGAACGAATGTTCCGATGATGCACAGGCCTTGCAATATCGATAACCGATCCAGTCTCTTCAAATTTTCTCACTGTGTTCTAAATTGTTTGCTGTGTAGGTCGATTATGTCGACCGTAATCGGCTCGTAAGGCCCTAAATGTTGATTCAGCAGAATCACCATTTTTATAATAAAATTTAATAATTTTTAACGCGTTCTTTGACTGCTAAACGATCCATATTTTTAAATGGCGAACCTTCAGCTAAAAAAACATTCTTTGGATGACATTAAATGCTGACAGATGTCAGATGGTAGGGTTATACTTTCTTACCACGAAATGGATAGCCCTGTACATATACGAGTACGTAAAACCTCCTGAAAAGCCCATTCACCCTTTCTTGCATTGCTGATTAACACTTCTGTAAACTATTTTATTTTTATTTTTAGATAGTGACATTAACTAGCTATTAATATGCATCGCAGATTAAAGTTCTCAATGTTTAATGTCTACTCTCCCCACTGTATTTATTTAACTTTAAGAACTGTACTCATCATCCAATTTCACTTAAAATGCCTTCGCCATAAGCTTGAATGCTTACCTTTTCTATCACGCTATGAAACCCTGTCTCAAAATACTTTCAATATCGAGTACTGAGTACAATGAACTGAATAAATCCTTTCACAACTCGACTCCAATGTAAATTTTGGTCGCTCAACATTACAAATCGTCCTCACCCTTACACTCATCCTTAGCATTCCACCATCTAGAGTAAAGGATTAAAACCTAATTACTTACAGATTTCCTTCTTATTCTTCTACGGCGTAGTTCACTTCTATCCTGGCACCCTCTGCCTCAATCGGTTTGTTCTCTACTCGTGATATCTGAATCTCCTCTTAATCCTGGTAAGTTTAATTTTACTGAGGAAGATGTTTATCTTCAAGTCCAAAACGAAGCCTAAGATACATCGAGCTAAAGACACAGTAAATTCAGGCGGAAGGAAACGAAGCACTAAAATCCTTTCCGCAATTATTTTCTATTCTTTCATGCAGACAAGTCGGAGTGAGCTTAAATGTCGGGAGAATTAGCAGTCAATTTTTGAGGATTTTTCAAATAAATTGAATGAGATAAGTAACATGGTATGCAATCATCGAGGAGGACT
The DNA here is from genome assembly GCA_963969285.1 of Odontomyia ornata. Taxonomy (NCBI): domain Eukaryota; kingdom Metazoa; phylum Arthropoda; class Insecta; order Diptera; family Stratiomyidae; genus Odontomyia; species Odontomyia ornata. Next base: position 52,645,143 of record OZ017740.1, on the reverse strand, counting down.
TTAATAATTGTCTTTGGTGTACTTTAGGGAAACAATTTAATTGGTTTTGTTTTCATCTTAAAGGGAAAAGTAATTAAAAGCTTTAAATATATTTAAGAAAATTTCGAGAAAAAGTCATGATTGCAGAACTTCCTTTATCTCGTTCATAAGAAAACAATCCACTGTCAAGGATAACACACTAAATTATCCCAATTATGAGATAATAAATCTTCTCTTTCATAATCCTTGACCATCGTTATTTCACAGAAAGATTTTTGTCTGCCCACTCGAGTGTGCACATACTTTTACGGTTCAAGTCCTTGAGAAAAAATGGACAAAAATCACTATTGTCAACATTACGATCAAGAAACAGCCTCAGTAACCGTAACAGTGGGAGGATGTGAATAGAATAGAATTGTTTCCCGATTTCCTGCATTGTCGTCCTAAAGGTTAAATGAATCGGAGAAGAACCGAAAGGAACTCTGGTCTGACCTACTCAATCATTGTCTTCATCAAAACGAGCGCTGGGGCGTTGGAGTCAGTGGTGACCACTTGCTCCTTGGCAACGTACTCAATGATGATCCTCTCACCATGTGTTTGTGTTGGTTGATGTAAGTAGGCGAATGACAATACGCTTGCACGAATGATGTCCTTAATTTTCCGATTCGTTAAACACTGAATGTGATTTTCTGTATTTTTGCTGATGTGGAGGATATGTTTGTGGCAATCGCTGAAAAAACTCAGCACTTGATTTTGGAATACTGAAAGGAAGTGAATCAGATTTTGTTTCTTTTAAATGAATAGAGGATTTCCCGATTTTAAATGACAGAATCTATGGCCAAAATCCATTTAATATCCAACCAATTTCAATTAGCATTTTATATTTGTACTAAAATTTTTATTTGCATAAAACTAACAGCATAGTATGGGGATCGCAAAAACTCATAAGCCTCTCATGTACATACTCGCATCATGGAAATAGTATCGCAAAATATAACAAAGGAAAAAGTAATACATCAATTAAGGTTTCATTAGTTAGCAATTCACTGAACTGTAACTACCAATGCTGTAAAAGTGGCTGTTACCCTTGCTACGGCATCTACTGAATTATTATTCATATATGAGTATACCTCAGACATTTGTATTGCAGTTGTAATGTTCACGTACAAAGAACACATATTGCAACATATTCGCATATGTTTAAACAGTCTGATGTATGATGCCTTTAATCTACTATTATTACTACGCACGTACCTGTATCTTTGTATTACTCAAGTATAATGGCGAAAATCATGTAGGACGTAAACTATAATAATTGCAAATTATACGGGTGCACCTGTAGAAAACTAATGAATTTCTTTTGAGGTTTTGTGTGATTTTTTTTTTGTGAAAGATTAAAATGATAATGAAAGAATGACAAATTTCCCAACATCCTTTTGCAAGTTTCTCGAAATTGAGCGATAAAGCTTTCATCTATAATGAAGCAGTTATTAAAGATATATTTTGAATGCCTAAAGTAGGAACCCTATAAGTAAAACAAAAGAAAAATTGTAAATTAAATATTTCTACAATTGTGGAAGGTGAAATTGGTTCTAAAGGATATGAAACATTACAAAAAATTTGAAATGAATTTTATAACTAATGTTATGAAGATAACTTCTTTCATTTGTTTAATGAACAGTGTAATTACCTCGATATTGGCGCCCTACGCCACTGACGTCGACCAGCAGATCCCTACGCCCTACGCTACTGACGTCGACCAGCAGATCCCTACACCATAAGCCACTACCGTCGGCGGATGTTGCACGTGTTCTCTTTTCTGGTAGAAATGACATTTACCTATCCCTCTTGTCTTTAATCTACTCCGCTGCTAGTACCTTCAGTTCTTTTTTTCTTGAAAGACCCCAAAAAGGCTTGGAGTTCATTTTCTGGCTTCTTTTTAATTTTTACTTCGGTTGCGTTGGAAGTCATTTTCAACTTGTGTCCAATGTTATTTCGTGGATTTGACCATAGGCTTTGCAACGACGGCTGCAAAAATTTCCGCCGTGAGCTTTTCGCGACTTTGAGGACAGTGCGCTGCGATTTGCGGGAAAGTCTAAAATAAAATGCATGAGAAAGGTTATGAACACGTGACTGCGTAGTGTTCAAAATTACTTCTGTTCGGCGGAAAAAGGGAGAAAATCCTGTGGAAAGTTCACCGGCTGTGATACGTGCCGGCAAGTTGGTCCGCTAATTACCATTGGAGTATCAAGGCTTGGACAAGCTACTGCGGAAGGGCTTCTAAGATAAGACGTGTAAGTTGTATTGAATGATTTGCCAACATCATGAGATGAAAAAGTTTTGCACGAAATCGCAGGAAGATTGGCAGGAAGTTGGCACATAAAATTATCGAAATTTTGGGCAACTGGAGTGACCAGAAGCACGCAGCCGATCCCCGCAAACCATAAGGCATCGGTGTTGTTGACTTGCGTTGTCTCTGTATTCTTTGTTCAAGCTTGTTAAAGGTTGATGGCCGGATTTTCCACCACAATCGATCACAGATACTCCATCCTAGACAGAACTTTATCTACATCGTGATCTTCAACTACTCGACGAAGTCTAACCTACAATACCAATCGATAGAACCTGAATTTTTAAGTGAATCATCGCAAGACGAAAACCATTGCAACTTAATGCAAGGGCTCTCAGGTGACAAAAAGAAAAATATAATTTGAAAAAAGCAACGCTATTTATTTGTTTTTCTGACAAATATATATATTTTGGGAGTAAATGTTCTCGCTTCTTCAGTGTCTAATTTTTTCTGAAGAGAAATCCTCAAGATGTACAATATATGCTAAAGCTAATTAGTTATTGATGATCGTACTTAACAAAAGGATGCATACCAATGAAATAACAGGACATAAAAGTAAATTTTAAATGTGGGTCAAATGAATATTAGTGGAACTATTAATTTATTTTAAATTATTTTAAAAATTTGTAACCTGAAGTTAATTATTTAGAAGCAATTTTGAAAGAGGTGAATCTCCATTGCCAACATCATCATTTAATCGTTTTTCCATAGGTTGCCGCATAATCCAAAGTGTCTCGTACGCGTCCAGTTTCCTCAAAGGTGGTCCAATGATATTTGCTTGGACGTAGAAAGCAGCTTGATTTAGAGATTTAAGTAGTAGTATATAACCGTAACGGAAGTTTGTTACTCGCCATATACAAATCATGCAATGCACTACGTTAAGTTTAAGAAATGTTCTATTGTGAGATAAGTTTGACTAAGAGAAGCAATTATAATTCCGTAATAGCCATTATTACCGGTCAGGCTTTTTCCAGCCCCGGAGAACTCTGTCAAAGACGGCGCAAAAGCCACTCTTCTGCCCTTGGAGCCTAATTGAAGCCGCCGAACGAGGTTTCGGCTCCCTGAAGAACAAAGAGTAGAATCCTACCTACCTCAGATTCTATTCTACCAAATTATAATTCCCTACAATAACTGAATGAAACGCTTGAAAAGCCAGGAAGAAACTTTAAGCGTGACCTGACCAGGACGGGCCCTTGGCAATCCCGCGACTCCAAACGACGCCAGTAAATTCGCTTCTTGGGAAATAAAGACATCATCCCGCTCACGAGCAGAAAATTTACAGTACGAGTAGCTGAAACAGAAAGAAAAGCAGCAAAAAAAACAATCGGAAAAAATTCACTTCAATCAATCTTTAACTGTAAACCTCAAAATTTCACAAAAAAATATATAATAGAATATTAAGAAAAGAAGGTTGGCTAACACTTACGACGATGATTCCGCTGCTGCTGATGTGGAGATCCCCAAATAGTTGGTTTTTGCTTTCTTCACTGATTGATTTGTTTCCTGATCTCTAGTGCCAATTTTCTCGATCTCATTCCTCCGCTAAATTACTGCCTTCACTCGCACTTTTCACCGGATGATTTTTCCTGCTAGAAAGAAGAACGGTACATCTTTCTGTCCCCCTTTTATTCGATTTTCGGCCAACGGCTTATTCGGGTATGTCGAGGACCATAAAAATCCCACTACGTGTGATTGGCTATGTAAAAATCCCACTACGTGTGATAGGCTATGTAGTTCTCTACTACAAGAATCGGTGCTTTTGAGTGTTAATTGAATCTCACTGCTACTAAACGAGTTTGGAGAAATGTCAGTGAGACAATTTACTGACAGTTTGGGTTTGTTGCTGTTGTCACTGAAGTTTGTTTTGTGTGTATTTAATACAAAATTGCTTTTTAAATATGACCTTTTAAAAGTAATCAACATGGGCAGTAGTTCTTAACCTAAGATTAAATGGGCATAGCATGAGGAATCTCATCCTCATTTATTTTTGTTCTCCATTTGGGTCGTATCGTCCTCCCCTAATGTTATGAAAGTTGCAGTTACCATTAATTTTATGCAAGATTATTTCAGTATATTTTCAGTATTAGTTCCAAGAGAGAATTTTAGCCGTATCAGCTTAAATTATTAAGGTAGTAGAGCAAGGAAAATAATAAAACGAGGCAAGTCATGTTCAATCATTTCCATTTTAAACTGTTTTAAACTACGAGGTGTGCCAATTAAGTAATGAAACTGCTTCCATGAAAACCGTAAATTTACAAACCATTCTTCAACTCTGCCATCCTCTTCAAAGTAATCCCCTTGGGCAGCAACATAATGATGCCAGCGCATTTTTCATGCTTCGTAACATTTATGGAACGCTTCGACTGGGATGTCCACGAGTACCCACGTCACTGCCACCTGGATGTCCGTAAGCGACTCAAAATGGGCTCTTTCGACCACCAATTTTATTCTAGGGGAAAACTAGCTCTCATTGCCTGTAAGAACTTGATCAAGCAGCTTGGGAGCGTTTACCACTTGTTCCAAACAATCTTCTGTGACGGTGATTCGATCCTGCTTTTGCTCCTCAGAAAAGTTCTGTGGAACCATCTTTGCGCACAACTTTTTCATCCCAAAATCCTCGGCTAAAATTTGTCTGTTTCACGGTTCAAACCCAGTTCCGAGGCCAACACTCGAACTGTTAAACGCCGATCTTCCTGGATTAGGACGCCATCAAAACACCTGGACACGACTAAGAGCACTATCGCCATGCAATTTTAGCGTACTTTTCCGAAGCTGCTTCACCCAATCTGGCGCAAGATTTTATCGCGACGCGTTGCTCTTGATTTCGTTTCTCCATTTTCGTACCGAGCACCACCAACACACGTCTGCTCAACACGACACAGCAGGCGAACTAAAAAAGCTAGAGCAATGACAAATATATCAATGAAAAGGAGAAGGATGCTGAGGGGAAGGGAATTCCAAGGTTGCAGTTTTACTACAAAAAAAATTAGTCTCATTACTTAATTGTCACACCTTGTACAATAGAGGATATGTCAATATGAAATGTCTAGTATGGGGTTTTTTACATTTGTATTTAAAAGAAGTATCAAATAATTTATTGAAGCATCTAGAAAATTTCAGGAAATTCTAGTACTAATGGACATACTTTACAAACTGTAGAAGACTAAGTCAGAGTTAACGCTTTGTAGATGTATGGAATTCATCTTAGAATTTATTGCTAATTGAAAGCATTTCATTGTTTTCACTACTTCCTAGGATTTACATATCTCTTAAGCGAAAACGTGAATTTATGTATGTATGGACTATAAATACACTGCAAAAGTGCTGCACTAAAAACAAGGGGGTATATTTAAGAAGTCCTGCGTAGTTCCTTGGTGAGACTTAAAACTATGGAGGGGTTGCTTGAAAGCTATGTCATTTCCTCGAACCTTTAACCTTAGATCACTATTTTTTGTGATACTGTACAGAAGAAAACAAAAGCTATCACGTTCATACTTGATTTGAACGTTGAACCCCGTCCATGATTGAATTATCTACAGAACAAATATTTTGACAAAATTTCAAAGAGATCCCGGATGTCGAGCTATAACTCACGATCCTTCGGATAGTTTCATCATACACAGAAGGACATTTTTATTTTTATTGAATTTAATGCTTACTGTTTTATGTTAACTATTACAAAAATATAAGGAGAAAATTAGTCAAATGAAATTTTCCAACAAAATTTGATATATTTCTGCATCTCAGCCTAGCTGCAGTGAATTTTTTTCACGTTCCAAAGATATATTGGGAGAAACAGTATGGAGGTTGTATTCTTACGCTTTTGGTACCTTTTTTAAATCTTTCAAAAATAAAACTTCAATTTTTCGAGTTTCTCTAGAGCCTCGCAAGTAATATAAGGGAATATCCGCTCTCAGTTCACGAATGGAGTTTATAGTTAGTGTGGAATTAGCAAAAGTAACTGCTAAGGCATTACTTTTTTAGGAGGGAAGATGTTGCTTATGGGATATTAGATTTTACTTTAAGGAAAAGGTATTAAAAAAAAATTCTTAATCTTGTTTTTCAACAGATTTTGGAAATAACTGCCTATCCAACATATATTAGTCATTATCGTATACGACTAGTTAATAAATGGGCATACGCACCCCATTTTTTTGTGGTACGGACGTGAATGCCATTTACGCACAGAGTATGGACTCCCATGCTCGCGAGAAGGTGACCGGACTACCCACTAAACACCTCCCTTGTCAACCTGAGAACTCAGCCTGGAACAGTTTGACCATTACTTCGGGCCAGGTCTCGTTTTGTTACGCCATGAGACGCCTTCAAGCTGGAAGAGGGGAATAGGAAGTGCCAGAAAAGTGATTCCCCAACTCCAACGCCCCCGGCTGCAGTGAGTCCCTTTCATCTTTTAGGACTGCCCGAGCATAATGTTCCACCTGGTTCCATTGGTAAATCGATTCAAACATCACCGCAACCATATTAACCGGGCTGTGCCCTTCTGTCTCTCTATAGAGGTCTCTTCGCAGCTTGTCCCATTTTGTCCACGCAAAAAATGTGTGGCAGTGATTTTCCTCCTCTCCTAGGCAAAACCAACACTCGGGGACCGTGACTTATCAATCTTGTACAGGTAAGACTGAAAACACCCGTGCCCGCTCAAAAGCTGGGTCAGATAAAAGTCAGTCTCACCATGCCTTCAATCAAGCCACGGTATCACATCCAGTATGAGCCGCGCAGTCCATCTTCCCTTCATGCGATTCACCTAAGACTGCTGCCAATCGTTGAGCGAGCGCTGTCTCTCCTCGCGGGCAACCATCTCCCTCGCATCCTCATTTTGTTGCAGGTAAATAGCATGGCACTCTCTAGCAAGGCGGGCAACAGGTATCACGCCTGCAATAACTCTCACCGCCGAATCAGAGACTGTCGGATTCTTCTCTGTACCTGTGCCGAATTTTTCCGGTATAACCCGTCGCTGAGAGCGTCGCCCCATACTTGTACTCCGTACAGTAGCACTGAGCCTACAGCACTCATCAAGAGGCGTCTTCTTGACGGACTGGGTCCCACTACGTCGGCTAAAAGTCGACTCGGAGCCAAACTTCCAAAGCAGCCTTGTCAGCCGTTGCCCTGATTTGCTCAGAGAAACTCAGGTACTTCACCACTGGCTTCGATTCGATTTGTATGTCTCCAATACTGATCATCCTTACTCTAGGGATTCTCTTTTTTGCCTGGTGACCACTTCGTTTTTTTCCAGTGCTAAACTGAACCCACGAGCAATCATCCAATCCCTCACCCGGCGCATTAACATACCTAGCCTAAGTTGCGCTTATTCAACGGTGCGTCTAGCGACCATAGCTGCAACATCATCCGCATAGCTCATCAAGCGTGACTCATCTGGCATCTTGAGTCTCAGTAGCCCATCGAAAGACACGTTCCACAGGTCCGGATCAAAGACAGATCTCTGGGCAACACCCGATGTAATTTCCATCCTTTGTTGGCCCTGTGTCGTGTCGTAGAGCAGGCTTCAGTTCTTCAAATAGTTCCTCAAAAGCCGCATTAGATATTCCGGGACTTGAAAATGGTTTTCCAGCGTATGCAGGATATCCACCCATCTAGCGGAGTTGAATGCGTTTCTGACGTCGAATGTCATGAGCAGGACGATCCGTCACTTGGTGCAACTATCTTGAGCCTCACGTCGAAGCTTGTGATACTCCCTTCACTTTTCAGCGATTTCAGTTGACCACCATTACACTGGGGGCATAGAAGCTCATAGTAGAGTTCGCCATGTCTTGAGCTGCTAGTTCTTCCGTCCTCTCCGAAGCTCCTTGTAGGGGCTCACCTGCTGTGAGCACCTCGACAAACCTCTCGACGCCCATCCTTCCGGTGTTCCATCTAGTTGGAGAAAGATAAGAGCATGGGCGTCGGGAGACAACGTCACTGATCTCAAGCAGAATGCACTGATGATCATTGGCTGAGTAGTCCTCTAATATTTCCAATTGTGTATCCTCCTTACCAAGGACTCCGAGGCGAATGTCTCGTGCAGTATGGTTCCCTCACAGCCAATACGGCGGAAAGCTGGCCTATTTCCGGTGTTTAGTACGACGACCGCCGTCCTGGCCACCATTTCCAGGACTTATTTTCCCCGCGGATCTGTTTGAGGCATGCCCGATTTAATTGCTTTAGCGTTGAAGTCGCCCCCTATGTTCGAGGCAGCGCCCTCCAGAGCATTAAGTTTGGCTTGGAAAGATTATATCGACTCGGTCGGCATTAGGTACATACTAAAAAAAGTGGTTCCTGAGCACCAAACCCACACGAAACCATCCCCCTGTCCCCAACTCTCCGCTTGAAAATCACTGTTTCGAGCTCAGATGGTGGAAGAACCAGTTTCGTCACCCATAATGCAGGACTTGTATCATAATGTTGCTCACTCAGCAGCTTTCATGTCCCTCGAAAACTGATCAAGCAGATTTTGGGCGGTTGAACTGCGGTGTAGGTTTGGCTGCATAATTTGGATCATCGAAATTCTAGTTTTGCCCTGGCTAGGGCTTCCTGCAAAAGTCGGCATTTTCCTGATCCCAAGACGTGTCCAAAATCAGGTCTTGGACCAGCATCCTTGCAAAGAATACAGGTCTTTTTTCTTGTTGGGTGTCGGTGCGAACTTTACTTTCTGGCACTTTTTGAAGGAGTTTGTTTGCAGCTTTTTTCGCTCCTTTGGTAAGCACGGCCTGGAATCTAAGATCTGGTGCTCCACACCTATCAAGTGCCTCTTTTTTCCTTCTTTTATGGCGATCTCCTTCGATTGGGCTAGACGCCATTCTTTTGTTGATTTTTAATGGTGGAGTTATCTACATGTGGCCTTCTTTAGCCTTCTGCTCGCCTTTGGCCTTTAACCAGCTCCTCCGATAATGCCTTATGCCATCTAGGAGCTCTTCTCGTTCAAGGAGCCCAGTCTTTACTGTTTTGCTGATTTTTGGGGAGTCACATGCAGATTGTATTCGTTTCAGAACATCTCCCGCTTTTCGGAATAGCCTTTCTTCTTTGTTCACTGAGCGGCAATTGTACTTTGCGACCATCCTTTGGAAAGGTTATCAGTTTCCGTTTCCAAATACAGTACTTTCGTCACATTTTTGACGTTGGCGATGCAATCACACAACGTGGCTTTATTTGCCTGGTCACTCGTTTCTTTTCCTGCCGTAATCTTCTCGTTGGCTTCAGGATGGTTCTTTATTATGTCGGAATTTACAACCCTTGCATCGGTCGCTTTGGTAACGATTGCAGCAGTAACCATCGAATTCTCGATGTTCTTTATATTTTCTTCCGTCGCTCGAACGCCTGAAGTGCCCTGCAGAGTTTCCCGCTTTTCCTTTATAGGACGCTCTGGCGTTCGCATCAATTTTTTGCTGCACTCGAACGTCACAGGAATCTCAGTCTGGACCAGACTGTCTGGTAATCTCTGTTTTTCATCCGTCTTCACTGTCATTGTGTTATGCGTCGTTTTTGTCATGGTTAGTACCGCTCTCGATGTACTGTTAACATCATGGCTGCAACCACTGGTTGCGTCATCGTTGTTATTATTTCTTGTTTCCTTTTTGGGGTTTTTAGATCTTTTTTAAGTGTTTTTGTTTGCTCCAGTTTTGTTGGGTCACCCCTCGGAGCCGCTATCTTCGTTCGTGTGTGTAGTCGCCTTTTGGTCCCATGGTTATCTTTGCAGAGCAGAGAGGCCATGCGAGGGTTGACACAAGCCCTTATGGGGACAAGTGCTCAGAGCCAGACGAGCGCTAGTCGGAAGTCCGTCTCAACCGAACCTACACCACCAACCCAATGATGCAAACTTCGAACGTACTCTGAGACCTGGCAAGATTTTACCGGGACGGAGACGGTATGATAGTTGAATTAGAGCCGTTCACACACGAATGTCACTTCGGCGGTACTGTGCAAAGCAAGTAGATCCAAACCAATATATCCGCCAGCCCGAGGCATCAAATCCAGCTCGTTGTCCAAAGCGTAGTCCAGATCCAATCTGGGTCGTACCTGTCATCCTAGGACGGAACCTCCCGATGCCTCCATATCCTCGGGTCCGTGGGGGCGATGCTCCCCAAAGAATGCTAGCCTCCAAGAGTGCTCTTGTTGATTGGCGTTCCTCCTGCAGGAATTTCCTCGAGTACGTGGGGGCAGAACTCCCCAAAGAATGCTAGCCTCCAAGAGTGCTCATGTCGACCGGCATTCCCCCTGCGGGAATTACCTTGGGTATGCGGGAGCGGATCTCCCCAAAGAATGCTCGCCTCCAAGAGTATTCCGGTCATTTCCCTTGCGTGGAGTAGGAAGTGTTAGAAAAGAATATAAGAATCAAATTTAAAATGGAAAATACGTATGAAAGATGATACTCAATTCATACAATGCATAAATTCCGTTAGATCATTGAAAATCGGTCCCTCTATAAGGGGTCAATGTCATCTTTTTGAAATATATTGATCTCTGCATAAGTATTCAGGGTGATTTAGTAAAAATTTAAAGTTTGGAAAATTCTACCTCTCCGCTGGAAATTTCGATATATTCAACGAAAATGCAATGATATTCAGATTGATAAAGTAATCTTAATTTCATTAAAGTATAGACTTTGAGGGATGAGATAGAACTTGAATTCGCCATATTAACTTGAACATTAAAATCAATCCATTTGTAGACGTATTTCTTCTCATCTGAGGGTTGCTATTGCTATTTCTAATTAGTTACAATGTCAAATCAGCTGAGTAAGCTGGGCTAATACAATCATTTAAAAGGCTAGGACATTCGTCGTTAAGGTTTTGCAGCGATTTTTGCTTACTTTTGCTAGGATAATTACCATTGTTGCTACTTCTTGATGGCATTGATAATATGGTAGGCTTTTATAATGGAGTTTCAAGCTGCTGAGTGCTTGGGAACAACTCACCTTCATTTGTGGCTCCACTCTTGCTATACGATCATATACCGTTCGCTTATTATCTCTATGTTTATCTGGGAATGTCGACACTTCGTAGTATTAACAAACAGTTCAACATCCGTTTTGAGGGAAAAGAGATGCTTTCAACCAGAGCCAATCAGCCTAGCCCAGAATTGAAATCTTCTTCAAAGTTAAGTTGTAATAGCTATCCACGAAGTTACTTCGAATGATATCACTATGGGGGTTATTCTCTGCAGTAGCAATTTCTTCCACTTATTGACTTCTTGCACGTCCCAAGAAAAACCCGATTTCCTGTTGCTTGGCCTTGTAGCCTCAATTGAAACTAGCTTGTAAGGGAATTTCACTTCTTTGTCTTTTCGATTGACCTTTTCACCATCAGAAGCACTCTAATTTGACCTGGCACTAGTTTAGCACACAATTTCCCTTTCAAAACGATCGTTTATTTTCTTAAATGGCATACAGCTTAAGTAGGTACTTATTTGGTACGGAAAATTCGTTCACTTTGTATGCGATTCCCGCATTGGAAACAACTTTATTTCCCTTACGGCACAAACGCCATAGTTTACAACTGAACGGAACAAATAGATTCACTACTCGACTGACGACAATTAGCAAAACACGTGATCGACATTTTCCTTTTCACCCACGTCCCGGTGAAGTCGCCGCGAACTGTTCGTTTTCGTTTAGTTCGCTCGACACCCGTCGACATCAGTGGCGTTGGGTGTAGAGATCTGTCACACAACCTTATCAGCTGGCTGGGACATTTCAATATACGGGTGACAGCTCTCGGCGGAATATTAATTCACGGGATCGAGGTTATCCCAGGCACTCCAACACGTATCGTGCAAAAATGAAGCCAACACGCAAAAACCGCACTTCACTGTAAATGTAGCCACAGCCATTCCCAACAGGACCATACACTGAACACCATCTAAAATCTATTCAGATACGGATTTATCTATAAATTAACGTGAATATTTCACATGCGAAATTCTAGACGCTTTTCAAAACACAGATCATGCGACGAATTTCAAGCGACGATAACTTTCTTTCTTCTCCCGCATAATCCCAAACGACTCATTTTTACTCTCCAACTCGGCGTTCTCCGCCGTTACAGGATCAAGTCTCCATCCCATTTCCAGTTACACTTGAAGAGCCTCTTATATCCATCCACTCGCTTGAGTTCTCTTGATGACGGTAACGGAAGATTCTCGTCCAAGTCGAGTCTTGAAATTGCTTCGCTAAATCGCATAGCAATGGTGCTGCCGTTATTGGTTTTATTTGGTCCGATTGTGAGACGTTTTATTTGCTAGCGATTTTCTAAACTAATTTAGAAATTCAAATCTAGGTTTGTAATGACCGCTTTTCAGACTTACTGGTATAAATAGATTTATGATTTTCTTGCTTGCACATTATTGTTAGTGAATTGAAATTTCCTTGTATGCTTATTGAGTAGAGAACAGAAAAACTTTTTACCGATAATGGTAGCGCAGACGCAGTCGAAGAAAAATACCTCAAGCACCCAAAAGATCACACTTGGCGAAAACAATATTGAAAATATGGGTGAACTTGTATATTTAGACGCCAAAATAATGAAACCGGTAATGAGATACTCTACCATTCTCTAAGCGAAGCTTCAGAAAGGGTTAAGGCGTTCAAATAAAACAAAAATAAAGAAAAAAAATAATAATATTTAGTGAAGTTTGCATCGAGATCATTCCTAATAAAGTTCGAGTTGAAAGACTGTTAATCAAACGTCTATTAGAGCTTTCCATTCCATCACCTAAACTGAGTGAGCGATTGTAAATTATTCTTCATTCTACGGACAAGGATATTCGTTACACAGCATACATCCAGTATTGACACATTTTATAGCACCCTGAAGAGTTGAACTGAGTTCATACTGTTTTTATAGCCTCTAAACGTTTAACGACAATAAAAAGCTTTAATTGTTTTTTCACTTTTCTTGCAAGGGGTGTGTGGGTTTTTTCCATAGCTGTTGGAGTTTATTGGAGTTAATAAAAAAATCTACGAAGGTTTAGCTTTGACTTCCGTCATTACTGCTAATACGGGAGCAAGAGTTGCGAAATGCCTTATTTCTAGATTTATCAAGAGGAATTGGATCGTAAATTCTTAATGTGCGTAAAAAAAGGACTCTAATAAACTGTACTAGGTTTTAATGCATTGAGGAAAATTTAATATGTAAATTTTTCGTGGACTTTTAAAATGGTATGCAGTTAATTCCCTAGGAGTCGCTTTGGAACACGTGCGCTAGAGTTCTTTGTTAGGACTCAATATATTGCCTTTTCATCAAAACTCTCCTCCCAACACTAAAACTCCCATCATTGGCCATATCCTGGAAAAAAAATCAATAAATCAGTGAATCCAGGAAAAAATTCACATGCTAACCTGCAAAAGAAAAAGGAACGATGACAAAATGAAAACATCGAAACGAAGAAAAGGAACTTGAGGTATTATACTCTCGTATGTCTAAGGAATTGCTAAATGCAATTTATTCATGTCACATAAGCAATGTCACCTTTTGTACAAGTTTATCCACGACCGTGTCCCGCAGTGTGGGGTTGGGCGGCATGTGTGAGCCTGAAATTGGGATTGGATTGCAAATGGGATTGGAAGTTAGGGATCCTTCGATAGGTTCATGCTCATACAAGTAGGGAATATGGCGTAGGCACACTCGTAATATCCAATGCCGCACGATGAGTTGGCCGTCTTTATCCAAGGGAACGCTCCTTCGTTTACGACAGGATGAAACTAAGGTGAATTGTATTGTACAGTGGAAGAAATAAAGTCTACCTTTCATGGACTAGGGTGTGCTGCCACGTCCTCTGTTCACGTATTGTGTGTAGTACAGATAAATAGGTTTGTCGTGATAAGAAAACATTAACCCTCAGTTGAATGATATATGTTCCAGGCGTATTAGATGTCTAAAGGCATTCATTTTGACCTAACTGTGGCTATTAATGTGACACTTTTCTTCTTTGAATGCCTGCAAGGAGTTTCACATTCGATTGGGGATGTTTAGTTGGAAAACTAAGTTTACAAAATTGATGCGTTCTGAATGACAGAAAGGTTTCATTTTTTAATTCAAAAGTAGTTTAAATTGAAATCAAAGTATTAAAAATGCAAATCTTCCAAAAATTCCTTTATCTTTCTAAAATTATAATTGCGTAAAAGTTTCTTCCATTTTTCATTGCTTAGTCGCACGTCTACCAATTAAATGTAACTACATATCATATCATGCCATTATTGCAGTCGTTACATCTTAAATTTACAGATTTAATTAAAAGGAAGCAAGAAGACGAATCATTTCTCCATTGCTGCGCTGCACTAACGTACCTAACCGGAGACCTGTAAATAGACTTTGCGGAAAAATAAAGTTTTTTAATTTCACTTCATATCTCAGTCGTTTCTTCTTTTCCCCCATCCCTTCAGTTTTCTTTTACGACTCATCCAACCATCCTTATAATTTTCTTGGACATTACCCGCTCTGATGATATTTTCTATTCAACTCCCAGTCTGGAATAAGGAAGCGAAATGTGTAACAGGAAAAAGGAGAAAAAGTATGAATTTAACGGCACAATTATTTAGCGTGTTGTTTGCATAATTGAAAAAGTCCTGGCAAGAATCATAAATGCAACGAGCATAAATGCGGTCACGACAGGAGAGGAGCAAGTAGTGCGGCAAGTTCAAGCCACTGAATAAGGAATGCACAATGAAAAATGTTAAAATATGGAATAATGGATGACCTATGCATGAAGGAAATTTGCCAGTTTTTTTTGTTCACCTCGTTGGGAATAAAACGTATGCATGAAACATTATTTTTGCTATACTTTCCTCGTAACTTATAGCACTCTCCTTTAATTGGAATTAACATGTTAACATTCACATGGGTGGAAACAGTTTAAAGCATGCAAAAATGAAATAAAATAATAATCCCTTATGTTTCTGATGAAAAGCTGTAAAATATATGGGAACGTTGTATTGGTTTTGAGTTTTTCTAAGAACGAGAGGAAAAATATAAATTCTAGAAAGTTAAGGCATGATAACTTAGTAAAAATATCCTAATTTCGTTTCATTTAATAGCTATTCTAGCAGCGAGTTAATTTAAAAAAACATTAACCTTAAAGTTAGTGCCCACTGGGTGTCAAAGCAGAGAACGCTGAGTACATAGCTCAAAGCAGCAACTCCGATCAAAATGTGTCAAACGCAGGTGGTTAAGTTGAGGTACCTCTCCATGGTGGCACTTTGGAACGCCAAGTTATAGAGCTTGCTGACCACAGTTGGAAACAGCGGAACCGTTTGTAACAGCTTACCCTGTAATCGATGTTCGCCCTGCCTTCAATACATTAGGGTCACGATGAATGTTTTTTTCACGGTTTTAGGTACATGTTTTTTTAGGACCAATCAAACGTCAACGAGCCTGGTCGTGTTTTTTTCGCTGTGTATTTTTCTGAATTATTACTATTTTCGTGGCGTATTTTCTTGTATTGAATCGGTCGGTTTAAGTAGAATGATCCGATTCCAGATTGCATCAATGTGCTAAAGGTGGTGCGTCTTGGCGAATGCGAGTGTGAACATCTTGCCAACTATCCATTTATTTGCCAAGAATTGAGTTCTTTGCCTTTGTTTACTTTATTTGCACTTGTTAGTGCCATCTATTAGTGCTCTGTGGACTTAAATGCAACTTTTGTGAAGTGATCAGTGTATTCATTGACTACTGTGATTATTCGTGCCCTTGATAATAGACAAACATCTGAGTGTACTTTCGAGTGCTTTCAATATTCCATAATTTTTTTATTACCAAAATACGCCTAGGCAAAATTCCGCTTTTAATATTTTATTTTTTGATTTTCATTACTTAATTCTAGAAACTCCTAGCCATAGAAACACGACCAAATTCAATAAATACTTTTAACATAAAGAAATTTGTTCCAATCAATCAGGTTCGGACTTTTTGTGATTTTTTTACAAATACCCTTGCCCAATTAATTTAATTTTTTAATTTTTTCCTGCGAGTTTCTTTTTTTTTACTTCATTATAAATGGCTGAAAGTTCTCCAACCTACGACATTAAATGTCAAAAAAGTAGTGAACCCGAACCATTACGAGCCAATTGTGCGGAGTCTTTCCACCTTAAATGCCTAGGCATCCCTGCATCCTTTTATGACATCCGGGCGAAATTCGATTCAAATATTTTCTTTCGATGCAATGACTGTCGCAGAGTGACAATCTCAGATAAGCTCAGAGTATCAAAAGAGCAATCGAAAATTTTACAAGAAACTCGCAGCAAAGTATGTACTCCTTCCATCAACGATAAGGAAGGCCCAGTGAACAATCCTCCTGCACGATCGCCAACTCCTACTGCCAAGAGCTCTGATGTGTGTGCTGTGGTTGATGCCAGCCAGGAAGCCATTCCAAAGAAACCTCAACAGCAACTGTCACCTGGTTCTCAAAAGCAACATATGTACAACAACTACTGCAACAAGCACAACCGAAAAATCAACAATCGACATCTAATCAGCAGCAACCTGAACTTCTGCAGCCGGCTTCTATAACACCGCAACGTTTAGTTGGTATCGGGACTAACCCAAAGTCTTCATGCCCGCCTGAGACCTCTGTTACAAGATTTGTTGCTCAAAGTAATGCTGATACTGAATTGATGATAAGTAATGTAGGCTCACCAGGATCTACATCTATCAGCCGGGGGCCCTCACCTGTGGGCGATATGACAACAAACATTACTGCGATGAAACCTGGTACCCCACTGCGTGCTTTATCCCTACCGCTACAAATATTTCTCTCAAGATTAGAATATAACACGTCAGTCGAAGACGTCATTGCTCATATAAAGTACAAACTGAACTTTAGTCCTGAGTTGTTCCAGTGCACCAAGCTTAGGTCTGATGGAAAGACGAGCAGATTGATTGCGGCTTTTAAAATTACTGTTCCAGCTAACCTTAGTATCTTGCTTGATAAGGAATTTCGGCCACCTGGCGTATTCGTCAAAAAGTTCTCTCCGATTCGTAAGCGGAACCATCCTGTGTCCTTTCACTCCAGAAGAAACATCTCTTAGACCTCGTAATTCAGTCTTAACTTGCTATTACCAAAACGTTCGTAGTTTGAGGACTAAGACTACTGACCTTCACATTTCTTCCATCCTTTTTCCGTATAATATCATCTGTCAAACAGAAACATGGCTGACAGATGATATTAGTAATAGTGAGCTATTCCCGAACCATTTAATCTTCCGCAGAGGTAGAGACCATGATGCTACTGGTAAGTCTGACGGTGGAGGCATTCTAGTGAGTATACATGTTTCCCTTATTAGCAAATCCTGTGATGATGTTACTCCATCTTCACCTGTTGAGTGTATAATTGTGCTAGTCCCTCTATCTGATTCTCTTTCCTTCTTCGTATCATCTGTGTATAGCCCTTGTAACAGTCCTGCTATTGTTCACGAACATTTCTTTGCAGAATTCTCGAGCTAAATTAATGCTCGTTTCCCTTCTACCCCTATATTGGTCTGTGGTGACTTCAATTTGCCCTCTATTGTTTGGAATGATTTGTATGTCTCCATAGTTTCTGGCGGTAGCGTGTATTTTGCTCTTTCTTCTATTATTTCCCTCTGCTGATACACCGAATGCAAGACTTTTCCTAATGCCAATAACAAATTGCTTGATCTTGTTCTTTCCAACTTTTCACTTTCTTCTCTGTCCACATTGGTGGGACTTTCATCCTTTGTCAAACCTGATCCCCACCATCCACCGCTCTCTTTAGAGCTTGCTATCACATCTTCTCGTTCTTTAAAGAATTCCTCACCTTCCCGCTTTAATTTTTTAAAAGCTAATTTATCGAGCATGGAAGCTAGCCTTAATGCCGTGAATTCGTATTTATTCTTCAGCAATCTCCATACTGAAGATTGTGTTGATAAGCTCTATAGGTTTCTTTCGTCCTTAATCTAGCAATTTACTCCTGTGTGTCTAGGAAGAAGACCTAAAGATGCTCCTTGGTTAAATTCAGATGTTGCCACTGCATTTAAAGCTACAGATGCTGCCTGTAAAAAATTATTATCAAGTAGTCTTCCAATTGACCTCGGCCAAGAAAATTGGAATTAACATATTAACATTCACATGGGTGGAAACAGTTTTACACTTAATGCATATGTTACACTTAATGCATATGTTAACCACATTGAAACTACGTTAATGTCGAATCAAACTCGTGCATTTTGGTCGTACGTAAAATCTTTAAGAACCTCTCATCGAGCCCCTGATAATTTTAGTCTAGATAGTGTGACATCGTCTTCTCCTCTAGAATTTTGTGAACTCTTCGCTTCTTATTTTCCTTCCTTTTTTGGCAGGGCTAAGCATTCCCCTTCCTTCAACCAATCTTCTTGCTCTTTTTCTTCTACTGATTTTCATACGAATCCCTTGCAGGTTAAGCAACTATTAAATAATCTTGACAGCAGCACCAGTGTGGGCCCCGATGGCATTCCAAATTTTCTAGCAAAATCTTTATCTTCTTTGCTTTGTGTTCCCCTTCCAATTATTTTTAACTTGAGTTTATCCTGTGGGGTTTTTCCCTCCCAATGGCGAATTGCCCACATTTTTCCTATCTTCAAATCTGTTGATCGTAATATCGTCTCAAACTATCGTCCTATTTCCCTTCTTTCTTGTTTTAGTAAAATTCTTGAAAAGATAGTTTTTGATGTGCAGTATCCACTTGGCCTCCCATCTTTAGCAGACCAACAGCATGGTTTTGTCAGAGGCGTTTCTACCCTTACAAATTTACTTTCTTTTACCCATCAAATTGCAGCTGCCCTCGATCAACAACAACAAGTGGACGTTATTCATACGGATTTTTCTAAAGCATTTGGTTCAGTGGATCACTCTCTCCTATTTGAGAAACTTTTAGCTTTCAATGCCCCTAGTTACCTCTTTTATTGGCTTCTCTCCTAAGTCTTGAATTGTCAATGTGTAGTCATTTAAAACTCTTGCTTCTCTTCTTCTTTTCACCCGAGCTCGGGAGTTCCGCAAGGCTCATACTTGGCCCCATACTATTTTTAATTTTGATCAATGATCTCCCTTCTGTTATTACATCCCCCTGTCTCCTTTATCTGATGACTTCAAGATTTTTCAAGTTATTGATTCCCTGTTAGATGTAGATATCCTTCAAACTGATCTTCAGCCTCTTAGTAACTGGTGTGAATCAAACCATCTCTCCTTAAATTTTTCCAAATGCTATCAGATGACATTCTCCTGTATAAAGTGCCCTCTTCTCTCAACATATAGGCTTGTTGGTATCCTTTTGAGCAATGTAACCTCCTTCAAGGATCTTGGTGTGCTTTTCGATTGTAAACTGAAGTTTGATCACCATATTACTCTAATTATTAAGAAAGCCTCCTGCTTAACTGGATTTATTTTACGATCCGCTTCGTCATTCCAACATATCACTTCCTGTATGTGTCTTTATTTCTCACTAGTACGTAGTCATTTGGAGTACTGCTACCGAATTTAGACTCCGTACCACAGGAAGCACATCGATGCTCTTGTGTCAGTTCAACGCAGATTCACACCGTCTCTATTCTTCAAATTCAATCTTCCTTACTCCCCTTATGATAACCGACTACATACTTTGAACCTTCCTACCCTTGAGTCCAAACGATGTTTCCTTTTCGAATGTCTTTAGTTCAAGCTTCATCATAGCCTTTTACGTCAAAATGTATGCAGTCAAATAAATACATCCGACACTGCTCGCCTTAATAGACCCTCGCTTCAATTTCAGGTTCCGTATGCACGTACTAACACCTTCTTCCACTCTCCCTTACTACGCTTACCTCGTATGCACAACCAGTGAAGTCTTGGTCCTCTACCACTGTCTCTTAGCGTATTTAAAACTTCAATGAACAATCAAATTTATACATACACCTATAAATCTTAATTTTTGATATCGTATTGTGATCTTTTTTCTTCAACTTCTTCCATATTTTGAATTCATATGTTTGTATATAAATATTGTATTGATTGACTTATAATTGGACTATTAGTCTGTAAGTTGATTTTCAGAAATAAATAAATAAATAAATGGACGTTAAAGAATACCCTAGATTAATAAGAAAAGTATGGACAAAACAAATTTAAAAGATGGATGTGGATATCCACTCAAGCAGCGACAGAAAAAGTGATCTATTAGTCGCTAAGGACCACACAAATTCGGCTTGGGTGGTAATTGCTGCAGGCCGTACATGCAGAAAAATTGATGTTAGCATAGCTAGGCAAGTTGCAGGATCAAAATGATCTAGCGATCATATTACTGGCTCGAAACTACGATCATAACCAACGATGAGCAAAACTTCGAATACACCTGAGGAGACTAAAGAACTGGTATCAGCCGGCTGCATTTGGTCATGCCAAATAAAATGGCATGCATGCTTGACCGTTATGCTCAGAAAAAGTAGACGCTGCAGCAGTCTAGGCTGAAGAGAAATACTTTTGTGGAAATCAGTTGGGTTGTGGACTCTAACACTAAGTAACTGGATCGGTTGGGCCTGAAACCGCCTCTGCAATCAAAGATCAACCGATTTGTAGACGAAACTTTTCACTTTCTTCTACTTCGTAGCACTTCAACCCCTCTCGGGCCTTCGCTTCCTGCAACAAGCGCCTCCAATTGTCTCGGTATATTGACCCCATCCTCTCATTTTGAAATCCAAGCAGCTATGAACTGTCTTCGTCGACTGAGTCAGACCAGCGTTTCTTTAGTATCCCCACTGGTCTCTGGCCTGAAATTCTCCCAGCGAATAACTTTTTGGGTATCCGTTGTTCATCCATACGATTCATGTGTCCAGCCCGTTGCAGTTTCCGCAGTCTTAGAGACCTCTGGTTCGTCTAAAATTTCATACAGGTCATGATGCTCAGTTCATGGTTGTATCGAATTTGCCATTGGTTCCAATCTAGCTTTGCTCCGATTATTTGCCTTCGGTCCCGTCCTTAAAGGTGTTCAATATATTTGCGGACACTTGGGTTAGGGTCCATATTTCACACCCATAGAATAACACAGGTGTTATCACAGATTTTTGTACTTGGAGCATTGTTTTCCTGTGTATGTAGCTGGTATTCAAGATCGTCAAAACTGAATAAAATTTTTGATTTGCGAGCTTTATTCTTCGGCATATTTCATCTTTTTCATAACCCGTTTTCATTATTTTGATACCATGACAAACGAATTTGCCCGTATTTTTGATAGTGCATTCGCCAAGCATGATATTTTGGGTGCTTGAGGTATTTTTCATTGACTGCGTCATAAGCTTTGTTTTATTTTCATTGATTTGTAGCTCTACTAGTTTTGCTTCGATGTCGTACTTCGCGAAGAGTTCTCTGGCAGTTTTTAATGACCGCCACAAAGGTTGATGTGGTCCGCATAGGCTACACTTAGCTCAACTTGTATAGTAATGTACCTCGTAAATCGATAGGTAGCTTCCTTATGATGTACCCTAGAACCAAATTGAATAGCAACGGGGCTAGCCCCTCTCCTTACCTAAGCCCGATATTTGTGTCAGAGGTATCGTTGAGTTGGATATTGATGCGGAGTTGGGAGGTCGTCGACGTCATTCTCATTTTGGTAAGACGAACATTTTGGCTGAGACGCCAAAGCAGAGCATTATTTGGTACAGTACGTTATGATCAATATTATCGTATGCTTGCTACAAGTCAACAAAAATTTGAGGTTTGTCTATGTTGAACTCCCAACATTTTTCAAGTACCTGCTCGTCTGTGTACAATTGGTCTATTGTCAATTTAACTGCTCTAAGACTGCCTTGATAATTTTAGTAATCGAGTAGTCATACAAATAAGCTGCCCGAAAACCCTCTTATCTTCTACCCAAAATTGTAGTGGGCCCAAACAAGCTTGTTGGCATGACAGCACCAATGCAGCAAATTTCCCAACAGCAGCGAAATATTTTGAATAATAGCCAATGCAATACAAGCAATAGCAATAATAACGTAGGTTCAAATAACACCAATGTGATAAATATCATTGACGCTACTTCCCATCAACCATCAGTATTAACATGTGGTATGAATCACCAAATGAATTTGTCGGGAATCAATCAAAACGCAATTAATCTCCCTGCGGTGACTGTTGCGCCACAATCACAACCGGAGATTGTTCAAACGATGCCACTCTTGATCAGTGTGAGTGCTACGCCTCCAGTTCCCATAGTTAAAACCATTCAATTGACGCCACAACAGCAGCAACTATTGAAAACCGTACAAACGCAAATTTAACAACTCTTATCATGGCTACAAAACAAGAATCTTCTGGCCAATCTTAATATCCCGTCAGACTTCAACCAAACAATCCAATTTACAACAAACCAGCTCCTCAAACAGTCCAGTCACCATCACCATCGCTGACTCAAGCACCTAATCCTCAACCTCTACCATACCAAGGGAAAATGATCTCTAATTTCACATTAAATACCAATAAATTCAATGCAGAATTTTCATAATCCAGATCAACGTAAAAATTTCTTTGAAAACGAATGCTCATACCCAAGAAAAGTTTCTGTTCACATAATCCAAAACACAGAATTAAATTCGTATCCAATGATTACAACATTGTAGCAACATGAATGGGCCAACTTGATCTGCATCACATTGCAGCAGCAACAATAAATGCAATTTACATCAGCTGAGCAAGGGGCTCGTCTTCATCCACCGTAACAG
Organism: Odontomyia ornata; assembly: GCA_963969285.1. Lineage (NCBI taxonomy): Eukaryota > Metazoa > Arthropoda > Insecta > Diptera > Stratiomyidae > Odontomyia > Odontomyia ornata. Next base: position 52,622,131 of record OZ017740.1, on the reverse strand, counting down.
CACGACGCAACGGTGGACGACGGACAAGCAAGAAGAAAAACTTGCTTGGGTACGAAAAACCACCGTTGTGACTGAGAGACTCAACTGTGTAAGGAATAAGACGGGAGTCTGGTGAAGATCACGGGACCGCGTGAATGAGGACAAGAGTGAAGTGGACAGAGACGTCGCATCTGTTTAATTATTTCAATTTTTCAAGTATTTCGCGAATGAAAATAAAACGCAGAATATGAATATCGGTAGCGAGGTCACTTAAGAGAATGTTCGAGTTTTGTACGCGAGATTGTGGAGTGATCGCCTAGTGAATATGACCCGATAAAAATTTGTGGCAATCCCGCTCGAATAGCAAGCACCGCAAATCATATGCGTGGAAAATTTGGAACTTATTGGTCGATAAAAGCGTTAGCTGTTTGCGATTGGATAAAAACGGCCATCGCTTGCACCTATTATTTGGATTACTGGATTTCAGTACTATGGGATTCTATGCATGGAAAATTGAAAAATCAAGGAAACTGGTGCAAGAAGAGACGACGTTGAAAATAAGAAAGGAAAAGAAAGTGTCGTTCTTCTTTTACTTAGAAATTGATTGAAAGAGGTGATGTTAAAATGGCTTGTTGGATTGTTGCTCGGGGCGAATTGTTCCCTAGCTGGAATCAACAGTAATTGAAACATATTACCACGAAAAGCTCTTACCACCAATATAATTTGCCAACAAAGGAGAATGAAACCGCCCCGTTCCAATGGAAAGCATGTTTGCATCGTATGAAAGAAGCTTTTGTAGAGATTCTAAAAGAACGCCCTGATATAATGCTGCGTCTATGGGCCAAATAGTGTGAATTTATTTTGGCGCAAATCGCAGCCATCAGATTGTCATTTTCTATCGCCGCATTTGGGATGAACATAAATTGCGGCAATTGCTCCATGGATTTCGCAGACATCATTACAAATTTATGGAGTTCCAAGCACATCCGCTACGAGGCCTTTGATGTCCATTGCACTGGGAATCGATTGGTTGCAAGGGGGATATCAATTTTCGCTAAGGCTTATAGAGGTTGCGTAACGGGCTTAAAAACCGAGGGGAGTCGAGGTTGTGCATTGCCAACGGTTGGACGCAGTGTGGTGTATTTTGCGTATATCGCACGGATTACTGAGATTTTTATCTAAATACCAACATGTTAATTCGGGGGAGTTATTTTGGTGCATTTAAGTGGAAAGGATCTAAATTATCAGTACAATTCCTTTGATCCCTGATTTGAAATCGCGATAGTGGACGCTGTTCGTTGCTTCCACTGAAGAAATTTTTTGTTGGAATTCAAGAACGTAATCGAATCGTCACCGCGCGTTTGCGCTTGTATTTCACCTTTCCAAACTAATCGACTTGAGTGTGTGTGAAAATATTACTGGCATATAAATTCTTTCAAGCGGAAGAAATTAATGGTAAACGACTTTTGAAAAGTGTAATTTTGTTGGAAAACCTAATGCAGGTACACAACCTAAGGATAGCATCATTTGTGTGAAAATTTAAAGCTGGTTTCAATCAGATCTTTCATCTGCTGCTTACTGTACATCTGAACAGTAATCGTTTTGTCTTTTATTGTGTCCAGAAAAACAGCGAATTCAGGATTCAAATTTCGTAACTAACTTTTTTCGATGAGTATCTACAAATCCATGATTTACATATCCTTAGCTGAAATAATTACAGATGTACCCACCCCATCTACGAGCGCTCGTCCAGGAGGATGGGTAAGTACCCGTTTAATTTCTTTTAATTTTTTTACATTATTTTATATTCATATATATATACATATTGATATTCATTTATATATATTGATTTTATAAAAAAAAAACAAAATAAAACTTCAATCGTAATATATTTTTTGCAATATAGTTTCCTTGAACGATGGGTATTCATTGTATATAGAAAGGCACTGTTAGAACTGATAACCACTAGTAAATGGTAGACGAAATGAATTAATGCTTGAGTGAGAGTCCTTAAGACGAAGAAGAAGAGTTGTGGTTATAGAATTTTTATTTAACTAATAATAAAAATGTTTGATTAAATTATAAAATCGGTCTTTCCATTCACTCAGCCAGACCGGGTTTAGGACCCGCACCGGCAGTAGGCTTATTCGCTTATATGGACTAGCCATCGGGCGTGCTCCACCGTTTTGTTGCTTTCAGGGGCTCTTGCCGGGTTGAGTGGCCTTCCGCTCACGTGCCCTTTTATGTTATAGGGTTTTGTGATCCGATCACATAATTCTATGACATAAATCGGTCACGTCTATATTCTCGTTTCACGGGAACTCTCATGCAAAGTATGTTTGTATGAGTTTTCCACTCATAAGGGAAATATATGACCACGTCAACATTTGGATCTTGATACAGTTGGGCGGGTGCGAGGGGGCACCACATCCATCCGGTTGCCCCACTCTTATTTGTGGGCCATAAAAATCGTCGGGTAACGACGAAGTCTCCACGAGTCCGTCTGTTTTCGCTCGTTTCAACTTGTTCCCTGAGCAAGCAATTTCTCCCTTCAGTTAGTTGCTTACATTTTTCGACTTCGGTCGACCTTTTTTTGAGACCCGAGAATTCGTGAATGCGAAATTCTTTTGCAGTGGGTCCTTGTGCTTGAGAAAAAAACCTGCCCACGACACCGCAACGCTAGCCTACCAGCGCATTCACGCGCCCCCAGACAAGGCCAATCTCGGCGGATCTTACCATCCTCTTTCGCCAAGGCAGCAGGCCATCGCTGCTGTCCTGTACGGACATTTATATACCTACTTTTACTACATAATCCTCAATAGTACTGTTGTAATTTCCGCACTGTAACTTGTCACCTCTTTTCTGGATAGGAAACCAAATTGATTGGCTTCACTCTTTGGGCATATGTTCTTGTTGCCAAATGTGCTGGATAACTTTGTAAATATTTTTCTGAGTACTGCTGCCACCATATTTGATGAGCTCTACTAGGTTCTCATCGTTGTTTGGCGCTTTATTATTCTTTTGGGCTTTGATGATGGAACAAATTTCATCCCGATTTGGTGGGACCAATGAAGTCTCTCCGCAGACATCTATACGCTCCGATTTTCTAGAGCTGTGTGGAGGATTAAGGAGGTCCTTGAAATATGATTCCCATCTTTTCGTAATCTTTGTTTCATCAGTGATGATATTGCTGATGTAATCACAACAGAGCGTGGTTTTGGGCTGATAACAACGTTTCAGGTTTTTTGCTACTTGGTATGCTTGTCTCGTGTTGTTGCTCGCTAAATTTACATCTATACTTGTCAATTGGTGCTCAAAGTATTTTTTTTTTCTTAATTCTTATCACCTTATTCACTACTCTTCTGAGATTTTCATATCGTTTTCTCTTCGTCCTGGTTTTCCTACCTACGTATTCTTTGAATGCCTGATTCTTTTTTCTAGCGCATTCTGACACTCATCATCGAACCAACCAGTTCTCTTGCACCAGGCTTGATGTCCGATCGTCTGTCCTGCAACGATCTTCATAACCGCTTTCACTTCCACCCAGAGCTCGTTGCTTGTCTTTAATGATGCGTCTGATAAGATGCGAGCCAGCTGGCTGTCGAGGATCTTCGTGAAAGACGCCATTTGAAGCCTTTCGATGTCAAATTTTTGTAGCGGGCTGGTCTTTGCTGAATAGACCTTTGACATATGACATCGATAGGTTAGTTTGATCAATTAATCATCTGAGTTACAATTGGCTCCTCGGTATGTACGGACATCAAGTATTGAGCCCAAACTTGGTTGGACCAGAAAACGGTCCGTCTGTTTCTAATTTGCCATCCGGTGACACTCAGGTCATTTTATGAATGCGTCGATGTGGGAAGTAAGTCGGACGTATGACTAGATTTCTGCTACATGCGAAGTCGATCAGATGCTGGCCGTTGTAATTTGTTTCAACCTGGAGGCTGCATCCTTCAGTTGTTCCTCAATGAAAAATTTTATTGCCAATCTTAGCGTTGAAATCTCCCAGAATTATTTTTGTGTCATTTGTAGGCAATGAGTCGATAAGTCTTTCCAGGTGATTGTAGAACGCTTCCTTCATTTCTTCGTCCTTCTCTTTGGTCAGATCGTGAACATTTATGAGCCAGATTTTGAAAAATTTCACTTTTATACGGATCGCATACAACCGGTCATTGACTGCCTTAACATCAATAATGGGTGGTTTGAACTATCTATCCATAATGAAGGCCACTTCGAATTCTCGTTTCTTAGTAGGCTTCCCACTTTAGAACACTGTGTACGATCCCATGTCTTCAATACCATTTCCAGTCCAGTTCGTTTCCTGGATTGCCAGTATTTTCAATTTATTTTGACTGGCTTTTGCTTTAAGGTTCTTAACGGCACGAAAGTAATTGAGTCATCTGACACTCCAGGATCCAATGTTATAGTCCTTTGTTCATTTGCAAGGTCGTTGCCGTGAGTCCAATCCATTCCGAGGCCCGTCTGCCGGTTTCGAAACATTGTAGAATTTTACAGGGATGGGGAGATAGCCCGCCGCCCAACCTCCATTCCGCTGGCGTGGTTTTCACTTTGGTTCTGTTATCAGGTACGGAAGACTGGACTTCACCCACTTACGTCCCTACAAAGTAGGTGTAAGTAGGATTTAGTAGCAAAGCTGTAGACAGTGAACCCAATGTGCGACCCCGAGATCATTTGTTACCATTTAATTGGGGGATTTGAGATGAAGAATCATGGAAGCTGGGGTTTGAAAAACGGATTTGGGCCATCTATGTAAGCCATCTGCAATACCTTAAAAGAATATCGACAAGGGCACCAGAAACAGACAGTTGGAACTGGAAGTACTCCTTGACCGTAATCGAACTGACGATAGCCGTAAAATCCATTTCCCAACTTGATTTGCTGACTTAATTGGGTAGGAAAGGAAAACCTGGACGAAGGGAGAATACTGTGAAAATCTCAGATGAGTAGTGAATAAGATAATTTGGATTAAGAAAAGATAATACTATTACGATTAATTGAGAAATAAAGATGTTAGTTTACCAAGCAACAACACAAGACAAGCATACAAAGTAGTGAAAAGCCTAAAACGTGATTATCAGCCCATTCATCGCTGATGAAACCAAGATTAAGAAAAGATGAGCATCATATTTTAAAAACCTTCTTAATCTACCACATAGCTCCAGAACATCGGAGCCTATGGATGTCCGCGGAAGGCTTTCTTTGTTCCCACCAACTCTGAATGCAGTTTGTTCTATCATTGAAGCCTAAAAGAATAATAAAGCGCCAGGCATCGATGAGATTTCAGTGGAGCTCATCAAATATGATGGCAGTCGTATTCATAGAGCTATTCACAACGTCGTCCTGCACATTTGGCAACAAGAACATATGCTGAAAGAGTCGAGCCAATCAAGTATATTCCCTCTGTACAAAAACGGTGATAAACTACAGTGAAAAATTATAGAGGCATATCACTACTTGGTACGGCATTCAAAATAGTTTCAAAAATCTTAGAAAATAAAATCGGATTATACACCAACAGTATCATTGGGGAGTATCAAAGTGGTTTTAGAGCAGAGAGATCGACAATAGACCAATTGTTTATAGTCAAGCAGGTAGTTGAAAAATGCTGTGAGTTCAACATTGACTAACACCAAATTTTCGTTGACTTTAAGCAAGCATACGAAAGTATTGGTCGTAACGTACTGTACCAAATAATGCTTTGTTTTGGCGTCCCAGGCAAATGAGTCCGTCTTACCAAAATGATAATGACGATGATGACCTCCCAAGTCCGCATCAATAACCAATTCACCGATGTCTTTGACACAAATATCAGACTTTAGGAGGGAAATGAGCTGGCTCCATGGCTATTCAATTTGGCTCTGGGGTACGTCATACGGAAGCTACCTATCGATACGCGAGGTACATTACTATACAAGTCGAGCCAAGAAGTAGCCTATGCGGACGACGTCAATATTTCGTTACGGTCATTAGCAACTGCCAGAGAACTTTTCCTGAAACTCGACAGCGAAGCAAACTAGTAGGGCTACAAATCAATGAAAATAAAACAAAGTTCATGACGCAGTCGAGGAAAAGTACCTCAAATGCACAATATAGCACACTTGGCGCATACAATATCAAAAATGTTAGCGGATTCACCATAAAAATAAAAACGGGTAATGAAAGAAACGAAATACGTCAAAGAATACAGCTCGCAAATGAAATATTTTATTCAGCTTTGACTATCTGGAAGACCAGCTGCATGCACATGAAAACATAAACTCCAAGTATACGAATTGGTGATAAGACCTGTGTTATGCTATGGGTGTGAAACATAGACACTAATTCAACCATCCGTGAATATATTGAACGCCTTACAGCGACGGATCCTGAGGCAAATAATCGGAGCGAAGCTAGACGGGAACCAATGGCGATTTGAAACAACAATAAGCTGCATGAAACTTTTGACGAGCTGGAGGTCTCAACGATTGTAAGGCTACGGAAGCTGCAATGGAGGACACATTAATCGTATGGACGAACAACGGATACCCAAAAAGGGTTTCGCTGGGAGAACTGAAGGCCGGAGACCAGTGGGGAAACCGAGGAAACTCTGTTAACAGTTAATTGCTGCTCGGATTTAAGAATTAGGGAACGCGGTCAATATACCGAGACAGTTTGGGGCGCTATTTGCAGGAACAGAAGTCCCCAGAGGAGCTGTAGTGCTAAGAAGAAGAAGAAGGATGAAAAATTACAGAAAAAACGGTCCCATATGGCGAAGAAAAAAGTTATGTCCCATCACAAAACCCATCGTACCACGCATGTCCTTGAAAGCGATGGCTAAATTGGACCAATTACGGCTCAAACTTTATTTGCTAACCCACCTTATTCTCCAGACGGCCCCAGTGACTTTTACCAGTTCCCAAACCTCAAGCGTGAATAAGATTCAGATTGAGTGAGGAAGTCATCGATTCACACTATTATAAAACTTGCTTCGAACCCTAGGGCGGTTACAAAGACCTTCTGGCAAGGAGCACTCTTCTGCTTACTCAACTTGTTAATTTTAAATTTTCAATATTTGCTATAGAAGCCAAGCTTGCTACTCCTATAGAATTCCATTGACTGGATGATTATACCGAAAGGCAATTCGAATATACGAATGTTTCGTACTATAGAAGGGGTATTGAAATGCTGAAAATCGCTATACCAAGAGTGTCGCTCTGGAAGGCAACTATTTTGAGGAATTAGTTTGTAGCGGACCAGCGTAAACGAAATTGTTGCCGACATATGATACAATGATCGCATCAACAGTCAGCATAACATACATATTTGTGCGCCACAAATATAGCGAGGGACACAGCCAGAATACATGCTTGTGCACCACGGGGTATGCAATCTCAAATAGCAATTCAGATACCAGCAACGCATGTCCATGAAACATGTAAGCGCGGATTTCTGCAACATACGTGATACGATAAGAAGAATGCGCTTGCTGATGCTGACGTCGCACGTAACGCAAAGCAAGTGCATGACCACCGCCGACGAAAACTTTATTAAATAAGTTTATTTATAGGATAAAGCCGACTCTTTCTCTCACCCTACGTATCCTATAGTAGCGATCCTGCCAGTGAACTGCGTTTTAAGGTCCACTGAATAATGTAACAAAATAGAGGACACGATTAGGACACTGTGCAATAAGCAGTGGTCAACCTCGCAACACGACGTACGTCATACTCAACCCAAGCAGCAGCAAGAGTCATCAACAAGCGGCGCCAGAACGAACGATGAGCAACTTTGCGGGTACCATCAGCATTATGTGCCGAAAGCCAAAAACTGCCAGCAACCTTGCTCCCACTCAAAAAACTAAGTACCGATCCAACGATTAAGGATTCGTGAGAACATCAGCAAGAGCGTTTTCCTCATCGACACTGGCACAGACATTTCATGTATCCCACCAACCATCCAGGATCTCAATTCTTTCGACGCTGCCTTGAAGTTAGTGACTGCCAATGGTTCACAAGTTAGAAAATTCGGCAAACGGGAGGTAAAGCTGGATCTGGGATTCGCGACGCCATTCAGGTGGACCTTCACGATAGCCGATGCAAATTTTCCGATCGTCGGAGCTGACTCCATCGAACACTATGGCCTCCTCATCGATATGAAAGGAGACAAATCATTGAGCACCCACAACTCAAAACAATTATAGCTTCCATAGAAAAACAGATGCCCAAAGTGGACTCACTATCGATGGATATCAGTGACGAGCTCCGGTCTCTGCTGTTGGACTACGGCAACTTCTCAGATGGCAGCCAACAACCGAACACCAGGCGTGCGATCACGCATCATGTTCACACCACGGGACCGCCAGTCAACGCCAAGGCACGACAAGCTGCCCGCCGCGAAAGCCAAATTTGACGAACTAATTAAAGATGGAATCTGCCGTCTATGAAAAAGTGCATGGAGCAGCCCCTTGCGCATGGTGAAAAGGCCAAATGGAGATTGCCAACCATGTGGACACTACCGTGCGCTCAACGCCCCCACAATCCCAGACCGTTTTCCAATTGGATTCTTCTAGGATTGCACCGCAGCCCTTCACGGAATGTTAGTCTTCTTCGTGATCGGGTTCCAGCGCTTCATGCACGAGGTGCTGCGAGGCTTGGACAACGTATTTGTCTATCTTGACGACATTCTGGTCTTCTCGCCCGACGAGCAGGGACATCTGGTGCACGTGAAGGAAGTGTTGGATCGGCTAGCCAGATTCGGTCTGATCATCAACACCCTTAGTGCCAATTTGGAAAATTTGAAGTTAAGTTCCTGGGACACGCCATCAACAAGCACGGATTGAAAGCCTTACCCGAAAAACGGAGTGGGTTTTACAACACCGAGGCCGAAGACCGTGAACTAGCTGAAGTCCTTCACTGCAGCTAATTACGGAAAACCACAAACGCAACCAAACGCCTCTCAATTGGACGGACAATGCAATAGCCGCATTCGAGCAGTCTAAGTCAGACTTCCGGATAGCCCCGACCCTGGCTCATCCTGACTCTAACGCCTAACGTCTTTCTACGTCGATGGCTCAGGCAACGGCATCAGAGCCGTACTACAGCAATCGGAGGGAGGAACCACAACGCCGCTGGGATTCTTCTCCAGGAAGCTAACAGACGCCCAACGAAAGTACAGTACGTACGATCGGGAACTGTAAGCTATATACGAGGCAATTCAACACTTCCGACACAAGGTCGGGGGGAGAATTTTCACCGTTTTCATCGACCACAAGCTCTTGCAGTTCGCACTCCAGCAGCGCTTCGAAAAAGCATCGCCGAGGCAATAACTTCATAACACAATTCACCACGGACATCCGACACATACCAGGCCGAGAGAACGCGATCGCTGACTACCTTGCAAGGGTTAATATTATTAAATCTATTGACTTTAACGCTATCACCCTAGCTCAGAAGAATGATCCCAAGCTTCAAACACTATTAAACAGCCAAGACCAGCCGCTCAAATTGATATAACAGAAGTTGACCAACTCCTCCCCAACTCTTCACTGCGTCATCGATCAGGAGAGAATACGACCATTCATCCCGCAGCAATCCCGAGTAATGCAGAACATCCATGGCCTCTCTCACCCAGCCACTCGAGCGACCAGGAAGATTAATACCAACTTCTACTTCTGGCCCTCGATTAACTGCGACATCAACAAATTTGTCCGAGCCTGCCTGGCATGCCAGTGCAACAAAATCACTCGACACACTAAGTCACCATTGCAAAAATACAGCCTACCCGATGCGAGGTTCGAGTACATCAACATCGATCTTATCGGACCGCTCCCACTAAGTGAAGGATGCTGATACTGCCTCACCAAACTGGATAGGTTCTCCCGTTGGCCCGAGGCAATACCAATTGAGATGATCATAGGCATAGCAGTCGCAGAGACGCGAATCAACATATGGATCAGTAGCCCAGTCATATTAGGGCTTTCACCTCGGAATGAAAGATAATAAGCTGCAAATTGGTATGAACCTTTGTTTTGTCATTCTAAATGTTGTCTCAAAAGTCAAAATCGTTATCGTGTTCGCGTCTCAAGATATTCAAGGTCAAAGGTCACAAAAATCGGTTTTTCGCGAATATCTGGCTTCCTATCGGTTAAATGAGATTTGCATTTATTATAAAAGTTGTAGGCTATAAAATTCCCTACAACTTTTGTTTAAACTTTTTTTTCATACGACCAACCGTTTTGAAGGTAGAGCGCGAAGAGTGCACATCGTACAGTCATATACGGCCTAATGCAAGGTCAAGCGTGAGTTATGGTTATCAGTACGTTATAAAGTCAATTATTTACTTGGAAATTATAATTATTAAACAATGCCTATTATTTATGTACTAACTATTAATTATTTATATTTAATTAAAGTAAGTAACTTGATTATTTATATATAATTATTCATATTTAACTATTTAAGTATAAAATATTATTAATTCTGGATTATATATTTTAGTTTTATTTTAAGTTAAAATGATAGTAAGAGTATATATTTTACACATATTTTTATTTATTATTAAATACGGCATAATATACATTTATCAAAATGTGAGTTCAAATATCAAAAGTATCTTTGTTGATTTTAATTGTAATGAAATTGGAAATGGAAGCTAATTATCTTCTTCTTGTTCGTCGTCTTCTTCTTCTTGTCGCTCAAAAATGTTCGATTCATTGTCATCATCCTCATTATCTGTCATGTTCATCTCCAAACCTTCCAGAATATCGGGATCATATGTATTTTCTTCATCGGGATTACTTGGATACAGTGAAGCGTTGAGGCAAGCTTGTCCGTTGCACTGGCCGCAAGCTAAAGAACATTGTAGCCCTGATTTTCTGCATCCACAGCGGGAACCACAACCATTTTTGCAATTGCAAAATATTACGTTTGGTAGTTCGGCTGGTGCTGGAGGTAATAACGTTCGTATGGGCTCCAGGATTTCATTTTCAAGCATCCAGCCCCATTCTTTAGGTTCTAAGTCCTTCCCTAACCACGTTTGAATCTGGTAGTAGACACGTTTTATGTGTTGATGAGCTGCTACACTTGTTGGTGGAAGTGTTGACAGTTGTACAGGTTTATTTAGTTTTGTAAATTTGATGAATTGCGTGTAGCGGAAATGATCAATGTTGTCCTCAGATTTTGGAGCATTATATAATGCCAACAAGATGCGCACTCCATTTTCTAATAATGTTTGTTTTGGGCAGTTTTCTTGTTGAAATACTTCCACCAGTTTATCTAAATCAGGAATTTTTTCCAATGCTCTAGTAACAGTTTTTTTTCCTTTTTTAAATAGCGCAGAAGTCGTGTCACAGCCACTGAATGCGTGTAAAAATAAAATGTGCTTTTTAGTACGAGGATATTGGTCAAAACTTTTAGTAGAATATATTTGTGTTTTGACATTGCCTTTGCCAACTTTTTTCAAAAAAATTTCCTGATGATGTGACTGAGTACGTCCAATTAAAATAACGAGCAAATCGATATCTTCTCCTATGATGACAGCAGTCTTTTGATGTTCTGATAAGGCAATAGCTGTGTCAATGATGAGTTAAATATGAATAATTATATATAAATAATCAAGTTACTTACTTTAATTAAATATAAATAATTAATAGTTAGTACATAAATAATAGGCATTGTTTAATAATTATAATTTCCAAGTAAATAATTGACTTTATAACGTACTGATAACCATAACTCACGCTTGACCTTGCATTAGGCCGTATATGACTGTACGATGTGCACTCTTCGCGCTCTACCTTCAAAACGGTTGGTCGTATGAAAAAAAAGTTTAAACAAAAGTTGTAGGGAATTTTATAGCCTACAACTTTTATAATAAATGCAAATCTCATTTAACCGATAGGAAGCCAGATATTCGCGAAAAACCGATTTTTGTGACCTTTGACCTTGAATATCTTGAGACGCGAACACGATAACGATTGTGACTTTTGAGACAACATTTAGAATGACAAAACAAAGGTTCATATCAATTTGCAGCTTATTATCTTTCATTCCGAGGTTGACCCCTTTTTTTACCTAATATGACTGGGCTACAGCAGTTTTGGAGTCCCTGTACGCATCACGACCGACCTCGGTTGAACGTTCGAGAGCCAGGTATTTAAGGAGCTAATAGTGGAACGGTAGCATCGCATGGTCAAAACTGCGATCCGCTGCCACGACTCACTCCAATGGACCAAAGCACTACCGAGTGTATTGCTAGGACTGCGATTGACGCTGAAGGAGGGCATCGAATCGACGCCAGCCAATATGGTCTAGAGCACGACGCTTCGACTACCTGGGGAATTTTTTAACACCTCTCAGGCTGGTGTGAATGACTTCAACTTAACAGAAGACTTAACAGAGAGGACATCTTCATGAACAAGGTTAAGACCCCACTCACACCACCTTATGACGGCCCGTACCCGGTATTAATACGGAAGGATAAATACTATGAGGTTGACGTGAGTGGACGACCAACTGCCAAATCCATCGACAGCCTGAAACCCGCATTTTATGCACCTGACGAGCAGCCCACCGCTTCGTATGTACCGACAACACGCTTAGGGCGAAAGATCCGCATGCCAGTACGATTCGCAACTTAGTCTCATCATATCGTGGCTCCACCACTGCAGGGGGGCGGACCAGCCACCCACCACGCAAACGACATTGTTGCCGACATATCGCGCAATGATCGCATCAACAGCCAGCATACATGCCTGTGCGCCATGAATATAGTGGAGCAACATAGCCAGCACACATGCAATCTCGAATAGCAACTCAGATACCAGCAACACATGTCCATGAAACGTGTACCCGTGGATTTCAGTAATATACGTGATACGATAAGAAGAATGCATTTGCTGGTGCTGACGTCGCAGATAACGCAAAGCAGGTGCATGACCACTGCCGGCAAAGCAGCAGATATGCGTCAGCATTTTTGATGCATATTAGCGGCCGGCGCATTGGTTTGCTCTCTCTAGAATCGTCATTACGACTTGCCGACAGACTTATCCTTGTTTTTGAAGACTTTATTAAATAAATTTATCAATAGGATAAAGCCGACTCTTTCATTCATCCTACGTATCCTATAAATTTAATTCTGCACAAATGACGCTTGCTTTCTCTAAAAACCCCGGAACTTGCTAGCCTGGGTAATATCTCCGATTAAGCTATAAAGGAGAAGCAAGCATGAGATGTCGGCTCCCTCTCACCTCTCATTTTTTTCTCCACAGCCAAGATAGTATTGAAGTTCTTGACGTATAAAAAACTCCTATTCTAAGCCTTGCCTTTGCGCTTTTGCATCGTCTATTATACGAGTATTATGATTTACTTACAGGTATGTGGCTGAGTAAAGATTTCAATAATTAAACTAATCAACCAAATTTAGATATTTATGGTTTATGCTTAAAACCCTATGTTTGGAATTTCGGCATAAAAAAGAAATCAATAAAAGCTAATAATCTAGAACCTTGTAGCAATTAAGGACTCTAAACAAACAAAGCAATTACATTCTCTTCCAAAAAAGTACCAAGACACGATAAGTAATCTCCATCTTTCGCTGCAGAAAACACTTTTCTCGCGGTCAAAATCGACATTTGTTTTAGCTCAGATTCTTTCGCGTGGCTACAAATCTACCTTTTCATAATAGCTTATGGATAAATTATGCAAATTGTTTTTATATGGAGAAACACCGCTGCTGAAAAAGTCTAACAATCGGACATAATTTACGGTCCAAGGTGTTGTAATGCGTGTTCTGTGATAATTAAACCTTCTCCTGACTACTGTATCTTCCATTCTATGGCAGTATCCACTTTATAAAAGGCCGCGTGTATAATACAATTAAATTTAATTTACCCACAAAAATGTTTGTTAGATTATAAATATTTATGAATTTTGGACGAGTTCATTGGGAGGGAAGAGTAAAGCTGGCGCACGACCTCGACATTCCATGACAGGGGGTTGCTGATTATATCATTTCCATTATTGGGATGAAATGAACCTAAGATGTTATGATGTAATTTAGATGGATATCAAGAACTATAAGTGTACATTAGAAATGAAAGCAGAAAAGGATTTTTGTTGAATTTATTGTGGTTGTGTAGAGAATATTCCTGTTGTCCTTATTTTTATAGAAGTACTCTCATTCTTAAGTTATGGAACACTTCCAACTTTTCTATCGCTAAATTATACACTTCATTAAATCATTTAATTAAAATTTAGATGAAAATTCCGTTGGATATTACTTCAACCTGAAAATTTCAAAATGATCCTTAAGACCATCTACATTCATCCTACGCAATACAATCTCATCATCTGTAACGAAGTCAATCAGTGAATATTATAGGCCTGTAAAATTCTCATCGAATGCAATTTTATAGTCGATTTTACGATTCATCGCGCGCTCCGCCATCAATTTCTAACCAGGCAGCTGGCAGGCATACAGGAAATCTAAGTTTCATCTGGCTTCCATCGTTTTCAGCTAAACTGAGGGAAAAACGTCAGCCAAGGATGACGAATTTTGGCCTATATCGCGGCATTCAAAAGGTTCACTTCGTGCTTCTCTTTTTGAATTTTATGACAAAAATCATAAAAATGTGAAATTTACCACCTAAGGGCGTATCTGATTTGTAAAATGATTCGCAGAAGTTGTAAAAAATTTCTAAAAGATGCTGAAACATGATGAATTCTACACTTATCGGGAATGAGGCGAAGCAATCATACGAGAAGAAAATCGAGAGGGAGGTTTTATAGGGAAAATTTCATCGATTTTGTTTTGGATGGATTCTTAAATCCACATTTCTTTAAGATTCATATGCTGAACAAAAAACTGAACTGTAGTAACTACGATTAAAGTTATAAAAAGCTCTGGTTAGTTTGAATTGAAATTAGGAATTAAACTCTTAAGATTCTATATATTTCATAGCGTTAAAGCATTCGTGTCTCATCGTATATAATTTGATAAGAACAAATCACCTCAAGTAGCTCAAGCAATAAATAAATCCCAAACTTCAATTAAATTATACTTCAGCCAATAAAAAATAAAACTTTCACGCTTTCCAACATTTTGGATATTTACGATTGGAACAGGTGATGCCAGAAATATTATGTTTGTACGAGGCAGTTTTCACCATAGTTTTGTATGGAGTTCAGTTTTTATGACTTCTATTTTATGAGTTGCGAAAACTTGGGAGTCACACTTAATGGTTATGATCGAAACTATTTTGGTTAACTTTGAACGTTTTCATTGCTATGCTTGTGGGCCCATTGTGTAAATTCATATCTTTGTTTGGTACTCTCTCAATTAACCTTTTGAACGTGTCCACAAGATACTTTCTAAGATGTTATGGACTGTGTCCAAAAAATAAGCTAACATTTGAATTTAAACTGCGCACGTCGAAGGATTTGGAGAATTATTTTTTTAGGTTGGTAGTACTGTCAGTGACATTTATGTCAAATTTACATGTCAAAATATTCATAAGTGTATGAGATATGCGTCGTTTTGTGAGCTGCTAAAAGTGAGATTTGCGTTTTTCGCGATGTCGAAATTTGTTGAATTTGCATTCAACTTTATTTGGGGAATCAATTTTCTGCTGCGGATAAATTGAAGATGGTGCAGAAAGCTTTTAGTGATGAGGTTATGTCTAAAAAAATGTTCACAAGTGGTATAGTGAGTTCCAAGCCAGCCGCGAACGTGTCAAAGACGAAGAGCCTCCTGGGCGACCATCAACCTCTTCTCTTTTTCGATTATCGTGGTGTTGTGCATTACGAATTCCTTCCGCCGGGCCAAACAGTCAACAAGGAATATTATTTGAACGTTATGCATCGTTTGCGTAACGCTATCCACGTAAAAAGGCCGGAATTGTGGAAAGACAATTCTTGGATTTTACACCACGATAATGCACCATCCCATACTGCACTCGTAGTTCGTGATAATTTCGCCAAAAACTCAACCCATATTGTTCCGCAACCACCGTACTCACCTGATCTGACGCCGTGCGGCTTGTGGCTATTCAGCAAGCTCAAAAAACCGCTGATACGATAGAGGAGGTTCAAGCCGCAGGGAAGACGGAAATGAAGGCCATCCCGGAAACTACTAATTCTCCAAATCCTTCGACGCGCGCAGTTTAAATTCAAATGTCACCTTATTTTTTGGTCACAGTATCCCGCTACATTGTCAACTAACTAGCAGTAATTGGCCCGTAAGCCAAAGGTCTCTGGTTCAAGTTTGGTTAGCATCAATGAGATTTAGTTCGAGTAGTTCTCCAGACGGACTATAAGCCTGTTCAGTTATGATACGTGCTGGTTTGAAATCAGAACGTATCGCAGCTGGGTGGACGGTAATACGGCCAAAGCGTGATAATGATCATATCACCTTGTGGAGTGCCGATACATTAAAATCATGACAATGAGATACTCTAACTATCTATAAGCGAAGGCCCAAAAGGGGCTGTAGGGCTACGAAGAAGAAGAAGAATCAAGTTTCAGTTAATTCAATGAAAATGCGACGGGTACATTTTAGTGAATTGCATAAATAAGCTTCTCACTCGGCAAATAGATTTCAGATGGTGAGAACGGCGAACAGAATAGACACGAACTACAAAAAAAATGTATGAAAAGAACAGTACAGTGCATAAAATAGTCACATATGTTGATGATTAGAGCCAGTGTTGCATGTAGAATGTACCACGTGGACTACTTTTGTGCGAGAAGAACATCAAAACACTTCTACTATACACCTTACTTTATTGGAGGGGAGATATTTGAAATAACTAGTTCAGTCTTTGATAGATTTTCTAAGATACTATTATTTACATACTTTGAAGTCACATATTTGCTTTACGATATCAATACATTTCAAAATCTTAATTTTTTTTCGGCTTTATTTGATTTTAGCTGACCAGTTGGACTACTACATACCTGGTGTGGACACTAAGCGGAAATCTTGGGCTAAGAAGGGTGTACATGTAAAACTTAACGTGCAAATTAAACCTAGTATTAGAATTATGTATATTTTAAATTTATATAATATCCAGGATAGCGGAAATAAAATACACACATGTAACTTTATGGAATTTTCCAGCTCAAGCGCACTCTTTAGAGTGAATGCAGGTCCTAAACCCTCGAGGAATCTTCGCATGCCACCAAGTTCACACATCAGCGGCACAAACAACTTCCTCTGAGAAAAAGGAAAATTAGCTTGAGCTGCTTTTATATGTGCTCATAAGTCAATACACCTGAGAGAACCTAGGCAAACTTTCTACAGGTTTCTTCTTTTGCTTAGTCTACAGCTTTCATCGACATCATCTACAGCTTTCATTGACATCGTCTACAGGTTTCATCGACATCGTCTACAGGTTTCATCGGCATTGTCTACGGGTCAACATAGATCAACGTCATCATCTACATTCAACAGTGCTTTTATCACCGGCATTATTTGTCGTCATCCATTAGGAGCTGCCAGCTGTATCTATCTGTTTTTTTGTCTTCAATAAAAAGAGTAAGGCTGACACTGTGTTTAAATGAAAAGAGGGAAGAACCAGCATGGTACTTGGGCGAGATGACGATGATGCTACGCGTAATGCCTCGCTGTTCAACCCAGAGCTCTTGCTCTCCCAGAAGCAGCAGGCACCATTCCCGGCATACAGCCAGCCAGCATCGGCAAGTCAAGCCCGACTATTCAACTAGCAGCTGCCACCACCTCAACAGGTCAACGGTGTCAGCTACTGCAAGCTGCCATCATTCTGGCGCGCTAGCCCGGAACTGTGGTTCTCCCAGGTTGAGTTCCAATTCCAAGTATATCAGGTCCCAAGAGCCTCAACCAGGTACCATATCACAGTCTCATCATTAGACCACGACACAATCGCTGAGGTGGCCGACATCACCCACGTGCTACCGGAGATTGATAAATACAGAAGCCCCAAGGCGGCCCGCTTGACGAATTCCCCCGACACCCAGCTACACAAGCTCCTCACAGATTTGGAGCTCGAGAAAGACGATCATGACAGCTGCTGCGTCACATGCGCTCCCTTGCTGGTGACAATGTACTGCGGGTCCAATAGCTCGACCAGCTGCCACGGCAGATGCGGCACATGCTGCTGTTGATCAGGAACCAGACGCTGGAGGCGCTAGCCGCGGTCACAGACGAGGTACACGGCATGGACCCGGCAATAATGGCCACGTCCATAGAGGAAACCACGCACTTCACGACACCCTTATCTAGTTCCTCCTCGACACGATGTTCCCTGGACCAGATCCCAGTCGAGCTAGCCGCCCTGCGCTTAGCAATCACACATTTGACAGCGACCATTCGCCAGTGTCAACATGCAGCGCGGGTGCTCGTCATCATGAAAAAGCCACCAAGAAAGGGCACATCGCGCCACTCCAGGTCCCGAACCACAAACAGGGTATTGCTGTTATCAGAGCAAATACGGAGCCCTAGCAACCCGATGCGAACAGCCCTGCATCCTTTTAGCTCAAGGCACTACTAACTAAGATTTCTGGCGCTGTACTCAGCGGCCACCGCTGGCAACAACCTGAAAAAGCACCTGTATGTCTCAGACTGCACCACAAAAGCTCATTTTGTGGTGGCTTCCAGCCCTGCCTTCTCTATCGTCCCGAGGCATCTCATTGCCAGGCTTCTTAAGAAGCAGAGCCTCGTGTCATGGGCAGCTAATGATACGCCTATAGTCACCTTCGGCAGCCAGCAGCTCACGCTAGACTTTGAGTTACGCTGCCCATTCCACTGGCCTTTTGCTATTGGAGGCGTCCAGAAAGCCATCCTGGGAGCTGACGCACGCAACTATCAAGGCCTGCTTATCGACCTATGAAGTCGATGCCTCTTGGATGGCTACACTAGCCTTGTTATATTTTTTATTGAGCTGGCTCTTTTATTAGAGCCATAAAACCTTATTGTTTCGCTCACACACTCACACTTACATTTATCTTCATCCTGCTTTCCATTGTACTTCAGTTAAAGATACTGCATTTTTTGTGGTATTATACTTTTTTTTATTAAAAAAATTTTTTTTTTGAATCTTTATCTACAGTTTATACATGTTAACTTAATGACTATTGGCCATCTGCTGTCGTTCCGTTTTATTGTGCAGGTCGCCTCGTTGGTCGCCTTGCCCTTCCCAGTCTGTATCTGCATTCGCTTGCGGCACCGGTACTCCTGCCGCAGTTCACTGACCATGCGCCGGAACTTGTCCCGCTTTACTGTCATTGTTGCGACCTAGGTGAGTCACTTTGCTTCGCAGGTGCGTTGTCGTAACTGCACCTGCCAACCTCCACGCAATGCCGTTGATTTGCCCTTTACCACCTTAGTATTGAGCGGCTTCTTCTGCCGGAACCGTTATTCAGCGATGCAGATTAGTTTAAGGCTGGCTTGGGGATCCGCCGCAATGGCCTCTGCCAAACTTGGTCCTGGAGGCATCTAGGGCTCTAGGCGAATAGCCAGCCAGAGCACTTAGATATAGGGAGATGGGTCTAGGCATTTAGCCAACCAGACCAGAACCAGGCGCAAGGCAAACTGGTTTTTGACCAATCTGTTAGGCAAAACCAACCAACAGAAAGGTTTTAAGGAAAGTTGTCTAGGCGCAAGGCCAACTAGACAGGACCAGGCGCAAGGCCAACTGGTTTTCCTAGTTAGAGTAGGTGAAGCCAACCACTCGAAGCAACTACTGATAGTCGCTTGAATTTTCCCAGCCTGCTTCGCTGTTTATATATGTTATTTTTGCTTGCTCTAAAAAATTGTCTTTCCCTAAATCGTGGGAAAGAATTAATTTGTACCTCACTGCCGTTGCTGTTGTCTTGGATATCATTACGATCAAAGTTTCTAAATAAGGTTATTGTATTGGAACAGTGGTATGAGGTTGTTGCCTCTACTGCTACATTTTCTATGAAAACTAGCTTGTTGTATTAACTGTTTTATTTTCTATGAAATCTAGGTTGTTGTATCAGCTGTTCTGTTTTCTATGAAATTGAGGTTGTTGTATCAACTAATTTGTTTTCTATGAAATCTAGTTTTTTATTTCCACTGTTCTGTTTTCTATGAAATTTAGGTTGTTGTATCCAATGTTCTGTTTTCTATGGAATCTATAGTGTTGTTTCCACTGTTCTATTTTCTGTTAAATTAGAAAGGTTCTGTTGTAGTGGATCAATAATGTTCTCTAATCATTAGAGGAGTTCCTATCGTAAAAATCCCTCTACACCAGTGCATGGCATCAGTGCCGTGGCAATGCCATCGACCTTGAAAGGCATTACCGGAGGAATATACAAGCGGATCATTGCAAAACACGCAAACACACCTCCAGGACCCGATGAGTTGGCTTCGATTTCTCACCTTTTCGTTCACCACCAGATAGTCATGTATGGTCCACCCGCCTTCACAAGATCACGTTGCTTCACGGAAGAACGCCTCTCTCCAGCAAAAACAGAGTTCAACTTCCTGATGGAATGAGACATAATTCAACCTTCGTCAAGCCAATGGCCGTTGGTGAGCTGCTGAAGACTACCGCCAACTAAATGCCCACACACGCCTAGACCGCTGCCCATTGCCCATTAGCAAGGATCTGATTTAGGAGTCCAGCGGTTCAGTATACTCGGGCATTGGCCTCCAGCGGGCCTTTTATCAAATCTCGGTAGCACCAAAAAACATCTGCAAAACGGCAGTCACCAGACCCTTCAGCCTGTTTGGATTTCTAGGGATGCCTCTCAGCCTATACAACCATATCATCTACACGCAAATGGCATGGTGGAACGGATGCATCGAGCGGTCAAGAGTGCTGTAAAGTGCGTTCCCGAAACCCCTTGGCTGCAAGCATTTCCTGCGATCCTGATGCGTTTGCACATAATCTTCAAGGAAGACATGCAAGTCTCCCCAGCAGATATGGTTTTCAGCACGTCCCTATGAATCCCAGTCAAAGTTGTCGCACCTCCAAGGACACCAACTAGTTACAAATAGCATTTTGTTGCAGACTTACGCCACCTTTTCAAAGCGATTCCTCCGGTCTCACCAGCCAGATACACTGAACACCATCCGCTTGTCTTCAAGGACTCACCAGCTGCGAATATGTGTCCCACCGCATCGAAACATTCAAGAAGCCGCTCAACTAGCCATACTCCGGACCCCACAGGGTCATTAAAAGGGTCAGCGACCATCGACGTATAAAGAGACCCTCTCCACCGGCCGTCTGAGGTCAGCCTACTTTGAGCATCCTCATGCCCAGCCATCAACACCACCATTAGTACCACTTTAGTCGCCCTCACCACCATCACAGTAGCCATTGCTGCCAACTCACGCGATTCAAGCAACCACTAGCATGCTGAAACAACAAAAGTCAACTACCACCAAGAGGAATGTCACCCTTTCACTCCCTTTATTGAAAGCGAAAGTCATTTGGAAGGGAGTGACTGTGTCGAAGAAATGAAGGAAACATTTTATAATGACCTGGAAAGACTAGTTAACTTATTGCCATCAAACGATACGAAAAAAATTCTGGTTGATCTCAATCTGAAGGTCGACAATGAGTTATCTCGCCAGGGGAACGACTGGATAATATAGCCCCCAGGATGATACTAATGACAACAGCAAGCACCCGATTGATTTTGTATGTAGCAAAAACTAGTCACATGTTCAACTTGCTTCCCACATCGACGCATGCACAAGATGACCCAGGTATCACCTGATGGCAATAAATTGATCATGTTCTGATACAACAACGACATCCGTACATACCTTGGAGCCTTCAACGGTACGTCCAGCGACCAGAGCCGCAACATCACATGCATAGTCGATCAAGCGCGGCTCATCTGCCATTTTCAGTCTCAGTAGCCCATCGTAAAACATTTTCCACAGGTCCGGACCAAGGGTAGCCCATTGTAAGACATTTTCCACAGGTCCGGACCAAGAGTAGATCCCTGGGCGATACCCGATGTAACTTCCATCCTACGTTGGTCCTGCGTTGTGTCGTAGAGTAGGCTTCCGTCCTTTAGGCAGTCCCTCAAAAGCCAGATTAGATATTCCGGAACCTGAAAAGGGTTTCCAGCGTATCCAGAATATCCACCCATTTAGCGAAGTTGAAGGCGTTCCTGACGTCGAGTGTCACCAACAGGACGATCCGTTGCTTGGTGCGGCTGTATGCCTCTGCCTTTTGGACCACGCTCATCTACTCTGCAATCCCATCAAAGTCCTGCTCTAAAGCCATATGTCCCCAGCTGCACGAATCGCGTCAGTGAGTCTTCCCTTGATGAGTTTCTCCAGCACTTTTACAGCCGTATCTAGCATGCATAACGGAAGGTGTGCAGATGGCAATCTGGAATTTTCCTACCCCTTGCTGATCAGCAAGGAAAAAACCCGTTCCATAGGCAAGCGTTGAACGTGCTGAGCAGCTAGTTAGGACAATGGTGATATACAAGCTACAACATCTCAGCTGGAACACCATCTGGACCAGGAGCCTTCGCCGCTTTCAGTGAAAGGGCTGCCTCTTCCAGTTCCGGCTGTGTAAAGAGTAGATACTCGACTGCTTTTTCACCATGGACAGCGTCAACATGGACGGGATGGGCGGGGAAGAGTGCCTGCACTATCTTATTCATCTTTTTCGCATCATGTATACAAGGTTTCCGTAGGGCACCAAGCTTCCGCATAACTAGCTTGTAGCCAAGGCCTCACGGATCATTGTTCATATTGTCCACTAGATCTTACCAGCAGCGAGCCTTGTTATTGTTAATCTATTCTCGAAGACATTTCTTGGCTAACTTATACGCTGGCACCCGGTTGTTTGCCTCGGCATGGTTTCGTGCTCGTTTAGCCTCACGCCGAAGCCTGTGACAATCCCTTCGGTTTTCAGCGATTTCAGTTGACCACCAGTATACTGGGGGCTTGCTGAGCCGGGGCTTTTGACGGGGCATAGAAGCATTGCAAGCAGTCGTAATGATGCTTATAGTTGAACTTACCACAACTTGAGCTGCCAGTTCTCCCATCCCCTGCAAATCTTCCCGCAGCGGGGCACGTACTGTGAGCACCTCGATGAACTTCTCAACGTCCATCGTTTCGATGTTCCATCCAGTTGTAGAAAGCCAAGAGCATGGATGTTGGGTAAAAACATCACTGATTTCAAGCAGACTGCACTGATGATCACTGGCTGAGCAGTCCTCTAATACTCTCCAATGGTGTATTTCGTACTAGGAACTACGAGGGAAATGTCACGTCAAGTGTAGTTCTTTTACAGCCAAAACAGCGTAAAATGGGCGTATTTTCGGGGTTGGTACAACGAGCGCGGTCCTGTCCACCATTTCTAGGATTGGTTGTTTGAGCCATGCCCCATTCGAATGCTTTAGCATTGAAGGCTCATCCAATGAGCACGTTCCCGTCTGCGTTCGAGACAGCATCCTCCAGAGCATTAAGCTTGGCTTGGAAAAATAATTATCGATTCGTCCGGCGTTAAATACACACTAAAGAAAGTGGTCCCTGAATACCAAGCCCCAAACAAAACCATCTCCCCGTCCAGAGCTCTCCGCCTGGAAATAACTATTTCGATCCCAGATGTTGGCAGTACCAGTTTAATCAAGATACCATGATGCCGAACTTTCAGCATAGTGTTGCTCACTCAGCAGAGTAAAGTTGGCTTTCATGTCCCTCGCTAACTACTAAAGCAGATTTACGGCAGTTGAACTGCGGTTAAATGTTTCGGTGTAGGATGCGGGTCATCGAAGTTCTGATTTTGCCTTAGCCAGGGCTTCTTGAAAAAGCCGGCATTTTCCTGAACTCAAGACGCGTCAAAAATCCGGTCTTAAATCAGCATCCTTGCAAAGAATACAGTGTGCTACCTTTGTACACTTTTTTTTAATGTCCCATTTCAACGCATTTGTAACACAAAGAACTCCTCTCGGGTCCTTTGCATGCTTGTGCATTGTGACCATAGCCAAGATATTTGAAACATTGAAGAGGAGCTATTCTTTGCCGTATCCTACAGACAACCCACCCTATTATAACTTTGCCCTTATTGAAAAATTGTTCGGTGTCTTTTTTGGTCAATTCAATGAAGGCGATGCATTGTCCCCTATTGTTTTCTGGTGTCAGCCTCGCTTTGTTCCTGGCTACGCTAAGGAACTCCCTTTTGATGGCCTCTTCTACCTCGGTCAGATCCGTGACGTAGTCAATATCTCTTATTTCAATAATTGCCGTCAGCTTGTGCGAGGCTTTAGTTGCGCTTTTACCGAGGACTTTCTTCACTACGTCTCAGAATGCTTCCCTATTGTCAGCCTCTGCTCCGAACTCGACAAGTATGTAACCTGACCGATTTGATCGTACTGATTGAATGGCAGTGTTGGTGTCTTCGGCCCTTACGTTTAGCTTGATATACCACAGCACTTCCTCGTAGGATCGACCATCGTGGGGTTTTACGAGCAGTGCCTGCTGCCGGGATCTTCATTGGAGCTTCTTTCTCTCTTATTTGTTGGACCTCTGGGCGAACTTTATTGTGTGGCACTTTTTGAAGGAGGTTTTTTGTGACTTTCTTCCCTCCTTTTGTCAGCACTATCTGGAACCCCAGATCTGGTGTTCCATGCCCCTCAAGTGCCTCTTTTTCCTTGTTTTATCCTAATCTCTTTTGATTGGTCTAGACGCACTTCTTTTATTGATGTTTTATGGCGGAACGATCTCCACGTACATTTAAGATTTAGCCCCCAGCGCTTTTTCAGCCTTCTGCTCTTCTTCGGCCTTCTATACCTCTTGCGCCTTTAACCAGCTCCTTGAATAATGCCCTATGTGGTTTCTTTTTTGGGGGGTTTTTTAATCGATTTTTAGGGTTTTGGGTTGCTCCAGTTTTATTGGGTCTCCCCTCAGAGCGGCTTTCTCTGTTTGTGGGTGTAGTCACCTTTTTTGTCCCATTGAGGACAAGTGCTCAGAGCCAGACTAGCGCCAATCTGGGGTCCGTCTCAACTGAACCTATACCACCAACCCAATGGCGAGAAACTTCGAACGTACTCCAAGGCCTACCAAGGTTTTGCCTGGACGAAGACGGTATGATCGTTGAATTGGAGTGGATTGCACACAAGTGTTACCTCGGCTCGACCGTGCATAGCAACTAGGTCCAATATTTGTCAGCCCAAAGTTCGTTGTCCAAAGCATCGTCCAGATCCAATCAGGGTCGTTACCCAAAGAATGCTTGCCTCCAAGAGTGCTCTTGTCGATCGGCATTCTCCCTGCGGGAATTTACTCGGGTCGTAAGGGCGGAACTTCCCAAAGAATGCTAACCTCCAAAAATATTCCTGTTGGTCAAGATTTTCCCTGCGTAATTTCTTGGAAAGACTGGAAGCCGGTTCAGGTATGGTACGTACTGGTTTAAAATCAAAACGCGTGGCAGCTGGGCTTACAGATACACCGCAAAACCGTGCTATTAACCGTATCACCTTCTTGAGTGCCGATACATACAATCAAGATAATGAGATACAAGATAATGAGATACTCAAACTACCTCTAAGCGAAGATCTTAAGATAATGAGATAATGAGATACTCAAACTACCTCTAAGCGAAGATCTTAAAGGGGCTGCAACGGCAAAACAAACAAAAAAAAAACAATTTAAGTTGTTGTAAGTTTTTGGTGATTGGCTACTTATTTATTGCCACCAGTAAGTTCAATATTTTTCACTAGCATGCTATTTCACCTATTCGGTATCTGTCCGGATTGATTCGAAAAAATTGTGATTGCAGAATCAATGTAATGGAATCATTTGAAAGAATTTATGGAATCCGTGCAGAATTTTGGTCAATGTTCGGCTGAACCGATTTTGAAGTGCTTACATAGAACTTTACATCAAAATAGAATAATTGCCAAGATTATAATATTACACTTACTTCGAAATTGAATATTAATTATTACGGTTGTATTTACAAAATTAATGAACTAGTAATACATCTGCATTTCAAAACTTTCATCAATACTAAAACCTACAAAGTATCCGAAAAAAATTCTAGGATCAAGTCTTATTCCAATTTCTGCTGCAACCCAAAAAAAGGAATTCCGTATGCTAGCCCAGCAACTCAATAGAGATCCTGGTAAATTGAAACTCAACACGAGCACATGCTTAATTACTTCACCTCAAGATTCAAAATTCAAGGCACACCTGGGCATTACCTGTGCGGAATATCCCAGAGGAGCCGGTAACCACCGCTGCAAACGTTCATCGTCACCTACATCATCGTCGGTTACTTGGTTTTGGTATGCAAAATTGTAACATCCATTTGGTCCTTTCGCAAGCCCAACCCGCGCACGTACAGCCTGAATAGGAGAACTAAGAAGCAAAGGCGACGATGAGACAACGAAATCTGCTGAAGAGAAGAATCCTCTCGTGGTTATCGCACAGGACGCCTTTAATGCATACCAATGCGAAACGATATTTCGAATAAAATGTAACTTCCTGTTCCAGATTTCCACCTTTTGGGTTTTCGCTTCTTTTCACATCCACCAGCAACACATGTGCTGTTACGAAGAGGATACCGCTAGAAGGATACTTTTTTATATTTCTGCTTTTTCCTTTAATGAAGAAAGCGACTTTTCGTCGAATAAAGTCAACGAGTTGCATTTGTCCTATTTGGCAGTGGTAAGGATGATGTGCCGCAAACGATTGCAGGTCAACGCGAAAGTAACGTATTCGTATGTGTGATAAGGATAAATTTTCATTTCCTACGTTTGCTCCAGTTTTCAATGTGCAACCCTTCACTCTATTTGCGGCGGCACATGCAATCCCGAATACATAATCCGGTTGGCTCCACTTGAAATCTTCTAACTGCCTGCGTTTCCAATTAAGAGTGCACTTCATTTGTTTCTAGTAGAATGTGAGTTGTTACGAAACCAGGAAACGGGACAAATGAGATTTTGAATGAGATGATTTAACTTGAAATTCAGTACGATTTAATTTTTTGGGATAAGCACGGATTTATGAGGAATCCAAACATCCTAAATAATTTAGAATAAGGCCAAAGGAAATACGTGGTGAAAGGAACAATATCAAGGGAAGGACACAAAGCCTTTAATTGCTAGGAAATTTTCTTTTCCATATGAAAAACGTGTAATTGTCAAAAAAAAAACAACACAAGCTTATAAGAAAGCACTATATAAATTTTTTCAACACACTAACCCTAGCTCAAAGAAACACAAACCCAACCTGTAATATCTTCTGTAAACAAAACACGTATTTGGCTAAATTACCGACGAATTGGTATTAACAGATAATTACATGGACCATTTGATGACCAATCTGCATAAATCAAACTGGAAACAAACATTGCACCCACTCTCATGTCAGCAGATACCGAATTCAAATACTGAACGATGAGTCTCCCCATGCTCCTTAACAGAGAGAATATTTCCAGGCTACAAAAATGAAGAAAAAGTCAAAATGGATATTAATACGGTTGGCTAGGAAATAATGATGAGTGGATATCTAATGTTCTTATGAAGAACTTTTTTCTTCGTATTTCACTTACTAGGAATTGCTACTTAAGTAAATATAAGGACGAAATATTTTTTAGTTAGCAAACACTGTGGTTGGTGAAAGCGAAGAAATGGCAAAGTCGACAAAGCAGGACAAATTTAATTTTCCCAACCTGCAGAGACATCAAAAGGCTCATCATGCTTAGTATTCTTTTTCTGAGGAAACAAGATGAAGTGACTTAAGAAAGTTCTCC
Organism: Odontomyia ornata; assembly: GCA_963969285.1. NCBI lineage: Eukaryota > Metazoa > Arthropoda > Insecta > Diptera > Stratiomyidae > Odontomyia > Odontomyia ornata. The sequence continues at coordinate 52,594,425 of OZ017740.1, read as the reverse complement.
GGAAAAGTAAATGTACCATCGCAAAAAAGTGAATGGCAATGTGAAACAGGGTTGCCTATATATATAAACCAGGACCATTTGTAGAACGTAAAGTGCAAGAAGCATTTGATTTAACAATTAGAGAAAAAATGTTTTTATGGTTTGTCGACCCCGGTCATTACAAATATGCCAGTTCCCTAAGCGAAATTTGGACCGAAGGTACGGTATCCGATTTGGCGATCAAAGCTATGTTGGTCTCTATGAATAGGTGCCACAGGAAGTCTAGTATTCCCCTTCACGCGTAGTAGAATTTGTTTAGAGTTACTAAAACATGTTCTTAATATTGGTGCATTCAGGGACGTAAGGAATAAAGTTATTTTGAGTAGGGGCAAAATTATTTAGATTTAAAATTAGCGTGAGGAATACTAAGGAGAAATTAATCTGAAATCAAATTTATTTGTTATATAGTATACAGGGTGCGTACAGTATTTGAGGACATGCATAAATGTGACTATAACTTCGCGAATTTATTTAAATTTTTTTTCCTTTTCAATAAGAAATGGCGGACTACAACATCACTCAAGAGTTGAAGAGATATGCTGTCATCGTCGCTACGAGGGTCATTTGACATGTACTTAGCCTACAGAAGCAAAACGAAAATTTTGGAAAGGTGGCAATTTATTTCCCACATGATCTCCTTAAAGCTCGATACACTTGGCCCAACGATGCTCAAACTTTTTCAACCCGTCCAAAAATATATTTTCTCGAAGGCTGCAAAATAAGCCTCCGTGGCGGCGATGACCTGCTCATTCGACCCAAATCTACTCCCGGCGAGTGATTTTTTCAGGTTTGGAAACAAAAAGTAGTCACAGAGGGCCAAACCTGGAGAGTACGGTGGATGGGGCAGCAATTCGTAGCGTGATTCGACCAATTTGGCCATGGTGACGGCGGAGGTGTGAGCCGGCGCGTTGTCGTGATGAAACAGCACTTTTTTCTTCGCCAAGCAGTGCCACTTTTTCTTCAATTCGACGTCGAATCGGCCCAATAAGTCTGCATAGTAGCGCCCCGTGATTTTTTTACCCTTCTCGAAGTAATCGATGTGGATCACACCTTGTGAGTCCCAGAAAATGGTGGCCATCACCTTTCCGGCCGATCGAACAGTCTTCACCTTCTTCGGAGCACGTTCGCCGGAAGAAAGCCCACTGTTTCAACTGCTCCTTGGTCTCTGGTGTGTACCAGTGAGTCCATGTTTCGTCGGCGGTCACGAATCTACGCAAGAACCCCGCCGGATTGCGCTGAAACAGAGCCAAACATGTCGCCGATGTGGTCTTACGGTTACGTTTGTTTTCCGGTGTGAGCAAACGCGGCACCCATCGCACCGACAGCTTTCTCATGCCCAATTCTTCGTGTAGAATATGATGCACCGTTCCCTCTACGATGCCCACAGTCTCAGCTATCTCGCAAACCTTCAATCGACGCTCTGTCAATACGAGATCTTGAATTTTTTTAACATTTTCCTCCGTAGCAGCCGGTTTCGGGGCACATGGGCGTGGCTCATCAAAACTCGTTGAACCAATTCTTGACGATCGCCATCGAAGGAAAAGAGTCACTGTACACAGCATCCAAGCGATCTTTGATTTCGCTGCGCATTTTCCCTTCCAAAAAAGAATCTAATCACTGAACGATATTGTTCTTTTTCCATTTTTGTACAACTGACCGACACGCTTGCTTCCAGGCTATCAAAACAAAACTAATGAGGGAAATTGACTGAAACTTTGACAGTAGGCTATTAATGTACTGCACAATGGTAAAACTCTTTTGCAATAGCAGTGCCATCGGGTGGTGAGGCTGAGTACTTGTTGAATGATCCTCGTATATGTGCAAACCATACAGATTTAAAGATCTCTAATTTTCTAAATTACGCCCGTTCATTCGTGCATACGGTTCGCCGTGAATTGGAACCATCAGGAGGCGGTACAGAATTGGTTGTAAAACGCAAAAAGCACAAACAACGTTCTGACACTGTCCGATCTGCAGAATTTTTAGAGCAAGTGCAACCGACCATAGCCGAGGACCCTTCAAAATCAATGAGGGTCCTTGCGAGTGAGCTTATTGTTTCTGAGCACCTTATTCGTAGAGTTGTCCGCGAAGACCTTCGGTATAAGCCTTACGTGATGCGCAGAGGATAGTTCATGTCGGAACGAACACGGGAACAGAGAGTTCTTCGATCAAAACTTCTTTTAAACAAAATCAAACACCCTGAGGCGCCTGAGGTTTTTTTCCGACGAAAAAATTTTTGGTCAAGATCAAAAGACCAATCGCAGAAATAACAGGTGGCTATGTTCAAATCGTGCGGAGGTTCCTGTTGTTATGCACAAAAAATTTCCAGCCACTGCTATGGTTTTAGGTGTTGTCTGCAACGAAGGACATGTTATGCCAAAGCACTTTTTTACTCAAGGACTTCGAGTGAACTCTGCTGCATTCATCGAGGTTCTGGAGACGATAGTGAAACCCTGGATAGACAGCGTCAGCGGAGGGAGACCATACATTTTTCGACAAGACTCTGCTCCTTCACATAAAGCGATGGCGACATAAGATTGGATGGCCGAACATTTGAATGACCACATAACACCGAACCTATGGGCACCTAGCTCCCCAGACCTTAATCCTTTGGATTACTTCGTCCTCACAATACCACTTCTTTGCTGAAGACTGGTATTAATGCCGTTATGGTCAATATGAACAAGTAGTACTCGATTCATGTAATCGTTTCCGGACTCAGATTGAAGAGGTTATTGCTACTAATGGTGATTGAATAACTTTGCAGCCATATATTTATTTAACGGTGTATGAAAAATTCCTGAAATTTCATTAAATTTTGTTAAAAACACAAGCTTATTAATTATACTCTCAATTTGTCCTCAAATACCATACGCACCCTGTATAAACAATATATATATATATATATATATATATATATATATATATATATATATATATATATATATATATATATATATATATATATATATATATATATATATATATATATATATATATATATATATATATTGTTGCATGTCCAAACTATTCTGCGGGCTACTGTCACAATTGTAGTCGCAACTATTAATAACATCATGATCAACCAAGAATGTACTCGAAAGCACAAGAATCGACCAAGTAAATCCATGATTAATAGCTGAAAGTGACGTCACTGCGGGAACTCAGAATCGCTTGAATATTCCAGGTAATTCTCGTCAGAACATTCGCCAATGTACGAGAAATGGACTGAATAACTAGAGACTCTATATGAAGCCGAGCTGAATGAATGGGGAAGGGTAGTAAAACCACGATAAGAGTTGAGCGCGAATTAAAGGTGATATTGATTGACGGTGAAGTGTTTTTAATGATACAGACAGTTGGAATATAAATTGATGGACAATGAAAATGAAATTTAAGTGCGATTTATAAACTAGTGAAATGAACGATTGTGCCATCTTAGTAAATAAACTCTTTAAATTTAATTTAAAAGACGGTGTTTTTTCATTTTCCCGGAACATTAAAATTATCGGCCGCGAACCGTAACACGCGACAGTAGTGTCAGAAGTGGTATTGAAAATTTTGAAAGTGGAAACTTTTAAACACTTTTAAAGTGCGCAATAGTGAAATTTAACGTAAAGACTGGTGGAAAAATAGCCATGAAAATAAAAATGCCACGAAGCTTACACCTAAAAGATAATAAATTGACCATTTCGGAGCTTAAGGAGGAGTTAGCGCAGCAAAATCTGGCTACGCAGGGTACAAAGGCCACACCGATTGCACGCTTGCGTGATGCGATTGAGTCGGAAGGAGTGTATCTGGATTCAGGTGAGCCCTCAGATGCGGGAAAAGGCGCAGAAGGTGGAGAATCAGAAACACCAAAATCAAAAGAGAAAATGCACTGTTGTAAATCTTGATGCTGATGCAGCTACAGCAGCGACAAAAGTCATCCAGTTTAACTGTGAAGCTGAATAAAAAATCAGCGAAGCTAAATTAACAATCAGCGAAGCTAAATGAACAATCAACGAAGCTAAATGTTCAATCAGCAAAGCCGGACCAACAAGCATTCGAAAGCAAGACAGACATCACACAAATGCTGGAGGAGCAATCAACGAAGCTAAATCAACAGGCAATCGAAATCAGAGCAGACTTGCAAAATCAGTCAAAAAAAAACAAGAGCGGAGCTCGGTTGTCTGAACAACCAAATTAAATGCGTCGAAGAAATGGTTTACCACGCAGAGGAGAAGTTTAGCCAGGTCGAAGAGAGAATCAACCATAAGATGGAAAAAATGAAAAAGGAATTGGAAGCAGTGAAGGCAGCACCCCCACTTATAACCACAGCGCAAAGCACATCCAGAAATCTGAACGCACCAATACTCGACGGGCAAATGGTCTGGAGTGTTTTCGAAACCCACTTTGAAGTCACCGCTGGGACAAATCACTGGAATTAGCAAGAACGAGCAACTGCATTGATTGTTGCTCTAAGAGGCCCAGCTACCGAGCTTTTGCAGACTATCTCAATTGAGTTGCACTCAAATTCGGCTGCTATAATGAATGCGCTCGACATGCGTTATGGAGACGATCATCTGAAGCAGATTTATCGGTCAGAGCTACGGCATCGGATGCGAAACCTTACAGTAGCTAGTCCAAGACATTGGACGACTAGCATATCTGGCTTACCCAGCTTTCGACCCGGCACATCGAGATGACGCAGCAGCAGCAGCATTTATCAGCACATTAAAGGACCAGGAATCGCAACACGCCGTGCGTCTAACTCAAAACCAAACGGTTAAGGACGCATTAGCTCAGAGTCTGAACTTTGAGGCAGCGAAAAATGTGACTCGTATCACAGCCCGGGTTCACGAGGTAATGGCAGACGAGTGCAGGTATGAGCACGTGGAAATTGAGCCAGAGCGGCAGGTGAATGGTGCACCAAGGGAAGGGGCACCTGCAAAGAGACTATAAGAAGCGAAGAAAACGGAGCTATTGTCCAGGGCGGAGGGGATCCAGACCGTGTCAGGAGCCGAGAATGGAAGCCCTTCAAACTGAGGGGCCCAACTTCATGGAGCAGAGTTGGGCTAGGAGGATCGGCGTCACCAGCATCACCATAACCGTACCAAGACTACATCGAGGGAAGCAGACTTATACCTTCCGGGTCAAGTTGAAGGAGAACAATGTACCATAACAATCGAAACTGGTGCCACCTAATCAATTCTCGGACAAGACCATGTGAGGCAACAACTACTTCACAATGACAGGATTTTCTCACTACAGGTAGCTAGGGGAGAAACTTCACCTGTCCATGGAGAGGTCAACCTCCAAATACAGTTGGGAGACCTTGCGTTCCGGCATAATTTTCTGGTCGCGAACATTATGGATGACTACATTCTCGGAATGGATTTTCCCCGACCGCATGGAATCACGTTGGATTTGGGCAAACGGGTATTGAAATGGCGGAATGTCGAAGTATTGATGGAGGATCCCAGCGTCAAAATGCCCAAGATGAATTTGGTAGTATGTGCCGAAACTGATGTTCCGAAATCTTCCGAGAGCATTGTATGGGCCAAGCTTGATGGTGATTTTGGAGACCACTGATCTTATCGGATAGAGCCAACGAAGATGTCGGCATTGCGCAATTTTATTGTAAGACGGAGCCTTGTAAGATCTATAAGGAATGGATACGTGCCGGTTAGAGTCATAAACACTGCAGACTCAACCACAAGCATGAAGGCGAGAGAAGTCATTGGCAGCTGCCAGTTCGTTTCCACCATCACCTCTTTGGAAGTTACTCACGACCATCATTGGAAAAAGAGGCAAGATACAGACAACGCCCAGAAACTCACGTCTGCAACATTGAAGCAGACCAGTGTAAGCCTCTAATCTGGTGACCAAGTACAGTGACATATTCTCAACAAGCCTAAATGACAAAGGCCGAACGAGTATGGTGACCCACGTCATAGATACACAGGGAGCCAAACCAATGCAACAAGCACCGAGACGTTTTCCTATAGCTAAACAGGGAGAAGTAAGCGCAATGATCTCGCACAAGGAAAAACAACGTGTTATCGAACGTTCGGTCAGTCCATGGGCCGCGTCAGTTGAAAAAGGATGGTAACACTCGTTTTTGTGTCGACTATAGGCAGCTTAACGACGTCACTAAGAAAGATAGTTACCCATTTTCACGCATCGATGACATCATGGACACTTTAGCCGACGCAATATAATTTTCTAAACACGATCTCATGAGTGGCTACTGGCAGCTAGAAATTGACGAGAAGAATCGAGAGAAGACCGCGTTTTCAGTTGAGACCGGATTGTTGTGATTTGTGGTGATGCCATTTGGGCTTCGCAATGCTCCATACCTGGGGCATGTTGTGTCAGCAGAAGAGGTCAATACAGACCCTGAGCAAATTGAGGCTGTGGAAAGCTGACCAACACCAAACAACAAGCGCCAACTACGAAGTTTTCTGGGCCTAGCGACCTACTATCGAAGATTCGTCGAAGACTTGACCAAAACAGCTAAGTGTCTCCATCAGTTAACCGAGAAAAATTGTCCGTATGTCTGGAACGAACAATGCCAGGCAGCCTTTGAGACCTTGAAAGAGAAGCTGAGTGAATCACCAGAGCTAAAATATCCGAAACCCAAAAAAAATGTTTGTATTTGACATCGATGCGAGCAACAGCGGTATTGGAGCTGTACTCTCCCGGCAGATCGATGGCGAAGAAAGAGTCCTCTCGTATTACAGTCGAGTTCTCTCAAAAAGTGAGAGGAACTGCGTGAACAGGAAGGAGCTATTGGCTATAATAGACGCAACCAAACAGTTTCACAAGAACTTATATGGCCAGAAATTTGTTCTTTCAATGGACCATGCATCGCTGATGTGGCTGCTTAACTTCAAAAACCCCGAGGGACAAGTTGCGAGATGGATCCAAAGATTGCAGTCATATGACTACGAAATTGTTCATTGGAAGGGTGGAGTATATGGAAATGCTGACGCCCTATCTCGTCGTCCATGTCCAACCAACTGCAAGCATTGCCAACGGATTGAGAAAAAGGAACCGCCCGTTGATCTGCAATTGATAACGGCTGAAGTCGATAAAGGTTGGTCATTGGAGGAGATTCAAAATGCCCAGTTAGCCGATGAAGACATCGGACCATTTCTCGTATGGAAGGAGACAACTGAGTGACCTAAATGGAAGGACATTTCGATGCACGGCGCCACCCTGAAAAGTTATTGAGAACAATGGAACTCCCTTCAGGTGGAGGGTGGCGTACTCAAGTGGAACTGGGAAACGGTGGATGGCAGCTCCTATAGGATGCAAACAATATTTCCCAAAAGCTGAATCCACGATGTGGTTAAGGAGATGCACGAAGGATACTAGGGGCCAGTTTGGTATTAACAAAACATTATCGAAATTGTGGGGAAGTTTCTACTGGCTCCACGCTCGAGAAGACGTAGAGGACTGGTGTCGCAGATGCAAAATTTGAGCTACTATCAAAGGTCCAAATCGGCGATTGAGAGGACAAATGCAAGCCTACAACGTGGGTGTACCGTTTGAAAGGATTGCTGTTGACATTGCTGGACCTTTCCCTGAATCCCAATGGGATAATCGATACACGCTGGTTGTAGCCGATTATTTCAGCAAGTGGCCCGAGGTCTACCTCAATCCCAACCAGGAAGCAACTACTGTAGCCGAACAGCTAGTGTTAAATTTGGTCAGTATGTTGTGAACTTCATTTGGATTAAGGCCGAAACTTTGAGTCACTGGTTTTTGGCTAAATGTGCGCTGATCCCCAATCCAATGGAATGGTCGAACGTTTCAATGGCACACTCAATAAACACCTGGCCAAGATGGTGACCGAGAACCAAAGGGACTGGCATCGACATATCCCACTATTTTTGATGACATACAGAGCTGACGAACATGCATCGACAGGCCAAGCCCCAACCAAAGTGATTTTTGGAAAGACTTTTCGTCTTCCAGCTAATATAAAGTTCGGAACACCCTCCGAGAAACCCCAAACGATCTCGGAGTACGCAATTGGGCTAAGGAAATGGTTGAACCAGATACATCGGACAGTGCGAAAACACCTCGAATCAGCTACTGACCGCATGAAGACCAGGTATGACCTAAAGGCAAATTGTACTGGCTTCCAGCAAGATGACTTGGTGTGGCTATATAACCCACAACGGTGGAAGGGTCGGTCTCCAAAGTTGCAGCATAATTGGGAGGGACCATACCGATTTACAAAGCAAATCAATGACGTCGTACATCGCATACAGGAACACCGTAAGCCGAGAGCCAAAAAGAAAATCGTGCACCTGGACCGTCTTGCTCCATATTACATCCAGGAAGAGCTGACTACAACTGGTGACACATCTTTTCAGGGCGAAAAGAACTGAGGTGGAGGCAGTGTTACATGAACAAATACTTCTGCGAGCTACTATCGCAATTGTTTTCACAACCATTAAGAACATCATGATCAACAAACGAATTACTCGAAAACCCACCAAGCATGATCAACATCTGAAAGTGACGTCACTGCCCTATTCAGTATTGCTCGAATATTCCAGGTAGTTCGCAACTGTACGAGAAATGGATTGAATGCCTAGAGACCCTATATAAAGGCAAGCTGAATGAATGGGGGGATTATTACAACCGCGATAGTAAAACTGCGATTGTAAAATCGTGATTGTAAAGTGAGATATAGTGGAGCGCGAAATAGAGGCGATCATTGATTGATTGATTGATTGTGAAGTGATTTTCAGTTAAGACAGTTGCAATAGAAAGTTGAGAGACATTTAAAAGTTAGACTTAAAGCGATATGTAAAATGAGCGAAATTTACGTCAATGATTGTGCATTTTTCTTAGTAAATAAACTCTTTTATCTTCATTTAAAAGATAGTGCGTTTTCACTTCCCCGGACATTAAAATGATTGGCTTCAGAAAGGCATTCACAAAGTCATATTTGGCAACAAGAACATACATATGTCAAACGAGTGGAGTGAAGCAATTATATTCCATATTTACAAAAAAGGTTACAAGCTACAGTGCGAAAATCATAGAGGCAAATCATTCTTTTGCATGAGGTACATAATACTTTCAAAGATCTTAGAAAATAAAGTAAATAAGAATCAAGGTGGCCTTAGAGCAGGAAGATCAACGAAAGACAAAATGCTTACAGCCAATTAGGTACTTGAGAAACGCTGTGAGTTCAACATAGACGTCCACTAAATATTTGTTCACTTAAAGGAAGCAGACATAATCGAAACGTACTGCACCAAATAGTGCTTTGCCTCAGTATACCAGCCAAATTAGTACGTCTTACCAAAATGACAATGACGTCGACAACTTCCCATGTATGTATCGCTCATCAACTCACCGATGCCTTTGATACAAATATCGGACTAAAGCACGTAGATGAACTGACCTCATTGTTATTGAAATTTCTTCCCCTCTCCCCTCCTGCTAGGAAAGGGACTCCCCAGCTTGAAGGCGCCCCACGGCATAACAAAACGAGACCTGGCCCGAAGTAATGTGTCAAATGGTTCCAGGCTGGGTTCTCAGATTGACAGGGGAGGTGTTTAGTGGGTAGTCCAAGGGTATCCTCCATGGGAGTCCCACACTGCCAGACTCAGCGGGCGTAAATGCCTTCACCTCCCTACCACAAAAAAAAAAATTGCTATTGAAATTGGCCTTGGGATAGATCATAAGAAAGCTACCTGTCTATACAAGGGGTACATTACTAGATAAGTCAAGCCAACTATTGGTCTATACGGATGACATCAAAATTTTGTACAAAAGAACTCTTCATGAAATTGGACAGTGAAGCAAAACTAGTGGGGCTACAAATCAATGAGAACATAACAAAGCTTTTGACACAGTTGGAGAAAATTCCACAATAAGCCAAAGGAGCTTACTTGATGCATAGAATATTTTTTTGCAAAACTTAGAGATATGTTTTTGAAGGTATGTTAGGGATATCTGAAGTAAATATATTTCGATAAGATAAAATTTTTGATTAGAATCAACCAGAATGAAGTTAAAAACTTTTTTTTTTGTAGTTGGGAGCGCCAGTGCTTGCGAGCGACTGGACTACCCACTCAGCATCTCCCCATTTCAACCTGAGTGTCTAGCCTGGAACCATTTAATAATTTACGTTGGGCCAGGTCTTGTTTTGCTACGTCGTAGGGCCTCCTCTAGAGAGAGGGGAGAGTGGAAGAGAGATTGCCAGGTAAGCAATCCCCCAGCTCCGACACCTTTGGCTGCTGCGAGTCCATCTTATCTTTTGGAGCTACTCGAACATAATGTGCCACATGGTTCCGTTTATCAACAAATTCAATCATTATCGCGACTATGGTATCCGCGGTGAACTCTGCCGACTCATTGTAGAGATCCCGTTACAATCTGTACCATTTTTTGTACACAAAATATGTGTAGCAGGCATCGTCTTCCTCTCCTGGGCAAAACCGATCATCAGGGGACCGTGATTTACCAATCTTGTGCAGGTCAAACTTAAAACACCCATGCCACTTCAGATGGGTCAGATAGAAGTCAGTTTCATCATGTTTTCGATGTAGCTCCGGGACGAGGCACTCTGACTTTTTGAAACTTACTTTATCTTTTTAGAAGTTTTATAGTGATTGATGAAGTAAAGTAAATTTTACATTGAAATTGAAATTGACAGCTGTGGTTTATCGTTTAACAATGCTTTGATAAAAATAACTGCTAATGATTACTGCTTACAGATTTAGGATCAGTAATTTTTTGATATTTTTCTTTAATAAAGGGATAATTAATATCAGTGTTCACAACCTCTATGAAAGTTAGCATAACACTTATAGCACTAACTCAGATATTTGGAGCCCTTCATTACGCCATACCAGAGGAGAATTGAAAATCTACCCACCAGGCTCACGGCAAACATGATTTCATGTTAATTTATTGAAACCAGCCTCATGAAAGAGCTCACAACTTCTCGGTATGGATTGTTCTTCTCACAATATTGAATATTATTAGAATCGCGATCAGTTAAACTAAACTTCAGCAATATCATCGCTGATGAAATCAAGATTAAGGAAAGATGGGCATCATATTTCGAAAACCTTCTTCTCTGCGAAGCTCCAGAATATCGGAGCCTATAGATGTGTGCGAAGTGCTTCTATTGGCCTCAGCAACTCTGGATGAAGTTTGTTTCATCATCAAAGCCCAAAAGAATAATGAAGCGCCAGACATCGATGAGATTCCAGCGGAGCAGTGGCAGTAGTGTTCATAAAGCTATTCACAAAATCATCCAGTACATTTGGCAACAAGAACATATGCCAAAAGAGTGGAGCCAATTAATTATATTCCCTATCTATAAAAAAAGTGAAAAGCTACAGTGCGAAAATTATAGAGGTATATCACTACTTTGTACGGCGTACAAAATATTTTGAAGAACCTTAAAAAATAAAATCGGACCATACGTCAACAGTTTTATTGGCGAGTATCAAGGAAGTTTTAGAGTAGGTAGATCGACGTAAGACCAATTGTTTACAGTCAAGCTGGTACTTGAAAAATGCTGGGAGATCAGCACAGGTGTATACAGTGACTCCCAAAAAGATCCGCACAAGTAAGAAATGTTCCTTCTTTTTCAATTTATGCATCAATTCATGACACAAAAAGAAAAAGGAAATATTATTAATTGAACAAAACATCAGCTCGATAATTTTACTCAAAAAAAGAAAACGTACCGCAAAACGAGAAGTAAAACGTAGGATTAAAAAGGAAGCACAAAAATATGACGCCCCAAAAAGATCCGCTCAACAAGAAACTTGGGCAAACATGTGCATTTTTATGTAAAAAGAACACATTTGAGTGACCTCTTTATAGCATATCGCCTTCAGTGATAAAGTCGTAATAGATCCGGGCAGATCATATTTAATATTGATCACAAACCACGTGCTGTTCGTAGCTTAAAAAAACGTTGTGGTTTTTAAATTAAAATGGGCAAATACACGTCTCCAGAGATGATCCAGTTGGGGGTTTCTAACCATATGGAAGGTAAAAATGTGGCAGAAATATGTTCAAGCCTCAACATGAAACGTAGAACTGTTTACGACATTCTCCGGAGGTGTAAAGAGGAAGGCAGAATGGACTTGAAGCATAGTCCTGGTCGCCCAAAGGCTCTACCGATGCTTGAAGAACGCTCCATTGTCCGGTAAATAAAAAAAAATCCAAAACTGAGTGCTCCGAAAATTGTGAGTGAAGTGTTCGCAGAATTTAAGAAAAAAGTAGGATGTGAAACAGTTCAACGAGTTTTGAGAAATGCTCAATACAATGGACGTGTTGCACGAAAGAAACCATTCATCTGCGAAGTGAATAGAAAAAAGCGTTTAAATTTCGCTAAAGAATTTATATTAAAGGAAGTCAATTATTGGGAGGATGTGATTTTTGCCCATGAAAGCAAATTTAATGTTTTTGGCTCGGATGGACGTGTTATGGTGTGGCGCAAGCCCAATGATGAATTGAGTCCAATTAACCTCAGGCCTACAGTGAAACATGGAGGTGGCAGTTTGATGGTTTGGGGATGCGTATTTACTCGTGGTATTAGCAAATTAGTATTTATAGATGTTATCATGGGTTTCCGTCGATATTTAGGCATTTTGAAGGAAAATTTGCGAAAAAGCGCTGCTAAAATGGGCATTTTGGATTCGTTAAAATATTACGAAGTCAATGATCCCAAACATAACGCACGCATTGTTCAAGAATGGCAGCTGTATAACTGTCCAAAAGGGGTTCATCCTCCTCCTCAGTCACCGGATTGTAATCCCATTGAAAATCTCTGGGATGAATTGGACCGTAGCACGCCAATTTGTTCAAAAATGGAGCTCGAGAAAAGGCTTCGCGAAGAATGGATGTGGAACACCTGCGGAAAATCATCTCCAGTATGCCAAATCGATTAAAATGTGTCATGGAACAAAACGGACATGCAACAAAATACTAGCTTACTAAAATTTTTGTTTATTTTTACAATTTAGCTCTTGTGCGGATCTTTTTGAGGGATGATATTTTCTGTTTTTTCATGGAATTTCCTTATTTTTGGTATATTTAAAGTGAGAAACTATTTTATTTATGTGATCTGCAAGACTGTTATGTTGTGCTCACAATAAAATGTTTAAAAAAATTTTCCCGTTTGTAATTGCCTTATAAAATGAGAAACGAGGAAAATTTCTTACCTGTGCGGATCTTTTTGGGAGTCACTGTACTAAATTTGCGTTGACTTTAAGCAAGCATACGAAAGTATTGATCGTAATTTACTGCAGCAAATAATGCTTGGTTTTGGCATCCCTGCCAAATTAGTCCATCTTACCAAAATGACAATGACGTCGACGACCTCCCAAGTCCGCATTTATAACCAACTCACCGATGCCTTTGACACAAAGATCGAACTAAGGTAGGGAGACGGGCTCGCCCCATGGCTATTCGATTTGGCTCCGAAGTACGCCGTAAGGAAGCTACATAACGATACACGATGTAAATTACCATACAAGCCGAGCCAAGTAGCAGCCTATGCGGAAAACGAAAGAACTCATTCTGAAACTCGACAGCAAAGGAAAACTAGTAAGCTCATGACGCAGTCGAGGAAAAATATCTTAAGTGCACAAAATATCACACTTAGCGAATATAATATAAAAAATGTGGACAAATTTCTGTACTTAAGCGCCAAAATAATGAGAACCGGAAATGAAAGAGAGGAGATATGCCGAAGAATATAGCTCGCAAATTAAATATTTTTTTTTCAATTTCGACGATCTTAAGACCAGCTACATACACAGGAAAACGAAGCTCCAAGTAATCAATTATGCTACGGGTGTAAAACGTGGACCCTAAACTAAGCATCCGCAGCAACGGATGCTGGGGCGAATAATTGGAGCGAAGCTAGACAGGAAACAATGGTGAATTTGATACAACCATGAGCTGTATGAAATTTTTGACGAGCCGGAGGTCTCAACGATTGTCAGACTGCGCAAGCTGCAATAGGTTAGCCACATAAATCGTATGGGTGAACAACGGATACCCAAAAAGGCATTCGTTGGGAGAACTGAAGGCCAGAGACCAGTGGAGAAACCGAGCAAATGCTGGTCTGACTCAGTCGACAAAGATAGTTCATCGCTGCCCGGATTTTGAAATTGGAGGACGGAGTCAATGGACCGAGACAGTTTGAGGCGCTATTTGAAGGAAGCGAATGCTCGAGGGGGGCTGCAGTGCTACGAAGAAGAAGAACAAGGAGAAATTAAGGTGTAATATACGAGTATAAGGTGCTGGGTGGGATGGAACTCGACTGACAGTAATCTCTCCGTGGTTAGTTCCAGTTTGATCGAAAATCAAGCTAAGAACTGTTGGGGGGTTGAGTTTCCATAAACAATATTACCACCTACGACAATTATTTAAGATTATTCTATGATATTGCACATTTTAATTTTAAGTAAATTAGTGAAGAATACTACACACATATTTTTCTAAAAATTATCGTTTTGTTTCTGGTCACCCGTTGTCAGGAAGAAAGGGGTGGCGTAAGGGTGGCTTAAAATTATATTTTTTATTAATGATATATACAGGAATATATATTTACAAATCCCTAAAAACAATTTTTTTGAGTTTGTTGATAAATTAAATTTTTTTTTTGGGGTTGTTATTAAATTAATATTTTCTGATTACTTTCAACTGAAAATTACAAGAGACCCCATTTATAGGAAATAAAGTTTGCTTTTGTACATTTTACAATAAAATACATAATAATTAAAGATTTTGGCAGACATTTTGAGGAGCAACGGTTTTAACGCGCAAGAAAGGGGGTTACGGATGTGAAGCGGGGAGTAGCAAGTAGTCTTGGCAGTGCGTGCGTAAGCATTACTATTGTAATTTCAAGTTTACCGCAGGAAATAAATTAGACAAAATTGAAAGACAACGATTTATGCTTATACTAAAAGAAATGCTCGCTTTTATGGAGTTCTATTTTATTGAATATTGATCGCTTGAATGTTCTGATTGGACTAACTGTGCTACTGCTTGAATGTGTGTACGAGAGTGACATTTAGGTTTTGACAGTGAATTTCGCAATAACAGTGCTGCCACACTTTGTGACAATGTTAATATTCCAACACTTCCACTCATTGTTACAAAAACTCTACGCTAATTAGTATTTGATTCAAAGGTTAAATCCATTAATTTGCACAAATATTTATGACGATTTTTGTTCAATGCTTTGGTCAGTACATCCGCAACTTGCTCTGTTGTGCCAATATGAATCAATTCGAAATATCCCTCTTCGTATTTCTCTCGGATATAATGATATTGAACATCGATATGCTTCGTCCGCTTGTGGAATACTGGATTCTTTACCAATTTGATCGCGCCCAAGTTATCGACGTAGAATTTTGCTTTTAAATCATCAATCATCGTGAGCTCAGACAAGACTCCCCTCAGCCAAACGAGTTCCTTGATTGCTTGACATGCAGCCATGTATTCAGATTCCGTTGAAGACAATGCTGTTGCGTCTTGTCTCATTGATGCCCAACTGATGACGCCCGAACCGATGTGAAAAACGTAGCCACTGGTTGACTTTCTCGTTTCGCTGTCTCCGGCATAATCCGCATCACTATAGCCAACGAAATCAAAAGTAACATTACTTTTATAAAGGATATCTGTATTTAGTGTGCCCTTTATGTATTGCATGATGCGCTTTACTGCCTCAACATGTGCCGCATTCGGTCGATCTAAATAACGACTTACGACACTAACAGCGTAGCTTATATCCGGTCTCGTTCCGACATTCAGATACATTTAACTTCCGACGGCCTGTCGATATGAATATGTGTCGCAGTGCTCATCGTTTACAAAATCGCCAAGGTTTTGATTAGAGTTCATTGGTGCTGACATGGGATTGAAATCCATCACGTTGAAACCATCCAATACTTTCTTTGCATATGCCTCTTGATGTATACGAATTGACCCGTCAGGTGATCGTTCAATTTGAAGACCGAGAAAATAATTTGCCTCAGAAACTTTTATTTCGAAATGGTTTTGCAAGTATGATGTGATTTTATCGATTTCGTTCGCATCATTTGCCGCTATTAAGCCACCGTCAACGTAAATCGCAATAACTGTCATCGTGTTTTCACTTCGACGAATGAAAACGCATGGATCGTATGTACTTTGTTTGAAATGAAACCTACGCATGAATGATGAGAACTTCTGGTTCCAACATCGCGATGCCTGCTTGAGACCGTACAAACTTTTCTTCAATTTGCACATGCGTTCAGTACCGTCTTCATATCCAATTGGTTGCTTCATGTAAACATTTTCCTTCAGCTCACCATGTAAAAAAGCTGTTTTTACGTCAAACTGTTTCAATTTTATGCCGTTCATCGCTACCAATGACAAAAGTAGACGAATCGATGTGTATCTGGCCACTGGACTAAACGTTTCTTCATAATCCACACCATATTGTTGTGTAAATCCACGAACTACTAAGCGCGCCCTGTATCGCTCGATTGCGCCATTTGGGTTTTGCTTTACCCTAAATACCCAACGATTATCAATTACCTTCTGATTGATCGGTGCCTCAACCAATTCCCATGCTTCATTTTTGATGAGTGCATCGTATTCATCGTTCATTGCTTGCTTCCACTGTTGTTTTTGCTCGGAACGAATTGCCTCTTCATATGTTGTTGGTTCATACATTACTGCTGAATGACCATAATACATTAAACGATCTGGTGCATTGACTTTTTCTCGCAAACCGTATCGATTATTTTGTCGTTTATCTGGTGTTTGATTTGACGCATCTTCAAACGACGAATCACTTTCATTTTCATTCCCTACTGTTTCTTCAACCACCTGCTTGACGGCTTTGTCATTTGGTTGCCCTACCAAAGTACGTTCACTGCTTTCATCACTTGTTTTGCTGCTTTCATCACTTGTTTTGCTGCTTTTATCATCGTCTGAATGCTCAATGATTTCCTCACCATCCGATTCATCTCGAATCACATATTTATCCGGTTGTTCATTGAATTTAACATCGCAGCCCATGAAAACTTTACCCTTTTCTGGATCATACAGACGAAAATTCTTTGTTGTGGGCTCGAATCCAACCAAATGTACTTTCCTTGCTTTTGGATCCCACTTCTTTCGACCAGTTTGCTTTGGGATTTGAACGAAACATTCCGTTCCAAAAATTTTGATGTGTCCCAAATACGGCTTTTCATCGAACCATAACTCATACGGCGTAGCGCCAACGCATTTACTGTTTGTTGTGCGATTCCTTGAGTACGTCGAAGTACGTACCGCTTCTGGCCATAGTGACTTCGGTAAACCACTCGCTATGAGCATAGTTCTCGCACTCTCCTGAATAGTACGGTTGTCACGCTCGATTCGACCATTTTGTTCAGGTGTACGAGGTGTGTTCAAAAAATATCGCGAATTTTGTTTTTTTTTTCAAAAATTATTTATTTATTCATGAATATCTATTTTGTTCCCTTCAAAGTAATTCCCATGAGATATTATACACTTGTGCCAACGGTTTTTCAAATCTTCGAAGCACTTCAAAAAATCATTTTTTTTAATCTTGTTCAGCTCCTCCTTCGATGCCGTCTTTATCTCGTCAAGCGTAGCGTAACGTCGTCCTTTCATGGGCCTCTTCAGTTTAGGAAACAAGAAAAAGCCACAGGGGGCCAGATTTGGGGAATACAGTGGCTGCGGCATCATTAGTGTGTTGTTTTTGGCCAAAAAGTCGCGCACAAGCAACGATGGGTGAGCAGGGGCGTTACCGTGGTTCAAAAGCCAATTTTTGTTCTCCCACAAATCCGGGCGTTTCTGGCGGATTGCTTCGCGCGAATTGCGCATAACTTGCAGGTAATATTCCTTATTGACCGTTCTTCCCTGTGGCAAGAACTCATGATGCACCACGCCCCTGCAATCGAAGAAAACTGTCAGCAAAACTTTCACATTCGGCCGAACTTGGCGCGCTTTTTTCGGTCTTGGCTCATGCGGCAGCTTCCATTGAGATGATTGAGCTTTGGTTTCCACGTTATAACCATAAACCCACGATTCGTCACCAGTTATGACCCTCTGGAGCAAATTTGGTTCGTCGCGGACACAGTTTAACATCTCATTAGCAATGTTCATGCGTTGCTGTTTTTGGTCGCAATTGAGCAATTTTGGTACGAATTTCGCGGCGACCCGTCCCATGTCCAAATCGTTGATAAAAATCGAATGGCACGAGCCAATCGATATGTTTAGGTCCTCAGCAACTTCTCTAACGGTGATTCGACGATTGGCCAATACCATTTTCTCCACTTCATCAATTTTTTCGTCTGTTGTTGAAGTGCTCGGGCGTCCGGCACGCTCTTCGTCGTTCACATCTTCTCGGCCTTCTAAAAACATTTTGTACCACCGATAAACGTTGCTTCGGTCCAAGATAGCTTCTCCGTATGCCACAGTCAACATTCGGAATGCATCCGTGCACTTAATTTCGTTTTTCACACAAAATTTGATACACGTTCTTTGATCCATTTTTTTGAATAAGTAAAAATCGAAGACGATTGAAAACACGTGCAAGTAAAGCAGCTATCACCAATCAAGTGAACATTTAAAATGGCCGAGCTTGTCGGCATAAGTGACAGACATGAGTACCAACATAACGTCACAAAAAAATCGAAATTCGAATATACGTAAACCACGAAAATTCAAAATTCGTGATACTTTTTGAACACACCTCTCATATGGTGAAATACCCTCAAATTGTATGCCCTCGTTTTGCAGTACATCAATTAACACCCGTTGGTTAAAAAATTCTCGTCCGTTGTCAAATCTAAAATATTTGATTTGTGCGCCATTCATGTTTTTGACCAGTGGAATCAATGCCTTCAAGTGTGCGTTCGCTTCATCTTTTGACTTTAATAAATACGTGAAACGAAAGCTGGTTGCTTCATCTTTAACTAGCATAAAATAACGCATACCACCGATTCCATTGATTTCACTTGGACCGCATAAATCTACATGCATGAATTCTCTTCTTGATGATTCTCGCTTATTGAATCGCTTGTGTGTTGCTCTGGTCATTTTTCCGTATTGACAATCTTCACAAAAAAACTTTTCGCTGCCAGCCAATTCGACGCCTGCGACCAGATCATTCTTGCACATTTTCTTGATAGAATCGACATTGAAATGTCCAAGCCTCCGATGCCAATGTTGTAGAGAAACAGCAGCCATTGCGTATTCACCAATGCGCAAACGAAAATCCAATTTGAGTCGATTCTTTGAGTCACGCTTTCCAACTCCAACAACTTTATTTGCTTCATCGATGAATTTGCAGCCTCCCTTTTCGATCAAAACTTTGATGCCTTTATCCATTAATACACCCGTTGAAAACAAATTTTCGCTGATTTCAGGAACATACAACACATTTTCCAAACGGATTGGCTTCCGTTGATTGTCAACTCTTGCTTCAATAAGAATTGTGCCAATTCCGTCGATTGGTAAAAGACATTTGTTTGCCACTTCAACTTTACACGGGCCAGTGTATTTATGTAGCTCTTTAAACCATTCTCGATGAAATGTCATGTGTTTTGTTGCGGCTGAATCGGCATACCAGCTTTCCGATTCTTCACACTTTGGCTCAGCTGTCACGACGGAACACCATGCCATTTCATTTTTGTTGCTTTTACTTTTATCGCTTTTGATTGACAATTCGTTGTGCTTTGGACAAACTTTATCTTTTGCCCAATAGCCTTTCTGACCACATGCATTGCACTTCGTTTTCCTCTTTAAATCGTCGATTTTCGACTTTGGCTTTGAGTCTTTAGCTTTGGAATTTTTCTTTGTTTTCGCTGAAAACGCAGCACTAGAATGGGAGACTTCTTCTTTATTCAATCGTTCAAGATTGTCTTCCTCCAATTGTAATGACGACATCAATTCGGTGAGCGTACGATTCGATGTAGTATTGTACCATACCGTTTTGTAATTGTTGAATCTCGATGTCAACCCAGAAATGATGCATGCCATTTTCAAATTTTCGGGTAACTTTTCCTTCTCTTTTTGCTGTTCAATTTCAGATGATAATTGATTCACACGAGAAATATACGCTGCTACCCCCTCATCGTCACGCATTTTTGCTGTGAAATACTCTTCATACAAAATCATTATGCGAATTTTGGTATTCTTTTCATAAACGCTGCCAAGTTGATCCATCATTTCTTTCGCTGATTTACAATCCAAAACAAGATTCGCGTTTGTGGCATCAACCGATTGAATAATTGCATTCATGGCCCTTCCCTCATTTCGATTGAATTTCGACTTATCTTCTTCTTTCGCTGTATCGTCGGGTTTTTTACCCTCAATATTATCGGTCAAATCACGAGATTTCATGTATGCAGTGATTTGAAATTTCCATAATTTGTAACTCGATTGATCTTTCAATTTGTGGCCGATTAAATTGTGATCATCTTTGTCGTTCATGGTGAAATACTTTCAGCCAAAATCGCACAAAAAAAACTGTATGTAAACACCGACGAAGAGTAGCCACTGCTTATTTGATCTGTTCTTTTGAATTCAATGACGACGTTTGACTACTGTGCACGCGCACTTTACTGTAAAAACAAAACGGCAACGCTTGCACACTATTGTGAAATTCAAATATTTCATGCGACGATGAAGCTAATTGATTCGGCTTTGCACTACAAACATTGGGCGATGCTTGTCTATTTTAACTATGAGTATTTATGGGATTTGTTCAACTTTTTATTCACTTTTATAGAATTCAGAAACCGTTTTTAATATTTTCCATTACGCTATGACAAGACGACTGTTGGAATAAAACACTTTACACGTTCGACGATGTGACTCACTATTTTTCAATTGTCTTACTATTTTAGGCTCACTAGGCCCATAACCTATTGTAATTTCAAGTTTAACGCAGGAAATAAATTAGACAAAATTGAAAGACAACGATTTATGCTTATACTAAAAGAAATGCTCGCTTTTATGGAGTTCTATTTTATTGAATATTGATCGCTTGAATATTCTGATTGGACTAACTGTGCTACTGCTTGAATGTGTGTATGAGAGTGACATTTAGGTTTTGACAGTGAATTTCGCAATAACAGTGCTGCCACACTTTGTGACAATGTTAATATTCCAACAATTACCAAGTAACGACGTCATTTGTGTTGCGCGATATCTAAAATGGCTTTCAAAATGTGTGAAAATGACATTAACTCTTTTTGCTAGGTTTGCGGCGAATTCATCAAAGCAAGGGCTGAAAAATTCAGTTTGTCGTCAAATATAAAACTTTGTGAAGTTATGAAGCTTATTTCAATCTTCCCATTTGAAGCCAAGATAAATATGGTCACCTAAATTCTCATGTGGTAACTGTGAAAACACATTAGAAGGTAAGAAAGAAACTGTCAAGGGTACTGATTGCAAAAACTATACGATATGTAATGAATTTGTATTATATATTTTATTTTTTTTTCCAGCCTGGTATCGAGAAGAGAAAAAAGTAATCATCCAAAAAGTATTATATTAAAATTTCAGTAAATTTTAAAAATTCTCCTTGGAAAAACACTTTAGGTTTCTGTGAGGAGTTGAACACTAGTAGCAACACTTACCAACAAAATTCAAGTAAAAACCATCCAACACCAAAATTATCTCATCTATATAATATTATTTCTTGACAAATCACTATCATCGTTTCCTCTTCTTTGACCTTTTCCTGACTTCATACATCCATCCCAATGAAATGCTGAATTTGTACGCTCAAATTAGATTGACTTTCGTTATAACGAAATCCCTCTGTTCTACGTCTGCATAGTGGATATTCCAAAGCTTTCAATGTATCCTTGCTACTGTGAAGATTCTCACCTGAATCTAAGTAGAATCGAAAGGGATGAGATAGATACCAAGGATGGATGATGCCTTTTCGCGATGATCAACAATGGCAGCATGTAGCGTCTAGAGAACTTTACTATTATAGCAAAGTATTTGGATAATTGCTTTTACCGGTAGCAGGACCCAACGATAGTGTTTTGTTTTGGATCCTCGCCTGCGGACATGCTTAGGATCTACCGACGGTAAGAAGCTTTGAAGATGATTGAGACAAGTTCCTAGCTGAATGCTGGAAGTATTATTAGTTGAGATCCTGATGAAATAATAATGGAAAATTTTATGATATCAATTTACAAAGTAAGTTTATTTTTAGATAATGATCCTTATTGCTTGCGGACGGATGATTAACTGAAGTTCATTCAGAAAGGATACATTGAAAAGTTTCTTTATTGTAAAGGATAACATCTAAAGATTGGCTGTTTGTTTGTTTGTAAGCTGGACAGTTTCAAGCAAATGAAGCCATGCGATGGTTCCTTTTTTCAAAAGAACTTTCTTTCCGTATAAAGTTCGATTGCTGTAATCCGGCAGCAGATTCTTATTTATAATTAATTTGCACTTGATTATTCACCAATTTCAAAGTCGTCGTTTTCGCGCACAAAAACTCTGTTTCAATGCCATTATAATCCATCTTCATTCCAAAAAGCAACCTCCTGCCAATATGTCCTGGCCAAGTATATTCACCCACACTCGAACATGTCTGGCATATTGAAACATATTGGATTAACAAAGTTACTTTAGTATGGATTTCACTCTACCACCAAAATGTTCTCATGTATTTCAAGCTCTTTGCGGCTCAATGAATGCGATCCAAGGTAATTAGATTTTAATCCGCTTGTCATTCTGCTGGCAAGCATTTGGGGATTTCTGAAAACAAGAAAACTTGGCTCAACCCATAAGAAATGAACAACCAAGAACGGAACAATGACAAACATTGTCGTCGTCGTCCTCGTAAGACATTCAGAATTCGGAGTATGGTAAAGATTTCAGCAAAGCTAACCTAGCCTTGACTGCTTACAATTTCTATGCTATGAAGGAATTTCGTAGCAGGGGTGGAAAAAGACGAAATTAAGTTCACAACAAAAGTCACAAGAGTTCATTAAACATTGGTTTGAAAATTAATTTTTCGAGTAAACAGAATTCCAAATTTGCATGAACTGATTGAAAGATGAGCTGTAGCAAAGAAAATCAACTACGCTCATGTCAGAAAAGTTTTGTACGCAACTAACAGAGTCCAATAATGAATAAACGACATCTACAACAATTATTGTACTCACTTTAGAGAAAAACCACAATCACACGATTTTAACTTGCTGCCATTTCGTTGCAATATTACTCACAACCATTAACTGAATGAAATCTTAAAAATTTTTTAGATTATTAATTTTATCTGGAAACTAGTAAGTTCAATTAATAGTGCAGTGTCTAGTTCGATGGAAAACCCGAATGGTAGCAAAACCGTACATTGTTTTTCTTGTACTCGGCGGGCTTTCAAATGGCTATTACTTCCCTGAATGCTATTTAACTTTTTTGAAGCTTCCAGATTATAAGAACCCTTCCCTGAATTTAAGGGTAATTCGCAGGGAAAAATGTTACATTTACAAATTCCACTATTGTTAACAAAGTTGAGTGAATTTCAACTTCGAAGGTATTTGTTATTGTTCCACTCATGAAAACTTACTACCATGATTTTGCCACCTTTAAAATGTACGTTTCTATCAAGAGTTAATTGCCTGCTTAGGTTGGGGAAAATAACTTCAGTTTACTCAATATTTTCATTTAAAATGGCCGCAATTTTGTTTTATGCTTACTAATACTACTCGTTGAACAGATTATCACCTTGTCTTTCGGTAGACGAATATTTTCCACCAATTTTATTTCGGCAACCACAAAAACTTTGGTCAGGGCATCGGACTCGGAAGTTCGTCTGGAGACGGCCGTAGGTGCCACTCGCTTGTGCTTTCAAGCCCCAATTGAGCTGCCAAACTAGATCATGGCTCCCCAGATGATTCCTACCACCGGTGCTAGATCTATATGCACAGGTATCACTAACCACTACCGCGAGTGGAAGACCTACCTTCCACCACCGATAATCGCGCGCAAAAACCACGCTCTCAAACCCCGGCAGCAGTAACAGTAATAATATCGACACATTTCGCGGAGGAATTTCGCTTTAGAACAAAATGTACTTCCAAAAACATAGTGCAAGAAGAAATCCTAACACGTACGTAAAACGTGCACCTCCCACCACTGAAGCACCAGCGGGAAGGAACAATTTGTAAACGAAACCCACGAGAAGAAAATTATCAAAAATTCAACCGTTTTTCTACGCGCACCACTACCGCCAGAGAATCACACGGCTGGAAAGTAAAAGTTAATAAATAACAAGATGCAAAAGTTTTCTCTTAATATGCATCTATTCAGTAATCAAATCTTTCTAAAAAAACAAATCAACTAAGAATTCTACTTATCGCTGCTATACAGGTATCTTTTCCTACTTCATTGAGGGGCCCCTTTAGACGACGACCACCACCAGCAGCCTCTTACGCCTTAACGTGCACCACTTTTTAATGTCTCGAAATGAGCTTTAACTTGAGCTCGTACTTCAAAGGACACCACGATCACTTTCCTTGCACCTAGACGTCCACCACTTATCTCCATATTCATTGAGCTCCAACTTACGCCCGAACTCCAAAGACAACAAACGTTTGCTCCTACTGGCTCGCTTCTTACATCTACTCGTTGGAAAAAGAGACCGTCCGTTAGCTTTGACCTGTTTTATTTCCTCGTACATAGGGGTGACATGCTTCAATGTTGAGGTCATTCGAAGCAGTGTTATTTTATTGGGAAGTATCTTAGATGAAATTGTATTCAAACCATGTACATGAACCACTCCACACCTCCTACACTTTTAGTCTTATGCCTCTGGTTCCATGTTCCACCACCTGATGATTTGAAATTGATTTGTTGGCATTTCTTACTATTACGTTTCCTCATATATTTGTGATTTATTTTATATTTCCCTTTCCGAGGATAACATTTTCTGGCATTTAATAAGTATGACTGTGTATTATTTTCATGCTATGTGTAGTTCCTTATACGATTATAACTTGGTATTAAATATGATGGTTCCATACCGCCAATTTTTTTTTTTTTTTATTTGGTTTACTGATAAAATAGAGAGGGAGCAGTTTACCCTTGAGTTCTTTGCAGTAGGCACGGAGCGCAGTGAAGCTATCCATTTATATTTGAGACGAATTTGATAGTCCAGGCCGTTTTGGGAGAAAACCAAAAGTGGAATATTTAATTTAATTTTTTTTTTGTGGTAGGGTGGTGAATGCCCATTTGTGCACAGAGTGTAGGACTCCTATGCTCGCAAGAAGGCGACTGGACTACCCACTAAATACCTCACCTATCAACTTGAGAACCCAGCCTGGAACCGTTTGACACATTACTTTGGGCCAGGTCTCGTTTTGTCACACCATGAGGCGCCTTCAAGCTGGGAGATCCCACTTTCAGCGAGAGGGAAGAGAGGAAGAGGAAGTGCCAGTCAAGTGATCTCCCAGCCAAAACAATCCCGGCTGCTGTG
Organism: Odontomyia ornata; assembly: GCA_963969285.1. Classification (NCBI taxonomy): domain Eukaryota; kingdom Metazoa; phylum Arthropoda; class Insecta; order Diptera; family Stratiomyidae; genus Odontomyia; species Odontomyia ornata. The sequence goes on along the minus strand of OZ017740.1, from coordinate 52,568,891 downwards.
AGTCTCTTTTAGCTTTTAGGATTGCCCAAACATAATGTGCCACCTGGTTCCATTTGTCAACCGATTCGAGCATCACCGCCACTATTTTATCCGTAGAAGGTCTTTTGCAGCCTGACCCATTCTGTGCACGCAAAAATGTATGGCAGGTATTGTCTTTCTCTCCTGGGTAATACCGAAAATCCAATCTTGTGCAGGTTAGACTGAAAACACCCATGCCCGCTCAAAAGCTGGGTCAAATAGAAGTCAGCTGACCATGCCTTTGATTTAGCCACGGTTTCACATCCGGGATGAGGCGCGCAGTCCACCTTCCCTTCGTGCAACTGACCCAAGACTGCTGCCAATTGTTGAGCGAGCGCTGTTTCTTCTCGCGGACAACCATCTCCCTCGCATCCTCGTTTCGTGGCAGCAAAATAGTGCAGCGCTCTCTAGCAAGGAAGGCGAAAGGTATCACGCCTACAATAACTCTCACCACCGAATCAGAGAATGTCGGATACAAAGATGCAATCTTCAGTGCTTCTCTTCTCTGTACCTGTGCCAAACATTTTCGGTATATCTCCTTACTGAGAGCGTCACCCCATACTTCTAATCCGTACAGTAGTACTGACTCTATAGCACTCATCAAGAGGCATTTTTTTGATGGGCTGGGTCCCCCTACGTTGGCCATAAGTCGACTCAGAGCCGATACTCCCGAAGCAGCCTTCTCCGCCGTTGCCCTGATTTGCTCAGAGAAACTCATCTTTGAGTCGATCAGTAGCCCCAGGTACTTCGCCGATGGCTTCGATTCGGTTTGTATGTTTCCAATACTGATCATCCTTACTCTAGGAATTCTCTTTTTTGTCAAGATGACCACTTCGGTTTTCTCGAGTGCTAAACTGAGCCCGCGAGCAGTCATCCAGTCTCTCACTTGGCACATTAGCATACCTAGCCTAAGTTGCGCTTGTTCAACGATGCGTCCAGTGGCCAGAACTACAACATCAACAGCATAGCCAACCAAGCGCGACTCATCTGGCATCTCCAGTCTCAGTAGCCCGTCGTAAAACACATTCCACAGGTCTGGATCAAGGATAGATCCCTAGGCAGCATCCAATGTAACCGCCATCTTTCGTTGGCCCTGTGTTATGTCGTAGAGCAGGGTTCGGTCTTTAAGGTAGTTCCTCAAAAGCTGCATTAGATATTCTGGAATATTCACCCATCTAGCGAAAATGAAAGCATTCATGATGTCGAGTGTCACTAACAAGACGATTTGTCACTTTGTGCTCACCACCTCTGCAATCCCATCAATAGTAGAACGTCCTGCTCTAAAGCCTTACTGCCGAGGAGATAGGTCGCCAGCAGAATGAATCGCATCAGTGAGTCTTCCCTTGATGAGTTTCTCTAGCACTTTCCTAACCGTATCTAGCATGCATAACAGGGGGTATGCAGAAAGTGATCCGAGATTTCCCTTCCCCTTGCTGATCAACACAAGTCTCGCCACCTTCCATTGTACCAGGAAACTCCCGTCCCGTAGGCAAGCGTTGAATGTGCTGAACAGCAAGTCAGGACAATGGTGATAGATAAGCCACAACACCTCGGCCGGAACACCATCTAGGTCTGGGCCTTCCCCGCTCTCAACGAAAGGAGTGCCTCTTCCAGTTCCGGCTGTGTGAAGAGTGGACACTTGACTACTGTTTCGTCATGGACAGCGTCAATACGGACGGGGTGGGCAGGGAAGAGTGCCCGCACTATCTCATCTATCTTCCCCGCATCGTGTATGCAATGCTTCCGTAGGGCGCTAAGCCTCCGCATAAGTAGCTTGTAGCCCAGGCCCCATGGATCCTTGTTCATATTGTCCACTAGGTCTTGCCAGCAGCGAGCCTCTCCATTGTTAATCAATTTGTGAAGGCGATTCCTGGCCGACTTATATTTTGCCACCAGGTTGCATGCCTCGTCACGGTTCCGCGGCCGTTGAGCCTCACGTCGAAGCTTGTGACACTCCCTTCGCTTTTCAGCGATTTCAGTTGGGTTTGCCATGCCTGGGCGTTTTTGACGGGGCATTAAAGTGCAGCAAGCATTAGTAATGATGCCCATTGTTGAGTTCCCTACGTCCTGAACTGCCAATTCTTCCGTCCACTCCGAAGCTCCCTGCAGCGGCTCACCTGCTGTGAGCACCTCGACAAACCTCTCGACGTCCATCCTTCCGATGTTACATCCAGTTGTAGAAAGCTGAGACCATGGACGTTGGGAGACAACATCACTTATCTCAAGCAGAATGCGCTGATGATCGGCTTATTTCCGGTGTTTAGTATCACGAGCGCCGTCCTGGCCACCATTTCCAGGATTTGTCTTCCCCGCGGATCTGTTTGAGGCATGCCCCATTCGATTGCTTTAGCGTTGAGGTCCCCCCCCCCCCAACGAGCACATTGCCCTCTGCTTTCGAGACAGTGCCCTCGGGAGCATTAAGCTTGGCTTGGAAAGATGATATCGATTCGTTCGGCGTTAGGTATACACTAAAGAATTTGGTCCCTGAGCACCGAGCCCACACGAAACTATCCCTCATCCACAACTCTCCGCTTGGAAATCACTATTCCAAACCCAGATGGCTGTAGTACCAGTTTTGTCAGGATACCATAATGCAGGACTTTTATCCTGGTGTTGCTAACTCAACTGCAAGAAATTGGCTTTCATGTCCCTCGCAAACTGCTCAAGCAGATTTTTCGCGGTTGAACTGTGGGGTATGTTTAGCTGCAGGATGCGGGTTATCAAAGTTATAATTTAGCCTTCCTTCCTGGAAAACCTGGCATTTTTCTGATCTCAAGACATGTCCAAAATCAGGTCTTGGATCAGCATCCTTGCAAAGAATACAGTTTGCTTTCTTTGTACACTCTTTTATTTTATGTCCCATTTCACCGCATTTGTAACATCGGAAACTCCTATCAGGTCTCTTGCATACTTGTGTGGTGTGACCATAGCTAAGGCATTTGAAACATTGAAAAGGAAAAGGTTGCTCTTCACCGTATCCTACAGACAACCTACACTATTTGTACTTTATCCTTGTTCAGGAATTGTTCAGCGTCGTTTTCGGTCTAGTTAACTAGGGGCGTGCGTTGTCCCCTGTTGTTTTCTAGTGTCAGTCTCGCTTTGATCCTTCCCACGCTAGGGAACTCCCTTTTGATGGCCTCTTCTACCTCGGCCAGATCCGTCACGCAGTCAATGTCTCTTATTTCGATCGTTGCCATCGGCTCAAACGAGGCTATAGTTGCGCTTTTGCCAAGGGCTTTCTCTATTGCGTCGCAGAATACTTCCTTATTGTCGGCCTCTGCTCTGAGTTCGACCAGTATGTGGCCCGACCGCGTTGATCGTACTGCTTTAATGGCTGTATTGGTATTTTTAACCCTTGCGTTTCCCCTGACGTCTCACAGCACCTCCGCGTAAGATCGGCCATCTTGGGGTTTTACAATCAGGGCCTAATACCGGGGTCTACGTTCGGGCTTCTATCTCCCCTGTTTTGCATCAGTTATTTTTTTTTTGTTGGGCGTCCATGCAAACTTTACTTTCTGGCACTTATTGAAGGAGTTTCTTTGCAGCTTTCTTCGCTCCTTTTGTAAGCACTGTCTGGAACCCGTCATCTGGTGCTCCACGCCCATTAAGCGCCTCTTCCTTCCTTCTTTTATCCCGATCTCCTTCAATTGGGCTAGACGCCATTCTTTTTTTGATTTTTAATGGCAGAGCTATCTGCACCCAGTGCTTCTTTTGCCTTCTACTCAACTTCGGCCTTTAACCAGCTCCTCTGATAATGCCTTATGTGGTCTAAGAGCTCCTCTAGTTCAAGGAGCCCAACCTTTACTGCTTTGCTGATTTTTGGGGAGTGGCATGCAGATTTTATTCTTTTCAGATCATCTCCCACTTTTCAGAATAGCCTTTCTTCTTCGTGTCGCTAAGCGGCTATTATACTTTGCGACCATCTCTGGGAGAGGTTTTCACTTTCCGTTTCCAAATACAGTACTTCCGCCACATTTCCGACGATGGCGATGCAATCACACAATATCGCTTTATTTGCTTGGTCACTCGTTTCCTTTCCTGCCGTCATCTCCTCGCTGGCTTCGGGATGGTTCTTTATTATGTCGAATTTATGACTCTTGCATCGATCGCTTCGGTAACGATTGCAGCAGTGACCATCGAACTCTGGATTTTCGTTATATTCTTTTCCACCACTCGTACACCTGAAGCGTCCTGCAGAGTTTCCCACTTTTCCTTCATAGGACCCTCTGGCGTTCGCATATTTTTTGCTACGCCCGAACGCAGCAGGAATCTCAGTCTGAACTAGACTGTCTGCTAATCTCAGTTTTTCGTCCATCTTCACTGTCATTGTATTATTCATCGCTAGTACCGCTCTCGATGTACTGTTAACATCGCGGCTGCAATCGCTGGTTGCGTCATCGTTGTTATTATTTTTATTTCTTTTTTTGCGTTTTTTTTTATCTTTTTTAAGACCCAACCTGTTGATAACTTGGAGAATGAGAAAGCTCTGAGAGAGTTTTATAGTTACCTCTATGCGTTCAATCAAACATTTCACACATTTACCTTCGCAAAGTAAAGCAGAACAATCAAGTACTTTGTACCTTCAATGCAAAAAGTAAAACACGCCACTATTTCAAGCGCTGTGGTACTGAAGAATCCAGAGCTCGTTTTAGTGATCTGCGCAGATTAGCGAAAAAAAATTAAGGCCGCAATGAAAAACTACTTCAGTAGTTTGGAGAGTTCACTTATGGCAAATGATGTGAAACCCTTCTTGTCATACATTAGATGCTTCAAGTCCTCTTCTGTCCACTGGAATAATATCATTAGCTCTTCTACACAGAATATTTCTCTCAGTTCTTTTCGTCAATTTTTATTCCTTCTTCATATGTCTCCTTTCCAGTTATACACCTGTACTTCAGTTCATTGACTTTTCTTCACTTTTCACTAACTACATTTAAGTTGAATTCGTCATTAATTTGCATAATCCTAGTATTTCACCTGGTTCTGATAATTTACTGAATATTCTTGTTAAGTCATTAGCGTCTTCACTTTGTATAACTCTGGCTTTTCCCTTCAATCTCAGTCTAAGGAATGGTACTTTCCCTGCTTTTTGGAAAAGAACAAACGCTCTTCCTATCCTTAAAAGTGGCGATTCTTCTTCTGTGTCCAATCATTGTCCTTTTCCATTAATTTCCTGTTTTTTTGAAATTACATGGGTTTCTCAAAGGGGTTTCTCAAAGGTTGCTCTACGACCTCAAATTTAATTGAATTCACCGATTGCATTGCAAAGGCCCTTGACAATCGATTGCAAGTTGATGTTATCTTCACTGAATTCATGCTTGACACTGTCAACCAGCAACTACTCTATCACAAACAGAAAGCTTTTAGGTTTGCTGGCCCTCTTTTATCATAGATGGATTCCTGCTTATCTTCTCGCATATGTTGGTTTAGTTGCTGTTGAATTACCTCTATTCTATTTTATCCATCCTTTGGTGTTCCACCAGGATCCATTTTGGGTCCCCTTCTATTCCTATTGCTTATAAATGATCTTCCTTCCGTTATCACCTCCAATCGCCTACTGTATGCCGACGACTTCAAAGTATTTTAAGCTATCAGATCTGTATAAGGTTGTCAATATCTTCAGAAGAACCTGATTGCACTAAATAACTGGTATCCATCTAACTACCTCTGTTTTAATGTTGCCAAATGCTATAAAATGATCTAAATCTCTCTCCGTTCGCTTTTACCTTTATGTTAAATGAAGTCTCACTCACTACTGTGAGATCTGCTAAAGATCTTGGTGTTACTTTTGATCCTAGGCTCAATTTTGATTCACACATTCTAATCGTAACTACTATGGCCTCAAAAATATTGGGACTCATTTTCCGGCATACTTATAAGTTTACCAATATATCCACCCCAGTCTACTTGTTTATCTGTCTTGTCCATTCTATCCTTGAATATTTTTCTGTAGTTTGGTCAACCCGACACTTCTACCTCATTAACCCGTTGGGAAATGTCCAGCGAAAATTTACTCGACCCTTGTTTTAAAAATTCAAAACCCCGTATCAACCCTATGAATGTCGTTTATTCTTCTTACGTTTTCCTACTCTATTGTTCCGTCACATCTATCTAGATCAGTTTTTAGGGTTTTGTACTAAAATACAAAACCCTATTGCAATCACGACCTGTGTCCGTCTGTCCGTCTGTCCGTCCGTCCGTCCGTCCGTCCGTCCGTCCGTCCGTCCGTCCGTCCGTCCGTCCGTCCGTCCGTCCGTCCGTCCGTCCGTCCGTCCGTCCGTCTGTATGTCACAGCACTTTTTCTCCAAAACTATAAGGGCTACAGCCATGAAACTTTGTAGAAAGGTCAGAAGTGGTGACCTCTTGAAAGTTCAAGGGTGGAAAAGTTTTTCAAAGGCGTTTAAGGGGGGTCTCCCCATATAAGGGGGTGATCCCTCAAAAAAAAATTTTCACCATTGGTAGTCGAGTAGGGTGTCATTGGAAAGGTCTCAATGAGATCTTTTCAAAACAAGTCTTAAAATTGTCTTATAAGTACAGAGGGGGGCAGGGGAAGGGGAAATGTACGAACTTTTCGCGTACCCCCCCCTCGCGATTGGACACCTTCCATCCGAAAAATCTGAAAAAAATCATGAATGTAGGCCTTTATGAGTACAACAACAACAAATACATGAGAAGTCAAAATTCACTCAACTTTGTTAGTAATAGTATGATTTATCGATTTTGTGTTTTCTTGAATAAAATCTAAACGGTACCCTTAAGCTCAATAAAATTTAGCAAAAAGATGACTATTTATAAGATTGATCTTTTCTGAAAGTTTCATAAAGATCGAATAGTATTTACCGAAGTTATAGCGATTTGAATTTTCGTGCATTACTATGGAGCAATATGCCCTGTATTACTAAGAAAACATATTGCTATGGAGCCATATGCGCTTTTTACCGACTTAGACACTACAGCTTTGCTAGAATTTGCATGAAAATTTCAGGAGTGATAGGTATCATGAAGATGAGTACATACAATTGAAACAAGTCGAAGAGGCAGGAGAGAGCTCCTAGCAAAAGGGCTTTGTAACCATTCTAGGATTCGAAAAAATAGGCCATGAATCGATGATTACAGTACAGAGGAGTGGCCCCTGAAAAAAAATTTCATGAAAGGTAGCCGATATGAGTATCAACTGAAAGTTCTCTATGAGAGCTTTTCAAAACAGTTCTTAAACTGACAGTTTTTGCTTCAGTGGGAGCACAGGGGGGGAAATACATGAAAAATGTGTTTTCTCCCTCGCGAATGGACACCAGTGATCTAAAAAATCTGAAAAAAATATCAAAGGAGATATTTATGGGTATAACTATAACAAATACCTCAGAAGTCAAAATTCGTTCAACTTTGTTAATAATAGTATGATCCTCGAATTTCACATTTTCTCCAATAAAATCGTCTTTGACATGTTTCTTGATTTTATTCGTTGCTGGTTACTGCATTTTGTAAGTTGAGTACAAAACCCTTCTGACATGAGCATAGGTCTGTCTACCCAACTTGTTTCTATATCAACTCTGCCACAATCAAATTTCATCAACATTGTATGCAGACTTACGTTTTCGCCAACCATCGCATTTTTCTTGAGCTAACATTATTAGGGTATTGTTAAATCATTTTACAATACCCTACTAAAATCGCGTCCTGTCTGTCCGTCCACCCGTCCGTCCGTCCGTGTGTCACACCCTTTTTTCTCGCAAACTACATAAGCTAGAAACATAAAAATTTGTAAGTAGGTGTAAAAAAATTTATAAGGTGTTCAAGGGTGTCTCCCTATATAGGGGAGTTGCTCCCGAAAAAAAAGTTGCACCGCATGTAGGCAATATGGATATTTTCAAAACAGATCTTAAAATGACAAATTGTGCTTGGAGGGGTGCAGGGGAAAGGGAAATGTACGAAAATTTTGTGTCCCCCCCTCGCGATTGGATACTTTTGACCCGAAAAATCTGAGAAATCATTGGGGTGGGGCTTTAAGTGCACAAGTACAACAAATACCTTAGAAGTCAAAGTTCGATCAACTTTGTTAATAATAGTACATTTTATAAATTTTACGTTTTTGCCTATAATATCAAAACGGGACCCTTAAATTTTTCAAAAACTACAATTTAAGCTTTTTGATAGCAATTGTATGTGTTCTGAAAATTTCACAATAATCGAACTATAAACAGCGAAGTTAACTTCTTCTTTGTAGCACTACAGCCCCTCTCGGGCCTTCGCTTAGAGATAGTTCGAGTATCTCATTTTCATGACCGCAATGATTTTTTTCGGAAGTTGGTTTGGTCAGTACCATGCTCCCGTTTACCTGCTCAGCTATGATATGATCTGATTAAATCAGTACATATCACCTCTGAGTGAACACTCGTAATCTGTCCGAAAAATCTCCTGAACTAAATCACGTTACTCCCAACGAGATTTGAACCTGGGACCTCCGGCTTATGCGTTCATGCTCTAACCACTAGGCCACACAGACTAGTCGAAGTTATAGCCGATTGAATATTTAACAATTACAACACCATTAACACGTGATACTAGGGAGATACACGTTTGCAACGGACCTAGCCAGAATAAATATATAGGAATTTTATAAAAAATTTCAGAAATAGTTTGTAATATTGATGTGTTATCATGACAAACTAAACGACGGGGTCAAAACATTTGAAACAAAATGGTGGCGAATATAAAAATATAATAACATAATAATTCTTCGAGCTCAATTTATGGAAATTTTGATATGCAGATTATATTGTTTGATTTACTAATTGTTTTACTATACCCTTCTGGCAGCAGCAATCTCCTGCTACTTCAACTTGTTTCATACTACCGTATGCCCGTACAAATTTATATTTTCATTCTCCCATTATACGAATGGTAAGAAACATGTTAAGCTTGAGGTTGGTCCTTTTACTTTGTTTTTAAATTGAGATTAAGAAGCCTGATCCTTATAACTCAATTGGATTAAATATTTGACTTTTGACTTTTCACTTACTTCTAATTTTCATTAATTGTCTTTTCTGTTTGTTTTGCTCCATTTTGTAATTGGATTCTGCTTAATCTGTTAAATGGAATTTGAATAAATAAATAAAATAAACATGCGATACACCTTAAAAAATTTAGATATGTATTTTTGACCAATTTGAAGGTCATCTTTAGATTTATAGATGAAGACGCGAAATTCATAAATTCATTTTTTAACAAACTTGACTGAATTTTGACTTGTGGTATTTGTTGGTCTTCTAGTCATGAAGACTTTCATGATTTTTCTGTCAAAGATGTCTAATTGCGAGGGAGGGGCACAAATCTTTCATACAATGTCCCTCACCATATACCCCTCCTTGCAAATGCATCTTTTTTAAGACCTGTTTTGAAACGTTCTCACTATATTTATTGAACTAAAATCAATAGCTATAACGCTAAGCCATGACTAGCTCAGCCGACTAACCTTCACCTTTTTATCAGTTGTAACACAGTCAATTCTTCTAAATTTCCCACTGTACCTTTTCATGTATCTTGACAATATGGTAATAAATTGACTTTCAAAGATAGGGAAGCAAAACCATTTAAAAACCATCCCAATATTGTGGTGATCCAATCTGACTTCGAGACATCAGGCTCGGCCGATGTCTCGAGCATTACTAACGCTTCACACATTGGTTCTCGTGGGTATACTGCATCATGTGGAAAAGCTTAAGAAGTAAGTGTATACGTGAGTATGCCATATACTTCGTGCTCGTCCACTTTGTTTGGCAATGGAGCAACCCACAAAGGTGGGGTGGATCGAAATAATGCACATATAAAATCACTTCTCGAAAAGCTTAAGCATTGTTGCTAGTCACCAATAGATGGCCACGTGAAAATTTTCCAAACAATCCACTGACCTAATTTACTATTAATATTAATCGTTATTTTAGTTGACTAAGCAAAGAGGTAAATGCACCCAATATGAAATGCAAATAAATGACAACAAAGGTAAGCATTGTTTTTGTATAAATGCCCATGGCCATCTACAAACCAATTACTCTTGATACTACGCTCTTTCTACTCAAAGCCTTTTCCTGAGTAAAACCACCTCAAGGCATTTAGCCCGAGACTGACAAATTTCAACAGGTTTTCAGCCCGGATCAAAGTAGCCAAACGGGAAGCAGCCCTACGTGCATCAGCCAGCTCGTTAGCCAGCCCGTACGAACATCAGCCAAACAGCGTTACTTGCCCTGCTCAAGGCTCTTGCCCAAGCAGTAGTTTTCCTAAGGCATTTCGCCCAGGAAGTTAACGTGATTTTGATTCAGCAATCGTACGGACATCACAATTTGCGCCAAATTGCCATCGGCAACCAATTGACCAGCTCGTACCACCAGCAACCACCACAACCAGCATACTTGAACGGAGACTTAATTGCCATCATCTAACCATCGGCGACCAACACGCATCGCCAGCGAACTTATCGGCGCCACGCACATCAGCGATCGTGCGGACATCACAATTTGCGCCAAACCGCCATCGGCAACCACCCAAACAGCTCGCACCGCCAGAAACCACCACAACTGACAAACATGGGCGGTGACTGGACAACCACGAACTAACCAACAGCAGCCTGTGATGACATCGCAACCCCGTCCGTTGCTCGAGAAAGCAATAACTGCGACGACTACAACGGGCCCGAGGCTAATCACGATCGAGGAGTACCGGACACGCTTGATCAAGCCGCTTGATACGTCGGTGGTCGAGTCGGAAGAGAAGCGGCTAAGAGGTGCGCGCATTGTCGAGTATCGCCGCAAGAACAGTGACCTGCGCTAATTGGCACGTCTTGCGGTAACCAAAGCGGAGCGGGAGACGTTCAGAACCCAAATCGAAACGTTGGAATAAAGTTTAAGGCAGAGCTGCGCCATAAACGGAAGGCACCCGCAACAAACAAACAGAATACCAATTGTAGTTTTGAAGAATGAATAAATGTATGTGATTAAGAAAACGTGCGTTTCATTGGGGAAACTATAGAGTGGAGTTGAGCGGAGTTTTCAGGTACTCCAGACCAAATGAGGGGATACCTGTACACACCGAATATATACAAGTGGGTATATTGGTGCAACGGAACTCGCCCCAGGTAGTTAGGCTTTCGAAATAGTCCTAACACTAACATTTTTCTTGAAAAGCTGTCGAGCAATGCTTTTCAAGCAAAAAAGAAAATTAGCTTACGGATATCAAATAAACAAAATAATTGACTACCATTCCAACTTCTTAACTAAACATGCCTCGCTCGAAGTCATCCTCAGAAATCGATACTCATACTCACACTGCAGACACATAACGTATTACAGTGAAACACATAATGTTGCTTCTTTCGAAATTTCTAGGTGGTTTTTCTCAGTAAGTGGAAACATAAAGGATCTCAACCGGTGGATATTGCGGAAAAGTATATGTGAAAACATAAATCACAACTGCAAACATGATGCTCTCATAATTAAGTTATTAGAGCTGCCATAAGTCCTGATTTAATTATTTCTCAGTGTTCAAAATTTTGCTAAGTTTATCCCAAGTGAAATGGAGAGGCAAGAGTATGTGCAGATTATTTCGAGATAAGCAAATAGCAAAAGCAAAAAGCTAATTGTTTTTCTCAGTAAGCTCAAAATAAATAACTCATTCATTTAAAGTCGTCATTTCTTTGAGAGAAACTTCGTGATATTTTCTTAGGAACAACACAAAATTTACGATTCCTGGTTTTGTTTAAAGTGCAACTGAAAATTAATGCAAGGCAGATTTGACAGGCATGTGAACTAAATCCATAAATCTGACCAACAGCCAAAAATAAAAGTAAAAAACTAGGTTGCAGCTCAAATGAAATCCTTCAAAATTTTAATGATGTCCAGTAGTTATTCTCATAAAGGATAACAGTCACAAACACAAAATTTTGTAGACAAGTCAAAATTTATGACTTTTACAAAGTTTATAAATCAAGTTTTTTATATGGTTTTGAAGGAGGGAGAGAAATGACCCTTAAAAAATGTTGTTGAATGGGTATTAAATGGAAGATCTTGATTAAAATTTTGCTAAAAATAACCAATCTATGAGTTTTCAATTTTCGCATATAAAATCAAAAATGGACACTTAAATTTTTTTTATAAATCATATCTACGTGTGCTAGAAATGGATACATGTACCCTGAAAACTTCATAATAATGAACCGATTGAAAATTTCGCAACCACAACAATAACAATATTGGAGATTTGCAAATGACCCAGACATTATAGATAATTACTGATTTTCAAGAAAATGTCAAGAATGGTATGTAACATTTCTATGTATGTTATTATTACTATTTAAATAATAAGGCAATCATTTCGTAAATAAAACGGCGGCAGATTTAAATACATGATACAGGCATTTTGTTTTTTCTTCCTTAATTTAAAAAATCTATTTTTGAGAAAAATTATGAGTATTCAGATAACATTATTTGATTTAAATTTTTTTTCCAAAATTCTACGCTACTTGAAATAGTTTTCAATAAATTTTTAAAGATGTCTACTTATCAGTGACAATTTTGGTAAATAGATATTGTTGTCCTTAAAAATCAACTAGCTTCTGGGATATTATTTTCATTCAATAAACTCACAAAATTTACTTGTAGCACCAACTTTGACCCAGATCCATGCTTAATATTTTGTTGTTTTTAAATTGATTCACACTGTAATTAAGAAAGTTTAAGGACTTATGACGACAAACTATATTTGGTCACCTCTTTTCCAGCAATCCCCTGGGTAAAATCATTTTGATGAAATTCAATTTGTTTCCAGCACATCTGTGAAAAGTTACTGGTTCATTGTCGTCCGCTTGACGAAATAAATTAGTCGAATATACATATGTAATATGCATCAGCCCCCGTAGTATAATGACAAGAGACTTCGTATCTTGCGCTGTGGTTTCCAGGTTCAAAACTCGTAGATGGTGATGCATTTTTTCATGCAGTTTTTCAATCAAAATTTAAGCTTACTTTGCTGTGATGGATACAAATTGAAAAATTGGATATTAGTCACATGGTCAAGCGTGATTCTGACCATCTCATCTTCTCTATTACCGTTACAGTGAAGAAATGAAACTGTCACAAAGCCCAACGCTAATGTTCAATTCAGCGTATGATGATTATTCTATGAATCAAAGCACAATCTGCAACGCAGCACCATCGATTATTATACAGGGTGGGCCAGAAAGAATTGCGAATTTGAAAAAATCATTAAAAAAAAACTGAGTACAATTCACATACAAATTTTTATTTCTATAAAAATTGACATCTGGGAAATTCATTTCTTAAAAATAACGTCATCCAGGTGTGCACCATCCCGCTGCAAATATTCTTCGAATCTGACCTTCAAATTGGTAAAAACTCGCTGGCACATTGCACGGGGAATAGCTGCCATTTCTTCCCGGATATTTGTCTTCAACTGGTTAATCGTGGCTGGGTTATTGGTGTAAACTCTACTTTTTAGGTATCCCCACAAAAAAAAGTCCGGTGGCGTCAGATCCGGACTTCTAGGAGGCCATGCAATGTCACCTCGGCGCGATATCAGTTTCCCAGCAAACATCTCGTTTACGACCGCCAAAGAGGCATTAGCTGTATGGCATGTCGCGCCATCTTGTTGAAACCATGTCACACGATTATAGGCTTCAAATTGTTGCAGTTGTGGAAAAAATCCCTTAACATGACTATGTATCGGTCAGAATTTTCAGTGACAGATTGGCCTTGTTTTTTCGAAGAAGTAGGGTCCGATAATTCCGTTCTTGTTGACCTTGGGCGTCCTGCAGGCTTCTGTTTGAGAATCGAACCAGTCTCTTCGAACTTTCTGACCCACGATCGAATCACACTTTCTTTCGGACACTGATTTTGGTCATGTAATCCAAACTCACGCCGAAATAAACGCCGAACAATAGCGCACGAATTGTGATTTTTAATAATGTTTAACGCAGAATGCACGTTGCGCTCCGGTGAAGTGATCCATCGCGACTAAATTTCCGAGAACCGAGCTACTTAACCCCACCACCCGCGCAGTCCCCTCTCTAAAGCTTCAAACGCAAGAGTGTTTTTAAAATCGTACGCCTTTCTGGCCCACCTTGTATTTACTTCACCAACTATACGTGATTAATTTTCATTCATTTTGAATTGAACTTACAAAAAATTGAAAATTGCAGTATTTCAGTTAATGTGTGTTATCAAACATCTACTAGTCATAATTTAACGAAATCAATGCTCTTCAATTTGACAAGCCAAAATTCTCATTCAACCTATCATCAACTCACCAAATTTCTACCACATGTACGTACAGGTATGCAATTCTTCATACCTCTACCTCTAACTCATAAAAAAGTTAACTTCTCTGAACATTTTCCTACCACATACGCAAAGCATTGTATCGTTATGCATAACAAACCACTTAAATTCGCTGTTTGCCATGTAATTATTTCACAGCATGCTGTCGACATTCAATGCCAATAAATCACGTTTCTATCTCATCCCCTTCTGCCTCCGTACTTCACCCGGGGAAAAGAAACATTGTTAAGGATCTGAGTGCTTTGAGGGTGTGTCTAGTGCTTGATATTGGAAGTTTTGTAGACACACTGAATGTATCGAAATGACACTTTCTGCACAATACGTGAATCTCCTAAGGATGAAAAGTCTCTCGATAATTGTATTCTGTGTCTGCTAGGAAATTTATGTAGATTCATTTTAATTTAATGGTTTATGAGTGTGTTATTATTTTGAAAAAGAAAAACATAAATTCGTCCTGATGATTTTATGATTGGAAGGAATATGCTCGATATTTGAAATCAAGGTTTTTAGTTGTAAGGTGCTTATTTTCATTATTCTGTGGTAAAATAAAGAGTAATGGCGAAATTTTCAGAATAAAATACAAGAACGTAAAATTAAAAGTACATTTTACTCACCTTACTTATGGGGTAGTGAGTAGTTTTACGCAAAATGAGGGAGCGGATAGCAGCACCTTAAAAATACTGTGGAAGTACTACCCTGATAGGTTATAATTTAAATGTCTAAATTGGCCAAGAGCCACCTCAAAGAGGATTAACTGGATGGAACTAAATTCAGAGACCAGCTCAAACAGGTAGCGCCAAATAGATTTCGCCTCAGGAGGCAATTCCGTGTATTGGTTTTTCTTATCTTCAACATACGACGTGATCAGCGTTGCGGCCTCATCCTTGATGAGGGAGATTTCAGCCCACAACAAGGACTGGAGCATCCCACTAGCATTAGTGTCCCTTTGGACCCCTCTCAACCAGACCCTGTGGTGTGAGTGAACAAGCGGTGCCTTCCTTTCCCAGGCAAAAGTTCCTACGCCGCCAAAAGAACTATTGACTGATTGCTGGGTAAGAAGATGGTTAATCAGCCATCGATGCTGGTTTCTGATCCCTACGACAATGGAAAAATGAAAAATCTGAAGTGTAAAATTTAACATAACACATGTTGTTCATTAATTTTTAAACTTATAAGCGTAATAAATAGGGTGATTCACTATGAGCTTTGTTTTTTAATCTCAAATAAAAGGCGTAAAGTTGAATATGCCATAAATAGTCCATCTTGAGGATCCAATTTTTCACGAGGCATTCCAGCATAGCGACCGGTATCTCGCGAATGACAGGAGTAATGTTGGCTTCTAAAGCGTTAATTGAAACTGGCTTAGCCCTGAAGACCAGAGACTGTGCAACGCCAAAGAAAATAATTTAAAGGTGTGAGATCGCACGATCTAGGCGGCTTATTTACTGAACCAAAACGTAAGATCAGGTTCTCACCGAAATGATTACCATCATGCCTGCGATGACTAGCACCACCAAATCAGAGATTATCGGATATGAAGATGCAGTCCACAGCGCCACTCTTCTCTATACTTGGGCCAAGCGTTTTTGGTACAGCTCCTTGTTGAGAGTGACGCCCGATTTATCTGCTCCATGAAATAGCACTGACTAATCAAAGGTCACCTTCTTTGTGGGTTGGGTCTCCCTTCGTTGGTCATAAATTGACTCAGAGCCAATAAGACTAAAGCAGCTTTATCTGCCATTGCCCTAATTTGTTCAGAGCCGACCAACAGCCCCAGGTACTTTACTGATGGTTTTAATTCAACAAGTATCCCAATACTGATCATTCTTACCGTGGGGACTTTGTTTTTCAGGTTGACCACTTCTGTTTTTACCAGTACTACACCGAAACCGCGAGCAGTCATCCAGTCTCACACCTGGCGCATATGCATTTCTAGTCTAAATTGCTCCTATTTTATTGTGCCACAACCTATGTGGCAGGCCCAGTCTCAGTAGCTTGCCGTAAGATATGTTTCACAAGTCCGCACCAAGGATTGATGTTTGGGCAACACCCGACTCAACTTTCATCCTTCTTTGGCCCTGCATCGTATCACAAACCAGGCTTCGGCCCTTGAGGTAGTCCCCTGAAAGCCGCATAAGATATTCTGGAACTTGAAAAGTTGTTTTAGCCTATCCTGAATATTCGCCCATCTAGCGGAGTTGTCCTCAACAGAACCAGCCGTCACTTGGTATAGTTATGTGCTTCAGCCATTTGGACTACACTTACCACCTCTGCGATTGCATTAATTAAAGAGCGTCCTGCTATCAAGCTATACTGCTGAGGAGATAGGTCCCCAGCAACATGGATCACGTCAATGAGTCTTTCCTCGATAAGTTTCTCTAGCACTTTCTCAACCATCTCTAGCATGCATAACGGATGGTACATACACTGTAACCTGAGATTCCTTTTCCCTTGCGGATCAGCATGAGCTCCTTCCCTTCCAACATTTCGGGAAAATTACTTCCCACCGACCAGCTTTGAATATACAGAGAAGCATGTTAGAACAATGGCGAAAGAAAAGCTGCAACACCTCAATTGGGATGTCGTCCTTACCTTAAGCCTTCCTTGGGTCTCAGTGATAGGACTACCTCTTCTAGCTCTAGCCGCGTATATATCAGGCATCCGACTGCGTCAACATGGATGGCAGGCAAAAGTGATTGCTCTATCCGTCAATCTTTTCTGCTCATGCAGGACTTGCGCAGGGCACAAAACTATCGTGTGACTTGATTGTAGCCAAGGCTTTACGGATCTTTGTTCACATTGTCCACAGAATCTCACCAGAAGCAAGCTTTTGTATTGTTCATCAATTTACGGAGAGATTTCCGGCCAATTATACGCTGCTATCCAGTTTCATACCTCGTTGCAGTTCTGTGCCCGTTGAGCTTTACGTTGAAGTTAAAGATGTTCCCTTCACTTTTTAGAGATCACCAGTTGGCTATAGACTTGCCGTGCCGGGATCTCTAACGAGATTTAGAAGCACTGCAAGCAGACGTAATGATTCTCATAGTTGAGTTCACCATGTCTTGAGTAGCAAACCCCTTACTTCCCAATAAATCTTTCAGCAACTGCGCACCTACCATTAGTACCACGACAAACCTCTACACGGCCATTCTCCCAATTGTAGAAGGTCAAAAGGACGGGCGCCAGGAGACAGCGTCACGAACCTCAAGTAAAATTTACTGATCATGACGTGCTGAGAAAATCATTAATATTCGCCATACTACGTATTCCAAGCCAAATATTACACCCGCATGGTAAATATTCAGCCTATCGCTGATGTTTAGTATGACAAGCTCTATTCTGGGTACCATCTTTAGGCCTCCTTTCCCCATGAAACAACTTGAGGCGTGGTCCACTCGATTGCTTTAGTATTGAAGTCTCCTCCAACGAGCATGCCATTGGTCTCACAGGGGACGTACAGGTCGACAGGAATACTCTTAAAGGCTAGTATTCTTTTGGGGAACGTTGCCTCTACAGACCCGAGGATATGGAGGTTGCTGTGGGGTTCCTCGTGGGATAGCAGGTAATGACCCTGACTGAATCTGTACTACGCTTTGGACAATGAGTTTGAATTGATGCTTTGAGCCAGCGGGTACGATGATTGGAACCTAGTAGCAGCGCCACGGTGACACCCATGCGTAAATATCCAATTCAACGATCATACCGCCTCCGGCCCGATTTGTAGGCCTCGGAATACGTTCTAAGTTCACACCTTGGGTTGATGGTGTGCGTTTTGTGGAGACTCCCAGCAAGTGCTGACCTCGCTCTGAGCACTTGTCCTCATAAGTTGGTACATCAAGCCACGCACGGCCTCCTTACTCTGCAAAGATAACCATGGAACTAGAAAGGCAACTACACACATGAAGGGATGTAACGGCTCCAAGAAGGAGCCAATCATACTAGAGTAATTCCAACCAAAAGTCCTGAAAACTATTCCATAAAACCTCAGAATTGTTAGTAAAAATAACAACAACGATGACGCAGCTAGTGGCTGCAGCCACGATATTCACAGCGCATCGAGAGTGGTACTAACGATGACAAAAATGACGATTAATACGAGTACGTTGACAGCAAACATGGCCAAAAAACAGAGATTAATAAGATAGTCTTGTCTAGGTGGAGATTCCTTGGGGTTTTGGCTGCAGCAAAAAATGATGTAAGGGCCAGAGCGTCCTTAAAAGAAAGAACGAGATGCGCTAGATATTCAAACGGTGGGAGAAAATACAATATAAAGAACATCGAGAGCTCGATGGTTCCTGCTGTGATCGCTACCGAAACAACCAAAGCACGTGTCTTAAGTCCCAAAATAATTACAAACCATCCTGAAGTCCACAAAGTGATAACGGCAGGAAAAGAAAGGAGTGACGAGAAAATACAGCACGGTTGTGTGATTTTGCTACCACCGTCAAAAATCAGCCGGAAGTACTGTGCTTGAAAACTGAAGCTGATAACTTTTTCCAAGAAAAAACGTCGCAAAGTACAATTTTCATCTAGTGACAGCACGTAAAAAGGCTGATACAAAAGGAGGTAGACGTTCTTAAAAAATAAAACATACATGCAACTCGCCAAAAATCAGCAAAGGTGGCATATGCTCCTTGAATTAGAAAAGCTCTTCTGGTTTAAGGCCGAAGAAGGGTAGAAGGCTTAAAAAAAGCGCTAAGGGCCAAGCCAAAGGCATACGTGCAGATAAGTCCACCATCAAACATCAATGAAAGAAGATCGTCTAGCCCAATCGAAGGGGATCGGAATTAAAAAAGGAAGAAGAAAGATGAACCAGTGGGTATGGAACGCTAGATCACAGGCTGGTAAAGGGATGAAGAGAGCTGCAAAAAAATTCCTTCAAAAAGTACCAGAAAATAGGGTTCACTTGGATGCGCAGCAAGAAAAAATACTTAATGCGAAACAGGAGAGAAAAGAGCCCTGACAAAGACCCTGCGAGTAAGCATTGCCCGTAAAACCCCAAAATAGCTGAAACTACGCATGAGCGCTATAGGATTTCAGGGGTAATGTAAGGCTCGAAGACCCCGGCACTGCTTTTAAATCAGGATAACCAACACGATCGGCCCATGTAATGGTCGTATTTGAACCAGATGCCAAAAATAAAGAACCATTCTGCGACCCAGTAAAGAAAGTCCTTGGCAAAATCACAACTATAGCCTCACTTAATCCGATGGCAGTGATCGAAATAAGAGACATTGACTGTACTAGAGACCTGGTTGAAATAGAAGAGAGCATCAAAAGGGAGCTCCCTAATGCAGGCACGACCAATGTGAGGGTGACACCAGAAAACCCTTGTGAACAACGTATGGCCATCAGTATGTTAACTTGGCCGAAAAGGGCGTCTAACAATTTCTGAATAAGGGCAAGGTAAAAATAGGACTGGTTGCCGAATGAACCAATATCATCTTTCCAAGCCAAGCTTATTTCGAGCACAGATGGCAACATGCCCGCTGTGGGAGATGCGGGGAAAGAGAAACCTAGAAATGGTGGCCAGGACGGTGTTTGTTATACTGAGCATCAGAAACACGCTGTCTTTCCACCATATTGGTTGCAAAGAAACCATTCTGGACGTGGCATTTGCCACAGAGTCCTTAGTACAAAGGATAAACAATGCAAGAGTATTAGAGGCCTACTCAGTCAGTCGACCTTCTGCAATTGGGTGGAAGATCAGAAGGATGAACGACGAGAGGTTCCTCGAGGTGTTTACGGCAAGTGGTCTACTCCAGGGTGATTCGCGAGGACAGAAAGACTGTCAGCGCAAGAAGTACTAAATACAACTACTATGCCACGTTCAAAACCCTGGCACAGAAAGCCCCCAGTGTACTAAAGGTTGACTAAAATCGCTGAAAAACAAAAGGAGTATCACCAATTTTAGCGTAAGGCTCACCGGGCATGGAATCATGACGATGATTGCAATCGGGTAGTGGTATATAAGTCGGCCAGGAAATGCCTTTGCAAATTAAGCGGTCGCCTTGCATACAGAAAGTGGTAAAAGTGAACGAAATACTGCGGGCACACTTTCTCGTCCAACCTGGTAGCACTTGCCTACGGAATGAGGTTTTTCCGGTACGACGAAAAGTGGTGAGACACGTGCTGGACTGCAAATGGGAGGGAAATCCCAGCTTGCCATCGCGTACGGTCCATCATGCATGCTAAACATGGTTGGGAAATCGCTAGAGAAACTCATTAAATGACGACTCAGTGATGCGATTCAAGCTGCTGGGAACCTTTTCTCAGCAGTATGGCCTCAGAGTGGGACGTTTCACTATTAATGCAGTTGCAGAGATGATGGCCGTGGTCCTAAAAGCAGAGGCATAAAGCCATACCAAGTGGCGGATCTTCCTGCTCGTGACACTCAACGTTAAGAATGCCTTCAACTCCGCCTTCAACCGGATGGATATACTAGATACGCTGGAAAACCCTTTTAAGTTCAAGAATATCGAATGTAGCTTCTATGGGATAGCTGGAAGGACCGAAGCCTGCTTTATGACACAACACAGGGCCAACAAAGGGTGGAAGTTACATTGAGTGTCACCCAGGGGTCTATCTTTGGCCCAGACCTGTAGAACGTGTCTTACGATGGGCTACTTAGACTGGAGATGCCAGAAGAGTCGCGCTTTATAGTTTTTGTGCTGTAACTTGTCAGCTTTTTTGTGGATAGGGAATATAATTAATTGGCTTCACTCTTTTGGCATAAAATCTTCTTCCCAAATGTGCAGGATGATTTTGTGAACTGCTTCAGGAACACTGCTGCCACTATATTTGATGATCTCCACTGGAGTCTTACTGATCCCCGTTACTTTATTATTCTTTTGGGCTTTGATGATGGAACAAACCTCATTCAGAGTTGGTGGGTCAATGAAAGCATCTAGAGACTCCGATATTCTGGAGCTATGTGAGGATTAAGGAGATTCTTGAAATATGATGCCAATCTTTCCTTAATCTTGGCTTCATCAGCAATGATACTGTCGATGTCATCACAACAGAGCTTGGTATTGGGCTGAAAACCACGTTTCTGGCTTTTCACTACTTTGCATGCTGGTTTTGTATTAATGCTTGCTAAACTTACATCTATACTTCTCAATTGATCGTCATAGTATTTTCTTTTCTTAATTTTAATTATCTTATTCGCTACTCTTCTGAGATTTTCATAGTGTTTTCTCTTTGTCCTGGTTTTTCTTCCTACGTAATATTTGTATGCCTGATTCTTTTTGTCTACCATTTTTCTCTTACACTGGGCTTGATGTCCGATTGTTCAGTCTGCCACGGTTTTAATAGCCGCTAGAGCTTGTTGCTTGTCTTTAATAATGCGTCTGATAAGATGGGAGCCAGCTGGTTGTCGAGGATCTCCGTGAAATTTTGGAGTTTTTCTATGTTAAATTTTTGTAGCGGGCCTGTCTTCATCGAATATGCTGTTGATATACGACATCAATAGGTTAATTAGATCAAATAATAATCTGAGTTGAAATTGGCTCCTCAGTATGTACGGACGTCAAGTATGCTAGAGGCCCAACGTTGTTGGATCAGAATATGATCGATCTGGTTTTATGTGTTGACATCCGGTGATACCCCGGTCAGCAAGTTGAGCGTATGACTACATTTCTGCTACATGAAAAGTCGATCAAGCACTGGCCGTTGTTGTTTGTTTCATCGTAGAGGCTATATCCTCCAGTCGCTCCCTGATGTGGGATCTTATTGCCAACATTTCTGTTGAAATCACCCAGAAATATTTTTGTGTCGTTTGTAGACAATGAGCCAACTAGTCTTGCCAGGTGAATGAAGGACGTTTCATTCGTTTCATCGTCCCCTTTTCTTTGGTCGGGGTAAGAACATTTATGAGCCAGGTTTTGAAGAGTTTCGTTTTTATACAGATCGGACACAACCGCTCATTAATTGCCTTCAAATCAATAACGTGTGATTTGAACTCCCTATCCACAATAAGGCTACTCCGAAATTTCGTTTTTCAGTAGGCTTCCCATTTTAGAATATTGGGTGCGATCTCATATCTTGGATATAATTTCCAGTCCAGTTTGTTTCCTAGATTGTCAGTAATTTTAATTTATATTTACTGGCCTGTTATAAAAGGTCCTTAACAGTGTCAGGGAAATTTAGTGATCTGACATTCCAGAATTTAATTCTTCAGTCCTTTTTCCAATTGCGAGGTCGTTGCCGTGAGTCCGATCCATTTTGCGGCTCGTCAGCAGATTTTGAAACTATTTAGGAGTTTCCAGGGACGGGAAACCACCCCATCACTCAAACTCCTCTCTGGGGGCATGGTTATTGCTTCAATTCACCTTCACCCTCTTACCCCCACAAATGAGGTGTAGGTAGGATTTAGTAGCTGAGCTGTAGATTTATTTACAAATATTAGCATTTCTCACCATTTAATGTCCCATTATTGCGGTGCCAGAAAACTCTATGTGCAATCCGGAGAACATTTGAGGCTTGGAATGAGGAAGCATGGATGCTGTGGGTTGGGGAAACAAGGGGTTTCCTTCTCCTTTCTCAAGCGAAATTCGGACCGTCTATGGTGGAGTTATACTATCTACTACTCCAAACCTATTTGAAAGAATTTTCTGCTCAAAGCTATCTTACATCGTAGAGTCTCACCTTAATAACCTATAGTATGGCTTCTGAAAGAATCGCTCGACAACAACTAACCTCACAGTGATGGTATCTACTATTTTATGTGAAATGGAAAAAAAGACCCGAAATTGATGCTACACCAATTTTAGTAAAGTATTTGATCGTGTCAACCACAAAATTCTGTGCAAGCAGTTGCAGAAATTCGGGTTCTATTTACTGCTTTGGCTTAATTTTTACCTTGCAAATCTCATTGACAAACGTCTAAAAAAATAAATTTCTATTGTGTCGTATCTCCAGGGAGTCATTTTGGTCCTCTGTTTTTTAATACATTCATTTTAGATATGTCAGAAACCTTATTGGATGTATTTCATTTATTTTATGCTGATGACCTAAGCTGTATCAAATGATTACATCCCAAAACCACTCACAATTCCTTAAGGCAAGGTAAACTCTCTGTATAAATGGTCTTCCGAAAAACAGCTTCATGTGAATTTGGAAAAAAATGAGGCGTTCCTTTTCCCGTAAACATTTAGTCTTCAAAGCTAATTATTACCTGAATAATACAAAACTTGCTAGAGACGATAGTGTTAAAGACCTTGGTGTCATCCTGAATAAAAAGATTCGGTTCAATTTGCATTACGATGAAATAAGATCCTAGGTTTCATCAAGCGAAGAGCTAAAGAATTTAAGAACATACTCGTATGGGTGAACAAAACGTTATGTGTTTCTTCAGTTCACCCCATACTAGAATATGGATGTATCATATGGAACCTGTTTTTGAAATGCACATAGACAGGATTGAATCTGTTCAGTAATAGCTTCTTCATCTCTCTCCTCCCGAAGATCGATGATAACCAGCTGCTTCGCTTTTGACGTGCTTAAAGGTACCATGAGCATACCATACGTAACTAATCAAATTAAAATGAATGAAACATCACGAACCACTAGACACTCGTGTCAGTGTAAGCACGCCGAACATCACAGACGACGACTGTCATTCGACATGAGGCAGTCGAGGTCCGCCATCCGCCGTGAATTGATCGCCAAAGAAATTGTTTAATTGATATTTTCGTTCTTTTTGTTATTATTCACATCCATTGTTTCTCCCCACTGAATCATCCTGACAGTTCAGAAGTGGGATGATGGATTTGATATCCGAATTAAATGGATTGATGGTGAAAGTGCTGCGCGAGAACTGCCGATATCATGGATTGGCGACCGCCGGGAACAAGTCCATGCTGGTTCAACGCCTCGCCGAATTGGGTGATAAAAGTGCGACAGGGATAGATAGTGATCTCTTGCCGAGAGTCCGCGAACTCGAAGAAACAGTCCGTCAGCTGCAAAATTTGAGTGTTGGTGTGCCACAAAGCGTTTCGACGCCAGTAACACAAACAGTTTCACAACGCGTGGACGAAAACGTTCAATCGTTCATAAGTGGAAGTTTAAACACGAACGCACACACACAACCGTATGTGCCACCGCAGTTGTCGTCGTCGACCAATATGACTCAACCACCCGCATACACGATGCCTACGCATATACATGGACCGATGATGAGTACTGTTTCGTTTACTTCACATCACCAGCCGCGCATGCAGGTCACAAATGCCTCCGCTCCGACGGGTCCACATCTCGCTCAACCGCCTACAGGCGTGTACTCGTATGTATATCAACCGACGAGCGAGATCGGGTCTGTGAATGTTCGCGACATTGCCGATGTGTTGCTGGAGTTTCACCCGTTTGCTGCCGATTCTTTAACGTCCGAACAGTTTGTGTGTCGTGTCACACAACTATAGGAAGCCTACCGATGGAGTGACCGTCTTGTGCTGCTTTCAATGTTTTCGAAGTTGAAGGGTGCTGCTAAAACATGGATCGACATGTCGCCAGTTTTTAATTCTAGGACAGAGTTTGTCGGAAAATTACTTACAGATTTTCCGTGTCTCATGAACATAGCCGATATTCATCTCCGTATGGCTGAAACGAAACGCAATTTTACCGAAACGATGGAGGAATATTATTATCGAGTTCTAGCGTTAGGCCGGAAAGGTGAATTGCCTGACGCAGCAATCATAAAATACGTGATGAATGTTTGCAGCGATATCGATTTCGGGAAAATATCATCGGCACAACAATTTAATTTTTGCCACTAATTATTATCAGTAATTCGACGCTATACCGACACTTGCCGTTCAAAAAATCTTTCCAACCGAAACCCTGATCATACGACATGCGTCCGCCGAGTCCTACGAGTAAGCCTGAAACACCGTCATTACCGAGAAAACCGAAAGAACCCGTCTGCTATAATTGTTTCAAGCCCGGACATATCTCCGTCCGTTGCCCACAACCGCAACGCCGTGCAAGATGCGCAACATGCAATCGTACCACTCAGCAAACCACCGATTGCCCGCATATGAGGTCTGCGCTAGATAGCGCGAAAACGTACGAAATCCAGACGAATGAAAATGGAAAGGAAATCATCAAAGTGGTGTCAATACGAGGTCATGAGATTCGAGCATTCGTGGATCCGGGCAGCAATAGAACGTTGATGAGAGCGTCGTTGGCGAACACTATAGGTAATATTGTTCCTTGCAATGTTGTTCTGTGCGGATTTGCGGATGGTAAAAATGAATGTACAAGCAAAGTAATCGTCTCAATGAACATTGATCACAAGACGTACGACGTAGATGTGTTAGTTGTCGAGGATGATTGTATCGAATACGAAATGCTATTAGGTCGGGACGTGCTATGTAGAGACGGGCAATCGCTGGTAATTCGAGGGAAAGAATGCTGGTTGGAAAATGACGAGGCATTAAAATTGGGAACATCCTTAAAAGCCAAGGAACAAAACCAAGTAAAAACGTTGTTGTCTGAGTTCCGTACACTTTTTGCAACAAATTTACACAAATTGGGAAAATGTTCGGCTGTAAAGATGGCAATATCGTTGAACACACGCGAACCGGTTACACAACGACCATATCGACTCCCATATGCAAAACGACAAGCCGTCGAAAACATCATAGACGAACTACTCGCCGCCGATATTATACGTCCATTGGAATTCGCATATGCTTCGCCTATCGTTCTCATAGAGAAGAAAAACGGCGAAAATCGTTTATGCGTGGACTATCGCCAATTAAATGGAAAAACGATTAAGCAACCTTTCCCTATGCCAAATATCGAGGATCAGTTTGCTAAATTAGCAGGCAACAAATATTACACCACGCTTGATCTAAGGATGGGCTACCATCAAATCGAAGTGGACAAAACGTCAACCCCGTACACCGCTTTCGTTACTCATAATGGACATTATGAGTACAATCGCATGCCTTTTGGTCTGGTGAACGCGCCGGGAGTTTTTCAAAGCTCAATAAACAAGATCATTTCAAAAATGGGGCCCGGAGAAGCGATTGCATATTTGGACAATAGAGTTCTACTGAGCAAAGACATAGAGACTGGTCTATCGTCGCTCCGAAAATTTTTAGAATTTTTGAAATCTTACGGATTAACAATGAGACTTGAAAAGTGCAGTTTTCTTACCGACGGAATCGAGTACTTGGAATATATTGTCAACGATGAAGGCATAAAACTGGGAAAACAAAAGGTTAGCGCGATAAAGAACTTTGAAGCGCCGAGGAATGTAACCGAAGTGAGACGATTTCTCGGACTCACAGGATTTTCCCGAAAATTCGTACCCAATTATTCGCTGATTTCGAAACCAATCACTCAACTGCTGAGAAAATACGCGGAGGGATCGAAACACTTTCTATGGGGAAGTGACCAATCCGAATCGTTCCAGAAACTCAAGGAGATTCTATGCAACGAACCAGTGTTGGCGCTGTTCGATATCAACGCACGACACGAAATACACACTGACGCCAGTACAGTCGGAGTTGCTGGTGTATTACTGCAATCGATGGATGGAAAGAATTGGAAACCCGTCTTTTACAATAGCCGACATTGTTCCGAAGCCGAAAGCCGTTATCACAGCTACGAGGTTGAGGTGCTCGCTGTGGTCGAGAGTCTAGACAGATTTCGTGTTTATGTTCTAGGCAGACCCATCCGTGTAGTTACCGATTGTTCAGCGATAACGCATACGAAGACGAAAACCGAAATGATCCCTCGTATTGCCAGGTGGATGTTACGATTGATTGAATACGATGCTGAGCTTGTGCACCGACCCGGACGACGACTTGCACATGTCGATGCACTCAGCTGAGCTCCCGAGCTGCCGCCCGAAGATCCTGAAGTTGCAGGACTCGTCATGGCTATAACAAGCGGATCAGACGATTGAACTTATACTATGCAGTTGAAAGACGATCAACTCCGGCATATAGTGAACGTTATTCAAAATAAAATAAAAGATGAACGTGTTAAACAAATCAAAAGTGAATATGAACTAAAAGATTTCCGTTTGTATCGAAAGGTTAACGAGCAGCTAAAATTAGTGATACCAAAATCCGTCAGACTACGCGTAGTGCAAAATTTACACGATAATTACGGACATTTCGGGGTTGAAAAGACAATGGGGCGCATCCAACAAAATTATTGGTTTCCTAAAATGCGTAAAGTGGTAAAAGACTATATAGACTCGTGTGTTAATTGCTGCTACAATAAATCGCGCTCAGGAAAGCCTGAAGGACGTTTACGAGTATATACGGAATCGATGTTACCGATACCATTCCGTCAATTGCATATCGACCACCTTGGACCGTTCAAGCGTAGCAAAAGGGGCAATATGTATATAGTTGAAATTTTTGATCCTTTTTCGAAATATCTAGTGGCAAAACCCGTCCGGAATACCTCTACGCAACCCGTGATTAATATTTTAATTGATCTAACGAGCTATTTTGGTTTGCCTACGCGAATTATAACCGGCCGTGGTTCCGCATTTGTGTCGCGAAAATTTGCTGCGTTCTGCAAGTCACATGAAATTACTCATATCAAAACTGCCATCCGTACTCCGCTTGCAAACGGACAAGTGGAGGGTGCAAACCAAACCATATTGTCTTATCTACGTACGACCGCCAAAAATAAAACCGATTGGGACGATTTACTACCCGCGCTGCAATGGAGTATAAATACGCAGAGGAATAATACTACTGGATTCAGTCCAAACGAATTCAGTCCAAACGAATCGCTTTTACCCTCAGAGATGTGACAAATAATAATCTTATCTCAGTTCTGCAAGACGAGTTTATTAACAAAAAGGAATCAGAACCAGTACTCGTGGACCTAGCAACTAAACGAAATACAGCTTTGGAGAATATTGAAAATCAGCGGCTGCATTGGAAGGAACGTTTCGACAAAAAGCATTCTTCGCCCAAAGAATATATGATTAACGATATTGTACTCATTGAGAACGAAGCTGTTTCGACTGGGGAGAGTCGAAAGTTGGAACCCAAATTTAAGGGACCCTATATAATCGCCCGCATTCTTGGCAAGGACCGGTACCTTATCGAGGACATACCAGGTTTACGAATTACACAAAAGCCGTTTTGTTCAGTTTACACCGTTGACAAGATCCGACCGTGGTGTTCAAAACCACCGGGAGTCGAAACCGACGAAGAAACCAATGACGAAGACAGCAGTGACGAAATCGAGGACGATTCCGATGCAGGAATGGCCGAGTTGTCAGTGTAAGCACACCGAACATCACAGACGGCGACTTTCATTCGACATGAGGCAGTCAAGGTCCGCCATCCGCCGTGAATTGATTGCCAAATAAATTGTTTAATTGATATTTTCGTTCTTTTTGTTATTATTCACATCCATTGTTCCTCCCCACTGAATCATCCTGACACTCGCGTATGCTGATAGAAGGGCGAAATCATATAGTATGATTATGCAGACAACGAGCCAATAAATAGACGTTGCAAAACATTTAACTCATTGAGTGCACACTACTCTCCAATTATCTCCAGGGTCCAATTCAAAACCGTTCACCTTAACGCTTTGTCCTCTCAATCCCATTAAACTATAAATGAATAAATGATTTAATATTTTGAAATTTGAGAACTATTTAATTATGTTAGATTTTATTTATGTATCTTGATATATTATATGTGTGTATGCCATGTTTAGTAAAACAATAATAATAATTAAATTAAAATATTTGTCCAATCAACCGGTATTTTTTAATTTAAATTGGCAATTCCGAGTTTGGCCATTGAATATTGATTTGAACCTTTCAATTTTAGAAACAAAATATAATGTTTTTACTTATTTTTTAACGCATTTTGAATTTCCTGCAATATCTTTACGAGCTCATAAGATTTTCCATCCTCCATTTCATAACCAAATGATAACGGATCTGATATCAAATTTACATAACATAGTCAACACACCATTTCATTCATTCTAATATTCTCTTTGCAAACAATCTTGTACATGGCCAGGATAATAGCTAGTACGGGCTTTATTCTGAAGGAGGATATAAGCAAAATACTTGCAGTCAGGGCTCATTCTCGCTCGCCATCTCGGATAAAACCATGGCGATAAGGATTTCTAACAATGGAATACTTTAATTAAATTCCACTGTCTATACAACATGAGCGAGCTTCTAGTCCTTTGGTACGGTAATTTTACACTCGGATCACCTCCATTGAATCTCCACCAAGTGATGACATAGTAGAACGTGGCCATGGTTGGTTGGCGGAGAACAGCCTGTCTCAAGTGATTTTGTATTCCATGAATTTATAAAACCTGCTCAGTGACATTGTGAATGGAGGAACAGCAACTTTTGACCAGGACAACTACTGCAAAGTTGTCGCCTTTGCTCCTTCGGCTTTCATATCTTCCAGATTCAAGGTAATCAAAATGCAAACAAAGCATAAAAAAATTTCAAGTCTAAATATGCTATGAATTTTTTTTATGATTTTGCCATTATCTTTCAGTTTTATTCGGAATTTTAATATGTACAGGAATTTTGAATATTGCACGATTTCAAACTAGTTTTCATTTCAATTACAACATTATTATTATATAAATCAAGTATTGAATCAAACCTGAGATTTCATTTCGAAAACATTCCCTCCAGAAGGACACCATCAAACTCTAACTCTCTTCCAATGCAATACCGTCAAAAATGCGTTATGCGGAATGTTTCAGAAAAATTTTCTAGACCCATAAATCATTCAGAATCCAATAAGTCACAAAGACGGAAGGACTTTGAGAATTATTCAGCAAAATTTTATGACAACCTGCACCTTCCTTCTTTTTTCATTTCTTTTTCTTCTTCTTCCCCAAGCAAGTCTGACACCATTAAATTTTGTGAATGGACCCGTAGCAGTTCTACACTGTTTAGAATCAAAGTTATATTTTCTATGGCTTAGTGTCTTTCTGCAGAAATTTCTACGTTTGCTTCATACGTAAAGCATTTCAGTAAGTCGAGATCCTTTTTGCGGAAAAGCATGAAATAAAAAATCGAAAATTCATCACCTGTTGTAAGGAATATAAATCATATTGCGGACTCGAAGGACGAGTGCGAAGTGCTTACAGTTCCTGCATTCAAAACAGATGAAAGACTGAAAGAGAGTGAGAGATGTATGCGCGATTTAGGATTGAGTTTAACAAGTTTTTGGTTGAAAGTAGCGAAACTTCTTGATGCGGATTCCAATATCGTCAAATTATGTTTGTTCTAGATTCAAGTCAGATTGGTAATTTAAAGAAAATTTCAGAGAGAATCTGCAGTATTCTTAAAATATAAAAAGCATCTAATGGAATGAAAATGAAAAAAACTGCAACTCAATTTAGAGCCTATAAAATATAATATAGTAGTCCACATGGTGTAGTGGTTAGAGCTCTCACGCCGTAAGCCGAAGGTTCCTGGTTCAATCCCGTTGGCGGCAACTGGAGTTGTTTTGAATATTTCTTAAGCAGACTATAAGCTCATTCAGCTATGATATGTACTGGTTTATAAACAGGACGTCTCGTAGCTGGGTAGAGGAGCACAAGGCCAAAGCATGGTACTGACCACATCACTTCCTCGAGTGCCGACACATTTTTTTTTGTGGTAGGTAGGTGCTCGCAAGGAGGCGACTGTACCCACTAAACACCTCCCCTGTGAGCCTGAGAACCTAGCTTGGAACCGTTTGACACATTACTTTGGGCCAGCTCTCGTTTCGTTACGCCGTCAGGCACCTTCAAGCTGGGGGATCCCTTTCCTAGCGGGAGGGTAGAGGGAAAGAGGAACTTCTAGAAAAGCAATCCCCTAGCGCAAGCGCTCCCAGCTGCTGTGAGTCCCTTTTATATTTTAGGACTGCCCGAGCATAATGTGCCACCAGGTTCCCTTTGTCAACCGATTCGAGCATCACCGCAACTATAATCCGGGGTTAGCCCATCTGTCTCCCTGTAGGGTTCACTTTGCAGCCTGATCCATTTTGTATACGCCAAAAATGGGTAGCAGGCATTTTACTCCTCTCCTGGGCAAAACCGACAGTCGGGAGATCGTGACTTACGAATCTTGTGCTGGTAAGACTGAAAAGACCCATGCCCGCTCAAAAGCTGTGTCAGATAGAAGTCAGTCTCACCATTCCTTCGATTAAGCCACGGTTTCACATCCGGGATGAGGCACGCAGTCCACCTTCCCTTCGTGTAATTGACCCCAGACTGCTGCCAATCGTTGAGCGAGCGCTGTCTCTCTTCGTGGACAATCATTTCCCTTGCATCCCCGTTTCAGCGCAGGTAAATACCGCTGCGCTCTGTAGCCAGGAGGGCGACAGGTTTTACACCTGGAATAACTCCACTGCCAGATCAGAGACTGTCAGATACGAAAATGAAACCCTCAGTCCTCCTCTTCTCTAACCTGTGCCGAAATTTTTCGATGTACTTTCTTGCTGAGAGCGTCGCCCCATACCTCTGCTCCGTACAGTAGCACTGACCCTACGGCACTCATCGAGAGGGGTCTTCTTGACGGAGTGGGCCCCCCTACATTGGCCATAAGTCGACTCAGAGCCAGTATTCCCGAACCAACATTCTCAGCCGTTGCCTTATTTGCTCAGAGAAACTCATCTTTGAGTCGATCAGTGGCCCCAGGTACTTCACCGATGGCTTTGATTCGATTCGTATATCTCCAATACTGATAATCCTCACTCTAGGGATTCTCTTTTTTGTCAAGATAACCACTTCAGTTTTCTACTGTGTCAAACTAAGTCTGTGTGGTTTAGTGGTGAGAGCATGAGACGCATAAGCTGAAGGTCCCAGGTTCAAATCTCGTTGGTGAGCAACGTGATTTAGTTCAGGAGATTTTTCGGACAAACTACAAGTGTACACTCAGTGGTGATATATAATGATTTAATCAGATTATATCATGGCTGAGCAGACACACGGGAGCATGGTACTGACCAAACCAACTTTCGAAAAAATCAAAACGGTCATGAAAATGAGATACTCTAACTATCTCTAAGCGAAGGCCCAAGAGTGGCTGTAGGGCTGAAAAGAAGAAGAAGAAACTGAGCCCACGAGCAGTTATTCAGCCCATCACACGGCGCATTAGTATACCTAGCCTAAGTTGTGCCTGTTCAACGGTGCGTCCAGCGACTAGAGCCGCGGCACTGATCTGGCATCTCAAGGCTCAGTAGCCCGTCGTAAGACGTGTTCCATAGGTCCGGACCAAGGATAGATCCTTGGGTAACACCCGATGTAATTTCCATCCTACGTTGGCCCTGTGTCGTGTCGTAGAGCAGGCTTCGGTCCTTTAGATAGTTCCTTAAAAGCCGCATTAGATATTCTGGAACTTGAAAAGAGTTTTCCAGCGTATCCAGGATATCCACCCATCTTGTGAAGTTAAAGGCGCTTCCGATGTCGAGTGTCACCAAGAAGACGATCCATCGCTTGGTGTGACTATGTGCCTCTGCCTTTTGGACCGCGTTCACCACCTCTGCAATCGCATCAATGGTAGTACGTCCTGCTCTAAAGCCGCAATGCCGAGGAGATACGTCCCCAGCAGCATGAATCGCGTCAGTGACTCTTCCCTTGATGAGTTGCTCTAGCACTTTCCCCGCCATTTCTAGCAAGCATAACAGGCGGTATGCAGACGGTAATTCAGGAGTTCCCTTTCCCTTGCTGATCAGCACGAGCCTCGCCATCTTCCATGGTATCGGGAAATTTCCGTCCCGTAGGCAAGCGTTGAGTTTGCTGAGCAGCAAGTCAGGACAATGGTGATAGACGAGCCGCAAAACCTCAGCTGGAACATCATCTGGACCTGGAGCCTTCCTCACTTTCAATGAGAGGACTGCCTCCTCCAGTTCCGGCTGCGTGAAGAGTGGACACTCAACTGCTGTTTCACCATGGACAGAATCAACACGGACGGGATGGGCGGGGAAGAGTCCCCGCACTATCGCGTCCATCTTTTTCGCGTCATGTATACAAGATTTCCGTAGGGCACCAAGCTTCCGCATAACTAGCTTGTAGCCAAGGCCCTACGGATCCTTGTTCTCATTGTCCACTAGGTCTTGCCAGAAGCGAGTTTTGAAATTGTTGATCAATTTGCGAAGGCATTTCCTGGCTGACTTATATGCTGCCATCCGGTTGTATGCCTCAGAATGGTTCCGCACTCATGTCGAAGCTTGTGACACTCCCTTCCCTTTTCAGCGATTTTGGATGACCACCAGTACACTGTCAGCTTGCCGTAACGGGGTTTACAACGGGGCATAGAAGCGCAGCAAGCAGTCATGATGATGCTCACAGTAGAGTTCACCACGTCTTAAGCTGCCAGTCCTTCCGTCCCCTCCGAAGCTCCCTGCAGCGGCTCACCTGCTATGAGCACCTCGACGAACCTCTCGGCGTTCATCCTTCCGATGTTTCATCCAGTTGTAGAAGGCCGAAAGCACCGACGTCGGGAGGCAGCGTCACTTATCTCTAGCAGAATGCACTGATGATCACTGGTTGAGTGGCCCTCTAATACTCTTCAGTTGTGTATCCTCCGTACTAAGAACTCCGAGGCGAATATCACGTCCGGTATGGTTCCCTTACAGCCAATATGGCCGACTTGATGCGTATTCCCGGAGTTTAGTACAACGAGCACCGTCCTGGTCGCCATTTCCATGATTCTTTTCCTCCACGGATCCGTTTGAGGCATGCCCCATTCGATTGCTTTAGCATTGAATTCGCCCCTATCGAGCACTTTGCCCTCTGCGTTCAAGACAGCGCTCTCCAGAGCATTAAACTTGGCTTATAAAGATGATATCGATCCGTTAGGCATCAGGTACACACTTAAAAGATGGTCCTTGAGCACCTAACCCACACGAAGCGATCCCCCGTCCACAACTCTCCGCTTGGAAATTATTGTTCGAATCTAGATTGCGGCAGTACCAGCTTCGTCAGAATACCTTAATCCAGGACTTTTATCATGGTGTTGCTCACTCAGCAGCAAAAAATTGGCTTTCATGTCCCTCGCAAATTGCTCAAGTAGATATTGGGTGGTCAAACTGCAGTGTAGGCTTAGCTGCAGGATGTGGGTCATCGAAGTTCTGATTTAGCCTTGGCTAGGGCTTTCTGGGACACCAGGCAGTTTTGTGATCCCAATACGTGTCCAAAATCAGGTCTTGCATCAGCATCCTTGCAAAGAATACAGTGTACCTCCTTGGTACACTCTTTTCTTTTATGTCCCATTTCACCGCATTTGTAACATAGGGAGCTTCTATCGGGTCCTTTGCATACTTGTGTGGTATGATCATAGCCAAGGTATTTGAAACATTAACGAGGCGTTGCTCTTCACCGTATCCTGCGGACAACCCACCCTATTCTTACTTTGCCCTTGTTCAAGAAGTGTTCGGTGTCCTTTTCGGGCAAGTCAACTATGGCCGTGCGTTGTCGCCTGTTGTTTTCTGGTGTCTGTCTCGCTTTGATCCTTCCCACACTAGGGAACTCTCTTTTGATGGCCTCTTTTACGTCAGCTAGATCCGTCAAGGAGTCAATGTCTCATATTTCGATCGTTGCCATCGGTTCAAGCGAGGTCATAGTTGCGCTTTTGCCGAGGATTTTCTTTACTGCGTCGCAAAATGCTTCCTTATTGCCGGTCTCTGCTGCGAATTCGACCAGTATGTGGCCCGACTACGTTAGTCGTACTACTTTAATGGTCGTGTTGGTGTCTTCGGGCCTTACGCTTCCCCTGATGTCCCGCAGTACCTCCGCGTAGGATTAGCCATCTTGGGGCTCTACGAGCAGTGCCTGCTGCCAGGGTCTTCGTTGGGGCTGCTTCCTCTCCTGTTTTGCATCAGGTCTTTTTTTGATTGAGCGTCCGTGCGAACTTTACTTTCTGGCACTTTTTGAAGGAGTTTCCTTGCGGCTTTCTTCGCGCCTTTTGTAAGCACTCGCTGGAACTCGTGATTTGGTGCTACACACCCATCAAGTGCCTCTTCCTTCTTTTATTCCGATCTCCTTCGATTGAGCTAGATGCCATTCTTTTATTGACTTTTAATGGTGGAGCTATTTGCATGTGGCCTTTAAATTTCGCCCCCAGCGCCTCTTTAGCCTTCTGCTTGCCTGCTTCTGCTTTGATAGTGCCCTATGCAATCTAAGAGCTCCTCTAGTTCAAGGAGCCCAACCTTTACTGCTTTACGGATTTTTGGGGAGTCACATGCTGATTGTATTCTTTTCAGAACATCTTCCGCTTTTCGGAATAGCCTTTCTTCTTCATATCCCTGGGCGGGAATTGTACTGTGCAACCATCCTTAGGAGAGGTTATCGCTTTCCGTTTCTGAGTGCAGTACCTCCGCCACATTTTCGACGTTGGCGGTGCAACCACACAACGTCGCTTTATTTGTCTGGTCACTCGTTGGCTTCAGGATGTTTCTTTACTATGTCGGGATTTGCGACCCTTGCATCGGCCGCTTCGGTAACGACCGCAGCAGTGACCAGCGAATTCTCGATGCTCTTTATATTATCTTTCACCGCTCGAACACCTGAAGCGTCCTGCAGAGTTTCCCGCTTTTCCTTAATAGGACGCTCTGACGTTCGCATAATTTTCAGCCTGAATCAGACTATCTGCTAATCTACGTTTTTTATCCGTCTTCTCTCTCTTTGTTTTATTTGTCGTTTTATCATGGTTAGTACCGCTCTCGTTGTACTGTTACAATCGTGGCTGCAACCGCAGGTTGCGTCGTCGTTGTTGTTATTTTGTATTTCTTTTTTTTTTATTTTTTTAATCTTTTTTTACATGTTTTTGGTTGCTCCAGTTTTATTGGGTCCTCCCTCGGAGCCACTATCTCCGTTTGTGTGTGTAGCTGCCTTTTTGGTCCCATGGTTATCTTTGCAGAGCAGGGAGGCCAAGCAAGGGTTGGCACAAGCCCTTATGGGGACAAGTGCTCAGAGCCAGACCAGCGCTAATCGGGAGTCCGTCTCAACTGAACCTACACTACCAACCGAATGGTGCGACCTTTGAACGTACTCCGAGGCCCGCCAAGGTTCAACCGGGACGGAGACGGTATGACAGTTGAATTGGAGCTGTTCACACACGAGTGTCACCTCGGTGCTACTGTGTAAAGCAGCTAGGTCCAAACCATCACATCCGCCAGCCCAAAGTATCAATTCCTGTTCGTTGTCCAAAGCGTAGTCCAGAACCAATCAGAGTCGTTACCCGTCATCCCAGGAGGGAACCTCATGGCGCCCCCAATATCCTCGGGTCCGTGGGGGTGGCACTCCTCAAAGAATGCTAGCCTTCAAGAGTGCTCTTTTCAACCGGCACTCGCCCTGCGGGAATTTCCTCGGGTACGTGGGGGTG